>CP125978.1:46947849-48242702 GCA_030063025.1 Avena longiglumis
AAACCAAATGTTATCTATCACCCACCGATGCCTTTTGCTTACTTCAATTTTAGTTGTTAAACAGAATTAAAGTGAACGATAAGTAAAACTATGATCATCTCCAACATCAACATGCGGCAATACATCAACAAGCTGGCATGGCACTTGGCGTGCAACATCACTTGAGCAAGCGATCTCGACATCGCTAAGTCAACTATCTATCAAACAACGAGGTAATAGGATGTGTCCAAGGCAATATATGGCTGCAAGGGGATATCGGGGCATGCGGAAACTAGAGCATAGCAACCAGATAGCAAAGATCAACAGGGAGGGAAGTAAATACTATAAAAGTAAGATAGGTAGAAAGGGGAGATGCTACTTTGAAAACATTGTCGGAGGTTCATCCAAGATCGGGCGATGACTCACATCAACTCAACGGTCTTATCCGCGAAGAAGCAAAACACTAGAAGAAACAGGATGCAATATTTAATACAACGAGAAGATTGGCATGATGCATGCATGATGTATGACATAGCAAAGGTGCGATGCAATTAAGTCATATTAGGTGGAACCGGGGTCGACAATTATTTAGATGGTGCATGTTGTTTAGCTACCCGCAATTTAAATGTTGTTTAACAAGCGAGAATATATCACCGGTTCGCTACTACAAGTTTAAATGAGGCCAATATGAGACTAGATTTGCCGCATATGGGCCCATATTTAATTAGAGGTGAATCGCAAAAGGCCCCAAACCACACAAATATGCATGCAAGATGAATGTTTAAGATCGACAAGTTGTATTATATTATAAAATAGGGTTTTGAAAGGGGTTCACACATTAGGGTTCGAGATCTTGGGGTTCCGGGGTTGAGGTCGGTCTCGGGGTCCAGGGTTCGACGGGATCGGTCTCGGCGGGATCGTTCTCGGGTAGGTAGGTCTTGGCGTTCGCGAGGAAGGCTTGGTGGTTCGACTTCACTTGTCGGTGCTCTGGGACTCGGTTGCGGTAGATCTTGGCCATGTCGAAGTTCTTGGGAGGTTAAATCGAGGTCACCGGTTCGATACGGTCTTCATGTGGTAGATCTTATCGAGTTCACTGCAGTGACCTTGTGGTTAGATGTGATCTTGGCGGTTATCTAGTGGCACCATGTACACCTCGAGCCCATCGGCATTGAGCCGGTCTTGTCGTTGAGCATCCTTACGAAGGTGCAGGTGTTCCAGTTCCATTGCGATGGAATCTTGATTCAACATCATCAGCGTCCTTCGAGGTTTATTCTGGCTGGGCGGGAAGGAGTTCTTGGGTCGGGAGGAATCTGTCGCATCAGGGGGTACTTGAAGTCCGTGATGGAATCTTGCTGGTCCAAGGCGAAGATCGACCTTCGGGTTCGGAGTTCCGGGATTCGTCGAGGGAAGTACTTGGCGTCATTCATGCGCTTTCTTGGCATCGGCGTTGAGCATAGGGTTCTAAGCGTGGCGAGCCGTGCCAACAGTGCGGCGGTGAGGCACGAAGCGATCGGAGGAGTTGGCGCGCACGCAACGGATGTCCAGCATCAACTGTATTGCGGCGTCCGTCACATGTAACATGTGCCAGAGGCGGATCCGAGCACGCAGCACGTCGAAGTGCGTGGCGCCAGACGGAGATCCTCGTGGAGCAACCTCGTGAGATTGCTCGAAGGCGCCCGGATGAAAACCAGCGAGATGCCTTTAGCGCTGGCACGACGTGGTAATTGGCTGTGGCCAGACGGCAGCGCTTGGCCATGCGGCCGCGCAACCGGGTAGAGGAGGAGACGAGCGGCGAAAGCAGCCGCACGAAGTCCACGGCCACCATCACCAGAGCCAAGAGGAGGTTGACGCGAGGCAGGAGGCGAAACCGTGCTGGCAGCGGGTGAAGAGGCGAACGGGCGGGAGGCAGCGCCCGGGCGGGCCGGAGAAGCTGGCAACAGCCGGTCGGCCCAGGGAGGCTTCGGGCAGTGGCCTGGCGGGTGAGGATGGTTGGCGATGCGGACGGCGGGCGGAGCAGGGGGCGGAGGCGGGGAGAAGCGCCGGGCGACGAGGAGAGGCGGGGTCCGAGACGGCCGGACAGCGGGCCGCTGGGAGGAGGCCAGGAGGAGTTAGGGAGCGCGGAGGCGGGAGAAGCGCCAGGGAAGGGCGAGGGTGGGCGGGAAGGCCAAGGCGGCGTGGAGGCGTCGCGTGAGGCCGCCATGAGAGTGGCCGGCGCCGGGCGCAGAAGCGGGCGAGGCCAGCGAGCCAGGCTTGGAGCCGGAGAAAGGCGCGTGGCGGAGGCCAGGAGGTCCCAAGAAGTGGAGCAGACTGGGAGAGGGAGGGGAGGAGAGAGGCGGTGGGCGGACGCGTGCGGGAAGAGGAGAGCTAGGAAGAGGAAGGGAGGAGCGGGGGAGGCGTGGGTCCCGCGGGGCATGCGACAGGGGCGGGTGGGGCTGGCTCGGGAGAGTGGTTGGGGCCGGGAAACAGGGGCCACGCGGTGGGGCCCGCGCGTCAGGGAGGCAAGTGGGGTGGGTGGCTGCTGTACGTAGAGTCGTGGGGTCGGTCAGGGGTGTGGGCTTGTTGGGGGGTGTGGCAGCTTTGTTGGAGGGGATGGCCAAGGGTGATGTGGCTGCAGATTATTGGTTGGGGTGATGTGGCCAGAGGGTGGGTAGACTAGGTTGGGTGGGTTTAGCAATTTAGGCGGACTGATTTTGAACCGTTTATTAGGGGTGGTCGTTGGTCGAATGGTTCGGCCCAGTTGCCACTAAAATAATAAATACTTTTATTTGTTTTAAGCGGGCAGCAAACCGATAGCAGCCAAAACAAAATAATCCGGAGACCCGGGTTTGGCGTTTGAATAAAAGATGGGGCGTTTTATAAAACAAAACTAGGTTTATCTGCAAATAGTTTTATACAAGCAAATGCAAGATGATGACGATGCTCAAATGCAGTGTGGCATGATGACATGATCATCTTTGTCATGATGATGCAATGCACAAAACAACGCGATTTTCTAGTAGTGGTTTTTGCGGATGCCACAAACAATGGCGTTAATACGAGCAGGAATCGAACCCTATTAGATATGGTCAGATCAATGATGTCTCTTCTTGATTTGCCGTTATCATTTTTGGGGTTATGCATTAGAAACCGCATTCACTTTAAATAGGGCTCCATCTAAATCCGTTGAGACGACACCGTATGGCTGTGGTTTGGTGCTAAACCTAAGTTATCGCTTTCTTAAAGTTTGGGGATGCGGCTTCGTCAAGAAGTTGATGGGACAAGCTCGAACCCAAAGCGAGAAATGCGTCTTCATAGGATACCCTAAGGAAACTATTGGGTATACCTTCTATCATAGAACCCGAAGGCAAAGTGTTTGTCATAAGAACGGTTCCTTTCTTGAGAAGGAGTTTCTCTCGAAAGAAGTCGGGAGGAAAGTAGAGCTAGGCGAGGTAATTGAACCTTCTCTTGAATTGGAAGTAAGCGCAGCACTGAAATTGTTCTAGTGCCGCTGCACCAACAATAGAGGAAGCTAATGACAAGGATCATGAAGCTTGGACGATCACGCTCTTGAGCGTCGCAGTCGACAAGGTCGCGTGCCCTCCCGAGTGGTGCGGCAACCCTGTTTGACTGTCTTGTTAGTAGAAGCGGTGAACCTACGAACTATGAGGAAGCGATGATGAGCCCAGACTGAGAAATGGCTAGAAGCCATGAATCCGAATTGGGATCCATGGCGAAAACAAGTATGGACTTTGGTGGACCCTCCTAGCGACCGAAAGGCCGTTGAGTGCAAATGGATCTTCAAGAAGAAAACGGACGCGGATGGTAATGTTACCGTCTATAAAGCACGGCTTGTCGCAAAAGGTTTTCGACAAGTTCAAGGTGTTGACTACGATGATACTTTCTCTCCCGTAGCGATGTTTAAGTCCATTCGGATTTTATTAGCAATTGCTGCGTTTCATGATTATGAAATATGGCAGATGGATGTCAAGACTCCTTTCCTCAATGGGAACATTGATGAAGAGTTGTATATGATGCAACCCGAAGGTTTTGTCGATCCTAAGGATGCTAGTAAAGTATGCAAACTTCAGCGTTCCATTTATTGACTGAAGCAAGCATCTCGGAGTTGGAACCTTCGTTTTGATCAAGTGATCAAGAGTTTTAGATTTGTTCCAAATTGCTACGAAGCTTGTATCTACAAGAAAGTGAGTGGGAGCTCGGTGACGTTTCTGGTACTATATGTGGATGACATATTGATTATCGGAAATGACATCAACATGCTTAACGATGTGAAGAGTTATTTGAACAAGTGTTTTTCAATGAAAGACCTAGGTGAAGCTGCTTATATATTGGGCATCAAGATCTATAGAGATAGACAAAGACGCCGATAGCTTTAAGCGAGTACATACCTAGACAAAGTTACGAAAAGGTTCGAATGGATAAGGCAAAGAAAGGTTCAAAGTGTCTATGTTGTCGGGTAAGATATTGAGCAAGGCTGGTGTCCATTCACGGTAAATGATAGGGAAGCTATGAGCAAAGTGCCTTATGCCTCGGCCATAGGTTCCATCATGTATGCCATCTTTGTGTACTAGACCGGATGTGTCCAATGCTCTTAGTTTGACGAGCAGATATCAAAGTGATCCAGAGGAACATCTGGACAGCCGTGAAGAACATCCTAAAGTACCTAAATAGGACTAAAGAAATGTTCTTAGTCTATGGGGTGATGAGCGGCTCGTCGTAAAGGTTACATCGACGCTAGTTTTGACACAAACAAGGATGATTCCAAATCTCGGACATGATCGTTTATATTTTGAATGGAGGAGCGTGGAGTCGAGAAGGCGCAAGCAAAGCGTGATCGCGGGATCTACTGAAAGCGGAATACATGGCTCTTTGCAGGCGTCAAGTGAAGGAGTTTGGATCGAAACTTCATCCTTGAGCTTGGCGTGGTTCAAGTGCATTGGACCCACTGGAGATATTGTGTGACAATATCGCGCCATAACACTCGCTAAGGAACCAAGATATCATCCAAAGACCAAGCATATCAACGCAAGTTTCATATAATCCGAGATTATATAGCGAGATGGAGATCTGAAGATTAGCAAAGTACATACGGATCTGAATGTCGCAGATCCATTGACTAAACCTCTTCCACGTAAAACATGATCAACACCTCGATTGCCATGGGTGTGAGATTGTTGCGATGTAAACTAGATTATTGAATCTAGTGCAAGTGGGAGGCTATTGGAATTATGCCCTAGAGGCAATAATAAAGATGTTATTATTATAATTCTTGTTCATGATAAAGTTTATATTCCATGCTAGAATTGTATTAGCGGAAACATTAATACTTGTGTGGTTTGTGAACAACACCGTGTCCCTGAATGCGCCTCTAAGGACTAGCTCATTGATCAATGATGGTTAAGGTTTCCTAACCATATACATGAGTTGTCAATTGATAATGAGATCATATCATTGGGAGAATGATATGATGGACAAACCCAAACTAAGCGAAGCAATTAGATCGTTTCATCGTGTTCATCTTTGCGAAGCTTTTCCTATGTCAAATATTGTATTCCTTAGACCATGAGATAATGCAACTCCCTGGTACCAGAGGAAAGCTTTGAGGTCATCAAACGTCATCCTATGAGAGGGTGATCATAAAGGTGTCTCTCAGGTGATCGGAAAGTATCTGTTGGGTTGTATGTATCGAGATGGAATTTGTCCCTGCTAAGTCGGAGAGATATACTTCGGGCCCACTCGGTAATCGATATCAACACCGATTGCAAGCATGTGGTTAAGGATTTAATCACAAAGTGATATCGGATTACGGGCCAGTAAAGTACTTCTGAACGAGATTGAACTAGGTATGATGCATCGACAATCGAATCTCGGGCAAGTAAAATATCGCGAGATGAAGGGAATATATATATGGGATTGATTGAATCTGGCATCGTGGTTCATCCGATATGATCATCGATGAATGTGGGAGTCAATATGGGTGCCTGCACCATTGTTGATTATTGATAGAAGATCATGCGCATATTCTCGAACCCGAGGTCACACACTTAACGTATCTCGGCTAGGATAGATTGGATAATTGGTTTATGAATTTTTGTTCAGTCTCGGATGGGATCCGGGACATCATGAGAGGTTCGAATCGTTTGGAGAATAAGATTCATATAAGGCAGCAGTTTTGGAGTTGAATTGTTAAGGGTCGGTATTGTACCGAAGCTTCTAGAACCTTCGGAAGGGACCAACGTGGCCCCACCTTCCGGAAGGGAATGGGCCTATGAGGAGTGTCCTGGCGCATTGGGCCAGGGAACAAGGCCCCATAGGGCCCAGATCCTAGAGTTTAAATCATTTAAACTAGAGATAGGGTTTCTAGAAGAGGAGAGTCCATGCCCCCACTCCTTATCCTTTGGGATTGGGGGAGGGGCTAGCTGCGCCTCTATATAAAGAGGGTGGGGCACCAACCCCACACCTCTCGTCCAAACCCTAGCCGCCTTGCTAGCTTTCCTCTCTCCTCCCATTGTTTGTGGCGAAGCCTGCGGAAATTCTCCACCATATACACCACGCCGTGTTGTAGATCCAATCTATCTCTCCAACATACTTGCTGGTCCGAGGAAGGAGGAGACGCCGAGGGTGCTGCGCATCTCACGGAGGCACCGCCACTTGTGGTGCTAGATCGGATCGGATCGCGAGGAGGAGAAGCGCACGACTACATCACCCACGTTAACGAGCGTTCCAATCGCGAATCTTCAAGGGTATGAATATCTAATCCAATCTCTCTCGTTGATTGCATATCCTAGATTAGATCTTGGCTTTCCCTCTGTTCGCATCCGTAGAAAATTTTGATTTACTATGCCACGAAACCCTTTAGTGGTATCAGAGCTAGATCTATGCGTAGATGTGTTTCACGAGTAGAACGCAACATGGTTGTTGCGGGCGTTGATGTTTTCTGTTGCAAGCCTCTTGTTTGTGTTCTTCTTATGACGCGGGATAGTGAGATTGAAGCGGTCCAGGCCAACCTTACGCGGCGTTGTTCATGAGACCGCTCCGCACTTGACGTGTGGCTTGTACCACACATGCGGTGGTGAATGTCGTTTCTCTCACTATAGTTGTCATGGGATTAACACGAGTTTGGCAACCATAATATCACCGTTGTGGCTTTCCGTAGGTAAGAATCGTTCTTAGCATCTACTCCCATAAGCCACGTAAAATATGCAACAACAAAGTAGGCGTCTAACTTGTTTTTGCAGGAGTGTTTCTGTGATATGGTATGGCCCAAGATGTGATGTGTATATTGTATGCGATGATCATGTTTTGTAATGTTTCACGACTTGCATGTCGATGAGTACACAACGGCGAGAATATATGGTTGTCTTTATAAGGAGAGACAAGACAGGGAGCGGAAGTGTCGGTGCCCTTTAGTACGGAATCCTCCTCCCTCGAGCTAAACCACCTTTGGACCAGATCCATGACAAGTCGATGTTAAGCGAGGCGCTTGAGGCCATATAGATACGATCCTAACCGTTTGATGTATTCTGTTGTAGCCCTAACCTCCTGTAAATCCTAGCTCATTGAGCTATATATAATGAGATAGAGCCGATGCATTGAGGCACGGCATAACCCAACAAACCAATCTCCTTTTCAGTTTTTATATGGTATCAGAGCCAACACTCCTGACCGACCATGGCTCCACAACCCACCTCCACCTCGCTGCCGATCAACATCGCGGCCTCGATCACCACCGCCATCACCGTCAAGCTCGACCAGGACAACTTCCTGCTCTGGAAGGCGCTGGCTCTGCCGGCGCTGCACGGCAATGACCTGTTTGGATTCGTTGACGGATCTAGAGCTGCTCCGCCCAAGAAAGTTCCCGCCGCCGTCGGGAGCTCTAACCAGATCGACAACCCTGAATACGGGATCTGGCTCAAGCAGGATCAGCAGGTCCTCAGCGGCCTGCTCTCCTCCCTCTCACCTGCCGTCCTCAGCCACGTCCAGCTTCTCAAGACGTCGGCGCAGGTTTGGGAGGCACTAGATCGGACCTTTGCGTCCCGATCCAAGGTGCCGATCGTGCAACTCCGCACCGCGCTCGTGAAGCCAAAGAGAAGGGACATGTCGATGTCCGCGTACTTCCATCACACCAAGAAGATTGCCGACACCATGGCGACGATCGGCAACCTTCGACAGCATTGAGATCGTCTCATACATCCTTGCTGGACTAGGCGAGGACCACGAGAACTTCACCACCTCACTCTCTGTGATCGCAGGGAACGACGACTTCTCCCTTGGCGATATGTTCGGTCATCTGACTGCATACGAGGCCAGGACTAGCGGCCGCACATCCAGCGGCCACAACGATGGCACATTCCAGCACTCCGCCAACAACAGCACAGTGGTGGCGTGGAGGCTTCGGTAGCGTCGAGGCGACGTGGCGTGGCGGCGGAGGTCAGCAACGGAGGAGGCATGCAACGGAGGAACCTTCTTCCTAGGGGCCTCGCCCTCAACATCGCCAGGATCGTCTTGTCTGATCTTATACATGATGCAGTGCATACCGGCATGCATCAAATTCTCGTACTTCTCACGCGGTAGAGGATGCGATCATTAATGCAGGCATGTATCTTACGCACGTCTAATCCTAGAGGCGGACAACCTTCTTTGCTTGGTATGTCTCGTCAACTCATTATTTCTTGGAAGAAGATTCTTCATTTTACCAACAACTTTGAAAATGTTGTCGTCGCACCATTCTTCGCCTTCCATTGCAAATCCATGTGGCACCTAGATTTTTGTGGCCATCTTCGCAAGTTGGATACAACAATGTTTTGTGATCCTTTAACATCTGCTCCAGCTTCGCCTTCTCCTTTTCAGTTTCACATTCTTCCTTTGCATCAAGAATGGCCCGACCAAGATCGCCATTAGCGGGCCCATCCCCCTCTCGATCTTCATTATCTACCCCCGTTGCATTATCATCATATTCAGGATACATATTATAATAGTTGTCATCATCCTCTTTCTCTTCGTTGTCTTCCATCACACCCCCTTTTTCTCCGTGCTTGGTCCAACAATTATAGCTGGGCATGAAACCGGATCGAAGCGGTGGGCGTGAATGGTTCTGGTATTTGAGTAGTCTTTCTTGTTCGGCGGTGAAACACACGGACAACACATAAAACCATTATGACCACGGTTTGCATTAGCCACAACGATGAAATTTTGGAGGCCCGTAATGTACTCGGAAGTGCGGGCGGTCACCGTACATCCATTGCCGATTCATCTGCATTAATATGTAGTATATATCAAAAATAATAGGGAGATGACCATTTATATACATAGTACATCAATGACACATGAAACTATAGTTGCCGACCTCGAGACGGAAAGAGCAACAAGAAAGCTTATTTTGAGCTCTCGGCATTTCACGAACACCTCTAGTGCATATGAAAAAACACAAACTAGCACTCTTCACACCCTCTTGCTAGGCTCCAAAATGTGAAAGAATGGAAGAGTGGGGTATGTGGCTGGGGTGGTGTCTTATATAGCCCTTTAACACAGTTGCCACGAACCTGTTAAAGAGAAAATCTTGAGGTCACTGCGAGGGACCTTTAACACCGGTTCGGTACGAACTGGTGTTAAAGGAGGCTCCTTTAATGCCGCAGGGCCACGCTTTAACACCGTTCGTGTTAAAGCCCTTTTCGGGATCAACAAAAGACTCGTTTTCACTAGTGGTGGGTTAGGTAGTAACTGACTAATGCTGTGGGAGCACGAACGGATAGCCTGTTTTTCTACTAGTGACAACATGCTTAGAGGTGATTGTTAGAACTAAGCACGTTATAGGCTTGTGGCCGAGTAGTACTGCTAGTATAAGTCTATGTATATAGGAGTATGATTTAGACACGACTCGGTGTGTTAGGAGAGTCGGCATATATATGCACGTATAACTAGCTTGTAAAATGAATTACCACACCGTGAAAGTAAAGAACGAAACCAAGGGTCGAGACGGGTCTTTGGCAATAAAATCATCTCGTGTGCGTGCGTGCTTTTGCAACTTGCAAGTACTGCTAGCTAAACCGTAAAGGATGGATCAGGCGGATTGCAACTTGCAAGTACTGCTTTTGCAACTTGCAAGTACTGCTCAGTACTCTCGGCGGATTTTGTGACAAGTACGAGTGTGTGTCCCACGGGAGCTTCGTCGAGAAAGCACTCGACGGCAGGGCTGTTGTAGGTCATCGTCAGAGGGAAAATAATGACGGGTCTGGGCCAAGAATTGTTATCATAGCTAGGTTAAGGATCTCCTAATAACGGGAGATCATGGCGATAAACAAATTAAAGTGGATGAGTATTCCAGTGTGGCACCGTGCAGATGACGATGTAGTACCCGCGGTATAACCGCAACAACTACACGGTGTGGGCAACCCATGATGGAGTGGATGCTAGAGTCCAACGAAATCTAGGAGGCTGTCAATCATGGCGGCAATGAGTACAAGAAGGGCACATTGAAATATCACAAGGACCAGCATGCACTCACGGCCATATGCTCAGTGATACCAATGGATGTAATGTACCACTTGATCTTGAAAAACTCTGCAAAGGAGGCGTCGGAGACGCTCAAGGCGTTAAATCTTGGGCATGAGCGCGTTAAGTAGGCGGCCCTACAAACCTTGTAGAAGAAGCACGAGAACCTAGATATGGGAAAAGAAGAGACGATGGACGCTTTTCATGGCTCGCTACACTCGTCAATGGGATTAATCCGTCTTCTCAACAAAGCTGGAAGAGATATCGGTCGTCGAGCATTTCCTTCGTGGCACCATCGTGCTACATGTGCGCGCGTCGGCGGTGTGTTGATCTCAGGACTCTCACAATGAATGATTTGGTTGGACGGTTGATGGCTCACGACGAGCGTGAAGACCACCTATGGCGACGCGGAACCCGAAGAGCACGTGATGCTTATGCATCTATGATGCCAAACAGTGGTCGCCAAAGAGCCGAAGGGCGATAAATCATCCGACAACAGAAGTGATAAAGAAGATTCTTGACTAGAAAAAAAAGTACATCTTAGGGGAGGGCGAGGACGATGCGGCGAGGAGGAAGTTTGACATAAAGGAAGTAAGATGTCATAACGGCGGCAAGCTCGATCACTTCAAGACGGATTGCTGGAAACCACCAAAAGAGAGTTCTCTCATCGCCCATGAAGGAGATGATTGACCGATGATGTTGATGCTTGAAGTATGCGAGCCGAAGGACGAGGAGGTGTCACCTCCTCCATCACCGGCTATGCGGATCGTGACGCTCGTGGATCACGATCTACCATTTGTGGATCGATATGACGTGGAGAAGAAACGGAGTGCCCCATTACCACGTGAAGCTATGAGTGAGGCAAGCAAAGCTTCAGAATTCGTTCATGGTCATGTATGAGATTCAGTTTCACTCGCAACCCCGTCTGGCATGGATATAACTTTTTTTGCCGGTAAGCTAAACCTGACCAAGTTCTTTTGCTGTCCCAGCTAACCGTTAGTGAAAGCTAAACCATTAGGAATACTTTTCTAACGGCTAACTAACAGACATATCTTTCTTTCCCTGTCGAGCTATGGCTGACGGATATTTCTGTCGGTTTGCTGACATGGAAAACAATTTATGTCGGTAGGCTCACAGAAATCTTCGAGTTTCTGGTAGTGTGGTGACGTGGCAGGATTGCTGAGGTGGATAGGCTGCATGTTTAGAGAAATATAATAAGGGTTACACTACTTAGTTATATTAGCTCTTTCATTTTCTGTTTTTATTAGTTTTCTCTCGTCCTTTTGACTCCCACAAAACACTTGGACCAAAACTGGGATATGTTGCAAATATTTATGGACAAAATAATAAAATTTAGGTGGGGATGCTCTCCCATGTATATGGCTATGTTAAATAAAGGACCATGCCCATCGATATAGCCAATACGATTTCGGAGGGCAGAACAAATAGCACTTTACAACTCATTTTGTATATTCATATTTTTATATGTGGTTGGCAACAAGTAAAAGCAACCAATTATTTTGTTCACTATATCTTTCTATCTACATGAGTTTATTATCCATACGATGTATTAATCTGTAAGTTTATTATCCATACGATGTTCACTATATCTTTCTATCTACAAGTAAAGCAACCAATTTAGGTGGATTGCACATTACTATAAGTTTATTATCCATACGATGTATTAATCTGTTGATATGGACATGACTCATCCACTTTACACTCTGATATATAGATAGACTCAACTTATGGAATTTCTTGCACACAACCAAAAGTTTCCATAAAAAGGAGACGCAAGTGCCAAAACAGTTTTACAAACTACAAGTAATATCACATGTTTGAACCGACTCACACAATGGCCAATATATGTGGTACTAGCTAGGTTCAGCAATAGCTAGTTGTAGGCGGAAAGCAACACATATACTTTTGAATAAAATTTATATCCAGTTAAACAACGCCTGAGTCACCAGCATATCTTCTTATCTCTATTAGCAAATATGTCACCATGTGTATCCTAAACTACTTTTTGTGGCTATAAAACCAAGCTTCCAATTAAGAAACTAGCACCAATCCACCTCCAACCATCTCTTCAAACAATCATGGCAACTACTAGACTTCCATCATTGCTGTTTTACTTTTACATTTTTCTCTTTTGCCATGGATCCATGGCTCAGCTATTCGGACAGAGCTTTACTCCATGGCAAAGCTACCGGCAAGGAGGTGTAAGGGGGTGCATTTTTGACAGGCTACAAGCTCTTGAACCAATTCGGCAAGTGAGGTCACAAGCGGGTGTCACTCAGTACTTCGATGAGCAGAATGAGCAATTTCGTTGTACCGGGGTATCTGTCATCCGTCGCGTTATTGAGCCCCAAGGACTCGTGTTACCTCAGTACCACAACGCACCTGGCTTAGTGTACATCCTTCAAGGTTTGTGTATAGCTTAATATGGTTATTGCATTGCTATAATACACTTCCGAGTTTAGATTTTCCAAATGTTACCACATTCATAAGTTTTTAATGTTGAAACAATTATGTCTTTTTTAGGTAGGGGTTTCACGGGGTTGACTTTACCTGGGTGTCCGGCGACCTTCCAACAACAGTTCCAACCGTTTGATCAATCCCAGAGCCAAAGCCAAAGCCATATCAAGGATGAGCACCAAAGAGTTCACCACTTTAAACAGGGAGATGTTATTGCGCTGCCGGCTGGCATTGTACACTGGTGCTACAATGATGGTGATGCGCCAATTGTAGCTATCTATGTCTTCGACGTAAACAACAATGCTAATCAGCTTGAACCTAGACAAAAGGTAACTATACAAATTAATCTACATAAAGATATATAATTCTTTAGTAACCTACCTATGATTTTTAAAGTATATATTAATGGGATATGAAGTAACTTTGTTTTATTTCATAATTATGAAATATCAGGATTTCTTGTTGGCCGGTAATAACAAGAGAGAGCAACAATTTGGACAAAACATATTCAGTGGATTTAGTATCCAACTTCTTAGTGCAGCTCTTGGTATAAGTCAACAAGCAGCACAAAGGATCCAGAGTCAAAATGACCAAAGAGGTGAGATAATTCGTGTGAGTCAAGGCCTTCAGTTCTTGAAGCCCACGATGTCACAACAAGGGCAAGCCTACCAACCAATTCAAAGTCAAGAAGGACAGTCAATCCAATACCAGGTAGGGCAATCAACCCAATATCAACAAGGACAATCAACTCAATACCAAGTAGGGCAGTCACCGGACAAAAGTTTCAATGGTTTGGAGGAGAACTTTTGTTCATTGGAGGCAAGGCAGAACATCGAAAACCCCAAACGTGCCGATACGTACAACCCACGTGCTGGCAGGATAACACATCTCCATGGCAACAATTTCCCCATCCTTAACCTCGTGCAAATGAGCGCTACAAGAGTAAATCTATACCAGGTATATACAATATTACCTTCACTATACTATCTTATTGGTAGATACTCTAAGCTTCATCACATCTGATTAATAATATGGCATATAAATAATTGCTATTGCAGAATGCCGTTCTTTCACCATTCTGGAACATCAATGCACACAGTGTGGTCTACATGATCCAAGGACATGCTCGAGTTCAAGTTGTCAATAACAATGGTCAGAATGTATTCAATGACCGTCTTCGCCAAGGGCAGTTGCTAATCGTACCACAAAACTACGTTGTTCTCAAGAAGGCGGAGCGTGAAGGATGCCAGTATATCTCATTCAAGACCAATCCGAACTCCATGGTTAGCCACATCGCAGGAAAGAGCTCCATCCTGCGTGCCTTGCCTGTGGATGTCCTCACCAATGCGTACCACATTTCCAAGCAAGCCCGAAACCTCAAAAACAACAGGGGAGAAGAGTTTGGTGTATTCACTCCAAAATTCACCCAGACAGGATCCCAACGTGATCCACAGGACGAGGATGAGTCATTTTTGACTACTAAAGCATCGGAGTAAATTAGTGAGTGTGTGAGGACCAACATAGTAAAATAAAGGCATTACAAGTGTGGAAGTGGGTGGTATATAACCGCTTATCTTAATAAAGAAGTTCATCATGTTATATCATTTGTTTTTTTTCTTGTTTTTATTTAATTTTGTTTTCTCCAATTAACTCCCTTATCTATCTTCACCGCTTTGTTGCCGTTTTGTACCTCAATCTCACGCGCATCAACTAGCCATATGGGCCAAATGGAGAAAGAGCTCCATTCTCATGCTAGAATTTTCAAGATATCCTAGGCCAATGGAATTACAACTGATATCTAATTTTGTCCGAATCAGTACAATCTTTTATAGCCCAAGTATATGCACTTGGCGCCATGGAACAGGTTTTGGGCTTTTTTTTTCAACAAGGAGCAAGAAGAAGTACTGACCGGACACAGCACTGGACCACTGGTCCCCTCTTTGCATTTGCAGCCTTGCCTTGACGCTGAAGTTACCTCCCCTTTTTGGGCGGCCTATACGGTTTACGTCCTGGCGACTAGCACGCTGCTGTTATCATCGACGTTCACCATCGTCGTCTCTGCCCTAGCTTCTGGCCACCGTAGGAGGCAGCCGCCGCCAGCTTGTCGAATTCACCCTGATGTTGATGCTAGAGACGGGGAAGCTGAAGACGACGGGGCGTGTAGAGGTGATGCAGAGGTGGACGTAGGTCTAGTTGTAGCTAGGTGCTTGCGGCTTCCATGAGAATTTTCTCATTTGCCAGGTACCTGTGTATTTGTTGAGTTCCTACACAGGTTATTTTTCCAGAAAAAACCGCTTGTAAACTTTTATATAGATCACATCAAGGTGTTAGATTTAGCATTCAAAGGTTTGATCCCTGCCTCTACATAGTTATACGTTCAGGAGTGTATACTACGATCCGAAAGAACAACAAACTAAGACCTGCATTTAGGGGAACACGCGGATCTCATTTGTAGTTTTTCTTTTCAAAAGTGGAAAACGTGGGATATTTACCGTACGTTCCAAAACCAGTTTTCCAAACAACAAGGCTATGGACTTGCCGGATTAATCGTTATCCCAGGTTACCATAGTTTTCGCACAAATGCCGTCTATCCCAAAATGTTTTACATTGACAAAAGTGTATAGATTTGGCGGTACAATTAGTCTCTCAAAATAGGCCCCCAGCGCCCTTCAGGAAGGATGGCGATACCCAGAGGCGTCACCACGCCGTGTCAAAGCGACCCTCCAACGACCCTCCCGGATGCTTCATAATGCTCCTCCAAGCTTGCTGCCCACATGCACGCGCCCACACGATCTTGAGGTCTTCATCGCCGTCACACCGTGGAACACAAAACGAGGCCGGTAGGAGCGAGAGAGCGGGGCCAACGGCGAGGATAGGTATGGCATCAGCACGCGGGAGAGAACAATCTCCACCGTCCGAAGGCGATAGCCGACCGGATGCGGCAGCAGGCCATACCAGGCCTTCTCGGCCCGGCCGAGCCCGTCAAGGCTCGTAAAGTCCCGCCGCCGCACTGCAGCAAGGGTGCCTCCGCACACGCCTCCCCTAGCCCCAAGATCAACTCCTCCCTCCACTACTGGATCCGCCACCTAGACAAATCCCCGCTGCCAAGCAGCAGCACCGTCGCCACCGAGACCACCCCGGCTAGCTGGACCGGCCGGTCGAGGAACAGTCCGGACCTCGCCACCATGGTCAAGGAACCGCCGCGAAACCACCTTTCGGGGTCGCCGCCCCGGCTTCCACGCACTCGAGCCAAGGCTCCGTCCATCGCCACAACGCGCAACCGCCGAGAGTGCCGGTGAAGGTCAAGATTCGGACTTGCAGTCATCGAGCTCACGGTAGCCTAGGGGAGGGGATCTTCCCTCCATCACCTTGCGGTGAGTGCCGTTCGGGCGAGCAGCAGTTCCAAGGCCGAGATCAGGCCCAGATCAGGCCCGGCTAGGCCCAGATCTAGCCCGGCCAGGCCCGGATCAGACCCAGATCGGGGACCGTCGGAACCGCCGCCACGTTGCTGCAGCCAGTCCACCATGTCGCCGGCGAGATGCACCCGAGTCGCGCCCACCACCGTCGCTACCGCAGAAGCCACGCCGCCGGCACCACCACGAAGCCACCTGGTGTGCTCGAACTCGAGCACACCAGCTGAGCCGGCGCACGACGCCTGGAGGACAAGGCCTCCGAGAGCTGCACGCCCACTACCACAAGCGGTTAGCAGAGACGCTAAAGCCGCCGCAGGCCACACCACCCCCTCCTCGCAAGGTAAGCGCCGCTGTTAGGGTTTAGGGAGCGAGCCCAGCGGTCGAAGCCCGGCCAGCCTAGATCGAGCCTAGATGGGCCTAGATCTGCCATGGTGGCTCCACAGAGGCCATGCAGCCACCTAGCGACCGGCTCAGATCCTAGACGACGCCCACAAAGCCACCGCTGCCAAGCCATGACCGCAGCCCGCCTCGAGCTCCACCGATAGAGCGCCGCCTGAAGAACCTGCTCCGCGAGGGCCCTCACGCGCCGAGAGGAGGCTGACCCGCCGCCGCCACCGACCGCGGGATTTACCCTTGGCGGCTCCCGGCCGGGCGGGGAGGAGGAGAAGGGGATGGGGCTGTCGAGAGAGCGTCTCCGCCGCCATGGAGGCGACGAGAGACGCGGGGCTTTTTTCGTTTCGTCCCTACATTCGGTACAATTAGTCTCTACGCTTAATCTCGATCATCTGGTGCCTTAACAATTTCAAGTTTTCTCTATCATAACTTGCTACTAGGATATGATTAAGTTTTCTCTAAACAAATTTCCTAACGTACCGAGCATGAAAGTCAAATTGTCACACGGAGAGTTGCAGACCACAAGTTGACGCTACCAGAGAAGACTTAATTGTATATATACCAGGAAGGTCGGCGGTTTGGTAATATAAGGGTTTGGCTGCATGACATGAATCGTGGCAATGTATCCCCATGAACCATCATGGGGTGGCTACATTCCCCGATCGACTCCCTCACTTAAGGAAGGCATCTCTAACATGGTGAAATATTAATACAGCTCCAAAGTCTACTGCACTATCAATACCATGGTGCGAATTAATGATAGTTAGCAAGTGTTCATAGAAAATACTCTAACCCGATTACCGAAAGTTAATAGCATAAAACCACCACTTTGATAGAAAATGTACTAATTGATACCACTTTGTGACTGAATGCCCTGGTGAAGTTGTGGACAATGTACAATGAGTGCAAATCTGCTAGGATTGATTAGAGGTATCATAGTTCCAAGATGGTGAAGGATCTGATCAAGAGAAGGAGACAATGGAGAAGAAACATGCAAGTCTACTAGCTGAATTTCGCAAGTGGGTTGATGATATTGAGAGGAAGGCTATAGAATAAAAATTTGTGCAGGATTAATGTGAGGACAAGGAGAGTCGAGTGTTTCCCGATGGAGAGGCATATAGAATCTTTGAATCATGAAGTTGAGGTTCTCAAGAATGCTAAGGAATAAATGAAGAATGTTCTTAGATCACATGCAAATATGTTTAAGGTTAAGCAGAACAAGTGTCAGCTGGAAAGAGATAGCCACATGGAAGAAAACAAGAAGCTGATGCTAGAAAGAGATAGCCTCATGGAAGAAAACAAGAAGCTGGTGCAGGATAGAGATAGCCATAAGGAAGAAAAGAAGAAGTTGGAGTACAATGTCTTTGATATGTTCCAACACTGTGATGGTCCGAAGGAGAAGTTTAAGAAAATCAAACAAGTTTGTGATGAGTGATTTAGTTATCATGTTGTAGTTGGCATGCTATGCATGTTTATGTATTTGTGTAATTGAACCCTTTATTAGGGTGCTCATGTATAGGTTGAACCTCTGTGTTGATCCTGTATGTTGAACCTTCTATTTTCTATCAAATTGTTAGTCAAAACACAATAAAGTTTCAAATGGTTAGTCAAAATAAAGGTTGAAATGGTTAGCCAGAACAAAGGTTGAAATGGTTAGTCCATGTCAATATTAAATGATCCTTTAGGGTTGTCGAGAACCCCCGAGGGGTCGACAACCTTTCTAGAGCAATATTAAATGATCCTTTAGGGTTGTGGAGAACCCCCGAGGGGTCTCGACAAACTTTGTAGAGCAATATTTAATGATCCTTTAGGGTTGTTGAGAACCCCCTAAGGGTCTCAACAACCTTTCTAGAGCAATATTAAATGATCCTTTAGGGCTATCGAGGACTTTTCTAGATCAATATTAAATAATCCTTCAGGGTTGTAGAAAATGGTCCTTTAGGGTTGTCGAGAACCCCCCGAGGGTCTCGATAACCTTTCTAGAGCAATATTAAATGATCCTTTAGGGTCGTCGAGAACCCTCGAGGGTTTCGACAACCTTTCTAGATCAACATTAAAGGATCCTTTAGGGTTGTCGAGAACCTTTCTAGACCAGTATTAAAGGATCAAAATTAAACATAGCCAACACAGTCAATGATGCACACATTTTGAACTTAGTATTACACATATACCACATAGTGTCTTACAAAGAGAGTTACACAAATATTGTCCAACACATAGTTTGGAATTAATTCAGCACATAGCCACAAATACCTGAATATTCCAAACACAGAATATTAAAGTAGTTCAGCAGATAGCCACACAGTTTTGCGAACACAGAAACTGAAACTGCCTGATAAAACAGAAAGCTCATTCTGCTTGCTTGGAGCATTCACTATTTTTTTTGGAACCATCACTCTTCTTGACCTTCTTGTAGCTACTGTTCTTACCAGCACTGAGATAGCCCTGCATCCTAGATGATAGCTTTGGTTTCCTTTTACCAGTTGCATCTGATGCATATCTAGGTGCATTAAATGGTCTGTTTAGAGTACCAATTCTTGTTGCTACACTTGTTGTAGGTCTAGTAGGCCTAGATGCATTTGGAGTCAGAGTGGGAGCACTTGCAGCATCAGTTGTTGTTGGAGTGGGAGCCCTTGGAGCAGTAGGTGTAGTTGTAGCACTTGCAGCAGCAGGTGTTGGAGATGCATGTTTAGCTGTTGTACTTGTGACACCATAGCTCTCCTCACCATGACTGTGCCTGTTGGGCTGTTACAGAACATAAAAATTAGATGGCACATTACAAAGTGGGGTCTAAAAAATCTACATTACCTGGTGACTATATTTTCTTACTTGTAGCTCAGGCCTCAATGGCACATTACATCTAGTATACCTGTGTCCTACTAGCTTGCGGTTGCTGCAAGTGACAGAGGACATCCTAGATGAATCTCTAGGTGTTGGCACCTCAAATTGCCCTTTCCTCCTTGTAGTTTTTTCTCATAGGTTTTTCTCTAAAGACAGGAATATCAGGTGTAGCTGTATTATTTGTAGCTGTCTTATTCCAGCCAGCAATATTTCACTATATGGCTTTTAAAAATGCAATTTATCCTAGTCGGTGGCTCACAAGAGGTATATATAACGGTGGAAACCTTTATCTTCAATGATCCACTTCAGCGCAAGCCTATCAGCAACAAGCCTCAATCCATTGATCATAAGTTGGCCTCCTTAATGGATTTCGATCATACTTCAACAAACTCCACCTTGAGACAAATTCCTTCTTATAAAATCAATAACAACTATCTCCCTAAACAACAAACTCAAACTTAGAAACATGAACACGTTTAGTCATCATATCAGAAGGATTATCATGAGTGTTGATCTTGCATATCTTCAATTTAAATTGCGCAGCAATGTCTAACAAAATGATACTTGACATCAATGTGCTTTGTTATCTCATGAAACATCTGATCTTTTGTAATTTATATGCCATTTTAAATGTCAAAAAACAATGTAGTATAAGAATCATCTCCGCAAAGCTTAGCAAACAAACCTTTCAACCAAATAGATTCTTTACAGGATTCAACAATAGCCATGTATTCATCTTCACTAGTAGATTGGGTAACAAGATCCTGCAACATAACCTTTCAGCTAACATCACAACCACCAACATTAAACATATAACCTATGAGGGATCTTTTCTTATGCAAATCGGTAGCAAAATCTGAATTCATATAGCCAACGAGTCCCTCACCGGTCCTGCTAAAATTCAAACAACCATTGAAAGTGCCATAAATGTATCGAAAAAAACACTGAAAAACCTTTATCGGTGATGGGTGGACTCAGACATGTACCAGACATGGGCTTGAACCATGATTCCTACCCACGATGTCCTGTGACGATCAAGGACCTGAATCCCTGCATCTGCAAGCTCTCAATCGACCTAAACTTCAACCGAACTGACTAGTGGGGCTGCAAGATGGCTCTATGGAAATCTCGAAGATCATATGTACGTGCAAGGGAGATTGGAGACCACGATTACGTGCAAAACAAGATGAAGACCTAACGTGACTAAGAATGACTCGGCTACAATCGACTCCTATAAGTACCCGAAGACATTCACCCTAGAAGGACATGGCATAATCGCCAAGTCTTTGCCATTAGTATTAGTCATAGCTCTAGATTCATCTCTCTCGCCGGGTATCATTATAAACCCACCAAGATCATCTTGCAGACACATTGTACGATCTCTCGATTAACTTATGAATAAAGTCTGAGGGATTCCTCCCATTATACATATATCCTTGTCTTTGAGATCCAAACCTGCTGACCCGAGGCATCTAGAGAACAAATAAACTCTCTTTTGTTTGTCGAAAGTGAGTCTGTGGACAGATATTAGAAACTATCCTTCATTAGTTGGCGTGCTAGGAATGGGACGCCTGCATCATGAAGATCAGATCTACAACAATGACACCCGAGGTTCCGGTCGCCAGACCTGCGAGGTATCCGGCGACCTAACCCACTTCAAACACGATTACGAGGACTAGGAAGCTCACGTATCTCGACATGAGCTGGCTTTCTGCTTCAGGATAAGGGCGACAAGATTCTTCCCACCAGGCACTGGGTGGAGGGATCACAAAGCAGGTGACTCACATCTCATGGATGGCCACACGAACCTCAAGATGTCTTGGCCGCCTGCGTCGGGATGCGACTATGAATAATAGTGCAACCATAGAGGAGCCATGGAGCACGTCAACCTTCTAGGATACACTGTCACAAGCTCGGGGGCTCGTCGCACCTCGATGAGGTCCCGGCCACCCACTCAGGTCGACGGGACAGAATCAGGTGTCACCTCTTTGCTTGCCATGACCTCAGAACGGGAATCAGGAACCAAACCCCTGGGAAAGGACATCCGCACTTCAAAAATGCATGGCACGCATGGCATAAGTT
Organism: Avena longiglumis; assembly: GCA_030063025.1. Lineage (NCBI taxonomy): Eukaryota > Viridiplantae > Streptophyta > Magnoliopsida > Poales > Poaceae > Avena > Avena longiglumis. The sequence continues at coordinate 46,969,524 of CP125978.1, forward strand.
TGGATGAGTATGAGGGTAGGTTGCGAAGGACCGGGACGCACAGGGATCCAACCCGGTGCATGGCCAACAAGGGACAGCTGGTGCCGATACCACAGGGCAAGCTCGCATGGATACAACCAGTGCCACATGATGCAACGTTTGATGGACTTCGAGGCAGAACATGAGCTAGCACCGTGGCACTCATCAACCTATATGAACCTAAGGAGAGACAAGGACAGGGGAACGGAAGTGTCAGTGCCCTTTAGTACACGGAATTATGGCATCCCGCAAAACCACTACTAGAAAATCGCGTTGAATTTGTGCATCGCATCGTCATCATCATGCATTTGTTTGCTAAAACTATGTTTGCACAGCCCGTTTTATTTTTCTAAAACGCCCATCTTTTATTCAAACGCCAAAAACCGGGACTCCGGAATATTTTGCTTGACCAACGATGTTTTGCAAACGGTGCAATTAAAAGTAAATAAAATATTTATTATTTTAGTAGGGGCAGTCGAACGGGCCAACCCAACCCGAACGACCGCCCCAGATTTTTTAAACGGTCCAACCTGCCGCCCCATCTAAATCCTACAGCTACCTAAAATCCTACCCAGCCCAACCCTCCACCTCACCCCCACCTATCCTAGACCGCCACATCAGCCACCCCCCAGTTCCCTACCAATCCTAGCTTGCCACTTGGTCCACCCCCACCCCTCTCTCCTTTTCCCCCACTCTCTCACCTGCCAGCTCGCCAGCCACCCCACACACGCACTACACGCACGCATGCCCCAACCACCGACGGCCCCACAACTCTGGCCCTCGACCATGGGACCCACCCAGCCCCACCTCCCGCGCCGAGCCCCTGCCTGCTCCTCCCCGTGCTTCTTCCCAACCTCCGCATCCTCCCGCTCTTGCCCCGACCGACGCCCTCCTCTCCCTTCCTCCCGGTCCGCTCGACCCGACGACCACCGCCTCAGCCTCTTTCCTCCTTCCTCCGTCAAGCTCAGCTGCGACTGCCTCGCGGACCCGCCCGCCTCCCTGCCACTGCTCGGCCCGGCGAGCGCCTGGCCCTCAAGACGCTGCTTTCCCTCTCCGGTGGCGTCTCCGGTCGCAGCCATGACCGCCTGCCTCCGCTGGCTGCCGCTGCCTCGCCCGGCAGCCGCCTGCCTCGCCAGCCCGGCTCACCTCCGCCATCTCCGCCTCCGCTCCATCTCCTGTGTTGCCGCCGCCCGCCGCCTCTCCAGCCTCCTCCGCCGAGCCGCGACCTCCCGAGCTGCCAACTGCGTCCTTCTGCTGCTCATTGGCCGCCTCCGCCACGGACCACCTCGCCCGCCGCCTGCTGAGCCCGCCGCCGCCACACACTACGCTCGGCCGGCCAAGGCTGCCCTCCCTCCGCGAGGTCCGGCCGGCCTCTGCTGCTGCAGTTCTGCGAGCCCGAGTTCGCGCCGACCTCCCCGAGCCCGTTCGCAGCGCCTCCCAGGGCCCGTGTCGCCCATCCGCGGCTCGTCTCCCGCCGCTCCCTCGCCAGCCCGCCGGTTTCCCTGCTGCTCCGCCCCGCCTGCCGCTGCCTCGCAAAGCCGCCAGCACCCCCCTCGGAACCTCTAGCGCGCTGGCAGGCCTCCGTCGGCCTTCCTCGGCCCTACAACGCTTCGGTAGCAACGCGAGGTGTTGTGTGGCCATGGCACAAACCAGTGCACAACTCCGAGCCGAGACCCCTAGATCTTCACGGATTCGAAGACCGAACCCGCCAACGACAAGGACTCCAAGATCGACATCGAACGGACAGATCCGCCGAACCCAAGACCGACATCGCCACCGGGAACTCCGACAAGGACGCCAAGGTCGTTAAACGGAACCCCCAAGTTCAACTCGCCAAGGTCGTCATCGAGAACGCCGAGAACTTCCCCCGGAGCCGAAGGTCCGGAGCTCGCTCATAGAACGCCAAGTACTCAAGACCGCTCCGCTGAAACCCCAAGATCATCAACGGCACCCGAGCTCGACACCGCAACTAAGATGGCCCCACAAGACCGCCGACAAGAAACCGCGAACCCCGGAACCCTGAGTTCTCCATCAAGGACGCCAGGACCGTCGCCATGACCCAAAGCCCCCGGATGCGACAAGAACTACCCCGTTACCGAGAACGACCCCGGAGTCCGAGAACGACCTCGTCGAACCCTGGACCCTGAGACCAACCCCGAACTCCGGAACCAAGGCCGTCGAGACCCTAATGTGTGAACCCCTTCCCGAAAACCCTACTTCATAATATGATAACAACTTGTCGCATCTTAAACATTCATCTTGCATGCATATCATGTGGTTTGAGGGCCTTATGCCGATTCACCTAATAATTAAATATGGGGCCCAAATGCGGGCAAATCTAGTCTCATATCGGCCTCATCTAAACTTGTGTAGCGAACCGGTGATATATTCTGTCTTGCTAAAACAACATTTAATTTGCGGGGTAATTAAATAACTTGAACAATATGATCAACTGTCGGGACCCCGGTTCCGCTTAATCTGACCTAATTGCATCGCCCCTTTGCCATGCCATGCATCATACATGCATCATGCCGATCTTCTGCTTTTATTAAATATTGCATCCGGTGTTTATTCTAGTGTTTTGGTTCTTCGGATAAGGCCGATGAGTTGATGTGAGCTTTGTCCCGATCTTCGTTGAACCTTCGGCAATGTTTTCAAAGCATCTCCTCTTTCTACCTATCTTACTTTTATAGTATTTACTTCCCTCCTGTTGATCTATTGCTATCCGGTTATGCGATGCTTTAGTTTTCGCATCTGGAATCCTTGCCACTTTATATTGCCTTGGACACATCCTATTACTGTTGTTTGGTAGATAGTTGGACTTATGCGTCGTAGTGCTTGCTCGAGTGCTGATGTGTCGTCATATGCCATGCTTGTTGATGAATTGCCGCATGTTGATGTTGGAGACGATCATAGTTTTACTTATCGCTCACTTTAAATTCCTGTTTAACAACTAAAATTGAAATAAGGAGGCATCGGTGGGTGATAGAAAATATTTGGTTTCAACGCCCACTTGTGTCCCGTAAGACCCGAGTACTTGATATCTGTTCCTTGATTTTGCGCTATCCACATCCGGAGGTATATGGGACCCCTGAGCCGAGCTTGATTCATTTTATTTCTTGGGGCCACAACTAGTTTGAGGTTTTATTTACGATCCTGTACTTATGCCATGTTTTATCGCTTTATTTACGATTGTGCGAGGAGCACACTGCATCGCTTTAGGATCGAATGTTTACGCTGTATCGACAAGCCCAGCCACACTTTCGGGTTCCCACCGCTACAGCCATTGTCGCAACCTTGAGGCCCTCGAGCTTGCTTACCCGCTATGGATTCTACTCAAAGGGTGGCCCCTGAAATATTTCGAATCCTGTGATTGTTCACCGTGAAAGCCTCGTTGGGTTTTGTTTTGGTTTTTCCGAGGTTGATCGAGCGTGTGTTGCTATTGGTGCACCCCGGCCGGGTAAAACTTTCTGAAAGCCGTGTCCGCGGATATGGACGACTTGGAGCACAGTATCTCGATCATAGACAAGCATAACTAAAGTTTATTGTTATAAATTTGACTTATAATGACTAGTAATCAGCTTCACTATAATGGAATGGCTAATTAATACTACCCACAATTGCTTGTTGGTTGTCGCTTGCGACAATTGTACCTGACTAGTAAATCTTGCAACTACAACGGAATGGCTGAATAAAAGTACCAACAACTGCTGGGTTTTTGGGTTTATATCATGCTATCTGTATTTGATTAGTAATTGCCGCAACTATCACGGAATGGTCAACTAAAAGTGCCCACTGTTTACTTTATCAGGACGATTATCTAAACCTGACTAGTAAAGTGCCGCAACTATAACTGAATAAATAAAACTGCCAACTGTGTGAGTTCCTCGGTGGACTTCCTCGACGGTCTCGAGGGGGAAATGCCAGGATGGGTTTGATTGGTGTTAGCTTCAGGTTGGATCCGCATAGGTCTTTCTTACCCCCCCTCTGTTTTCCGCCAGATGTATCGAGTCTCTATAGGTTGTTTAGTGCATGCCGCCGCTGCCGCTCAGTCCACCATACCTATGTAGGCGAGGACCGCCGAATTCTAGCCTCGCTGTAATCGCCTCGTGATCGACGCTCCTTCTTTTCCTTTGCCCTTTGTCGGCACCCTTTTGTTTAAGCAGGTTTTGAGATCGACGTCGTTAGCGGGGTTACCCTTCCGGCTTGGCTGGGCAGGTTATGGACGCCATTGGTTATTCTTCGTGGCTCTTAGCCCCATTTGCTTCTTGTCCGTAGTCGGACGCCTACCACTTTCAAGGTGATTTGGATCTTGTATCTTATATCGTATTCTTGACTCTTTGAGTCGTTATATATATCTGCTCTGTGGGTCCCATCGAGGACTGTTGTGTAATGTTATTACTTTTTTCCACCCGCATTTAAAGTGCTTGGTGCACCTTTGAATCGCTTTCTATGCGGGTTTGTAATTTTGCTCAAACTTGCATAGGTCCGATTCGAGGGTGTTACAGAGTGGTATCGAGCTCAGTTGCGATACCCACAAGTCCAACTGTAGGATAACCTAGCTAACGGCCGAAGTAGAGTGTCAAAACTATTTTGCAAACACGGTTGGATAGTTCTGATTAGGTCTGATTTTTACTCCTTACCCCTCTGCTATTCCTCTCTTACCTCTACGTGTTTTGGATCTGCTCTCTTCTCTCTCTTCGAGTCCAGGAATTCTCGTGGTTGGGTTTCTGCACTTTAGGGCTTCGCTTTCTCCCTTTTGTAACGGAGGTGCTACGATCATCAATCTGCAATGGTCCACATTGCCCTTCATCCGATCTTTTGTTCTTGAGCTCAGATCCTTATGAGTTCCTTTGGATATCGGTGTCGATGAAAAACATATGAGAAGGACGAGCTTTGGTGAAGTTGAGTCGACCTTGAGCACGTGTTGTTCATGCCAATGGAACCATCGCGAACCTAATCGTGTGTCTTTCATACGATTTCCTTTGGCACATCCCTTTATTCGGATACCACCTATGAAGATCTTCGCCTAAATCTCGAGAGTTGAGTTGCCGGATTCTCCTACCCATGTATAGAGTTGATAGTTGGGTCCGGGATGGACTGATCACCCTACCCGACTCTTACTGTTCGCTCTGTACATCGAACTGGTGGATCAATGCAACTTTTCCCTCTTCTAACGGAAGTAGAGGCGGCTTTATTTGTTGATGCCTTTAACTTCGTCCTTTGTTTCCCCGGAGTGTTCTCTCGACGATCAGAAACAACGACCCTTTGTTGGTGGTGTCGCCGATTTCAAGGTGGCGGATGAACTCTTGTTAGTGGTGTCGCGAGGATCTACATGAAGCGCGAAGGATCAGAACGCCGACCTTCCTTCCGGTACCATGAGGCGGATCTCGAGGGCGAGATCCCTTGTTAGTGGTGTCGAATTGTGGCATCCCGCAAAACCACTACTAGAAAATCGCGTTGAATTTGTGCATCGCATCGTCATCATCATGCATTTGTTTGCTAAAACTATGTTTGCACAGCCCGTTTTATTTTTCTAAAACGCCCATCTTTTATTCAAACGCCAAAAACCGGGACTCCGGAATATTTTGCTTGACCAACGATGTTTTGCAAACGGTGCAATTAAAAGTAAATAAAATATTTATTATTTTAGTAGGGGCAGTCGAACGGGCCAACCCAACCCGAACGACCGCCCCAGATTTTTTAAACGGTCCAACCTGCCGCCCCATCTAAATCCTACAGCTACCTAAAATCCTACCCAGCCCAACCCTCCACCTCACCCCTACCTATCCTAGACCGCCACATCGCCCACCCCAGTTCCCTACCAATCCTAGCTTGCCACTTGGTCCACCCCCACCCCTCTCTCCTTTTCCCCCCCTCTCTCACCTGCCAGCTCGCCAGCCACCCCACACACGCACTACACGCACGCATGCCCCAACCACCGACGGCCCCACAACTCCTGGCCCCGATCTGGACCCACCCAGCCCCACCTCCCGCCCACGCCGAGCCCCCGCCTGCTCCTCCCTGCTTCTTCCCCAACCTCCGCATCCTCCCGCCGTGTGCCCCGACCCGACGCCCTCCTCTCCCTTCCTCCCCGGTCCGCTCGACCCCGCCGACGACCACCGCCTCAGCCTCTTCCTCCTCGGGCCTTCCTCCCGTCAAGCCCTGCTGACCTGCCTCGCTGACCCGCCGCCTCCGTCCTGGCCACGTTCGCCTGCCGAGCCGTCCCTTGCCCCTCAGACGCTGCTTCCCCTCTCCGTGGTTGCCTCTCGGTCGCAGCGGCCATGACCGCCTGCCTCCGCCTGCCCGGCTGCCCGCTTCGCTCTGCTCCCGCCTCGGCCAGCTCGCTCGGCCTCCGCCTCCGCTCCATCTCCTGTGCCGCCGTGGCTCCGCCGCCTCTCCGGCCTCCTCCCGCCGAGCCCGCGACCTCCCGAGCTGCGTCAACTTGGCCCTTCCCGTTGCTCGTCGCCTCCGCCGCCCGGACCACCTCGCCCCGCCGCCTCGCTGAGCCTGGCGCCGCCACACACTCGCCCGGCGGCAGCGGTGCTGGCTGCCGTCCCTCCTCGCGAGGTCCCGGCCTCTGCTGCTGTTTCTGCGAGCCCGAGTTCGCGCCGACCTCCCGAGCCCGCTCAGCGCCCTCCCAGGCCCGTGTCGCCCATCCGCGGCTGCCTCCGCCGCCTCGCCAGCCCGCTGTGCCTGCCCCGCTGCTCCGCCGCCTGCCGTGGCCCCGCAGCAGCCGCAGTACACCCCTCGGAACCTCTAAGCTGGGCAGGCCTCCGTCGGCCTTCCTCGGCCCTACAACGCTTCGGTAGCAACGCGAGGTGTTGTGTGGCCATGGCACAAACCAGTGCACAACTCCGAGCCGAGACCCCTAGATCTTCACGGATTCGAAGACCGAACCCGCCAACGACAAGGACTCCAAGATCGACATCGAACGGACAGATCCGCCGAACCCAAGACCGACATCGCCACCGGGAACTCCGACAAGGACTCCAAGGTCGTTAAACGGAACCCCCAAGTTCAACTCGCCAAGGTCGTCATCGAGAACGCCGAGAACTTCCCCCGGAGCCGAAGGTCCGAAGCTCTGCTTCATAGAACGCCAAGTACTCAAGACCGTTCATTGAAACCCCAAGATCATCAACGGCACCCGAGCTCGACACCGGCAACTAAGATGGCCCCACAAGACCGTCGACAAGAAACCGCGAACCCCGGAACCCTGAGTTCTCCATCAAGGACGCCAGGACCGTCGCCATGACCCAAAGCCCCCGGATGCGACAAGAACTACCCCGTTACCGAGAACGACCCCGGAGTCCGAGAACGACCTCGTCGAACCCTGGACCCTGAGACCAACCCCGAACTCCGGAACCAAGGCCGTCGAGACCCTAATGTGTGAACCCCTTCCCGAAAACCCTACTTCATAATATGATAACAACTTGTCGCATCTTAAACATTCATCTTGCATGCATATCATGTGGTTTGGGGTCCTTATGCCGATTCACCTAATAATTAAATATGGGGCCCATATGCGGGCAAATCTAGTCTCATATCGGCCTCATTTAAACTTGTGTAGCGAACCGGTGATATATTCTGTCTTGCTAAAACAACATTTAATTTGCGGGGTAATTAAATAACTTGAACAATATGATCAACTGTCGGGACCCCGGTTCCGCTTAATCTGACCTAATTGCATCGCCCCTTTGCCATGCCATGCATCATACATGCATCATGCCGATCTTCTGCCGTTTTATTAAATATTGCATCCGTGTTTATTCTAGTGTTTTGGTTCTTCGGATAAGGCCGATGAGTTGATGTGAGCTTTGCCCGATCTTGGTTGAACCTTCGGCAATGTTTTCAGCGAGCATCTCCTCTTTCTACCTATCTTACTTTTATAGTATTTACTTCCTCCTGTTGATCTATTGCTATCCGTATGCGATGCTTTAGTTTTCGCACTGTGGAATCCCTTGCCTTTATATTGCCTTGGACACATCCTATTACCGTTGTTTGGTAGATAGTTGGACTTGCGTCGTAGTGCTTGCTCGAGTGCTGATGTGTGTCGCCATATATGCCACAGTTGTTGATGAATTGCCGCATGTTGATGTTGGAGACGATCATAGTTTTACTTATTGCTCACTTTAATTTCTGTTTAACAACTAAAATTGAAATAAGCAGAGGCATCGGTGGGTGATAGAAAATATTTGGTTTCCGAACGCCCACTTGTGTCCCGTAAGACCCCGAGTACTTGATATCTGTTCCTTGATTTTATGCGCTATCCACATCCGGAGGTATATGGGACCCCCGAGCTGAGCTTGATTCAGTCTTATTTCTTGGGGCCACAACTAGTTTGAGGTTTTATTTACGATCCTGTACTTATGCCATGTTTTACTGCTTTATTTACGATTGTGCGAGGAGCACACTGTACTGTTTAGGATCGGAATGTTTACGCTGTATCGACAAGCCCAGCCACACTTTCGGGTTCCCCGCTACGACCATTGTCGCAACCTTGAGGTCGCCGAGCTTGCTTATCTGCTATGATTCTACTCAAAGGTGGCCCCTGAAATATTTCTGAATCCTGTGATTGTTCAAATCGTGAAAGCCTCGTTGGGTTTTGTTTTGGTTTTTCCGAGGTTGATCGAGCGTGTGTTGCTATTGGTGCACCCGGCCGGGTAAAACTTTCCGAAAGCGTGTCCATGGATATGGACGACTTGGAGCACGATCTCGATCATAGACAAGCATAACTAAAGTTTATTGTTATAAATTTGACTTATAATGACTAGTAATCAGCTTCACTATAATGGAATGGCTAATTAATACTGCCCACAATTGCTTGTTGGTTGTCGCTACAAATTGTACCGACTAGTAAATCTTGCAACTACAACGGAATGGCTGAATAAAAGTACCAACAACTGGGTTTTGGGTTTATATCATGCTATCGTATTTGATTAGTAATTGCCGCAACTATCACGGAATGGTCAACTAAAAGTGCCCACTGCTTACTTTATCGTGACGATTATCTAAACCTGACTAGTAAAGTGCCGCAACTATAATCGAATAAATAAACCGCCAACCGTGTGAGTTCCTCGGTGGACTTCCTCGGCGGTCTCGAGGGGAAATGCCAGGATGGGTTTGTTTGGTGTTAGCTTCAGGTTGGATCCGCATAGGTCTTTCTTACCCCCTCCGTTTTCCGCCTGTTGTATCGAGTCTCTATAGGTTGTTTAGTGCATGCTGCCGCTGCCGCTCAGTCCACCATACCTATGTAGGCGAGGACCGCCGAATTCTAGCCTCGCTGCAATCGCCTCAGATCGACGCCTCCTTCTTTTTCCTTTGCCCTTTGTCGGCACCCCTTTTGTTTAAGCAGGTTTTGAGATCGACGTCGTTAGCAGGGTTACCCTTCCGGCTTGGCCCGGGCAGGGTTATGGACGCCATTGGTTATTCTTCAGGGCTCTTAGCCCCATTTGCATCTTGTCCGTAGTCGGACGCTCTATCATTTTCAAGGTGATTTGGATCTTTGTACCTTATATCTGTATTCTTGACTCTTGGAGTCACTGTTATATATCTGCATGGGTCCCATCGAGGACTGTTGTGTAATGTTATTACTTCGTTTTCCACCCGCACGAAAGTGCTTGGTGGGCACCTTTGAATCGTTTCTATGCGGGTTTGGCGAATTTTGCTCAAACTTGCATAGGTCCGATTTTGAGGGTGTTACAGGAATCCTCCTCCCTACGAGCTAAACCACCTTTGGACCAGATCCATGACAAGTCAGGTCCATGGAAGTATAGCCTAGGCCGCCACGCTCGGATCCATGGAGGCTCCCAGATATCACACCTCGTAGCCCTCCACCTGGGGCGGTCAGCCCGGCTCTATGCTCCTCGTATCAATGTACATCATGAACCTGCGACGCATATGTTTTGCCATGCGCCACAGAAAACCAACGGTGACGCATTACAGCAAATGCGCCATAGAACCCTTCAATGTTCTATGGCGCATGGACATGGACGGTGCGCCACAGAAGTTTGGTGGGACCCACCACCGGGGTTGGGCACCCGGGCTTTCTGTGGCACATATAGCCATATGCGCCACAGAAATCTCCGGTGGGCCCTACCATGGAATCTCGTTGACCGCACTCTGACCAAAATTCTGTGGCGCATATGACCATATGCGCCATAGCAGTGATGATTCTGTGGCACATATGACCATATGTGCCATAGAAGTCGAGTAGGAAAAACATATCCCACCCCCTCGGATCGCTTTTTAACTTTTGTAAAAATTAAACGAAAATGATAAAAGAATTCAAAAAATAATTACTTTGAGATGTAGTTATATTTTGAGGTATAGTTATTTTCAGAATTGAAAAACACAAATTTTAATATATTTTGCAAAAAAGGTCATGGAACGGTAAAAAGGCCATAAAATTTACATACGATTTCGAAAAAATGTTTGATATACTAAAATGATAAGAACGAGATTTCGCATCCGCTCGCAATGACCTCCGGTCGTTTAGCGATTTTTTAGCTTTTCAAATTTCGAAAAAATTAAAAAGTTATGGTCAAAAGATTGCTTTTTCCTACAAAAAAGGGCGGGATTCAAAATTTGAATCCCGCCGCCCCTTCTCCCTCTCTTATCCTCTTTCACTCCTCCACTCTTCTTCTCCACCTCCACCATTCTCCTCCTCCACTTCTTCTCTCCTTCTCCTCCCCTTCTTCCTTACCTTCTCCTCCCCCTCCTCCTCCATCCCGATGAGCTCCTCCTCATGTTCCACCCTGATGATCTCCTCCTCCTCCATCTCGGTGAGCTCCTCCTCCCTCCTCTCTCCTTCACCCCAGTGAGCTCCTCCTCCTCCCACCTCCCCTCCTCCTCCACCCTGGTGAGGTCCTCCTCCGGCGACCTCCTCCTCCTCCGGCAACCTCCTCCTCTAGCGAGCCCCTCCTCCACTTGCGGCCTCCTCCTCTCCTCCATCGGCGACCTCCTCCTCCTCCTTCAGCCACCATCGGCCTCCTTTTCCTCCTCCGGTGACCCCCACCTCCGAAGATCCCCACCTCCGGCGATCCCCACCTCCGGCCAGATCTGGCCGGTTTTTTTGAAATTGAAAAAAATCTATGGCGCATATTGGCAATATGCGCCATAGAAGTTTGAGATCTAGTTGGGGACTTCTGTGGCGCATTTCAATATGCGCCACAAAACTACACTTTAGTGGCGTGATAACCGTGGCGCATCCCATATGCGCCACAGAAGTTGAAAAATGGTGCTCCACTGATGAGCTTTTTCGTTCTAATAACAATTAGTACAATATGTTCCAAGCTCTTGAATTACCTACAAGTCCTCGTGAATTAGTTCAAGGTAGAGTGTGAAACCAACAACCTAGAAGAGGACACCGAAGAAGTCACACTGCCCGTTACTTTAGGTGAAATAGGAAATTTCGTCACTCAGTTCTGCACATTCGAGGTTGTAGACCAGCCAACACGACAACTGGTCGTACTTGGACGTGAGCATCTAACCCAGTTGGGGGCCTACCTAAATCCAGCGAACCAATCACTATACCTCATGGGTCCGAGGGGATCTATCATGGTGCAGGAGGAGTTGCCAAGACAGAACCCTGAGCCTAGGGAGCTAGGAGAAAGCCCGTCTCAGTCGAACTCAAGGCTGGCGGAAGAAGGCAGTCCGCCTGGAGATTCCCTCCTCGCTAGGGCCTTCTCGATGACGAGGGCGATAATCTGACGCGTCCTTCCTGAGCCAGGTAAACCCACCCGATGGAGCTCCCCAACACCTCTATCGAAGACCCGGAGTTCCAACGGGCCTAACGGGAGGCTGCAATTCAAGGAAAGAGGATCAAGCCTTATGCCACACCTGAGGACGACCTTGGAGAGTGGAGACCGGATAGGGAGGTCAAGCCCCGGAGAAACCACGGGCAAATCATCCGTCCGGAAACCGGAGTCACCCCAGTAGCCTGCGAATCATAGGCCCTCTAAAGAGGTCGTCATGCTCTCCAGGAACATGGACGGCCATGAAACGGATCGGTCGCACCCCATGTACCCGATTGTAACCATAGTGGACTACATGGAGTAGCATCACCGCACTAACTCGCTCGGGGAACCGACCTAGGTAGGACCTTGCCGCATAGGATCAATTAGTCCCTAGGGGCTCTACCAGATAAACATCGAGGGCATCCCCCAAAAAGATGTATCCTTGCCGCACTGGTTCACTGAGATGCAGTTGAGGAAAATCCAAAGGACGGAGAGTTACCGCAACATGGAAACCGTCCGGACCCGGCATCAAAACACCTGCTGCGGAAGTAGTAGTAGTTTAGACTCTGGCATCGACAACGGCTCAGAAAGTAGCTCAGAGTCGAGCGAGAAATCATCGAACGCAGTTTTTCTACAAGGTCGTTGGGGGTACCGGGCTTATCTCCCCGTCCTTGACTTGTAGACCTTCTTCCCCATATAGAAGGCAAAGTGGACATGCACACTTCGTCCCTACCTTGACTCATCCCTCCTCTGACCTCTCTCCTGCTGAATCCTCCCCCTTCCCACTTCTGTCCGTTCTGGGCTCGCCGGACACCATGACCTGCGGCGAGTCAGCCTCCTCGTCGACAACTTATCCTCGAAGGTCAACGCCACCTGTCCTGCACTCGTGCTGCAGAAAGCCATCTCCACCATTCTTGATCTGAAAGGTGCCATCGCCGGCGCGGCGGCGACGAGCTGCCCAACTAAGGAACCACGCCGTTAAAGCCCACATGATCTGCGCGCAGGAAACCTTGTATGTCCCATGGAGATTGGATGAAGGAATGGAATTTATTTTGATTTTTATACCTCAGATCTGTAGCATTTGTTTACCTTTTTTCTGGAAAAGTATGGATGAAGGAATGGAATTTATTATTTCTCGAAAAGTCATACTGATGGATAGTTGTGTTTTCCGTTTTTTCTCGTATCCATGTCCCTCTTCCTCGAATGTTGAACAAAATCAGTAAAATTATGTGTGCCCGTTGCTGTACTAACTGATCCAAACCGAATGGATCTTATTCTGCACTAACTGATACAAGTAGCGTACATGTTCAGTGCTACTTCCTGCACTAATTATGTGCTAATTTCTGTACTAATTCTCTATTAATTCCTATACTAACCGAATGGAACTAATTATTTGTTACTTCCTGTACTAACTGCTCCAAACTGAATGGAACCGAGCATGGTACATGTTCGGATGGAAAGACACACGAATGAGCAGTAGGTTTATTGTAAGGGACTGCTTGACAAGAAAGCAGCACAGCTGAGGGGGTTTTTTGCAGAACAATCTCACCGATCGTGAAGCAAAAGAGAGCTGGTGGAAGGGCCATGATAAGCCCGGGACCCCAACGTGTATGTAGAGTTGGTTTTTCGGAAATCATCTCCCCACGATGGGCAACGAGAGCAGACCTCTAGCCACTTCGGGGGGAGAGGGCGCTTGAGCCAGCTATTCTAGGGGAGGCAAACCTCCCCCACGTGCGCATAACTGTGCAACTTCAGCATGCGCCGACCTCTTCTTTTTTTTTGAAAGAGACCGACCTCTTCTTGAGCATGGCCATTTCCTCACGATGCCTCTCCAGCTTGTCTTCTAGGTCACGCACATGTGCATCTACAACAACATTTGATTTCTAACCTCGTTTGTAGATGAGTTCGACTTGAGCCAACATTCATCATGAAAGTACTTGACTTGCAATATAATCTACCACCGCAAGAACTGGAGCAACAACTTTAGCATCAGAATTTGGTTGCTCACCTTCTTGTACAGGAGAAATCTTCATATTTCCATCTAGAACTGGCACATGGAAGATTTAACATTATTGGCAAAATAGATCTTTAAGACTCCAACAATCATCTAGAGCACAACTGTACAACTATAGAACCAGCAGTACTAGTGACTTACAATAGCATCCTTCACATACTTCGAAAAGCCATCTTTCTTGTTGTTGTGGATAGTTTTGAAAAATCAATGGCGGACATCTCTTCACCCTTACGTTCCTCCCTCTGAAATGTTATTCAACAATAATCAGAATCAAAGGGGAAAGTTTCAAGACAATAGTTATGTAGGCCTAAATAAAATCAAGTTCGTCCTTACGATGGAAAATATATGCTCAATGTAGGACCTCAAACCAGTTTTTTCTGCTGGAACTTGACCTTTTCTCGGTTGTCCTTGTTCGAATCACAAGTTTTCTACAAAAAACTGATTGTAATCATGGACTAGCAGTAACATCTCATGTGCAAGAAAAAAAGACAAGACACCGCTTTGCGTCGCCCCTCCCACGGGCGACGGAAGCGCCTTCTCGCCTCGCCCTCACCTTGCCATTCTCCACCGTCTCTCCCCCGCCGCTGGGGCTAGCCCGCATGGGGACGGCGGCGGCGGGCCTTCCTCTCCCAGGCGCGAGGTGGTCCGTGCGGGGAGGCGGGCACTTTGGCGCGCGGTGCATCTCAACGAACAACGGCTCCGATTGCAGGCGGTGGGAGGCGGCGGCACGCCAGTCCTGCCCTCTGCTTCGAGAGGCGGCGCTGGTTGGTGGCGGAGAGTGACGGGCGAGCGGTCTGCTGCCGGATTCCGACCGGCCCAGATCTAGGACCTTTGGGCCCAATTTGGATCCGGACGGGCCCGGCGGCTCGCGAGGTTTTCACTCTTCCTGGAGTGCGGAACAGAGGTGATCTCGACTGAGTGGTGGTGATGGAGCTGAAGTGTAGCAGCATGGCGGCAGAGGCTTTACGGGTCCGATTTAGACCCGACCGGACCTATGGCATCAAAGACGAGGGTAACGGCGATGGCTTACGTGCTGCAACATGGCGGCGTGGACTTTACGGACTCGTTCTGGGTCCGGCTGGGCATGTCCGTCCTGGTTTGTCCCTACTGCCACGTCCGGTCGGCACCCGCCTTTTAGTGGTGGAGGACGCCCTTCAGGTGGCTGTGATGTTGCCTCCCTCCGGTGCCAATGGTTGTCTGGTGTGTTTATTCCACCGTGTCCGATCAGCTATCGCTCCTGTGGTGGAGGTTGAACCCTCCCGTGCAGCTGCAACACTGCCAATCCCTGAATCGGTTGTCTCCGTGTTACGTCCTCTAGGCCTCGTTTCAGTTCACAGTGAGACGACAAAGGTGACGAAAAAACCGTGATGGCGTTTGTTGGTGGGTGGCATTGATGGGGTGGAAGACTACTGATCATTCGAGTTAGTGGTTGTTTGGGGGTCGCGAGAAATCCCTGTCGATCATTTGACACTAACGTGGTGATGCCTGCGGGTGTCGCCATTCCTTCTTGAAGGGCTTCTGGTGTACCCCTTTTCCTCTTACCTCCGCGTACGGGGGAAACCCTAGGTCAGTCCGGGCGACAGCGTCGTCATCGTCGCTTACCTCTTCTTGAAGGTGTTGCTTATTACATGAAGCTTCATAGCTCTAGGTGTGTCGTGGTCATCTTCGGAGGGCGCAGCGGTTTCGAGCCATCGGCGTTTAGTTGATCTGCCGTTGTTCGCATTGTTTTCTTTTTATTTCTCTCCTTTCTTTTGGGCTTGGTTGTGCTGAGGCCCAAAAAATTGTACCATTGTATCGGGTGTTGGCTATATTAATATAGCGGGGCAAAAGCCTATTTCGAGAAAACATCTCATTGCAAAAGAATGATTGCTGCCAGAATGACTTGGTAACTAGTTGGGAATCCATTTGAACATCTCACAACAGTTTCAAGATTAATTCATGCAAGAGTAATAGAATTCCCAGTCATGCATACAATTTCTAAAGTTGTTCATAACAAGATCATTTCACAAGCTTACTTTGCACACATTACAGGTTACAGTAACCCTTGCCCTCATTACACGTACATAGCCAACTATTTCACAACATCCATTGAATTACAGTATATGGAAGTTAAAGGAGAGCTCTACTTTCAAAATTATGGTCATCTAAGAATATGATGTGAATCTACATGAACTGGCGTTACAGCAACCCTGCTATCGCGCATCGACATGCTCGTCGTGGCCCTATGAGCCGAGGAGTACACCTCCCAATGAGGGGGAGTTCGGTGGCGCGGTCACTAGGAGGGCCATTGAAGGCCGACGAGGTGTGCATCCTAATGGATCCGTGTAACCCAGCGAAGCGGCCACGGGGAGGGCCAGGGTGGATGCGGCTTTCACCCTGCTCAAGCTCTCCATGCTCGGCAGCAAGCGGGCGATCATGGGAGAGGGGACGGTTGGGGAGGAGGGCATGCGGTCGCAGAGGAGCACGGGCGGCCAGCGCCAGGAGGAATCCTGGGAGGGGGTCAAGCGGGATCTAATGGGAGGAGGAAGAAGGAGGTGAAACAATATTGAGGGTGACATGTGGGCCCCATGTCCAACTCAGCTTGCCCTCCACGTGGGCTGCCTAGTTAACTCTTATAACTGGGTCCCAATGTCAGGGTTGCTGTCAAAATGCTTTTATACATGAATCGGTATACCATTTCGACATGACTCGGTCTTGGTAGATTTTTTGAAAAAAACTAGCAAAGTCAGTATTGACCCGTTAGATTAGCCCTAATTGTCGTACTTCCACTGGGATTGTCGACCTTCTGTTTCTTCGACGGAAGGTAGACCTTTCTTTGATGTGGGGCACGGGGGAGAGTAGACCTTCTGTTTCTTCTACGAGGTAGTAGTATTGCACGGAGGCGGAGGCGGAGATCGAGTATCGCGCGGAGTCGGAGATTGAGTTGATGTACTCCTGCTGCGGCGATCGTCAGCGGGGCGGGGTGGACTTGGAGGTTGACGATAATCGGGTTGGGGTGGACTTCGAGGTTGACGATATTCGATGCGGGGTGGACTTGGATTCCTCGGAGTCGGCGGCCTTGGCGCCGAGCCTAGAAACTTGATGTACTTCTTCTTCCATTGAATGATGTTGCGCTTTACATCTCCTAGTTTCGTAAGGCCTTCAAGCGTAAAGATGTCAATCTCTAGGTCCTCAAAATCCTCCACTATGTCATCCACCATGACACGAGCATATCCAGGTGGAATCGGGAGTGAATGATGGAGTGCTCCAGGTAGACAAGGTAAAGCAGTGCCGATCGCCACCTTGAAGGACAAGTTGTTCATTGGCTGATGTAGCTCACATTGTGCCATCTCTCTGACATCATCCACGGGGTAGCGAGGAGCCGGTGCATCATCCACCAGTGCTTGATCATTAGCCCGGACCTCTGTGGAAGCCACACTGCTTCTCCGCTGGCTAAGATCCAATGCAGGATCATCAACCCGCGGGTGAGTTGACGACGATGGCCTTTGGATAATTTCTTGCATGAGGTTCTTCAGATCAGCTAGGTCCTGCTCTACCTTGGAGATCTGGTCTGCTTCCCGGTCCTTCTTTCTCTGACGGCTTCTGTAACTGGCATCATACTGAGGAAACCCTTTCTTCCACGAGACACGGGCGCCTTTGCCTCGTGTTCGTCCACCCTTTTCAGGATTCCCTAGGGCCTGTGTCATCTCGTAGTTCTCTCTCTCGGGACGGAACAATCCCAATTGAGCATCGTTCATTGCTTGAACAAGGTCTTCGGAGGGTTTTAGAATTTTTTCATGAAATAATGTCTTCCTTGTTTCTAGGTCCAACGATCCCCCGTGCCCGTTCCACCAATGCTTTTACCTCTCGGGCCATCCATCTGTATCAGGAGTGACACCTCTAGCCCTCATGTCCTTCTCCACAGTTTCCCACTTAGGGATGACACTCTTGTAGCCACATGTCCCCATTTTATGATGGTATTTCTTTTGGGCAGCATTTAACGCATTCTTTGCCAACTTTGCCTTTGCTTTATCAGATTACTTGTACTTTACAAAATCGGGCCACTGTTCTCTCAACTTCTCGTTTGCTCCTTTGAAGTCCGGAGTTTTCTTTTTAGCGACATATTTCGCGTATAAAATTTTCTTGTGGTTCCAGTACAGTTCGACCATCTTGCTCAGAGCCCACTCCTTGACTTTCGCTCTATTATCAAGCCCACCCGGCCTTGGGGTAATATCATCTGCCTCAAATTCTTCATACTCTAGAAGTAGTATTAAATGCGCTATGAGCTTCTACCAAAGGCCATCTTTGGCATCATCGGTGACATAGCTGTTGGATTCTTCATCGGGTTTCTTTGACTTATTCCATTCTTGGATGGTGATCGGCAGGTTGTCCCTAACAAGCACCCCACATTGATTTGTAAACATCCTCCGGTGCTTCTCTGGAGCAATCTGTTCACCATCATCATCTATTTCTTCGATGGTAAACCTCTGATTACCATCCAACTTTTTGTTCGGCCCTCGTTTCGTTCGAGCTGTTGATTGCTTAGATCCAGTGGGCTAAAAGAAGAAGAGAGAGTGATTAATATATATATATATATTGATATATCTAGATCAATTAATGAATAGAGGTAACACGAGGCTTTATATATATGTAGTTATATACCTCGCCGGATCCTGTCGAGGGGCCACCATTATTGTTGTTATTTGTTTGCCCTTCGTCCATCCGGTCTTCCCCTTGATACATCAGGTTTTCCTCTAGTCCATCACCGGATGGATTCGGATATGAGGAAATCTCTTCATCGAGCAAAATATCTTCACCGGTAGTAATATTAAGAGTAATTTCACCACTTATCATGCCCTGAAGAAAACCTTCACCAATGCGACCAGGATCATCGGATGGATCCATGACTTAACTATAACAGAAAGAGAGTTAAACATGTTAGAATAAATTTAATAATATACTATACTAACAATATACTACTAACAATAATTAATAATATAATATTACCACAAAATGTGATATTTACTAAAACAATAACTAATAATATCATATATATATTAATAACAACTAAAACAATTAATATTCCTAATATTGTTAGGGTTATTGTTATTAACACAAATAATATAATATTACCACAAATAATATAATATTACCACAAAAATTTAATAATATACTATAGTAACAATATACTACTAACAATAAGTAATAATATAATATTTCCAAAAAATGTGATATTTACTAAAACAATAACTAATAATAGCATTTATATATTAATAACAACTAAAAACAATTAATATTCCTAATATTGTTAGAGTTATTGTTATTACCACAAATAATATAATATTACCAAAAATAATAATAATATACTATATTAACAATATACTACTAACAATAACTAATAATATAATATTACCACAAAATGTGATATTTACTAAAACAATAACTAATAATAGCATTTATATATTAATAACAACTATAAACAATTAATATTCCTAATATTGTTAGGGTTATTGTTATTACCACAAAGGTAATAACCCTAATATTATTTGTGGTAAAACTAACCCTAATAACCCTAATAACTAAAACAAAAAAATACCCCTCCTATACGTACTAATTAACCGACGCCAGGGCAAGACGCAGGACGGGCAGACGGCGAGGCGGTGTTATGGGCGGCATGGCGGGGCAGCGGCGACACACGGGCAGGCAAGACGGCGGCGGTGGCACGGCGTGGCGGCACGCGCGTGGCGGCGGAGAGACGAGCGGCAGCGGCAACACGGGAATTGGCGGGCAGCACCTCTCCTGCGTTCTATGCGTCGGCGGGCAGCACCTCCCCTTCGTCTTCGTCTTTGTCGAAATGCTAAGTGCTGGTCCTGGGAGGTGGCACGCAGAATATATAGGGACCCCCTTTAGTCCCGGGCTAAGCCACCGCCCACGACTAGAGGGTCTCTAGTCCCGGGCCGTGGCTTAACCCACGACTAAAGACCCACCCTTTAGTCCCGGGCTAAGCCACCGCCCACGACTAGAGGTTTTTTCGGCCACTTCGTTTTCGCGCGCGCAACCACCCTCTATTATCGGGTCCAGCCACGACCCACGACTAGTGTAGTTTTTGTAAATTTTCTTTTATTTAATTCAAATCAAATATAAACTTTGGAAAATCATATCTCCTATTATAAAAATCCAAATAAAACAAATAATATGTCTATTATTATCAGAAAAATATAAAGAATCTTAATATAATATCCATACATCTATTTTCATCATTTATAAATTATGTCATTTGTAAATTTTCTTTATTTAATTCAAATCAAATATAAACTTTGGAAAACCATATCTCCTATTATAAAAATCAAAATAAAACAAATAATATGTCTATTATTATCAGAAAAATATAAAGAATCTTAATATAATATCCATACATCTGTGTGCATGATTTATAAATTATGTCATTTGTAAATTTTATTTTTTAATTCAAATCAAATATAAAACCTTGGAAAATCATATCTCCTATTGAAAAATCCAAATAAAACAAATAATATGTCTATTATTATCAGAAAAATATAAAGAATCTTAATATAATATCCATACATCGGTTTGCATAATTTATAAATTATGTCATTTGTAATTTTTCTTTTTTAATTCAAATCAAATATAAAACTTTGTAAAATCATATCTCCTATTGTAAAAATCCAAATAAAACAAATAATATGTCCATTATTATCAGAAAAATATAAAGAATCTTAATATAATATCCATACACATGTTTGCATCATTTATAAATTATGTCATTTGTAAATTTTCTTTTTTTGTTCAAATCAAATATAAAACTTTGGAAAATCATATCTCCTATTGTAAAAATCCAAATAAAACAAATAATATGTCTATTATTATCAGGAAAATATAAAGAATATTAATATAATATCCATTTAGTCCCGGTTGTAGTCACTAACTGGGACTAATGATATTTCCCACCATTTCCCACCGCTTCCTGCCAAGTTTTACCGCCCTTTCCCTTTTACCAGAGCTACATCGCCGGGGGAGACCATCCTCGCCTGCGGTGCCCACAAGTCCACCCTCCATAGAGCCATAAGAAGGCCCCTCCCCCGCCCGGCGGTAGCGGCATCATCTTCTAGGAGACCCCTCTCCCGCCCGCCGTGAATCCGAGGCAGGAGTGGCAGGTGCCCCCGGTATATGCCATGGCTGGGCTGAGGATCCCCGGAGTGGCAGGTGACGATGACAATGACAAAGAAGACCCTGAAGCTGCGTACTATGGGACTAGGCATGATTATGACTAAAGGGGGCGGCTTTAGTCCTGATTGTTAGTTAGTCCTGGTTTGTCCCGGTTTTTAATATTAATAAATGTCTTGAGTGTTACCTAGTCCTGGGACTAAATATGAAGATGTTGTTCTATTCTTGTGAGTTCGTTCAGGTGATCAAATGCTGTTTTGTTCTACCTGCCTACAGCAATCAAAATGTCGTAGTATTGAAACCAATAAATGTATTGAAACTAATACATCTTGCCTATAAATAGTACACAACTATAAATAGAGCAGCCTATAAATAGAGCAACCTATAAATAGAGGAAAGGGTGGGCAGGCTGGATCGAGCAGCCTATAAATAGAGGAAAAGGCCTATAAATAGAGGGAAATTTCTATAAAGAGAGGGTTCATCTTTAGTACCGGTTGGAGAAACCAATCGTGACTGAAGGGATTGCAGCAGACTGGGCCAGGCATCACTAATAATAGGGGTGAGTGTCGACATTATGTCGTGCGGCTTATACCTTGTTCCGGATGGTGTCACCAACCGGGAATAAATATAAACCTTTAGTCCCGGTTGGAGACACCAACCGGGACAAAACATGAGTTAGCACTAATAATAGGGGGTGAGTGTCAACACTATGTCGAGCTGCTTGTACTATAAATATGCATCCTTATGAGTCCAGCCCTCCAGCCAGTTTGAGGCATATCCAAGATGGTTTTCGAGAGCAGGGACACCACTACAGCCAGTTTTAGGGAGATGCCGCCGGAGACCATTCCTCTGGCATCTCCAAGAAAATGGTCATAGAGGCACTCCCTAATATGTGAAATTAGTTAGCTCCTAGGCGTATTGATCTAGTTAGAGAAGTTACAAGCTGCAAGATGGTGTGCGAGAGCAGGGACACCACTACGGCCAGTTTCAGGAAGATGCCACCGGAGCCCAGTCCTCCGGCATCTCCAAGAAACTGGTCATAGAGGCACTCCCTAATATGTGACCACACACGTTTGGAGATCAGATCTTAATGGTAAGTACGAATCGGTACTAAAGGCTCCCCTTTAGTCCTGGTCTAGCGACAAAACGGGACTAACACACTCAAGTTGGTTTGCAGACAACACTATAAAAATGGACACATGGAGCATCTTCACTCATAAAATGTTACAATTATTACACATCATTTCTTCGCGTGTGTTCCTTTCTGATCCCTCCGTATCCATGGAGCATCTTCATTCATTAACATGATGCTTGGGTCATGCTTCACTGCGAAGGGCGGAATTTCATGGAACTTATCACAATCTTCTGATATGTATGTCTTGTCCTCCACTCCCACGATGTTTCTTTTTCCTGAAAGAACAATGTGGCGCTTTGGCTCATCGTCTGATGTATTATTTTTCTTTTTTTTTGTTTTTCTAGGTTTAGTAGACATGTCCTTCACATAGAAAACCTGAGCCACATCATTGGGTAGGACGAATGGTTTGTTTAAGTACCCAAGATTGTTGAGATCCAACGATGTCATTCTGTATTTCTTGTCTACCTCAACCCCTCCTCCTGTCAGCTTGACCCATTTGTACCGAAACAAGGGGACCTTAAAAGTAGGTCCATAGTCAAGTTCCCATATCTCCTCTATGTAACCATAATATGTGGTCTTTGACCCATTGTTGTCTGTTGCATCAAAGCGTACACCACTATTTTGGTTGGTGCTCTTTTTATCTTGGGCGATCGTGTAAAATGTATACCCATTTATCTCGTACCCTTGGAAAGTCGATATAGTCTAAGATGGTGACCTAGACAACAAGTATAGATGATCTCCAAGAGTGTTTTTTAATGAGATGTTGCAACCAACCGCCGAAACTCTTCATGTGTTCATCTCTAATCCAAGAGTCATGCTTTCTAGGGTTGTTGGAGCGTAAGATTTTCTTGTGTTCCTCGATATATGGGCTGCCAAGATAGAATTCTGTAGAACTGTGTAATGTGCTTCGGTGTAAGAATGTTCATCCCTACATATTATTGATTTTCTTCCTAGAGTACCCTTTCCACTCAGTCTCCCCTCATACCGCGATTGAGGAAGACCAATCGGCCTAAGGTCAGGAACAAAGTCAACACAAAACTCAATGACCTCCTCTGTTCCATAGCCCTTGGAGATGCTTCCTTCTGGCCTAGCACGGTTACGAACATATTTCTTTAAGATTCCCATGAACCTCTCAAAGGGAAACATATTGTGTACAAATACAGGACCGAGAATGGAAATCTCTTCGACTAGGTGAACTAGTAGGTGCGTCATAATATTGAAGAAGGATGGTGGGAACACCAACTCAAAACTTACAAGACATTGGACCACATCATTCTATAACCATGGTTGATCTTCAGGATTGATTATCTTCTGAGAGATTGCATTGAGGAATGCACATAGCTTCAAAATGGGTACTCGAACATTATCTGGTAGAAGCCCCCTCAATGCAATCGGAAGCATTTGCGTCATAATCACGTGGCAGTCATGAGACTTTAGGTTTTGGAACTTTTTTCTGCCATATTTATTATTCCCTTTATATTCGACGAGAAGCCAGACGGGACCTTAATACTGCTCAGGCATTGAAAAAATATTTCCTTCTCTTGTTTGGTAAGAGCATAGCTGGCATGATCTTGAAACCATTCTAGATGCAGGCCATATGGGTCTTTCATACGTTGATGGTCCTTTCATGCTTCCGGTGTATCTTTTGTCTTCCCATACACGCCCAAGAAGCCTAGCAGGTTCACGCAAAGATTCTTCGTCACATGCATCACATCTATTGCAGAGCGGACCTCTAAGAATTTCTAATATGGTAGCTCCCAAAATATAGATTTCTTCTTCCACATGGGTGCGTGTCCTTCAGCGTCCTTCGGAACAGATTTTCCGCCAGGACCCTTCCAAAGGTTACTATTTTATCCAAATCTTTGACCATATCAAATATATCAGCACCAGTACGCTCCTTAGGCTTCGTCTGGTGACATGCCAGGCCGTTGAAATGCTTGCCTTTCTTTCTTAAGGGATGCTTAGCCAAAAGAAATCAACGATGCTCATTATACGCATTTTTATTACAATGTTCCAAATATATACTTTCAGTCGCATCTAAACAGTGTGTGCATGCATCGTATCCCTTGTTTGACTGTCCTAAATGGTTACTAAGAGCATGCCAATCATTGATTATTATGAAAAGCAATGCTCGGAGGTCAAATTCTTCCTGCTAGTGCTCATCCCACACGCGTATGCCGGGTTCTTGCCACAACTATAAAATTTCTTCAACTAATGGCCTTAGGTACACATCAATGTCGTTTCCGGGTTGCTTCGGACCTTGGATCAACACTGACATCATAATGAACTTCCGCTTCATGCACAACCAAGGAGGAAGGTTATAGATGCATAGAGTCACGGGCCAGGTGCTGTGACTGGAGCTCTGCTCCTCAAACTGATTCATGCCATATGTACTTAGACCAAACCTTAAACTCCTTGCGTCATCTACAAAGTCTGGGTACTTTCTATCGATTTTTCTCCATTGCGACCCATCAGCGGGGTGTCTCAACATCCCGTCTGACTTACGTTCCTATTTATGCCATCGCAACAACTTGGCGTGCTCTTTGTTTCTGAATAAGTGTTTCAACCGTGGTATTATAGGAGCATACCACATCACCTTGGCAGGAACCCTCTTCCGGGGGGGCTTGCCCTCAACACGTCACTAGGTTCATCTCGTCTGATCTTATACCGAAGTGAAGTGTATACCGGGCATACATCTAAATTCTCGTACTCCTCACCGCGGTAGAGGATGCAGTCATTAGGGCATGCATGTATCTTCTGAACCTCTAAACCTAGAGGGCAGACAACCTTCTTTGCTTCGTATGTACTGGCGGGCAATGCGTTATCTTTTGGAAGCATATTCTTCATCATTTTCAGCAACTTTTCAAATGAGGAGTCAGGTATAGCACACTCAGCCTTCCATCGCAGCAATTACAGTGTGCTATCCAGCTTTTTCATACCATTTTCGCAATTTGGGTACAACAACTTTTTGTGATCCTCTAACATGTGATTGAAATTCTCCCTCTCCTTTTTAGTTTCAGAGTCTCTTCGTGCATCGGCAATGGTCCGACCAAGATCATCAGCGGGTTCATCATGTGTCTCTTCTTCATCCTCCCCTTCAACATCCCCCATGGAAGTATCTCCGTACTCAGGGAAACCATGATAGTTATCATCCTCCTCCTCTTTTTCATTGTCTTCCATTATAACCCCTCTCTCTCCGTGCTTGGTCCAACAATTATAACTGGGCATGAAGCCGGACTTCAATAGGTGGCTGTGAAGGGTTTTTGAGTCAGAGTAATCCTTCTGATTCCTACATCCACTACATGGACTTAATACAAAACCATTGCGCTCGTTTGCATCGGCAACACAGATGAATTCATGCACACCATTAATAAACTCGCCAGAGCGTCGGTCAGTACCGTATATCCATTCCCGGACCATCTGCATTATAGTAAAAGTATATCAAAAACCATTACACAACATGATAAAATTATTACAAGTTAGATTGAGAGCTTCTAGAGCATTAATTTTGAATTTTGAAAAATTTACATGCACCAATTTGTGAATTGGAGAAAACAATTAACATGATAAATGTGGAGTTTTCGATTATTGTTCTATCAGTGAAAACCTCATTCCATTCTAAGCTCTGAAGCTCTAAAATTACACATTTCAATTTTCAGTAACTATGTGCGTAGTCAAAATTTGTTACACATATCAAAATCCTTCTACTTCTAGAGCATGCATGCATTGATCCATATCTCTATACTTCTAGAGCATTATAGAGCTAAAGTAGCAATAAGAGATGAAAGAATGAAGTTCTAACCTTTTAAAACTTTGGATTTAGGGGTTGCAAACTAAATCTTGAGAAAAAAATGGCATGAACTTGCTTGCTTCTTTGAGTAAAATGGCCACCATATGGTTTAAGGCAGGTGGACATGAGCATAATATATACTGGTGGACTACTAGTCCAGGGCGTGATACGACCCGGGACTAATAGTTCACGAAAAGACCAGCTGGCCTGCGCTAGGTTATTAGTCCCGGATCATATTACGGAACAGGACTAAAGATCTGGTCCAGCCCGGGACCAGTGTCTACGGACATTTCTAGTCGTTAGAGGGCTCACGGCCCGGGACTAGTGCTAGCACTAGTCGTGGGCCTTGACAGACCGGGACTGCTGGCTTTTTTCACATCGAACCGAAGACCGTTTTTCCGGTAGTGGTGCAACTATAGAACCAGCTGTACTAGTGACTTATAATAGCATCCTTCACATACTTCTAAAAGCCATCTTTCTTGCTATTGTGGGTAGTTTTGAACATAACAATGGCGGACATCTCTTCACCCTTATGTTCGTCCCTCTGAAATGTTATTCAACAATAATCATAATCAAAGGGAAAGCTTTCGAAAAAATAGTTATGTAGGCCTAAATAAAATCAAGTTCGTTCTTACGGTGGAAAATATATAGGACCTCAAACTAGTTTTCTGCTGAAACTTGACGTTTTCTCGGTTGGCCTTGTTCGACTCACAAGTTTTCTACAAAAAACTGATTGTAAGCATGGACTAGCAGTATCATCTCATGTGCAAAAGAATGATTGCTGCCAGAATGACTTGGTAACTAGTTGGGAATCCATTTGAATATCTCACAACAGTTTCAAGATTAATTCATGCAAGAGTAATAGAATGCCCAGTCATGCATACAATTTGGAAAGTTGTTCATAACAAGATCATTTCACAAGCTTACTTTGCACACATTACAGGTTACAGTAACCCTTGCCCTCATTACACGTACATAGCTAACTATTCATAACATCCATTGCATTCCAGTATATGGAAGTTAAAAGGAGAGCTCCCACTTTCAAAATTAGGGTCATCTAAGAATATGATGTGAATCTACATGAACTGGCGTTACAGGAACCCTGCTATCGCGCTTGTTGTGGCCCTACGAGCCGAGAAGTACACCTCCCAATGAGGGGGAGTTCGGTGGCACGGTCACTAGGAGGTCCATTGAGGGCCGACGAGGTGTTCATCCTAATGGATCCGTGTAACCCAGCGAAGCGGCCACGGGGAGGGCCAGGGTGGACACGTCTTTCACCCTACTCAAGCTTTCCATGCTTAGCAACAAGCGGGCGATCACGGGAGAGGGGATGATCAGGGAGGAGGGCATGCAGTCGCAGAGGAGGACGGGCGGCCAGTGCCAGGAGGAATCCTGGGAGGGGGTCGAGCGGGATCTGATGGGAGGAGGAAGGAGGGGAAACAAGATGGAGGGTGACATGTGGGCCCCATGTCCAACTCGGCTTGCCCTCCACGTGGGCTGCCCAGTTTTTTTTTGCGAAGAAACTGGCATTTATATTAATTAAACACCAATATTACAATCCTCCCTGTAGGGTTTAGGTATATCTAGGGGGATCGAGCGGAGCCAAACAACAGTCCTTGTCTCCGTTCGACCCAGCTTGGCGAGAGCATCACTAACCAAGTTTTCCTCTCTCCGAGTATTCTCTACCTTAATCCCTCTCATCTCCCCCAATAGGCGCTTTATCTCATGTACCAAGAAAATATTAGGTGATCTGTTCTCCACCTCCGCATTGATCATCGCCACCACTTCCACACTATCCATCTCAATTATGCATGGAAGGTTACTCCATTGAAGAGCAAGTGCGCACCCTTCCATGCAAGCAGCAAGCTCCGCCTCCAAGGGTGATGACCATGAGAACAAAGCACGATAGGAAGAGAAAATAATCTCTCCCAAGTCATCTCTCAGCACCATCCCAATGCCCGCCCTTCCTGATTCAGAATGGAAAGAACCATCAACATTTAGCTTCTCCCAATCCTTCGCAGGAGGAGACCAGCGCCATTTTGGAAATCTCGACGATGCTACATCATTCTCCTTCTTGTACTGCACCATGCACTCAATGGTCGGCGCCTTCACCTTGATGTGGTCCTCTTGGGGATAGAACTTGATCGTTGTGATCAATTCTAAATAGCTACAGAGGAAGCGATGTGACGCCTCCACTGGAGGAGCTGGTTTGGAATGAACCACCTCATTTCTGACATGCCAGATCCGCCATAAAAGCATGATGATCCTAGCACGGCTCATCTCCGAGCAGTTGTCCAACAGGTGGAGAACCCACTCCTCTCCAGTATTGATCACCGTAGTCGGGTCCGGCAGGGGCCAGACCTCCATCATCGCCCGCCAAAGATTTAGCGCCAACGGATACCTGCAAAAAGCGTGGAATTTGTCCTCGCGTTCAACACCACATAACATGCATATATCAGTGATCTCCAGTTTCCGTTTGTGTTTATTATCCCATGTGGCAAGACCATTTGTTGCAAGCTTCCATGCGAAGATGCGTACCTTTTGGGGGGCAGGGCACCCCCAAATTGTCATCTAGATGGAGCGACGGCCATCCGGTGCCCTGCTCGTGGCGCCCATAGAGGGCCTTTGACGTTCATCCATCACCAACCAGTACGCTCTCTTGACAGTGAAGATGTCGTTCTTCGTTGGAGCCCAAGCAAGTACATCATCGTGGTGCGCTGGGGAGGTCCTGATCTTGACAATCTCCTGAATATCAGCGTGTGTAAAATGCTGTCGAAGAAGGCCTAGGTTCCAGGCGCCATGATCATCAAGTAATTCCGAGACACGCCGAATGCGACTCTCTCCATGTCTTGTAATTGGACGGTAAGAATCAGGCCTCAGAATCCAAGGATCTCTCCATACATGTACTTGGCTGCCATTTCCAATTCTCCACACAATGCCCTTTTTCAGCAGGTCCAGACCGTATTGAATTGACTGCCAGGTAGAAGAAAAATTTCCAAAGAAAACGGTGTCTTGCAGCTGACCCCTTGGGTAATATTTCGCCTTGAGAACACGAGCACAAAGACAGTATGGATTTACAATAAGCCTCCAAGCCTGTCGAGCGAGCAAGGCTTGGTTGAAAACTCTGAAGTCGCGGAAACCCATACCCGCACAAGCTTTGGGTCTCAAGAGGTGATCCCACGCCTTCCAATGCGTTCTTCTTTTGCCATCACAAGATCCCCACAAAAAAATATGAACTATCCTGGTTAAATCATCACAGACCGAAAAAGGAAGTTTGAAGACACCACTACTAGGAAAATGGTCGTCTGTGGCGCACCTAAAAGGCCCATCCGTGGCGCACCTGTAGTGCGCCACGGGCCTTGCGCTACGACTATCTCTCAGCCGTGGCGCACTGCCTAGTGCGCCACGGTTGTGTAGAGATAGGCGTAGCGCACCCCCTAGTGCGCCACAGAAGTTTGGCGTGGTGCGCTACCCCTTGGATCTTCTGTGGCGCACTACCCAGTGCGCCACTAAACATCCATGGTGCGCTTTAGGTGTAGTGCACCACAGAAGGTAGAACATGTGCGCCACAGATGTATGTTTTGTTTTTTTTTTAATTCCAAGCCAGATTATATGCAATACAGATTATATACAATATTACAGCAGATATACACACACAGATACAAGATATACAATTATATATATAAATACTCGATATGAAAAACAAGATTGAAACAAATACATATAGAAAAGTCTCATACATGAATACATAGTCCAAGTTACATTGTTTTGATCATGTTACAAAGTAGTAGTTGGTGACATGCGAATACATGTGTCGATCGAACAAGTTAGAGCTCGGAAGCTCGCCTAGACATCTAAACTAGCTAGCTAGACACAAACGCGGGATAAATAACCAAAGAAGATAAGCATGATCACCGCCGTGACGAAGGTGTAGGTCTTCA
Organism: Avena longiglumis; assembly: GCA_030063025.1. Taxonomy (NCBI): domain Eukaryota; kingdom Viridiplantae; phylum Streptophyta; class Magnoliopsida; order Poales; family Poaceae; genus Avena; species Avena longiglumis. The sequence continues at coordinate 46,999,324 of CP125978.1, forward strand.
TTCGGTTCCTTGTCCTAACTCCCGCTAGATAGCGCGTGTATCTATCTTCCGCCTCCGCCATAGTGTTGTACCTTTGTAGCTATTGTCAAACGGTGCACTGCTCTCGTGATCTTCCCAATCATCGAGACTCAGGAACTCCCCTTGTACACGACGTACCGTCATCTACAAGTTGACAATAATAACTAACCGGTGATTGAAAAACATGTATAATTAAAGTCGCATATGAAGATACACTTATAGAAAGTACTCTTAAATCAAAAGAGCAAACTCAAAAGCATGCCTCATATATAACTAGCTAGGTCGTTGGACACGAGGAATATGCTTACGGGACCGTAGCCAAGTAGGATGCACAATTCCTGGACTTGTGCATATCACAAGGCTAACAATCCCGTCATAGCACATTCACATATATATTGTGCCACGACATTTCAATCATCGGCATATTCTCGAAAAGACAAAAATAACTCAAAAGCATGCCTCATATATAACTAGCTAGGTCGTTGGACACAGAATTGCTTATGACGGACTGTTAGCCAAGTAGGATGCACAATTCACGGACTTGTGCATATCACAAGGCTAACAATCCCGTCATAGCACATTCACATATATATTGTGCCACGACATTTCAATCATCGCATATTCTCGAAAAGAAAAAAATAACTCAAAAGCATGCCTCATATATAACTAGCTAGGTCGTTGGACAGAATTGCTTAAGACGGACTGTTACCCAAGTAGGATGCACAATTCCGGACTTGTGCATATCACAAGGCTAACAATCCCGTCATAGCACATTCACATATATATTGTGCCACGACATTTCAATCATCGGCATATTCTCGAAAAGACAAAAATAACTCAAAAGCATGCCTCATATATAACTAGCTAGGTCATTGGACACAGAATTGCTTATGACGGGACTATCACCAAGTAGGATGCACAATTCACGGACTTGTGCATATCACAAGGCTGACAATCCCGTCATAGCACATTCACATATATATTGTGCCACGACATTTCAATCATCGGCATATTCTCAAGAAGACAAAAATAACTCAAAAGCATGCCTCATATATAACTAGCTAGGTCGTTGGACAGAATTGCTTATGAGATGGACCAAGTAGGATGCACAATTCGGACTTGTGCATATCACAAGGTGACAATCCCGTCATAGCACATTCACATATATTGTGCCACGACATTTCAATCATCGGCATATTCTCGAAAAGACAAAATAACTCGAAAAGCATGCCTCATATATAACTATCTAGGTCGTTGGACACAGAATTGCTTATGACGGACTGTGCCAAGTAGGATGCACAATTCCGGACTTGTGCATATCACAAGGCTGACAATCCCGTCATAGCACATTCACATATATATTGTGCCACGACATTTCAATCATCGGCATATTCTCGAAAAAGAAAAAAATAACTCGAAAAGCATGCATCATATATAACTAGCTAGGTCGTTGGACACAGAATTGCTTATGATGGGATTGTAGCCAAGTAGGATGCACAATTCACGGACTTGTGCATATCACAAGGCTAACAATCACGTCATAGCACATTCACATATATATTGTGCCACGACATTTCAATCATCGGCATATTCTCGAAAAAGACAAAAATAACTCGAAAAGCATGCCTCATATATAACTAGCTAGGTCGTTGGACACGAATTGCTTATGACGGACTGTCACCAAGTAGGATGCACAATTCTGGACTTGTGCATATCACAAGGCTAACAATCGCCATAGCACATTCACATATATATTGTGCCACGACATTTCAATCATCGGTATATTCTCGAAAAGACAAAAATAACTCGAAAAGCATGCCTCATATATAACTATCTAGGTCGTTGGACAGGAATTGCTTATGACGGACTGTTAGCCAAGTAGGATGCACAATTCACGGACTTGTGCATATCACAAGGCTAACAATCCCGTCATAGCACATTCACATATATATTGTGCCACGACATTTCAATCATCGGCATATTCTCGAAAAGACAAAAATAACTCACACTTGTCGTCCGAGAACCAAATAGTAAGCAAAAACCAAAGAGTAAGCAAAAACCAAGCATTGATTGATATATAATAATAAGCAAAATAAGTAAGCGGTGATTCATAAACCTAATAAGATAAGTACACTTGTCGTCCACACACACACACAAAGGTCATCTATAGTTTGCAACTACAACTAGACCAACATCAAGCCTTACGGCTCGTCTTAGGAACGGAGGACGCCTCGTCATGAACTTCCTATAGTCACCCTGCATCTCTAGGCGATCTTCTATGTCACGGTTATTCGGGATATTTCCTCCGTAGAAGATCCCCAAGTCATGACATCACGAAGATGATTGCCCCAAATCGCTGCTTTGGATGCGATACATCTCTTGTCTAATATCCGAATCATTGATCTTGGCCTTTGCTTCGCCCACTTTGAGATGATCCGCAGCGTAGAATTTCGCTGGTCAAGTAGGAACGCCTCATGTGATGGAGTGCGTAGGCTTCCTTCTTCTTGTTTTCGGCCGCTTCACGCAGGGAACTCATTACGTGGTTGAAGACGTGCTGCCGAACTTGACCTTCTTACGCACGAAGCTGGTGCCTTCCGTCGAGGCAAAGCCGGAGAGCATCATCCGAACTTCCTTGATCTTGTCGTAGTTTTTCTTCTTTTCTAGACTCCCGAGTCGAAATACGTGGCGGAAATGCTTCGGCGATAAGGAGATGAGCGTGCAGTGTTCATCTCTGCGCAAAAAATTCAAATGGAATGTGTTGAAAAAAGAATGATGATGATCTAATAAAGCCAATCGACGGTGGCGATTGAATAACGACTTACTCGAGAAAGTAAGGCACGAGAATGTATTCCTTTGTCTTGTTCACCACGAGGATTCTTTTTAGGTACGAGGCCACGATACGTCGTTCGCGGGGAACCCAAGCCGCCACGCATGTAGTAGGGGTCCACTATAGCGATGCCGGTGTGTTCTCTCTAATGATCTGCATGGCGGTGAGAGAAAAGAGCGGACCATGGTATAGTGCAGCGGTATAGGTGGAACATATTGAAGATGTCCTCGAACCGCAGGAAGAACAGATCCGCGAGGCGGTGTCGACGAAGCCCAAGCTGGTGGCACCTTAACCACGAATACCGGGTGCGAGGGATATTTCTCCGATAGAAGGCGTCTCTATCGTCAAGACGTCATGCACACTGCAGTTCGAACTGGCGAGCTTCCGCAAATTCTTAGGTAGCATGGGCTCACCGCCACATGAATCCTCCACATAATACCCTCGGGTCTTGGTGGCCCGTCCGAAACCTGATCGGATTCGCTTGTTGACGCCACCACCGGGCTCGAGCTGCTAGATTTTCTTTTCCTGCCCTTTTTCCTTTTGGAGAGCGGGCAGCATAATCTGAGCACCGCCGCCCTATGTAGTGTGTCGGGCTTAGAATAAAGGGCGGTTGGTTGTATCACCGGCTTTGTAAAGGCGCAAGCTGGAGGCGTCTCTCGAGAACCAAACAGCGCTTGGTGATAGTGGCTTTCTGGGGCCACCATCTAGGTCTTCTTCGTTGCCAAACCGAAAGGTCAAGAAGTGATCATTCCGATCTTGAAGTCCTCGGCCGGATCTGCGCCATGTGCATATCATCAACATGATCATCCGACCCACCGCGTGGAGGTGACGGCGAGGGCGGCAGGTTTGCCACCGCTTGTCGCCGCACGAGCGGTCTTGTTGTGGCGTGATGGCCCCGCCGCCCCAAACGGATCGTGCTCTTTGGCCATAGCAACAAGCGAAGCAACCGAGGACATACGCTCTTCTTCATCCGCCTCGGGGTTGAATGGGAGGTTCCGTGTCGTCGCAGCCCCTTAGCACCCGACTAATTTTAACCTGTGCACGCTATCCGCATCGGCTTTGAGTGGAACGTGGCGCTGCAAGGTTGAACGATGGTACCCTTGGCAACATCCTCGGCTCGTTGTTCACGTAGCATAAGAGAGTGCAAGGAACATCCGTCTGGAAAACATGTACGGCGTCGTCGAGGCGAGATGCCACAAGAGTAATATATAGATGGCATGAAAGGCGGTAATTAAAGCAATTTGTTTACCGTGATGGCGTCGAGATCGGCTAATGTCGACGCCGCATCTGGCGGCAGGCGTGCAAGAGCGGGCTGCTTGATGGCGGTCTGGCGCGGTGTATTCTCCCTACCGACGGGTGCTTGGAGCTCGGTGCCGCGCGGCGATGGCGGGGGCACCAACATGTACTCGCGCCGGTGATGGCGAAGTCACCAACACTTGCGGCGCCCGCGGTGCTGGCGGCGAGTCACGAACACGTAGTTCGCTGATTCGTCGGCGCGCGTTGTTCGAGTGGCTGACCATGCTTGAATCGCGCGGCCCTACTCGACCACCCGCACTCCGATTCGCTATTGACTCCACCAAGGTAGGCGGGAAGGGCGTAAGGGTGATTGCCAGGTTGTCTTGGACGATCTGCGGGATCCGCCACTTGTGCCTTAAGTTCTTGAACCTCTGTTTTCCTCCTCGCTCCTTCCCGACGCGCCACATGCGTCCTCGGCGGTGGACAAAATGGTCCACCAATTCTTACCCGAGCGGCAGGGCGGCCAGCCGGCAACAACTTCTTCGTAACGGCTCTATTTTCTTGGCGGTTCATCGCCATACGTTAAAGGGTTATCCCACGGGTGGCCGTCGACCCACAGGATGAGGAACCACGAGATCCATGACTAGCAACAATTTCCTCCTCCTGCGGAAGAAGTATGATGAATCATTTAGATCATCGATTAGATTGCAATCGTGTTGATCACCGGTAATTAGATTATACTTACCACAATTTCCTCGAATTCCTTCACCGCAGATCCGCGGTGAGTTGTTTGGTTTTTGGGTCCACATGGTAGCGGGCCACGATGAAGTTCGAACCTGCGGGTTCAAATTTAGCAAAGGGTTTTCTATCCCTTGGATCTATACTCTTCGTCCTCCTTATTCCATTTGGCCTCCATGGTTCTGTATCCACCAGATCCGAGATGGTGATGACCTATATTCATCGCTGCGGCGCCTTTCCCGATTACTATTGGCGGGGCTCTTCGATTCACACCTCTCCTTGAACTCCGGAATCGATCTTGGTGATCTGCGGGTCAATCTTCCGGATCTCCTCGAGACTTTTGCCTTCTTTATAGATCTTCTTCTTTATCCGGGTTCTCCGGTGGCGAGGCGGTGCTCATCTTTGTGAGGCGGATTTGTTTACGTTCCCATGATAATTTGTGTTCTGATACTTAGCGGGGAACTTGTATCTTGCGTGCAGCTTCTCGAAGAGGAGTGTGCAACTGGCCATTATCTTTATGCCGGAGATTCTCGGTGTTGATCGAGATGGTTGTCCGGGTGATCGCCGCCACTTGCCCACCGTACCCTTTGACGACAAGGTCGGGCTCCAAAGGAACCCCTGATGGGCTCACTTCGGTAATTTCCTCCCTGACCGTGCCGACCGTGTTCGGGCGCCGGTCCTTCGGCTTCTTCTTCTTAGGAGGGTTGCTACCACTCCCTGTGCCCTCGCCGCCATCAGTGGTTTCATCGTCCGCCGTTCCTTCGGCTTCTTCCTCCGCGTCTTCCATCTCATCATCCTCGCTCTCCGAAGGATGGTATTCTTCATCGTCTTCTAGGCTGGGCCTCCAGAATGTCAATTGTTTATTGGTGCGAGTTCTCCTTGACGATGCGCTTAGAACATCCACCTCGTCGTTGTCACACATCTTTGCACTAATAAAAAACAAATAATTGGTTAAATGCGGAAAAATCCGGCATGACCTTTGCTAATTTTCTTAAACTAGAGTGCCCGATTTACGCGAAGCGGAAGTTAATCAACATTCCGGCAAAAATCGGGAATCATTTCATACAAGAACACGCATTCAAAAGAACAAGTTCCATTCTGGTTTTCCATAAGGACCAAACCACGTAAGCAACACCTATCGCTACCAAACTTCACGAATAAAATGGCACTATGTTGAATGTTTTCGAATATATTATTACGAACACTAAAAGGCACACTTGTTGGGCAATGGTAGATTATGAATAAAAGGAAACATAAAAGCAAAAGGTCCTTAAATTTGGCATTCCATCCTGGATCCATCTATCTATTCCTTGGCCACTCGTGAATGCAAAATGTAAGCGAGATATTTCTCGAGAACTTGCTAATAGATTTTTAAGTCCAAGGAAAGAAGTTACCATCTGAACCAAAAGGTACTCAAACAACATTAGTGCCTAAAGCGTCGGCATTCATATATAAATTTTCAGCATTTCATAAACCAAGGAAATTAAGTTCAGAACATAAGCAAAGTAGTGCCTTCAAATCGTAAGTAACCAATGTTCTATGAATTGTTAAATTTATTTCATCGAAAAAGAGAAGTGGCGAGTAAAATATGACAAACCTTATCTTCAATTCTCAATTTTCAAGATAACCTAAAATATGACAAACCATATGTACCCACATTAATATTTCTATCAAATAAAATCAAGGAAAATGACTCCTAAAGTAATGCTGCCTAAGTCTTGGTCTAATTGTCGCTTGTTTTGCATCTTCTTCAAGAAAATTCTAGAGTTTTATCTCAAATTTGGGGAGAGACCTCTGAACCCTAACCATGGCCTCAGAGAGAGAGAGGGAGAGAGGAGAGGGAGAGAGGGAGAGAGAGGCGGCTCACCTCGGCGGCATGACGACCAGCGAACGATTTGAGTGCGACGACGCGGCCTCCACCTCCGAGACGCTGCCGCCTCGACACGGGCCTCCTCCCGACGCGGGCCTCCTCACGAGACGCGGGAGCCCTCCTCCTCCTTAGACGCTGGCGGATCGAGAGCGGCGGCGGATCGTGCTCGATTAGGTGAGAGATGGAGAGATGGGGATGAGAAGTGGCGGGGACGGAATAAGAGGAGGCACGCTGTTATAACTAAAGGGCCTTTAGTCCATTGGTGGCTCCAACCGGACTAAAGATACGTCGATTGGAGCCACCAACCGGGACCTATAGTCCAATTTTCAGCGGTGAAGGGGCGCGTTAGGAGCTCTTTGTCCGGTTGGTGGCTCCAACCGACGTATTCCGATTTCAAATTTTTTCAGTTATTTTCTCTGTTCCGCCTTATTTTTTATTTTGGGGTTTAAATTTGTAATGTTTTTAAATGATAATTACTTTGGAATTTAGAAAAACTTTAAATATAAAAAGTGTTTGGATTTGAATAACTAATTCTAAACCATTTTCATTTGAAAAATAATTAATGTAACCATTTAAACTACGAACCATTTAAAATTAATAATGAAATAACTTATATTTTTAAATATTAATTTGGAATTTAGAAAACTTTAAACATAAGAAGTGTATGGATTTGAATAAATAATCCAAAACCATTTTCTATTTCTAAAAATAATTAATGTAACCATTTAAAATTAATTAACTTATATTTTTGCATATTAATTTGGAATTTAGAAAAACTTTAAACATAAAAAGTGTTTGGATTTGAATAAATAATTCAAAACCATTTTCTTTTAAAAACAATTAATGCAACCATTTAAAATATGAACCATTTACAATTAAAAATGAATTAACTTATATTTTTTTAATATCAATTTGGAATATAGAAAAACTTTAAACATAAGAAGTGTATGGATTTGAATAAATAATCCAAAACCATTTTCTATTTCTAAAAAATAATTAATGTAACCTTTTAAAATGAATTAACTTATATTTTTGAATATTAATTTGGAATTTAGACATAAGAAGTGTATTGATTTTTGAATATTTTTGAGATGAACCGGTTGGGCTAGCGTTTACAATATTACAATCTTTTTTGACCACGCGTTTACAATATTTTAAACAAAATACTTTGTTCATGAATATTACAATCTTTTTTGACCACGCGTTTACAATATTTTTTGAGCTAGCGTTTTACAATCTTTTTTCCCTTCTTTGTCGCGGTTGAATAATTTAGCCCCGGCACTTTAATGTTTCTTCTTTCGAACGGGCTACCTTTTTTGGGTAGGGTTGTCCTTTTTCTTCTTGTGATGTATGTTGCTGCATCGTAGTCGTCGTCATCTTCAATCTTTGGATCGCCGTACTGGTCGAAGTCTTGCTCGTTGGCGACTCCATCCATTCCGATGATGTTTCTTTTTCCTCTCCTCACGACAACACGGCTAGGCTTTGTCGGGTCGGTAATGAAAAAACATTGGTCCACTTTTTTTCGCGGCCACGTTTGCACCGGCGGCCTTGGATTTGGCTGCTTCGGGTATAACCATGGTTGTGAAATACCGGTCTTCTCTTTCGACGCTCTTTGCCCATCTGACACAGAACATCGGCACCTTTTCTCCACAGTAGTCGAGCTCCCATATCTCCTCGATTCTTCCGTAGAATCTTTCCTTCATGTTGTCATCGGTGTAGAATTCCGACGTTACCGAGTTCGATAATCACACTTGTTGTCCTTTTCCTCCGTGTAGAATGTGTAGACGTTGATATCATACCGATAGGTCACCAGGTTTTGCATCGGTCCTCGCGAAAGGTGAATATGATCTTTCCGTGTCGGAAGAATGCGGCGGGGATTATCAAGGAGCGTCTGCCTAAACCAACGCGTGAAATCTGAGTTGTGCTCTTTGATTATTTCTCCTCGCCCTCTGTATGCCCGGTCGCACTTCTTCTCTATTAACCTTTTGTGCTTCGCACTCAAGGATCGACCAGTTCTAAATGCTGTGGCGCGACGAGGTTTGCTCGATCAAAGTCTGGCGTCGAAAATCGAAGTCTCGCATGCGATGGCGACCCTCTCGGTGACCAGATCCGCCGAGCTTGCCAAGGTGTCTTGACGGGAAGACCGGTGGTTCTCGATGTCTAGATAATTCGCGCGAAAGAGATGCACTCTTCGCCGAAAGCCCTTGGCTATGCTTCCATCCGACGGGACCTGCGAACGTATCCTTTGATGTGTCCGTTCATCCTTTCGAACGCCATCATGCTGCGGAGAAACATCGGCCCGAGTTGTACGATGTCCTCCACGACATGGACCAGCAGATGCACCATAATGTCGAAGAATGCGGGTGGAAGTAGACCTCAAGCTCACGTAGTATCACCACGATCTCCTCCTGTAGCCTTCCAAGCTGATTCAAGCCAATCGACTTCCTAGAGATGACGTCGAAAAACTTGCATAGGCCAAATAACGCTTTCACGACGTGCTCGTCCATTATCCCTCTTAGTGCGACCGAAGTACTGCGTCATTAGCACGGCATGTCTTGAGACTTCATGCCATGAACCTCGCCGCCTCGCCTAGGTATCTCGCTTATCTTGCCAGCGAGCCGTAAGGAAATTTGACTCCTAGAAGGCACTTGAAAAACTGTTTGATCTCATCACGGCTTAGAGTGAAGCAAGAAGGAGGGCAGTAATATTCGTTCTTCTTGAACTTTTACCCTTCCGACGACCTTGTGTCGTCTCCGACTCATGATCATCGTCATCTTCACGATCATCGAGAAAAGGCCCCTCCGTGAAGCTCCTTCCGGATACCCAAGCATATCGGTCGTGCCTTGCTTTGACCATCTTTCGTCCTATCCGGCATGTTGATTATGGTGGCGACCAGACTCGCTACGTTTTCGTGATATGCATGATGTCGAGGCTATGAGGCGGCGGAGAAACTTCCAAGATGGCAACTCCCGAAAATGACCTTGTTTTCCATACCTTCATCAGCGGCTTGTCTTGTTGCTGCCTCTTTCGCTTCTTTTCCGTGCTTAGGACAATCTTTCCAGTTTTCGAACTCTTCCACTTCTTCGCTGCTCCTACGCCCGGGATTCCTCGGTCTCGATTTGCCATCGAACAGGTCTCCACGCTTTTCTTCATGGATCATTCTTGCCGAGCCACCTCCGTGCGCCATGAACACGGTTTTCGATGACCCCGGATCTTTCTCTAGTTGGAGATAGCTTGTGTTATCCATGCACCTAACATGCGTAGAATCCTTGGATAACCTGCCCGAGATATACCCGCAACTGGATAGTCTTGCACCGTAGTGACCAACGCGGCTCTCATAGTGAAATAATCTTGTGCGACGGCCGTAAGTATTGGCTCCAGATTCCCATAACGTGGCTAGCTCCTCTTTCAACAGCCCGAGATACGATTGATGTCGGTACCAGGTTGTTTCGCCCTTGAATTAGCATACTCATTTGTATGTACTTCTTCTTCATGCACAACCATGGAGGGAGGTTGTACATCCATACAAACACAGGCCAAGTGCGGCGTATGCTTCACGGCTACCGAACGGATTGAGTCCATCGGCTCGCACCAAGCCCGATGTTCCTCGAATCTCCACCGAATTCGGGAATTGAGGTCCAATGCTTTCCATCGGCTAGCATCTAAGGGTGCGCCAAGAGCTCATCCTTTCGGGTCATCATCATCTCCTGGATTCTTCCTTTCCGCATGCCATCGCATGAGCTTCGCTTCCTTAGGGTCCGCGAAATAGCGCAGACGAGGGGTGATAGGAAAGTACCATACCACTTTTCGAGGTGCTTTCTTCCCTTTCTTGTATCGCCGCACACCGGACATGTGGTTTTCTCCGCCCTCGCCCGATAAATGATGCAATCGTTGATGCATACGTGATATCTAACGTGCGGTAGATCGAGAGGATGACGATTTTCTTGGCATCCTCGATACTAGTTGGACATGTGTTCTCCGGAGACGATCGTGCGTAATGCCATCATATCGTCAAAGCTTGCGTCGCTCAATTTTTGCTTTGCCTTCATCTCCATAGCCTTGAGCGTTACATTCAACCGGTATCATCGGGCCTGCATCCTTCATACAATGGAGTAACCGCGTCTTTCTCAAGCGCAAGCTTGGCTTTCTCTAGCGGCAGCCACTGGGTTACTTGCCCGCTTGAGAAGCAGCTCTTGCACATAAGGGTCCCGCACCCACGACGTTGTTCCATCGCGTACGCTCCTCCGCATCTAGATCATCATCATCGATGCGCTCGCACCTTCACCATCTCCAGGAGACTCTTCATCATCTCGCCTGCTCGCCGTGATGATGATCGTAAATCGCCATGTTGGCCACCTTCTTCACCGTCTCCATCATCTACGCCACCGCTTATCCAACGAGTGTATCCATCCATGAAACCATGGCGAGCGCTGCAGATTCCGGAACTGGGTCGATCACCCAGTTGAGTTTGCATCTTCTACACGGACATCTTATATCTGTCTTGTTATTTCAGATCATGTCGGCCGTCGCACATTTCAAAAATCTAGCCACAATGCCTTCGCTCATTATGCGGACCATTTTGCCGCACGATGTACACGGTACAATTTTGAAGTCTATTAGAACCACATAATGAATGCATGCATGCAATGGTCGATAGAAAATTTCGGCATGACCTATCCTAAAATTAGGACCTTTGCGATTGCCAAAATGGAAATGAATCAACATTTTGGCAAAACAAATGGCAACTTGTTCACATACAAACACAAGAGAGAGAGAGACCGATCCATACACACATGAACATATCATTATCCTCTCCATACACACATGCATGAGCATCATCGATACTCTCCATATACACACACATATGACCATCGATCCTCTCCACACATACACACATCATGAGCATCGATCATCTACATACATATGAGCACATGCATCATCCATATACACATGAACACATCCTTACATGGACAACTTACCGAGATGAGAGACTGATCGCGAAAGATGGAAAGGAGAGGTGCGTCGACCGGAGAAGGAGATGAGATACCGAGACCTCCTCTATTACTTATGTAACATCCAAAGCAAGTTTTACGTGCTAAAATGGTGAATGGGTGGAGAAATTGAGGTGGGAAGGAGAAGATCCCGACTAGATCTAAGGAGGAAGAAGAAGGAAGAAAGTGGGGTGGTGATGTGTGGTCACACATGTGCACATAAAGTGCTGTCTAAAAAATCGACACATCCGAAGACACGGCCGTAGGCGCCACGTGAGAACAACTGTGGCGCCTGGGCCATGTGCGCCACGATGTTCTCGTGGGCGCACTAGGCCGAGTGCGCCATGTGTGGCCGTTTCACAGCGAAGGAGCGTGCGCTTAGGCGTAGCACCCCCATGTGCGCCACAGATGAGACTAACAACCGTGGCGCACATGACCGTAGTTCGCTACAGATGTTTGGCGTGCGGCCAACAGGCCCCGCCCACATCTGTGGCGCACTATAGTCATGTGCGCCACGGTTGTTCTAGTTACTAGTAGGGCACTGCCCACTGGTGAGCCACGCCTGTTTTAGCCGTGGGGCACTTCAACCATGTGAGCCACGGATGTGTTGATTACCTATAGACGTTTTCCTAGTTGTGCACCCATCAAATATGTAGGAATTGATTGTGTAATTGTTTTGATTAAAATCTCCCTGCCTCCCTGAGATGGGTAGACATCTCCCAGAATACGTTTGGTCAATTGTTCCTACAAATTCTGAAATATTCCCTTATGCATGCGACCTTGGGGAGTGGGGAGACCAAGGTATTTCTCTTATGCACCATCAACTTGCACCTGCAGAATATTCTTCACATCTGATTGTATATTGTTTGGACAACATCCACCAAATGAAATAGAACACTTATCATAAGTTATTAGCTGTCCCGTTGCCAGAGCATATCTATTGATAATATCCATAATACTTTCCGCTTGATGTTGCTGAGCATGGAAGAAAAGCAAAGTATCATCCGCAAACAAAAGGTGTGAGACACCTGGAGCCCTAGGGCACACCTTGACCGGTTCAATATCAACTGAACACCTTGTCTGAGAAGAGCCGAAAGACCATCAGCGATAAAGAGGAACAAAAAAGGAGATAAGGGGTCACCTTGCCGTAGCCCACGCGACGGTGCAAACGAATCCAAGAGGGCTCCATTCAATTTTACAGAATATCTCACCGTGGTGACACACGTCATAATACACTCCACCCACCGGTGAGCAAAGCCCAACTTTTCCATCATTTGCCTCAAGAAACCCAGTCAACTCTGTCGTACGCCTTTGATAGGTCCAGCTTGTAAGCACATACAACTCTTATTTGGATTCTTCTCAGTATGTATATGATGCATACACTCAAAAGCTAGCAGAGCATTGTCCGTGATAAGACGACCAGAGACAAAATCACTCTGCTCCTCAAAAACAATGTCACCCAAGATTGGCCTCAAGTGATTCACAAGACACTTCGATACCACCTTATATATTACATTGCATAAACTAATAGGCCGGAATTCAGTTATCTTCCTTGGGTTGTCCACCTTTGGAATAAACACTAGGGCAGTGTCGTTGATCCCCTCAGGCATTATACCCCTAGTAAAGAACATCCTTAACCGCACCTATAATTTATTTTTCCATAACACCCCAATTCCTCTGAAAGAAACGTGCCGGGAAACTATCTGGTCCAGGTGCTTTAAGAGGGCCTATCTGGAACAAAGCATCATCGGCACATAATTTAACATTCATTTCAGCATTGACCTTCTCTTCAAACAAATTGATAATAGGTTCTGGAATAAGATTTGGATCCGCAGAGAAAATATTTTGGAAGTAATCCGTAGCAATACCTCTCATTGCCGCCACATCGGTATGCCATGTACCATCTGAATCCTCCAGACCTTTTATCTTATTCTGCCTTGCACGCCACACTGCAGTCCTGTGAAATTTTTTTGTATTACGATCACCCTCATGTAACCAATTAATTCTGGAACTCTGAAGCCATATCATTTCCTCCCTATAGATCATCTCATTCATTTTATCAGTTTCAGCACGAATCTCTTGTCGATCAGCATTCATCGTCAATACCTCCTCGAGCCTTGTCCTTGACTTCTCAACCTCCCTAGCCACAGAGTCGAACGATTGCTTACTCCATGACTGCAAGTGACCCATCACCCTGCCCAGGCCCATCTGAACATCTCCTAGACTATGCTTCGCTCCAGCATCAGACCATGTCGTCGCGATGCGCTCCGGTAGACTGGCATCATGTTCCCACATTATTTCGTAATGGTTTCGTACTGGCCGATGCCTCGCCACCTCCTCCTTTACACAGCTGAGAACAATAGGTAAGTGATCCGAGCAAGGTGAGACAATGTGTGTCACACCAGAGTCAGAAAAAATATCGCGCCACCCATTGCAAGCCAGTGCTCTATCCAGCCGCACCCTCACATTTGCATGGCCACTTCTCTTGTTATCATATGTGTACGGCAGCCCAGAAAAACCCAGATCGGTAATCTCACGGACCTCAAGGATGTCTCGGAAGGCAACCATCTGTTGCTCCCCTCTAGCTGTAACCGAGAAGTGTTCAAAAGGCCACATCGCCTCATTAAAGTCTCCCAACACACACCAAGGTAGGTCAGAACGAGTCTTCAAAACCTGTAACTGTGTCTACATGCGATGCCGGTTTTCAGTTCTAGGTTCACCATATATACACGTTAATCTCCAAAGAGGGTCCTCCGGAGATAATCGAACATGAGCATCAATGTACCTTTCCGTCACCTCCTGCACATCCACATAAATATTCTCGCTCCAAAATAGATCTAGACCTTCACTCAAACCCTCACTATCAAAGCCCGTAAAACCTTTGAGACCAAGCCTGTTACGTAGTCTCCGCACTCTATCACACTTCTGCCTAGTCTCACAGAGGAACACAATACTCGATTGGTTATTCCTAACCAGAGTAGCGAGCTCGCGAACTGTTGTTTTGTTCCCAGCACCCCGACAGTTCCAACCAAGACAATTCATTGTTCCCGGCAGTCGTCCCCGAAGGGCGCCGCCGATCCAGAGTTTGCACTACCAACGGAAGTGCCATCATTATTTTTGTGCTGCTTGGGAATTACTCCGCTTGACTCATTTGCAGTAGTACCCAGAATAGACACACCATCCACCAACATTACATTGCTAGGAGCAGTAAAAACATCATTCAACTCCTCTTCAAATTCAGAACCCAGGTTCCTCTTAGCAATTTTCTCGGACTCAGTCATAATAGTGTCACGCATCTTGACGGGACTTGTAGCAGTATCAGTCAGGTCCTTGTCAGAAGGATCCTTCACTAACACACCATCCCGTTCTGGTTGTAGACGTCAGTCATATCCACCTCTTCCCCTACCAACGAGACCACCAAATCCGCCTCTTCCTCTCACGTGTGGCCTATCTCCAACTAAGCCACATCCAGCACCCAAACCACCACGGACAGCACCACGAGCAGGAGTAGCACTACGACCTCGGCCATAAGCATAAATCCAATCGCCACATTTCAAGTCCTTTCCTCATGCATACCATCCCCACATTCCTTACTCTCATGGCCAATTAGACCATAGACGTAACATAGCTGTCCTAGTTTTTCATATTTGACTGCATACGTGAACCTCTTCTCACCTAGATAGATTGAGACAAAGCGGGTAAGAGGTTTACGCACATCATGATTAATGCGGAGCCGCACAAAATCCCCACGAAAAGCACCAGTAAGCGACATCTCCACTTTGGTGACTTTCCCAGTAGCACGATCAATAAGCAACTTAATAACTTCTTCCTTCCGATACGCCGTCGGAAGTCTATGGACTTGTATCCAAACAGGCATATATTCCAGTTCTACCGAATCAGGATCCGAAAAACCATCATACGGAGCAATGATCAGAGGCAACTCACGAAACAGCCATGGACCTCTTTCTGTAACTTTTTCCCAGTCGCCAAGGCACGAACACTGTATCAGAAACCTGTTATCGCCTACAGGGTGATGGGATGTACATACCGGGGTATACCCAGCAGGACGTTTCCGACTGGCCCAGGAACTGGCGAGTGGGCCTGCGAGACGGCGACTGGATCAAGGCCCGGCGTGGATCCAAGCGACTGGAAGCTGAAGGCCCAGGCGAGTAGATAGGCCCAGTCGGATTAGGTTAAACAAGTACCGAAGCCTTAACTGATTCGGTTGAGATATGTAAACCCTAGGGGAGGTGAGCCTATATAAACCTCCCTGCGGGGCGTGTAGGGATACGTTCCATCATATACCCAAGCGACTCGCCGCCTAGCAGCCGAGCTCGCCCATTATACCACCATCATAATACAATCTAGCAGGAGTAGGTCTTTACCCTCCGGGGGGCCGAACCTGGGTAAAACCCTGTGTCTCCGCCCTCATCTCGCACCGCAGATGGCTGGCCGCCCTTGCCCTTCGTTCTACTACTTGCTGCCGATTGCAGCATCTGCTGTGACCATTCCCACGACAGTGGCGCCTGGCCGGTTTGGCCGGTGTTCTGCGGCGAGATCCAATCTGCCCATCAACGAGACGGTCGCCACCGGCCGCATGATAGCGATCGGCGAGATGCTCCAAATATTGCCGAGCAGCTATGTCCCGGCGGCGCGACCCGTCACGCAAGCGTGATCCTGCCGGTCGGCACGATCAACCTCTTCGTCGGCCTCACCGATGTCATTGTCTCGGAGGACTCGGCTCGCATCCGCGAGTCGCCGCCACGCGATCGGCTCTCCGAGAGCCAGATTCGCACGATCCATTGCCTCGCCTCCGAGTACAACTCGGCCCACAGCAACGTGGCCGAAAACACAGCAGCCGCAGAAGACGCGGCCCTCAACGACGACGCCGACTCGGCGACCCCGGCGTCACTCGCTGGATCCATCACCGCGGCTTCACCCGCGGGTTCCATCACCCAGGTCTCCAACATGGGAGACTTCGAGGACCCCTCCATCCTCGGGATCTTCGACTTCGACTCCGGGTCGGAAAATTCCGCCGACCTCCGCGACGAAACCGATCGCCACGCCGCTACCTAAATGGTGACCGACACCGATCCGCCGGAGGACCCCTTCTCCACCCCAATCCCTCCTAACGCCACGGCGACGGAGGTCGAGGAACTCCGCCTGAAACTGGCGGAGGCAGTGCGCAAGGAGAAAGCCGAGCGCGAAAAATTTCGCCTCGAGCAGGTGACGACGCAGGAGCTATCGCGCTACCACCAGCAACGAATCAGGTCGCGCCTGAACCCCACCGTCCAGGGGCGCGCCCTGAACTTCGACGACGAAAACGACCCGGCCCGCGTGGCGGCCGCGATCTGCGAACGCGCCACAGAGGAAGCGCCGCCCCGCCAGGGTCGACGGCGATGGGCGCCCCACCTCCACCCAACCGCACACCCCCAGGGACCAGCCGCGGATAGTAGTCTCCTCAAGGGAGCGAGACGCAAACGGCCTCCCACTGTTCTCCACCCCGATGGACAACCTTGTGGCGGGCCGAGCAGCAGCCGACAACATCACGGCCACCGGCGACGGCGCCCTACAGATCCAGTACGTCAGGGCCCTGCTCGCAAAGGCCGTAGAGCAGCAAAACGCAGGCGCCGACTCGCAGGGTCGAGTGTACTCGCGTTCTTCGGGGAGCAGAACGGCCTCGAGTGCCCGCCCAATGGCGGCAAACACCCTCAACTGCCCGCCACCAGAGCCACTGCAGCTCCAACACCGACCCGCAAACGCGGCACTCTCCACCAACGACCCCAGGCCAGCGACCAACTTCGTCGCCGCCAACAGTCAACCCATCGACGCCCGCACCCACATCATCAACAACCAAAGCTGGTGCGCACGCCAGCCCGACGACCTGCGACACACCCTAACCAATCGCCGCGATGGCGAGCCAATGGGCTCGCTCAGTCGACTCGGCCCCAAGTGCTTCGGACCAATGATCCGAGGCGAGAAGTACCCGCCAAACTTCAAGGCGCCGAAGGAGATAGAAAAATCGACCCTCGTATGACCCCGCCTGGCTCGATACATACCTCATGGCGATGGGGATCGCGGCCACACCGACCTGCTAGCCGCCCGTTACCTCCCCGATGATGGAGGGGCGTGGAGGCGATGGATCAACACCTACCCGGATAGTATCGACCGGAGGAGATGCGCGACGCCGTCGAGCACTTCGGTGCTCCTACACCAGCGCCACCACCATCGAGGACACGGAGCGTCCAGGACCCCGCGAGTCGACACGCAATGGGTCCAACGGTGGCAAGAACTGGTATAACGCGTCGGCATCCACCGGACACCGCGATCCATTGCTTCAAGACCTGCCGCCACGAGCCCTGGTCGCCAAGCGACACTCTCGCACACTCGACAACATACCGACCTCCTCGAGATCGCCAAACGACGCGGAGGAAGATCCAAACCAGAAACCGACGACGAGTCGAGGTCAATGCCGCAACGGCAACGACTGACGGTCCGACCTACGCCTGATAACACTTCGCCGCCGGCAAGCGCCGCAATGACGGGCGAAGTCGACTTGCCGCCAATGCCGGCACGCAACGCGAGCTCAAGAGCTTACGCCGTGACGGAGGACAACGCCCTTGACGGCGGCAACTACAAGGCCAAGCCAAGGTTCGACCCTGTGGCCCTCCTTAACCAACCTTGTGCGTTTCATAGTAGGGAAGGGAAGCCCACAACGCACACAACCGCCGACTGCCACACCCTCAGGGAGATCGAGAAGGCACGGCGAGCACGGGAGGACCCCGACAACGACCCGCCAAACGGCAAAAAATTCGGCAAAGTGGCCGGCTCTCTCCATACCTTCACAGCCTTCAATACGAAGCGCGAGAAGAAGGTCATCACCCGCGCCGTCGCCGTCAACGCGGTGGCTCAGGTGGACGTTCCCCAATTCCTCAACTGGTCAGAGCAGACCATCACTTGGAGCCGCTAGGACCACTCGCCACGCATCGAGTACCCAGGACGATTCGCCCTGGTGGTCAAGCCTAAGGTCGGCGACTACTGGCTCCCCAACACATTGATGGACGGCGGTAGCTCCATCAACATCCTGTACCTGGACACCTTCAGGCGTCTGCGGCTCCCGCAGTCGATGATCGAGACGACCCACACCACGTTCCATGGCATCGTCCCCGGTCGGAAGGCGTACCCTTCGGCAAGGTCACGCTGCCAGTAACCTTCGGCACACCAGCAAACTTCCGCACCGAGCGGATCGTCCTCGAGCTGGTGCCCTTCGACAGCCCCTACCACTGCGTCCTGGGGCGCCAGGCATTAGCCAAGTTCATGGCAGCGCCACACTACGCGTACAACGCGATGAAGCTCCCCGGGCCGTGCGGCGTCATCACCATCAACGGCGACCCCGACATGGTCGCCGAGTGCGAGGCCAAAGGAGTCGAACTCGCCGATGTCGTCATCGCGGCAGAAACCAACCATGCCGATGAGCTCGCTAAGTACGCGAGCGGGGTCAACAACGACGACCCCACCATACTCAAGAAGCCCAACTCGGAGAGCGCAAACTCCTCAACCTTCGAGGCAACGACGCACACCCGCACCGTCGAGCTGGTCCCAGGCGACTCCAGCCAGACGGTGATGATCGGGACGGGCATGAGCCCAGCCTAGGAAGGCGCGCTCATCGAGTTCCTCCATGAGAACAGGGACATCTTCGCATGGAAGCCCTCTGACATGCCTGGTGTCCCTAGGGAGCTCGCTGAACACAAACTAAACGCCGACCCCAAAGTGCGACTCAAATAGTCGCCGCGGCCTTCAATGAAGAGCGCCACGAGCCATCGCCGAGGAGGTGCAGCTACCGCTGCAGGCTTCATCCGCCAATCAAGTACTCAAGTGGCTGGCAAACCCAGTCCTGGTCGAGAAGAAGAACGGGACTGAGGATGTGTATCGACTACAAACTTGAACAGCCGCCCAAAGGAGCAGTTCGTCCTCCCGCGGATCGACCAAATAATCGATTCCACCGCGGACTCGGAGTCGCTATGTTTCCTCGACGCCTACTCTGGGTACAACCAGATCAAAATGGCTGTCGAGGACGAGGAGAAGACGTCGTTCATCACGCCATTCGGAGCCTTCTGCTACACCGCCATGACCTTCGGCCTCAAGAACGCCGGGGCGACCTACCAGCGGTGCATGCAAGAGTGCCTCGCGAGCCAAATTGGCCGCAACATCCACGTCTACATCGATGACGTGGTCATAAAGTCCGCTCGCCAGGGTGACCTACTCGCCGACCTGGCGGAAACGTTCGCCAACTTGCGAAAATACAAGATAAAGCTTAACCCAGGCAAGTGCACCTTCGGTGTACCAGCATGACAACTACTGGGGTACATCGTCTCCAAGCGAGGGATCGAGGCGAACCCCACCAAGATCGACACGATCGCCCGACTCGGCAAACCCGAGTGCCTCCGCGACGTCCAGAAGCTGGCCGGGCGAGTAGCGGCTCTCAGTCGCTTCATCCCCCGCCTGGGCGAAAAGGCGATGCCCTTATACCGTCTGATATGCAAGAACCCCACCTTCCAGTGGGACAAGGAGGCGGACGACGCACTCCGTGACCTCAAGAAGGTGCTACTCGCCGCACCGCTACTCGCCGCCCCCGCCGACAAAGAACCCATGCTGGTTTACGTCACGGCTTCCGAGCGCGTCGTCAGCGCCGTCATGGTCGTCGAGCGACCGGAGGAAGGAAAGGAGCGCCCAGTACAACGACCGGTGTACTACATCAGCGAGGTCCTCACCGAGTCGCGCCAGCGATACACCAGATCGAAACTGGTATACGCGGTCTTGAGTACTGTTGGCGCTGCCGCACTACTTCCAGGAGCACCCGATCACGGTCGTCTCAGCACCGTTGCAGGACATCATCCGCAACCGTGAGGCGACTGGGCGAGTCGCCAAGTGGGCCGTCGAGATCGGCGTCCACAACATCAAATACGAGCCACGGAAGGCGATCAAGTCGCAGGCTCTAGCGGACTTCATCGCCGACTGGGAAAAGGCCCAGCAGCCAGAGAAGCTGCCATACCTCCATTCGAGCACGCGCCGACGGCTCCAAGAACGCAGACGGCAGGAGCAGGGATCGTGCTAACTTCACCGAAGGCGACAAGCTCCGCCACGTCCTCCGCCTCGACTTCACACCTCCACTAACAACATGGCCGGCACGAGGCCTTACCCACTGACATGCGAGCTGCGGAGATGAACGTCAACCGCCACGCTGCTACGGAGACTCCGACCTCGTCGCTGGGCAAGTCGGCACCGCGACGCCGTCTCCCCACCATGGCGCATCGCCAAGCATGGACAAGCTGGGCGGACAATTCGCTTACTCCATCGAGTGGATTGACAGCGGAAGAACGAGGAGGCCGACGCACTCTCGCATTGGGTCGGCTCGACTCGCACCACCCGGGCGTTCCTCGACACAATCACCAAGCCATCGTCTCTCCCGAGGAGATCAGCATCAGTCCGTTAACCGGAGGCAGCCCTGGTCGACTCGTCACCGAGCGAACTGGACCAAGCCCTATGTCGCCTACGGAGGCGGCACCTTGCCGCAGCAGACGGGCTTTCGGATGATCGCACGCCGATGCAAGTCCTACACCATCATCGACGGCGAGCTCCACAAGCGCAGCGTCACCGGCGTGTTCCAACGCTGCGTCCAACCCGCCGAAGGACGCAAGATCCTCCACGACATCCACTCCGGCGACTGCGGCCACCGCGCCGGCGCCCACTCTCTGGTCGCCAAGGCTATGCGGCATGGCTTTTACTGGCCCACAGCACACGCCGATGCCGTCGACATTGTCCAGCGGTGCGCCGGGTGCCAGAAGTATGCCCACCAGACGCACGTGCCGAGCTCAGCGCTCAAGACAATCCCCATCACCTGGCCATTCGCTGTATGGGGCATGGACATGGTAGGCCCCTTCAAAAAGGCTCCCTCCGGCTACACCCACCTCCTGGTCGCGGTCGACAAATTCACAAAGTGGGTGGAGGCCAAGCCAGTCCGGAAATGCGACGGGAAGACCGCCACTAAATTCCTACGCGAGCTCATATATCGCTACGGGTTCCCAAACAGCATCATCACGGACGACGGCACCAACTTCGCCAAAGGAGCCATGGCCGAATTCTGCGAGGAACACCACATCCGGCTCGACCTCGCATCAGTCGCCCACCCGGAATCCAACGACCAGGCGGAACGGGCCAATCAAAGCATCCTCCACGGCCTGAAGCCGCGGATCC
Organism: Avena longiglumis; assembly: GCA_030063025.1. NCBI lineage: Eukaryota > Viridiplantae > Streptophyta > Magnoliopsida > Poales > Poaceae > Avena > Avena longiglumis. Next base: position 47,021,258 of record CP125978.1, read on the forward strand.
AAGTACCACTCGAGCACACCGCCGGGTGCTGGGTCGAGGAGTTACCCTCCGTCATCTGGGGCATCCTCACCTCGGTCAACAGGTCGACATGATTCACCCCCTTCTTCATGGTGTACGGCACCGAGGCAGTCATGCCCACCGACCTTGAGCACGACTCGCCGAGGGTCATCCACTACACGGAGGCTGCAAACGAACTCGCACGACAGGATGGAGTCGATCAACTCGACGAGGCACGCGACCTAGATCGCTCGCGCACCGCCATCTACCAACAAGGACTCCGCCACTACCACAGCCGACGGTGGCTTCGCACCTTCCGAAGGCGACGGTGCTGCGCCTCATCCAGACAAGAAGGGCATGCACAAGCTTTCCCTCCATGGGAGGACCATTCGCCATCGGGCGTGCAACAGCGACGCCTACTACCTCATCGGCGTCCGCGGGGCGGCAAACTCGACGTCAGCGACCATGGAATGTAAACCTCCTCGGAAGTTCTATTCCTAGAACTCCACATATGTACTCTCCGATCGCTATTAAATAAAAAAATTGGTTACCGTAAATCACACCTACTCTCCGTGTCTTGTGCCACTACTTTTCGTAATAACAGCGTCAAGCTAACCGCAGAAGTCAACCTTTGGTAAAGCGATCGACGGCCAAGTAGTGCGATGCAAAAGCTTCAGGTCACCTTAGGTTTTGCATCGTCCACGAAACGCCTACCGGAGCCCCATTGAGTCGCTTAGCCCGCGGCTCTACGAGCCAAGACAACTGCTTCGCTTCTCACAGCGACCATGATCCTCCGCATCCTCGACATAGCGACTCGAGCGGCCACGCACTCGGGGACTGATGACCAGTTCAGCGCGGCGGCTGAAAACGCCAAGTATGAGAGCATGCCGGGACTGCGCCATGCGGTGACCGGGCCAGGCAGGAGTGATGCACTCAAACTAACGCGCCAAGTCCTCACCCACCCTCGAGTCGCGCCTAGAACAACCAAGTACCACGCTCGGGGACTCGGCCACCCGACCTCGTTCGCGCAAGGGAAAACGGTGAAGTACAGAGCGCTCAAGGGAGTCTCCTTGCGACTGGCTCTTCGAGTCCGGGCGAGTCGACCACAATAACAAAACGTTCAAAAACCACAAACACATCACACACGAGGTAAATCCCACAAAAGGGCGGACGCGCTCGGGGACTCGTTCAACCACAAAACACATGACAAATCACAAAACAGACACGATATCTCATTCAATAGCATGTCGCATTGTCTCAAATTACATAGTATGCCGAAAGGCAGAACTGCTACTAACGCCCCAGGGCAACCTAGCTTATTCTGCAGGCTTCGACGACGACTCGCCAGCACCCTTGCGATTGCGGATGAAGGGAGTGTACGGGTTCGACGGATACGTCGTCAGTTCACCCGCCATCGCCGCACGAAAAGGCTGCTCGACCTTGAAGTCCCGGTGCTGCGGCTCGGGGTCGTTGGGCGCGACGACCGTTTCCTGGTAACGAAGGAGTTCGCCCATCACCCAGACGCGCTCGGAGTACACCGCGGCGCGACCCGTCAACTTGAGCACCTCAGAGATCTCCACCTCGCCAGTCGACGACGGGTAGCCACTCGTCACATCGTCCAGATCGAAATCTTCTGGAAAATGAGAAAGCCCAAGGCTAAGCACCGTCGCCGCTCCACGCCGGAATGCCGATCGCGTCATGAACTCAACGTCCGACGGCGCCTTCTCCAGGTACTTCCACACCTCGACGAGGTCGCTGGGAATTACTTCCGTGGGCGATATCTCCTAGAGGTAGGCTCGGATGCATGTCGCTGACAACGTCGCCGAGTCGAGGAGCGTGGCCACACATTACCGCGCGTCGAACGAGCTCGCCTCTTCCGCGCTATCAAGGATGCGACCTGCGGATAGAAGATAACAGTGAGTACATCGGGTATTACGAAAATACACATGCAATAGGCAAGGGCAGACAAACTCACCAATCAAGGGACGGGAGAGATCCGTGATGAAGCTCTAAAGAGAGGTATAGTCGTCCTGAAGCCCAGCAACAAGGGCGTCAGAAACTTTACGCTCTTCCTCGGTGGCCGTAACGGCGGCCTTGGCTTGACCATCCGCCGAACTCGCCTCCTCTTTCGCCTCCCTCAGCTCGCGCTCGAGCTCGGCGATCCGCTTCTCAGCAGAGCTCAACGCCGATTGAGCCATTGCCAACTCACCCGCGGGGACAAGTCCCTGGCGAGCCTCTTCTGCCTTCGCAGCAACTGCCTGAAGCCCCTTATTCGCCTCTTGGATGGTGGCCAGTTCCTTCACCGCGCGGTGTTTCGCTGCCAATCGGTCAGCTGACTCACGTTGCAGCCCCTACACACAATTCAAACAGTTAACCAAAGCGAAATCCTAAGTGCCCACCTGCTGAAATTCAGCGAGTGCGCACTCGGGGACTAGCAATCAAAAAATCCTAAGTGCCCACCCGCTGAAATTCAGCGAGTGTGCACTCGGGGACTGGAAATAAAGAAATCCTAAGTGCCCACCCGCTGAAATTCAGCGACTGCGCACTCGGGGACTGGCAATCAAGAAATCCTAAGTGCCCACCCGCTGAAATTCAGCGAGTGCGCACTCGGGGATTGGCAATCAAGAAATCCTAAGTGCCCACCCGCTGAAATTCAGCGAGTGCGCACTCGGGGACTGGACGCGAAAATGCCGTGAAGTTGAAGTTGCACACCGACGCGAAAGTGCGCACTCGGGGACTGGACGCTGAAAATGACGCGAAAATGCCGCTGAAATCCTAAGACACTAAAAGAATCAGACCGCTGCTGCACACCGACCTGATCCTTGGGGACTGGACATACCTGGATGGCTGCGCCAAGCATGCCGTGAAGTTGTATCGCATCCACGGATGCGAGGAGAGCCGGCGTGTGCCCACGACGCTGCTCGACCTCTGAGTCGGCGACCCCAGGTGCACGGCTCGAGGGCGAGGTCCCACTCGCTGCTGCCACGGTCATGAAGCGCGGGAACGTGGCGATGGAGGCACCGGCACCAAAGGAGACCGGCTCGGTCACCCCAGGCGAGGGAGCACCCTCCTTCGTGGATACGGCCGCCTCCATTGCGGGTTCATTCGGCGCGACCGCCGTGTCGTCGGAGATCGTGACGACATCGTCGCCCTTGGCCTTCTTGGCACCATCCGAAGGAACGACGACTTCGTCCGCTGTCCTCTTGCGGGAAGGATCCTCCTCGCTGACGACGGGTGGCACCTTAGACACGGTCGGGTGGCCTATCTTCTTCGCTCTGGTCCTGTGAATCGATCGTGTGAGCGAGATAATTCAAGCTGCTATGAAAGACAAAAGTATGTGAGCGAACTCACTTGGCGACCGGAATGAAGCATAGCCCCATGCGGATGCCGGTCGGTTTCTCCAGTTCGGGGCCCAGTCGGCGGCTGAGGCCCATCTCTAGGACGTCGCGTGCCCAAGACACGGACGTCTTCTTCATGGTCGAGGCTGCAATGGGAGCCTCTGGGACATCTTCAGCAGGGGCTTCCCTGCGAGGCGAAGTCGCCGCGGCCGGAGCGGCCCCTAGCCCAGAAACTGGGGCGAATGGCGGAGGCATCGAGGCCAGTGGCACCTCGGCGATGGGCGTGTCCAGCCTTGCCGTCGGCGGCGCCTCGTCCTTGGCCGGGCTGGGGGCGTCGGAGCTGCTCGCCGAGTGCGGTGGTGAGGCTGGCCTCATCGGCTTCGTCTTCTTCTTCGGAGGAGCCTTTGCCTCCTTCTTCTTCTTATTTGACGGAGTAGCCTGGCGGCGCGAGGTGGTCTCCGGAAGTTCGTCATCGTCATCATGACGCTCGAGGCTTTTACTCGCCTCAAGCTCACGCTGACGCTGCCCGCGGGTCTTGCGGATCAGCGGGGCGACCTCCTCCTCGGACTTGTCGTTGCCGTTGCTCTTGTCGCTTCTGGTATTGCCCTTGGCAGGAGGCGACTCGCCCATGTCTTGGATGGACGAGCTCGAATTCTCGTCGTCTGAAGGAGGGAGCCATCATTCCACCACTTGGAATAGCTGCAGTGAACACAAAATGAAATTAGACCGACCGCGACTGCAAAAACTGCGACTGCGAATGATGCGAGGTGACTTACCGTTGGGGCTGGATGCTGCGGTGTGAGGCGACCCAGCCTTTGCGTCCGGTACACCGCTGGGTGATCTTCTTGATCTGGGCGTAGTCCTCGAGCTTCCACTCGGCGAGGCAGGACTTCGTCGAGTCCTCCCGGCCCGTGTATTGGTACATGTAGTGGTCGCGCCGAGCCAGAGGGACGAGCCGCCGCCCGAGCCAGCAGTTGTATAAGTTGATCGTCTGGAGGCCCTTCTTCTTCAGACCGTGGATGGTTTGGAGCATTTCGTCCACGACCATCCGCTGGTCGCTGGGGAGCTTGCCGACTTGAAGACGGCCAGTTCGGACCGGTTGGCGGAGTATCGTGGGATCGCCGTCTCGCCCTCCAGGGTTGCCTCGGCAACATAGAACCAAGACTTCTTCCAGTCGCTCGCTGCCTTGGCGGGCAGCATCAAGTCAAAGAACGAAGCCTTCGACTTCAGCTGGAATGTTAGGCCGCCCGCGGCAAGCATTGGGCCGCCCGCTTCCTCGCGGCTGATCCGTCCGTGGAACAGATCTTGCCATAGAGGAAGTAGGGCGGCAGCCAAAGTAACTCATGAACGCCACGAAGATGGCGAGCTGCTCGATCTTGTGTGGACCCAGGTCCCGGTTGGATCCGTGGTAGTAGCGAGGCGGAAGAAACAGGCGTGGAATCCTAGCCCCGTTCTAGGTGGCTGGTGAAGCGATGAATTCCCCTCGCGGCGGTTCGGGGTCACCTCTCCGGCGCGAGGATGCGCCGGCGGCCGGACGCGGATCGGCCTCCTCAAAGGAAGCCGATTCGCCCTCATACACTTAGATCTACCCCAAGGTTCGGTGGAGAGGGCCATGGCAGAAGGATTTGTGGGGGGTCGGAGGGTTTCGGGTCGGCTGGATCGCGATGTGAAGGGAGGTGAAAGTGCGTGCAATCGGAGGAAATGGCGAGAAGGTGGTTCTCTGGTCGCCTGCCATTCCCCTTATATAGCGGTTGATTACCCGCCAAATCAGGGAGCCGTTACTACGCGGTGATTACGCCAAAAGTTACCGTTGGATTATCCCAACGGCTAGTTTGACCACGTTTAATGGTTCAACTTCAGCCACTCGGCTCGCCGACCCGATCACTATGACAGTGTTTCGCCGACTCGACTCGCCAAAACTGCGATCATGATGACTAGTTTTCTCCTTTATAGAGCCTTGACGATCTGATTTGGATGTCTACTCTGAAGCCATATACTCCGACTGCCAGCAGCCACCTACGCCCAATCAACGACGGCCTCGGGGACTACCGATGGGGATGTACATACCGGGGTATACCCATGAGGCGTTCCGGCCCGAGGCTGGCGAGTGGGCCTACGAGGCGGCCTGGATCAAGGCGGCGTGGATCCAAGCGATGAAGGCGAAGGCCCGTAGTAGATAGGCCCAGTCGGATTAGGTTAAACAAGTATCGAAGCCTTAACTGATTCAGTTGAGATATGTAAACCCTAGGGGAGGTGAGCCTATATAAACCTCCCTGCGGGGCGTGTAGGGATATGTTCCATCATACACCCAAGCGACTCGCCGTCTAGCCGCCGAGCTCGCCCATTCTACCACCATCATAATAAAATCTAGCAGGAGTAGGTCTTTACCCTCCGGGGCGAACACAGGTAAAACCCTGTGTCTCCGCCCTCATCTCGCACCGCAGATGGCTGGCCGCCCTTGCCCCTCGTTCTACTACTCGCTGCCGATTGCAGCATCTGCCGTGACCATTCCCACGACACAGGGCGAATATCGATCTCTTTCGCAGAGTTACGGGCATAGTACATCTGTTGGTAGACGGCTTCATGGATGAAATTCTTCACCGAATGGACTCGCGCAACAGCTAACCAACGAGTACTTTCTAGAATATCCCCTTCAACCTCATCAAGTACCAAGTCATTGAACTCATCATAACCGATCTCCAGATTCTCAAACATGGAATCGATGCCATTGCTACTGCCAGCCCCCACCGTGGCTGCACCATCCTTAGCCAGATCATCCACACCAACGTGCGCAGGCAGCGTGCCCTCAGCCGCCGCCCCACCCGCTTTGGCCGCGTTGGAACTAGATTGCGATCCTGCATACTCAAGAAGAACCTAAACCCTAGCAGCACTTCCGCGAGGGGCCCTACAGTATGACGAGAGAAGCCACTTTACCCTTAGGGACAACCAGAAAGGCCTTCCGAGGAGGACTCTTGCCGGGGAACAGGATCAGATCAGACTCAGAGTCGCAATCACCCAGGACTCGCCGCCGTCGCCAGCGGGAGGACAGAAACCCTGTGGGCTGCCCAATTAACTCTTATAATTGGATCCCAATGTCAGGGTTGCTATCAAAACGATCTTATACATGAATCGGTATACCATTTCGACATGACTCAGTCTTGGTAGATTTTTGAAAAAACTAGCAAAGTCAGTATTGACCCGTTAGATTAGCCCTAATTGTCGTAGTTCCACTGGGATGCATATGGAAATGAATGAGGTTCTTCCTCGTCTTTAGCGACAAGTGGGTTCTGACAACACAGTACGTTTCATTTTAACACTTTTATACTTTATCTTTTCGAACTTCATTTTTGTCTTTAGCGACAAGAGGGTTCTGTCTTCTGAGTTCTGACTACTCATTAGGCTGGTCGTAGTGTATAGTAACTTAGACTAATAATATGCATATGTTACTATTCTAAGTTACTATCTTCATAGTGGAAGTAACTTAGAAAAATTCCAATAGTACAGCCGGCAAGACGGCTATAAGTTTATCTGTAGTCAGCTTATAGTCAAGTAGTATAATAGTTATCTTTAAATATTTATATTTTACATGTCAATAGCTCACTCACATATTCACATAGTGCCTAGGAGCACACGCAAGAGCTGGCTATTGCATAAGAGCCCATCTCTTTTCTCTCACCTCTTCTCTCTTATCCAACTAAGCAAAACAATACTAATCTAAGCCTTGTAGCCAGCTGACTAAGACTTATTGTACTTGCTCTTAGTGTTGTAACATAGAGTATTGTTTTGTAGACTTATTTGTATTGAAAATGTGATATGATGGTAACATATTATGTTACTTCATTTCTTTCTCTTTATTAATTGCTTGCCACATCATCATTTTAGTTTATGTGGCATCTATATTACTACTCATGTTACCCCCACTATGAGGAGCCTTACATTCATTGTAATATCTAGCCTCCAACAACTGACATACTCCAGTTTAATGGAAAATTTAGACGTGATGTCCGATGCCTGTTCGGTGCAATGCCTTAATATAAATTTTGTTTTAATAATTAACAAATGTAGATACTTCCAGCTAGTTGTTATTGTTATGCACGTGAGCCTAGATGGAATGCCCAGTTGCAAGATTGCCTTGTTGACTTGTGATTGGTTCGAGAGCAGCTATCTCAAGATCTACACAATTGGTGCTATATAATGCAGGGTCGCAAGCTCTATACAAGTTCTGCAAATGGATGTTTTGTACTCGCTGGTATTGAAGTGCATTTGTCTCATATGGCTGGCGGTGCCTCGGTGTGGCCGATTGGTTAATTTAAAACCTGAATCTTTAATAACACCACTAGTGAAAATCTCCCTGTGTTTCTTTTTGGGAAAATCTCCTGTTAATATTAGTAGGGCTCTTCTGTACCATTTCTAGTGAAGAAGATGGTGCCTATAGAGTATTTCCTATATGTCTACATTTGTTTGATGGATAACAGATTAAAGCTCTACATTCTGGTGTTTGTGGAACTTGTCGAAGGCCATTCTCCACCTTCTAACTATGAGATGAACTGGTCAGAAATATACCAAAGGATACTACCTAGCCGATGGCATGTACAATATGGTCGACATTTATGAAGACAATTTTCAAGCCGCTAAGTTAGTAAAGTAAGTTGAAGGAAAGATATCGAGTGGGCATTTGATGTGCTCCAATCTCTTTTTGCTGTTGTTCTCTCTTTCTGTTCTCAAGATCATAGGCGATGAATGCTTGCGTGATCATGCATGCATAATGTGATGGTCGAGAGTGCGTGCGGAGATCCAGCAAAGTTGTTGATCACCTGGAGTCATCTGTGCTTGCTGATTAATTTCTTGCGATGCATCAAGAGATCCACGAGTAACTAGTTCATCACCAACTGCAAAATGATTTAGTAGAGCATTTGTGGATGCATTGAGATGACCCTGATAATTAGTTTAGATATGGGAGGGAAGACCTTAATAGAGGACATGCACACCCGGGTCCTATATTTTAATAAACAATTATTATGATGACGGCATCAACGGTAACGTTATCTTTTGAGTGGTATGCATTGACTTCAATTTTATCCGCAGTGATTAGGGAACAAGCCACTCCACTGGCCACCCTTTTAAGTATACCTATAGTTGGTCCTTGTCAACACAATTTTGTGCTTGGAGCAAACCATCAACTGTTTACCACCGCCAAGAACCTGCAGGTAACGAACTGTACGTACCCTTTAATTTCGTGGATTGAGCTTGTCGTCTAAATTCGGAGTTTATTTACATTTCCCATAATGATCGATGTAGTTGGTCGATCAGAAGAAAATTAAGGGCAAGAAGATGCCTGTCCATATCGACATGGCTCCGGTTATGGATCGGGTGTCGGCGGGGCTGCAGTGGTTGCTGATGAAGCAGATGTACGTGTGGAAAACCGAGTACATGCATCGAGAAGCTGAAGAAATCGAGGGACGAGCTCAAGTTCACGATCCAGGACGTCCAAGAGAGCGTGGAGGACGCTCGGCGCAACGGGTGGCTGCCCAAGCACCGTGCCGAGGGCTGGATGAAGCTCGGGTTGGAGTTCATGGAGCACGCCAACAAGACGGTGGCCAAGTTTGACGAGCAGCTCTCCCTCCTCAACGACACCGACAGCGTCAGCGTCGTCCACACGGTGTTCCACTGCCCTTGTGACGCCCTGTCCAGGCGCGTGCTCAACGCCGAGGCCATCACCAGGCTCATCGACATCAAGGAGCACATCGACGTAGGCGAGAAGACCTACCTGGCTGGAGGCTTCGAGGCTGTGGCGGTCAAACGATCCCTACTACCGGTGTCGGTCCATGCCGGCTCTTCTCCGGCGCCGGCGCCGGCGCCGTTTCATCAGAGTCTTAAGACTCCTTTGCTAATGCCTCAACCATCGTTCAACGACCACCACAAGGTATGCCTATTAATTCCGCGAGTGACTCAATTTGACTCCCGCCTCCTTTGCTAATGCAAGTTGATGCAATTTTTGCGTTCCAGGCCATGATAGCAAGCGGTGTCGACATTGAAAAGCTGAAAGTGGGTGCCCTGCCGCAGTACCGGGCTCTCGCAAGGTCCCACAGCCATGAGATGCCTGTGATGATCCGTGTAAGGGCACGGAGGTACGCGCGCTGGTCACGCGCCCCTATTGACCTTGTCCTCGTGCTCGACGTCGTCTCCTCCCGGCTGGAGCAGGTGAAGCAGGGCGCCATGTTCGTCGTCCACAACCTAGAGACAGAAGACCGGCTGTCAATCCTGCAGTCTTTCCAGACACACACAAATCTCGTTTTCCCGCTCACCCACATGTCCGACCAACAAAAAAACATTGCCAAAAACAAAATCAAGAACCTTTCAGGCGCCATTGATTATGCCCATAGTATTGAGTTCGTACCAGTCATGGAAACTGCATACCAGGTACTTCTCATCCTATATTTACTATTTGATGATGGAACTAGCATTTGTAGTGTGCCATCAAAATATATATGTTTTCACTTTCAAGCTATCAAGTTAATTATAGCTTTGTTATTTGGGTGCATGGGGTTGTAGCTAGTGGGCTGAGATCATCTTCAGATTTCTCAGTCAATCGATTACACCATAAAATCTACTCTTAGATTTGTGTAACTTGGAATTGGTTATTTGTTAAGTTGTAAATTGGGTGCATATGGGTACATACTGAAGTCCATATTGCCGCAAAATCTTTTTGTCGGATTCGGAGTAGAATCCTGCTGTAGGGTCAATAGGTGCTTAATTTGAAGCCTGAAGTTACTCTATTGTTTTTGCGGATATGCTTATTTATGAAACAAATAGTTTAAACTTTTTAGGGTCCACTAGTAACAAATAGTTTAGATTATAACCCTAGTAAGCCTACTAGTCATTGGGAATCTCGGTCCAAAAAAACCATATATACTAACAACTAAGCGGAGTCTAGATTATAAGGAGAGACACCACAATATTAACAGTTGTATGTTTTCGTTTTTGTGAGATTTTCTAGCACTTCATATTACCTATCATATACTTATAATATGTAGCATATACTGAAATACTTTTTTATTAAACTAGAGTCGTGGCCCTCGCAAATGCGAGGGCATCGGTTTTGATACATACATAGTTACTGAAATAAATTTATACTTGCATGGATAATCATATTATCCTATAGGGAGTAATACAGTTCCATGGCCACCGGAAACGGTATGCTTTGAAATTTTATTTAGGCACACTTGACGATCTACTGCTTTCAATAAACAATGAAAACATGTACACTAAATTAATAGTCATATATTTTACATTTTAAAGCATTTTAGTAGTCATATATTTTACATTTTTAAGCATTTTAGATTTAGCCCCTTTTACCACATGATGCTTTTATTAACTAATTTATAAATCAAATATTTATAGACTATGCATGGTAGAATCATTCTAATAATATTAACTATGTTTTATAGGAATAAGAAAAATTAATGTGGATAGGATGCAATTGTATGGATAAAGGATTAATCTAAGAAAAATTGATAACCGTATATATATTTTGAAATTGTCTTTGTTGGATTTTCAAGCCCCCTCGCTTCCCTCGACTTCTAGGAATCATGATCAAACCTCTGACTCTTTAGATATCTAATTTGTTGGGTTCATATTTTCTTCTTACAACATACGCTTTAATTATTGATATGGTATTGAACAAAGTATGGTTCCCTAACTCCATCATTATGCCAAGTTGGTTGTCACGGTTTTTCATATGGGGCCTAGTGGTACTCAATACTCTTCTCGTTGTGATTTTAATTTTTTCTACAATTCATCAATAGAGCATCGGCTTGGTAGCCAAAGCTTCAATGGTTCCCTAACTTCGAAGTGCATTTGATGATATTAGGGTCCCACTCTGTGTGAAACTGCCTCTTTCGAAGTAAGGAGGTTAGTTTAGCTCTTGCGAGTTTTGACATTTTACTATTATGCATAAGCTTTTTTTTGGATCTTGTAGCTTTTATTTTAGCGAGGGGCCTTCACTATATTTATTTATGTTAGTTGTTTCTCTCAATTGTGTGCTCACTCTGTCCGTAAATACATGTTATTTTGGTATGTTCTCCAATACGCATGTTTGAGCACTTCTCTTAATATCTATATGAAAATAAAAATAAAAATAAATTATACTATTTTTAAATAGTTTTCTAGGAAAAAAATTATATACAACTTTCATTTTAGCAATATGGATACTATTAAATAATTTAAATGTCAATGTAAAGAAGTTCAATTGTTCGGTTCTTAGGGAAGGTTTATATTGACAAACTAAGAAAGGTAATATGTTAGTTGTTAAGCCAGAGAATTAAAAGAAGTGCTTGTATAGGGGGGGGGGGGGGGGTTGTTTTACAAAACATATTTCTAAATCCTATTAAACAACTATAGAAGTGAAATATTTTTCATGCCAAATATTTTTCTTTATGGACGTGGTTCTTTTAAAAAAGACAATATAAATGTATTGATGGAGAGACTGTAGTTCAAGTTTAATATTAAAAGTCACGTTAGAAAAGTATAATATTTTTGTGAATTAGAAGTGCATGCAAACTGAGGTGAATAAATCACAAAATAGCCGTTCTAAACATTTTTCCTAGTGCTGTTTCGTGTACATATGTGTTCACGCATTGTCCTGTTATACGTTCAACTATAGTCTCTAGGCATAATATCTTGATATGCACGTACCATTTGTTTTTTATAAGAGGGCACATATAATTGTGTCCTAGTCGTATTACTCCTGGACTTTACAATCAACATATCTCTTCACTACAGGACGCGTGCGCTACGCCGAGGGCAAAAAGCCGTCGGCGTAGCCTAAAATGCCCTCGGCGTATGCTACGCCGACGGCTGCCCTCGGCGTAGCCTCCTCGGCAAAGGGCTCCCTCGGCGGAGCACATAGAGACCGTCGGCGTATCAAAATACCGTCGGCGTATGCTACGCCGAGGGCAATGCCGTCGGCGTAGCGCCGTCGGCATAGCTTGTCGACAGGTTGCAAAAATATTTTTTAAAAAAAAAATAAATTTTTTATTTTATTTTTTTTCTTAATTTTTGAATCTTTGAATTGTTTGACTCGTTAATCTCTCACTTTGAACATTTTTAACACTAATTACACTTAATATTTAATTAAATTGCAGTCTTGGTCAAACTTCCCGGAAGGTCACCCATCCTAATACTACTCCAGCTCGGTAACTTAACTTTCGTTCCTTCAGAATCTGTTTCCGCAAAGTAATTCATACATTGTTGTCAATACTATGATATCAATCCTATTAACCCTTATATCAACATGTCACATGTTTGTATTTTTTGAAATTACAAACAATTATTTAAATAAACATTAATGAATAAGTAAAAATATTATTGAATTCAAATAAAAATATAATAATTTTACTTTTTTGTATTTTTCTATTTAATATGGAATAATTGATATCTTTAAATCTATAAATCAGAATTTAACAAATAATCTGTCTAAATTGATCAGAAAAATGAGAGGAATCCAAATATGATATCCATATCAACTAATCACAAACCCTCCGTTTTTGGGCATCGGATCATGTACCTGTAGTTCATATCTGACCCACTTCCTACCGATTCGGCAGGAATTTGTCTTTTTTATCAGAGGTGGACGGAAAGGTTTCGGATTCCCCTGTTGGGACATTGTCTATATAAGGTGGTATAGTATTTTTGTAAAATATGGTGGTACCATTTTGAATTAGCCATTTGGTGGTTGCTTCACAAAATCGTCCGTTTTTTGTGCTCAGAAAATGGGAAATGGCTTTTTGGTGCGACGAAAAGGAAAACTTCCTCCTGCAACATTGTTCTCCATCCCATGATGCATATGTATGCACAATATGGACACATTATCACAAACTATGCCTTGATTCTAGCCATAACATTGGTCATTTGACCCGAAAGCCAAGAAACCTCGAATGAGATAGGTCATTTTGTGAAGGTTTTTTTGAGACATAATCAATATATCAAGTTTAGTATGTTTACTTATAACTATGTCACATAATATGACACCACGCGAAGGTTTCGCATTGTTTCGATCGTTTTTGAATTTTTTATGCCTGTTTTAAACTATCGTCAAACTTTGTCGAACGACGGGCATGAAGATTCTTAGCTCGGGGCCGAGCCTCGCTAAATTTGCATTGGATCTTTGATAAAATAGCATATTGTGAACCTAAAAATGATTTTTATAAAAAAACATGAGCATCGGATCATGTACATGTGGTTCATATCTGACCCACTTCCTACCGATTCGGCAGGAATTTGTCTTTTTTATCAGAGGTGGACGGAAAGGTTTTGGATTCCCCTGTTGGGACATTGTCTATATAAGGTGGTATAGTATTTTTGTAAAATGTGGTGGTACCATTTTGAATTAGCCATTTGGTGGTTGCTTCACAAAATCGTCCGTTTTTTGTGCTCAGAAAATGGGAAATGGCTTTTTAGTGCGACGAAAAGGAAAACTTCATCCTGCAACATTGTTAGCCATCCCATGATGCATATGTATGCACAATATGGACACATTATCACAAACTATGCCTTAATTCTAGCCATAACATTGATCATTTGACCCGAAAGCCAAGAAACCTCGAATGAGATAGGTCATTTTGTGAAGGTTTTTGTGAGACATAATCAATATATCAAGTTTAATATTTTTACTTATAACTATGTCACATAATATGACACCACGCGAAGGTTTCGCATTGTTTCGATCGTTTTTGAATTTTTTATGCCCGTTTTAAACTATCGTCAAACTTTGTCGAACGACGGGCATGAAGATTCTTAGCTCGGGGCCGAGCCTCGCTAAACTTGCATTGGATCTTTGATAAAATAGCATATTGTGAATCTAAAAATAATTTTTGTAAAAAAACATGAGCATCGGATCATGTACCTGTAGTTCATATCTGACCCACTTTCTGCCGATTCGGCAGGAATTTGTCTTTTTCACCAGAGGTGGACGGAAAGGTTTCGGATTCCCCTATTGGGACATTGTCTATATAAGGTGGTATAGTATTTTTGTAAAATATGGTGGTACCAGTTTGAATTAGCCATTTGGTGGTTGCTTTACAAAATCGTCCGTTTTTTGTGCTCAGAAAATGGGAAATGGCTTTTTGGTGCGACGAAAAGGAAAACTTTCTCCTGCAACATTGTTCGCCATCCCATGATGCATGTGTATGCACAATATGGGCACATTATCACAAACTATGCCTTGATTCTAGCCATAACATTGGTCATTTGACCCGAAAGCCAAGAAACCTCGAATGAGATAGGTCATTCTGTGAAGGTTTCTTTGAGACATAATCAATATACCAAGTTTGATATTTTTCCTTCTAACTATGTCACATAACGTAACACCACGCAAAGGTTTCACATTGTTTCGATCATTTTTGAATTTTTTATGCCCGTTTTAAACTATATATAATGTCTTATGTTTTACCTAATTTTTATTTATAAATTTGTAATATTTGAGTGTAGATAGATAGGTCTTATTTTTCTGCAAATTTTGATATATTATTTGTATTTTTCCGAATTAGAATGATTTAGTTATGATTTTTCAAAGTTTAATGAGATAAAATAAAAAATAGCTACGCCGAGGGCAGCCATCGGCGTATGCTACGCCGAGGGCAGCCGTCGGCGTAGCATAGGATATGCCGAGGGCAATTCTACGCCGACGGCTGCTTGGCGGAGCTGGCCTAGACGATGGCTACGCCGACGGCCCCGATGTTTGGCCGTCGGCGTAGCGACTGGCCGTCGGCGTAGCTTCCCATTCCTGTAGTGCTTTTTTTTAGAGCACCTATTGGATCTGTCGTATTACTCCTGGACTTCTTTTTAGATGACGGTCAACATATCTTCACTTGACGGTCGTATTAGTTCTAGACTCAACGATACACGTGACCTTTTGAACATATATTGTGTTAAACAGGTTACGTGACTAATTTTTTTTATTAAATCTTAGCCGTAAACTTTAGATCCAACCATCATGGTAATTTAGATGATGTGGATCGACGTGGTGCTTCGAAAGACATCCTTATATTGCTTTTAGTATATAATAGATAACTTTGCAACTAGATTCTCGATGACTGCAAAGATGACAAGCACCGTGCAAGGAGCATCATGCTTTTAACGGATGGCTTATTTGAAAACAAATCATTGAGCTCTACAAGGCTGAGTAGTGGTGATTATCCTACTTATACTATTGGTATCGGCTCTGATCACGACCCGCGCATCTTGTATGACCTAGCAAGAAGCGGGCAGTATGGCACATACTCCTGGGTTGACGGCCAGGATTCTAAGGGCATCAGTAATGCAATGGCACTCTGTATTGGTGGCCTCACCTCTATTGTAGCACGAGACGTCACCATCTCTATCAAGGCAGTACAAGAAGATGTCAAGATATCGCGCATTGTGTCTGGAAGTTATGACCACGTCTTGGATGGTGGGAAGATATCCGGATCAATCACCATCAATGATCTCTATGGCCTCGAAGAGAAGAACTTCCTGGTCTATGTCAAGATCCCGATGGCACAGGGCATGCTTCGTAGAACAACAAAACTCCTGACTGTTAATGCAGAGTACTACTGCCACGTTACTAAGGCAGATGTGAAGACAGATCCAGTCATGGTTTCTGTGAAGAGACCCATCAAGGTAAGGGGCCAACAAATACGCAACATTTCTCCTCAAGTGACAACTGAGGTTATTAGAGACAATGTCTTGGAGAGAGTCAGGGAGATATCGATACAATCACAAAATGAAGTGCAAGGTCTGGAGATCATCCGTGACAAGCTCAAGAGCATACAAAACTACATTGGGGACACCGAGGACACCGTTGAGGATGGCAAGGATAAATGCGATGAGCTTAGCATGGATCTAGATGACATGGAAGGTGATGCAGGTGTGGCTTACATGCTCTCTTGGCTTAGCTCTCACCAGCTGCAACGTGCGGCTACGACACCTGGATCGTCATCCACCACAAGCTTTAGCTTCCGTACCACAAGGATGCACAACATGATTGACTCCGTGGAAAGTGCCCCCGTCTAGCTAAATCTTTTATTACTTTCACAAATTATGTTGTTAGTTCTTTGTATCAGAGGACTTAATGTTCTGTTCTTCTCTGTTGCTTTTTTTTTCTGCTGTTGTTGCATGCTTAATATGTGACATTGTCAAGGCTACATGCATGCTCAAGATTGACCATCAAGTTTGCCAATTCCTTCTACATCGTTAGTGATATGCACATTGAGTGATCCATCGGCATATTTATGTTGTTCCTTCTCCACCTAACTATTTTTCTACAAAAGTCATCTCTGAAGGATCAAAACTTTACATATAAAGAACTCGTATTTTGAAAAGCCATGTATTCCCACAAAGTATCATGTCCTCCAGGTTTGGTAGGGAAAGAATAACTAGCCTTTTCTTTTCTATCTTAGCGCTAACCTCCTCACCAGCAAGCTGGAGTGTCATTTTACGCCAGCAAGCTCCTCCCATGCTAGCTCCTCACTGGCGAGTCCCTCCTCCCATTCTAGCTCCACACTAGTGATGTCTTCCTTTCTTGCTAGGTCATCTCCTCAACTATTCTCAACCCCTTCCCATGAATAATCTGCCATGATTGACCTTGAGATGGGAGATTTGTTTTAGATGTCATAGGAGATGGCAGGGCCGCAAGGAATTTGTGCAGGTTGGCCGAATACGGCTCCTACGATATTATGGCGTGCCACTTTTCTCACCTACAAGCACGATTCGACGAAGCGAGAGTGCTTCAGGACATGGTTTGTTTTCACAAACTGGATGCTACATGGATATTGAAATGCTGCCAACTAATGTGCGTGTTGCTGTGAAAAAAATGAGCGAGATGTTGCAACTATCATGGGGACCTATTGCAAATGATTCCCTAGATGAATCATCCCCGGCCGTGCTGATTTTTTCATGGAGATTTGTGGTAGCACTCTTTTTTTTTGCCACCACGGCCATAAATGCAGGTAGGGGGCATGCTGCAAGGATCAGATGGTGGGAGTTCGCATTTGAGTAATTCATGTTTATTATTTTTTAGATATGTCTGGAGAGCTGATGTAGGTTAACTCGGTTTATATATTCACTCATAAGTATAGAAGATACTTTTGGAGCCAGATTTTCATGACAGTTTGGACTTTGGGATGCAATGTTCGAATCGATGACATTGCAGAAAACAGGCCAATGGCTGTAAAGAGGATAATGGGTGTGTTTTTACCTACAAAATCTGCAAACTAGATGGACGGGTACTCACTGTTTGTTAACCGATAAGTAGATGAATTATTGGAGTCATGTTTCTATAATACGAAACCCACTATATAATGACCAACCGGTTGTTTCCTTTTTGAAAATAAAATGGAATTGTGTGCCTAGTCTATGTTATGGTTCCCCACGCCAGGCCAAAACAAATTGTGTCACGCGCAAATCCATCTAGAATCGCATGCTCACAGAACCTCCCTCACATGACATTGCCCCTCGCAGCACCAAGACCATCATGTAAGATGGTCTAGGAGTCTCTGCAACCAGGTTTTTCCAGCTTGTCTCGCCTCCCAAATGGGCGCTTCCAACCTCGCCTACCACCACTATATTAAATTGTAACCCGACGAAACATTGTCCATGTACATCCTCCTCCACTCCTCCTGCACGATATCACCGGCTCTACACCGAGGTTCTAGACCTTTCGTATTTTCGTTTGTTGTATTTTCTATGGATTAGATTGATCATTTTATTCACAAAATTATGTGGTTTCAATGCTATATATTGTTTTGTATGATTTTTGTGAAATTATGTTCTTTCAATACTATACGGAGGAGTATATTCTTTGTGAAGTAATGTTGCTTCCATGAATTAGATAATTTCTGGTTTTTTTCTTTATGGTTTGTTGCTCGAAGTCCAAAGTTTGAAAATCACGTCTTTGTTTCGAAAATATCAACATGGCTGACTGAGTAATAGTGAAATTAAGAACTCCCTTTGGAAAATTTAACGATTTTTTTCTAATTTCTTGTTTGTAGTTTTTTTTAGTGTTTTTTCACAGACATTGCCCTCTACCCTCTACCGAATATTCTACTCCATCCGTTCAAAAATAACTGACTTGGATTTTTCTATATTCAAATGTATCTATATACTAAAACATATCTAGATACATGCTTATCTAGACAAACCCAGGTCACTTATTTCTGTAAGGAGGGAGCAATATATGGCCATACTGAAAAGTGAGAGCATAAGTGTGTGAATATATTAGAGAGACATCATATGAAGTTATGCATTTTCCTGCATTATGGCGCTTAAAGGGCTGAATGAGTTATGTGCCAGAAGAAAAGACATTCGTAGAATGGACACAAGTGAAGAAATTATGAACTATCACAAATAGAGTGCAGAAATTAGATATGTTTTTGCCATGGAGCTATGTCATTTTTACCATGCTTAAGCTACGAGGTGGGCTGTTCGAGGACACAAGGAATACTTCAGAATGGTTGGTCCAGTCATCTATAATGAAAACATGTGACTTGTCACGATTGCCTAGGCATCTCTATCATATACTCTCCGTTTAGAAATATAAGATGTTTTCGGTTAGTGAAGATAATGTAGTGTATAGGTTTAAACAAATCTACACATTAAAAGATGTCTAGATACACTTACTTTACAAACCTAAAACATCTTATATTTCTAAACGGAAGGAGTACTATAACAATATGAGATCCACTTGCTAATGGGCTTGTATAGGACTTGGTGATACCAAGTTATCAAGTCGTGCAAAAAGAAGACAACTTGGTTGCATCTCAAACCTTACTTCTTAATAACTTGTTGGATTCTTATGGATGCTGACACCCAGCTGGTGCAGAAGTAATTTCACGGCCTAAATATTAGTGAGAACTGGCAACGAGCTCGTAAAAACCTGTTGAATAAATACAACAAATCAAGCTAGAAAATGAAAAAAAACAATCATATATATACATTAGGAAGCACTATCCAGCCAACTTACACGGCATCAATCACCATTGAAATAACCAGCATTGCATTAAGAATTCTCACTAGATCCATCAAATGACATCACAATCCGATACCATTCATTAAGACTTTAAAAGCACCATTCGCTCGCAAAAGGTTTTTTTTGCGATTGAATGGCTGCCTTTCATTAATTAACCACACCTGAGTCTGAATCAATTACAATCCAATGTTCAATGCAACTAGGTGGAATACTAAACCAAAACCTTAGGGCACGTACAATGCAATGACGTCAGCTTTCTCTTATGACTGCCACGTTAGATATTTGCTTAGTTGGAGGAGAGAAATAAGAAAGATGTGGTTGTCTTCCCTTATCTAAGGGATGATCTCTTAGAAATAAGAGAAGGCTAATTTCCTGATTGTACCATATGTCTTCCCTTAGCAAATTAATTTCTTACTAAAAATAGACAATTCTCATTAATTGATAGAGATGACATTAAGGGATAATACGACTTATCTCTAATAATTTCTCTAGATGATGTGGAAGTCTAAGGGAAGACATGCTTTATCTAGCACTGTACATGCCATTACAAAGCTTGTTATCGCAGCCTTCTCTAGCCATTCGATATGCAACGTCATTTGCAGAACGTCGCACCGTGTGTATCGAGTACTCGTCGAAACATTGGAGGAGGGTCATTATTTATGCATCCAAAGGAACATAAGATGATCGATCCCTTCCATCCACCGTGATCTTCGCCGCTACGATGATCCGCTTCACTTGAATCTCCTGTGCCACCTACAGCTAGCCCTCGTCGACACGCCATGAGCTATGAACCTTCCGCATCAGTAGTGTGAGGGAAAAATGGCTCACCCCTGCCACGAGCTTTCCATGGCAATCTCTAATTACTATCCCCCGCCACCGCTGTTAACATCCGATCAAAAAGAATCGCATTAAGAATTATCACTAGAGCCATCAAATGACATCACAATCCCCATACCATTCATTCAGACTTTAAAAGCATCATTCGCTCGCAAAGGGAAATTAACATGGCACGATTAGGGCCATGTAGAAATCAACTGAGGGAAGTGGTGGGCAACAAGCAGGCATTAATTTGTCCAAGTTGTATCCTTACATATTTGGCAGGAGGCCAAGCAGCCAGTTGTATAGTTTTGGAGCTACACTGTGGTGGCAAATTGACAACTACCTAAACTTTGGGTCTACTTATTTAGTGGTCACTATTTTATGCGTAATGGCAGATTGTTCGTCGATCTGCATTCCCCAGGCATTAGTACCAATTTGAAAGCTTACTTCTCATAGGATCTTTTTGTCTGGTATTGCATTGTTATGCCTTGCTCAGTTCCTGTCAATTTCCCTACTGTAATTTGTTTACCCTTCATGCCATGTTATTTATCTAAGGAGAGCACCTCTAGTGAACTATGGACCCCTGTCCAATCTTTACCATTTATACATCTTCCACTGTTACTTGTTTACTTGTTGCAAACCATTACCTTCCACACCATACGTCTAATCCTTTGTTACAGGAAACCGGTGAGCATGACAACCTCAGTGATTAGTTGGGGCAAAGTCTTGAGTCTGTGTTGTGCAGGTTTCCGCGTTGCTTGCAACACCTCTGTGACGTTTCCTTCCTCCTGCTGGTTCGATAACCTCGATTTCTTACTGAGGGAAAACTTGTTGTGCTGCTTCACACCCTGCTCTTGGGGTTTCCAACAGGCTCCACGTCAGCCATCAAGTTCTCTGGCGCCGTTGCCGGAGAGGCTAAGGACGTCTTCACAAGGGGAGAACTTCACTTCCTTTCTATTTACTTTGTTTTTAGTTTGCTTAGTTTCTTTTGCTTGGTTTTGTTTGCCTCTTTTCAAAAACTCCAAAAAAATAGTTTAGCTTGGTTTGCTTTCTTTATTCAAAAACACAAAAAATTAGTTCCTGCTCTAACTGCTACTGCTGTTTTTGGCTTGCCCACCTTTGCCAAAATGAACTCTGCTTAGAACACCAAGTTGTGTGACTTCACTAGCACAAAAAACAAGATTTCCTTAGCACTCCTATTGCTCCACCTGCTCCTGATGATACCTTTATGAAATTAAGCCTGCTTTGTTGAATCTTGTGATAAGAGAGCAATTTTCAGGTGCTAGTTCTGATGTTGCTGCCCATCTCAATAACTTTGTTGAACTTTGTGAGATGCCAAATTATAAGGATGTAGATGGAGATATTATTAAGCTCAAGTTGTTTCCTTTCTCCTTGAGAGGAAAAGCTAAAGAATGGTTGCTATCCTTGCCTAGAAATAGTATTGATTCTTGGACTAAGTGCAAAGATGCTTTTATTGGAAAGTACTATCCTCCTGCTAATATTATATCTATGAGAAGTGGCGTTATGAAATTTAAACAACTTGATAATGAACATGTTGCTCAAGCTTGGGAAAGAATGAAGTCTTTGGTTAAGAATTGTCCCACTCATGGACTCACTGCTTGGATGATTATCTAGACTTTTTATGTAGGTTTGAACTTCTCTTCAAGAAACCTATTGGATTCAGCTGCTGGAGGTACTTTTATGGGCCTCACTTTGGGTGCTGCAACAAAGCTCCTTGACAATATGATGGTTAACTACTCGGAATGGCACACTGAGAGAGCTCCACATGGTAAGAAGGTAAATTCTATTGAAAAAACCTCCTCTTTGAGTGATAAGATTGATGTTATTATGGCTATGCTTGTTAATGGAAAGCTCCTCTAGATCCTAATAGTGTTCCCCTAGCCTCTTTGGTTGCTCAATAAGAGCAAGTTGATGTGAACTTCATTAGAAACAACAATTTCAGCAACAATGCGTATAGGAATAATTTTGGTGGTAAAAACAATTATAGGCCTTATCCTCCTAATAATGGCAATTCCTATGGAAACTCCTACAACAATGCTAGAAGTGCCCCCTCTGAACATGAAGTCATCCTCAAAGACTTTATTAGTAAACAAACTGCTTTCAACAAGACTGTGGAGGAGAAACTTTTAACTGTTGAGAAAAATATATCCTTTTTGTCTAAAGCACAGTCCTCCCTAATTAATAAAATGGCTGCTAAACCTGAAACCATGGAAAATACCTTTGCTGCTACTCATGCCATACAAGTTACTATTGATGAAAATGTTAGGCTGTTAGCTCAACTTCATGCTAAGTGGGAAAGGGAAGCTGAAATTTATAGAAACAATAGTGTGTGCACCATCACTAGAATGGATACCACTAAACCACAAGAAGTGCCTATTCCTCCTCCTATAGTGCCTAAGCCTAATGAGTCTACTACTAGTGATGCTAAGTTTGATTTTGATATAGATGGTTGTAATATTTATGAAGTGATTTTGTTCCTACAAATCTTGCTAGAAGTCCTGATGCTAGTGATATGCATGTTGCTTTCACCAAACACATTTCATATGCTCTTATGAAAATTAAGGAAGAGAAGTTAAAACACAAAGCTTCTATTCCTAGGGAAGTAGAAGATAGTTGGGAACCCATTATTAATGTGCAAGTGAATGACTTTGATCTCAAAGCTTCATGTGATCTTGGTTCTAGTGTCTCTATTATGCCTAGGAAGATTTATGAAATGCTTGATTTGCCACCTTTGGAAGATTGCTATTTGGATGACCCACTCAATGATAATGCTAAAAAGAAAATCATGTGGAGTATTAATGATGTTCACATTATGGTTAACAATGCTTATGTCCCTATGGATTTCTATGTTTTGGATGTTGAATACAATTCTTCTTGTCCTATTACTTTGGGAAGACCTTTTTTTAGAACTGTTGGTGCCATCATTGATATGAAAGAAGGCACCATTAAATATCATTTTCCATTCAAGAAAAGGTATTAAACACTTCCCTATGAGGAGAGAGAAGTTGCTTTTTGCTCCTTCTTTGAAAGCAAGGTTTGATGTAAATGCTTCTTCATTTGAAAATACTTGATTCTTCTTGCTTCTTGTGTCTAACTTAAAGGCGTTAAAGAAAAGTACTTGTTGGGAGATAACCCACGAGTTTTCTTGAGTCTTGGAAGTTATTAATTTTGTAATGACCTCTTCTTATCCTTTTTGTTTGCTTTTTGTGCCAAGAATGACCTCTAATGAGAGGGAAGTAAGATTTGGGGAGTTGCTGTCCCGAAACAGATTTCTGTCCTCCACCATAAAAATTCGTGAGGAGTCTATGTAACTCGGATTCAGCTGAAAATTTACGAATAAATCCATCAGTATGCTAGATAATTTTTGTTAGTTCAACACTTTTTGATTTGAGTAACAGAAGAGTTTTGAAAAAATCGGTTTCTACCTGCTGGTCTGTTTTGGCAGATTTCTGCCATTATTTCCATTTGCTTCTTATTGATTCCTTTTTGAGTTCTCTTTAGGTGAATTGAGATTTTTGAAGGATTTGCTATAGTAGCTTGTGTTTTATGTGAAAAGTATTGCTGTTCCAAAGCTTTACCTAAGGGTCTATTATCTTTTGAATATACTAATGTTGCTAATGAAGATTGTGTGAAGTTTTGTATGAAGGAAAAAATTTCAGGTGTAGAGAGAGAATGATATAATGAGATGAAGAATAGACAAAATCTCAAGCTTGTGGATGCCACCCCGGTGTCATCCCAAGAAATATCCAAGAGATACAAGCGTCAATGCTTGGGGATGCCCAAGGCATCCCCTTCTTCATCAATAAAAAGCCTAGGTCTGTTTAGACACTTCGTTTTTATTGTTTCATGCACTGTTGTGTTGTTCTTGGAGTGTCTTAGTTTTCTTTTGATTGCTTAGTTGTTTAGTTTTCTTGAATAAAGTAGTTTGGACCCCCGTTCTCGCTGTGTTGTTGCAAATAAGTTGCTTGGTGTTGGAAACGAGTAGGAAGTTCTTGCTTGATAAATGTAAGAGGAGCTTGCATTGACTGTGACTTAGAATTTAGCATGACATGCTAGGTGTTTTTTTGACCTTATTCTTAGTGGTTATTGTTGTAGCATGTCTTGTTCCAAACAATTGGGATTGCTTAGTGTTCCTTGAAAGAATTATGCGTTGTTTTAGCATGCAAAATCATAGTATTGTGGTATTCTCCTTTGATGCTTTATTTGGGTTGACTTGGCACATGCTCACACCATGTTATTACTCTAACAAGTCACCTTAGCCTTTATGATCATTTAGTCCTTGACTTGTAGTACCACTCTATGCTTTGATTAGAAATGTTTTGTTGCTCGGTATGATTATGGTCATTATTGCTCTCTTAGTTGGTTGCTCCCAGTATTTTGCTAGCCTCCACTTGTATAAGTAAGTTATACTCATGCTTCCAACTCCCAAGAAACCAAGTTATTCCAAAGTGTCCACTATAAATTCCTATGCATGGTGTGTTACACCATTTCAAGTATATTCTTATTTTCAGCTATCTTCCAATTAAAAACTATTTTGTTATTTGAAAACTTAGTGATTAAAGCCCTCACAAACTTCATTGCACACTTTATATTATTTACCCCTAATAAACTTGAACCATTGTGTCGTATATGTTGTATAAGCTTGCACTTATATGTTGGAACTAGCAGAACCATGCTGTCACGGGGAACGTTTTCAACATTGCACTTGTACTTTGAACTTAGTTGATATCATGCACCTTTGTCTATGGATGTCACCGGTGTGAAATAAAGAGAGAACTTGTAAGTACATGGAGTATGTATTTTGCGCTAGAGAAACGCCTAGGCCGCCAGCCTAAGCCATGCCTAATCATGGTGGAAACTTGCAGCATCACCATAGTGAGCTATCTATGAAGCATCCTCAATAAAAAGCTATGCATATAGTAAATAAAAAGATCGCTGAGATGCTCATTGTCTGCTTGTCTTGTCATTTTGATTATGGGATAGCTCCTATACCATGTGAAAGGGGTACCGCGTTGGTGGTTCTATATGATACGCATGTACTTATAATGACAAGAACTTACAGGTAACTAAAGTTGAGTAGCATGAGGTGTGGCCCTCGTATTCAAGGGACTTGAGATTGCCAACTTATACTTTTTCAAGCATATACTCCATAGTTTGTTCACTTTAACCTTAATCACTTCAAGATGCTTATGATAGGGGCAATGAGGGTTGAAAGCTAACAAGTACCATAATTTTTGGAAGCTCTTTTTAAAACTTGAAATCCCTGCTTCCCTTTGTGAAGGGACTTTCTTCCACCATTATTTGAGTCTCCACCTTCTACTTTTAGGCACCATTAAGAGAGCATAGTTGTCATTTTATGTGCAATGTCCCAAAACTTATTGATTGATGAATACTGTGATATTATGTGTTCTTGTGCTACTTGTTTCTAGTCACCCTTGTGAACTTTGAAGGTGTCCTATACATCTATTTGCTACTCTATGAGGGACAAGCTTATTGCCACTATGCCATGTTTTCTGTATGTGAAACAAACAAACTTTTTTAAATGCATGTTATGTAGGGTTTCGTAGCATGGAAAACAAAAAAATTCTATCGCATACAAACAAACAATCCAAGATCTATCTACTAGATTGTAGCAACGAGTCGATGGAATAACTCACCCTCGAAGATTCCAAAGTGTTTAACGAGAGCGTATTCTCGTGGGTGATGTAGTCGTACTCTTCCCGATCTCAAGATCGCGTAGACGATCCTTCCGGCGCTGCGTTCCCGGCGCTTCATGATCGGTCACACGTTGACTTTCGTAAGACCTTCCTCTCCTTGTTCCAAAGAAAATGGAGGTTGTAGCACTCTCCTCGCGATTCCTAAGACAACGGCGTGGTACCGGAAGTAGAGGGGAGATCTCGCAGGGCTTCGCCTTAAGCCGGAGCGAGTATGGTGGACTATGAGAGAGATCCCCGGCGATCTAGGGTTTAGACGCACCGAGGAGGAGGCTTGGCCGGCGGCTAGGGTTAGCTAGGCGGCGGCAGCAGGAGGTGGCGGCGCCGGGCTAGGGTTTTGGGTGGAGGTGTTGGGTACTTGGAGGGGGCAGCCCTTCCCCTCCTTATATAGGTGGAGGGGGCGCGCCAGGGGAGGGGAGTCCCTCCCCAACTCGTTTTCCCAAGGGGGCCGGCGGTGGAGGGGAGGAACTCCTCCCCAAGTAGGTTTCCTACTTCCCCTCCACCTTCCAAAATAGCCGTTTGACTTTTCAAATTGGCGTTTGACTTTTCAAACTAGGATTTGATTAAACCCTTTATTTTGTTCAGCGATGACACCTAGTACATGATGCAATCATTCCAACTTGGTATGACACATTCATGTACCCTTCCTCCGGAGTCTTGGGACATTCCGGAACCTTCTAGAACATTTCCGATGAAAACACCGAAACCATTCTCCAACCCCGAAACAGGACTTTCCTTATATGAATCTTATTCTCCCGACCATTCCGGATCTCCTCGTGATATCCCGGATCCCATCCGAGACTCCGAACAACATTCGGTCTCTTACTCATCACTCCATAACTACTCAAACAACGTCGAATCCTTAAGTGTGTCTCCCTACGGTTCGTGAATTATGCGGACATGATCGAGACACTTCTCCGAACAATAACCAATAGAGGAATCTGGAAATTCATATGGCTCCCACATATTTCAACGATTACTTTGCGATCGAACGAACAACTTACATACGATACCAATTTCCCTTTGTCTCACGATAGTTTACTTATCCGAGGTTATGATCGTCGGTATCTCTGCATACCTAGTTCAACCTCGTTAGTGATAAGTACTCTTTTCTCGTTCCCGTGATATGTGATCCCTTGTGAGCCAGTCACATGCTTGCAAGCTAATTGGATGACATTCCACCGAGAGGGCCCAGAGTATATCTATCTGGCATATGGATGGACAAATCCCACTCTTGATCCATGTGTCTCAACCAATACTTTCCGAACACTCAATGCCACCTTTATAGCCACCCAGTTACGGTGTGGTGTTTGATGTCATCAAAGCATCCTTCCGGTGAAGGTGATATACATGATCTCATGGTGGAAGGAATTAGGTTACTATGTATCAGAAAGCATATAGCAATTGAACTATTAAAATGACTTGATCTTTATGCTACGCTTATCTATAGGAGTATGTCCACCATATCATTCTCCTAACGATATGATCTTGTTGTTAATAACATCTCAATGTTCATGATAGGGAAACCACAATCATTTATTAACCAACAAGCTAGTATTATAAAGAGGATTTACTAGGGACTCTATTTTAGTTTACAAATCACACAAGTATTAATGTTTCCTTGTTAATACCATTATAGCATGAATGTAAACATTTATCATAAACACACAGATATAATAATAACTACATTTATTATTGCCTCTAGGGCATATCTCCAACAGTCTCCCACTTGCACTAGAGTCATCTAATCTAGATTACATGGTAATATACCGAACACCCATGGCAGTTTGGTGTTGGTCATGTTTTGCCCTCGGGAGAGGTTTAGTCAACGGATCCGCCACATTCAGATCTGTGTGTACTTTGTAAATCTTTATGTCCCCATCTTGGACATGTTCTCGAATAGCGTGAAAACAGAGCTTGATGTGCTTCAGCTTCTTGTGTGACCTTGGTTCTTACGCATTGGCTATGGCGCCCATGTTATCACAGTAGATAGACATTGGGTCCAGCGCACTAGGAACCACACCCAGCTCTGTAATGAACTCTTTCATCCATATCGCTTCTTGTGAAGCCTCCAAAGCAGCCATGTATTCCGATTCAGTTGAAGATCTCGCCACAACGCTTTGCTTTGCACTCCTCCAGCTAACTGTTGCACCATTGAAAGTAAATACGTATCCAGATTGTGATTTAGAATCATCCGGATCGGTGTTCCAACTAGCATCGGTGTAACCATTAACAACGAGCTATTCATCACCTCCATAAGAAATAACCATATCCTTCGTTTTTCTCAGTACTTAAGGATGTTTTTTACCGCTGTCCAATGATCCACTCCTGGATCACGTTGATATCTGCTAGTTAAACTAACAACATATGCAATGTCGGGTCTAGTACATAGCATGGCATACATTAGAGATCCTATGGCTGAGGCATAGGGAGTCTTACTCATCTTTTCTCTATCTTCTGCCGTTGTCGAACTTTGAGTTTTACTCAAGGTCGTATTGGGCAACATGGGCAAGAACCCTTTCTTGCTATCTTCCATTCCAAACCTCTTTAGAACTTTGTCCAAATATGTACTTTGTGACAATGATATTAGGCGTCTCGATCTATCTCTATAAATCTTTATGCCTAATATGTAAGCTGCTTCGCCAAGATCCTTCATTGAAAAACTATTATTCAAATATTCCTTGACACTATTAAGAAGGTCTACATCATTCCCAATCAACAATATGTCATCTACATATAGTATTAATAATGCTACAGAGCTCCCACTCACTTTCTTGTAAATACAAGCTTCTCCATAAGTTTGTATAAAACCAAAACTTTTGATCACCTTATCAAAATGTTGATTCCAACTTCGGGATGCTTGCTTCAATCCATAGATGGACCGTTGAAGTTTGCATACCTTGTTAGCATCTTTAGGATCGACAAAACCTTTGGGTTGCATCATATACAACTCTTCATCAATGTCTCCATTGAGGAATGCTTTTGACATCCATCGCCATATCTCATAATTATAATATGCAGCGATTGCTAACATAATCCTCACAGACTTTAGCCGCTACAGGTGAGAAAGTCTCATCGTAGTCAACTCCTTGAATTTGTCGAAACCCTTTTGCGACAAGTCGAGCTTTATAGGATAACATTACCATCAAAGCATCTGTTTTCTTCTTGAAAATCCATTTGTTCTCGACAGCCTCCCGCCATCCGTAAGTCCACCAAAGTCCATACTTGGTTTCGTACATGGATCCAATCTCGGATTTCATGGCTTCTTGCCATTTATTGGAATCTGGGCTCATCATCGCTTCCTCATATGTTGTAGGGTCATCGGTGTTGTCTACCAACATGACACTCATAACGGGATCATACCAATCAGGAGTGGTACGAGTTCTTGTTGACCTGCGAGGCTCTGTAGAAACTACAACCGAAGTTTCATGATCATCATCATTAGCTTCCTCTCTTATTGGTGCAGGCACCACAGGAACTTCTTCGGTCTTGCTGCGCCACTGCAAGTTCGAGAGAAGGTTCAACAACCTCGTTGAGTTCTACTTTCCTTCCAGTCACTTCTTTCGAGAGAAATTCCTTCTCTAGAAAGGATCCATTCTTAGCAACGAAGATTTTGCCTTCGGATCTATGATAGAAGGTATACCCAATAGTTTCCTTCGGGTATCCTATGAAGACGCATTTTTTCGCTTTGGGTTCAAGCTTGTCCGGCTGTAACTTCTTTACATAGGCTTCGCAACCCCAAACTTTAAGGAATGGCAATTTAGGTTTCTTCCCAAACCATAATTCATACGGTGTCGTTTCAACGGATTTAGATGGTGCCCTATTTAAAGTGAATGCGGCTATTTCTAATGCATAACCCCAAAGTGATAGCGGTAAATCTGTAAGTGACATCATAGAACGAACCATATCTAAGAGAGTTCAATTACGACGTTCGGACACACCATTACGCTGTGGTGTTCCCGACGGTGTCAATTGTGAAAGTATTCCGCATTTCTTCAAATGCTCGCCAAACTCGTAACTTAGATATTCACCTCCACGATCAGAACGTAGAAATTTAATCTTCTTGTTACGTTGATTCTCCACCTCACTTTGAAATTCCTTAAACTTCTCGAAAGTTTTGGACTTATGTTTCATGAAATAGATATACCCATATCTACTCAAGTCATCCGTGAAGGTAAGAACATAACGGTAACCACCACGCGATGCTACACTCATTGGACCACACACATTGGTATGTATGATTTCCAATAAGTCCGTAGCTCGCTCTGTCATACCAGAAAATGGAGTCTTAGTCATTTTTTCCATCAGACATGCTTCGCATCTTTCAAGTGATTCGAAATCAAGTGATTCAAGAAGTCCATCGGAATGGAGTTTCTTCATACGCTTCACTCCAATGTGACCAAGGCAGCGATTACATATAGGTCGAGTTATCGCTCGATTTCAAACGTTTAGCCTCAATGTTATTAATATGTGTATTTCCTATCGAGATTCAATAAGAATAGACCATCTATCAAAGGTGCATGTGCATAAAACATATTACTCATATAAATCGAACAACCATTATTCTCGGACTTAAACAAGTAAGTCGCTTAATAAACAAGATCCGATATAATGTTCATGCTTAATGGCACCAAATAACAATTATTTAAGTATAAAACTAATCCGATGGTAGATGAAGGGTAGCGTGCCGACCGCGATCACATCAACCTTTGATCCATTTCCCACGTGCATCGTCACCTCGTTCTTCTCTAACTTCCGTTTATTCTGCGGCTGTTTGAAAGTTACAAATATGAGCAGAACCAAGATATCAAATACCGGGCACTACTACGAGTACTAGTGAGATACAAATCAATAACATGTATATCGGATATACCTTTCTTCTTGATGTTGTCGTTCTTCAAATCCGCCAAGTACTTTGGGCAATTCCGCTTCGGTGACCTTCTCCTTGCGGTAAAAGCACTCGATGTCGCTTAGGTCCAGCCTTGGTCATCTTAAATCGGTAACTTTCTTACCACCCTTCTTGAAGTGTCCCTTTTGCTTAGACTTGCCTTTCTTGAATTTGGTGGTCTTATTGACCATCAACACTTGGTGCACTTTCTTGATCTCCACTTCTGCAGATTTCAACATGGCAAAGAGTTCTGGCAACTGCTTGTTCATGTTTTGCATATTGTAGTTCATCACAAAGTTCTTGTAACTTGGTGGTAGTGATTGGAGGACACGGTAAATCCCCAAAGCATTAGGAATCACTATACCCAAGATTTGAAGTTTGTTTGCGTGCCCAGACATCTTAAGCACATGCTCACTGACGGAGCTGCCCTCTTCCATCTTGCAGTTAAAGAACTTTTCAGAAGCCTGATAGCTCTCAATTGCCGCGTGAGTCTCAAAGATTAATTTGAGATCACGGACAATATCATGTGGGTCTGAATTTTCAAACCTTTTCTGAAGCTCCGCTTCTAAACCATACAAGATAGCACACTGAACTGTGAAGTACTGAGTCTTCCGAGCAAGGTAAACATTCTTTACTTCATCGGTAGCAGTAGCTGCAGGTGGGTCACCTAGCGGTGCATCCAGCACATAGGTCAAATTACCAGCTTTGAGGACAATCCTCAAATTGCGGAACCAATCCGCGAAGTTGCTTCCATTGTTTTTCAACTTTTCTTTCTCTAGGAACGCATTAAAATTGATGGTAGGGGCCGCCATTGATCTACAACATATTTGCAATAGTTTAGACTAAGTTTATGACAAATTGAGTTCTAATTAATAGTTAAATTAATCTAGGTGAACTCCCACTCAAAACAATATCCCTCATTGTTTTAGTGATCACACGAACCAAATCCACCACATCAACACCGATCATCACGAGAGTTGATATAGTTTCAATAGCGAACAATTGACATGTTCATCATATCTACTATATGATTCATGCTTTACCTTTCGGTGATCCGTGTTCCGAGACCATGTCTGTACATGCTAGGCACGTCAAGATCAAACCTTAGCTTCCGCATGAGCAAATCTGGCTTGCTCACGTTGTATACACTTGCGGAATCTTACACACCCGATCATCACGTGGTGCTTCGAAACAACAAGCTTTAGCAACGGTGCTAACTAAGGGTGAACACTTTATGACTTGAAATTCATGTGCATGAGGGATCATCTTATAATGCTACCGTTGTTAACTAAGCAATACAAGATGCATAAAGGATTAACATCACATGCAATTCATAATATGTGATATGATATGGCCTTTCTTCTTTGTGCTTCTGATCTCCATCTTCAAGCACGGACATGATCTCCATCATCACCGGCATTGCATCAAGGTCAATGACGCTTCTCCATGGTTGTCGTCCACTGGCTTCAACTATTACAACTACTTTGAATAGACACGCGGGTCTTAACAAAATTAAAGACAACCATATGGCTCCTGCCGGTTGCCAACTTACAATAAGGAACATTGCATACATCAAATATAATCACAATCATGGCCATATCACATCACTGCACACCCCTGCAAAACAAAGTTAGACGCCTCTACTTTCTTTGCATGTTTTACGTGGTTTGGGGCTTTCAATAGTGTCGTTCTAACTTACGAACAAGAACCACAACATTGATACTAGCATTGTCAATCACCCGTTGTAAATTGAATCTTAACTATGCTGGGAGAAACAGGTACCCGCAAAGCCACTTATGCAATACAAGTTGCATGTCAAGCGTGGAGCAAGTCTCATGAACGATGTCATTTAAGGTTAGCCCAGGCCGCTTCATCCCAACATCCCGCAAGATGCAAAGTACACAAGAAGCAATCGACAATAAAAGCATCAACGTCCACAATGACCATTGTGTTCTACTCGTGCAACAGATCTACATATAGACACGGCTCTGATACCAATGTAGGGTTTCGTAGCATGGAAAACAAAAAAATTCTATCGCATACAAAAAACAAGCCAAGATCTATCTACTATATTGTAGCAACGAGTCGATGGAATAACTCACCCTCAAAGATTCCAAACTGTTTAACGAGAGCGGATTCTCGTGGGTGATGTAGTCGTACTCTTCCCGATCTCAAGATCACATATACGATCCTTCCGGCAGCGCTTCCGCAGTCGGTCACATGTTCAGTACTCGACGAAGACCTTCCTCTCCCTTGTTCCAGCAGGCAGCGGAGGTTGTAGCACTCTCCTCGTGATTCCGGCAGCACAACGGCGTGGTACCGGAAGTAGAGGGGAGATCTCGCAGGGCTTCGCCTTAAGCCGGAGCGAGTATGGTGGACTATGAGAGAGATCCTCGGCGATCTAGGGTTTAGACGCACCGAGGAGGAGGCTTGTCCGGCGGCGGCGGCTTGCCCTAGGCGGCGGCAGCAGGAGGTGGCGGCGCTAGGCTAGGGTTTTGGGTGGAGGTGTTGGGTACTTGGAGGGGCAGCCCTGCCCCTCCTTATATAGGTGGAGGGGGCGCACCAGGGGAGGGGAGTCCCTCCCCAACTCGGTTTCCCAAGGGGGCCGGCGGTGGAGGGGAGCAACTCCTCCCCAAGTAGGTTTCCTACTTCCCCTCCACCTTCCAAAATAGTCGTTTGACTTTTCAAATTGGCGTTTGACTTTTCAAACTAGGATTTGATTAAACCCTTTATTTTGTTCAGCGATGACACCTAGTACATGATGCAATCATTCCAACATGGTATGACACATTCATGTACCCTTCCCCTCTGGAGTGCCAGACATTCCGGAACCTTCTAGAACATTCCCGATGAAAACACCGGAACCATTCTCCAACCCCGAAACAGGACTTTCCTTATATTAATCTTATTCTCCGGACCATTCCGGATCTCCTCGTGATTTACCGGACCCCATCCGAGAATCCGAACAACATTTGGTCTCTTACTCATCATTCCATAACCACTCAAACAACGTCGAATCCTTAAGTGTGTCTCCCTACGGTTCGTGAATTATACGAACATGATCGAGACACTTCTCCGAACAATAACCAATAGAGGAATCTGGAAATTCATATGGCTCCCACATATTTCAACGATTACTTTGCGATCGAATGAACAACTTACATATGATACCAATTTCCCTTTGTCTCACGATAGTTTACTTATCCGAGGTTATGATCGTCGGTATCTCTGCATAACTAGTTCAACCTCGTAACTGATAAGTACTCTTTTCTCATTCCCGTGATATGTGATCCCTTGTGAGCCAGTCACATGCTTGCAAGCTAATTGGATGACATTCCACTGAGAGGGCCCAGAGTATATCTATCTGTCATATGGATGGACAAATCCCACTCTTGATCCATGTGTCTCAACCAATACTTTCCGAACACTCAATGCCACCTTTATAGCCACCCAGTTACGGTGTGGTGTTTGATGTCATCAAAGCATCCTTCCGGTGAAGGTGATATACATGATCTCATGGTGGAAGGAATTAGGTTACTATGTATCAGAAAGCATATAGCAATTGAACTATTAAAATGACTTGATCTTTATGCTACGCTTATCTATAGGAGTATGTCCACCATATCATTCTCCTAACGATATGATCTTGTTGTTAATAACATATCAATGTTCATGATAGGGAAACCACAATCATTTATTAACCAACAAGCTAGTATTATAAAGAGGCTTTACTAGGGACTCTATTTTAGTTTACAAATCACACAAGTATTAATGTTTCCTTGTTAATACCATTAAGCATGAATGTAAACATTTATCATAAACACAAAGATATAATAATAACTACATTTATTATTGCCTCTAGGGCATATCTCCAACATGTTATTCATGATCTTTGTTTGTAGCCTTTCATGTTGCATGCATAGTTACTATGTCCTATTGTTAAAACTCCATCTTTCATGCACATGTTTAGAGTTCTTTGTTCCCAGATTTCAATGCTTGCAAATGGCTTGATCTTGGTTTTTGATGGTGCATGTCACCTCAAAAACTATTCTTTTTATCACTTACCTACTCGAGGACGAGCAGGAGTTAAGCTTGGGGATGCTTGATAGGTCAGAAACATATCTATAATTTCTGAGGCTCCATGCTTGTTTAGTATCTACGTTGCTTTGATTTGTTTACACTTTGAGATGTTTTTATATCTTTTATGGAACTAACCTATTAACAAGTTGCCACAGTGCCAGTTGCCTGTTTTCTAATGTTTTTTGTTCTACAAAGGCAGAAAATCAATATTCTCGGAATTGGACGGGACAAAAGCCAAAGTCAATATTTTACCGTGGGCGACACGAAGTCCAGAGGACAGACGGAGAAGCGGAGTAGGGCGGACAGACCCCCCCCCCTAGGCGCGGGTGGGCCTTGCCCCATGCCTGGGTAGGGTGTGGGGACCCTGGCCTCCTCCCAGACTCGTCTCTTCGCCTATAAGAAGCCCCCGATGCAGAAACCCTAGGCACCCGATCAAAACTCCATGAAACCTTCTGTAGCCGCCGCCACCGTCGTCCCTAGATCGGGGGATCTGAAGCTCTTCCCGGCACCCTACCAGAGGGGAGATCGTCCCAGAGGCCTTCTTCTTCGTATGATGTGTGAGTAGTTCCACCTTGGACTATGGGTCCATGTAGTAGCTAGATGGTTGTATCTCCTCCTTGTTCTTTCACGTATAGATCTTGTGATCTCCATTCATGATCAAGATCTAATCTATTTGGAATCATGCATGTTATGTTTGCGGGGATCCGATGGATATTAAGATTACTATGTCAGATTGATTAATGTTTTTGTCTATTTGATACTATCATGTCTGTGTTGTTTGTGATCTTGCATGCTCTCCGTTCTTAGTAGCTATCTTGGCCGAGTAGTTGCTAGTGACTCCAAGAGGGGGTATTTATGCTCGATAGTGGGTTCATGCATCTAGTTTCCAAGGAAAGTGATAGAAATCTCTTCGGTTGTAGATGTGTTGTTTCTACTAGGGAGACAACGGTCTCTTGTTCATGGAACAAGTGGATTTTTTTACCTTAGCTTAAAGCAGTTATCTGTTGCTTGCAACTTAATACTGGAGGGGGTTCGGATGATAACCTGAAGGTGGACTTCTAGTCATAGATGCAGTTGGATGGTGGTCTATGTATATTGTTGTATTGCCCAATTGAATCTCATAGGATCTTTTTGTCTGGTATTGCATTGTTATGCCTTGCTCAGTTCCTGTCAATTGCCCTGCTGTAATTTGTTTACCCTTCATGCCATGTTGTTTATCTAAGGAGAGCACCTCTAGTGAACTATGGACCCCGGTCCAATCTTTACCATTGATACATCTTCCACTGTTACTTGTTTATTTGTTGCAAACCATTACCTTCCACACCATATGTTTAATCCTTTGTTACAGCAAACCGGTGAGCTTGACAACCTCACTGATTAGTTGGGGCAAAGTCTTGAGTCTGTGTTATGCAGGTTTCCGTGTTGCTTGCAACACCTGTGTGATGTTTCCTTCCTCCTGCTGGTTCGATAACCTCGATTTTTACTGAGGGAAAACTTGTTGCTGTGCTGCTTCACACCCTACTCTTGGGGTTCCCAACAGGCTCCATGTCAGCCATCAACGAGCACGTCCGTCGCTATATGGCTACGTTGGACACTAGGGTCGACGATACCTGGCAGATTATTCAGGGATCTCACCCGAGGTATCCTCGTGTAATGGTTTCGTCTCTTTGGGTTTTCACCTCCCGCGGCTTAGGCACTGGAGTCGTTGTCCATTTTGATTGAGCAAGATGACCAATGTTGCATGCATGTGGATCTGGGTAAAATGTTTGACTCACAATATGATTACATAAAAGGTTTAATATATTACATAGATCGCCAACATCCCTATCTAGTGTTGTTGTTTTCTTCTGCGCCGTAGCCATGGAGAATCTTCATCATTTAACAGGAGGCTTGGGTCAGTTTTCACTTTGAAGGGCAGGATTTCATGAAACTTATTATAATCTTCTGACATATCTGTCTTGTCATCCACTCCCACAATGTTTCTTTTCCCTGAAAGAACTACGTGGCGCTTTGGCTCATCGGATGATGTATTATTTTGCTGATTTATTTTTCTCGGTTTCGTAGACATGTCTTTCACATAGAAAACCTGAGCCACATCGTTGGCTAGGACGAATGGTTCGTCCATGTACGCAAGATTGTTGAGATCCACTGTTGTCATGCCATACTTTTCGTCTATATGTACCCCGCCTCCTGTCATCTTGACCCATTTGCACCGAAACAAAGGGACCTTAAAAGTCGAAGATGGTAACCGTGCCAACAAGTACAGCTGGTCTTCAACAGTGTTGTTATTCATGAGGTGTTTCTGCAACCAAATGTCGAAAGTGTCCTCGTGTTCCACTTTAATCGAGGAGTCAGGTTTCCTCGTATTTTCCGAGCATACAATAATCTTGTGTTTCTCGGTATACGGAGCCACCAAGGTGGAATTGTGTAGAACTGTGTAGTGTGCTTTATTGAAAGAATCCCTGTCCATACATACCATTGTTTTCCTTCCTAGTGTGCCTTTTCCAGTAAGCCTCCCCTCATACCGAGATTCAGGAACACCAATCGGCCTAAGGTCAGGAAGAAAGTCAACACAAAACTCAATGACCTCCTATGTTCCATAGCCCTTGGAGATGCTTCCTTCTGGCCTAGCACAGTTATGAACATATTTCTTTAAGACTCCCATGAAACTTTCGAAGGGGAACATATTGTGTAGAAACACAGCACTGAGAATTCTAATCTCTTCAACTAGGTGAACTAGGAGGTGCGTCATAATATTGAAGAAAAATGGAGGGTACAATAACTCAAAGCTGACTAGATATTGGACCACATCAATCTGTAACCCTGGTAGACTTTCTGGATCGATTACCTTTTGAGAAATTGCATTGAGGAATGCACATACCTTCACAATGGCCAGAAGAACATTTTCCGGTAGAATCCTCATCAATGCAACCGGAAGCAATTGCATCATAGGGACGTGGCAGTCATGGGACTTTAGGTTTTGGAATTTTTTATCTTTCATATTTACTATTCCCTTTATGTTAGACGATAAGCCAAACGGGACCTTGATACTGAAAAGGACTTCAAAAAAGATTTCCTTCTCTTCCTTGGTAAGAGCATAGCTGGCAGGCCCTTGAAACTGCCTTGGATGCTTGCCGTCTCGTCCTTTATGACGTTGTTGGTTCTCACGTGCTTCTGGTGTATCTTTTGACTTCCCATACAAGCCCAAGAAGCCTAGAATATTCACGCAAAGATTCTTCGTCAGGTGCATCACGTCGATTGCAGAGCGGACCTCATGGACTTCCCAATAGGGTAGCTCCCAAAATATAGATTTCTTCTTCCACATGGGTGCGCGTCCGTCGGTGTCTTTCGAAACAGGTTGTCCTCCGGGACCCTTTCCAAATATTACATTTAAATCCTTGACCATACCAAATACATTAGCACTAGTACGGGGGGCAGGCTTCTTTTGGTGATCTGCCTCTCCATCAAAATGCTTGCCTTTTTTCCTTAAGGCATGTCTGGGCGGAAGAAAACAACGATTGTACGGGTACACATTCTTCCTAGATTTATCCAGATATATACTTTCAGTCTTATCTAAACATTGTGTGCATGCATTATATCCCTTGTTCATCTGTCCTGAGATGTTACTAAGAGCAGGCCAATCATTGATGGTTACGAACAACAATGCTCGTAGGTCGAATGGCTCATGTTTGTGCTCATCCCACACATGTAAACTTGGTTCGGCCCACAACTGTAAAAGTTCATCAACTAATGGCCTTAGGTACACATCAATCTCGTTGTCGGGTTGCTTTGGGCCTTGGATGAGCACTTACATCATAATGAACTTCCGCTTCATGCACAACCAAGGAGGAAGGTTGTAAATACATATAGTCACGGGCCAGGTGCTGTGACTGCAGCTCTGCTCCCCAAAAGGATTCATGCCATATGTACTTAGACCAAAATATAAGTTTCTTGCGTCACCAGCAAAGTTCGGGAAGTCTCTCTCGATTTTCCTCCACTGTCGACCATCAGCGGGGTGCCTCAACATCCCGTCTTTCTTATGTTCTTCCATGTGCCATCGCAACAACTTGGCATGCTCTTTGTTTCTGAATTGGCATGCTCTTTGTTTCTGAACAAACGTCTCAATCGTGGTATTATAGGAGCATGCTACATCATCTTGGCAGGAACCCTCTTCCTAGGTGGCTCGCCATCAATATCACCAGGGTCATCTTTTCTGATCTTATACCGTAATGCAGTGCATACCGTCCATTTATCCAAATTCTCGTACTTCTCACTGCGATAGAGGATGCAGTCATTAGGGCACGCATGTATCTTCTGCACATCTAATCTAGAGGGCAGACGAGCTTCTTTGCTTCGTATGTACTGGCGGGAAATTCATTATTTCTTGGAAGCAACTTATTCATGAGTACCAGCAAC
Source organism: Avena longiglumis (assembly GCA_030063025.1). Lineage (NCBI taxonomy): Eukaryota > Viridiplantae > Streptophyta > Magnoliopsida > Poales > Poaceae > Avena > Avena longiglumis. The sequence goes on from CP125978.1 coordinate 47,060,534, forward strand.
TTCTCAAATCCCGAGTCAGTCACACCGGTCTCTGCCTTCTACTTCAGCAATTCCAGTGTGCTACCCAGCTTCTTCTGGCCATCTTCACAAGTTGGGTCCAACAATTTGTTGTGGTCCTGTAACATCTGCTCAAACTGCAACCTCTCCTTTTCTGTGTCGTAGTCTCGTTTTGCATCAGAAATGACCCGACCAAGATCATCAGCGGGCCGGTATGGTTCCCGTTCTTCACCTCCTTCTTCTTCATTGTCTTCCATTGCGGTATCAGCGTATTCACGGAACATAGATCGATAGTTTTCATCATCGTTCTCTTCTTCATCGCCGTCTTCCATCACAACCCCTCTTTCTCCGTGTTTGGTCCAAACATTATAGCCGGACATAAAACCAGACCGAAGCAGGTGGCTCTGAATGACTCTTGTGAAAGTGTGAGCCTTCTCATTCCTACAGTCAACACATGGACAACACATAAAACCATCCCGCCGCTTGTTCTCCTCGGCCACAAGTCGAAAAGAATGCACGCCTTCTCTAAAAGCGACAGAGCGTCGATCACCATACATCCATGGATTGCTCATCTGTATCATACAAATATATATCAAACACAATCACTATGCTAAAATTAGTACCGCACGGTCTAAACGAGAAAATAGTTGCTAATCTTTTATTACACTTGGAAACAAAGATGAGAAAACTTAAGTGTGTCTCGGGTACCTCATATCATGTCTGTCTTGTGTGACCTAAACTCGCATCGCTCTAATGGACATTTCACCGAACACCTCTAGTGCATATGAACAAGAAAAAAATAGCACAACACCACCTCTCCCACCAGGAAAAAACAGTTGAGAGGGGGAGGGGCTGTGCCATATATATAGGGTCAGACCAATAGTTCCGGTTTGAGATGTAAACCGGGACTAAAGGGTGTGCCCGCAGCGAGCGGCAGGCCCCAGACCCTTTAGTCCCGGTTTGTGTCTCAAACCGGGACTAATAGGGTCTAACGGGATGGTACCTATGGTTTGGGATGGCTCGGGCCGTCCGGCGCGGGCCATTAGTCCCGGCCCCAGCCACAGCCGGGACTAATGGCCTGGACGAAAGGCATGTTTTCTACTAGTGAGTGGCAACTAATAAGTCATAGAAACCATCTAATCGTAGCCATGATAATTCAAACGAGAATCTGGGATTATAACCTATGTGAGCTTGAACCCCTGAGTCAATCAGAAGTGGTGTATGATCCGAACCTGACCATGCCAGAGTCCGCACCGTCACTAGATGAAATTTCTGCTCCCACTTAATAATAGATAAAATCCGATCAAGCTTCTCATAAGTAGGTGTTTCTCTTTGATTTGCCCAAGTAAACTGTCTACACGAGAAAGCAATCTCTCATAGATTTAAACTTTCGATGATTGCATTAAAAATAAACGGCCACCTTGAGTTGAAATTGTCATTATTGTTATCCTCTCTTCTTGGTAAAATGTTGAAATCCCCCCCACCACCACCCCACCACCACCAGCAATGGTAGAGTTTCATTCTCACACACTCGTACTAACTCAGCAAGGAATTCATGTTTTAAATTATCTTGTGCGGCTCCATAAACAGGAACCAAAATCCATTGGAAGCCATCCCTATGACATTTCATATGAATTTTGACACAAAAATCACCCGAGTAAACCTTGTTAACTTGAGGTGTTTCATTGTTTATCCCAACCAATATACCACCTGAACGCCCATGGGGAGGTAAGCAGAACCATGCAAAATCCCTCCCTGGAGTCAAGTGTCTAAGAAAAGGAACATTAAAAATTTGATCGCCATGTTTATAACAAAGCTATAAAATCTAACTTCCATTCCCTAATAGTTTCAGAAACAAAAATATGTTTAGTTGTGTCCCTAAAACCTTCACTATTCCAGATCATCCCTCTTAAACCTTGCATCTCAAATAGTTTTCTTTATTCTAACTCTAGTACCTCGACGAATCGTAGATGTATCATAAAGTTTTTGTTCTTCCACCCACGCGCTTGGAGAGGTTGTTTAGCTGGATTCTCGACAAGATCATCTAGCACTTGTACCTCTTCTTCAACCAAATCATCACATAAGTTTGAAACCTTAGATACTAGAGACTCACTTCCCCCATATTATTAATATCTTTTTTGAAGCATTGTGTTCTAGGATAGTTAAGCTTCTATTTAGTTTGTTATATTTTATCATTTTTGCTGAAGCAACTTTTTATACTGATGACTCTCCTAAAGAAACCCCAATCGACGTTGCTCTTTCTATGATATCAATATCAGAAAAGGACATAATCGAAAAGGTTGGATTCAAGTTTTTACCCGGAGGATCATCACATCACTGCACCTGCTCCATTGCAAACTCCATCTATGTAGCGTCTGCATTCGACTGCGCCCTAACCCGATCACTTGAGCGGACTTCGGTCGCTGCAGATTTCGGAATGCCTCCAAAGGCTATAACCTCAGCTAGAGATGGTTGCGCCTCGCCAAAATACCACCAGTAGAAGCCGCAAAACCAGTCTCACTTCTAGAAGTTGCTGTTTTTTGCTTTAGGATTATACTCTGTTCCCAATTGAAGATTTGGTGATGACCCCAAAATGTTGCTATCCTTGTTGGCGTTTATCCTTTCTGTCACTTCTTCCTCTCCATGAACCGAACACACATTGGCCACAATAATCTTTTCATGCTTCTTCATAGTTGAAGTCATCAAAGTCGCCTCTTCAGCTTCCGCTACCGTGGCAGCAAAACAACTCACTGCAACCTGCCGCGGCTCGCCGACTGAAGTTTCCTGTGCCCCGTCAGGCACAGCTGCCGCGGCAGCGAAACAGACTACGACAGTCTGTCGTGGCACCCCCAGCAGGTGGTTTTTGTGCCACGGCAGAACCCCTCGTCTTGACAACAGCAGAGTTGTCTTCATCCATTGATGCAAAACCAGTAGTAGCAACAGTTGTAGGAGCGACTTCAGCCTGTGGTTCATCTAATTGTACGTTGCCATCCATAGCTTTATCAATGTTCATATATGATACTTGATCTATATTCCCAATAGACTTTTTATGTATCGGTGATGGTGCATCAATGCACGACGCTGGTACCGTGAAAGGTAGAACCAATTCCTCCTTCATTTGTAGCTCAAAAGCTCCAATATTTATGCCAGGCGAAGTTGGCAACTCTGCCGATTGGACCCCTCCCGGTGGCATAGTACCCCCTCCTGCAAAGTGTGTGTCGCTAGTTTTCTTGTTTGTTTGCTCAGAATTTTTGTCCTCCTCCATATTACTTTCCCCATCCTTATTGTCTTGATTTGTATCACCATCCCCATCCTTCCTGCTACTATGAGACATCAGCGATAATCCCTCATTGACCGAAGCATCTGAGGTTCCTTCCACAAGAAATTTCAGCCTATAAAATCCCCTTTTTATCCACACATCAAGATATGGTGGGATGAAATCAGGATCAACACAGAAGACCACTATCCTGACAATGCCCTTCTGTCTAGTAAATGGCATATCCACACTCTTACTTTTACCCAATAGAGACCCAAGTCCCCAAAGAGAAAGGAAATCACCTCTTACATCTTTTGGCACTCCCTCAATATGTATAGTTACCTCTGGCAATAAGAACATAGGTTCATCAACAACTCCCCATTCATAAAACTTCAGATAGATGGAAGTGTCTCGTATTTGATATTGCTTGATAAACTTCATGCGCTGCACCTCTTCTTTAGTAGGAAACTAGCACAGTGACCCTCGCAAATGCGAGGGAATTATTCTTAGTGCGGAATGTGTGTTTGAGAAAGAAAGTTATTATTTTATATTTTTTATATGATAGTAAATAATATGGTTATGTAGCTACCACAAATTTAACCTAAATATAAAATTAAATTTTTGGAAAAATTCTTTACGTTTTATTTTGTGGAATATATAACATGTGATTATGCCATCCTAAAATTTCACACGAATGACCATATTTATATATTTTTTATGTGTGATTAGACATCAATTTGAATTTCTTAGAACTCTTTAGCTTGGAAATTATGTGATGTTAGATCATTAGTTGAGTTCTTAGGTTGAGATTGTAGGATTTTAATTTTGTTATCCAAATAATAGAAATGTTAAGATAATATTTATTGGGAAAATTATTAAGAATTTTATATGTTGTCCAATGTAGTAAAAGATATCATATCCATAGATATCCATACCATGTTATTAATACTTTTGAATATTTTGCAATAGACACATATAGCGTCGATGTTCTAAAAATACATGAAAATTACAAAAACTTGTAAGATTGAAAGCATTAGATGGTTAGCTTGGTCTATCATAGAAACTTCAATATAGAGTATCACTATTTTCTAGTATCATAGTAATAGGAGATTTAAAATTATCATCTGGTATATATACCATAAGTAAACATAAGCTTGGTGATCACATTCTGATCAAAGAAATCATAAGTGTCTAATTTTTTTAATGATTTTCATTAACCTTTTTCATCAATGTAGTGCACAAAAGCGGTGTAAGCTAATTCTAGTTGGAAGACTATTTGCACTGAAACAAAAAGAATGTTCTCTATGTATTTGTGATTTTTTCAAAGACCAGTAACATCAAATGAAAGAACCGTCATAGAAAAGGTGGATATTTTTGTAACTTTAGGAAACATTTGTGCACTGTGCTATTCACCAGATGAACTACAATGTTATCCTCATAGTACACAGTTGTACACAATCCGAATCCCTTTGTGTGACTCTTAGGAATGACATCTATATAGTTTCCTACCCTAGCAAAAGTTCAGCATGGTGCCAGCGTCATGTACACAAAAACATATGTTATAAATCCAAAGTGACAATCGACATTCCTTGGTCATGTTTATCGATGTTTACTCTACTATCGGGTATCTCCATAAATAAGTCCACAATCATATTCTTCTACATCAACTTCTTGCGCTATTGTATAAAATACCCAAAATTTTCAGATACTTCTTGACTGATCAAAAAAATCCATGTTCCCAAACTTTATAGCTATTAGCTTTGCTCAAAGATTATGGCCGTCTTTGACCACGATATATGGGTATATTATACCGGCCTATGCAAGAAGACTGTATCAAGAAAATATCGAAAGTGTGAAATTAATCATCTAATAAAATAATACCATTGATCATGAGTTCATTACTCTATATATTAATTGTTGCATTCCTATATTCTTCAAATTAAATTTTGGCCTTGAGTGTGCACGTCCCCTTTCTTCTAGCCAAAGCACTAACTAACGTAGGTGTCACATATGTCTAAGGCTTCAACAAACTGACATGTTAATAGTAAAGTCAAAAAGATAGTAACTTCAGGATAATACAACTCCATGAAGTAGCTCACTGAAGTATCATTGAACAATTGATTAGAAGTAACAGAGCTATCATAGATCCATTGAATTGAAATGACATCGATTTGATAAACCACGAATCACTCAAACTATTTTCTTTTGATGCAAATGATACCTTCTAGAGGTTTCGTCTCAAACCCAGCGGGGCACTTGTTCTTGTTGCATATATATAGCGGGTGTGATCATAAGTTAGACAGTGATCTTTTTAGTATAGCTGACAGCCCACACTTCAAGTGTGCACACCGTAGGAAGCAAAATAATGGTCCATACCTATAACCTCATAAACAAGGAGCAGCAAAATAATGAATTCACTAAATTGATTTTATTATTGCCGATGTGAAATTTGATTTAACATGTGTGGTTCAAGTACTTTTGGTATTGCATATCGACCTTTTTTCCATGTTTGTTGTTAATTAAAAAATAAAAATATTTTACATATACAAGGAGCAGCTATACTTACGACTATATGGGAGGCCTAGATGGTTTGACAAAATCGATCAAAGCACCTTCCTCATATGCAAGATGACGTTTTCCAATATGTTTTCCTATTAATCAAAGAATAGACCTTAGGCTAGTATTCCCTCTGTTTTTGTTTATAAGTCCCCAGAGCTTCTTAATAACGAATGTGAGACTTCTTTTAGTTCCGCTTGGATCTAGTTATGGGATGTGGACCTAATGGTAGTCAAATAAACTGACTTTCTCGGTGCCAACTTAATTTACTTAACTTTGTCTACACAGGAACAATGCACAATACCAACAAATCTAGACAAAGTGGAGTACGTAAATAAATTAAGACGGGTCAATATTATTTTTGTGTGTACTCGTACATGCAATGTACTATACCAACCTGGTTACACTTCTTTTTCATCTAAAAAATTACACGTTTTTTCCAACAACTCCACATTCGAGAAAGGTGGGTTCTTTATTTTCGCGTTCACAGCTACAATGTTTCAGTTTTTTTTTTTTTGACTTGGACAATTTTAACAACGTCCACGTTCCAGCCCTAGCATACACGGTTGTTTTTTGGTACGGGTTGTTTTTTCAGCGCACACAGCTCTTGGAAGTCCACATTCCACACGTAATCTTCTCAAAATATAAACTACCAAGTTATTTGAGATGTTTTTCTTCAGCCGCACACCTAATTATATTCCACACGTTATGTTCAACGTATACCGTGTCAAATAGGCTACATAACGAATAATCTTCTATTATATCACTAGTGCACACGTACCCCTCTAACACCGGTTTGGAGGACCCTCTAACAGCGGTTCCCCAACCGCTGTTGAGGGTTCGGTGTTAGAGGGGGGGCCCCTTTAACACCGGTTCCTATACGAACCGGTGTTAAAGGGTGGCGAATGGCTGCCGCGGCCTCAGCCCCTTTAACACCGGTTCGTATCGGAACCGGTGTTAAAGGTTCTTACTGCAGAGATTTAAACCGTTTTCGCCCGGCGAGAACTCTGCCATGGCAGGCTAAATCTCTGCCGCAACCTCTCTCTGCCCGTTCTAGGCGTATTTCTGCGGGAGGAGGAATCGATCGAGCGTATACTTATAAATCGTCATCGGTACATACGAGTACATGAATAATTAAGCAACTATTATTATACACAAACATCGCCATCGGCACATACATCGCCATCGGCACATCTACATCGCCGGAGGTGGATATCTAAAGAGTTCTCCGCCAGCGTGGACCTCATCAAGTATGAACCCGCCAATTCCTCTTGAATGGCTCGTGCGTTCAAATGGTAGGAGTTGGTCCGCATCCGTTCGATCTGAATATATATGAAGAATGGGCCGTCAATATATATATAAGAATAAAACTCAACACAATTGATGGTAATAAAATAATGTTGTGGACTTTGTTTACTTACTCTAAGTTGTTCTAGTGCGCTTGGCCTGTCGCACATATCGTGTTGCGAATGAATTCAAACATAGTACCCACATAAGTTATTGCCGTGTCCTTGATGCGCGCGCTTTACGAGAATAGAGTTCAATCAAAATAATAATCAATAAAGCATGATATAATGGAATTGGAAGCTAGCTAGTATTACTTACATTTTGGTCTACAAATTTTAGTTCTTCTGACCATTCACCCACGGCCCTGCCCGTGAACATTTTCAAACCTGTCCCAAAGAAAATGGATAAAGGAGTAATTAATTACTTATTGTCACGAAAGTTGCCGATCTAGTGCGATAATATGATTGAAATTACCTCGGAGCATCTCTCTAAAGTTTGCCCATAGCTCTTTTCTTTTTCGTGAGTCCATGACAAGGACTTTTCTGAGTCGGGTTGAATGACTAGCGAATAAAGTGGAACCTACGCGCATAACTCATCATCAGTTACACTTAACATCGAGTTAGCGAAGCAGAATGTGTACAAGAGAGAGGGTAAGTACTCACGAGAAGTTGTAAGGCAATAGTATTTCCCTTTTGGTTTGTTGTCTCGGTAAAGACTTTAGCAAGTAATCTTGTTTGCGGGTTTTCTCTTACCACTTCTTCATGAACTCTATTTGGGTCATGAACCCAATGTCAAAAGGGCCTCCTTTCCTGCATTCCATAACCTTTTTCCTGCATAATAGTATATACATATATGGTGAGCATATATATATACATGCAATTAATGAAGTGAATGAGTTGAGATAAAATTACGAAATAGTACTTACACACAATAAAGGCTGATGGCAGCTTTGTCGAGTTCCTACGATTGAATAGAAAATGCAAGTCTTGAATGTTGAAGTCGATCGTCGTCTCCGCACAAGAAAATCTCATCTCTTATATGCACCGTGATCCATTCTTCTTTTCTCGTCTTGCAGAAATGAAGGTACCACTTGTGCAATTTTCATCTTTGTTGGTAGATTTTGAGCTCCTCTTTCTTGACTAGATTCTTCCCATACTTCCATGGCTGTATGGGGTTGACATCGCATTTGGGCAAGTTGTCTCCCATGACGTTCAAGTATGCAATGTAAGTCATCCCCATCTCATTGGCCTTTCTTTGTAGCTGCCTCGTAATCATCTACGGGAGGAGGCGTCCCGTTGTCAAACATTTGGAGCGGGCGCATGATTGGTTTCCCTCTCCGAGCATGGGAACTGTTTTGTGGGGTGCCTCACATTGCTACTTTCAGTCTCCCACGGCCTTGCATCCGCCTTCAAAATCTGGCGCTAGTCCGGCACAAGTGGGGTTTCAGGTTTCAAAGATTTTTGTAAAACTTCTCCACCACCGCCGGATCTATTTTCTCCTTTGGCTCGGCCGTCTAGGTGCAAAGAATTTCTTGACCTGTTCTCGAGATCCTATTGGTCTCCTCGTCGCTGCGATTCCACGGTAAAACCGGCAATGGCTTGGCGGAAGGCTGCGGACGTAGTTTTTGAACTCTTTGGCGTCACGGTTTCTGCGGATTTCTTTGTGGCAGTACTCGATGCTCCTCGTGGCGGTGCTCTTCCGCTTCTGTTGAGGAGATGGCTGAAGCAGGAGATGGTCGTGGTGGAGATGGCTGCCTTGTGAGAGATGGTGACGGGCGAGATGGCTGCCCTTGAGAGATGGTGACGGCGGAGATGGCTGCCTTGCAGAGATGGCTGAAGCGGCTCAGATCGGCTGCTATGGAGGCAATGGGGTGCAGTGACCTCAATTTGGAAGCACAATGTGTTCCTTCTTCCAAAGAATGGTTGTTTTCACTGCAAATTTGAGTTGAGTTTCCCTTCACCGTAGCATGGTCAAGCTGTGCTTCCTCATATTCCTTCACAACCTCATCCACCCGACAATAGCATAGCCATCTGAATCGGTCGGCGGTGGTAAGTTCCACCAGCTCTGGAGGTAAGGCATAGCGACCACCTTAATGGATAAGCCCATTAATCTCACATGCAGCTCGTGTTCGCTCTCCGTGATCTCATCAGCGGGGTATCGAGGACCCGTCATTTCAAGCGTTGGCTGCGTTCTCCGTGGAAGCCCTGCTTTTCCGCAGATGCAGGCGCGGGCAGCTTCAATGCAGGCTCTTCATGCCGCTGAGATGGGCGGTAGCTTGATGGCTCTGTTGTGCATTCACTTGCGTCTGCAGCGCCCGCAAGTGCATGTTCTATCTGTGTCATCCGATCATGCGCTCTTTTTCTTTTCTGCGCCATCTGTAAGAGTCGCTCGGTCGGCAAACCCATCCTTCCACGTCATACCCCGTGCCTCGTGCATGTCCAGTGTTCTTTTTACCGATGGCGTGTGAGCTGGTCATTCTCTGTCGGGATGGAAGGTCGGCGGATGTTTCCTCGTATGCCGTGATGAGTTCGGTGGCGGTTTGGCAAGGATGGTTGGGAAGATACACAATCTGTTTACGGTCCAACCTGCCCCGATTCCGTAGAACCAAGTCTTTGCACGTAGGTCCCACCCATCATGCAGGGTGTGATCCTCTCTCATGAGGCCCTCTCGGCTTCCTCCCACTTAGGCCTCGAGATATGTAGCCACCGACCCGTCCTCTGGTGATATTCCTTCTTGGGGCATTAAGCGTATTGGTTTCGACCTCTTTTTAGCTATAGCACTTTTTTATATGTCTTAAATTCGGGCGGTGAGGTCTTATCTTCGCATAATATCGTCTTGAAATTTGGAGTCTCGCGACTTTGACAAATTTGTTCAATTTTGTCTTCGATTCTGGAAAGCCTCAGCCATCTTCTTTAGAGTCCACTCTTTGACCTTGTTCTTTATAACGGGTTGTTTTCATCCTCCTCTGGCGGAAGGGTGAAATTTACCAACAACGAATTCAAGCGTTTCTTTGGATCTCATCGACAAAGGTACCGTCGCCCTTCTTTGGCTTATTCCAATTTTCAATTATGATTGGGATTTGGTCCCTAACAAGAACTCCACTGACGTATAAATTTGTCTGCGGCCTTCTTGGGCTCCATCGGCTGCCATCAACACGGACCTTGATCGTGAACTTTGCACGATCTTTCAACCGTTGCGCCTCGCTTGCTCTTTTCGTAGAAGAAGATGGTTGCTGGCTGGTCGATCCGGAGGGCTAAAAGAAGAAAGAAGCGTTAATTAATACATGTAGAAGAAGATTGTTGGTGGAGTTCAGTGAGGCTTAATCAATGCATATACCTCGCGGACTTTGTAACCATTAAATTGCGTTCACGAGTCTTCATCTTCTCCATGACTAGTACTTGAGTATCGTCGTCATGTCCCTCCAAGTTCGAGATATTGTGAGGTGTCCTCATCAATAATGTTCTCCATTATTTCTTCTTCTTCAAGGTTTCTACTAAGTGGATCCATTGTTTCTAAAACAATAATATTATCACACAAATATCAGTAATACATCTATTGAAATGCTCAAGCAAGGGCGATGATATGACAGTTAAAAGTATTGAAATGTAACCCTAATACATGCTTGGTCATTTCAAACCCTAATTCGGAGAACCGGATTCATATGAGAGGTACATTTACTTCTTCTAATTAACTTGTCATCAAAGTTGATTAACATAGCATGGTTATTATAATGCTATATTGACAACGAGAGGTGGCGGCGCTAGAGGCGAGGCGGGGCGAGTGCGTGGGGGTGTGCGTTCGAACCAACGACATGATGGTCTACCTAAAATGGGCGACACACCCTCGGCGGGCGTGTGTAGGCTCAGCGAGGACATAGGAGGTCAGGTCGGCGCATAATGGTGGCGGTGGTGGTCGGCGTGGCACAAAATATACACATGCATATACAATACACATACAATATTTCCTATAGGAATCCTATAGGAATCAATCCTACAAATCAAACAACCACCATAGGAAAATTTCCTATAGGATTTAATCCTACAAATTTCCTATACAAATCCTTTGAATCAAACATGCCCTTACTTATATCCCGGGATGGCGGCGGCGACGAAGAGGGTGGTGTGGGCGAGGCGGCCAGCGAACACGTGGCGCTCACGGTGGGGTGACGTTGGTCTCGTCGAGGCGGTGCTCGTCCAGACGGATGCGCGGTCTCGTCGAGGCGGCGGTGCTAGCGGCGTTTAGGCGTGGCCTATGAGCTCCCGGCGGCGGCGAGACGCTCTGCAGGGAAGAGAACGAGGTGGTCGATTAGGGTTTAGGCGTGGCCTATTATAATATCTTTGCTATAAGCTATTTTATTTTTACTCCACATGCTTCTAATTCACATGTGCAAGGATTAAGGCCTAGATCGTGGAGTCGATGTCATCTCTACACTTTTCTCTCCTCAGCTGGACCCCACCCGTCATCCCTAACCTCGACCATCCATCGAGCAAGCTCACCGCTTGAGGGGAGGAGGGCTCAGCGCCCTCGCCCGGCAAGAGCTCGCCAGCGCCGCCACGCCCTCGCCCGTACCCGAGGCTCCCGCTCCGCGCCTCGCCCGGCCACCAGCGCTCGCAACCAGGCTCGACGCCCTCACCCACGCCGCGCCCTCGCAGTCGCAAGGCTTCGCCATGCCGCGCACCCGTCGGCCGTCTCATAGTTACGAATAAATTTTCAAATAGTGATTAACATGGCTCGTAACAAATTTGTGCTAGTTCTAAGTAACAAAGGTACTAGTACTATACAACATGAAGCCACGGTTAGCCAATCTCACCGGACCGACGAATCACGAAGGCGAGGCGAGGGCGGCAGCCTTCGGTGGCGGTGGCGGTCTTGCGGCGGTGGCGGCGTGGCGGTCTTGGCAGCGGTGGCGGTGGCGGTCGGCGCGGCGGCCTTGAAGCGGCCAGCTAACTCAAGCAGCGCCGCTTCGATGGCGATGGCGGTCTTAGGCGTGGCGGCGATGGCGGTGGCGGTCTTCGGTGGCGGTGGTGGTCCGACGGCGGCCGGCCTAGCTCACGCGCCACGCTCGGTGATGGCGGTCTTAGGCGGTGGCGGTGGCGGTCTTGGCGGTGGCGGTCCGGCAATGACAGCGGCGAACAGCGGCGGCGAGCGGGTGGCGGCGAGCGAGGATCGATCTGCTCGATGGGGAAGAAAGGAAAGGAAGGTGAAAAATACACCCCCTTTAACACCGGTTCGTGGTGGAACGGTGTTAAAGAGGTTCAACGCATTATTACCCCTTTAACACGGTTCGACCACGAACCGGTGTTAAAGAATTCCAGCATTTATTACGCCTTTAACACCGGTTCGTGAATTGAACGGTGTTAAAGAGATCTTAACGTGGAAGCGAAATAAATGCCCCCTTTAACACGGTTCTGCGGAACCGGTGTTAAAGAATTTATTCAGAGCTTTTTAATTCAAAAATATGATATGAAATTTAGAAAATTCATATCTTTTTCATTTCAACTCGAGAAAATATGAATAATATATCATAATTTTCAGAAAAATAATATCTATCCATTCATGTAAATCATTTTATATTTACTTTACATGAAATTTTTAAAATAAATAAACACTTATTTCATGCATTAAAGGGCTTTTTAATTCAAAAATATGATATGAATTTAGAAAATTCATATCTTTTTCATTTCAACTCAGAAAAATATGAATAATATATCATAATTTTCAGAAAAATAATATCTATCCATTCATGTAAATGATTTTATATTTACTTTACATGAAATTTTTAAAATAAATAAACACTTATTTCATGCATTAAAGGGGCTTTTTAAGATATATAAAAGAACTGAAAATTAAGATACATGGCGATTAAGTAAAATCGTGAACTGGAACTGAAAATTAAGATACATAAAAGAACGAAAATTAAGATACATGGCCATTAAGTAACAATCGGCGAACTTGTTCGGAATGTTGGAGTGATTTAGTCATGCTCTGCCTACACCGTAATACTCGCCACTATAGTCGTCGTACTACTTGCCGTCATCATTTGTCGTCGGGGTCACCGTAATTGAACCTCGGAAATGCGCGTGGGCTGGACTTGAGGGTAGCGTGTGGGCTGGACTTGAGGGTAGCGCAGACGGGGTTAGAGTCGTGGCGTGTCATAGGCCATGGCGCTGAGAGTCCGACCGTGCCACCATAGCCGACGGCCTCGTTGAAGTTAGGAGGAGGTGGCCGTCCTCCTCGTGCTGGCAGCGCCTCTCATGCCGATCCACGAAGAAGGCTTCCCAAGTAGAAATAGTCGGGATGCCATCTGGGATTCCTCCGCTGCTCGGCGTGAGCTCGAGTAGTAGTGGTTCGTGATGGCCATCCGGCGCCACACCTAGAGGGACAGGAGGAAGCACACCTCCGGCCTCGACATCCAAAGCGGGGACACGATGGCCCGGAGGCGGGGGTGGTTCGGCGCCAGCGCCTCCGCCTCCCAGGGTTAGTGCTACGGTGGAAGCCATGGGAAAGAGTGATGAGGTTGCAGATATGAGTCTAGAGATGTGCAATGACAATGGAGGCCAACCCCCTACATATATATATAGTGAACTAGCGGGAAGAACTGGAGGGAAGAACTGGCGGGAAGAAAAATGGCGGGAAGAAAAATGGCGGGAAGAACTGGCGGGAAGAAAAATGGCGGGAAGAAAAATGGCGAGAAAAAATGGCGGGATGAACCTTTAGTCCCGGTTGGAGACACCAACCGGGACTAAAGATGAACCTTTAGTCCCGGTTGGCCGGGACAAAACACGAGTTAGCCCTAATAATAGAGGTGAGTGCATGTCGACATTATGTCGTGCGGCGTGTACCTTGTCCCGGATGGTGTCACCAACCGGGACTAAAGATGAACCTTTAGTCCCGGTTGGAGACACCAACCGGGACTAATAATAGGGGTGAGTGTCGACATTATTTTGTAAGTGTCAACACTATGTCGAGCTGCTTGTACTATAAATAGGCATCCTTGTGAGTCAGTCCTCCGGCCGGTTTGAGGCGGGGACACCACTACGGCCGATTCGAGATGCTGAGCCAGTCCTCGGCATCTCCGAAACTGGTCATAGAGGCACTCCTAATATGTGAAATTAGTTAGCTCCACGGTGTATTGATCTAGTTAGACAAGTTACAAAGCTGCAAGATGGTTTCGAGCGAGGACACCACTACGGCCGGTTGAGGAGATGCCGTGAGCCTAGTCCTCGGCATCTCCAAGAAACTGGTCATAGAGGCACTCCTAATATGTGACCGCGTTTGGAATCGAGATCTTAATGGTAAGTCTGAATCGGGACAACTTCTTCTCATACTCGGTCCATCCACAAAACATGACTAACACTCAAGACATGTATTAATATTAAAAATGAACTAGATTTACATAATATGAGCATGAACTTCTTGGCATATGCCCTTCCTTATGATCGCTTCGTAACCATGGAGCATCTTCTTTACTTAACGGAATGCTTGGGTCAGTTTTCCTTTGTGAAGGGAATTTCATCAAACTTATTATAATCTTGACATGTCCATCTTGTCCTCGATTCCCACGATGTTTCTTTTCCCTGAAAGAACTATGTGACGCTTTGGCTCATCATATGATGTATTCGTTTGCATATTTTTCTTTTTTTTTGGTGCGGAGGACATGTCCTTCACATAGAAAACTGAGCCACATCATTGGCTAGGACGAATGGTTCGTCTAAGTTCTTCATAAGATTGTTGAGATCCACCGTTGTCATTCCGTACTTCTTGTCTACCTCAACCCCTCCTCCTTAGCTTGACCCATTTGCATCGAAACAAGGGGACCTTAAAATTAGGTCCATAGTCAAGTTCCATATCTCCTCTATGAACCCATAATACGTGGTCTTTTGCCCATTGTCTTCTTGCATCAGCGGACACCTTTATTTTGGTTGGTGCTCTTTTATCTTGGCCTATCGTGTAAAATGTATTCCCATTTATCTCGTACCCTTGGAAAGTACATACGATCGAAGGCGGTGTCCCGCCAACAAGTACAGCTGATCCCCAGCAGTGGTGTTATTCGTGAGAAGTCTTTGCGACCGCCAAAACTCGCCATGTGTTCACTTATAATCCATTCATCAGGCCGGGTGTTTGAGGCGTATTAAATTCTTGTGTTCATTGATATACGGGCAACCAAGATAGATCTTTGTAAAACCGTGTAGTGTGCTTGATTGAGAGAATGCGTCCCTACATATCATTGCTTTACATCCTAGGGTGCCTTTTCCACGCAGTCTCCCTCATGTCGTGATTACGGAACACCAATCGCCTTAAGGTCAGGAATAAAATCAACACAGAACTCAATGACCTCCTCATTACATAGCCCTTGAGATGCTTCCTTACGGCCTATACGGTTATGAACATATTTCTTTAAGACTCCCATGTACCTCTCAAGGGAACATATTGTGTAGAAATACAGGACCGAGAATGGCAATCTCTTCTACTAGGTGAACCGGAGATGCGTCATAATATTGAAGAAGGATGGTGGGAACACCAACTCAAAGTGACAAGACATTGGGCCACATCTGTTTGTAACCACGGTAGGCTTTACGGATCGATTACCTTCGAGATATTGCATTGAGGAATGCACATAGCTTCACAATGGGTACTCGAACATTTTCGGTAGAAGCCCCTCAATGCAATCGGAAGCAATTGTGTCATAATCACGTGGCGATCATGAGACTTCAGGTTTTGGAATTTTTCTCGCCATATTTATTATTCCCTTTATATTCGACGAGAAGCGACGGGACCTTGATCTGCTTTCGGACATTCAAAAAGATTTCCTTCTCTGCTTTGGTAAGAGCGTGGCGGGGAGTTAAGTGGCATTGTTTACCCTTCGTTCTCGGGATGCATAGGCTCTTGAGGGCCTTGAGCGTTCTGGTCTGTCGTGCTTCCGGTGTATCTTTGTCTTCCCATACACTCCTAGAAAGCCTAGCAGTTCACGCAAACATTCTTCGTCACGTGCATCACGTCGATTGAAGAGCGGACCTCTAAGACTTTCCAATAGGGTAGGTCCCAAAATATAGATTGCTTCTTCCACATGGGAGCGTGTCGCATCATTGAGCAGATAGACTGCCGGGACCTTTTCCAAAGATTACTTCTAGGTCCTTGACCATACCAAATACCTCCTCACCGATGGAGGACAGGCTTCCTCCGGGTTACGCGACGTTTGAAATGCTTGCCTTTCTTTCTTCTTGGATGCGAGTTCGGAAGAAATCGGCGATACCCTAGGTACACAACCTTCTTACATTTATCCAAATATACACTTTCAGTATCATCTAAGCAGTGTGTGCATGCATTGTATCCCTTGTTTATGCCTGAAATGTTACTAAGAGCGAGCCAATCATTGATGGTTCTGAAAAGCAATGCTCAGAGGTCAAATGGCTCCCCTTTGTGCTCATCCCACATCGTACACCTGGTTTGGCCACAGCTGTAAAAGTTCTTCAACTAATGGCCTTAGGTACACATCAATGTCGTTGCCGGGTTGCCTCGGGCCTTGGATGAGCACTGGCATCATAATGAACTTCCTCTTCATACACAACCAAGGAGGAAGGTTATAGATACATAGGGTCACAGGCAGTCTTTGTGACTGCAGATCTGCTCACCAAAAGGATTCATGCCGTCTGTACTTAGACCAAACCTTAAGTTCCTTGCGTCACGTGCAAAGTCCGGGTACTCTCGCTCGACTTTTCTCCACTGTGACCCATCAGCGGGGTGTCTCAACATCGCGTCTTTCTTACGGTCTTCCATGTGCCATCGCAACAACTTGGCATGCTCTTTATTTCTGAAGAGGCGTTTTAACCGTGGTATTATAGGAGCATACCACATAACCTTGGCGGGAACCTTCTTCCTAGGGGCCTCGCCCTCAACATCGCCAAGATCGTCTCGTCTGATCTTATACCGCAGTGCATACGGGCATGCATCCAAATTCTCGTACTTCTCACCGGTAGAGGATGCGATCATTAATGCAGCATGTATCTTCTACGTCTAATCCTAGAGGCGACAACCTTCTTTGCTTGGTATGTCTTGTCGGGCAACTCATTATTTCTTGGAAGAAGATTCTTCATTTTACCAACAACTTTGAAAATGTTTGTCGGTCACACCATTCTCTGCCTTCCATTGCAAATCCAAGTGGCACCTAGCTTTTTGTGGCCATCTTCGCAAGTTGGATACAACAATGTTTTGTGATCCTTTAACATCTGCTCCACTTCTCCTTCTCCTTTTCAGTTTCACATTCTTCCTTTGCATCGAATGGCCCGACCAAGATCGTCATCACGGGCCCATCCGCTCCTCTGGATCTTCATTATCTACCTCCGTTGCATTATCATCATATTCAGGATACATATTATGATAGTTTTCATCATCCTCTTCTTCGTTGTATTCCATCACAACCCCTTTTTCTCCGTGCTTGGTCCAACAATTATAGCTGGGCATGAAACCAGATCAAGCGGTGGGCGTGAATGGTTCTGGTATTTGAGTAGTCTTTCTTGTTCGACGGTGAACACACGGACAACACATAAAACCATTGTGACCACGGTTTGCATTAGCCACAACGATGAAATTTTGAGGCCCGTAATGTACTCGGAAGTGCGGGTCACCGACATCCATTGCCGATTCATCTGCATTAATATGTAGTATATATCAAAAAATAATAGGAGATGACCATTTATATATATAGTACATCAATGACACATGAAACTATAGTTGCCGACCTCGACCGAGAGACGGAAAGAGCAACAAGAAAGCTTATTTTGAGCTCTCGGCATTTCACCGAACACCTCTAGTGCATATGAAAAAAACACAAACTAGCACTCTTCACACCCTCTTGCTAGGCTCCAAAATGTGAAAGAATGGAAGAGTGGGGTGTGTGGGCTGGGTGGTGTCTTATAGTTTCTTTAACACCGTTCGTGCCACGAACCGTGTTAAAGGGAATTCTGGCCACTGGTGGAAAGACCTTTAACACCGGTTCGTGGCACGAACCGGTGTTAAAGGGGGGGCTCCTTTAATGCCGCAGAGGCCACGCTGGTACGGCCCCCCCTTTAACACCGGTTCGTAGAAGAACCGGTGTTAAAGCCTATTTTCGGGATCAACAAAAGCCCGCGTTTCCACTAGTGTATCTTAACCATAAATTTTAGATCTTACGATCAATATAATTTAGATGACGTGGATCAACCTGGTGCCTCGAAACACACCCTTATATTGCTTTTAGTATATAATAGTTCCAACAACTCCACATTCGAGAAAGGTGGGTTCTTTATTTTCGCGTTCACAGCTACAATGTTTCAGTTTTTTTTTTTTTTTGACTTGGACAATTTTAACAACGTCCACGTTCCAGCCCTAGCATACACGGTTGTTTTTTGGTACGGGTTGTTTTTTCAGCGCACACAGCTCTTGGAAGTCCACATTCCACACGTAATCTTCTCAAAATATAAACTACCAAGTTATTTGAGATTTTTTCTTCAGCCGCACACCTAATTATATTCCACACGTTATGTTCAACGTATACCGTGTCAAATAGGCTACATAACGAATAATCTTCTATTATATCTTAACCATAAATTTTAGATCTTACGATCAATATAATTTAGATGACGTGGATCAACCTGGTGCCTCGAAACACACCCTTATATTGCTTTTAGTATATAATAGATTTCACTTTAAGCATTGTGGATTGGAATTCAATTACCTCCCACACATAGTTCGTTGAAAGTACTAAACATTTGAGAATCTCAATTACTAGAATGGTGGCCCTCGCAAATGCGAGGGCATCAACTCTAGGATTTAAAAATTGTGAATTGCTCATCTTTGTTTTATTACACACGGGTATCCTATTTACCTCCTTTATTACAAAATACACAATGGTCTAATACATGGTTACTTATTTATACCTATTTTCAATAGTTTTAGAGTAATATGTTGTGTTTTTATGGAACTTGCACATTACTTTATTTAATCCCAAAATACAGACCAAATTTAGGATATATAAACATTTTGAGAGAGAATTTATTCTTGTGAACCGAGACTTACATGATTTAGCGATGATAATTTGTTATACATATCGTTGATATCTTCATGCAAAATGAGTATTAATTACCGGATCTTTCTTTCAAAAAAAAGATGGTGTATATTACTTAACGATCTCAAATTATGGACTATGAAACCCGTAATTTCCCAAGGTACATCCTCAAAAGTTAAGTGTGCTTGCAGATTTTGAAGATGGCACACCATGAACAAAAGACATGCATTTCCATGTCTATATAGAGAGGCAATTAATAATGTAGTGAATAAACTGAATTGAATGTTTTAGTTCCATCAAACCAACTACAACCAATAGACCCAATAGTTAATAATGCTACAACCAAAAATCATATGATGTTAATACATGTGAAGCCGAGCCAGATAAAAACCGGTGATTGCATAGAAGTGGTACAATTAGAAGATTAATTTAGCATTGCAAAGATTTGTAAAGTCCCATGCCTCGAGGCTAACGATTACAGTACAGATATAGATCTTCCCAGCAATTAAATCAAATACCATCCACTAATTAATATTTCCTACTAACCAGCGCATAAAATGAAAAAAATAGGTAGACGTGGATGCTCTAATATGGTGTACTGAGGACTTTTTTTTGTTTCTAGCCAGTAGTTGTCATGAACATGAGTTTTGGCAAACGAAATTACAGCGTTGCAAGAGCAGGAGGGGAGCTGCAAAGTCGGAAATGTAGGGCATGAACACTCTCATCACGATCCTTTCCTTTATTATATAAAATAAAATATTTTAATCCTTCTAAAGTGATATATGAACAAATACATATTGAACAAAATACAACTAATAAAACATACTCCCGTTGTTCCTTTTATAATTGTGGCAATTTTTCAAACTTCACAAGTTTATATGTTTAGCCAAGTTTATAAAAAATCTATCAAACTTTACAAAACTACATAAATAAAATACCAAAACATACTTCGTGATGAATCCAAATGTACACATTGACAGTTTTTCATGAAAGTTGGTCAAATATGGGAATTTTTGAATTTCCAAAAATATTTTACACCTTATAGGGAACAAATGGAGTATGGTTGTACACAGCGACAATATAATGGAGCTAAGCAAGATACCGAAGAAAGATACGGTACTTTAGACATTCAATATCCACATTGACTACACTCAAAGCCTACGACCACATAGGAATGCTGAAGATAACATCTTTGTGTCGAGCACGACAATTTTCATAAACCAATATGAATCAATGAGTTTTTAAACACATAAAGGTAGCCTCACAAGATTGTGGGGATAGAATTTTAATTATTTTAGAATGTCGGTTAGGTTTTATCCCTCTGTTTCAGTTTACAAGTCCTACGTGTATACCTAGATCGTCAATTTACTTAAATTATATAGCACAAAATTTATACCATTAGAAACTTTAAATGTTATATTTTTTAATGATATGATTTTTATGCTAAAATTTTAATATTTTAGTGGTTAAATTGATAACCTAGGTATGCAGGCAAGCTTTGTAATCCGAAATGGAGGGAGTACTTATGTCTACGCATTTATTACAACACAAAAAACGTTATTAATAGAAACCATATTACATATAAATATTTTAAGGCCCATCATACTGAGAGAGCAACATTGAGTCTTGTATGGGGAAAAGATAATTTTAATCTGACCCATAATTTAAACATTTAGTATTGTCATTTTTATCCAGCATCAAAAGGTATATCTTCCAGTGAAATGAGAACAAAAAGAAATAGAAATGCAGTCACTTGTTATTCTACAACCTAAACTTGACAACATACTAAGATCATTTTGTTATTAGTGCGGTAGATACATCTATAGTTTTTTGTCTGTGTGAAGAAATAGCTAGCAAACTATTTTAAGAGGGCAAGAAATCCTAAAAATTAGGTTTGCAGAATAGGAAACACACGACCATTGATACTAAGGTGAGACTAACCGGCAAGGCAACCGACACACTAATGTGAACTGACAAACTGGTAATCCTAGAAAACGAACTAATGCAAGTGGGTAGCTAACTGGAATCCACTTTGGATCATTTTATTGCTCGAGAGTGAAAAGGCATCTTGGAAGATGCTCTTAGAATGTACCTTGTTCTCAGTAAATCAGATTTTCGTCTCTTTCATCCAAACAAAGATCCTTAAGTTCTTCCAGGAAGTAGTACGACTGCCTAAATGAGAATGAACTTTGGCGTTACTTTTGTGAGGAGAAAATCAGGACAAGGTTTCTATAAACAAATATTGGAAACCGGTATTGCCAAGACATCACCTGCAAGGCTAACTTTTACCCCAGCCTTATATGTGACCAGCTGCCCTTTGAAATTTGAATAGAGTCAGGTCGAGCCAATTTTCCTAGGACGCTTCAAATTCACTCGGCGCACTCTCCATGCATATGTTCAGTCTCATGCAGATGTTTTGTCCTTTGTTCTCAAATATTGCTATGCTTTTGACCATGGAAAGACCCACAAAATGTTCGAGTATAGTGACCCCCATCAAAGAGCATCGCTTATGGGATGAATCGGCTCACCACAATACTAAGCGAGATATTGTCGTCTTTTGTTTTTCATCTCAGACCACCTTGACCTAAATTGCAGAAAAACATAAAGTCGTGGATCTGCAGGAAGCTAGGTATAGAACAATCACCTGGAATTATTAGTCTCTTCATCCGATTAGGTGTAGTTACATAATTATTAGTCTCGTGAACCTGGAGCAATTTTTTTATTGGAAAAGGGAGACCAGAGGCATGTGTATGCGCTCGTCTTATGAATGCACTTTCTCACGCCAGCAGATCAGGTTGTTGTATGTGAGCATATGTATCCTCTCCATCGTCACGTACTCTTCCCAGCAACACCGAGTACTCCTTGATCCCCGCCTTGTGAAATTACGGGTATCATCCCTCCATCTATACCGTGTAGATTTGCGTGGTGCCGGAAGGGCGAAAGCTCGAGTAAGAGATCAACCCCCGGTGATGGAAACGTATGGCGCAGTGGGATTAGGCAAGGACCTGGGTCTGCCATGAAACTCCGGGGAATTACGATGGCGGCGCTGCTAATCGATCTACTGGTGGCACTGGACCGGAGGGGTCTTTGTGTCAAGCGGATATTTAGTTAGTTCACAAAAAAAAGCGGATATTTAGTTGGACGAAAATGTGGCCAACTAATTAAATCTGGACCTTGAGTTTTGATGATTTTTTTATGATACGTGACACCTTTGACTTCTCTTTGTACCAATCTCTTCCTATGTAACTTTTTATCTCCAAATCGCAACCGTAAATTATTATAGATCTAATGGTCAATATAATTTGGGTGATGTGGATCGACCAGGTGTCTCGAAAAACACTCTTATATTGCTTTTAGTATATAATAGATAGATTTCACTTTAAACATTGTGGATTGGAATTCAATTACCTCCCACACATAGTTCGTTGAAAGTACTAAACATTTGAGAATCTCAATTACATGTTCCACAGTCAAAGAACCACCTTCGACAGAAACCTTTCCAACACGGGAATTCTCAACTCTAGGTCGATATGAGTCCATTGTAGGTAGCTCTAAGAAAGTAAGCTTATCATTGCCTAGCCCATGCACTACCACAGTAGGTTTAGGAGCAAGCAAGATTGGACATGAGGAAGTGATATGCTGCGGGCGACTCGCAGTTGTCACATACAATAGCCGTACAGTCCTCATGAAAATGCCCTACTTGGTTACACCTGAAACATCTAAGTTTATCATTCCTCTTTCGTTTCTTTGCAGGACCATTACCATCTATCTCCATATCCGTTGTTGGCTGAGCTGGCACTGTAGCAACCACGGGCGCTGTCGCGGCAGCCAACTTGGCGCGGAAGCCTGTCTAGACCCCGCGACAACCTGCCTAGAAACCACGGCAGGCAAATCTGATGCCGCGGAAGAACTTTTTTGCCCCATGGCGATCGGACTCATCGAGGAAGATTCGGGCAAGGAAATAGCCCCGCTCTGAGCTGCAGCTGCTACAGCATCAACAACTTGTTTGAGGATGTTTTGATCAGGAGCACCTTGCCAAGGATTGCTCAACAATTTGGGACTCTAACATCGTTGAACTGATTGTGGCCACACAATTCCCAGAATCTGGTAGAGAGAAAATAAAAAATTCAATGAGTATGTTCCGAGGAATGGCTAAGAAGAATTTGGAGCTACCACCATAGAGTGAACACGATTTTTTAGGGGCATGGGGACACAATTATTAATATGGATGCCTAATTATGCTATGTTGTCCAAGCCCAGCGGAGTCACTCATGACCCAACAAATATTAGCCGACATGTGATAGAATAACACAAGATAGACCAAAACAATAATACTTTTGCTGGAAAATAGTGTGCTAAAACACTTGCGTATAATTTCTATTTTGACTATATGTCAATAAGAGCGTATAATTTCTATTTTGACTGTATGTCAATAAGAGCAATATAAAATTATATCAATTTGTGGAAAAACACAAAAAAATAATTATTTAAATAGTTTGCATTGTAATTATATACAACTTATATCTTGGAGATTATATCTATGTCTAAAATTTCATGCATTTTCCAATAAGTAGCGTAATGAAAATAAGAAGATCTCAACAAAAAAAATACTTTCAATGTCGATACAGAAATATTTTGTGTTGTTTTATAAACATAAAAAACACATATCTAAATATTCAAATGGTTCTATATGCAGCATGAAAATATTTATAAACATTTTTCTTCTAGCTTTGATAATATTTTTGTTGGGGTTCCGGTGCAAAAAACAAAATAATTCCCACGTCGAATCGCCCTGATGCCCAAGATCTATCTACTAGTAATATAGTAACGGCCGAGAGGTTTCAGATACATACCCTTATAGCCTGCAAGTGGTTAACGTTCCGAGAAGAACGTGGTTGAAGTAGTCGTCCTTGTACAAGGTCGCGAAGCTCCTCGCAGGTCACCCCTTGCTCCATCACCGTGCAGCAGTCCGGTTCACGATATCCAAAGTGCCCCTGCACCTCGTGGCTTTGTACACATACGGTGTACGACGATACATCCGTCTCCCCGATCCCATAGGGAATGCGTAAGTATATCTCCGGCTTCGGAATCCCCTTTCAGCGATACAAGTACCGTTTCACTTGTTACCACGATATTACATTCCCATGACCTAGTCACATCTTGCAACATTATGGATGTAATCTCACCAAGCTGATCTATTTATCTTACGCGTCACTGGGTGAACAAATCCCGGTATTGATGCATAGGTCTTAACCTGTTCCTCCGGATATCCAACATACACCTTTATAATCACCATTTCACTGAGTAATCGTTTGATGCAGTCTAAGAAGCCTCGAAAGACAGCGATTAATATGAGCTCACGGTCTAAGGAGTAGGAGACTTCGTTTATGACTATTGCAACGATGAATTTCGTGACTTGATCATGTCGCAATCTTTGAGGAATGTCCATCATATCATTCACCAATGATATACCTTATTTGTCAACTGGTGCCGAAAAACCGACATGATCAGGAAAACTTGATCGTCGATTGACCAACGAACTAGTATGAATAGAGGCTACTAGGGACTTTTGTTTCATATAATGCATGTATCAATGTTTCCTCTTGATACAGTTATAGCACAATATGAAACTATTACGAAATTATTGGGATAGGACAATAATAAACCCTTTATTATTGTCCTTTAGGGCATATTCCCTTCAATTTTTATTTAAGCCTCTAACTTCTTATTTTTTCACATATTTGTATTTATTCTATATTAAGAACCCATTTGATGAAACAAGAAAATCGGGCTAGAAAGTCGAAGGATGAAGCAAAACACTAAAACATTAATCTAAAAGACACTTCAACAATTATTATCTTCAACATATGTATAAATAATTTCACTTACAAACCATCACCCTAATTTGAGTATATGATCTAACATCACATATAGGTATATTCATTAATTTACAGTTTTTGTAAAACCGTATTAGTTAGTCTCACCACATGAATTCAATATATATTTCAACATATTATCAACACACTAAAGATGATGCCCTCGCATTTGCAAGGGTCAATGTGCTAGTCTATTATCTATTTCTATTATATATTAAAAGCAATATAAGGGTATTTTTCGAAGCACGTGGTTGATCCACATCACTCAAATTATATCGACCGTTAGATCTACAATTTATGGTTATGAATTAAGATAAAAAGTTAACGTAAATAGTGATTATTACAAACACTAATCAACAATGTCACGTATTAGAAGTTAATAAAACAACCTGCAAATCGGTAACAATACCGACTCAAAGGTGCATGCTCCAAACGGGTTTAACCGCAGAAAAAAATTGCCGGATATCTATCTGCCCACAAACCGACAAACTGATCCAAACTGATACGTAAAAAAATAATGTCCAATTTAAAAAGTAAAAAAAATAAAAGAAGACGGTGCCACTATATCCTGGGTTGCTACATGTCAAAAAAAAAACCAAACATTCCGTCAAAGATTGGTAGTATGCATGCAAATAATGTCCGCTACTTAACAATAGAAAGATATTACTCCTCTCCATCTCGAATTAGATATCAAAAATTTGTCTAAATTTACATGTATTTATAAACGCGTCTAGATACATGTAAATATAGAAAAATCTTCGACATATAATTCAAGATGGGGGAAATAGATACTCCCTCTGTTTCGGTTTATAAGTCCTAAACATATACCTATGTTATCAATTTGACCACTGGAATATTATTTTTATAGCACAAAAATTTATATCATTAGAAAATATAACATCTAAAGTTTTAAATGATATAATTTGTGTGCTATATAATTTTTATTTTGTTAACTAAATTGATGACCTAGATATACGGCATGACATGTAAACTGAAACAGAGGGAGTAAAAAATATCCAGTGGTCAAATTGATAACATGTCATGCCGTATGAATAAATTGCATGTCGGGCAGGAAACAGAAGATTTGTTGGAGTGATTTGTCGAGATCATCATGGCGTTTACTAGGGATCATCAGCATGAGTTATTAGTGGTCCATAGATCCTAATCTTCTAGAATCGATTGCATGTCATGAAGCCTTGCGCTTGCAGAGGATCTACGTCTTGATCATATCTATGTTGCCTCAGATTACAAGATGCTTGTTGCTGATATTCATGAAGGAACTAAGGGGAAGAACAACACGGTGATAGAAGAGATCGATCGAAGCAAGTAGTGCACCATTTCAGGTCTGCACTTTTGTCCATGAAGGGCGAGCTTCAAATTTCGAAGCACATAACTTGGTCAAGCATTCTATTTCTTTAAAAAGACCGGGAGGACACAAGGCATAACGGCCAGCAAGGCCATTTATGGGTCTCCCAGGTCCAGTGCCTAGGAGTATTGCAGTACCAGAAGCTCAAGTGCACGAAAGTTGTGTCCCTATGCAGAACGCATAAGGAATCGATCCAACTTCATATTGTCATATGGAGCTAGCTAGCAAGCAAAATCAGTCTAAGCTTAGTTGTGTATGTGGATGTCAGGCCAAAAGCAGGCCGAAAACGTACGAGCAGTTAGTTTTGCTAGGGGGTGTTTATTTGGAGGCTTTTCAGTGAAAAAAGCCAAGAAAATAAAACAAACGGCTGGCTTTGGGCACCCGCTTTTGGCAAAGCCGAAGCAGGGAACAGCGAACATCACGAAACATGTTTTGAGGTGCTTCTCGCAGCTTCCTCCATAGCAATCAAACCGTTATGTTGAATTGCCCATTTTGTTATAAGTATTTATGGAACATTGCCACTCCAGGTGAACCAAATCGTTTTTTTTTCTTTCTCTTTCGTGTGACGCTCCCTGCTGACCCTATTCTCTCGTTGCTCACTCCCCGTGAATAGGGCGAAGCCCAAAATCGCATCGCGCGGGCTCTGTGTTTGTTCTACATACAAGCAAAGAAAAATATGATTTTGATACGTGCATAGATTATAGATACGGAAAAGATTGGTGCTACATGTTGTGCTCTACTCGCCCTCTGTTTTATATTAATGGCCTTAATTTTGTATAGATTCGTTTGTATATAGTTAAATATTTAGACTATGTGCATATGAATCTGCACAAAGTTAGACTAGATACATACGAATATAGGCAAAGTTAAGTTTATTAATTTAAATCGGATGGTGTAGTAGATATATATGGATAGATATGTATGTACAAAGCTATATCTAATTAATTATTGTTGTTTTTACTATGCTTATATAGTTCAATCACCGATTATACATATTCTCAAAACTCTAGGGACATTTTAGATAATTCCATAGCTACAGCTAAATAGCCGGTTAAATAGTCAAATTTAGAAAAGCAGCTTTCCTGTACACCTGCTTTTGCAGCAGAGTAGTCAGCCACAGCCAAACAAATAGACTCATCTCGTGAAGGGCTCTCCCACCGTCCGCACATAGATGATGCTACCCCGACTGACACGCCTTTGCAGCACATCCTCGTGAAGGAGGCCGAGATGCTTCACATTGAACTTTGCGACTGCCTTGCGCATGTTGGTACTGTTTCGGCAAGCGGCGGCCATTCTTGGCAATCTGCAGGTTTTTCTACTCAAGGTGGTATCGTTTTCCTCTTCTGAGAGTGAAGTCATCAATGAGGTCGTGGCTCTAGTTCTATAGATTATGGTTGAGCTACAAGAGGTAGGTGGTATTGAAGTGCACGCACCGGTCAACCCAACCAATAGTCTAAACTGATGAAAAGATCTAGGCAATATATTTCAACACTCCACCTACGTCTTTTGTCTTTTGGCCTATTGTGACTTGTGTTTCGAAAGCCGTAATATTTTTTTAATTTTTGTGTCGGCCAGGATTTGATCTTAGGACCTCCTACTCTGATACCATATTGAAGTGCATGCACTAGCCAACGCAACCAATAGCCCGAACTGATGAAAAGGGCTAGGCAATATATTTCAACACTCGTCCTATGTCTTTCGCCCTTTGGCCTATTATGACGTATGTTTGGGAGCCGCAATGTTTGTTTTTTATTTTTCCGCTGTTAGGGATTTGATCCTAGGACCTTCTGCTCTATACCATATTGAATTGCATGCACTAGCCAACGCAACCAACAGTCTGAACTAATGAAAAGGGCTAGGCAATATATTTCAACACGCACCCTACATTTTTGCCCTTTGGCCTATTATGATGTTTGTTTGGGGAGCCATAATATTTGTTTTTAATTATTGCGTTGGCCAGGATTTGATCCTAGGACCTCCTGCTCTAATACTATATTGAATTGCATGCACTAGCCAACACAATCAAAAATCCGAACTGATAGAAAGGACTAGGCAATATATTTCAACATGTGGGAACCATATGTAGCGCTCCCGAAGGAGATAGGCTCGCTAGGATTCTTGGCAGGGCCAATGTCACCCTCTCCACCACCATTCAAGTCTAGCCGGTCACCCACCTTTGTGAACCGTGGAGGTGCGTCAGCACCTTATTCTAAGGCACTATTTGCAAAAGATCTTTGTGACTTACTCATGAGTTTGGAGGCGGTTAGCACCGGTGCTGGCAAGGATATAGCTTGCCTCCTATCGGAGAAGGCTACATGGGGCAAAAATAAAGAAGGCGAAGGAGTATCTTAGAACCAAATGGAAGAAAAGTGCCGTTATAAGAAAGGGTCCGCATATGCTTGATGGTTGGTTTGCATATTTCCGGGTTGTCGTGTCCGAACTCTTTGTTCATTTGTTTTCCATAGGGTTTTCTCTACAATGTGTTGATTTTTGTGTCGAGAGTTTGCAGCTGTTGCAGGTTGGGTGAGTCAGTTGGTCTATCTAGGTGGTCGGAGAGTTGCATGGTCCCCATGTGGGTTTACTGTAACGGTTTTTGTCCGGTCTTTCGTTAATTAGTTAGAGAATTTTCTTTTCTTTTTTATCTTCTTAATTAATAGATTGGAGCGTGGAACTTTTTCCTCTGTTTCAAGAAAAAAAAAGAACCAGAAATTAGCAAACATAAGGGACATACATTTCTTGATCCACACATTACTTGGCCAAGATCTAAGATCAAAGTTATTCACAGCGATATACAGACACAGTAGGTTTGTTTCAACCTGACGAGACGAGCGATGATGGCTGATGACTTTCTTCAGCATCGGAAACGGCAGCATGATCAGTGAGTGAATGCACCCCTATGTACAGAACTGCAGACAAACAGACAGACCGAGATTGAATATCTTCAGTGAGTGCACCCTAACCACATGATGTTTCTTTTCCTCATCCTGCACTCCAACGCATCAAGTTTCTTCATCAGGATAAGTAAAACATGTACTAGAATGAATCTGATTAAGCCAGGCAAAGTCAGTATATGTACAACCACAACTGTTCATACGAGATTCAGAGGAGATTAAGTAAGAAAAAAAAGCAGGGAGAGACCTCTCTTCAACAGCTATATATGCACGCAGCTTCAGTTAATGTACGTAACTAGGACTATTCCACGATGAAGAACTCAAGGGGGGGAGAACCAAAAGACGAAAGGGGGAAAAACCAAATCAACTGAAAATGCTCACTAACATACAGCAAGACAGCCATGATCTTGGATTCGGTTTCTTCTCCTTCCTTAAGAAGCTAGCTGTACAGTTCAGACGAACGTACGTGGCCGCGCCGCCGTACGTCTCATCTGTTGTGCAGCGGGTTCGGGCCGGTCGGCACGACCCGCTTGTCGTCGTCGTCGTCGAGGCCTGCCAACGTCTCTGCGCCGCCACCTTTCCTCTGACTCTGTTCCTTGCACCGGGCGGCGTCGAAGGCGGCGGAGGTGGCTACGACGGCGCGGCCGCGGCCGATGCCCGCGGACGACGATGGCACGCCGGCGCCATGGACGGAGGCGGCGACGAAGACGACGAGCACGGCGAGCAGGAGGCACGCGGCGACGCTGGCGAGGGGCCGCGCCAACTGCCGCCTCCCCATTGCGCGGCGTCGCGCGTAGAGCCGTAGAGAGTGGCGTCGGAAGGCGGGACTGCAGGAGGCAGTGTGACTGCTCGCTGCTAAGTGGAGGAGAAGTTTCCACAGGACTTCTGGAGTTGCCAGTCTTTTTTATACTCCATTATGTTTCTTTTAGAGAAACTAGCAAGGTGGCCCTCCCAAATGCGAGGGCAGTGTCTTAGCATGTTAAATGTGTAGGAGAAATAAATTTATAGTTGTATCAATATTGAAAATATTAATACTCCTTGGACGTGTTGTGTCAAGCAAATATCACCGTTGTGTAATTATTATGAACTATTTCTACTGAATGTCACCATATTCGAGAACGATAATTTAGTTATACTCTCTTCTTAAATATCCCCCACTCCTCAATCCTTCCTACCATGTATTGGTTGTGTCCAATAACATGACTTTGCGAACTTATCACAGAGTTTAAACACTTTAATATGTTATATTTATTGCATGTTTCTCATTAAATAATATTTTCAAATCTCATGGCACCCTAAAATTTTCTACATTCGGTTATAAACATCCTCAATATCATCCTCATAGTACTCCAATATTGTAGGAAAATTATCACATGATTAAAAATCGCATGAATTATAAAATTATATTTGTAGTGACATGTCCAGTTAAATATTACAAAATTAGAAACTATAATAGATAAAAAGTGTATTTAATTTCACCATGCATCATGTACTCAAAACATAAACCACAATTAAACAAACCTAATTGGACCAAGATGATGTATGAGAATATAAGAACCATTATCTATTTGCAAATTCCATTCAAAGAAACGATGGAAAGCATGCAAAACAAAATTTGATAACTGAATGCCCAATTATACTTTCTACCGGCCACGTTATTAAAATATGACCTGCCGAAAAACAATCGGTTGTTTGAAATGAATCTAGATAATTTGACCTGAAAGTTTATCTCGTGAAAATACCAAAGGACCAATATAAGTATCAAGCCGATTGTACCCTTGCGACCGATTTTAATCAATAGAAGGCATGTTAGGATGCTTATACAACTGCACTTTACACGGAACACTACATTGTCTATGTTTTCTTAGTAAATGCAAACCGTAAATAATAGGCTTTACCTTGTTGTGACTCCTCGTGAGAATAAAAGACAGGGATTACAATTTAGTACAACTTCGTACAAAGTTGTAAACACTTATTATGAAGCAGATGGAGTAGAATAGATGAGATACAAAGATCTTAACCAATCCATCAAAAACCAATTGAATTAACTTCCACTCAGATACCATTAAACATACCTAGTAGTGGAAAATCATCTAAACTAACTGAATTTACCCCCACCCCTCCCTAGTAATTATAATTATCCCATGTGCCTCCTTAATTATTCCATGTTACTGGACACTAATGCAAAATACTCCAGATCAACGTCCATGCAAAAAAAAGGTGTGAAGAATTTGCAGAAAATATCATAGATGCATATAGTATTTCTGCTGAACGTATGTGCCATATTAGAGTCATTAGCTCAACCATCTTAGGATATGTGAGTTATAAGCTTTTGACCAAAACAAATCGTGTAGTAAAAAGAACCAGCTACCAGTTAAATTTGCATCGAACCTTGAACTCAGCAAAAGTCTGCACCCTTGGCGGAAAGACTCACACAACCGATCGCTCGGTACCATGATCGCGAGGAGGTAATCCTAGGGGGCGGCCCGAGAAATACTATCGCTCTCGCATGTCGACAATGCTCAGAGGAGGCAGGGTGGATAGAAATCGATCTGCCGCAGGGCACATGTGCTGAGTAACATGGTTCTTTTAGCGATCTCACGAAAAGGAGTAGGACTAAATCTAAAGCTCGGGTTAAAAATCTAGACTACCACATTCCAGCCAGGATATCTAGCGTCCATGGTGCTTTTTTAGGAAACACACCATAGTTACCCAGCCCACATCTCACACGTAACGTTCTCAACTCATTCCATGTCAAACAGATTACTTGATTAATAATATTTTGTTAAATCATAGCTGTAAAATTTAGATCTAATTATCATGATAATTTAGATGATGTGGATTAACCTGATGCCTATATTATATCCTTGTATATTGATAAGTTTTTCCACCTATGGTATGCACTCGAGGTACAAATTTGTAAATGTAAAAGGATCACGGAATAACATATAAATTACTTATCAGTTTCTTTGTAATCTAGGCCATTTTTTATAGACCATAGATGCAGAATTTTGAAGTGCCGAAGCTGAGACCTCGATAGGACAAAGGGTAGTGGCGGGGTTGATGTCTACAACGACTTTTGGAAGCAAAGTTCCTATCTAACTACTGTAAAATACCATTTCTTTTAAAAATGGACTAATTTTTTCAAAAAATATGGACAGTGCATATGCAAATAGTAACATTAAAGTTGTCATGCCGTGAAGGGAATGATCTGTTTCTTTATCTGTTACCAGATTATCCTAAATTTTGTATTTCTAGCAAAGGAAGTAGGTTTCTTTGCTGTCGATGCCAAGTAATATACCTAAATTTTGGAGAAAAATTGACTAAGTAAGCTATTAATTTCATTATTATTTTGGTTTATTTATTTATATCCATTGTTGGTCCTCTGTCGTTATGCATACATGGCAAGTTTTGGATCAATACAGAACTATTCATCCAAACAAAAGGGAAATATTAAAGGATACACTTCACACTTAACCCGTAAATTTAAAAAATAGCAACATAATGAGAGAAACAAAAGAAGAATAAACAAAATGCTTTGGTAGAGAGCATGGACAAAAGGCTTCTGAGATACACAGAGCCCTTAATTTTGAAAATTCGAAAAATCATATCCAAAGTATCAATTTGTTTTGAAATAAATACTGGAGATAGTCATTGATAGATACTACAAAATTGTAAAAAATCTCACAATGAAATAATTTGTATTCTAGGCTACAAAAATGATAAAATCTAACAAACTTTATAGTTTTGAAATATGCACTATTCACTATATTCAGATCTACACATTTGTCATTTTTTTGTTTGTCATTTTTTTGTAGCCTAGAATGTAATATAATTGGCTGTAATGTGGATCAACGTGGTGCCTCGAAACATACCCTTATATTGTTTTTAGTATATAATAGATAATAGATTTGTCTTTTCCATGCGATATCCTTATACATCACAGGGAGGACCGGATCGACGAGAAAACTTACACATGAACTGAAAACACATATTTATCGAGCCTTGCTTGGTCGTCGCATACATGAATAAATTTGCATATAAAATAAATTTTCTATGGAGTATATATTAGTTTTTCTAGTCTAATATTCTCTGGCATGCATACCATGTCCGTATAAGTTCGGACGGATTAGTTGATTGACCCTAATTTTTTTTATGCTTACGCGTATCTGAACTGAAAACACGCATTGTTTCTTCACTAAAAGTCTCATATTTACGTGGACTTCCGATTGTACGACTCTCATATTTCAAGTGTGGGTCTTTCCCTATGAACCGGTCAGCTAAAGTCCTATGGATATAGGACTTTGAATCGTACGGACGTGGCAACAGCCTAACGTGCCAGACTATAACTATGGTTACAAAAATTGATTAATTAAACAATTACGTAACAGTTTAGTCTGTTAAATCCTAGAGGTCGATTTTAGATCCAACTATCAAATTAATTTAGGTGATGTGGATCTACGTGGTGTCTCGAAACATACTTTTATATTGCTTTTAGTATATAATAGATGTTTCCACCGCGCGTGTGTAGTATAGAAACGAAAAAAAAGTCATTACATCGGAAGCATGTACTCCAATTGTTATTTTGGTGTCATGCCTCCAATTTCATAGATTAAAAGGCATTACTCTTTTTTTAACGAAGGCGAGAGATTGGTCTCATTCATAGATTAAAAGGCATGGTGTCGCTAATTCTCAGTCGATCGAGAATTAAATTTTGCATCATGTGAGTTGCAAGTGAGATTTTTAAATGCAAGTAGAGTTGCAACTGAGAATTTTAGTTTCAATGCAGTTAGAACTAAATATTTGTAGTTGCAAGTGGTTGCATGATATCACCTGAATGAGAATTAAACTAATTCCCGGTCAACTAAAAATTAGAAACATCCTAAATAGAAAGTTTACCCAAAAAACACAACAAAGCCAGATACAAAGGTTCTCACATATTTGGCGCCCGTGATGCGCCCAATTTCTCATACCGTTCTTTATTTGGAAGACTGTGATCGAAGGTAACATCCCACAAGATATATAACAATTAAGAGGGAGTTGGGCCCGTTCCTCTCGTCAGAAGTTAACCTCTTTTATAAATTTGGATCATAAACTCCAACAGAGATCTTATATTGGGTGAGGGGAGGCAAAAAAAATTATAGAGCGTCTCAACGTGTTTTTGGTTTTGACATGTTTTGTAAGCAACCACGGGATGAGGGTTTCCCGGCACGAATTTCATTACTCAAAAAGTAGCCCATGCAAGAGGTGCCAAGATCTTAAATTTTCTGCACGTCTTCCTTGTTATTCTTATTTATAAAATGCAGGAACACCATGTGTTTATGAGGTTCTAACAAAAGAGTATACTAGTACAAAATTACGCAAATGCTATATAGAGTTTCAAAGAAAAAGAGACTGGGATTTGGTAACCGATTAGCAACTCATACTACAGAGGACTGATTTCTGACATGACGGCAAGAACAGAACAGCCAGAAAGAAGCACTCAGGGGCAGGCCCAAGAGGGCAGAGAAAATTGCATTTTGCAACCATAATTGGAGCTATAGGGTTTTAAAAAACTACCATAATTCAGGAATTTTGTAAAAAAACTACTAAATCTGCGCCTAATTGTTGCAAAAAAACTACCAGATAGACAGCATATAGCATGTGGAATGGATGGAGCTGGGAGCTAGGCTGCCACATTGCTGAAATATGTCACCAATATTTTATATGTTATTGGGTTAATGGTTCAATGTATTAGTTGTTGGGTATTTTTTGCACAATTGCCGAATGTAACCGTGAAATATGGTATATGTTTGGATAAGGGCGGATACTAGTAAAATAACTTCTTCTTCCGCATCCGTGGAGTACTATCCATATCTTTACCGTATCTAGCAACTATCTATTTGCCCTTCCGTCGGAAATAATCCGTAACATTTTTAGCCATATTCATGAATCCTTTCGGTACAAGAACAAAAAGGTATACATTCAAATAAAAAAATTCAACACTAACAAGAAAAATAAAGTTTGAAGAAAAAAATAAGAATGACTTTTAGGGCTACATACCTACAGTAGGTCTACTGAAGATGCTCCTACAAAATACATTCGTGAGTCTTTTCGGTATAAACAAAAAGGTGCAACTTGAAAATCTCCACAGAATTCAATACTAGCAAGAGAAGGGAATGAGGGATGTTGGGAGGTCTGCTTCCATCTGCATGCCTTGTCAAGTTCACCATCCTTACAAGAGGACTCCAGATCAATGATGTTTGCAGTACACCGATTTTTTCCTTTACAGCCAAACACCTTACAACATGCCACCTTTTTAACCAGAAGGAAATAAATGGTGTTCTACTTCTTCAAAGAAAGTGAACCCCTGCCCTACATTGTACATAGCTAAGGACCTAGGAGTCGTCGTTCTGTCACATTGGCTCCACTGTTGATGCCATCACCTAGCTAGGTACAAGCTGAGTAATGCTCCATTTAATTCAAAAGCTTAGCTTGCACATTTCCTGGCCGTACAAATAAAGGCCCATGTCACAAGGACGCAGATTTGTTAAGTGAACCATCCACTCGAGCTTTATCTGATGTATGGATTTGCTTTTGAAACAGTTGCTTCCATCTTTTTCACCTGTTGATTTTGGAAAATTGATGGCTACTGCCGAATGCACGAGCAGCTAAATCACACAATCGGTGAGCAATGAATATTGCTAACAAAACACTTTATTGGTTATGTAATACGGAGTATTATATTCTTTTATCACATTTTTTTTAAAATGATAGAAGTTGCAACTTATTCCATCTATTGAAATCTAAAACGGCTCGCTAAAACGACTCATATATCGCAATAGAGGGAGTAGAAACTAAAACTGAACCTAGAAAGTTATGCATTTTAGCATGGAGAGAGTATTCTTTCCATGTAAAGTCGATGGACAATTTTATTGGCTTGGTCAATCTTGGCATGTACAATGCTAGAGAAGGCATGTCTTTTCTTAGCCCTCCACATTATCTAGAGAAGACATTGTATATAAGTTGTATAATGCATTCTCTTTTATTGTCATCTCTAACAATTAATGAGAATTAATTATTTTTAGTAAAAAAATGTTTTTCTAAGAGAAGACATGTGGTACAATGGAGAAAATAGCATTCTCTTATTTTTAAGAGATCATCCCTTAGCTAAGGAAAGACAATATTTTCTTTCTTATTTCTCTCACCTCCAACTAAGCAAAAATCCAATGTGGCAATTAAGGAAAGGCTGACATCACTCATTGCATTGTACGTGCCATTAAAGCCCCATGACCACAATATTCACTAGGTCATGAAAAACAATGATCATTTGGCATTGCATTTGACGTTAACAAGTAGTGTTTTAGAAAACCCAGATGCTCGTGTTGGGTATGGTCACATTCACGCAGTTTAATTTATTTGGTATAAACTGTATTTTCTCTTCTGGTCTTCAGTCGATCTGAATCTCTAAAACTGTTCATTGGCAACCAACATGTCTTTGTGCTACGGAAAGCTTGGAGAAATGATGACAGCTACTGTCGATTAGCAGCAGCATGCATGTCCGTCCTCCCTTCTGGAGCCCGAACTGCTTATGAGCAGCTTCTGTTCCTGGAGTTGGTTTCGTTGCGTAGCTTTTGTCCCGCTGCGATTAAATAGCGAGGCCGACGCATCAGTGTGTGTGCGCGCCGATGCTGCAGACGCAGAGCCTGGGAAAATGTCTCCATGTACTGGTGTACCCATACTCCTCTATGTACTGGGAGAGGGACATGACATGCTGTGCTAGTCTGGAGTTCTGAAGAACGCCTGCGTTTCATGATCTTGCAAACCTGCAAGGAATCTGCAGTTTGATCGTAGAATTCTGATTTATACATTGATAAAAGTTTGTATGCATGGACTGATGCAAAGGCCGGGGTGTTATCCCCTTTTCGAGAAAAAAAAGATATGCATTGTCATAAAAAGTTACAATCAGTAGCGGCACTCTATTTACCGTTCCATAGCACGGATAATAGGGTTTGGACTTTGGACCAAACGGATCCAGTTGAAACAAAAAGAGTATTTAAAGGCTCTGCTTCGGAAAAAAAAAAGTAACAAACGGCTCCGCCTCCGTGGCATCGCCAACTACCGCTCCTCCCCACGTTGGCACGGCATTTTCGAACAAGTTTGCAAGCCAAAGCAATATGGTGGCCTTGGAATCCTTAACCTTTCAAAATTTGCCTCGGCTTTGAGATTGCGGTGGCTTTGGAACGAATGGAAGGATGGCCCCAAACCTTGGATGGGACTCGGCACACCTTGCACTACAAAGGATAGAGAACTTTTTGCAGCGGCCACGATGGTTTCTTTGGGAAATGGAGAGATGGCCTTATTTTGGGGATCGAGTTGGCTAGAAGGCATGCGGCCTAAAGGATATTGCCCCGAGAAATTTCGAGATTGCAAAGGAAAAGAGTTGTTCCGTGAGGATCGCAATGGAAAACAACTTTTGGGTCTCCCAATTAAACACCCATCATGGCCTTATGGCAGAGCACGTCATTCAATTCACCAAGTTGTGGGGAATGCTCGACAATGTTCAACTCAACTCCGATGCCTCCAACTCTATAGTTTGGAAAAGACAGGAGCTACTCATCAAAGCCGGCTTATAAGATGCAATTTTTGGGCCGCACCTCCTCTTTGATGCCTTCGTTGGTTTGAAAACCATGGGCTTCCCCAAGTGCAAAATATTCATATGGTTGATCCTCCAAACTGAGTGTGGGCGGTGGATAGGCTCGAGCAAAGAGGATTGATAAATTATGGAAGTTGTAAGCTTTGCAATCAAATTCAAGAATTGGCCGCACACTTTTAAATCAAATGCCGTTACACTACTTGTAATTGGTCATCTCTAAAGGCGTGGCTTGGGCACATTGACTTACAACCGCAAGCTTGGGCATCCTTCCAAAGTGTGAGATATTGGTGGAACAGGGCCATTCGAAAGAGAGGTCAATCAAGAAAAGCTTGCAATG
The DNA here is from genome assembly GCA_030063025.1 of Avena longiglumis. Taxonomy (NCBI): domain Eukaryota; kingdom Viridiplantae; phylum Streptophyta; class Magnoliopsida; order Poales; family Poaceae; genus Avena; species Avena longiglumis. The sequence continues at coordinate 47,098,778 of CP125978.1, forward strand.
CTAGTCTCATGGGAGATTTGGAGGAAGAGAAACGCGAGGGTCTTTCAAACAATTCTACAACCGCATAATTCTACAACCACAACTATGCTAATCAACAAGATCAAGGAAGAGGTGACGGTTTGGAGTCCAACCGGAGCAGAAGAGCTTAGTATTTTAACGCCTGCCTTGGCCTTGCCAAGGCTGGTTTATAAGACATCTCTAAAGCTTCTTCTTAATCAACAAAAATGACAAATCTTTTGCCCTATTTCAAGAAAAAAAAATTGTTCATGCAAAGGAATTTCAGAAAGAAAAGGAAATCCCCAGGTTGCAAATGAAGCCGAAGGAAAATAGAGAGAAGGCAAATCAGCAAGACAAAATTGAGCCGTGTCCCCTCTAAAATATTCATGCCGTCACTGTAGCCTGGCTTTGCCATTGTAGAAGTTGCATAAATGAACACTGCAACCAGGGACTGGCATGTTTGTCTTCATCCCTGCTGGTACATGACCAGTACTAGTATTTACACTGGTACCCGTGCTCCACAGTTGCCAGCCTGCCGCCTGAGTGGGATTTTGCTTCTGCGGCACTGCCGACCGCAGCAGGACAGTGTACTCCAAAATTAAATAGCATCGGCTCACATCATCAGTAGGTCCATGTACTAGTAGTATATACTGTGATATTCGTGTCTAAACATTGCAGAGGTTACATGACTGTTACAGCTTCACAGCTCTCGCTGACAGACAATCGTACTTGTGTAGGATATTCAGGGATGGTACCAATGCTCAAGAATCAGGTTACTGCCTCACCGGAATAGCCGCCACTCGAAATTTTACATTTCACAACAGGTCAGGTTAATATGCAGAGAAATATCTTACAACAATCCATCAACACTTGAAATATAATGTGATGATGAGGCGCCGGAAGGTTGCTGACAATGCGCTGAGGACGAGAAGCATGATAACAAGGTAGGGAACTTCAGATCGTACCAGATATCTATCTCCAGCATGGATGAACTGAAGATGCAGAGCACTGCAACTCTTGATAACACCACATACAGAGATACAAGGAGCTCATATTTCTCCTCGGTAACCGCCACCGCCATAGTAATCTCTTCTGGAGCCGGCGATCGCCACAGACTTCTGGTGCTCCAGCTTCGGACAGTCAGCAAGACGATGTCCAAGACCACCGCAGAATGCACATCCCTTGACGCCACTCTCCTTGGCAATAGCCTCCGCGTCCTCCAGCGGGTCAATGAGCTCAGCGAGCACTGGTGGTATTCTCTGCTTCGCTTCCTTGAGCAAGTGCTTAAGGTCGAGAAGTGTGGTCTCGGTCTGGTTCTTGTTAATGAAAGTTGTTGCTATGCCGGTTTTTCCACATCGACCGGTTCGACCAATCCTGTGGACGTAGTTCTCTATTTCGGCGGGCATGTCGTAGTTGATCACATGCTGGATATCAGGGAAATCAAGACCCTTTGAGGCAACATCAGTAGCTACCAAAACATCCTTCGTTCCATTCTTGAAGAACTCAATCGCGTTCTGTCTTTCCTCCTGGTCTTTCCCTCCGTGGATCGCAACAGCTTCAACACCCTTCAGAAGAAGATACTCATGGATGTAGTCGACATCGACTTTGTTTTCACAAAATATAAGAACAGGAGGCGGAGTCTTTTGAAGGCATTCGAGGAGGTATATAATTCTGGCATCTTCCTTGACATACTCAACTTCTTGGATGACATCAAGATTTGCCGCTCCAGCTCTTCCAACATTGACAATAACTGGCTTCACTAGGGCGCTCTTTGCGAAGTTCTGAATCTTCTTGGGCATAGTAGCAGAAAACAAAAGGGTCTGCCTTTGTGCCTTGAAATGATCAAAAACCTCCCGAATGTCATCCTCAAACCCAAGATCAACCAGCCTATCAGCTTCATCTAAGGTTAAATACCTGTGCAAATAAAGAAAGCACTATTAAGAAACTTGAGAACTGTTTGCTGTACTTCTTTAAGACCCTCAGAAAAGTTCTACTAATGTAAATAATCCAATATAGAACATGATAATAAGATAATACAGATTAAAGCATCTGCATTAACAAAAAAATGGTTATCTCCTAGGAAATGGGGGATATTCTGTAGTCTTTGGACAGACTTCACAGCAAAAACATACATATTGGGCAGGGGAATTTTCAGCCTTAAGCCCCTAGATTCTGTTCTGAGCTACTTAACCTTGAACATTGATTGCATATATAGTGATATGTTCCTCAGAACCTTATCAGGAACTTATGGACTAAGGATGGTTCAGAATTAAAATAAAAAGGTATGCATTTGTAACTTATAGAGGCGTTCTAGTGAAATGCAAACAACTAAGCCTTTCCACAAGATGCAATATCGGTGTTAAAATGTGACAAGTACAGATATATTAAATTCAACATTCCATGCAAACCAATTCATGTTCACTCGTTATATATCTTCACTGGAGCTGTGCTCTCTTCTTTAAATCTAGTGCATACAGCTTGCAAGTTGCAGTGACATCGTAAGGGTTGGGAATTGAAATTATAGATAATTACTAGCAAAAATATGCATACTTCAACAGACATATCCCTGAAGTGTAGAAGTCAGGAACGTAAAAGAAACAGGAAGTCAAAAACATGTCAGACTATACTACTATCCTATGTACTCAGGGACGGATCCAGGATTTCAGCTTTGGGTGTACAAATTTTAACTAATACGAAACATAAAGGTCAAGTGGTAACATAGGTAAAAGTATAATGTACATATTGTAGGAAAATATATTAGGATTTTTTTTATGAGAAAAGTATCTTAAAAGGTGAGAGATTACAGAAAATAAGAAGAAAAATAGAGTTCTATCGGTTCCACCACTAATTCGATGCCACCCCGTCCCGTGTGATTTTATCAGTCGAATGCTTGGATCATCTTTTCTCGAATGGAAAAATGTGATGATTAGCCTATAATAATTTTCTTTTTAACGGATAAGGAATAAAGATCATAGATCATCACACAAATTTGTTAAGGGTAGAAATGTTTCTTGAAAAAGATGTACAAGGGCTACTCCCTAATGGGCCGCTTGCAATTTAGGCTGCACTTTTTTCGTTCAAAAATAAGGGTCGCCGATTTATTTAGATACACATGTAGCTGCACACTAAAACATGACTAAATACATGCGTATCTAGACAAATCCACAACACTTATCTCCGAGCGACGGGACTAGTAAACTATAAGATTTTCACTTAGTTTGTAGTTAAGGGAAATACTATATATGTTAGAGAAAACATGCTACTAGTATTATATATATACACCATACAACTATATGAGTTTTTCGAGAAAAGAACTATATAAGAGTTTTTTCTGAAAAAATTGGGTGTACATTTGTACACCCTTGCCCCATGCAAGATCCGTCCATGTATGTACTCCCTCGATCCAAATTAATGGACTCGGATTGGTATAGATTCAGATGTATCTAGCACTAAAACATGACTATATATACATCTGAATCTAGACAAATATGAGTCCATTAATTTGGATTGAAGGGAGTATCATTTTTACTCAAAAATCTTACTTTCACTTCATTCTTTGTAAAGCACAAAACCCTAAGTTCTGCATGAAGGTGCTAATCTATTAGAAAAAAGGTTATATTACTGCTTTCAAATAATAGCCTATTTGCTTATTATGTACTTCCTCCGTTTCAAAATATAAGATGTTTTACTTTTGTGAAGCGAATGTATCTAGACATCGTTTATTGTGTAGATTCGGAGTGAACCTATACGCTAAAAGATGTCTAGATACATTCGTTTCACAAAAACTAAAACATCTTATATTATGAAACGGGGGAGTACATCCCCTGTCCAACAAGTGCTTTCAATGATGATATACGGCATGATTGAGGATGAAAAAGCCAACCACGCATATGCATGCAGAAATTACGGATAATGCTTGTTGGTGCACTAAAAATATATATACTCATTGGTACTGTAGCAATGGTCCGCATCTAGGATCAGGATGGTTCTAGCCAATTTATCTATTTTCCTAAATAGTTGATTGTTTTTCAATGAAAATGGTCACTTATTTGATCTATCAAATACACAAGTTTATCTACTGATCTGTCCTACGCTTGTTGGGCAAGCCCTCTACAACAAGTTGCATATTGTAATTGCTGGCATTAACCAAGAAGATTGTCTTTACCGCGTCTAGTCTTATCTAGCGAGTCAATGGTCTCATTTTACTCCTAAATACCATCCCGTAAACCATGATGTCTGGCTGTTACCAGCTCACTACTACTCAGTAAGGCAAGTTTGCATTTAGATTTATCTGGGATCCAGCTGATTTTAGATAGAACAGCCCTCTATATGACACAATGCATATTGTAATCGTCGGCATTAGCCAAGAAGAACAATAAGTCTTTATTCAACGATTTCATCCAAATTCTTCTCTACCCAGCCTATGGTCTCATATTTCTCCTACAATCCTCACCATCAGCCATATCTCATGTGTACAACTGTGCATCAGTCATTGAAGAACTAGACACAGGACAACAGCCTCAGCTCCATGGTTTACCCATGAGAAATACACTCACCAGTCCATGTACACTAATGTATCTCATGTTTTAGTGCAGATGAGAACAAAGACAGTACATGTGTTTTCTCACCAGTCCATCTACACTAATGTATTGCACGTTTTAGTGCAGATAAGAACAAAGGCAGTACATATGTTTTCTCGGGCATATTAGAAAATAGGGTTCTTGACATGTCCTGCTGTACCTTTCGTATTTGCAATTCAGCAACTATTTTGAGTTCAAACTTTTTAATCAGGCTCTACGCACTAAGAAAACATATGTGACTGGCAAAATAGTTCAAATGTATAATTTGTCAAAGGTATAAAAACACAATATTAATCAGAAAGCCAGACACATACCTGCAGTTGTCAAGGTTCATCTTCTTTTTTGCAAGAAGATCCTTGAGCCGTCCAGGTGTGGCTACCACAATATGTACACCCTTCTTCACCACATCGAGTTGTGTCCTCATGTCTATACCCCCGATGCAAAGCAACGGTCGTATTTCTGGGAAACCAGCCTGCTTGAGTGGAGTGAGGAACATCTCAATCACATCATATGTCTGCTTGGCCAGCTCTCGTGATGGACATATGATCATCCCAAACGGGCCCTCGCCAGGCACAATGGGCATCAACATCTCTTCCTGCAGCGCCACCATGATGAGCGGCAGCACGAAGACCAGCGTCTTCCCAGACCCGGTGAAGGCGATGCCGATCATGTCACGCCCGGAGAGCACCACGGGAAGCCCCTGCACCTGGATGGGCGTGGGCTGCACGATGCCCTTCTCGCGGAGCATGCGGAGGACGGGCTCGGGGAACCTGAGGTCGCGGAAGTCACGGGCGGGCGGCGGGACCTCGTCACCCTCGACGAGGATGTGCCACTTGCGGCGGAGCTCGTCGGCCTTGGCGCGCGGCATGCGGCGGAGCCGCAGGGGCGGCTTCCAGCCTGTGCGGATCGGCTCGGTGTAGGTGATGCCCTTGGCGAGCTCCCGCACGGACATGAGCGTCTTGCGGTCGGAGAGGTTCTCGATCATCTCCTTCTCCTGCAGGATGAGCTGCTCGGTGGCGGTGACTTCCGGGGCGGCGCGCTTGAGCTGCGTGGACGTGACGAGGAGGCTGGGCTTGGCGGCGGGGGCATCGGGGGCGGCCGCGGGGTTGTTCGTCGGTAGGGGTGGAGGCGGCGGGAGTGAGGCAGGGGAGCCTGCGGAGGAGGGGGCGGCGGGCTTGGAGAGGCGCTGGTGGCGGAGGCGATCCGCCTCCATGGCCCTGCGCTTGGAGACGGGGATGTACTCCTCGTAGTCGTCCTCGTCATCGGATTTGGCCGCAGCGGCGGCGGCAGCGGCGGGGGCCATGGCTGGGGTTAGGGTTTGGAGGAAGGTGGGGATCTCGTCGGGGACGGGAATGGGGTGAAGAAAGAAGGATGAGATCCGGTCCGAGCCTGGGAAGAAGACGAGTTTAGTTACCGACTATGGAAATCAGGCGGTTCTTGGCCCGTGAGGCCCGGCCCAGGTGAAATTGAGAACGGCCCAAGACCAAACTGAATGCTCCCTCCCCCGAGAACGTACCTTTGTGGTCAACTATCCTCTTTTTAACAGTTTCTCAACAAAAACAAATAAATCATTTTTTAACATCTCAGAAGAAAAAAACCTTTGTGGTGCCACCCGTGCACCAAAGGAAAAAACAGGTGAACCAAATCCAAAGTAAATCTGAAGATAATTTATACTACTATATAGATATGATGTACTCATTTACTTTCTCCAGTTCAAAATATAAGACGTTTTACGTTTCTTAGTGCAACATTTGTCGCGTTATGAAATTTCTGGACTTTCTGAATATGCCCCTCCACTCGCTCCCTGATACGTCCAATTTGTATCACCATTCTATATCATAATTTATCTCTATTTATTAATGTTTGTCTTATTATGAGGTATTACTTATGGATTTTTCATCTGTTTATGCATGTTGGATGATTCTTGGAGGATGAACTGCCGGAGTTAGGATTCTGATGGAAAAGAAGACGTTTCGGTGCAATTTCGCGAAGATCAGAAAAATACCAGAAAAATATGGAAACATATTATTTTATCAGAAGACGAAGGAAGCCAGAAGGAGGGACGAAGATGGGCCTCAGGGGGCCCACACCCCCTAGGCGCAGGCACACCTGACCCCGCGCCTAGGGCGGGTGGGCACACCTGCCCGGCCTCGGACTCCGCCCCTTCGCCTATATCTTCCCTACGGAACCCTAAGCCTCGAGGGGCGACCACAAATAGATTTCCGCCGCCTCTAGGGGCGGAAAACACCAAGAGAGAAAGATCTCTTCGGCAGACAGATTTCTGTCGGGGAAATTCCTTCCCGAAGAGGGGAGACCATCTCCATCAACACCGTCATCAAGCTAGGCTTCATCCTGGTGATCACTTGCTTTTTATCCATGAATTATGCGGGTTGTTTAAGTGTGCAGGTATCACAACCGAGCAGAAGAAGTTACTCTCCATATCCTTGAAAGGGAGAGCTGAAGAATGGTATAAGCTGCTGAAGAATGGACAATCCATGGAATGGGAGGAGATGACATCTCTCTTTTACTCTAAATTTTATCCTCCTAGTAAAATTCATAAGGATATAAATCTTATATATAACTTTTGGCCTCTTGATGGAGAGAGTACATCTCAAGCTTGGGGGAGATTGAAGTTACTAATGCTCCCTCACCGCCCTCCCCGTGCCATCTCGCCGCCGGCCTCCCTCACCGCTCCCCACCGTTGTCCCCTCCATCACTGCTCCCCACTGTTGTCCGCTCCCTCCCCGCCGCCTTTCTCCCCATCGTCCTCCCTCTTTCTCTCACCCCTCACAACCGCCTGCCCAAGTTGGAGATCAAAGGTGACCCTTTTATGCGCCGGCGACGAGCTTCCGGGCGACAGAGGTGCTTGATCTATGTGCTCTGGCGCTGGATCCGTGTGCGCCGACGTGCCATCAAATCTGGAGCAGTGTCAGGGCAGCGGAGTGGCGGATCTCGAGCGACGTCGGAGCAGTGGAACGGAGGAGCAGAGGAACGCGTGAAGATTGCAGGGAACATGGAGGCGGCACGAGAGTCTCTGCTTGCTGGGTAAGGAGAAACACGGCGGCGGTGGAGGAGTGGATGGAGGGGAAGGGCGTGGTGGCGGCCGAGCGTGGTGGCGTCAACTTCTATTTCGACCAGCACGGTGACACCACCACCACTGCGGCAGGTAAGTCCACCTTTCTCTGAAATTTTATACACGTTCTTGATCAGTACTCGTTTTTGCTCTATACTCACCTGCAGATATGACAGAGATTAGTCCAAATTGTTGTCTTTGAATGTTGTTCTAATAGGAGGCCTCACCCTCATGTTAAATTATTGTCATTGTGCATGTCAATGAGTAGAATAATTAGGGTTCAGTAGAACTAGGTTGTCTGTCCATGGTTGTTTGTTCAAGAGAAAATGCTGGCATGAGTACTCCTCCGCCTAAAAATGCTCCTAATTTTTCCCCTGAAAATATTGGCATGGAGTTGCTATTTTTTTATCTTAAACAATTGATCTTATTTGGTGTAGGACTTGGTGTAGTGTTATTATACTCTTGGAGTAGCTTAGTGTTAATAGCAAACTAGAACTGTGTTTGATCTTGCACGAGTATTTAGAGCCCCTTAATTTTGGCACTCGTGCTGGCCATTACTGGCACACTGCCCAAAAGTCTAGCGTAACCTAGGACTTTTGCACCGTCATAGCCGCAATAAGCTATGATTATCGCCTACGGAATGGCGTTGTTTACTCTCAGTACAATGGAATTTCGTTCTCGGTTTCAACTGTGCAGACCATACTTTAATCAGTAGAGTGATCTTTGTCGCGTAAGGAAGATGCCCTCTTTGTGTTGTGGAACCGCATCACAACTGTTGGTGCTACTGCATCATGGCTGACAAAGTGGGCCAAGTTTTTCTTTGAGAGGATTATATGAACAGAATTTTAGCTATACTAATTGAGATTTCGCTCTAATGAAAGGAGAAAATTCAGTATTTAACTGAACAGAAGTTTAGTTGTACTTGCATTCTTGGTTAATCAATATAAGTACGATTAATTGACTTGGCAAACTGAAACTAGAACAAGCATTTAGCCTCTCAATCCTTTTATGGAGTAGTTATAATACTGTTATAATAGTTCTTGCTTGCTATTGTTTTTGTAGTCAGTGTTATTCTTGCTTGCTACTCCATGGATACTTGTGCTGAATATTGTTCTTGTAGTCAGTGTTGTTCTTGCTTGCTATTGTTTTTGTAGTCGGTGTTGTTCTTGCTTGCTACTCCATGGATATTGTCTTTTGTGTTGAATATTGTTTTAGTATTTTAGAGTTGTTCTTGCACATTGTATGTTAGTGTGATCGAGTAGCTGTATTTGAGAAAAGTCTGCAATGATGGGAAATGCTGAGCAGCAGTTACTGCTATCTTGTTGCTACTCCATGCTATATAAACACACAACAACAAATCCATGCTAGATAAACACACAATGATGGGAAAGTCTGAGAAAAGTCTGCAATGATGGAGTATCTTTGTAGCTATTCATGTCCATGCTAGATAAACATACAGCAACAACAACAATAATAACAATAACAACAGTACATAAACACATCGGTGCACATTTGACTATTTTTTTTCTTCCTCACAATAACATGAATTTGCTTGTTAGCTTGCTTGATCGCTTGCATCTTTTTCTCTTGCTTCTTCCACTTGCTTCTTCTTTCTTTGCCTCTTGTTTTCTTGCTTCTTGTCACTCGTTTCTTGTTCGGTTGCATTTTTTTCACTTGCTTCTTCCAATTGCTTCGTCTTCCTTTGCCCCTTGTTCCCTTGCTTCTTGTTACTCGTTGCTTGTTCAGTTGCATTTTTTTCACTTCCTTCTTCCATTTGCTTTGTCTTCCTTTGCCTCTTGTGCCCTTGCTTCTTGTCACTCGTTGCTTGTTCAGTTGCATTTTTTCACTTCCTTATTCCATTTGCTTTGTCTTCCTTTGCCTCTTGTGCCCTTACTTCTTGTCACCCGTTGCTTGTTCAGTTGCATTTTTTCGCTTCCTTATTCCACTTGCTTCCTCTTTCTTTGCTTCTTGTTCTCTTGCTTCTTGTTACTTGCCTCTTGTTCTCTTGCATCTTTTTCTCTTACTTTTTCAATTGCTTCATGTAGTATTAGTTTAGCATTTGCATAAACTTCTGCTGGAATTTTAAGCCTTCTAGGTAGCTGACCCAATTGCTTCTCCAATTTGTCCTTGCCCACATGAGGTGGGTCGTACCGATTTCCTCCTTCATGGTTCATTACTTGGATCATGCAGGTCTATAGACTTAGGAATATCTTATTTAGCTTACCAACCTCATAGTCATTAAACTCCTTTTGCACACCTTGAATAAAGTCATGTAGACTTTTGGAGTTTAAGGTATCAGTTAGTGACTCTAGAGATCTGAAAAAACCAAGATCTAGAACATTCAAATCGGGGCTATTTGCTGGTTGGTGAATCAGCTTCATGGTCAGTCCAGTTTTGGCCACAATTTCTGCCACCGCTTCTCCAAATGCTTTGTCATTTGGGAGAATATGAGGTGTGGTGTTGTCTTGTTGTATTAGAATCGTTTGCCCAACGTCTTGTACATGCCAAGAAGCTAAGATAGCAGGCAAAACCTTCTCAATTGTAAATTACCTCATCACTTCCCTATTAACTTTGATTGATTTGATCTCCAATGTCTCTTTCGGTCTATTGTCACTTCTTCGCGCAGCTGGAATTTCCTTAACAAATGGCCAACAACCTATTTTTCCTGAGAATGTCACTGTCCCCGTAGTGTCAAACCTTGGTCTAGCAACAGTCGTTAGAAACATGACCTTTCCAATGCAGTTCTTGCTATGCACAGCTCTTATTGGAACATCCTCCTCTAGTAGCAGATAATAGTTCCTATTTTTCTTTGTCATGTAAAACCACTTCTCATCGATATGCAAAATATTTTGCATAGTGGTAAATTTTGGGGTTGCATCTCCTTTGGTTTCTTCATCAAGCATAGACAAGCAAAATTCTATCCTATCCATCTTATTCTTTTCTCTTAGAGCTGGCTTCAAAGAACTTGAGTGTCTCTTTATGTACTTCATTTTGAACCTTCTATAGAGTGTAGTAGGATTGGCTCCCAACTGCCATGCGAGAGACTTAATAGTTGATCTTTGGTTTAGTGGTATAGTGCGAACGAGAGATAGATCTATTTTTATTGGTTTTCATCCACACCTTCCTTTCTTCTTGTTTGAAACATCCACCTCTAAACCCTCGGTGATTTGTCTCATTGCAATTTTCCATATCCTTTGTATAATTTGGATGTCTGCTCCAAAAAATGTTGCTATGTCTTTCTTGTCCCTTTTTTGAACTTGCCATCATTCTTCATACACTGGAATGCATTGCTACATAAGCAACAAATCTTTGTTGATCATCAAGCGATTTTATATGCCTCACTACTTGCTGAGCACCTGTAGCACCTTGCTCATGATCTTCCATTTCTTGCTCATGATCTTCCATTTCTTCATCTGTTAAATGGAGTACAAAATAAATTAAAAGGCAGTTTTCATGCTTGACAAATGCTCCTATGTATTCATGCTTGACAAATTAGCAGTACTATGGATATTGACAAATTAGCAGTACTATAAATTAAAAGGCAGTGTTCCATTGTATTTCAAACTTATGAGTGTATCACACACTATGAGAAGCAGATGCAATTGGCCGTACATGTGAATTCTAAATTTCTAATAATAACATCCTTAGTTTACATAAGACATATGCATACTAGGCGTTCTAGCATTGTTATCTGGTAACTATTGCTGATACTATTGTAGTTATTCAGGAGAAAACAAAACGCAAACCTGTGTAATCATGCTAACAATAGTTCACTACTCTGTTATTTTTAACATGGTAGGATGGGATTAAAACCATAGTTTTCGTTGGTATTTGGTTTCTGAAAAAAGGTCCTGAGATATACTCTTATTTTTCTGTCATGGTTTTCTATTAAGCTTGAGTACATGTTTAAAAAATTACGTTTGGGATGCAGGGTTGGTGTCGTCTTCAGTGGTAGGCAGTCCTCAGGTAGGCACAATGTTATATGGGGACTACATGATGCTTTAAATTCTCACAACCCAAGCAGCAAACTTATTGGTTTCCTTGGTGAGTGGATGTTGGTTTATTCACAATGGTTCTTGTAATGAGATTTTTATCTTTGTTATTTGGCCTGTAGGGCATCTTTGAATCCTATAATATGAAAAACAACTACTATACGATTTCAAAACACACACAAAAATTGCAGGAGTAATCCTTTGTATAGAACAAATGAAAAAAATTCAGCCATGCATGCAGAAATCTACTTTCACTAGCCATGCAGTAGTACCATTTTCATGATGCGCTAGTGGAGGTGTGTCCTGTAACCAATTTAGTCATGGTAGTATTCCTCTTTTACTTTGCAAAATTCTGGCGCTATTTTTTCTACACTAGCCCTTGATTCTTTCTTTTACTTTTACTAACCACTAATATAACATTCAATGCCTTGGTTTGATTAATAATCCTAGAATTCTTTACAGTTAGTAATACTACTATTGTTGAGATGGATTATTCAGAGTGGCAGTCTACTCCTACTCCTATGAGTTTTGCATATATGAGTATCACGTTACAATAGGAGTACTTTCTTGAAACAAAAATACACACAAATACATCATTATATGTACTGCTACTGATGAATTCCTCTAAAGTTTTGAAAGCTAATGTACCTTCATGTTCTCCTTGTACTAGATGGACGTCGTCTTCTTCAGGTGGAGTGAAATTCAAGTCTGGTAGCACCATACCGATCCGATTGTTGCTGCTCCTATTTGTTCGGGTATGGGGTTGTTGCTGTGATCTACTCCTGCTGCTCTTTGTTTAGTTTTGGTGTTGTTGTTGTTGCTGCTATTTGTTCACCGTACATGCCGATGTCTGCTGCTACTGATCTCTGTGCTAGGAATGTGCAAGGGGTACCTAGGCGTCGAGGCGTTGGTGGTCGAGGCGAGGAGCACCTGGGCGAGAAGGCGATGGTGCTGATGAGCTGACCAGACAACGATTTGCTCCTACGGTTGAGAGGAAGAGGCGAGGAGCACCTAGGAGAGAAGGTGACGGTGCCGGTGAGCTGCCCGGCCCGCAGTCTGCACCTGCTGCTAGCGTTGAAGGGAGGAACCTGGAGCACTCTCGCTGGCCTTCTCCCCTAGCCGACACTCTGCTCCTGCTGGTGGGGGAGGCTAGCGAACTACTGGTTGGCGACCTGCATGCCGGCAAGCTCCTGCTTTGCTCTCGATGGCGATCAAGGGAGATGCCCCCTGCCTGGAGCACGGCCGATGCTCTACTTCTGCTAGGCGGGAGAAGTCGGCGAGCTACTGGGTGACGGCTGGCATGTTGGCGATCTTCCGGCGATCGAATAGGCAAGGGGATCGATTCAAAGTGCAGCCTCTGACGAGCTGGGCATTGTGCGTGAGCTGGGAGCTGCGCGAGGATCGGGGCGACATCGCGGGTCATTTCCAGCCGGCCGCGTAAGGATCTGGGCGGGATCGCGTCGATTCCGGCCGACCACACGAGGATCTGGGTGAGATCGCGTCGATTTCGGCCGATTGCGCGAGGATCTGCGCGAGCGCGCGTCCACTCCGGCTGGGCTGAAGGGTTTCGCAGCATAGTAAATCAAAAAATTTCTACGGATGCGAATGGGAAAGCCAAGATCTAATCTAGGAGATGCAAACAACGAGGGGAAATGGATGAGATCTTCATATCCTTGAAGATTCGCACAGCGGAACGTTCGACGGAACGTGGGTGATGTAGTCGTACTCGCTTCTCCTCCTCGCGATCCGATCCGATCTAACACCGCAAGTCGCGATGTCTCCGAGAGATGCACACGTGCGGCACCTCGACGTCTCCTCCTTCCTCGGTCCAGCAAGTATGGTGGAGAGATGGATTGGATCTACAACGCGACAACACGGTGCAAGTGGTGGAGAGTTTCTGCAGCAGGGCTTCGCCTACCACTACTAGAGAAAAGGCTATAGGAGACATGCTTATGCGAGGCACATTTAGCATATGCGTCTCCTATAAAAATAGGCGAGGCGCACTTTACGATATGCGCCTCTAGTATAAAAATAGGCGAGGCGCATATGATAAGAATGCGCCTCCTATAATCCCTGTACGGATAGAATCTAGCAGCCCCATATTATGCGAGGCGCATTCTAGTCATATGCGCCTCCTATATATCAGATAGGACAGAATGCGCCTCGCATAATCTATGTGGGCCCGCATGTTGGTAGGTGCACGAATATGCGAGGCGCATATGGCTATATGCGCCTCCTATATTTGATAATATGCGAGGCGCATATGGTCATATGCGCCTCAAGTAACTCCTGCGGGCCCAGGCGGAGGTAGGTGGCCGCATATGCGAGGCGCATATTGCTATATGCGCCTCCTATAGTTTGAATCATAGGAGGCGCATATTGTGCAATATGCGCCTCGCATAACCTGGCACCACTTTTTTCCAGCTTTTTGCACATGGAACCAAACAGCCTTTTTCCAGCTTTTTGAATATTTAAAATATTTGCAGTATATTTTATAGTTTATATTGTGTTTGGACAATGCTTTTACATGAAAAATGGCCTTTAAAAAAATTCTAAAAAGTTTGTGACCCCAGGATTCGAACCTGGATGGCTAGTGTTTGGAATCGGACAAGGCATGTTACCACTAGGCTGCTACACGTTTATTGATAGAAACCAGCGCAGTGCGTTATTTGTCCATGACTGCAAATTATACGAGGCACATTCGGTCCAAATGCGCCTCGCGTAATATTATACGAGGCGCACTCTACGGTATACGCCTCGCATATCTGGTACCCCGCACGGACCGTTTTCCTTTTCTCTGGATTCAACCGTCGTCGTCCTCCAGATCGAAGTCGTATTCATCCTCCGCCCGCTGTCCGTGTCTCACGCTGCTGCGCGCCAGTCGAGTCGATGGAGAAGGCGGCGTCCTTCCTCTCCTCCCTGCTTGGCGGCGGCGGAGGCGCGGGAGAGGAGCCGGCGGGAGATCCGGCGGCGACGGTGGCGTCGATCCTGATATACCCCATCAAGTTCTGCAGGGGCGTCACCTCCTTCGGTACTCACTGGCTGCTTCACTCAACTCTGCTCACCCCCTCCCTCCTCCCTTCTTGATTCTTGAGTGGAGCTCTGAGTCTGATCTGATGGATGCCGACGGCTGCGTGCAGGGTTCCGCCGGAGGCCTTCCACGAGGACCAGCGCTTCGGGTACGCGCCCCTCGACGCCTTCTACCAGCCCACCGAGGCCTCCACGCAGCTCTCACCCGTCTTCGGCGGCCAGCAGCTGCTCGAGGGCGACGCCACCGCCGCAGACTTCAGGGGACAGCAGTCTGGTGGCGCGTTCGATGTCGAGGTCAAGCTCAACGCCAAGCTCCGGGTCAAGGTCTGGGCATTCAAGGTCGCCGGGCCAGGATCATTGCCTCAGCCTCCCGCCTCGAGCCGCAGCTCCGCCCGCGTTCAAGCCCGTCGAATGCAAAGTCTGGTTTTGATTCTGTGATTCCGCCATTTGGTTCGATTCCTTTTTCGTGGGTGCGTTTGGGGGGTATCTGTCTCTCGATCCATAGATCTTGTTAGATATTTTCGATGGGTTACCTATACTACTAGTAGCTGCTAGCATTGGTTTAGCATGGACATATTATCGCTCAATTATCACTCGTTCGCTTGGTTCTTTATTATACTACTACCATATACTCTCATATGTTTGACAAAGACTGAAGTCAGACTGACTAATAATCTACAATTTTAGTGTGTTATTTGCTTGATTAGCCAATTAGTACTATATAATCTACATCTTGTGTATGTATGTTGTTTACTTATTCTTAGAATCAATGTTAATATATAGCAGACATTTCAAATTGATCGATTTACATTTCTTTACCTGTTTGGGTGATAACCAGTAAACATATTTATGCCATATATTTGAGCATACTGAACTTTTCATTGTTCCGGACGCTGGAATAGTTCTGACAATGTTATGGGAATATGGCCATGTGGTATTTTCCCATTTGGTTCTTACACTGATGTTATTTGTTGTCCCTGACTCCCTAATTTGCTGCAGGAACTGAGGTGTCGCCAGCCCCCTGTCTTGTTACTGAAGCAACTAATGTTGTTTGCGGTTGCATGTATGCGGGAGGGGAGAGCCAATGGGGGAGTCGGCCCAGAGGGATCCGGCGCTGATGCCGCTCCTATGGAGGCGGTTCGGCGGCAGAATCAGCCCCAGTCCAACGCGTCCTCGTCCGGGACAGGCTGCCGGCTGCGCCTTCCTGCTGGGGCAACAACGTCTCGGTGGTTCAGGAGAGGAGGGGCCGGAGAGAGAGGCCTGGCGCTGGCGACGCCGTCGAGGTCGAGGAGGGCGCCGGCTCCGGCTCCGGCGCGGGAGTCGCCGCCGCGTTGCCCGCGTGGTGTTGCATCTGCCCCGAAGGGGACTGCAGGCTGGAGGCCAACCCGAGCGCCAACGGAAAGGAGGACCCGGGGCTCCGCTCCCTCCTCGAGCGCAACGACTTCTACTCCGACGACTGCAACCCGCACGCCGCCGCTACTACCGCCGGCAACGCCAACGCCAACGCCAACGCCATTGCCATCGAGGTCGTCTGGAAGCCCAAGACCGGCCAAATCGGTCAGTTGCCTATCACCTTCTGCCTCCCCTCGGATTGCAATGTGGTGATCAGGAACATTTTGAGCTGAAATCAATGGCAATGGCGTGCTGTGTGGTCGTTGGCAGGGAGGCAGGAGAAGGAGTACGAGATGACGCTCAAGAGGACGATGCAGAGCATCTGCCTGCTCACTGTCCACCCCAACACCACCACCTCTGTCATTCTTCAGGTCAGGCCTCCTCCCCTGCATTCTGCTATGGCTTGCGCTAGTTCTGTTTACTTGCCATGATTCCTGGCTGCTGCAAGTGATGTGTAGCTTTGTGCATTGTACTGTCTCCAGCATTAGCTGCTGCAAGTGATCTGTACATCTATCTCAACTAAGTAATGATTGGACACTATTGTATAAAACTCCTCTCTTTTGTGCTTATAATTATAGGTAGATGAGACGAAGGAGAATGAGAGAGATTGACAAGGAAGCTTGATTAGGTATGCATGTCTTGCTACTATCTTTATGCATAGATAGATGTTTTTATAATCTGGACAGTGTAACTGTGTACACTATTCTTTTAGCCTAGCTACCTTAGATTTGAGCAATGTCTAGTTATGACTTTACATGTGCTTGTACTTTGTTATAGGAGATAATCGTACCAGCCTTTATCTTTTATTATATTTTTAGAAAAATGAATTGTTTGAATCTTAGCATTTGATGCTGGAATGTTGAGAGATACTGAATTAGTATATGTAGCAGAAGTTACAGTTTTAAATTTGTTGTCAATTATGGGGAAAACTAGCATTTTTAAAGCTGATATCTTCCGTGGTTCACTGTAACCGGTGTATAACCTGCCATTGTTTTGCAAAATACCCAACCAAACAGTGGTAAGGGAGCTGTTTACATTACACCACCGAACCAAACAAAATTGGAATTTGTCCATACCACCCGTGATACCCTGTGGTACCTGATTACATTTCCATTACTGTTACCAGTTTTGAACCAAACACCTTCTTGATGTATTTCAATTCGAGTATTACTATTGTTTTTGGTAGAAACCAGATGCTCCTGATTAAATGAAAAATTCAGCCCCCGATTAAACTGTACTAGGCTATCGGTACTTCCTTGCAGATTTCCAGATCAAGGTTTTAGCAGTCCAAAATATCATGACGGGCGGCTGTGCATCGTGACAGTCCAGGTGATGCAGCTCTGGGTGCGCGGGGAGACAAGGTGCAGCGACAACGGGTGGGTTCTGGACAGGGAGATGAATCTTCACAAGGTGTACGACACGGTGTCGGGCCTGCCCAGGGACATGATCAGCAGGGTGAAGAGCATCTATGTCACCGACATCGACGCGGGGCAGAAACGGAGGTTGTTCATCCAGATGTTGGGATACGGGTGCTACTCCTTCGATCTCAACTCTCAAGACCAGCAAGCTGGAGTGCCTTCCGATGAAGGGTGTCAAGGAGTATGGGCACCCTGTCTTTGCCTACTTCCTCGCCTGGCCGCCATCGTTTCTCTCTGCATACTGACTTTCAGGTGATTGGTAACCATCCTCCCCCTCTTTACAATGTCATTTTTCTTGAGTGATGTTGCTTACTCAGATAACTTTTTTCCACCATGTTGTTGCCTAGATTAGTTTGTTGCTTGTGAATAATACCGTGGATAAGAGCATTGTCTTCGACCAGTAGCATTGGAAGCACAAGTATCTAGTGCCCAACTTGTAAATTTACTGGCATTTCTTTTTGCAAGATAGATAGTGTACTGAAGCTGAAAGTGGTATTTAAGGAATGCAAATCAATTATACGTGTCTTCTTTGGATGTTCTAGTAAACACTGTATTTCTCAATTCCTGTTAGTTGAGATGATTAGAGATTTTTTTATGCTAGTTGTAGAAAGATCTGATCACATACCTGTACTTCCTCTATTGATTCTACTACATGGTTTATAGTCTCCAGCCACTCTACTACATGTGCATGACTCTACACATGCTAGTTGTAGAAATCAGAGAGGTGGCGGTAGAGAAGTGGAGGAGGCATGGAAGGAAGAAGTGGAGGAACTTCCTCGTGATCACCACCTTGTTACTTTTCATGGTAGGTTATGTGTTCTACTTCATCTAGGTAGAGCTACGTCGTTGGAGTTGTAATGTGATTGTGAAATTGTACTCGAAGGTGTAATGTGATTGTGAACTTGTACTCGGAGGTGTGAACTTGTGGCACAAACACTTGATGTATGAACTTGTATGTCATGATTGATGTGTAATGTATTGTATTCATGTTGGTTCTATTATGCTTTGGCAAAATGCAAGTTTCAAAAATTCATGGACTATATTGTATATTTGAATATCTGATATTATTATTTATAGTGGTCAGAAAACTTGAATTTGAAAATATTATGAGGCGCATATAGGAAACTATAGGAGGCGCATATACTATAAATACGAGGCGATTCGAAACATATGCAGGCATATACTATAAATACCCGAGGCATTCGAAACATATGTGAGGCGATACTATAAATACCCGAGGCATATGCGAACATATGCGGGCATATATGCGCCTAGGCGACATCGACATATGCGCCGCATATATGTGAAGTATAGGAGGCGCATATCAGATGCGCCTCGCATAAGAAATACCCGAGGCTTGAAGCTAGAGGCACATGTGATATGCGCCTCGGATAGCCTTTTTGGTGCGCCTCAGATAGGCTTTTCTCTAGTAGTGTACACGCAGTCGGGAGGGAGAGGGAGAGGAGGGCAGCAGGGCGGCTAGGGCTTCAGGAGGAGGTGTGGGAGGGGTGCGCCCCCATCCCTCTTTATATAGAAGGGTGGGAGGCCAGCCCTTGCCCCTCCCCCAAGCCCTAGGGCCGGCGGCCAAGGAGGAAGGAGTGGGGGGCATTTTCCCCCTTCTAGAAGCTCCCCTAGGGTTTCCCTAGGGTTTGGCCGGCTGGGCCCTATGTGGCCTTGTGCCCCTGGCCCAATGAGGCCAGGGCACTCCCTCATAGGCCCATGCCCCCTCCCGACAGGTGGGGCCATGTTGGTCCCCCTCTAGAAGGTTCTAGAAGCTTCCGGTACAATACTGATTAACCCGAAACAATTTCGAACTCCAAAAACTGCATTGCCTTATATGAATCTTATTCTCCAAACCATTCCGGAACCTCTCGTGATGTCCCGGATCTCATCCGAGACTCCGAACAAAAACTCATAAACCAATTATCCAATCTATCCTAGCGTCGAGACACGTTAAGTGTGTGACCCTTCGGGTTCGAGAATATGCAGACATGATCTTATATCAATAATCAACAACGGGGTCTGGAAACCCATATTGACTCCCACACATTCATCCATGATCTTATCGGATGAACCACGATGCCAGGATTCAATCAATCCCATATATATTCCCTTCGTCTCGCGATATTTTACTTGCCCGAGATTTGATCGCTTGCATGCCATACCTAGTTCAATCTCGTTCACGAAGTACTTTACTCGTTCAGAATCCGATATCACTTTGTGATTAACTCCTTAACCACGTGCTTGCAAGCGGTGTTGATATCGACACGAGTGGGCCCGAAGTATATCTCTCCGACTTGGGAGGGACAAATCCCATCTCGATACATACAACCCAACAGGTACTTTCCGATCACCTGAGAGACACCTTTATGATCACCCTCTCATAGGATGACGTTTGATGACCTCAAAGCTTTCTTCCGATACTAGGGAGTTGTATTATCTCATGGTCTAAGGAATACAATATTTGACATAAGAAAAGCTTCGCAAAGATGAACACGATGACACGATCTAATTGCTTCGCTTAGTTTGGGTCTGTCCATCATATCATTCTCCCAATGATATGATCTCATTATTAATCGACAACTCATGTCTATTGTTAGGAAACCTTAACCATCATTAATCAATGAGCTAGTCCATAGAGGCATACTAGGGACACGGTGTTGTTCACAAAACCACACAAGTATTAAAGTTTCCGCTTAATACAATTCTAGCATGGAATATAAACTTTATCATGAACAAGAATTATAATAATAACATCTTTATTATTGCCTCTAGGGCATAATTCCAACAGTCTCCCACTTGTACTAGAGTCAATAATCTAGTTTACATCTGGCAACAATCTAACACCCATGGCACTAAGGTGCTGATCATGTTTTGCACGTGGAAGAGGTTTAGTCAATGGATCTGCGACATTCAGATCTATATGTACTTTACTAATCTTCAGATCTCCATCTGCTATATAATCTCGGATTATATGAAACTTGCGGTTGATATGCTTGGTCTTTGGATGATATCTTGGTTCCTTAGCGAGTGCTATGGCGCCAGTGTTGTCACACAATATGTCCAGTGGGTCCAAGGCACTTGGAACCACGCCAAGCTCAGTGATGAAGTTCCTGATCCAAACTCCTTCACTTGATGCTTCTGCAGCAGCCATGTATTCCGCTTCTCAGTAGATCCCGCGATCACGCTTTGCTTGCGACTTCTCAAATTTCCTCCATTCAAAATATAAACGTATCACGTCGAGATTTAGAATCATCCTTGTCTGTCGAAACTAGCATCGATGTAACCTTTACGACGAGTTGTTCATCACCTCCATAGACTAAGAACATTTCTTTAGTCCTATTTAGGTACTTTAGGATGTTCTTCACGGCTGTCCATGTTCCACTCTGGATCACTTTGATATCTCGTCACAAACTAAGAGCATTGGACATCCGTCTAGTACACAAGATGGCATACATGATAGAACCTATGGCCGAGGCATAAGGCACTTTGCTCATAGCTTCTCTATCATTTACCGTAGCTGGACACTGAGCCTTGCTCAATATCTTACCTGACAACATAGACACTGAACCTTTCTTTGCCTTATCCATTCTGAACCTTTTCAGAACTTTGTCTAGGTATGTACTCTGACTTAAAGCTATCAGGCGTCTTTGTCTATCTCTATAGATTTGATGCCCAATATATAAGCAGCTTCCCCTAGGTCTTTCATTGAAAAACATTTGTTCAAATAACTCTTCACATCGTTAAGCATGTCAATGTCATTTCCAATAATCAATATGTCATCCACATATAGTACCAGAAAAGTCACTGAGCTCCCACTCACTTTCTTGTAGATACAAGCTTCGTAGCAATTTAGAACAAATCCAAAGCTCTTGATCACTTGATCAAAATGAAGGTTCCAACTCCGAGATGCTTGCTTCAGTCCATAAATGGAACGCTGAAGTTTGCACACCTTATCATCATCCTTAGGATCGACAAAACCTTAGGGTTGCATCATATACAACTCTTCATGAATGTTGCCATTGAGGAACGCAGTCTTGACATCCATCTGCTATATTTCATAATCATGAAACGCAGCAATTGCTAATAAAATCCGAATGGACTTAAACATCGCTACGGGAGAGAAAGTCTCATCGTAGTCAACACCTTGAACTTGTCGAAAACCTTTCGCGACAAGTCGTGCTTTATAGACGGTAACATTACCATCCGCGTCCGTTTTCCTCTTGAAGATCCATTTGCACTCAACAGCCTTTCGGTCGCTAGGAGGGTCCGCCAAAGTCCATACTTGGTTTTCGCTCATGGATCCCAATTCGGATTTCATGGCTTCTAGCCATTTCTCAGAGTCTGGGCTCATCATCGCTTCCTCATAGTTCGTAGGTTCACTGTCATCTACTAACAAGACAGTTAAGACAGGGTTGATGTACAACTCAGGAGGGGCACGCGACCTTGTCGACCTACGACGTTCAGTAGTAGCATCGTCTGAAGCTTCATGATCCTTATCATTAGCTTCCTCTATTGTTGGTGCAGGCGACACTGGAACAATTTCAGGTGCTGCGCTACTCTCCAACTCAAGAGAAGGTTCAACAACCTCGTCTAGCTCTACTTTCCTCCCACTCACTTCTTTCGAGAGAAACTCCTTCTCAAGAAAGGATCCGTTCTTTGCGACAAACACTTTGCCTTCGGTTCTGTGATAGAAGGTATACCCAATAGTTTCCTTAGGGTATCCTATGAAGACGCATTTCTCCGCATTGGGTTCGAGCTTGTCCGCATCAACTTCTTGACGAAGCTTCAGATCCCCAAACTTTAAGAAACGACAACTTAGGTTTAGCACCAAACCACAGTTCATACGGTGTCGTCTCAACGGATTTAGATGGTGCCCTATTTAAAGTGAATGCAGCAGTTTCTAATGCATAACCCCAAAATGATAACGGCAAATCAGTAAGAGACATCATTGATCGGACCATATCTAATAGAGTTCGATTCCGACGTTCAGACACACCATTACGCTGTGGTGTTCCGGGTGGCGTGAGTTGCGAAACGATTCCGCTTGCTTTAAGATGCGTGAGAAAATCATAACTCAAATATTCACCTCCACGATCAGATCGTAGAAACTTAATTTTTCTGTTACGATGGTTCTCCACTTCATTCTGGAATTCTTTGAACTTTTCAAATGTTTCAGATTTATGTTTCATTAAATAAATATGCCCATATCTACTTAAGTCATCGGTAAAAGTGAGAAAATAGCGATATCCACCACGCGTCGAAACACTCATCGGTCCGCATACATCGGTATGTATGATTTCCAACAAGTCCGTTGCTCGCTCCATCATTCCGGAGAACGGGGTTTTGATCATATTGCCCATGAGGCATGGTTCGCATGTATCAAATGATTCAAAATCAAGAGACTCCAAAAGTCCATCAGAACGGAGTTTCTTCATGTGTTTTACACCAATATGACCTAGACGATAGTGCCATAAATAAGTAGTATTATCACTATCTACTTTGCATCTCTTAGCCTCAATGTTATGGATGTGTGTTTCATCCCTTTCGAGATTCATAAGAAATAAACCATTCACAGCAGGTGCATGACCATAAAAGATGTTACTCATATAAATAGAACAACCATTATTCTCAGATTTAAATGAATAACCGTCTTGCAATAAACACGATCCAGATATGATGTTCATGCTCAACGCAGGCACATAATAACATTTATTAAGGTTTAAAAAACTAATCCCGAAGGTAAAACTAAGGAGAGTGTGCCGACGGCCATCACATCAACTCTTGATCCGTTGCCAACGCGCATCGTCACCTTATCCCTCGCAAGCCGCCGTCTATTCCGTAGCTCCTGTTTCGAGTTACAAATATTAGCAACTGAACCAAAGATCAAATACCCGTGCACTACAACGAGGGCTAGTAAGGAAAACATCAATAACATGTATATCAAATATACCTTTGATGGTGCCATCCTTCTTGTCCGCTAAGTACTTGAGCAGTTGCGCTTCGGTGACCCTTGTCCTTGCAATAGAAGCACTCGGTCCAGCTTAGGTCCGACTTGAGCGTCTTCTCGGAGGGCAACGCGCTTGCCGCCTTTCTTGAAGGGCTTCTTTGCACCCTTACCTTTCTTAAAGGTGGGGCTTGTTGACCATCAACACATGATTATCCTTTTGATGTCCACCTCGCAGCCTTGACTTAGCGAAGAGCTCGGTGATCGTATTAGTGGAACCAATCTGATTATGAGTCACTACAAAACTTTTGTAGCTGGGAGGGAGTGATTGCAGAACCCTGTCAATCTTGAGCTCCTTTGGAATCTTGCAGTCTAGTTGCTCATGGCGTTGAGTGTAGCCCGACATCTTTATGGCGTGCTCACTAACGGAACTCCCTTCCTCCATCTTGCAGTTAAAGAATTTCTCAGAGATCTCATATCTCTCAGAACGGGCCTGAGTCTGAAACATAGTTTTCAGCTCCTCAAGAATCTCAAAGGGCCCGGGATAGTCTTCAAAATGATTTTGAAGGTCCGATTCCATAGCAAACAACATGGTTCTCTTAATCACACCATAATCATCTTTGCGCGACTGATAAACAGCTTTCTCATCACCAAGCATCTACAAGTAGGCCACCTAGCGCATTCTCAAGGACATAGTCCTTTTGTCCGCCAGCGAGAATGATTCTCAGATTGCGGAACCATTTGGTGAAGTTAGACCCATTGTTCTTAAGCTTTTCTTTCTCAGCAAAAACGTTGAAGTTGAAGTTGGACTTAGCCATTTGATCTACAATATTTGCAAGTACAAATTAGACTATGTTCATGATAACTAGTTCAACTTAATCAAATTACTAGATGAACTCCCACTAAATTCAACATCCCTCAAGTTGTTTAGTGAACATGATCCAAATTCACCACACCTAATCCGATCTTCACGAGAAGAGATGTGGTTTCAATGGTGGACAATGAAGTGTCGATCATATCATTCATATGACTCATGCTTAATCTTTCGGTTCATGTGTTCCGAGGCCATGTCTGTACATGCTAAGCTCGTCAAGTCAAACCCAAGTATTTCCGCGTGTGCAAAACTGGCTTGCACCCGTTGTATGTGAGCGTAGAGTTTATAGCACCCGAACATCACGTGATGCTTGAACACGACGAACTTTCGCAACGGTGCATACATGGGGAGAACACACTTTTATCTTGATCTTTTAAGTGAGGAATCATCTTATAATGCTACCGTCGCGATCTAAGCATAATAAGATACATAAAAGGATAAACATCACATGCATATAACTTTACGTGACATGGTATAGCCAATATTCGCGCAATGATCTCCATCTTGTGCGTGCCGGCATGATCTCCATCACTCCACCATGATTGCCTCCACCACGAATAGCAACTACAACTATTGCTAACTACTTAGCGATAAAGTAAAGCTATTACATGGCGTATAAGAAGTTGACACACAGGTCATACACACTTATAAAGACAACCATATGGCTCCTGCCGGTTGTGTACTCATCGACATGCAAGTCGTGAAACATTACAAAACATGATCATTGCATACAACATACACATCACATCTTGGGCCATACCATATCACAGAAAACACTCCCTGCAAAAACAAGTTAGACGCCTCTACTTTGTTGTTTCATGTTTTACGTGGCTTATGGGAGTAGCAAGCTAAGAATGATTCTTACCTACGGAAAGCCACAACGGTGATATTTTGGTTGCCAAACTCCGGTGTAAATCCCATGACAACTATAGTGAGAAAGCGGCATCCACCGGCCGCATGTGTGGAACAAGCCACACGCGTCAAGTGCGGGCGGTCATGACGAGGTCGCGTAAGGTTGGCCTGGACCGCTTCGATCTCACTATCCCGCGTCATAAGAAGTACACAAACAAGAGGCTTGCAACAGAAAACATCAATGCTCGTAACAACCATGTTGCGTTCTACTCGTGAAACACATCTACGCATAGATCTAGCTCTGATACCAATGAAGGGTTTGTGACATAGTAAATCAAAAAAATTCTACGGATGCGAACGGGAAAGCCAAGATCTAATCTAGGAGATGCAAACAACGAGGGGAAATAGATGAGATCTTCATACCCTTGAAGATTCGCACAGCGGAACGTTCGACGGAACGTGGGTGATGTAGTCGTACTCGCTTCTCCTCCTCGCGATCCGATCCGATCTAACACCGCAAGTGGCGATGCCTCCGAGAGATGCACACGTGCGACACCTCGACGTATCCTCCTTCCTCGGTCCAGCAAGTATGGTGGAGAGATGGATTGGATCTACAACGCGACGGCGCGGTGCAAGTGGTGGAGAGTTTCTGCAGCAGGGCTTCGCCTACACGCAGTCGGGAGGGAGAGGGAGAGGAGGGCAGCAGGGCCGCTAGGGCTTGAGGAGGAGGTGTGGGAGGGGTGCGCCCCCATCCCTCTTTATATATAGGGGTGGGCGGCCAGCCGCCCTCCCAAGCCCTAGGGCGCGTGACCAGGAGGAGGAGTGGGGGGCAAGTTCCCCCCTTCTAGAAGCTCCCCTAGGGTTTCCCTAGGGTTTGGCCGGCTGGGCCTTATGGGGCCTCTTGTGCCCCTGGCCCAATGCAGCCAGGGAACTCCCTCATAGTCCCATGCCCCCTCCCGGCAGGTGGGACCACGTTGGTCCCCCTCCGGAAGGTTCTAGAAGCTTCCGGTACAATACCGATTAACCCAAAACAATTCCGAACTCCAAAAACTGCATTGCCTTATATGAATCTTATTCTCCGGACCATTCCGGAACCTCTCGTGATGTCCCGGATCTCATCCGAGACTCCGAACAAAAACTCATAAACCAATTATCCAATCTATCCTAGCGTCGAGACACGTTAAGTGTGTGACCCTTTGGGTTCGAGAATATGCAGACATGATCTTATATCAATAATCAACAGCGGGGTCTGGAAACCCATATTGACTCCCACACATTCATCGATGATCATATCAGATGAACCACGATGCCAGGATTCAATAAATCCCATATATATATTCCCTTCGTCTCGCGATATTTTTCTTGCCCGAGATTTGATCATCGGTACCGTCATACCTAGTTCAATCTCGTTCACAGCAAGTACTTTACTCGTTCCGTAATCCGATATCACTTTGTGATTAACTCCTTAACCACGTGCTTGCAAGCGGTGTTGATATCGATTACCGAGTGGGTCCGAAGTATATCTCTCCGACTTGGGAGGGACAAATCCCATCTCGATACATACAACCCAACATGTACTTTCCGATCACCTGAGAGACACCTTTATGATCACCCTCTCATAGGATGACGTTTGATGACCTCAAAGCTTTCTTCCGATACTAGGGAGTTGTATTATCTCATGGTCTAAGGAATACAATATTTGACATAAGAAAAGCTTCGCAAAGATGAACACGATGACACGATCTAATTGCTTCGCTTAGTTTGGGTCTGTCCATCATATCATTCTCCCAATGATATGATCTCATTATTAATCGACAACTCATGTCTATGGTTAGGAAACCTTAACCATCATTAATAAATGAGCTAGTTCATAGAGGCATACTAGGGACACGGTGTTGTTCACAAAACCACACAAGTATTAAAGTTTCCGCCTAATACAATTCTAGCATGGAATATAAACTTTATCATGAAAAAGAATTATAATAATAATATCTTTATTATTGCCTCTAGGGCATAATTCCAACATAGGCCGCGTGAGGATCTGGGCGAGGCGCTCTTTTGGATGGGCCGCGTAAGAGACTCGTCGTCGATCCCGAGATTGGGATTCAAAATTTGATAGCGACGGCTGCTGGTCTGGTTCCGACAATTTCAAGGGTATTTTCGTACACATGCACAATTCTTGGTGCCATCGGAAAAACATAAAACGTCTTATATTTTGAACTGCAGGGAGTACATCACATAATTGTAAATCATAATCTAGATCACATCTCTAAAAAAACAAAAAACATGTACTCAAGATTGGTTCAACACACAAACTTTTTTTGTGAATTTAAATTTACCTCTTAAGGCCGAGCCAATTTCATGCTTACAAGCATCTAAGATAATGTTTGGTCCATGGCGGATCAAGACTTTAGTGCACTGATCCGGTGCATCTCACTCTAGCCAAAATATAGCTAACAATATTCATCTCTCTACTGATATGTCTAACAAGACACTCTCTACCTCCTTGGTGTAGGCGTTTCACTTCATCAACCTGGTTAGCTATCGGTGATCTGTCAAGCTCTATAGCATTGATCATAATCGTGAGCTGCAAGCAATCACTCTCCAAAGATGATTGGCTTATCCATCCATTCCAGAGCCAAAGAGAGGCCTTCCACACAAGCAATCACTATTCATAACATGATCTGCCTTTTTAAAATTATTGAGCCGTGGGTAGGATTTGTTTTTTGGCAAATTGCCATGGTAGGATTTGACCTTGAAATTTTGTGTCGTGGTCCATGTGCTATATCTTTGCGACAATTTTTTCTTCCCAAAAGAGAAAAAGAGAAGGAAACGTGGTTATCGGCTTCCTAACACGTTTGTGACACATGTTGATCATCTATCTTTCTATGGTTTATTTGGACGAAGAACAAGGGTTTTAGGCCCAGTTTTTTGGTGGCTTCTTCGAGAAGCTACTCTATCCCTCAGCTTCCTAGGAAGCTGGTTCAAAAAAATATGAGGCTTCCAAATAAGTTTAGTCTTAACCACTTTGGAAGCCTCGTAATTTTTTAACCGACTTCTCCAGAAAGCTGGGGGTAGGGCAACTTCTCGAAGAAGCCGTCAAAAGAACTGGGCCTTAGTTCTTAATGATGTTGGATTAGGTAGTTTGGTGGAAACATATGACCGCGAATGTGGCCCCACACGACATAAGAGTCTCGGCACTCGGCGGCTCAATCTCTTTCTTGGTGCACCTATGAAGGCCGACACGGCCCATGACATGACATTGTGGATTATTGTTTTGTGTGCTGGAATGTTTTGTTGATGATAGCGACCATAATGATGTCATTTTTTTGGTTGATAGCTATGATGTTTCATACTTTCGTCTTTCTAGTGTTTCTCAATTGTCAGAATTGCTCAGGGGATGAACCCGCTCAAAATAAGTATAATAAAATTATGTTCATTTTGACCTATTGTGGTGCATGACTTTGCAGAATTTTTGGGATCACTCCCCTGTTATGAGGATTAATTCGGTATCTCCTCCATGTTTTCTACATCAAAAAATACGGCGAATATTGAGATGAAGAATGTGAAGCTAGAGATGGCAATTTTAGAGGGGTTTTTGTTTGAATTTTGATTTTATCAATAATCATCGTGTATATTTCGGTTTGTTCAATAGGATGTACTTTGTTTAATACTGGATCAATTACTATCAAAATAGAATGTTGCGTGTGACTCGCATGAAGAAAGACCCTATTGGAAAGTTTTGCGTGTCTGGCACGAAGAAATCGCATGTCACAACATCAATCGTTATCTGCAAACTAAACTGTTAAGAGACAGATGCAGCACGTGCTCCTAGGAACTATATAAGGGTGTAAAGTGGATCATATATTAATAAAGTAATATATTGTTATCTCTAACTATTATACATGTTGGCTATTAGATTGACTTTAGATGACATGGACATGGCTTATAGCCAGCAGTTGGCTCTACTATTGTTCTTGCTCTCATTGATTAGTACTTATATTGTTAATTTGATCTGGACCAAATATATCCAATATTTTTCTAGCATGTGAATTGGACTTGGACCTATTTTTCCAAGCGCACATACTACCTCCATTCTATTTTATAAGGCAAATACGTAATTCGAGAAAATAGTTTGATCATAAATTTGTCAACAATATATAAATTATATGTCACAAAAATTGTACCACTGAAAGCATATTTTGAACATGAATTTAATGGTATAATTTTTGTTAAATATAGTTTGTATTTTGTTGACCAAATTTATGGATAAACTATTTTGTAAATACGTATTTGTCTTATAAACCGAAACAAAGGTAATTGTAATGCATACGAAACTAATTTAAATGGTCCTAACTTGTCCATGCAATCACATGTCACAACACCAATCCTAACCTAACTTGTCCATGCTGCATGGACCATACAATTTAAATGGACGTCTAGGATAAGCCCGGAACACCCACGGTTCTTTGCAATGCATACATGTAGCTGCACGGATCTTAAAATTTAAATAGGCGTCTAGGCACTAGTAGAAAAGAGGTTATCTGTTCGTGCCTCCTAACAGCATTAGTCCCGGTTCCTCCACGAATCGGGACTAATGCGGGCACGCGTCCCGGTTCGAGCGGGCACGGGGCCTGGAGGCATGCGTCCCGATTGGTAGGGGGGAATACGTCCCGGTTTGTAACACAAACCGGGACTAAAGGTTTGGTGTCAGCCACGTGGCGTTGCCAGCACCTTTAGTACCGGTTTGTGTTACAAACCGGGACGTATGCTCCTGCCCTCTATAAATGCAACGCCCCAGCCCTCTGCCTCCACTCTGTTTTTTCTTGGTGAAAGGTGTGACGGGTGTGCTAGTTTTTTCCCCTATGCATGCATTCAAGGTGTTTGATGAAATGTTTGAGTGAATGATCCCGTTCAATTTCTCATAGAACAAAAATATAGAAGGTGTCCGAGACGCACTTGAGCTTTCTCCTCTTTATTTCCCTCGATCGAGGTTAGCAATCTTATCTTTTCTCTGTCATTGATACAATGCATGTGTCGATGTGAATTGGTCATTTCACTATTTATGATGTCCTGGTTTTGATAAAATTACTTATGTGATGCAGATGAACGGTCGAGAATGGATATACGGTTACCGGCGTGTACCCGGGTATATGAAAGGCGTGGATAAATTTATCGATGTGGCTACGACAAACAAAGAGAATGGTTTTATACGTTGTCCATGTTTTCAATGTCGGAACAACAAGGAGTACTCTTCCTCGAAAATCATTCGCGGCCACCTGATTATGAAAGATTTCATGCCCAACTATAATTGCTGGATCAAGCACGGGGAAAGAGGGGTTATAATGGAAGATGGTGAAGAAGAAGATGATGATAACAACTATCATCATATGTTTCCCGAATACAGTGATACTGCAATATAAGACAATGGAGAGGAAGGAGGTGAAGAACGGGCATCAGATGAACCGGATGATGAACTTGGTATGGTCATTTCTGATGCAAAGCAAGACTGTGAAACAGAAAATGAGAAGTTGAAGTTAGAGGGCATGTTAGAAGATCACAAGAAATTGTTGTACCCAAATTGTGAAGATGGCAGCACAAAGCTCGGTACCACACTGGAATTGTTGCGATGGAAGGCAGAGTGTGGTCTAGCTGACTCCTCATTTGAAAAGATGCTAAAAATAATGAAGCCGAAGTTTCCAAAACATAATGAACTTCCCGAGAGTACCTACGAAGCAAAGAAGACTCTCTGTCCTCTAGGATTAGATGTGCAAAATATACATGCATGCATTAATGACTGCATCCTCTACCGCGGTAAGGAGTATGAGAATTTAGATAAATGCCCGGTATGCAATTCATTGCGGTATAAGATCAGACGAGATGACCCTGGTGATGTTGAGGGAGAGCCCCACCGGAAGAGGGTTCCTGCTAAGGTTATGTGGTATGCTCCTATAATACCAAGGTTGAAACGCATATTCAGAAACAAAGAGCATGACAGGTTGTTGCGATGGCACAAAGAAGACCGTAAGAAAGACGGGAAGTTGAGACACCCTGCTGATGGGTCATAGTGGAGAAAAGTCGAGAGAGACTTCCCAGACTTTGTGTGGCATCCCGCAAAACCACTACTAGAAAATCGCGTTGTTTTTGTGCATTGCATCATCATGACCGCATGCTCATGTCATCATGCCACATTGCATTTGAGCATCGTCATCATCTTGCATTTGCTTGCATAAAACTATTTGCAGAAAACCTATTTTGTGTTTTCTAAAACACCCCATCTTTATTCAAACACCAAAACCGGGTCTCCGGATTATTTTGTTTTGTCTGCTATCGGTTTGCAGAGGCTTTGTTTTAATCAAATAAAATATTAATTATTTTTAGTGGGGCAGTCGCACGGGCCGATTCGACCCGAACGACCACCCCCAGGAATTAGAACGGTCCACCTAAATTCCTAATCCTACCCAACCTAGTCTACCCACCCCTCCAGCCACCTCACCCCACCCAATCCCTTCTCGCCACCTCATCTCCCCTCTCTCCCCTAACCAATCCTAGCCCTCCACCTGGCCACTCTCTCTCACCCCCCACTCCCCACTCAGACAGCACACACACGCAACACACACGCGCGCGCGCCCCCTGCCCACCAACTGCCCGCTCCCCCGCGTGGACCCGTCCCCCTGGCCCACCCGCTCGGACCCACTCCCTAGATTCCACCCACCCGATGCAGTCCCTCTCTCCCCCCTAGCGCGCCCCATCCCCGCCACGACCGGCCTTCCCAACCTCTTTGCCTGCAGCGCCCCGTCCGCTCCTCTTTCCCTCGTCGCGCTCATGAGCTCCCCAGCTCCTGTCGCCTTCCTCTCTGCAGCCACCGCTCGACCGCCTTCCCGCCGTTCGCCTCCTCCGTCGCCCGACGCCGCCGCCGCCGGAGTTTTCCCCGGCCTCTGCCCCTCTGCAGACGCCGCCAGGAGCTCCCTTCCCCGCCGTTCCGCCCGCCGGCCTCCCCCCTCCTCTCCGGCCTCCCGTGCATCCGGCCCTCGCCCCATGAGCTGTCTTCTCCCCAGGCGCTCGCCCAGCCGAGCAGCGCCCGGCCCGCCTCGGCTCCCTCCTCCTGGCCACGGACCTGCCCTCGGTCGCGGTCCCGTCACCCTGCGGCCGCGCCTCCTCTGCCCTCCTGCGTCGTCGTCGACCTCTGCGTCCGCGCCGCCGGCCTTCTTCATCGGCCCCGCTGCTCAGGCCCTCCGCGCCGGCCTCGCCGTCCTCGTCGGCAGTCGCCTTGCTGCATCCGCGACGCCGAGGCCCTCTGCCGCCAGCACCCTCGTCCGCTTGTCGCGCGCCTCCTCTGGCCGTTCTTCTGTTCCGGGGGCCGCATGTCCTCTGCATGTCGTGCTGCTGCTGCCGTGGTGTTTTGGTGCTAGTCCAGGGTACCTCTAGTACCAGTGGGTTGCCCCATGTGCCGTGTTTTGGTGATGTTCAGGAGAAAGCGGGGTGTGAAGATGTTTGCAACGGCGACCGTGTGAAGATGGATCAGTGGCGATTTATCTGATTTCAGTATCCTCCATCGGACAAGTTTGACGGGTATCTCACCAAGACCCTCGGAATCGCCAAGTTCTCCTTCCTGGAGTTGGACCCCGAAGTCTGGACTCCGAACCCGCCGGTACCTCAAGATCTTCCTCGCGGCGTCCGAAGACCCGAACCCTGTCGGATCCCTCTCGGTGAACGCCAAGATCGCCACACGGATGCCAAGACCGAATCTCGTTGGGCCCGGATCCCGAAGACCGAACCCGACACGCCAAGTTCCCGGGTTCAAGGACGTCAAGACCCCGACTTCGAAGACCGAACCCGGACGCCAAGATCGCCACCGGAACGACAAGCACTTCACCGCGGAACGCCAAGTCCTTCTTCACCGGAACCCCAAGATCGACCTCAGTTATCCGAGAACGATCCCGCCGAGGCCGTCGAACCCTGAACCCCGAGACCCGACCCCGAACCCCGGAACCCCAAGATCTGCCGAACCCTAATGTGTGCCCCTTTTCTCGAACCCTATTTTATAACATAATACAACTTGTCGCATATTAATCATTCGTCTTGCATGCATATTTGTGTGGTTTGGGGGCCTTATGCCGATTCACCATATAATTAAATATGGGGCCCATATGCGGGCAAATCTAGCCTTATATTGGCCTCATTTAAATTGGTGTAGCGAACCGGTGCTATCTCTTGCCATGTTAATACAACATTTAAATTGCGGGGGTTCTAAATAACTTGAACCGTTTAACTAATTGTCGGGACCCCTGGTTCCGCTTAATATTGATAATTGCATCGCATCTTGCCATGCCATGCATCATACATGCATCATGCCCGATCTTTTGCCGTAGTATTAAATAGTGCATACGGTGTTTCTTCTAGTGTTTTGCTTCTTCGCGGATAAGGCCGTTGAGTTGATGCGAGTGTCGACCCGATCTTCGGTTGAACCTTCGACAATGTTTTCAGGCGAGCATCTCCCCCTTTCTACCTATCTTACTTTTATAGTATTTATTCCCTCATGTTGATCTATTGCTATCTGTGTTGCGATGCTCTAGTTTCCGTACCCGTGATATCCCTTGCAGCCCTATATTGCCTTGGACACATCCTATTACCTGATGTTTGGTAGATAGTTGGACTTGCGCGTCGTAGTCGCTTGCTATATTGCTGTTGCGTGTCGTCAAGTACCACAGTTGTTGGTGTATTGCCGCATGTTGATGTTGGAGATGATCATGGCTTTACTTATCGCTCACTTTAATTCCTGTTTAACAACTAAAATTGAAGTAAGCAGAGGCATCGGTGGGTGATAGATAATATTTGGTTTCGACGCCCACTTGTGTCCGTGGGACCCCGAGTACTGATACTGTTCCTTGATTTATCGCTATCCACATCCGGGAGGATTATGGGACCCCCAGCGGAGCTTGATTCGTCTTATTTCTTGGGGCCACAAACTAGTTTGAGGTTTTATTTACTATCCTGTACTTATGCCATGCTACTTTTGTATTTACGATTGTGCGAGGAGCACACTGCATTTAGGATCGGGACACGATTCCGGTGTCGACAAGCCCAGTTTTGGGTTCCTACTGCTCACGACCGTCCACCCAAACCTCGGTCCGTCTCGAGTCAGCTAACTTCGCTATGGTGTACTCCAAGGTGGCCCCTGAAATATTTCTGAATCCTGTGATTGCTTTGTCGTGAAGGCCTCGTTGGGTTTTGATTTGGTTTTTCCGAGGTTGATCGAGTGTGTGTTGCTATTGGTGCACCCCGGCCGGGTAAAACTTTCTGAAAGCCGTGTCCGCGGTTATGGACGACTTGGAGCATAGTATCTCGATCATAGACAAGCATAACTAAAGTAGTGCTATAAATTTGACTTTATAATGACTAGTAATCAGCTTCACTATAATGGAATGGCTAAATAATACTGCCCACAATTGCTTGTTTGGTTTGTCGCTTGCGACAATTGTACCTGACTAGTAAATATTGCAACTACAACGGAATGGCTAAATAAAAGTACCAACAACTGCTGGGTTTTGGTTATCTCATGCCATCTGTATCTGATTAGTAAGTGTTGTAACTATAACGGAATGGTTAACTAAAAGTGCCCACTGCTTATTTTATCAGGATGATTATCTTTACTTGACTAGTAATTGCTGCAACGATAACTGAATAAATAAAACTGCCAACGGTGTGAGTTCCTCGGTTGACTTCCTCGATTGGTCTCGAGGGGGAAACACCAGGATGGGCTTGTTTGGTGTTCGATTCAGGTTGGTTCCGAATAGGTCTTTCTTATCCCTCTCTGATAGCCGACAGTTGTATCGAGTCTCTATAGGTTGTTTAGTGCTTGCTGTCAGCATGCTTTCACCATATACCTAGGTAGGCGAGGACCGCCGAATTCTAGCCTCGCTGCTTGGCCTCGATCGACGCTCCTCTTTTTCCTTTGCCCTTTGTCGGCACCCCTTTTGTTTAAGCAGGTTTTGGGATCGACGACGTTAGCAGGGTTACCCTTCCGGCTTGGCCTGGGCAGGGTTATGGACGCCATTGGTTATTCTTCAGGGCTCTTAGCCCCATTTGCATCTTGTCCGTAGTCGGACGCCCTATCGTTTTCAAGGTGATTTGGATCTTTGTATATCATATCTGTATTCTTGACTCTTTGAGTCGCTATTGTATATATATCTGTTCTGTGGGTCCCATCGAGGACTGTTGTGTAATGTTATTACTTCGTTTTCCACCCGCACGAAAGTGCCTGGTGGGCACCTTTGAATTGTTTCTATGCGGTTTTGGCGGGTTTCGCTAAAACTTGCATAGGTCCGATTCTGAGGGTGTTACACTTTGCAGGTGACGCAAGGAACTTATGGTTTGGTCTAAGTACGGATGGCATGAATCCTTTTGGGGAGTAGAGCTACGACCACAAAGACTGCCCGTGACTCTATTTATCTACAACCTGCCTCCTTGGTTATGCATGAAGCGTAAGTTCATTATGATGCCAATGCTCATCCAAGGCCCGAATCAACCGGGCAACGACATTGATGTGTACCTTAGGCCATTAGTTGAAGAACTCTTACACTTGTGGGGCAAACCAGGTGTACGTCGTGGGATGAGAACAAACAGAGCCATTTGATCTACGAGGGTTGTTATTCAGAACCATCAATGATTGGCCTGCTCTTAGTAACCTTTCGTGATGGACAAACAAGGGATATAAGGCATGCACACTGTTTAGATAAGATGAAGGTACATATTTGCATAAATGCAAGAAGGTTGTGTACTGGCGAATCGACGATTTCTTCCGACCAATCATCCCGTAAGAAAGAAAGGCAAGCATTTCAAAGGTGAGGCAGATCACCGAAGAAGCTGAACTCCTCGCCGGTGATGATGTATTTGGTATGGTCAAGGACATAGAAGTAATCTTTGAAAGGGTCCCGGTCAATCAGCCCAACGACGCTACAGACACACACCCATGTGGAAGAAGAAATCTATATTTTGGGAGCTGCCATATTGGAAAGTCTGCGTGTCCGCTTCAATCGACGTGATGCACGTGACGAAGAATCTTTGCGTGAACCTGCTAGGATTCCTAGGCGTGTATGGGAAGACAAAAGATACACCGTAACGAGAGGACCAACAAATTATGAAAGACCCAAAGAACATGCATACACAGAACAAGACGGATAAAGGGCGTCACTTAAGTCGTGCTAGCTATGCTTTTACGAAAGCAGAGAAGGAAATCTTTTTTGAAGTCCTTTACAGCATCAAGGTGCCGTCTGGATTCTCATCTAATATAAAGGGGATAATAAATATGGCAGAGAAAAAGTTCCTAAACCTGAAGTCTCATGACTGTCACGTGATTATGACGCAGTTGCTTCCAATTGCATTGAGGGGGCTTCTACCGGAAAATGTTCGAGTACCCAATGTGAAGCTGTGTGCATTCCTCAATGCAATATCTCAGAAGTTATTCAATCCAGATATTCTGCCAAGGTTACAGAAGGATGTGGTACAATGTCTTGTTAGTTTTGAGTTGGTGTTCCCACCATCCTTCTTCAATATTATGACGCATCTCCTGGTTCACCTAGTGGAAGAGATTGCCATTCTCGGTCCGGTATTTCTGCACAATATGTTCCCCTTTGAGAGGTTCATGGGAGTCTTAAAGAAATATGTTCATAACCGTGCTAGACCAGAAGGAAGTATCTCCAAGGGATATGGAACAGAGAAAGTCATTGAGTTTTGTGTTGACTTTATTCCTGACCTTAAGCCGATTGGTGTTTCTGACTCGCGGCATGAGGGAAGACTAAGTGGAAAAGGCACGCTGGGAAAGAAAGCAATGATATGTAGGGACGGGGATTCTTTCACTAAATCACACTACACAGTTCTACATAATTCCACCTTGGCAGCTCCGTATATCGAGGAACACAAGAATATTGCACGCTCCAAAAACCCGGGGAAGCCTGAATCATGGATTACAGATGAACACATGAAGTCTTTAGGTGGTTGGATGCGGACACATATCTTGAATGACACCACTTTTGGAGATCAGCTATACTTGTTGGCCGCGTCACCATCTTCTACTGTATTGAATTTCCAAGGGTACGAAATAAATGGGAATACATTCTACACGATCGTCCAAGATAAAAAGAGTACCAACCAAAATAGTGGTGTCCGCTTTGATGCAATAGACGAGAATGGACAAAAGGACACATACTATGGTTACATAGAGGAGATATGGGAACTAGACTATGGAGTCTCTTTCAAGGTCCCTTTGTTTCACTGCAAATGGGTCAACCTGAATGGGGAATGGGTAAAGATAGACCAGTTGTACGGAATGACAACATTGGATCTCAACAATCTTGGTTATAGAGATGAACCATTCGTCCTAGCCAATGATGTGTCTCAGGTTTTCTATGTGAAGGACATGTCCTCCGCATCAAAAAAGAAAAAATATGCAAACGAATACATCATATGATGATCCAAAGCGTCACATAGTTCTTTCAGGAAAATAAACATCGTGGGAATCGAGGACAAGAGACATGTCAAGATTATAATAAGTTTGATGAAATTCCGCCTTCACAAAGGAAAATGAACCAAGCATTCCGTTAAGTAAAGAAGATGCTCCATGGTTACGTCAAGCGATCATAAGGAAGGACGTATGCCAAGAAGTTCATGCTCATATTATGTAACTCTAGTTCATGTCTTTCGCGGTTTGTGGCTTGACCAAGGATATCTTTCATGTTTGTGGCTTGACCGACTATATATAGGGGGCCTTTAGTCCCGTTTTGTAGTCTCAGTTTTTAATATTAATAAATGTCTTGAGTGTTAGTCCCATTTTGTGGCTGGACCGGGACTATGAAGAAGTTGTCCCGATTCGTACTTACCATTAAGATCTGATCTCCAAACCCGTGCGGTCACATATTAGGGAGTGCCTCTATGACCAGTTTCTTGGAGATCTTGGGAGGATCGATCCGGCATCTCCCCAAACTGGTCATAGTGGTGTCCCTGCTCACGAAAACCATCTTGCAGCTTGTAACTTCTCTAACTAGATCAATACACCTGGGAGTTAACTAATTTCACATATTAGGGAGTGCCTCTATGACCAGTTTCTTGGAGATGCCGGAGGACTGGGATCCGGCGGCATCTCCCTGAAACTGGTCGTAGTGGTGTCCCTACTCTCGAAAACCATCTTGCAGCTTGTAACTTCTCTAACTAGATTAATACACCTGGGAGCTAACTAATTTCACATATTAGGGAGTGCCTCTATGACTAGTTTCTTGGAGATGCCGGATGACTGGGATCCGGCGGCATCTCCCTGAAACTGGTCGTAGTGGTGTCCCTGATCTCGAAAACAATATTGGAGATGCCTCAGTCTGGCTGGAGGACTGGACTCACAAGGATGCCTATTTATAGTACAAGCAGCTCGGCATAGTGTCGACACTTAGGACATAATGTCGACACTCACCCCTATTATTAGTGCTGACTCGTGTTTTGTCCCGGTTGATGTCTCCAACCGGGACTAAAGGTTCATCTTTAGTCCCGGTTGGTGACACCATCCGGGACAAGGTACACACCGCACGACATAATATCGACACTCACCCCTATCATTAGTGCTGCCTGGCCCAGCCTGCCGAAATCCCTCCAACCGGGACTAAAGATGAACCTTTAGTATATTGAAAATCCGAACAATGAAAATTTCAAAAAAATTCAAAAAAAAATCCGAACAATGAAAATCCTTCGCGTGGTGTCATATTATGTGACATAGTTGAAAGGAAAAATACGAGACTTGGTATATTGATCATGTCTCGAAAAAACCTTCACAAAATGACCTATCATGTTCGAGGTTTCATGGCTTTCGGTCCAAATGACCGATGTTATGTGCTGAATCACGGCATAGTTTGTGATGCCATGCCCATATTACGCATGCATGTGGACATTGGTATGGAGAACAATGTTGTAGGAGGAAGTTTTCCTTTTTGTTGCACGGAAAAGTCCTTTTCCATTTTCCAAGCGCAAAAAAGGGTCGTTTTGTGAAGTAACCACCAAAACGCTATTTCAGAATGCTAGCGTCCCATTTTCCTAAAATACTATACCACATTACATGGACTATCTCCCAACCTGGACATCTCCAACCTTTTCTTCCATCCCGGGTAAAAAGGCCAAATGTCTGCCGAATCAGGAGGAAGTGGGTCCGGTTTGTACTACAGGTACATGATCTATCGCCCGTGATTTTTTGAAAAAATCATTTTTAGGCTCGCAGTATGTGGTTTCTTCAGAGATCCAATGCAAGTTCTAATGATGCTCGTCCCCTATCTTCATGCACGCCGGTTCAACCATAGTTAGAAATTCAAAAAATTCAAAACGGGCATAATAAATTCAAAAAAAATCCGAACAATGAAAGTCCTTCGCGTGGTGTCATATTATGTGACATAGTTGAAAGGAAAAATACCGGACTTGGTATATTGATCATGTCTCGAAAAAACCTTCACAAAATGACCTATCATGTTCAAGGTTTCATGGCTTTCGGTCCAAATGACCGATGTTATGTGCTGAATCACGGCATAGTTTGTGATGTTGTGTCCATATTACGCATGCATGTGGACATTGGTATAGAGAACAATGTTGCAGGAGGAAGTTTTCCTTTTTGTCGCACGGAAAAGCCCTTTTTCATTTTCCGAGCGCAAAAAATGGTTTTGTGAAGTAACCACCAAAATCTTTGTTTGAATGCTACCGTCCCATTTTCCTAAAATACTAGGCCACCTTACATGGACTATCTCCCAACCTAGACATCTCCAACCTTTTCTTCCATCCCGGGTAAAAAGGACAAATGTCTGCTAAATCGGTAGGAAGTGGGTCCGGTTTGTACTATAGGTACATGATCTATCGCCCGTGATTTTTTGAAAAAATCATTTTTAGACTCAATATGTGGTTTCTTGAGATCCAATGCAAGTTCTAATGATGCTCTTCCCTATCTTCATGCACGGTTCGACCATAGTTAGAAATTCAAAAAATTCAAAACGGGCATAATAAATTCAAAAAAAAATCCGAACAATGAAAGTCCTTCGCGTGGTGTCATATTATGTGACATAGTTGAAAGGAAAAATACCGGACTTGGTATATTGATCATGTCTCGAAAAAACCTTCACAAAATGACCTATCATGTTCAAGGTTTCATGGCTTTCGGTCCAAATGACCGATGTTATGTGCTGAATCACGGCATAGTTTGTGATGTTGTGTCCATATTACGCATGCATGTGGACATTGGTATAGAGAACAATGTTGCAGGAGGAAGTTTTCCTTTTTGTCGCACGGAAAAGCCCTTTTTCATTTTCCGAGCGCAAAAACGGGTCGTTTTGTGAAGTAACCACCAAAATGCTGTTTCAGAATGCTACCGTCCCATTTTCCTAAAATACTAGGCCACCTTACATGGACTATCTCCCAACCTAGACATCTCCAACCTTTTCTTCCATCCCGGGTAAAAAGGACAAATGTCTGCTAAATCGGTAGGAAGTGGGTCCGGTTTGTACTATAGGTACATGATCTATCGCCCGTGATTTTTTGAAAAAATCATTTTTAGACTCGCAATATGTGGTTTCTTCAGAGATCCAATGCAAGTTCTAATGATGCTCGTCCCCTATCTTCATGCACGCCGGTTCGACCATAGTTAGAAATTTTAAAAATTCAAAACGGGCATAATAAATTCAAAAAAAATCCGAACAATGAAAATCCTTCGCGTAGTGTCATATTATGTGATATAGTTGAAAGAAAAAATACTAGACTTGGTATATTGATCATGTCTCGAAAAAACCTTCACAAAATGACCTATCATGTTCGAGGTTTCATGGCTTTCGGTCCAAATGACCGATGTTATGTGCTGAATCACGACATAGTTTGTGATGCTGTGACCATATTACGCATGCATGTGGACATTGGTATGGAGAACAATGTTGCAGGAGGAAGTTTTCCTTTTTGTCACACGGAAAAGCCCTTTTCCATTTTCCGAGCGCAAAAAAGGGTCGTTTTGTGAAGTAACCACCAAAATGCTGTTTCAGAATGCTACCGTCCCATTTCCTAAAATACTAGACCACCTTACATGGACTATATCCCAACCGGGATATCTCAAACCTTTTCGTGCATCCCGGGTAAAAAGGACAAATGTCTGCCAAATCGGCAGGAAGTGGGTCCGTTTTGTACTACAGGTACATGATCTATCGCCCGTGATTTTTTTGAAAAAAATCATTTTTAGACTCGCAATATGTGTTTTCTTCAGAGATCCTATGCAAGTTCTAAATGAGCCATTTTTCTTCCCGCCATTTTTTCTCGCCATTTCTCCCGCCATTTCTTCCCTTGATTCTTCCCTTGATTCTTCCCTCGTTATCTTCTGCCATTTCTCACTATATATATATGTAGGGTTGGCCTCCATTGTCATTGCATCTCTAGACTCATATCAACCTCATCACTCTTTCCCATGACTTCCACCGTAGCACTAACTCCAGGAGGCGGCGATGCGCCTCGAACTACCCCCGCCAGAACTCTGTGTCCCCGGGCTGGAGGATCTTTGGCCGGGAGGCGTGCCAGTTCCTCTGTCCCTCTAGGTGTGGCGGATAGCCATCATGAACCACTACTAATTCGAGCTCACGCGGAAGCGGTGGAGGAATCCTAGATGGCATCCCGACTATTTCCCGACTTGGGAAGCCTTCTTCCGTGGATCGGCGTGAGGCGCCGAGCATGAGGAGGACGGCCCACCTCCTCGAACTTCAAGGCCGGCCGTCCCGTGGTGGCGTGGCCGGACTCTCCAGCGTCATGGCCTCGACCACGACATCCGACTCTAGCCCACTTGCTACCCTCAAGTCTAGCCCACTCATTTCGGCCTTCAAGGTTTAACTACAAATGACCCGGCGACGACGGCGGCGGCCGAGTACGACGACTACAGTGGCGAGTATTACAGGTGTAGGCAGGAGCATGACTGAATCACTCCAACATTACAAAACAAGTTCGGCCAATTGTGGCTTAATCTGGCCATGTATCTTAATTTTCAGTTCTTCTATGTAACTTTGTGTTAGTTGCGTTATGTACTTTAATTCCAGTTCTATCCTAATAAAATTTTCTTTCCGCCCATTATTTCCCGTCCTTTTTCCCCGCCCATTAATATATAAAAAATATAAGTTAATTCAAATCCAAATTAAAAACAGAAAATGGTTTTGAATTAGTTATTCAAATCCAAACACTTTTTATGTTAAAAGTTTTTCTAAATGCCAAATTAATATTCAAAAAATATAATTTAATTCATTTTTAATTGTAAATGGTTCATATTTTAAATGGTTACATTAATTATTTTTTAAAACAGAAAATGTTTTGAATTATTTATTCAAATCCAAACACTTTTTATGTTTAAAGTTTTTCTAAATTCCAAATTAATATTCAAAAAATATAAGTTAATTCATTTTTAATTTTAAATGGTTCATAGTTTAAATGGTTACATTAATTATTTTGTAAAAATAGAAAATGGTTTTGAATTAGTTATTCAAATCCAAACACTTTTTATGTTTAAAGTTTTTCTAAATTCCAAATTAATATTCAAAAAATATAAGTTAATTCATTTTTAATTGTAAATGGTTCATAGTTTAAATGGTTACATTAATTATTTTTTAAAAATAGAAAATGGTTTTGAATTAGTTATTCAAATTCAAACACTTTTTATGTTTAAAGTTTTTCTAAATTCCAAATTAATATTCAAAAAAATATAAGTTAATTCATTTTTAATTTTAAATGGTTACATCAATTATTTTAAACACTTTTTATGTTTAAAGTTTTTCTAAATTGCAAATTAATATTCAAAAAATAT
The DNA here is from genome assembly GCA_030063025.1 of Avena longiglumis. Lineage (NCBI taxonomy): Eukaryota > Viridiplantae > Streptophyta > Magnoliopsida > Poales > Poaceae > Avena > Avena longiglumis. Next base: position 47,141,772 of record CP125978.1, read on the forward strand.
AAGTTAATTCATTTTTAATTTTAAATGGTTCATAGTTTAAATGGTTACATTAATTATTTTTTAAAAACAGAAAATGGTTTTGAATTAGTTATTCAAATTCTAACACTTTTTATGTTTAAAGTTTTTCTAAATTCCAAAGTAATTATCATTTAAAAAATATTACAAATTTAAACCCCAAAATAAAAAATAAGACGGGAACAGAGAGAAAATTCATGATTTTTTTTGAAAACAGGGTCATATGTCCCGGTTGGAGCCACCAACCGGGACTAAAGACCCTGCCCGCGCCAACCCTTGGTCTGCTGAAAAAAGTGGAGTATACGTCCCGGTTGGCGGCTCGAACCGGGACGTATGACCCTTTAGTCCCGGTTGGAGACACCAACCGGGACAAAAGGTCCTTTGGTTATTACTGGCTCGCCTCCTCTTCTTCTTCCCCATCTCACTTGTCTGCTTCTCACAGACGTGCACACAGGAACCGCCTCGACGCCGTGGCTGCCCGAAACTTCCGTCTCGTCTGTCGCGACCGTCACCCTCGTCCTTCTAGCCAACACACGCAAGCAGGGGCGCCTCCTTCTTGCCGGAATCGAGCCCGAAGATCTCCTGCTCCGACAGACGTCACCGCCAAATACTACCGCTCCCGGCCACGCCGTGCTTCCCCAACCACCCCATCGTGCTCGTGGTGAGCTCTCCGTTCTCCTGGACCCGCTCCCGTCCTCCCTCTCGCTCTGTTTTGAGACCGCGTCGAGCGTCGCTTTCCGCCGCCGCAGTTCATGCTCGCCGGCGTAGATTCTGCTGCCAAAACAGGGCGGCGCCACCACCATATGGTCGCCGTGCTGCGCTCTGTCCAGCCCGCCTACCCGCATAGTCCTCCGAGCCCTCCTTCGTTGTCCCCGTGCATCGCCTGATAGGTTCACCGTCGGGTGATGTCGGTAACGTCAGTGACGACGACACGTGGTCGCCCAAGTCAAACCCCCCTCCCCGGCCCCATTCGCTTGCGTGGCTGACGACGTGGCCTCGGCCCCACCTGTCAGTCGTAGTGGGTAGCCTATGCCCCGGTGACAAATGACCCTCACCCCTGTGCTGATGTCACAGTGATGCAATAATTCCATTTAAATTGATTAAATAATTCCAAAAAATGTAATAATCTTGTAAATTCAATAAGTAATTCATTATAACTCAGAAAAATATGTATAATATATCAAAATGTTCAAAAAAGTGAGAACTATCTATTTAAGCTATAATCATGCATTGTTCAACAACTTTAATAACAAGTTTAATTAGAAGAACATACTAACCCCTCACAAGTGATTCCGGAGTTTCTCTGAGTTAGGGTTTTCACCCCTCGGAACCCCGATTAATTGTCGAGCATGATTTAGGGTTACATTTCAATGCAATTCAACTTGTCATATCATCATAATTGCTTGAGCATCGCATCGATGCCATGTGTTGATTGTTTCCCTTTCTTTCCGGTGTTTGGTTCTTCCTGGTAGAATACGATATCGAGATCGAGATCGAAGCCAGAGATCAACACCGTTGAAGCTCGAAGACAAATACTTGACCAACTGTAATCAAGTCAAGTACAAGGATCCTGAAGCTCTGCTTTCGGCTATCAACAGGCAAAGGAAAGCATAGCCCTACCATGATATAATCCTATGATTTCGAAAGCATTTCAATTCTTGCCATGATGCATACGATTCTACTATGGTCTTTTATCGATAGATAGAGTGTCCTATCTATTGCATTACTCCCTTTGAACTTATATTACCTGATCCACTACTCCTAGCATATTAGGTTTATTAGTTTGGATTATTAGTTAGGTATTATTAGGTTTATTAATTAGTTAGGTATTATTAGTCTTCGGCCCCACTAGTCAGTCACTGTGGGTAGACCTAGACCCGATGAAAAACTACCCCATGTGCTGATGTACATATTGATTGCGCCTTGTAGTATGCCATGTATTGTTTGCCGCCTTTCTTTCCGGTATTGGTTCTTCACGATAGGATCCGAGCCCGAGGGTTTCTCCGAATTAGGGTTTATGATATTGTAAATTCATTTTTATTATTGTGTATGTGTATATTAGGGTTTCTCTGAATTAGGGTTCATATCTCTCAACACCGTACCTAACATTCTCCCTTAGCCGCTTTGACTTATCTGTTTTTCCACCTATGCAGAAAATATGGACCCACACGACAGAGACGAAGAAAAGGAAGAGTTGATCCAAGGTGTGATCCGCGGGGAAGAAAATTTAGATGTATCGACGTTTCTGAACAACTCTGGTGAGGGTGATCCTCTTTTTGCCGGAAGAGACGACTTGTTAGAGGTTGAAGGTGATGCCTTCCGTGAGGGAGAAGGCGATGCCTTGTGTAATCGAGAAGACGACCGCTCTGGCGAGGTGCATGTAATATAATTAATTCATTAATTAATCATCTGCTATCTATATAGAAATAGTAACGACGATCTTTCTTCTTTTAGCCCTTCAGATCGAACAAATCTACTGAAAAGAGAGGACGAGGACCAACCAAAAAGTTGGAAGACCATGAGAGGTTTAGGATCGAAGATATCGCTGAAGACGGCAAACCAACGGCTCCCAAAGTTGTCGCAATCAAATTTGTGTCACAATGCGGTGTAATCGTTAGGGACTTAATCACGATCACCATTCAAAATTGGAATAGGACTGCTGATGCGGAAGAAGAGGGAACATGTTTGTTTGTCCCTAACAAGGCCAAAGATTTACTGTGGAAGAGGCTCATGCTTAATTTCAAACTACCGAAGATAGAGCTGGATCCAAATGCGGAGGATCCAGTTGAGGACGCCTTAGAACATGGGAGAGCCATGGATGCTAAGGTCAGGGAGTGGGCTATGAATAAGATGGCCCAGTGTTTCACCAACTGGAAGAAAAGATTGCACCTTGACTATGTCGTGAAAGGGAAGACTCCGGATTTCAAGAAGATTCAGTTTGAGAAGATAAAACCATTCTGGGCTGAGTTTGTGAATTACAAGACATCATAAAAAGCTAAGAAAATGTCTGCAATGAATAAGCTGAATGCTGCTAACAAGAAGTATCACCATACTATGGGGCAAGGTGGCTACAGGGCTGACATTCCTAAGTGGGAGAAACTTGAGAATGAACTGCGTGCTAAAACATCACCCTAGAGGCAGGGCGATTGGGTAGAACGTGCAAGGAATTGGTTTTACGGGCATGGGGGCACGTTGGACTCGAAAGGGATGTGTATATATAACATACGACAGAAAGAAGACCCCTTGCCAATCGAGAAGATGAGAAAAGCAGTAAAGGCTGTTAAAGATGGGGACTTCATTCCCGATAGAGAGAATGATGAGCTCACACTCGCCCTTGGAAATAAGGAACATGATGGACGAACACGAGGCACAAGCGGCTCCAAACCATGGAGGACTGGGTTTCCCGAAGAGAGGAAGAAATATCCTGATAGATGCCGTCAGAGGAGAAAGAACAAGGCGGAAGTTGAAGCAAATATTTAGAAAGAGCGAATGCGTATAATTGAAGAACGAATAAAGCAACAACAAGATGAAATTAACGCACTTAAAGAGCAATGTACTACCGGCCCATCTCAGCAGCACACTGCATTCGATGCTACCGGCCTATCGAATAATCGAAAAAGCAGCGTGGCTTCCACCAAGGTCCCGGGTGATGACAATGACGATGACGATGGTGCACCGACGATGGCTCCTGTTGCCTACCTAGTGGATGATATCACAGAGATGACACACTTCGAGCTACATGTCAAAGTTGTGAACATATCAATGAAGGTGGCGGTAGGCTATGCCTTACCAATTGGACCCACACCAACTTACCACTGTCGTCCAGTTTCAGAGGGCTACGCTGTTGTCGGGGTGGATGAAATCATGCCCACCTTTGAAATTTTGGATCTTGACTACCCTGCAGGTGAAGGGGATGTGAATGTACTGGGAGACGCAACAAACGTCACCATTCTATGGCCAAAGGAATGTATCGTGCTTCGAAATCACACGACAAGGCCATCTTCGTCGTCGCGGCAGCCGTCTTCGTCGCCTCACCCGGCTCCGTCGCCTCACCAATCTCCGGCGCAGCCATCGCCGGCGCCTCAGGATAAAAAGCGTAAGCGTACCGCTACTCTGCGTCGTGGTAAGCGATCGCCGAAACGTAAACAAGATCCTCTTCCAAAAGTACCAAAGGTTCCTCCCAAGAGAGCTTATGACTGTACTAAAGAGGAGACTACGGCGATCATTGATGCGGAAACAACAGCGTTTTTCGCTAAGCTGAGGCGACCGAAAGAGCCAGAGTTCCCCAGCACCAAAGACGAAAAAGCCAGAGTGTTGAAAATGCTAAAGACTCTTCATCAACCCGAGCCAAAGCTGTCATCAGACTATGAGCGTTCTATTCTCAAGTCACATGCGACACAACAAGCCTCGAAGAGCAGTACTGATGCAAGCGAGAAATCTGTTGCCCAGCTCAAAGAACAAGCAAAACAGTCTTGCACCCCTCTCAAGGTGATTTCCCATACCAATGTGGGGTCGAGCAAATATGGGGCCGAAGAGCAGTATGATCCAGAGGTAGTTGCAGAATACGAAGAAGCTGCCGCTGCTCAAGGTATGAGTATTGCCTAGTACTTATCCCAATTTGAGTACTTCCCCGTGAGTGAAGTAGCATACAAATACCAGTACGGCAAATCTCTTGTCAAACCTGAGGAGGTAAATAATCTTCCAATAAAAATACAAAGATTGCATAACTGTTACATGCATGCCACAAAGGCCGGAGCTAACTGGATAGTGCTGAAGGTTACAAAAAAACATTATGGGAAAGAAATAGATGACATGATATCCATTGAATTTGATGAAATATTTCAATTATTCAATCAAGACGCCTTAGACAAATCGATCATCAGTGCCTATTGTCTGTAAGTACTAATTCTGTAATTAATTTAGTCTCCAGCTATCTCACCTTGTTTATTGCATGTATATAATAATACTGTAATATGCAGAATGAAGATTTTTGAATGTAGCAGAGGACAAATCTATGACATTGGCTGTTGGAATTATGCCCTAGAGGCAATAATAAAGATGTTATTATTATAATTCTTGTTCATGATAAAGTTTATATTCCATGCTGGAATTGTATTAAACGGAAACTTTAATACTTGTGTGGTTTGTGAACAACACCATGTCCCTAGTACGCCTCTATGGACTAGCTCATTGATCAATGATGGTTAAGGTTTCCTAACCATAGACATGAGTTGTCAATTGATAATGAGATCATATCATTGGGAGAATGATATGGTGGATAGACCCAAACTAAGCGAAGCAATTAGATCGTTTCATCATGTTCATCTTTGCGAAGCTTTTCCTATGTCAAATATTGTATTCCTTAGACCATGAGATAATGCAACTCCACAATCGGAAGAAAGCTTTGAGGTCATCAAGCGTCATCCGATGAGCGTGTGATCATAAAGTGTTCTCTCTGGTGAGCGGAAAGTATCTATGGGGTTGTATGTATCGAGATGGAATTTGTCCCTCCCAAGTCGGAGAGATATACTTCGGGCCCACTTTGTCGATATCAACACCGCTTGCAAGCATGTGGTTAAGGAGTTAATCACAAAGTGATATCGGATTGAGCAGTAAAGTACTAGCGTGAGCAGATTGAACTAGGTATGACGATGCACCGACGATCGAATCTCGGGCAAGTAAAATATCGCGAGCGAAGGAATATATATATGGGATTGATTGAATCCTGGCATCGTGGTTCATCCGATATGATCATCGATGAATGTGTGGGAGTCAATATGGGTGCGGACCCTGTTGATTATTGATAGAAGATCATGTGCGCATATTCTCGAACCCGCAGGTCACACATAACGTATCTCGACGCTAGGATAGATTGGATAATTGGTTTATGAATTTTGTTCGAGTCTCGGATGGGATCCGGGATATCACGAGAGGTTCGGAATGGTCCGGAGAATAAGATTCATATAAGGCGGTCAGTTTTGGAGTTGAATTGTTCGGGTTAATCGGTATTGTGTAAGCTTCTAGAACCTTCCGAAGGGACCAACGTGGCCCCACCTTCCGGGAGGGCATGGGCCTATGAGGGAGTGTCCTGGCGCATTGGGCCAGGGCACAAGGCCCCATAGGGCCCAGCCGATCCTAGATAAGTTTAAACTTGTTTAAACTAGAGATAGGATTTCTAGATAAGGAGAGTTTAAATCGTTTAAACTAGAGATAGGATTTCTAGATAAGGGAGAGTTTAAATTGTTTAAACTAGAGATAGGCTTGGAGGAGGGAAGGGCTGGCGCCCCCTCTATATATAGAGGGTGGTGCGCCTCCCCCAACACACCTTCTTCCAAGCCCTAGCAGCCTTGCTACCTTCTCTCTCCCTCCCATTTGTAGGCGAAGACTGCAGCAGAAATTCTCCACCATATACACCACGCCGTGTTGTAGATCCAATCTATCTCTCCACCATACTCGCTGGTCCGAGGAAGGAGGAGACGCCGAGGTGCTGCGTGTGCATCTCACGGAGGCACCGCCACTTGTGGTGCTAGATCGGATCGGATCGCTGTGAGGAGAAGCGAGTGCGACTACATCACCCGTTCCGGCGAACGTTCATTTGTCGAATCTTCAAGGGTATAAAGATCTAATCCAATCTCTCGTTGATTGCATCTCCTAGATTTGATCTTGGCTTTCCTCTGCTCGCATCCGTAGAAAATTTTGATTTACTATGCCGAAACCCTTGGTGGTATCAGAGCTAGATCTATGCGTAGATGTGTTTCACGAGTAGAACGCAACATGGTTGTTGCGGGCGTTGATGTTTTCTGTTGCAAGCCTCTTGTTTGTGTTCTTCTTATGACGCGGGATAGTGAGATTGAAGCGGTCCAGGCCAACCTTACGCGACGTCGTTCGCGAGACCGGCTCCGCACTTGACGTGTGGCTTGTTCCACACATGCGGCTGGTGGATGTCAGTTTCTCTCACTATAGTTGTCATGGGATTAACACCGGAGTTTGGCAACCATAATATCAACGTTGTGGCTTTCCGTAGGTAAGAATCATTGTTAGCATCTACTCCCATAAGCCACGTAAAACATGCGACAACAAAGTAGAGGCGTCTAACTTGTTTTTGCAGGGAGCGTTTTCTGTGATATGGTATGGCCCAAGATGTGATGTGTATATTGTATGCGATGATCATGTTTTGTAATGTTTCACGACTTGCATGTCGATGAGTACACAACCGGCAGGAGCCATATGGTTGTCTTTATAATTATGTATGACCTGCGAGTCAACTTCTTATACGCCATGTAATAGCTTTAATTTATCGCTAAGTAGTTAGCAATAGTTGTAGTTGCTATTCGTGGTGGAGGCAATCATGGTGGAGTGATGGAGATCATCTAGGAACGCACAAGATGGAGATCATTGCGAGGATTGGCTATACCATGTCACATAAAGTTATATGCATGTGATGTTTATCCCTTTTATGTATCTTATTATGCTTAGATCGTGAGGTAGCAGTATAAGATGATTCCTCACTTAAAGATCAAGATAAAAGCGTGTTCTCCCCAAGTATGCACCGTTGCGAAGTTCGTTGTGTCCAAGCATCACGTGATGATCGGGTGCTATAGACTCTCGCTCACATACAGGTGCAAGCCAATTTTGCACAGCGAAATACTTGGGTCTAGCTTGACGAGCCTAGCATGTACGGACATGGCCTCGGAACACAAGAACCGAAAGGTTAAGCATGAGTCATATGAATGATATGATCGACACTTTGTTGTCCACCATTGAAACCACATCTCTTCTCGTGATGATCGGATTAGGTGTGGTGAATTTGGATCGTGTTCACTAAACAACTTGAGGGATGTTGAATTTAGTGGGAGTTCATCTAGTAATTTGATTAAGTTGAACTATTTATCATGAACATAGTCTAAATTGTACTTGCAAATCTTGTAGATCACATGGCCAAATCCAACTTCAACTTCAACGTTTTCTTTGAGAAGGAAAAGCTTAGAAACAATGGTTCTAACTTCACCAATTGGTTCGCAATCTAAGAATCATTACATGCAGCGGACAAAGGACTATGTCCTTGGTAAGCGTTAGGTGACCCCCTGCGCAAGCTATCGGTGATGAGAAAGCTGTCTTTCGACAAGCAAAGATGATTATGGTGTGATTAAGAGCACCATGTTGTTTGCTATGGAACCAGAGCTTCAAAATCGTTTTGAAACCTATCCGGGCCCTTTGAGATTCTCGAGGCTGAAAACCATGTTTAGACTCAAGCCCGCTCGAGAGATATGAGATCTCGAGAAGTTCTTTAAGCGCAAGATGGAGGAAGGGAGTTCCGTTAGTGAGCACGCCATAAAGATGTCGGGCTACACTCAGCATGAGCAACCTGGAATGCACGATTCCAGAGGAGCTCAAGATTGACAGGTCTGCAATCACTCCCTCCGGCTACAAAAGTTTTGTAGTGACTCATAATCAGATTGGTTCCACTGATACGATCACCGAGCTCTTCGCAAAGTTGAAGGCTGCGGAAGTGGACATCAAGAAGGATAATCATGTGTTGATGGTCAACAAGCCCTCCTTTAAGAAATGTAAGGGAGCAAAGAAGCCCTTCAAGAAGGCGGACAGCGCAATGCCCTGTGAGAAGAAGCTCAGTCCGGTCCTAAGCGGACAGAGTGCTTCTATTGCAAGGACAGGGTCCGAAGCATGGCATCCGAAGTACTTAGCGGACAAGAAGGCTGGCACCATCAAAGGTATATTTGATATACATGTTATTGATGTTTTCCTTACTAGCCCTCGTTGTAGTGCACGGTATTTGATACGGTTCGGTTGCTAATATTTGTAACTCGAAGCAGAGCTACGGAATGAGCGGTGACTTGCGAGGATGAGGTGACGATCTTGGCGTTGGCAACGGATCAAGAGTTGATGTGATGGCCGTCGGACGCTCTCCTTAGTTTTACCTTCGGGATTAGTTTTAAACCTTAATAAATGTTATTATGTACTGCGTTGAGCATGAACATTATTCGGATCATGTTTATTGCAAGACGGTTATTCATTTAAATCGGAGAATAATGGTTGTTCTATTTATATGAGTAACATCTTTTATGGTCATGCACCTATTGTGAATGATTTATATCTTCTAAATCTCGAAGGGATGAAACACACATCCATAACATTGAGGCTAAGAGATGCAAAGTAGATAGTGATAATACTACTTATTTGTGGCAATCGTCTAGGTCATATTGGAGTAAAGCGCATGAAGAAACTCCATTCTGATGGACTTTTGGAGTCTCTTGATTTTGAATCATTTGACACATGCGAACCATGCCTCATGGGCAAGATGATCAAAACCCCGTTCTCCGGTATGATGGAGCGAGCAACGGACTTGTTGGAAATCATACATACCGATGTATGCGGACCGATGAGTATTTCGACGCGAGGTGGATATCGCTATTTCCTCACTTTTACCGATGACTTAAGTAGATATGGGTATATCTATTTAATGAAACATAAATCTGAAACATTTGAAAAGTTCAAGGAATTTCAGAATGAAGTGGAGAACCATCGTAACAGAAAGATTAAGTTTCTACGGTCCGATCGTGGAGGTGAATATTTGAGTTATGATTTTCTCACGCATCTTAAAGCAAGTGGAATCGTTTCACAACTCACGCCACCCGGAACACCACAGCGCAATGGTGTGTCTGAACGCCGGAATCGAACCCTATTAGATATGGTCCGATCAATGATGACTCTTCTTGATTTGCGTTATCATTTTGGGTTTATGCATTAGAAACATGCATTCACTTTAAATAGGGCTCTATCTAAATCCGTTGAGGCGACACCGTATGAGCGTGGTTTGGTGCTAAACCTAAGTTGTCGTTTCTTAAAGTTTGGGGATGCGAAGCTTCGTCAAGAAGTTGATGCCGACAAGCTCGAACCCAAAGCGAATGCGTCTTCATAGGATACCCTAAGGAAACCATTGGGTATACCTTCTATCACAGAAGAAGGCAAAGTGTTTATGTAAAAAGCGGTTCCTTTCTTGAGAAGGAGTTTCTCTCGAAAGAAGTGAGTGGGAGGAAAGTAGAGCTAGACGAGGTTATTGAACCTTCTCTTGAATTGGAGAGTAGCGAAGCACCTGAAATTGTTCCAGTGCCGCCTGCACCAACAATAGAGGAAGCTAATGACAAGGATCATGAAGCTTCGGACGATGCTGCTACTGAACGTCGCAGGTCGACAAGGTCGCGTGCCCCTCCTGAGTGTGCAGCAACCTCTTGGTTGTCTTGTTGGTAGAAGACGGTGAACCTACGGACTATGAGGAAGCGATGATGAGCCCAGACTCGAGAAATGGTGGAAGCCATGAAATCAATTGGGATCCATGGCGAAAACCAAGTATGGACTTTGGTGGATCCTCCTAGCGGCCGAAAGGCCGTTGAGTGCAAATGGATTTTCAAGAAGAAAAGCGGACGGATGGTAATGTTACCGTCTATAAAGCACGGCTTGTCGCAAAAGGTTTTCGACAAGTTCAAGGTGTTGACTACGATGAGACTTTCTCTCCCGTAGCGATGTTTAAGTCCATTCGGATTTTATTAGCAATTGCTGCGTTTCATGATTATGAAATATGGCAGATGGATGTCAAGATTGCTTTCCTCAATGGGAACATTGATGAAGATTTGTATATGATGCAACCCGAAGGTTTTGTCGATCCTAAGAATGCTAGTAAAGTATGCAAACTTCAGCGTTCCATTTATGGACTGAAGCAAGCATCTCGGATTTGGAACCTTCGTTTTGATCAAGTGATCAAGAGATTTGGATTTGTTCCAAATTGCTACGAAGCTTGCATCTACAAGAAAGTGAGTAGGAGCTCGGTGACGTTTCTGGTACTGTATGTGGATGACATATTGATTATCGGAAATGGCATCAACATGCTTAACGATGTGAAGAGTTATTTGAACAAGTGTTTTTCAATGAAAGACCTAGGTGAAGCTGCTTATATATTGGGCATCAAGATCTATAGAGATATACAAAGACGCCTGATAGCTTTAAGCCAGAGTACATACCTAGACAAAGTTCTGAAAAGGTTCAGAATGGATAAGGCAAAGAAAGGTTCAGTGCCTATGTTGTCAGGTAAGATATTGAGCAAGGCTCAGTGTCCAGCTACGGTAAATGATAGGGAAGCTATGAGCAAAGTGCCTTATGCCTCGGCCATAGGTTCCATCATGTATGCCATGTTGTGTACTAGACCGGATGTGTCCAATGCTCTTAGTTTGACGAGCAGATATCAAAGTGATCCAGGAGTGGAACACTGGACAGCCGTGAAGAACATCCTAAAGTACCTAAATAGAACTAAAGAAATGTTCTTAGTCTATGGGGGTGATGAACAGCTTGTCGTAAAAGGTTACGTCGACGCTAGTTTCGACACCGACAAGGATGATTCTAAATCTCAGACAGGATACGTGTATATTTTGAATGGAGGAGCTGTGAGCTGGAGAAGCTGCAAGCAAAGCGTGATCGCGGGATCTACAGTGGAAGCGGAATACATGGCTGCTGCAGAAGCGTCAAGTGAAGGAGTTTGGATCAGAAACTTCATCACTGAGCTTGGCGTGGTTCCAAGTGCATTGGACCCACTGGAGATATTGTGTGACAACACCGCGCCATAGCACTCGCTAAGGAACCAAGATATCATCCAAAGACCAAGCATATCAACTAAGTTTCATATAATCCGAGATTATATAGCGATGGAGATCTCAAGATTAGCAAAGTACATACGGATCCGAATGTCGCATCCATTGACTAAACCTCTTCCACGTAAAACATGATCAACACCTCAGTGCCATGGGTGTGAGATTGTTGCCAAATGTAAACTAGATTATTGACTCTAGTGCAAGTGGGAGACTGTTGGAATTATGCCCTAGAGGCAATAATAAAGATGTTATTATTATAATTCTTGTTCATGATAAAGTTTATATTCCATGCTGGAATTGTATTAAGCGGAAACTTTAATACTTGTGTGGTTTGTGAACAACACCGTGTCCCTAGTACGCCTCTATGGACTAGCTCATTGATCAATGATGGTTAAGGTTTCCTAACCATAGACATGAGTTGTCAATTGATAATGAGATCATATCATTGGGAGAATGATATGGTGGATAGACCCAAACTAAGCGAAGCAATTAGATCGTTTCATCGTGTTCATCTTTGCGAAGCTTTTCCTATGTCAAATATTGTATTCCTTAGACCATGAGATAATGCAACTCCCTGGTACCGGAAGAAACCTTTGAGGTCATCAAACTTCATCCTATGAGAGGATGATCATAAAGGTGTCTCTCAGGTGATCGGAAAGTATCTATTGGGTTGTATGTATCGAGATGGAATTTGTCCCTCCCAAGTCGGAGAGATATACTGGCCCACCTAATCGATATCAACACCGCTTGCAAGCATGTGGTTAAGGAGTTAATCACAAAGTGATATCGGATTACGGAACGAGTAAAGTACTTTTGTGAACGAGATTGAACTAGGTATGACGGTACCGACGATCGAATCTCGCAAGTAAAATATCGCGAGACGAAGGAATATATATATGGGATTGATTGAATCCTGGCATCGTGGTTCATCCGATATGATCATCGATGAATGTGTGGAGTCAATATGGGTGCCTGGACCCTGTTGATTATCGATAGATCATGTCTGCATATTCTCGAACCCGCAGGTCACACACTTAACGATCTCGACGCTAGGATAGATTGGATAATTGGTTTATGAATTTTTGTTCGAGTCTCGGATGGGATCCGGATATCACGAGGTTCGGAATGGTCCGGAGAATAAGATTCATATAAGGCAGTGCAGTTTTGGAGTTGAATTGTTCGGATTAATCGGTATTGTACCGAAGCTTCTAGAACCTTCGAAGGGGGACCAACGTGGCCCCACCTTCCGGGAGGGGGCATGGGCCTATGAGGGAGTGTCCTGGCCGCATTGGGCCAGGGGCACAAGGCCCCATAGGGCCCAGCCGAGCCTAGATAAGTTTAAACTCGTTTAAACTAGAGATAGGATTTCTAGATAAGGGAGAGTTTAAATCGTTTAAACTAGAGATGGGATTTCTAGATAAGGGAGAGTTTAAATTGTTTAAACTAAAGATAGGCTTGGAGGAGGGGCAAGGGCTGGCCGCCCCCCATCTATATATAGAGGGGTGGTGCGCCCCCTCCCCCCAACACACCTTCTTCCAAGCCCTAGCAGCCTTGCTACCTTCCTCTCTCCCTCCCGACTGTTTGTAGGCGAAGCCCTGCAGCAGAAATTCTCCACCATATACACCACGCCGTCGTGTTGTAGATCCAATCTATCTCTCCACCATACTCGCTGGTCCGAGGAAGGAGGAGACGTCGAGGTGCTGCACGTGTGCATCTCACGGAGGCACCGCCACTTGTGGTGCTAGATCGGATCGGATCGCGAGGAGAAGAAGCGATTACGACTACATCACCCACGTTCCGACGAACGTTCCGTTGTGCGAATCTTCAAGGGTATGAAGATCTAATCCAATCTCTCTCGTTGATTGCATCTCCTAGATTAGATCTTGGCTTTCCCTCTGTTTGCATCCGTAGAAAATTTTGATTTACTATGCCGCGAAACCCTTCATTGGCTTCATTGACCCATATTGGGTTCATCAAGCTAATCTCAAAACAAGCCCCTAGGATACGGAGGATAATATAGTACACGCGTTAAGGTTTCAAGAAACCAGAAGGGAAATACTATTTCCTTACAACTTCGAGTGAGTGTTATTGTCTTGTATACACTTTCTATCTCGCTTACTCGATGTTAAGTATATAATTGATTAGTTATGCATTCGCAGCTTCCACTATATTCTGTTAATCATTCAACTTGACAAAGGGCGTGTACTAGTCATGGACTCGAAACATAAACCCCTTGAGCAGTGGAAGGACATGCAGATGCTTCTCCAGCGGCAATTCTAATCATTATGACTATATCGGCAATGTTCGTGAATTTTATGATATCAAGTAATTAATAACTTATTTTATTCATTTTCTTCGACGGGCAGCGCTTGGAAATGGTTCAGCAACAAGGCTAGGGTGTTTGAAAAGCGGAGCTTACATTTCAAGCACTAGATGTAAGCATCACTAGCTATATCCGCGCATCTCTTTGATTCTAGTTTTGATACCGTTATTATCATGCTTGATTATTATTTTGATTGAACTATGTTCTCGTAAAGTGCCTGACGCAGGGACCAGGTAACAATCTATGTGGATACTATGTTTGCGAGTTTATCCGGCAGACGTGCGATGAGAAGGACAGAAATTTAGAGCAACTCCACGTACGTAAACAATTTTTATAGTTTTTAATTACCATCAAATTGTGTTTAGTTTCATTCATATAGGCTGACTCCTTTTTTAAATCAGATCGAACGTCTACAGGACGTTCTTCTGCCAAAGGATCGCGTACGAGCAATTCAGGAGGAATTGGTGGGATTCTGGATGCAGAAGTCCTAAACCCAAAAGGAGAATACTATTCCGGTGTGTATAAACAATAGGGATTGTACAAAGAGCAACTTTTGTATGTAGTGCATGAACTCGATCCGTGTATCGAATGTAATAGTGTTATGATGATCTTGTGTAATATAATGGTTATTTCATTGATGCTTGCAAAACACTAAATAAACAATAAAACAACATAAATGAATTCTCTGCCGTGACACAAAAAGTGGCCAAAGTGCTGCCGCGGCAACAAAAGTTGCCAAAATATCTGCCGCGGCAGAAGGTTATTTGTCCCGATTCGTGTTACGAATCTGGACGGTTGCTCCACCCCCTCGCCGTCTGTCGCGGCCACGCGTACCCCTTTTGTCCCGGTTGGTGGGACAACCAGGATTAAAGGTTGGAGCTTTAGTCCCGATTGCCCCGTCCCGATGGGATAACCGGGACTAATGCACCTTAGCAACCGGGACGTATGGGCCTTTCTGCACTAGTGAGGACGATAAGCCTGAAACGCCCATGGTTTTTTGCAATGCATACATGTAGCTGCATGGATCTTACAATTTAAATGGATTTTCTAGAATAAACCCGGAATGCCCACTTATAAGTAGACTGAGATTTTCGGAGCACGTCCCAATAAGAATCTACTACAAGCTGATGATTCCAAATCTGTTTCGAAACCGATTCAGACAGTGGCGGAGGCTTCTCCTATATTAGTTTCCAGTGACGACGCCCGGCCCGTACTCCCTCGCGATTTTTCGATCATCATCGATGGGTCGTCATACCTGGGCCACGTCTGGTGGTTTCGTCAAGGTGCCGCTGAACAAGCAGTCCTCCGTCTTTTCCGACGTGGTCTCCGCCGGAGGGCACGATTGGAGGGTGACCTCCTTCCTGAACGACGGCGACTTCGTGTCCGTGTATCTCCAGCTCATGACTGAAGCCGAGAACGTGACGGCCGTCTTTGACGCCGCCGTTTCACGAGCAGCCCCCCGCCGGGGGGCAGCCACTCTGGCCTGATCCGCCATAGGGTCTTGCACGTCTACAACAACCCGCCCGTGGACGACAACCTCGTGCTCTGGGGCTTCCCTCGATTCCTCCACAAAAGTGCTATCAGCGGGGGCATCCACCTCAGCATCATGTGGGCGGTCATGGTCATAGACGACGACGGCAGCGGCAAGCCCGTGTCCATCGCTGACGTGCCAGACCCGCCGCTGCCGACGAGGAAGAGGGCGACGATCGCCGTGCCGCCGTCGGACCTGGCTGGCCACCTCGGCCGCATGCTCGACACCGCCGCCTCGACGGACGTGTCCTTCGTCGTGGACGACTGCCATGGCGGGCAGGTTTCGTCGCCGGTGCGTGCCCACCGTGCTCTCCTCGCCGCCCGCTCGCCTGTCTTCGAGGCGGAGCTCTGCGGCCACATGTTAGAGGCCGACGCGCGATCCTCGGCGCCCATCGCGGTGCGCGACATGGACCCCGACACGTTCAAGGCGATGATCCGCTTCGTCTACACGGACGACCTACCTGCCGGAGTTGATGACGACGAGGAGATCCGGTCACTTCTAGCCGCGGCGGACCGATACGCCATGGACCGCCTGAAGCTTCTGTGTGCCAACAGGCTGCTGGACAAGGTGTCGGTGGGCACGGTCGCCGGCGTGTTGGAGTGTGCCGACACATACAACTGCCCGGAGCTGAAGGCCAAGTGCATCGACTACATGGTGGAGGACGAAAATTTCAAGAAGGTTGCGCTCACCGATGGTTTCCTAGAGTTGATGGCGAGGTCTCCGTCGATACTTTCTGAGGTGAGAGAGGCTTGGATCATAATTCTCACGCATATTATGCTAGCATGACTAGTTAGATAGCTGCTTCTCAAATTGTGCGTTTCTTCGATGGAGTAATTTATCATCTCAATGTCGTATATCAAAGTACTTCTGGACAGTGGCGGAGCCGGGATTGAAGCAAGTCCCGAGCCAAAAAAAAAAAAGCACAAAAAATATAAAATCTCATGTAAAACAAGAAATTGTTAAATTTTGCAAAGATATAATTACAACTTAATTGTTAATGATCCAAAATATTATAATTGAGATAGCAAAAAACATGAAATAGATAGAAGAACTGTATCATCCATGTTCGATAAAAAACGTGAAATTGATACTATAGCATCCAGGCATCGTCACTTTCATGTTAAATCTTATAATACCTAGCTTCTGTATAGGGGCAGCCGCAGCCAAGTCCTGAGTGGAACCTGAACTATTGAGGCAGGGGCCCATAGCCGCAGCACTCCAGAACGGAAGGAGAACGACGCAGTCCTGAGCAGAGATGGATAGGTTCTAGGTTTCCAGCGCGTCCAGGGAGCATGCGGCTCGGGGCAGCAAGCCGGCCGGCCGGCCGGAGAGCGGTCGAGTGGCATGGTTGCGCTGGCGGCGCGCGTTTTCACCTGGTTTCGATCGTGTTAGGTATATTTGACCAGGAAAGACAGGAAAGTAGTGGGTTGTACCCAGGGCCAAATCCAAAATCGATATTGGCAGATGGCTGGAAAATCTGGGCCGCTCCGGGCCATGGCCCTGGTTGCCCGGGGCGTAGCTCCGCCCCTGCTTTTGGATTTATAGGTCCAGCGTGTATTTATCTAGGTCATCAATTTGCTCAATGTAATACAAAGTATATATATTACAAACGATGTATCATCATCGAAACTATAGATGTTGCATTGTATTTTTGAAGGTTCTGGCTACACCAAGTTCGACCTAGATGTAGCTTATACCGACGTCCGACGTCACTATTGGGTGATTGTTCCCTAAAACACTTAGGCAATGGCTGGATGGGCCTACCGGCTCACCTCTATGTACCACCAAACCACAAACACCACATCGAGCCACCTTTTTGACCCCCATCCGATCTGATGCCTTCTTCCCAAGAGAAGATTATATTTGGACTCGTTCGAGCCTCCATGGTAAAAGAAAGAAACATCGCCCCAGCGCCAGGAGACGGAGCTTCTCACCTTGAGGGGGGCAAAATTGACATGAGGGGGCAGACTTTGCTAAATCAATAAGAAATTGGAGATTTAGTGAGTAGAGTTCTTCACAAAATTCAAACCATGGGGGTGGCTCAGCCCCCCCCCCCTCGCCCCCTGTCTCCGTCCCTGCCCCACGCTCCCAGGTTCCTACTGAATAATCATCAGTTACATCGCCAGGATTTCCTCCTCTCTCATCTTCGTTCAACACTACAGGAGAAAAAATAAGGTCGTTTTCCCTGTAAGTTGCATGCTTTGTGCTCTCTCCCACTCCCCCATCCCCTCCTGCCCCCCCCCTTCTTTTTTACAACAACTAGAATAATGCCCTCGCATTGTGAGGGCATCCTCTTCAATACTACCTCTGTCCTAAGGCTTAAGGCCTATACTTTTTTTCAAAAGTCAAACTACCTCAAGTTTGACCAAGTTTTTGGAGAAAAATATTAATATTTATAATACATAATCCATACCATTTCATACATCATGAAACATATTTTCACATGATATCTATATAATATAATAGTTCTTGATAGTTTTTTTAAGTTTGGTCAAACTTTTCGTGGCTTGACTTTTCAAAAAAAAAAAATAGGCCTTAAGCCTTGGGATGGAGGGAGTATATAAAAGTATTAATTATTTAAAATTGTTTAGACACCGAGATAGCAACATCTTAAATATATCAAAATACTAATATGTACTTAGTATCTTATATAAATATTTATTTGCGATGGGAATATCTTAGAATGTTCGGAAAATATAGTAACGGTTCCGTAGAGACTTATATTAAGTTGTTAGGATTGATATGGTTCTAGTGATTAAAATTATGGTCAATAAAATATCCCAGAAAACCTACTTAAATAATCTTTAATTTGTGGGTGAATTGATTACAAAAGATTTGACAATCATAAAAGGGAGACAATGTACGTTATTTACGTGCTCGTATTGGATGAATTCATAGAACTAAGTTCATATGGCGAGGTAACATTTAATTTTTATTTGATGTTACATCAGTCAATGGTGAAAACATCAAATATAGTTTGCAAGTATATTTTAGATGGACTAAGAGTAAAAAAGTTGATGTCTACACATAATAGTTAGGGTATTGCTAGATGGTTCCTAAATATATTAAGGATACCTATTATTCATAGTCTATTATGCTACCAAACCTCTACACATTATACCAAACCTCTACACATAATAGTTGATGTCTATAAATGTTAAACAAAAAAGTTGATATCTACACATAACATTTTTTTCATGATTTCACATGACAACACAAACATCTTAATTAGCCACTAAGTTATTTTCATTGTGTATCGTACCAAGAATGATAATTTTTGAATCCCAGGACCCCACTACCAACTTGCTCATCTACACTCATTGGTTAGGACTGTCTTCACACCACCACAACATCTTAGGGAAATTATCTGTAACCAGAGACTAAAACACCAAAACAAATGTAATTACAATGCACATTCTGTAAATTTGAAGGGACTTTAACCTATGGAGATCTATACAAAACCGTGGAGCTGGAATATTTCATCACATTTGTACACATAATCTTTATTACTTTGTCATGCCATTGGCCACGGTTAAGATTTGTTTATATGAATAATATTTTGTTGATGCACACACATATATAATTTGACACACTTGTATGCATGTGATCAAGATTCAAATCATATGTCACATGCATGGGTTCGACAGAAGTACGCCCGGCATTCAGATTATTACAAAAGAAGATAAAATGGTTCGTGATCAGTCGTCGATGGGATGGACTCCTCCGGTGTGACCGGTGCGACAGGAATGGTTTCATCGGCAGGTGGGGATGGACTCCTCCGACGGATTGGAGGAGGTGGAAGTAGAGCTCGGCGAAGGCGTGGCGGCAGAGACAATCGGATCAGATCTTGGTGTGCTGGCAGTGATGTCCTCCTGGAGGATGGCGTTGCGACGCGCCATGTACCAGGCCTTGACCGGTGTGCTCATCGCCGAGGTGTCTTCGCCGCCCATGAGGAACTGGAGATCTGTGTTCCTCTTTTTGGCGGCAAAGTTCGCCTTGAGGAGGTCGAGCTTCCGGTCTTGCTTCTGGAGCAACTGCGCCCACCTCTCGTCGGTCTTCTCCTCCCTCTTCTTGGCATGGGCCTTGGAGTCAGCGATACACTTCTCCATGGACGCATGGAGACTCTCGGCGGGAGGTCCTGTGACTTTGAGCATCTTTGCCTTGTTCTTCCTAACCTCTGGTCTTCCTTTGCCGACAATATGGTGAGGAGCCTCCGGGTTGTACACGCTGTCCTTGGTCTTGGCGAGGCTCACACGAGTGTCCACCCATTTCTTGCATTTCTCTATCACGAAATCCGTCTTGGTGTCGTCCCGATACATGCCGGGTTCACGGACGAGCTGCAAAGGCAAGGAGAAGTGTGTCGGGATATGCATGAACGAAATACCTTGCTATCCATGCTTTCACCGATGACGGGTGTGGTCGACCTCATCGAGGATGCTGTGCCACTTGATGCATTCCTGGATGAGTCTCCGTGGTTGATCATGGCTTTCTCGCCGCGGCCCATGTGAATCTTGTTGTACTGGTCACAAAGGTTGCACTGTCGGACGCTAGCTTCACGCTTCAATAATTCTCCGAGTTTTGGTTGGCACCGGTGATGGGATCCATGCTCACCGCTTTCCAGGCGTCGGCGAGGAAAAGGTCCTCAAGCGTCATCCACTTGACCCGCGGCTCCGGCGCCGACATCCCCGCCTTCCTCTTGCCTTTGGCTTTGACCTTCTTCAGCGCCAAAGCATCCTCTTCGACATCTTCCCCGTCCTCGTCCTGGCCTTCGGCGAAATCCTAGGACTCGATGCCATGTTCGGCGTCGGCCTGTGAGCGTTCTTGAGTGAAGAAGGAGGCGTTGCCAGCCGCCGTTGACCATGAGGCAATCATGTCCTACATGTATGCTTCGATCGACATTCCGCCAAACATGTTGTGGGCGTCCGCGTCGCCGAAGTTTGCGGGCGAGGAGCTGCCACTGAACGGAAGAGGGCCATGGCGCATGGACAACGAAGTGCCGACATACGTCGGAGAGTTGGCGTAGGGGACGTTTATGTCGATGTTGAAGGCCGTAAGAGGGCGATGTGTGGGGCAGGGGAAGAGCACGTTCGGGTCGAACCCACCGTCAAACTTGGGGGAGGAGGAGTACCTCTACCGCGGGTTCGCCTGGCTCTCATGGAACATGGCGAGATCGGCGAGAACCCGGCCGTCGATCCGACACTTGGCTGGTCCCCCAGTGCACGCCGTACTACGGGGGGACGATCTGCTTCAGACACGACATTGCTACATGCGCCTGTGTTTCCCTCATCGTCTGGGCCTTGGCGAGCGCCTGGGCCTCGGCGAGCGCCTTCGCCTCCTTGGACCTTGCGTCCCTGTCCCTGCGGTTGTCCGTTTCGACCTTCCTCTTCTAGACTAGGTCCAGCCACTCGGTGTCGGTCAAGATATCCAGCCTCGGCGTAGGTTCTCTCGGCTTTCTCGCATTTTTCTCCTTCGGTTTGCTATCGGGGTTTGACGAAATCCTTGGGCGGAAGCTCGGCGAAGTGACGGGATATGTGGGGGTGGGTGGGGGGGGGGGGATGGAGAGGAAAGGCGGGAGGGGAAGAAGAAAATGACGGGAGCTCGGCCTCCAGTCGCCGAACAGGGTTCGCCCACCCGTGTTTTCACTCCGTCCGGCGTTTTCAGGGTGTTCTCAGCATAAAAACGCCGGATAAAAATTGGACCAAATCTGGACCAAACCGATATCCTAAAAACGCAACTAGATGAAAAATCGCCTTTCAAATAAAAAGACGTTTTAGAAACGCCGTCCTAAAAAAACGGGTTTGCCTATCCCTGTATGGCCCGTCGGTGGTGTCTGCCACTACTGACCGGCCGCACTACTCACGGAACTCGCTGAGTCGCTTTTGACCCCATGCATCGGTGATGCATTTTCCTACTCCCTCAAGCCCTTATGTCGATAAAAAGCCCATATTAATAGACTTGGATTTGTTAAATTTTAGATAAATCTATATATTAAATTAAATTGTTTAGATTTATCTAAATTTTGACAAATCCAAGTCAATTAATATGAGTCGGAGGGAGTAACTAAAAGAGGCCTCGAAGCCATTCGGTGGTGTGGGGCCAGTAGCATGATAATTTATTTTGAAAACGAGTGGGCAGCTTGCTCTCTGCATCAATGGATGCGTGCAATCTTTTATTGCATTTATAAAAAATATGAAAAATTTATAAGATGTTTTAGTTCTTTTATGAGATAGATATATCTTGACGTCTTTTAATGTATATATTAGGAGGAAAATATGTAAAACTGCACACTAAATGGATCTAGATATATGTGTTTTACAAAAATGCTAAAATATCTTATATTGTTGGATGACGGAAATAACTTATTAAAAATCATTGGTTGCAAAAAGTTGGGGCGTGAATCGGCCACCTAAAATAGGCTAGTATATTAATATAACAAACACTAAATTAATATACTCCAAATCTAGTCAAACGTAAGACCACTAATTTAGATCAGAGGGAGTACAAGAGTCTGGTGATCAAGATCCGTGAAAAGGACTTCAAAGTCACGCCGTTGTTCGCACTTTGATTTCATACATTGATTTCTCTTTCCACCACAAGTGTTTACAAAAACGATCAGCCATATAAGTAATACTTTCTCCGATCCATATTAATTTTTATTGAATTGAATGTATCTATCACTAAAACATGTCTAGATACATCTATTTTTATGACAAGTAATATGGGTCGGAGAAAGTAGTACAATCGGAAAGTGTCTTTATCTCCAAGTTCCAGTGTACCCTCTATTTATAGGAAAAACTAAAATCATAATTACAAGTTTCAAAAAAAATTAAAAAATAAATTTTAGACATAGTTAATGTTATATCTTACAAGCATGACAAATCGTAACTAGAAATTCTTTATATTGTGGGCTACACAAAATGACAAAAGATGATAAATTTGGAGATTTGAAAACATTTGTAGCCAGGTCCATATATTTATCATCTTTTTGCGAAAGGGACTCTAGCATTTAACAGTACAAATCAGCTCAACAAAAACAAAATTTAATCAAAAATCTTGAGAATCCCTTCATCTTTAACCTCCAGACCGTGTCGATGGAGCGCCACCGCTACCGCTCCTTCCTAAGCCGGCCCGCTATTGTTGGTTGTGGACGGAGAATCACCGAACAGGTTAAAAAGACCACATCTGTCCCGGAGACGAAAAAGATGGATGAACAACCGACGTAGCTCCTTGACGATCCGAAGATCCCCACAACCAGAAGAAATCCTCGAGAACCACATCACTCCCACAAGCTGCTCGACATCACCGTCGAGATGGCGCTAAATCCAGGGAGACCTTATTGGAAGAAACGGCATAGAAGTGAGGCAGATCGGCGATGGCGCTTGAAAGGCGACAAAACCCTAGCCGCCTTTACCGGGAGGAGGAGAGGGAGATGGAGGGGAACACGTTCATTTATACATTTTTATCACTTTTGTGTAGCGCATAATACAAAGTAATTGAAATTGATATTTTACACGTTTGTGAGATACATCATTATTGGACATCCAGATTCTTTTTAGAATTTTTTGAAACTCAAAAATATGATTTTTGATCTAGAAAAAAAGATCACATAAGCCCATGTGCACCAAATCTTCAGTCGTTCAATGATACCT
The DNA here is from genome assembly GCA_030063025.1 of Avena longiglumis. Taxonomy (NCBI): domain Eukaryota; kingdom Viridiplantae; phylum Streptophyta; class Magnoliopsida; order Poales; family Poaceae; genus Avena; species Avena longiglumis. Next base: position 47,164,947 of record CP125978.1, read on the forward strand.
ACCAAGTACCAGGCAATAAAACACGTGCCATAAATACTATCATTAGAGCTAGCACCATATATATTTGCCTTGTTATTTGGTAGTTTGCCGATATTCGCAGCAATGCGCAAATAAGTACAGATGGGTAGGAGAGATGAAGCCATGCATAGAAGGGGGGAAATAACACCCCAACACCGGAGAAACAGCCAATGAGATATACGCTAGTAGTAAATCTTTTCTAGGAATAGGAGGCATTGGGGAAGAAATAGGTGCTGGCTCGCGGAGCTAGGCAGCAACGACAGTCCTAAGTTTCGCATTCGGGGTTCTTCAGGGGTGATGGGCTATTGTGAGGCTCTGTAGGATGAGTTAGAAAATTTTCAAGTCTGGCATAGAGTTGACCTTGGACTTGAGAGATGCTGCCACCAATCTTCGAGATTGAACATCAAAGAACAGGCAACGAACCGAGCTGACGTGCCAAGCAGGAGTCCACGTGCTTGCGCTCATGATGTTCCTTGAACAACTATCCATATCTTACAGATGCGCTGGTGTGCTCACTCGGAGCAGCACCCTACGCCCGATGTCTGCCGGAACTGGACTAGCTGCATCGTTGCTAGCTGCCCTTGTGGTTGTGGCGTCTAGTATTTTATCACTGCGTTCGATCTTCGGCAACATAACCAAACACCCTCCTGCTGCTCGAAACTTGCTATGCTCCATCGTCTTCTCCAAACACCCTGATCACCTACCCTCCTCACACTTGACGAACCAACCAAAGTTACTTCCGGTAGTCGTATGCGGGGGCTAGGCTAGAAATTTATGGTTCAAAAGCCACCATGATTGTGCTATGTGAACATCTTATAAGAAGATACATCACCGACGACTCATCGCATCTTAAGATTATGACTACTAATTTTTCACGTAACACTGGCATGTTGCCCTATGCTCACACAAAGATTAGCTCCACCGCGTGTTGAATCTTCATGGTTCATGTGTAATGTGTTGGGCCATGTCCCTCCACATGGAGGTGTGTTGGTAGCCCAACATCAGTCCGTGAAAGTCCAACATGTTTCAACCGTTGATCGATGTCGTATCCAACGGCTGAAGTGATCCTTGAAAGAAGAGTAGAAAAGAAAATTCTAACCACCCTTGGTGGCTGTGTGAGACAATCTGTGCGAGTATGAGAAAGTGAGAGAACATTGGTGGAAAACAGGGCTGTAGTTCCGGGCCGCAACGGACTCTAGTCCCGGTTTTGGGCCCGGGACTGCGAAAACGGGACTAGAGGGCCCCCCTCTAGTCCCGGCTCGCAACGGCCCGCGACTGATAACAGCCACATGGCTATTTCAGCGCCGCGGGGGGCGGAAACCCTCTAGTCCCAGGCTGTAACACCACCCGGGACTAAAAGGTTTCCTGCCGCGGCAGAAAAACACCACATTTCTCTGCCGCGGCAGTGATTGTGTATTTCCTTTTTTTTGCCATTTCGTTCCTTTTTCGTTTTGTGTTTCACTATAACAAACATATATTTCAGTATACATATTATACGCTACTACATACACACTACACATCGATGCATTTATATAATTAATTGATCCCTTACAAGCATACATATAATAAATCATATCAAAAGGAAGAAATGTTTTGAAATTGCATGGTCATTGATGAATAAATCATATCAGCTACATGAAGATGACTAAGGCAAATCAATTTCCATGTCATCCGCATAATGCTCTCCATGTACATCAAGGACTTCCTTCATCATAAATCCCGCCAGCTCCTCTTGAATTGCTCTTATGCGCTGGTCTGGCTCTAGTTTCTCCCGCAAATCATAAATATAATGTGAGTCAACTTTCCGCTTACTGGTCAACTCGCGGATGTACTCGCAGACGTAGTATCCACATAAATGAGTTCCCGGTGGCTGCTGTAAACTCTTCACCATTTTATAAGTTAACTCCTCTTTGAATGGACCTGGTAATTTCTGTCTGAACCGTGTCCAACACCTGCTCGGCAAAGAAAATAAACAAAGGAGTTATTAGTTACTTGATATCAGGAAATGAATGAAAGAGGATGATATAATGCGATAATGATTAAATTACTTATGGAGCATTGCTTTCATGTCGCTCCATTGCTCTTCGTCCAAACTTAATGAGTCGTGGACTTCAACTAGGGAGTTGTCAACTTGAATGTTTAGCAAGATCCAGTGGAATCTGCGGACATTTACATAAGCATACATGCATAGCTCATCCAGTAGGCAAAAATAAAATATGTACAAGATATAAACACTCACTTGAAGTTGTAAGGAAATAGTATTTCCTGAACAAAATTATGCTCGGTTAAGAACCTGCACAGGTCTTCCTCCACGTCTTTGAGGTGATTCTGTAACGTATATTCATTAATGATATATGGGTCAATGAACCCAACATTGTATCTTCTAGCTCTTTTGCATTCAAGCATCTTCATTCTGTGGAATATAATATCATCATACAAAAGGATATATAGTTAGGATAATATATTAAATGCAATGAACGAGCTAAAGATACAAACTTAATTATAGGAATAAATAACTTACAGACAGAAGCAACCAATGATAGATTTGTCGAGGGCGCGCTGGTTGTATAACTGAAACAATTCGGTCATTTGAACCTGTATCGAGTATGGTTTGAAGTGATGCTCCTTTCTAACGTCCACCGGAAACCAATCTTTATGATGCTTTTGTTCTGCTTGCGACATGTACCATTCATGCAAATTTCGCATATGTGTGGATAGACGCACGAGCTCCTCATTACTGACTAGAGGCTCCCCTTGGACATACTGCCGTACTATCTGACCCACTGGCGTATCTTCATAGCCTAAATATTGATCAAGAGACATATTTGTTTCGTTAGCAAGTGCTTTGGCCTGCGATACAGTGATTCCCATAAGTGCAGCATTATTACGGGCTCTAGGGTCCATTATTTGCATGTCCATATCCATTTCAGCTCTGAAGGCCTTATCGAGGTCTGAAATGACTTTGAGCGGGCGACCGATTGATTCTTCCATGCTCCGAGCTGGGCAACTTGCTTCCCGCTTTTTGCACTTGTGATTTTTTTCTTCTGTGCTTGCTTAATAATCTCCCGATCATAGTCTGATTCCAGATTCATCGATATCTGGGATGGTTGCTCAAGAAAGGACTTAGCCCACTTTTTGGTTTTTTCGTTATATACCGGCTTTGGCTCAGGCTTTTTGGGTGCAAAATGCGCCTTAACTTGGGCAGCCACATCCACGTTAGTTTCCTCATCGGTCTTGTCATAAGGTCTCTTTGGAAGAGCCGGCGGGATATCGACTATCTTCGGCGTTTGACCTTTCTTCGATGTGGGGCGCGGGGGACCGTCGAACTTCCGTTTCTTTGACGAGGTAGTAGTATTGCACGGAGGCGGAGGCGGAGATCGAGTTGATGTACTCCTGCTGCGGCTATCGTTAGCGGGGTGGGGTGGACTTGGCGGTTGGCGATAATCGGGTTGGGATGGACTTGGAGGTTGGCGATAATCGGGTTGGGGTAGACTTGGAGGTTGGCGATAATCGGGTTGGGGTGGACTTGGAGGTTGACGATATTCGATGCGGGGTGGATTTGGATTCCTTGGAGTCGGTGGCCTTGGTGCCGAGCCTGGAAACTTGATGTACTTCTTATTCCATAGAATGATGTTGCGCTTGACATCTCCTAGTTTCGTAAGGCCTTCAGGCGTAGCGATTTCAATCTCTAGGTCCGCAAAATCCTCCACTATGTCATCCACCGTGACACGAGCATAGCCTGGTGGAATCGGAAGTGAATGGTAGAGTGCTCCAGGTAGACAAGGTAAAGCAGTGCCGATCGCCACCTTGAAGGACAGGTTGTTCATTGGCTGATGTAGCTCACATTGTGCCATCTCTCTGGCATCATCCACGGGGTAGTGAGGATCCGGTGCATCATCCAACAGTGCTTGATCATCAGCACGGACCTCTATGGAAGCCACGCTTCTTTTCCGTTGGCTAAGATCCAATGCAGGATCATCATACCGCGAGTGAGTTGACGACGGCGGCCTTTGGCTAATTTCATGCATGAGGTTCTTCAGATCAACTAGGTCCTGCTCTACCCTGGAGATCTGGTCTGCCTCCCGGTCCTTCTTTCTCTGACGGCTTCTGTAACTGGCATCATACTGAGGAAACCCTTTCTTCCACAAGACACCGGCGCCTTTGCCTCGTGTTCGTCCTCCCTTTTCAGGATTCCCTAGGGCGCGTGTCAGCTCGTCGTTCTCTCTCTCGGGACGGAACAATCCCAATTGAGCATCGTTCATTGCTTGAACAAGGTCTTGGGAGGGTTTTAGAATTTTATCATGAAATAATGTCTTCCCTCTTACTGGGTCCAAGGATCCCCCGTGCCCGTACCACCAGTGCTTTGACCTCTCGGGCCATCCATCTGTACCAGGAGTGACGCCTCTAGCCCTCATTTCCTTCTCCATAGTTTCCTACTTAGGGATGTCACTCTTGTAGCCACCTGTCCCCATTTTATGATGGTATTTCTTGTTGGCAGCATTTAACGCGTTCTTTGCCGACTTTGCCTTTGCTTTATCAGATTGCTTGTACTGTACAAAATCGGGCCACTGTTCTCTCAACTTCTCGTTTACTCCTTTGAAGTCTGGAGTTTTATTTTTCGCGACATATTTCGCGTATAAACTTTTCTTGTGGTTCCGGTACAGTTCAGCCATCTTGCTCAGTGCCCACTCCTTGACTTTTTCTCTATTTTCAAGCCCACCCGGCCTTGGGGTAATACCATCTACCTCAAATTCCTCATACTCTAGAGGTAGTATGAAATGCGCTATGAGCTTCTGCCAAAGGTCATCTTTGGCATCATCGGTGACATAGCTGTTGGATTCTTCGCCGACTTTCTTTGACTTATTCCATTCCTGGATGGTGATCGGAAGGTTGTCCCTAACAAACACCCCGCATTGATTTATAAACATCCTCCAGTGCTTCTCTGGAGCAATCGGTTCACCATCATCATCTATTTCTTCGATGGTGAACCTCTGATTACCATCCAACTTTTTGTTCGGCCCTCGTTTCGTTCGAGCTATCGATTGCTTCGATCCGGTGGGATAAAAGAAGAAGAGAGAGTGATTAATATATATCTAGATCAGTTAATGAATAGAGGTAACACGAGACTTTATATATATATATGTACCTCGCCGGATCCTGTCGAGGGGCCATCATTATTGTTGTTATTTGTTTGCCCTTCGTCCATCTGGTCTTCCCCTAGGTACATTAGGTTTTCCTCTAGTCCATCACCGGATGGATTCAGATATGAGGATAGCTCTTCCTCGAGCAAAATATCTTCGGCGCCGGTAGTAATATTAAGAGGAATTTCACCTCTTATCATGCCCTGAAGAAAACCTTCACCGATGGGACCAGGATCTTCAGATGGATCCATGACTTAATTATCTATAACAAAAAGAGAGTTAAACAGGTTATAAAAAAAAATCCTAATAACTAAAACAATATAATCCTAATTATAATAATCCTAATATTATTTGCGCCAAAACAATAAACATAATAACTAAAACAAAAAATAACCCTAATAAAACAATATAATCCTAATAAATAAAACAAAAAATAACTAAAACAATAATCCTAATCCTAATTCTAATATATTAACTAAAACAATAATCCTAATACTAAAACAAAAACTCTAATATAAAAAAACTATAGAAACAAACTATAACAAAAAACTCTAATAAACCTAATTATAATAATCCAAATACTAATCCTAATAACTAAATCTTAATTATAATAATCCTAATTATAATCGGAACTATAATCCTAATTATAAAAAACTATAAAAACTATAACAAAAACCCTAATGATCCTAATAACTAAATCCTAATTATAATAAACCTAACTATAAAAAAAACTATACAAAAAACTATAAAAAACCACTACGCTGGCCAGCATGAGGCAAGACGGCCTGAGAGGCGGCGCGTCACAAGGGCGAGGATGCGTCGGCGCGGAGCGGCGGCACATCAAGGCACGACGGAGCGGCGGTGGCGGAGCGGCATGGCGGCGGCGGAGCGGAGAGGCACGGCGGCGGCGGACATCACCTCCCTTGCGTCGTCTTCGATGCGGGCGTGCTTCGTCTTCGCTGCGTCGAGAATGCCAAGTGCTGGGCAGCACCTTCCCTGGCGCACGAAATATATAGTGGCCACCCCTTTATTCCCGGGCTAAGCCACGACCCGCGACTAATTGTTTTTTTTAATTTTTTTAATTCAAAACTAATATAAAAACTTTGGAAAATCATATCTTTTATTATAATAATCCAAATAAAACAAATAATATGTCTATTATTATCAGAAAAATATAAAGAATCTTAATTTAATATCTATTTATCTGTTTGCATCATTTATAAATTATTTCATTTTGAAATTTTCATTTTTTAATTCGAATCAAATATAAAAACTTTGGAAAATCATATCTTTTATTATAATAATCCAAATAAAACAAATAATATTTCTATTATTATCAGAAAAATATAAAGAATCTTAATATAATATCCATTTATCTGTTTACATCATTTATAAATTATTTCATTTGTAAATTTTCCTTTTTTATTCAAATCAAATATAAAAACTTTGGAAAATCATATCTTTTATTATAATAATCCAAATAAAACAAATAATATGTCTATTATTATCAGAAAAATATAAAGAATCTTAATATAATATCCATTTATCCGTTTGCATCATTTATAAATTATTTCATTTGTAAATTTTCTTTTTTATTCAAATCAAATATAAAAACTTTGGAAAATCATATCTTTTATTATAATAATCCAAATAAAACAAATAATATGTCTATTATTATCATAAAAATATAAAGAATCTTAAAATAATATCCATTTATCTGTTTGCATCATTTATAAATTATTTCATTTGTAAATTTTCTTTTTTATTCAAATCAAATATAAAAACTTTGGAAAATCATATCTTTTATTATAATAATCCAAATAAAACAAATAATATGTCTATTATTATTAGAAAAATATAAAGAATCTTAATATAATATCCATTTATCTGTTGGCATCATTTATAAATTATTTCATTTGTAAATTTTCTTTTTTTTTATTCAAATCAAATATATTTTTTTGGAAAATCATATCTTTTATTATAATAATCCAAATAAAACAAATAATATGTGCTGAGAATCCCCGGTGTGGCAGGTGATGATGACGATGATGATGATGATGATGACGAAGAAGACCCTGAAGCTGCGTACTATAGGACTAGGCATGATTATGACTAAAGGGGGCGGCTTTAGTCCTGAGTGTTAGCTAGTCCCGGTTTGTCCCGGTTTTTAATATTAATAAATGTCTGGAGTGTTACCTAATAAAGAGAGGGTTCATCTTTAGTCCCGGTTGGAGAAACCAACCGCGATCAAGGATTATGCGATCGGGCCGCATAACACTAATAATAGGGGTGAGTGTCGACATTATGTCGCATGCTTGTACCTTGTTTCGGATGGTGTCACCAACCAGACTAAAGATGAACCTTTAGTCGGTTGGAGACACCAACCGGGACTAAACATGAGTCAACACTAATAATAGTAAGTGTCGACATTATGTCGTGAGTGTCGACATTATGCCGAGCTGCTTGTACTATAAATAGGCATCCTTGTGAGTCCAGTCCTCCACCATTTGAGGCATATCCAAGATGGTTTCGAGAGCAGGACACCACTACGGCCAGTGGAGATGCCGACGAGCCTGTCCTCCGGCATCTCCAGAAATTGGTCATAGAGGCACTCCTAATATGTGAAATTAGTTAGCTCCTGCGTATTGATCTAGTTAGAGAAGTTATAAGTCGCAAGATGGTTTTCGAGCAGGACACCACTACGGCCAGTTTCAGGGAGATGCCGACGGAGCCCAGTCCTCCGGCATCTCCGAAAAACTGGTCATAGAGGCACTCCCTAATATGTGACTTCACGCGTTTGGAGATCAGATCTTAATGGTAAGTATAAATCGGGACTAAAGGCCCTCCTTTAGTCCCGGTCCAACCACAAAACGGGACTAACACACTCAAGATTGTTTGTAGACAACACTATAAAAATGGACACATGCATGGAGGATCTTCACTCATAAAATTTTACAATTATTACATATCATTTCTTCGCGTGTGTTCCTTTCTGATCCCGTCGTATCCATGGAGCATCTTCATTCATTAACATGATGGTTGGGTCATCCTTCACCGCGAAGGGCGGAATTTCATGAAACTTATCACAATCTTCTGACATGTTTGTCTTGTCCTCCACTTCCACGATGTTTATTTTTCCTGAAAGAACTATGTGGCGCTTTGGATCATCTTCTGATGTATTCTTTTTCTTATTTTTTCTTTTTATAGGTTTGGTAGACATGTCCTTCACATAGAAAACCTGAGCCACATCATTGGCTAGGATGAATGGTTCGTCTAAGTACCCAAGATTGTTGAGATCCAACGATGTCATTCCGTATTTCTTGTCTACCTCAACCCTCCTCCTCCGGGCTTGACCCATTTGCACCGAAACAAGGGGACCTTAAAAGTAGGTCCATAGTCAAGTTCCCATATCTCCTCTATGTAACCATAATATGTGGTCTTTGACCCATTGTTGTCTGTTGCATCAAAGCGGACACCACTGTTTTGGTTGGTGCTCTTTTTATCTTGGGCTATCGTGTAAAATGTATACCCATTTATCTCGTACCCTTGGAAAGTCGATATAGTCGAAGATGGTGACCTAGACAACAAGTATAGCTGATCTCCAAGAGTGTTGTTTTTGATGATATGTTGCAACCAACCGCCGAAACTCTTCATGTGTTCATCTCTAATCCAAGTGTCATGCTTTCCAGGGTTGTTGGAGCGTAAGATTTTCTTGTGTTCCTCGATATATGGGGCTGCCAAGATAGAATTCTGTAGAATGGTGTAATGTGCTTCGATGTAAGAATGTCTGTCCCTACATATTATTGATTTCCTTCCTAGAGTACCCTATCCACTCAGTCTCCCCTCATACCGCGATTGAGGAAGACCAACCGGCTTAAGGTCAGGAACAAAGTCAACACAAAATTCAATGACCTCCCATGTTCCATAGCCCCTGGAGATGCTTCCTTCTGGCCTAGCACGGTTACGAACATATTTCTTTAAGATTCCCATGAACCTCTCAAAGGGAAACATATTGTGTAGAAATACAGGACCGAGAATGGAAATCTCTTCGACTAGGTGAACCAGCATGTGCGTCATAATATTGAAGAAGGATGGTGGGGACACCAACTCAAAACTGACAAGACATTGGACCACATCATTCTGTAACCGTGGTAGATCTTCAGGATTGATTATCTTCTAAGAGATTGCATTGATAAATGCACATAGCTTCACAATGGGTACTCGAACATTATCTGGTAGAAGCCCCCTCAATGCAATCAGAAGCATTTGCGTCATAATCACGTGGCAGTCATGAGACTTTAGGTTTTGGAACTTTTTTTCTGCCATATTTATTATTCCCTTTATATTCGACGAGAAGCCAGACGGGACCTTAATACTGCTTAGGCATTCAAAAATTATTTCCTTCTCTTGTTTGGTAAGAGCGTAGCTGGCATGACCTTGAAACCATTCTGAATGCAGGCCATCTGGGTCTTTCATACGTTGATGGTCCTTTCGTGCTTCCGGTGTATCTTTTGTCTTCTCATACACGCCCAAGAATCCTAGCAGGTTCACGCAAAGATTCTTCGTCACATGCATCACATCGATTGCAGAAGGGACCTCTAAGAATTTCCAATATGGTAGCTCCCAAAATATAGATTTCTTCTTCCACATGGGTGTGTGTCCTTCAGCGTCCTTCGGAACAGATTTTCCTCCAGGACCCTTTCCAAAGGTTACCAGTTGATCCAAATCTTTGACCATATCAAATATATCAACACCAGTACGCTCCTTAGGCTTCGTCTGGTGACATGCCAGACCGTTGAAATGCTTGCCTTTCTTTCTTAAGGGATGCTTGGCCAAAAGAAATCGACGATGCTCATTGTATACATTCTTCTTATAATGTTCCAAATATATACTTTCAGTCTCATCTAAATAGTGTGCGCATGCATTGTATCCCTTGTTTGACTGTCCTGAAAGGTTACTAAGAGCATGCCAATCATTGATTGTTACGAAAAGCAATGCTCGGAGGTTAAATTCTTCCTGCTTGTGCTCATCCCACACGGGTATCCCGGGTTCGTGCCACAACTGTAAAAGTTCTTCCACTAATGGCCTTAGGTACACATCAATGTCGTTGCCGGGTTGCTTCGGACCTTGGATCAACACTGGCATCATAATGAACTTCCGCTTCATGCACAACCAAGGAGGAAGGTTATAGATGCATAGAGTCACGGGCCAGGTGCTGTGACTGGAGCTCTGCTCCCCAAAGGGATTCATGCCATCTGTACTTAGACCAAACCTTAAAATCCTTGCGTCATCTGCAAAGTCCGGGTACTTTCTATCGATTTTTCTCCATTGCGACCCATCAGCGGGGTGTCTCAACATCCCGTCTGACTTACGTTCCTCTTTATGCCATCGCAACAACTTGGCTTGCTCTTTGTTTCTGAATAAGCGTTTCAACCGTCGTATTATAGGAGCATACAACATCACCTTCGCAGGAACCCTATTACAAGTTATATTGAGAGCTTCTAGAGCATTAATTTTGAATTTTGAAAAATTTACACCCAATTTGTGAATTGTAGAAAACAATCAACATGATAAATGTGGAGTTTTTTATTATTGTTCTATCAGTAAAAACCTCATTCCATTCTAAGCTCTGAAACTCTAAAATTACACATTTCAATTTTCAGTAACTATGTGCCTAATCAAAATTTGTTACACATATATATATATATATATCAAAATCCTTCTAGCTACTTCTAGAGCATGCATGCATTTGATCCATATCTCTATACTTCTAGAGCATTATAGAGCTAAAGTAGCAATAAGAGATGAAAAAATGAAGTTCTAACCTTTTAAAGCTTTAATTATGATTTAGGTGTTGCAAACTAAATCTTGACAAATCTTGTGAAAAAAAATGGCATGAACTCTCTTTCTTCTTTGAGAAAAATGGCCACCATATGCTTTAGGGCAGCAGGACAGGAGGCAGATTATATAGTCGTGGACAACTAGTCCCGGGCCGTGATACGACCCGGGACTAATAGTCCACGAAAGGACCAGCTGGCCTGCTCCAGGTTATTAGTCCCGGGCCGTATTACAGACCGGGACTAATGACCTGGTCCGGCCCGGGACTAGTCACTACGGCCGTTTCTAGCCGTTAGAGGCCTCACGGCCCGGGACTAGTGCTCCCACTAGTCGCGGGCTGTGCCAGGCCGGGACTGCTGGGCTTGTTCTGATCGAACCGAAGATGGTTTTTCCAATAGTGGAAGTAAGCCAACATGGCTACAACTAAGATAGGGTGAGAGAACAAACAAGAACATCACAACCTAGTGAGAAGAGAGGAAGAAAAAGGAGAGGTGATTTCTATCCAGATGTCTGAGACTTGATCGATCTGTTTTCAAGATGGTGTTTGGAGGTTCAAAGGTGCTTGGATTGACTCCAAACTTGGTGAGCTTGCTCCTTGTTTTGAGTACTTCGATCCGATTAGCTGGTTTGAGAATTGGGTCAGCGTAGCATCAGATTTGGATGCGGTTTAGTCAGTTCGAACTGCTACCGTTTCAGCACAGAAAATTTTTGGTAGACGAACAGTTTGAGCAGGAAAACTGTGTCTGATTAAGCTGAAATTTGCATGTATGTGGGAAACTAGTATGTCTACTTGTCTACCAAGTTTGGTAAAGATTGGATCAACGGTTTAAGAACAGTTTGCTGATTATCGAGGAGGACAAAAACTGAGATACTCTACTTTGTTGTAATATTTCTTTCAAGTGGTTATTGTTGTTGTTGCCGGATGACAACGTGCTGAGTGTGTTGTATATCTCTAGATGTTCTAGAGAAGACATTGTAAACATGTTGCTCATAGTAAAACGCGTGGACAGGTTGGTCCACAACCGTGGTCTTTTCCTCCTCACCTTGAGGAGATTTTTCCATGTAAGTTCTTATATCACCTGTGCATGTGTTTGTTGTTTCATTTCCGCTGCATATCTATTGATTGACGCTGTCTTCGGAGTTCACCGCAAGCAGCGTGGGTTGTGTATCTTCCCCACAATATAATGTTCAATTATTCTAGATTTAGTTGATGTCAATTGTTAATAAGTAGGTCTTCATGACCATGCAAAGCATTTTTTTTCATGTTATAGTAAGGAAAACAGTTAGACTCTTTTGAGAGAAAAAGTAGTTAGACTTCATTGTCTTATTGGAGACAATGAGATCTAATTTCATAGCTCCTTTCTAAAGCACTATCTGATGTGTCATGTGTGTGTGTGTGTGGGGGGGGGGGGGGGCGATTATGCATGGTATTGCCTACGCCTCATCGTAGGACCACTGCCATTATGGTTGAACCTAATAAAACTACAATCTAAGACAAACGAGTTAATACATGTGATTGTTGTGTTAACTTCAGTGTGTGATCTAAGCATAATGGTTTCGAGTGGGCCTTGGCTCGGTATATGGGGATGCTCGAGATACACACAAACCGTTTTTCTCAAAGATTGTTAGGGTGTGTGAGTCAAGAGAACTTCCTATAGTTGTAGGAGGTGACTTTAATATCATGCACCAAAAATAAGAAAATAATAAGAATAAATTCAATCGTAGATGTCCTCTTATGTTTAATTCTACAATAGAAATTCTTAACCTTAGAAAAATAATTCCTCTAGAAGGCAATTTACATGGGTTAGTCAAAGAGAAACACCAAAAGATGGAAAACTAGATCTAATTTCTATGAGGGTTGAATGGAAGGATATGCACTCACCCCTTCGCGGTCAGAACATATTATTTTTACTAATCAATTCAGGTAATCAGTCTCACCTTGGAAACAAAATCTAGTTTTCATTTGAATTATTCTGGTTGCACTAGAATGGTTTTTATGACATGGTCGCAGCGAAATTGACTGCAGTTTCTGTTGGAAATACTCTGATTTAGAGGTGCCAAAACAATGTTAGACACCTCCGCCGTTTTCTTCGAGGTTGGGTTCAAAGTTCGTGATTTAAAAAGCAAAAAACATAGACTTCCACAAATTAGGCATGATCTTTATATTAATGTTGAAAATACACCTTTGATTGATACATAGCCGGAAGCCTTGAGGTATGACAACGAATGTGCTTCTGAACTTAGGCGTGATGAAGAAACCAAATGGGTACATGAAGGGACTAAGGTGAAATATGTTTGGGAGGGTAAAAATAATACACAATACTTTCATCTAATAGCAAGTGAGAAACACACAATTGGAATAACATGAAGGTGCCATTGTAACAGAACTTAATTGTGTATATTTCTAGATTTTATAGGAAATATTTTGGGCACGGGTCCGAAATTACTTCTCTACGAGGATCAGAATGAAGATATTCTACAATTATGGTAGGAAAAAATGTTATACTAGTTGCTAAATTCATGGAGAAGAAAGTACTTGAAGAAATCTCATATATGGAGAATAGCAAAGCTCCATGACCATACGATTTCCCGGTGGAGTTTTACCACAAAAATTGGAAGGTCTTCAAGGGAGGCATGGTGGCTATATTTTTTTAGCTAAAAATTGGGGCTTTGATTTGTTCAATATAAACTTCCGTGACATTACCCTTTTACCCAAATACTAGTATGCAATGCAAATCTAACATCATAGACATATGTGTACTCAATATAACTTTTTTTAAGACAAAAGGTATGAATCGCATAATTGGGATCACCCATAAAGTGATTAGCTCTAAGTAATTGCACTTGTGGCTGGATAACACATTTTAGAGGGGTTGTCATATTACATGAAACCATCCAAGAGATTCATAGAAATAAAATGGACTTCGAGAATGCATATGATAAAGTAAAGGAGCCCTTGCAACAAGCTTTATGCATGTATTCACTTAGAAATGGCGTGAATGTATTTCTCATTTCATATAAGGGGTAGTGTTGGTATATGGTCAATAACAATACTGTCCATTATTTCCTAACAAGAAAATGTTTGAGACAAGGAGATCCATTATCATCTTAGTTTTTTAATATCATTGGATATATCTGCCGGTGATCCTTACATAGCTAAAAATGGAAAATGAGGATTGCTGGAATGAGGCCTCATCCCTCATTTGGTATAGGGAGGAGTTTCCATGCTCCAATATGAGTCGATTAGTTTCGTAGAGCATGACTTAGAGAAAGCCATCGATATGAAACTAATTTTGTATATTTGAAATACTATCTGGCATTAACATAAAAAATATCATAAGAGTGGAATTTATCTTTGTAGAGGCTATATAAGGGCAAAATTAATACACCAAATTATTTGGTAGCGAGTCTCATATTCTTCACCATTTTGATATGTTGGTGCCCCTATCCATTACATAAAGTTTCGGAATAATGAATGTAAGCCATTAGAAGACCACTTTGAGAGAAAATTGGGATGTTGGCAATGCAAACTGCTCACATACGGAGGTCAACACCAAAACCGGCAAGCTCAAGTGTCCTAGAGCTATATAATAGTGGCTTGCCTTTCCCTACATAGATAAATCCATTCTTTCCATTACTATTCAAAATTGACTATCTAAATAATCTAATAAAATTCTTCTATTAATAATAATACTAATTAATACAAAAAATGTTATACTAGTTGCTAAATTCATGGAGAAGAAAGTACTTGAAGAAATATCGTATATGGAGAATAGAAAATCTCCATGACCATACTATTTCCCGGTGGAGTTTTACCACAAAAATTGGAAGGTATTAAAGGGAGGCATGGTGGCTATATTTTGTTAGCTACAAAGTGGGTTTTTGATTTGTTCAATCTAAACTTCAGTGACATTACCCTTTTACCCAAATACTAGTATGCAATGCAAATATAACATCATAGACATATATGTCTACTCAATGTAACTTTTTAAGACAAAAGGTATGAATCACATAATTGGGATCACCCATAAAGTGATTATCTCCAAGTAATTTCACTTGTGGCTGGATAGCACATCTTAGAGGGGTTGTCATATTACATGAAACCATCCAAGAGCTTCATAGAAATAAAATGTACTTAGAGAATGCATATGATAATGTAAAGGGGACCTTGCAACAAGCTTTATGCATGGATTCACTTAGAAATGGTGTGAATGTATTTCTCATTTTATATAAGGGGGTAGTGTTGGTATATGGTTAATAAAAATAATGTCCATTAATTACTAACAAGAAAATGTTTGAGACAAGGATATTTGTTATCACCTTAGTTTTTAATAACATTGGATATCCGCCAGTAATCCTTATATAGCTAAAAAGGGAAAAGGAGGATTGCTGGCATGAGGCATCATCCCTCATTTGGTATTGGGAGGAGTTTCCATGCTCCAATATGAGTTGATTATTTTCGTAGAGAACGACTTAGAGAAAGCCATCGATATGAAACTAATTTTGTATATGTTTGAAATACTATCTGGCCTTAACATAAAAAATATCATAAGAGTGGAATTTATTTTTGTAGAGGCTATAGAAGAGCAAAATTAATACACCAAATTATTTGGGAGCGAGTCTCATATTCTTCACCATTTTTATATGTTGGTGTCCCTATCCATTACATAAAGTTTCAGAATAAAGAATGGAAGCCTCTAGAAGACCACTTTGAGAGAAAATTAGGATGCTGGCAATGCAAACTGCTCACATACGGAGGTCAACACCAAAACCGGCAAGCTCAAGTGTCCTAGCCTAGAGCTATATAATAGTGGCTTTCCTTTCCCTACATAGATAAATCCATTCTTTGCATTAGTATTCAAAATTGACTATCTAAATAATCTAATAAAATTCTTCTATTAATAATAATACTAATAAATATTACAATAAAGATCAGCATGTTTTGGGTTGGGGAGTGGTAACATTTTGGAAAACAAAATATATTTCCAAACATTAAACTAAAATAAGATTCCGATCGATTGATATCTAGGAATATGACTTGAAAGAAACATGCGGTTCCTCGCACTTTGATTACATACATTGGTTGTCCTTGTCACCGAAAGTATTTTCAGAATGGATCAATAATATTCATAGTAGTGTTACCTACCAAGCAATAAAAGGCATGCGATACTATCATCCAAGCTAGCACCATATATAATTGACAACTACATCAAGAACCACCGCTAGTCTTTGTTGCACTTGTTACTTGTTAGTTGGGTTTGCCAATGCTAGCCGTATGTGAACGCAGTGAGGGAGGGAGGAGATAATTATGTACCAACACCGGTAGAGAAGCAGAAAATGGAATTCAAAAAGCAAATGAATGAAGTTATATACATTAATCATTCTCTCGATCGGACTAGGAGGCGTTGGGGAAGAAATATATACTCGTGCACAAATCTAGGCAGCAACAGCAAGGATGTCCCTTAGTTTCGCGTTCTCATTCCTCACCACTGATGGTCTTTTTAGGGCTGTCTAATCTTTTTAGCCATAGAGTTCACAATGCACCCAAACCTGCCGCGAGTCCAGGAGATCAAGCAGCCGAGATACAGGCAAATCTACCTCATAGACACGGCTGCTAATTTGCGCGGACGTTATAGCCGCACTAAATAGTCACTGGAGCTGCACCTACGACCTATATCGGGAGAGGACTAGCTATACATTGGTATCATTGCTTCCAGAGAACCAACCACCGCGTTTGTGGACGTCTAATTTGTTATCGACAACCTGACTCAATTAATAAAGCCAGAGTTTTACAGCACACGACAACAGACGCTGATCATAGTCAGCACAAAGAGTTCACAGCACAACTAGCTAGTCAGGGCAACACTTGCGGACTTGCCACAGACACAGTAAAACCAGGGCGACAACACTTGTCACGGACATTGAACGAAATCAGAAGGTGCTACGGTAGAGGTTGCTGCAGTTGCTTGTGGAGGAGAATATGTATCACGGTGCAGTTTGCGAAGCAGATCCAGCAGCAGGTCTACGCCCTCCAGGTCTTCATTCTTGAACAATGGTCTCCAAAGCTACAAGAAGATGATCGATTTGAAAGTACAATCAGCTGGTTGTTTCGGGAGGACGTGTCCAATGGTAAACTTGTTTCTAATATGCCACAGTGCCCAGCTTTGGGCAGCAAACAATGGCCACACTAGTCTCCTAGCTTTAGTTGGAAGAGTGAGAAGAATGTTTAGAAAATCCTCAAATGAGTTTGGATTCTAGTTGAAATTAAGCATGTTTCTAGTTCTACTCCAACAAAAGTTAACCAGCACACAGCCGAAGAAGACGTGTGGAACTGTCTTAGTTTGTCCACATAGGCAGCACTTGCCGAGGAGAGAAGTGGGGAGATGACCGTTAGGGGCGATTCCGGAGGTTCCTCCGGGCAATGCGCTGCCGAGGCCGGCGATGGGTTGGTGGCCGCCGGAGGACGTTTCTGGGTGCTCTCCTCTGAAGATGATGACGTCGAGTCGACGGAGGTAGGAGTGGCTGGATCCGATCGAGGTTCTTCTGCGTCCCTACGTTATCTATGTCGGTCTCCGACGCCAGATAGCGGCAGGGATATGCAGGAAGCCTCATCAAGAGAGACGAAGAGATTGCAACGGAGGGTGATCCAGAGGAAGTTGGCTTTGGAGCTGGCACCGTCGCCGGAGGTGAGTTCTTTTGACGTTTTCTCTGGATGCAGGGCTGATCGTGCGTCCGGGATCAGGAGCACAAAGTCAAAACCGGCTGTCATTCGTCCTGTTCTGGAGCCATCGGTTTCTCCGCTGGATGCCTGGATCCCAATGATGATTCAGGCTCATGGATTCTGGTTTCTCGGAGAAGATTGCCGGCGACGAGGTTTGGGGCGATGTTGAATTGTGATCCGCGATCTTCGCTTATTTCAAATAATCATAGGGCCTTGGGCCCGAGTAAAAATTGGTTACGTGGATGGCGTTGTGCTAAGGGCCAAAAGGGCCTGCTGACTGTTGAGTCAGCCGCACCGGTATTGTATCGGAGAAAATCATTGGGCCGATCCCGATCGAGTCTGCCTTCGGTACCTAAGGATGCAAACCTCGTCGCTGGACGTGTGTTTCGTCATTTGTTAGGTTTAACTTGGAAAAAGGCAGATCCGTCCATCGGTGACGGCGGGCGGTGGCTGCAAGCTTCCGTGATGAATTCTGGTGGAGGTCGTGGTTTCGACCCTGGCCGAGGTGGTTCTGGTGCTGGGCGTGGGCAGCCGCCTGCGAGTGGGGGCAATGGCCGTGGAGGTGGCGCTGGTCGGCTGGGTCCAACGGGGCTGGCGGGCAGTCCAAACTACCATCGTGGGTGAATCAAGTGCAACTGCTGGAGGTGGAGATGATGTTTTCAATGGCAATGGTACGTACCAAGAGGGGAACCGAGGTGGGGGAGGTTCCGGCAACTTCAACCATGGCTCGGGGATCAATAATTCTGTTCGTTTCAATAACAACAATCAATACAGAAATAGTTCCTTTGGGTATAACAATGGTGTGAGGTATGACAGAGGATTTCAACCTGGCCATAGAGGAGGCTTTAATAATGGTGTTCGTGGTGGTTATGGAGGTTATAGGTACAACCGTAACACCAATCGGTCTGCTGATCGTGATGGAGATGCTGCACCTACTCTGAATAATGCAGTGCTCCAGGAAGCATTACAAACGGCGTTAGCAGCAGTGGCTGCGGTGGCGACAAAGCAGCCTGGAAAAGCAGAGTCTGACGTTTTGGTCAAGGGCCAATCTACCACACCGGTTGCTCAGCAAACTGCTCCTGCTGTTGGTGCAGTGGCTACGCAAGGTGAACTGCGAGGGGCTTCTGTGCGGGGAGTTAGACAAGGCAGCTGCAGTGACAGGGGAGATTAGGGCTCCGGCAAAAAAATTCAAGAAGAATGATAAAAGCTGTTTTAGATGCAAGGAACAGGGACACGTCATTGAAGATTGTCCTGCACCAATATGTGACAATTGTGAGTCTATCAATCATGTTACTAATGCATGTCCTTTGTTGCAAGCCCCAAAACCATCTATTGTCATGTATGGTCTAGCCAATGAGGGCCTGATGTTCTATGAGTTGCCAACGGGGGGACTTTTCGTCCAAATGTTGAGAATGCTAAGCTAGTCAAACTGACGGTGGAGGGGATGCAATGACTATTCCACAAATTATTGAGCTCCTTAAGCGGCTTGTTCCTATTGAGAACTTTCAGTGGGAGGTGTTTCAGTTTCAAAAT
Source organism: Avena longiglumis (assembly GCA_030063025.1). NCBI lineage: Eukaryota > Viridiplantae > Streptophyta > Magnoliopsida > Poales > Poaceae > Avena > Avena longiglumis. Next base: position 47,184,198 of record CP125978.1, read on the forward strand.
AATATTTATAGGGTTATATTCCCAAACAAGAATGAAGTCTTACGTGTGTTGACCTTTCATGTGTATCAAGTTCCAAATCGGGCTACTGATCTGGTGTTTGATGAATGGTCAGCTGCGGAGGAGCCGCTTTATATGTTGCCGGAAGTGTGGGTGCGAGTTTCGGGTATTCCGTCTGATATAAGAGGAGATTTTCTGACACCTTGGGGTGTTGGAACTCTATTTGGGAAGACAAAGGCTATAGATATGGCGTACACCCGGAAACATAAGGTCTTGCGGATTCAAATTGGCTGTGTTAATCCTGCTCGTATACCGGACACTATGGAGATCTATATTAGAAGGGGTTTTTTTAAATTAGATTTTGAGGTTGAAGAGGTGGTGGTTGCACAAGACGAGCGTATGCTTGAAGTTAATGATAGGGATGACCGAAAAGATGACGAGGATGAAGGAAATAAACAAAAGGAAATTGATATGGAGTTGGACAATATGGCTAATCAGGCTAATCAAGTTACTTCGGGCACTAAGAGCTCTACAAAAGATGTTGGAAACATCAGTGATCAAGGGATTAAGGGTAATCAATTGAGTGGTCCAATTAAATTTGGAGACATCGTTTATCCTTCAGCTTGCAAAGGTACGGTCAATCGTGACCTTACTTTTTCTTGTGTTTCAAATATTTCAAATCTTATGCATGAGCATAGTGTCGCAAGGACTATTTTACCGAATGATTTTTTCTTGAATGCTGCAAGTACAGGACCGAAACTGCAGCTACCCTTTGTTATTCCATGTGAGGCGGGAAAAGGGATTGAGTGCACATCGGGTTTATCACCAGGTGCAGCGCAACCGGCATTGGGGCTGGTGTCTGGTGCTGTCGCCGCTGCTCTTGTCTCTGGTGTGGAACTCAATGCTTCGATGTCTGGGCATGTCGATGCTCATAATGCTTCTACTGTACACGACTTAGAGACGGAACATTATGCTGAGTCTGCTTCTGATACGGAAATCAAGATCGACTCTATCCCATAGTCTGGGCAGGTATTGTTGGGAGGTTCTCCATATGGCGTGCGGCGTACTACGTCGAATCTTACCTTGACCCGTGCTACTGTTGAAGAGGAGCCGACACTCGTCTCGGCTGATTCACCTGCCTTGTCCCTTGCTGGTGTTGAAGCGACGCCGAAGCCCGCCTCTGTTGTTGTGCCGCTGATCGGCCAGTGCATGCGTGGGTCGGCTTCGAGCCAAGGACAGGACGTCGCGGCTACAGAGGGAGTGTCCCCGAATCAAGTGGCTTCATCTCTGCATAATAAAGGTATTTCGGTGGTTAGTGAAAGTAATTCTATTCTTTTTAATAAGTCTCCTACTGTACTTGAACGTACTTCTTCAGGGGTGTGCCCATTGGCTTCATCAAAATCGGTTGCTGATGTGACAGTCGAGAATAAATTTGACGTTTCAAAATTCAATGAAGAGAGTGCTTTCATGTACTATAAAAATGGTATGCAATCTTCACTTGCTTCTGTCCAGCCAAATACGTTTGGGTTTAGTGATGCATGTAACACTATTTCTGATGTGCTCATTCTACTGTGGTGGAACACAATACATGTGTATGTACGCCAATTAAGCAAAGACCAACTATGGAGGAGGTAATAGCTTTTGGCGGGATTCCACAGTCTGTTGGGACTGGTGTAAGATCTACTACACGCATCCAAGGACAATCAAATGCTGATGATACGCAGATGGAAAGGGCTATGAGGAATGTGCAGCACCGCAACTCTGGGAGTGCTTCAGGTATAAAACCACCACCGACTCTTTCGATTCTATCAATTGATGATACTGAAGTTGTGGCTAGAGCAAATAGAATTGGTATTTCGTTAGGTGATTCGGTTCAGCAATCTTTAGAATCTGTTAGAGGTTTAAAAAATCTGGAAGAAGAGAGAAATATCATAATACTTTAAAAGAATATTTCTGATTCTATAGATGGGGATATTGGTCCCTCTAATCTATTGGTTTCAAAAGTTTCTACCTTGTGTGAGGATTTGATCGATGTGGAGGACGAGGAGGTTGTATCGGATGATATATTGGATCTTCCAATACTAAACTCCAGCCATAAGAAATGTCGAAAGAAAAAGGTATATGATGTTTCTAATATGCGAAGGAGCACTAGGAAGCGAACAAAAAAAATATTCTCATGATGCAGAGTCTTAGAGGTATGACTTGGAATAGTGAGGGTTTTAGAGATCCTGCTAAACATAATTTCGTTAAGGAATCTTTAAGGGAACACCGCCTAGACTTCATTGCCTTATTGGAGACAGGAAGATCGAATTTTGCGGTACCTTTCTTAAAACAACTTGCGGCTGGTCTAGATTTTATGTGGTTTTGTCTACCACCTCATGGTAGGTCCGGAGGGATTCTGGTGGGCATTAACACCGAGACGCTCCAAGTTCTTAAGGTGTCATCGGGATTCTGTGAAATTGCATGTTAAGTGTAAGAAGGATGGATTTCAATGGGTTCTTGTACTGTCACGGGCAGCACAGGACACTCATAAAGCTGAGTTTCTTGCTGAACTGGTTCGGATGTGCGAGTCAGAACCTTTACCTATGTTGGTGGGTGGAGATTTTAACATCATTCGATCCAGAGATGAAAAGAACAATGATAATTTTAATGCACATTGGCCTTTTGTCTTTAATGCGATCATTGAGAGCCTTGATCTTAGAGAAATTATTCTTCCGGGACGACAATTTACGTGGGCTAACCGTAGAGAAATACCCACTTATGAAAAGTTGGATCGTATTTTGGCGAGTGTTGAGTGGGACAGAAATTCCCTCTTGTTACTGTGCGAGCTCTTACACGTGCCGGGTCTGATCATACTCCTTTACTTATTGATTCTGGAGTTAAGGCACATCTTGGTAACAAACCTCGCTTCTCCTTTGAGTTGTATTGGCTACGACAAGAAGGTTTTTATGAGATGGTGGCGGCTGAATGGGCTGCAGTTACCAAGGGAAGTTCACCTATGGAGCGATGGCAAAATAAAATACGCCACTTGCGTTGTTTTCTAAAGGGTTGGGCAAAAAATTTGAGTGGGAAATACAAGAGAGAAAAAGAAAGATTGCTTTCTATTATCAATAATCTTGGCACAAAGGCAGAAACTATTTTGTTAAGTATAGATGAGCAGGGGACTTTAAAAGAGGCTAATGATCGCATTACGGCTCTTAGGAGAGACGAGACAAAATGGGCCCAACGTAAAGTAAAACATATTCAAGAAGGGGAAGTAATACTAAATACTTCCATTTGGTGGCAAATGGTAAGAACAGAAGAAAAAGATTTTTCAATTAGAGCAGGAGGAAGGACGATTGTTGGTGAGGAAAATTTAAAAGTTTATATTACTGAATTCTACAAAAGCTATTTGGGGCACCTTCCCAACTAATATTTCCATGATGGAGGGTCACTCATGACATACCGCAGCTAAACATTGAGGAGAATAGTATTCTCACGGCACCTTTTTCTGACAAAGAGGTGTTCGAGGCTATTTCCCAAATGGAGCATAATAAAGCACCTGGCCCGGGTGGTTTCCTGGCTGAGTTCTACCAAACTTTTTGGGAAGTGATCAAGGCTGGTGTGTTGGCATTATTTAGTGTATTGCATGTGGATTTGCCTCTGTTTAAATTGAACTTTGGTGTCATTACCCTACTTCCTAAAAAAGAAAATGCGTACAAATACAACAATATACACCCATATGTCTATTGAATGTTAGCTTCAAAATTTTCACCAAAGTGGGTACTAATCGCATTATGGGTATTGCCCCTAAAGTTATTAGACCAACTCAATCCGCTTTTATGTCTGAGCGACACATCCTAGAGGGGGTGGTTGTTCTGCATGAAACCATTCATGAGCTTCACCGGAAGAAAATGGATGGAGTCTTATTTAAAATTGATTTTGAGAAAGCGTATGATAAAGTTAAATGGTCCTCCCCCCAACAAACTTTGCGCATGAAGGGATTCGTATCAGGATGGTGCAAATTGATTGAGCAATGTGTGCGAGGGGGGAGTGTTGGGATACGTGTTAATGATGATATTGGACATTTCTTTCAAACTAGAAAAGGTCTTCGTCAAGGAGATCCCTTATCCCCGATACTTTTCAATATTATTGTAGATATGCTTGCTATCCTAATTGCAAGAGCTAAAGAGGATGGACAAGTTGGAGGCCTCATCCCTCATCTAGTTGATGGAGGAGTCTCAATTTTACAATATGCGGATGATACTATATTATTTATGGAACATGATCTACAGAAGGCTGTAAACATGAAACTAATTTTATGTATCTTTGAACAATTATCGGGATTAAAAATCAACTTTCATAAAAGTGAGATTTTTTGTTTCGGGAAAGCCAAAGAGGAGGAACAACGATACAAACAAATATTTGGTTGTGAGGCTGGATCCTTACCATTTCGATATTTGGGCATACCGATTCACTATAGAAAACTTAAAAATTCAGATTGGTATCCAGTAGAAACTAGACTTCAAGGAAAGTTGGGTTGCTGGAAGGGTAAGCTTTTATCATATGGTGATCGCTTAGTTCTAATCAATTCTGTTTTAACAAGTTTAGCTATGTTTATGCTATCGTTTCTGGAAATACCCAAGGGGGTAAGAAAGCGATTGGATTTCTATAGGTCTCGCTTTTTTTTGGCAAAGTGATGAGAATAAAAGAAAGTACAGACTAACGAGATGGAACATAATTTGTAGACCTAAAGATCAGGGAGGTCTAGGTATTGAGGTCTTGGAAATTAAGAATAGGTGTTTATTAAGCAAATGGCTTTTTAAATTACTAAATGAGGAAGGAGTGTGGCAAGAATTGTTACATAATAAATATTTGAGTCAAAAAACCTTGTCTGAGGTCCAATCGAAACTGAACGATTCTCATTTTGGAAGGGACTTATGAAGGTGAAGAATGAGTTCTTCGCTAGGGGACATTTCCAGATTGGGGATGGAGCCAACACTAGGTTTTGGGAGGATACATGGTTAGGAGAGTTACCCCTTTCACAACAATATCCATCATTATATAATATTGTGCAACGGACGAATGTGACCGTGGCTCAAGTCTTAGCTCAAGTACCACTAAATATTGGTTTTAGGAGAGTACTTTGTGGCACCAAGTGGTTTGATTGGCTCCACTTATGCCAAAGGCTTATGATGGTGCAGTTGTCAGAGGACCAAGATAAGTTTGTATGGAACTTAACAACGTCTGGGGTATTCTCAGTGAAATCGATGTACGAGGATCTTATGAATGATCATACGGTCTTTCTTCGGAAATATCTTTGGAAATTGAAAATCCCACTAAAAATTAAAATTTTCATGTGGTTCCTTCATAATAAAGTTCTCCTTACTAAGGATAATTTGGTTAAAAGGAATTGGGTAGGGTGTAGCAAGTGTTGCTTTTGTGGCTCACAGGAGACCATAGAACATTTGTTTATATCTTGCCCTTTTGCTCGCCTTTTGTGGCGTATTGTTAATTTTGCTTTCGATCTCCCCCCTCTAGCTAATGTAACGAATATGTTTGGGAATTGGTTGAATAGTGTAGATAAAAAGTCTAAGGCAAGAATCCGAATTGGTGTCTCAGCCTTATGTTGGTCTATTTGGCGTTGCAGGAACGATATTATCTTTAACAAAAACAAAACGTTTAATCTTTTGCAGGTGATTCATATGGTGGCACATTGGGTGCAACTATGGGCTTTTCTTCTACCGCAAGACCAGCGGGATATTATGGCTACTGGGTGCAGCCGTCTCCTGATGGTCGCACGAGACATCTTCACCTAGTCGTGCTGGCGGCATACTAGTCGTTTACAAGATGTTTAGCGATCTTTTATCGCGTATATTTCGCTGGTTGGTGCATGTATCAACCTTATCCGATACTTGAATTGTAAATCTTTTGGATGTTAATCTCGTAATAAAAGGCTGTGTGCATCGACTGATGCAGAGGCCGGGGTTTTACTCCCCTTTTCGAAAAAAAAAGGCAGCACTTGCCATCAATGGGGCCGTGGCGATCATGGATCAACTCATTGCAGGTAAGCGCCCTCTAGCCATCTGCCAAGTGAAGATCTTTATCTTCAGGGGTAGTGCCTCTTTCCAAATAATCTTATCCTTGGGAGATTTTGTTCCTTGACTTAGTTTTTGGTATATCGACGCTACCGAGAATGTGCCAGATGGATCTAGCGCCTGACAACATGACTCTTGCTCCGTAATGTCGCGCCCTGGGACATTGTAGTCGAAGTAATTATCATCGTATGTATTTGTGAGTTCCATGAGGTGGCTTACCTCTTCAAAGTACTCTTTAACTTTGTACTAAATCAGCGGCATTTATTATGAATTAGAGAGAGTATTTATTTTAGAAGACAGGCCAAGTGTCATGCTTTATAAATAGATCCCCGATGGACCCAAACAGATACATAGTTCATCAACTAGCCAAGCCAGGGTAGGTAGACACTGGAACATGAAAAACATACGATCAGATAGCAATATATATCTACTTAGATAACTTCCGAGCCTCACGTACGTGAGAATATATTACATGAAGAGTGGTTCGATTCGGTACATATATAGTACCTATCGCACAGGACACAGACACAATGTGTCAGGTTAGATTTACATACGGTTTATTGAGACACATAAAAAATACTAACTCTAATATCTTCCCTGGATCACAATTTGGACAAGTTGAGATTATGCTTAAAGTCTTCAAAAGATCGATGTGGAAGTAGTTTTCTAAAACCATCAGCAACTTGGTCTATGAAGGGAAGAAACTGAATTTACAGTTGCTTCTTCAACACTCGTTTCTCTGACATAAAGTGAAAATCAATCTTAATATGTTTGGCTCCTGCATGAAACACAATTTGCTAACAAGTGTGTTGCTTCAAGATTGTCACACCATAGGCACGGTGTCTGAGTCAACTGAATTTCCAGTTCATCTAGTAAGGACTGTATCCATATGACATCAGTAGTGGCATTAGCCACTGATTTGTATTCTTCTTCTTTACTTGACCTAAAAATAGTAGCTTGCTTTTTAGAACTTCAAGAAATTAGGTTTGGTACAAAAAGTACATCAAACCCTCATATGGATAGACGATCATCTACACAACCAGCCCAGTCTGCATCGGAGAATGTACTCAACAGTGTAAAGGTAGATCACATAAATATCAGACCAAATCATAGTATGTTTGACATACCTAAAAATTCGTTTGGCAGCAGTGCAATGAATAGTAGTAGGAGCATGTAGATACTCACAAACCTTATTAACTTATAGGAGATATCTGGCCGTGTCAATGCGAGATATTATGGAGCACCTAACTGGTGATATCCTCAGGAACCAACAAGTCTCCATCATGTGCAGTAACCTTCTTTCAGGAATATAAGGGAGTAGGCATGCATATGAAATTGGCCATGCCAAACTCTTGCCAGAATATATTGTGCATATTTGGCCGGACACATGTGACAAAGGATAGTTTTCATGATCTCTCCGCAGTCTCACTTTCGAGGAATGGAAGAGAGTATATTTGTTTGACAATCGTCTTGGGTCTGCAGGTTTGGATCTCAAAGACGAAGATATGTGTGTAATGGGAGTATTCCCTTGGACTTTATTTATAAGTGATCAAGAGATCGTACAATATGTCTACAAGATGATCTCGGTGGGTTATAATGATATCCGACGAGAGAAATGAATCTAGAGCTATGACTAAGGCTCATGGCGAAGACTTTGGCGATTATGGCGTGTCCTTCTAGGGTGGATGTCTTTGAGTACTTATAGGCGTCGATGGTTGCCGAGTCCTCCTTAGTCACGTCAGGTTTTCATCTGGTCTTTCACGTAATCCTGATCTTCCTTGCACGCACGTCTAGTCTTCGAAATCTCCAGAGAGCCGTCTTGCATCCCCATAGGTCAGGTCGATTGAGCTTAGATCATTTGAGAGTTTATAGATGCAGTCCTTCAGATCCTTGATCGTCATAGCCAGACATGGGTAGGAATCGTGGATTAAGGCTCATGTGTGGTACAAGTCTAAATCCACCCATCACCGGCAAAATGTATCCTCACCAAAACGAATAGCCCACATAACTCCACATGGGGGATCATTGGTGCTCGGCCGCAAAAAAAGCTTCACTCCCTTATATCCATAATGGTTATTATAATATGGGTGGTAACATGAAGATGTTTATTCATTGTTTTTTGAGATCTATAGTAGTACTTTAGTATTGTGATCGGTTTGACATTAAAATTCCTGTAGTAATTATTGACATGATACTGTATCTAGCTATGTTACTCTAATCCCCTCTCTCTTTCATAATTACCCCGGATAGGGTAAAGGCGGGAGAGGCGAAAGGATGTTCCCGTCTAGTTTCCGAAGTTTCCTGAGCCGGCCGAATCATGTAGAGGTCGGCCGAGATAGGAAAGGGCAGGACCCTCATAGTAATGGCAAGGCATTACCCGGCCGAGATACTTCGTAAGTCGGCTGGGTTAGCCCGAGTAATCTTAATACAGATGAAGGACAGGCCGAACTACGGGAGGCAGGGCCGAATGATACAAAGCTTGCAGGAGAAGGAGAAGCTGAAGTCAAACCCTAGCTGCAGGCTAGGGAGAATCTGAGCGAAGCCAAGCACTACGGACAAAGACGCAGAGCGACAGAGAGGCAGAAGGAGGTCACAGAGGAGACAGTCCTGAAGCCCGAGGCGTGCAGAAGGGGCCCTCTGGAACCTTGCCGCCGTTAGGGGAACGACAGGGAAAAGGAGGCGCCGAACTACCATATTGGGACAAGCATATTCCTCGAATATGCTTGCCACGTCAGCCCTAAAGGAATCCAAGACTCTCCTTTATAAGGAGAGGCTTGGACCCTGAAGAAGGCATCGACTCATCTAGTACCGTTAGGCTGGTAAAGTTCTTCTCTTTCCCTGTATACAGCTCAAGGAGCACTTGTAGCCCAAGGAAGGAGAAAATAGAGATCTTTGACTTAGTCTTTTGTGTGTAGAATTAACTACATCTTCCCTCCCCAGATCCCACTAGCATCCATTGGCCCCATACTTTAGCCTACCCATGGAATCTGCCGTGCCACCACCACGACAGTTGGCGCCCACCGTGGGGCCAGCAGCGGTGCTAGCTGGAGTTATGATCCGGACGGGAAACTTCATCAACACGGGCGAGCGCGTTGTTTCTGGCTTGGTCCAGAGGTTTGATCTCTGTGACTACGTCAGTGACAATGCGGGCAGCTTCAGGGGAAAAACTCCCCCGCGCAACGGTGTCTTCATCAGCCTGGGCGGGCATAGGGTCTACGTCGGCATCGACATCTCAGGCATTTATCCTCACCAAGTTGTTGTTGCAGGAGAGCCGCCTCTTAACACTGCGAGCCGTCCGCGCGGAGAGCATCCCGTAGGCAGCGTCGAGGTGATGGTCGCGGCCGGAGTGCAAACTGGAGTAGCGACTGTGGGATCGACCAGAGAACCCGCCACCGGCGTACAGGGCGCACCCCGGCAGACAGCACCACTACCCACCGAGGTAATCCCACCAGCGACCAACCCGACCGAGGTGCAGGACACTACCCCAAAGGCACCAAGAGTAAGAGGGCCACCTCTGGAAAGGCCAGAGAACATTCTTCGGGCAACCATAGAGAACTTGACTACACCTGTAGCGCCGATACTTGATCCGGCGAATGCTCAGGCAGAGTTAGAAGAAACCAGGCAAAAGGTGCTAGTGGAGGCCAAAAAGGTGTCGGCTTTGCGGGAGTCCTTAAACAGGACCCTGCGAGAATATGCCAAAGCTAATAAGCTTGACGTCGCACCCGAACGGGTGGACGAATTAAGATTGAGGGGGAAAAACCTCATAGATGATATCAACAAAGAGCATGATGCTCATAAGGCGGAATCAGTTGATTTGGGCTTGCCGAGGTACAGTACCCCGGCAAAGAACCTAAGAGCGGCAAATGCCGCAGCATTGGAGTTAGAGGGGTTGACCGGCGAAGCCCGGCAGAAACAGCAAGAAAGAGTGAATGAGCTGGTGCGCATCGCGAACCAGCAAAACGAAGAAATGCTCAGGGCAGACCCGGCGAGGCCGGGGGCCTCGCGAATGGTTCACTCAGCAGGAGCAGCACCTGCCTTGTCCGTGGCAGCAGCATCTTCACCCGGAAATAATGCACGGAAGGACAGAGCAGTAACCTCAGGAAAGAGAAACAAGCAAATTGTTCCGTATGATCCGGCAATAGCCGGGAAGGCAAATGAGAACAGAGGCAATGGAAGCCGAGGTAACAGTGGTGAGAGGAACCCCGGCCGTATTGAAAAAGATGGCGGAAGTCGAGGAAATGGAGACCTCGGTAGAAGAGAACTCGGAAGAGGCAATCATGAGAACAATACCCCGGTCGAAGTAAGGAGAGAACTGCCACTCAACCCGCAGCCAAGGCATGAACCCCGGCAGGAAAGAGAAACGAGACCAGCTCGCCACAATCAAGTGAATGAAAGATACAATGATGGTTATTCCGAGATGGAGTATGCGATCCATGGTGGAAATAACCACTACGGAATACAAGACAGAGTTCTGTACAGAGATTTGCCATCAAATGATGCAAGAGTGAAGCTGGACCGGCTATACCGGTCCGAGTTGTTGGAAGAACAGGGTCCACCAGGTCCGACATGCTTTGGACCACGAATCATGGGCGAACCACCTGTGCCGAACTTTCAGTTAGCAAGAGGCACGAAAACATATAATGGGAGTACCAAACCACAAGATTGGTTGATTGACTATGCCACTGTTGTGAAAATAGCGGGTGGAAACTTACGATGGGCAGTACGGTATGTCCCACAAATCTTTGGAAGGACCAGCTAGGGTGTGGCTGAATAATCTACCAGCGGGTAGTATCAACTGTTGGTTGGATTTTGAAAAAATGTTTGTCAGCAACTTTACCAGCACATACAAGAGGCCAAACCGGCCACAACAGTTAGCCATGTGCAAGCAGAGGCCGAATGAAACAGATAGAGAGTTTTTAACTCGATGGTGTAACCTGAGAAACTCATGTGAAGGAGTTATAGAGTCGCAAGCAATAGCTTGGTTCGCACAAGGATGCCGTTATGCCAGCGTGTTGTGGCAACGTCTGCAAAGAGATATGCCAACCACATTGGCAGAAACTATCAGAATAGCGGACTCCTACGCATTAGGAGATCCAACGCAACCAGAATTAATGTCGGCGGATCATCGGGAGCAACAAGACCATTATGCAAGAGATTTGGCCGGGTCATCCAGGCGCAGTGATTTCAGAGGAAGAAGAAGAGAAGAAAGGCCGGATTATAGATATAATTCGGCCCAAGTGGCAGTAGTAGCGCAAGATCTGCCGAGTCACGGAGTGACTCAACGGCAAAAGAATGGTCCTCAGCAGTGGACACCAAGGAATGAAGGAAAAAGACAGTGGACCCCAGAACAAAAGAAACAGTGGCAGGAGAGGCCGAAGTACACGTTCAAATCTATGTTAGATCAGCCGTGCAAATTTCACACGTCAAACCCATCCAGGCCAGCCAACCATACGACCCGCCAATGTGCATGGATGAAAAATGCAATGGGAAACCCCGTAGGTATTCAGGCAACACCCCATCAAGTACATCAGCAGCATCAACCACAGTTGACTGGAGAAAATGCACAGCAACTGTAACACCCTCAGAATCGGATCTATGCAAGTTTGAGCAAAATTCGCCAAACCCGCATAGAAACGATTCAAAGGTGCCCACCAGGCACTTTCGTGCGGGTGGAAAACGAAGTAATAACATTACACAACAGTCCTCGATGGGACCCACAGAACAGATATATATAACAGCGACTCGAAGAGTCAAGAATGCAGATATATTATACAAAGATCCAAATCACCTTGAAAATGATAGAGCGTCCGACTACGGACAAGATGCAAATGGGGCTAAGAGCCCTGAAGAATAACCAATGGCGTCCATAACCCTGCCCAGGCCAAGCCGGAAGGGTAACCCTGCTAACGACGTCGATCTCAAAACCTGCTCAAACAAAAGGGGTGCCGACAAAGGGCAAAGGAAAAAGAAGGAGCGTCAGTACTGAGGCCAGTACACGGCGAGGCTAGAATTCGGCGGTCCTCGCCTACATAGGTATGGTGGACTGAAGCGGCAGCGGCAGCGAGCACTAAACAACCTATAGAGACTCGATACAACTGGCGGATATCAGAGAGAGATAAGAATGACCTAACCGGATCCAACCTGAAGCTAACACCAAACAAACCCATCCTGGCGTTTCCCCCTCGAGACCAAACGAGGAAGTCAACCGAGGAACTCACACAGTTGGCAGTTTTACTTATTTGGTTATCGTTGCAACAATTACTAGTCAGGTATAGGTAATTGTCCTGATAAGGTAGCGATGGGCACTTTTAGTTTTCCATTCCGTTATAGTTGCGGCAATTACTAATCAAATCTGAGATAGCATGAGTTAAACCCAAAACCCAGCAGTTGTTTGTACTTTTATTCAGCCATTCCGTTGTAGTTGCAAGATTTACTAGTCAGGTACAATGGTCGCAAGCGACACACAAAACAATCAATTGTGGGCAGTATTATTTAGTCATTCCATTATAGTGGAGCTGATTACTAGTCATTATAAGTCAAATTTATAGCAAATAAACTTTAGTTATGCTTGTCTATGATCGAGATACTGTGCTCCAAGTCGTCCATATCCATGACACGGCCGTAAAGTTTTACCCGCCGGGTGCACCAATAGCAACACACGCTCGATCAACCTCGAAAACCAAAACAAAACCCAACGAGGCTTTCACGATTGAACAATCACAGATTCAGAATTATTTCAGGGGCCACCTTTGAGTAGATCCCTAGCGGAGTAAGCAAGCTCCGAGACGGCCTCAAGGTTGCGACAATGGTCAGAAGCGATCGGGAACCGAAAGTGTGGGCTTGTCGATACCGCGTAAACATTCCGCTTCCAAAACAGTACAGTGTGCTCCTCGCACAAATTAAATACAGAAAGTAGCATGGCATAAGTACAGAATCGTAAATAAAACCTCGAACTAGTTTGTGGCCCCAAGAAATAAGAATGAATCAAGCTCGGCTCGGGGGTCCCATATACCTCCGGATGTGGATAGCGCAAAAATCAAGGAATGTATCAAGTACTCGGGGTCTTACGGGACACAAGTGGGCGTCGAAACCAAATATTTTCTATCACCCACCGATGCCTCTGCTTATTTCAATTTTAGTTGTTAAACAGAAATTAAAGTGACGATAAGTAAAACTAGAATCATCTCCAACATCAACATGCGGCAATACATCAGCAACTGTGGCATATGTCGACACACATCAGCACTTGAGCAAGCAACTACGACGCGCAAGTCCAACTATCTACCAAACAACAAGTAATAGGGTGTGTCCAAGGCAATATAGGGCTGCACGGTATATCACAGGTACGGAATCTAGAGCATCGCAACACAGATAGCAATAGATCAACAGGAGGGAAGTAAAAACTATAAAAGTAAGATAGGTAGAAAGGGGGAGATGCTCGCCTGAAAACATTGTCGAAGGTTCAACCGAAGATCGGGGCGAAGCTCACATCAACTCAACGGCCTTATCCGCGAAGAAGCAAAACACTAGAATAAACACCGGATGCAATATTTAATACACGACAGAAGATCGGCATGATGCATGTTTGATGCATGGCATGGCAACGGTGTGATGCAATTAGGTCATATTAAGCGGAACCGGGGTCCCGACAATTAATTAGATGGTTCGTGTTGTTTAGCTACCCCACAAATTAAATGTTGTTTAGCAAAGCAACAGATGGAAACGGTTCGCTACACATGTTTAAATGAGGCCAATATAAGGCTGGATTTGCCCGCATATGGGCCCCATATTTAATTATTAGGTGAATCGGCATAAGGCCCCCAAACCACATGATTATGCATGCAAGTATGGCAGTTAATATGCAACAAGTTGTTATATATGATAAAATAGGGTTTCGGGGAGGGGTTCACACATTGAGGGGTCTCGACGATCTTGGGGTTCCGGGGTTCGGGGTTAGTCTCGGGGTCCAGGGTCGTTCTCGGACTCCGGGGTTAGGGTCTCGGATCGGGGTAGATCTTGGCGCGTCCGGGAAGCAGGTCTTGGTTCGGTGCCAGGGCGTGTCGAATTCTTCTGGGCCGATGTCGTTCTTGTCATCGCGGCGGTCTCGGGGTCATGTCGACGATCATGGCGTTCAGGGGGAGACCTCGGTGTACCGCGTCGGTATCCTTATCGTCCGGGACGAAGTACTCGGCGTCTCCGCGTCGGTGGCCTTGACGGTATCGGGTTCGGACTCCGGATCCGGGCACGGTCTTAGCGCTCCGTCTTCAGTGTCGTCGGCGAACTCGGGTTCGATACCGGGGGTCCTTCGGAACCTTGAGGCGGTCTTGGCGGTCGTCGGGTACGGCTCGGCGTCCGGGGGAAGGATTACTTGTCGCACGGTTTCCGGTGTTCGCGGACCGTTTGGAGACCTTGGCGTTCCACGAAGGGGATCTCCAGGTTCGAGGCGGTGGCTTTGTGTGTTGTGGCGTCGCTGCACGGGGACAAGGGTACATCTTCGGCCACGACGGCGGTGGCGACGGCCGGAGGACTCGCGGAGGCCACGGGGTCCTCAAGGTTGCACTTGGCACGCACACGCAGGGCCATGGCGGCACGGCAGAGGCGCGAAGGCGGGCCGCAGCGGAGGTGCTTGAGAACGAGCGGTCGCGCAGGGGCCGGCGACGGCGCTTGGGGCCGGAGGGGGCCGCGGGGCGACGTGCTCGGGCCGAGGAGGAGCGACGGGGTCCCGGCGAGGCAGCGGATGGCCGGAGCGGAGAAGGGTGCGGGGTTGAGGCTGGGCGCGGGCGCGTAGGTGCGCCGAGGGGCGGGCGCCGGGCGCTGGGCTCGGGCGGGCGAGCGGGCGAGGGAGGGCTGACGGGCGCGGGTCCGCTGGAGGCGGCGGGCGCCGTCGACGAGGCTTCGAGGCAGCGGGAGGTCGCCAGCGCGGAGGGCGCGGAGCGAGCTCCGCTGGGCGCAAGCGGCAGGAGGAGCAGGCGGCTGAGCGGGCGCGGAGGAGAGGAGGGCGAGTGGGCTGGTGAGCGCGGGGTGGCTCATGGGCCGGGCGGTGAGCCGGAGGAGAGGGAGAGCGGCGGGAGCGTCGGGCCCAGGCGGCGGAGGGAGCAAGGTGGCGGAGGTAGGGCCAACGCCCGTGGCGGGTCTGCTGGGAGGTGCTCACTGAGCCAAGCTGGGGAGCAGCTGTGTGAGAGAGGAGAGGCTGCGGGAGGAGGAGAGGCATCGGGGGAAGAGGGAGCCGGGGGAGAACGGGTCCGCGGGTATGGGGCCCAGGGGGACGCGTGAGGCTGTGTCGTGGGGCGGTGAGGGGCTGCGTCGTGCATGTATGTGTGTGGGTACAGGCCCAGGGCCCAGTGGGGGGGGGAAGGCCAAGGTTGGTGGTGGGGCCCGTGCGGCAGCGTGAGTGGGTCGGTGGGGCTGGGTGTGAGAGAGTGTGGGGCGGTTGGTGGAGGTGTGAGTGGGTGCTGAGTTGAGTGGGGTGGGTTTAGCACAGGTGGAGGGTTGGGGCTGATGTGGCAGGCAGGGAGTGGGTAAGGGAGAGAGGAGAGGTGAGGTGGAGGGATCTGATTGGGTGGAGTGAGGTGGAGGCTGGGTTGGGTAGGATAGTGGGTAGCCTTAGGAATTAGCGGGGCAGACTAGTTGGACCGATTTAAAAACGGGGGTGGTCGTTCGGGTCTACTCGGCCCGTTCGACTGCCCCACCAAAACAATTAATTAAATATTTATTTTCAAACAACGCTTTTGCAATCCGACAGCGGTCAAAACAAAATATTCCGGGGACCCGGTTTTGATGTTTGAAAATAAAGAGGGGCGTTTAGAAAACAACACGGGCTTTGCAAACATAGTTTTAGCAAACAATGCATGATGATGACGATGCGATGCATAAATTCAACGCGATTTTCTAGTAGTGGTTTTGCGGGATGCCACAATTCGACACCACTAACAATGGATCTCGCCCTCGAGATCCGCCTCATGGTACCGGAAAGAAGGCCTGCGATCTGCGTCTTCTCGCTTCGCGTAGATCCTCGCGACAGCACTAACGAGGGTTCATCCTCCATCTTGAAATCAGCGACACCACCATCAAAGGTTCGTTGTTCTTGATCGTCGGGAGAACACTCCGGGGAAACAAAGGACGAAGTTGAAGGTAAGGCCACCTCTAACTTCCATGGACGGAGTAAAACTGCTGGATCCGCTGATCCGACGTACAAGAGCGAATGATAAGAGCAGTGGTAGGGTAGCTACTCCATCCCGCACTCAAACCATTACTCTGCACGCGAATAGACGGATTATGCAACCAACTCTCGGAATTAGACTGAAGATCTCGACAAGCGAGGTTCGGAAACAAGGGAGTGATGCAGACTCTGCATCGGATCTGGCGTAGATGATGTCATCACATCGGGAAGCACCGGAAGATACAACAGGAATCGTATGAAAGACACACTGATTAGGTTTCGCGATGGTTCCATTGGCATGAACAACACATGCTCAAGGTATACTCCAACTTCACCAAAGCTCGTCCTTCTCATATGTTTTTCAACGACACTGATATCCAGCAAGGAACACATATGGATAAGGAGCTCAAGAACAAAAGATTGGAGGAAGGGTACAACAGACAAGTTGCAGATTGATGATCGTAGCACCTCCGTTACAAAAGGGGAGAAACGAAACCCTGAAGGTACGACGGAAACCCAACCACGAGAATTCCTGGACTCGAAGAGAGGGAAGAGACCGGATTCAAAACACGTAGAGGTAAGAGGGGAACAGCAGAGGGTAAGGAGTAAAATCAGACCTAACCAGAACTATCCAACCGATTTTCAAAAATAGTTTTGACACTCTACTTCGGCCGTTAGCTAGGTTATCCTACAGGCTGGACTTGTGGGGTATCGCAACTGCTGAGCTCTGATACCACTCTGTAACACCCTCAGAATCGGACCTATGCAAGTTTGAGCAAAATTCGCCAAACCCGCATAGAAACGATTCAAAGGTGCCCACCAGGCACTTTCGTGCGGGTGGAAAACGAAGTAATAACATTACACAACAGTCCTCGATGGGACCCTGCAGAGATATATATATAATGACTCGAAGAGTCAAGAATGCAGATATATTATACAAAGATCCAAATCACCTTGAAAATGATAGAGCGTCCGACTACGGACAAGACGCAAATGGGGCTAAGAGCCACGAAGAATAACCAATGGCGTCCATAACCCTTCGAGCCAAGCCGGAAGGGTAACCACTAACGACGTCGATCTCAAAACCTGCTCAAACAAAAGGGTGCCGACAAAGGGCAAAGGAAAAGAAGGAGCGTCGATCTTGAGGCCAGTACACGGCGAGGCTAGAATTCGGCGGTCCTCGCCTACATAGGTATGGTGGACTGAAGCGGCAGCGGCAGCGAGCACTAAACAACCTATAGAGACTCGATACAACTGGCGGATATCAGAGAGAGATAAGAATGACCTAACCGGATCCAACCTGAAGCTAACACCAAACAAACCCATCCTGGCGTTTCCCCCTCGAGACCAAACGAGGAAGTCAACCGAGGAACTCACACAGTTGGCAGTTTTACTTATTTGGTTATCGTTGCAACAATTACTAGTCAGGTATAGGTAATTGTCCTGATAAGGTAAGCAGTGGGCACTTTTAGTTTTCCATTCCGTTATAGTTGCGGCAATTACTAATCAAATACAGATAGCATGAGTTAAACCCAAAACCCAGCAGTTGTTGGTACTTTTATTCAGCCATTCCGTTGTAGTTGCAAGATTTACTAGTCAGGTACAATGGTCGCAAGCGACCACAAAACAAGCAATTGTGGGCAGTATTATTTAGTCATTCCATTATAGTGGAGCTGATTACTAGTCATTATAAGTCAAATTTATAGCAAATAAACTTTAGTTATGCTTGTCTATGATCGAGATACTGTGCTCCAAGTCGTCCATATCCGCGGACACGGCTTTCAGAAAGTTTTACCCGGCCGGGGTGCACCAATAGCAACACACGCTCGATCAACCTCGGAAAAACCAAATCAAAACCCAACGAGGCTTTCACGACTGAACAATCACAGGATTCAGAATTATTTCAGGGGGCCACCCCTTTGAGTAGATCCCGCAACGGAGTAAGCAAGCTCCGAGACGGCCTCAAGGTTGCGACAATGGCTGTAAGCGACTGGGAACCCGAAAGTGTGGCTGGGCTTGTCGATACCGCGTAAACATTCCGCTTCCAAAACAGTACAGTGTGCTCCTCGCACAAATTAAATACAGAAAGTAGCATGGCATAAGTACAGGATCGTAAATAAAACCTCGAACTAGTTTGTGGCCCCAAGAAATAAGAATGAATCAAGCTCTGGCTCAGGGGGGTCCCATATACCTCCCGGATGTGGATAGCGCGCAAAAATCAAGGAACAGGTATCAAGTACTCGGGGTCTTACGGGACACAAGTGGGCGTTCGGAAACCAAATATTTTCTATCACCCACCGATGCCTCTGCTTATTTCAATTTTAGTTGTTAAACAGAAATTAAAGTGACGATAAGTAAAACTAGAATCATCTCCAACATCAACATGCGGCAATACATCAGCAACTGTGGCATATGTCGACACACATCAGCACTTGAGCAAGCAACTACGACGCGCAAGTCCAACTATCTACCAAACAACAGGTAATAGGGTGTGTCCAAGGCAATATAGGGCTGCACGGTATATCACAGGTACGGAATCTAGAGCATCGCAACACATATAGCAATAGATCAACAGGAGGGAAGTAAATACTATAAAAGTAAGATAGGTAGAAAGGGGGAGATGCTCGCCTGAAAACATTGTCGAAGGTTCAACCGAAGATCGGGGCGAAGCTCACATCAACTCAACGGCCTTATCCGCGAAGAAGCAAAACACTAGAATAAACACCGGATGCAATATTTAATACACGACAGAAGATCGGCATGATGCATGTTTGATGCATGGCATGGCAACGGTGTGATGCAATTAGGTCATATTAAGCGGAACCGGGGTCCCGACAATTAATTAGATGGTTCGTGTTGTTTAGCTACCCCACAAATTAAATGTTGTTTAGCAAAGCAACATATGGAAACGGTTCGCTACACATGTTTAAATGAGGCCAATATAAGGCTGGATTTGCCCGCATATGTGCCCCATATTTAATTATTAGGTGAATCGGCATAAGGCCCCCAAACCACATGATTATGCATGCAAGTATGGCAGTTAATATGCAACAAGTTGTTATATATGATAAAATAGGGTTTCGGGGAGGGGTTCACACATTGAGGGGTCTCGACGATCTTGGGGTTCCGGGGTTCGGGGTTAGTCTCGGGGTCCAGGGTCGTTCTCGGACTCCGGGGTTAGGGTCTCGGATCGGGGTAGATCTTGGCGCGTCCGGGAAGCAGGTCTTGGTTCGGTGCCAGGGCGTGTCGAATTCTTCTGGGCCGATGTCGTTCTTGTCATCGCGGCGGTCTCGGGGTCATGTCGACGATCATGGCGTTCAGGGGGAGACCTCGGTGTACCGCGTCGGTATCCTTATCGTCCGGGACGAAGTACTCGGCGTCTCCGCGTCGGTGGCCTTGACGGTATCGGGTTCGGACTCCGGATCCGGGCACGGTCTTAGCGCTCCGTCTTCAGTGTCGTCGGCGAACTCGGGTTCGATACCGGGGGTCCTTCGGAACCTTGAGGCGGTCTTGGCGGTCGCAGTGCACGGCTCGGCGTCCGGGAAGGATTACTTGTCATACGGTTTCGGTGTTCGCGGACGTTTGGAGACCTTGGCGTTCCACGAAGGGATCTGTTCGAGGCGGTGGCTTTGTGTTGTGGCGTCGCTGCACGGGGACAAGGGTACATCTTCGGCCACGGCGGTGGCGGCGGCCGGAGGACTCGCGGAGGCCACGGGGTCCTCAAGGTTGCACTTGGCACGCACACGCAGGGCCATGGCGGCACGGCAGAGGCGCGAAGGCGGGCCGCAGCGGAGGTGCTTGAGAACGAGCGGTCGTGCAGGGGCAGCGACGGCGGAGGGGCGGGGCGACGTGTTCGGGCCGAGGAGGAGCGACGGTCCCGAGGCAGCGGATGGCCGGAGCGAGAGGTGCGGGGTAGAGCTGGCGCGGCCTGGCGCGCAGTCTGGCGGGAGGGGTTGCGCCGGCGCTGGGTCGGGGCGAAGGGCGAGGGAGGAGCTGGCCGCGACGGGCGCGGGTCCGGCTGAGGCGGGCGGCGTCAGCGAGGCTCGGGCAAGCAGGCGGGAGGCCGAGGGCGCGGCGGAGCTCCGCTCGGGGGCGGCCGCGGGCGCAAGGCGGCATGAGGAAGCAGAGCGGCTTGCGCGGCGCGGCGGAGGAGGGCAGCAATGGCGGGTCAGGGTGGCTCGCGGGGCCGGGCGGTGAGCCGGAGGAGAGGGAGAGCGGCGGGAGCGTCGGGCCCAGGCGGCGGAGGGAGCAAGGTGGCGGAGAGAGGCTAACGCCGTGGCTAGGAGGTCTGCCTTGAGGTGCCCTTGGCCACAAGGCAGAGGAGAGGAGCTTGGGAGGAGGAGAGGCATCGGGGGAAGAGGGAGCCGGGGGAGAACGGGTCCGCGGGTGTGGGGCCCAGGGGGACGCGTGAGTTGTCAGGCGTGCGGGAGGGCCGGGCAAGGCGTTGCATGTGTGCAGGGGTATGCGGGCCAAGGGAGGGGGAGGGGCAAGGCCAAGGTTGGTGGTGGGGCCCGTGCGGCAGCGTGAGTGGGTCGGTGGGGCTGGGTGTGAGAGAGTGTGGGGCGGTTGGTGGAGGTGTGAGTGGGTGCTGAGTTGAGTGGGGTGGGTTTAGCACAGGTGGAGGGTTGGGGCTGATGTGGCGGAGGCTGGGTTGGGTAGGATAGTGGGTAGCCTTAGGAATTAGCGGGGCAGACTAGTTGGACCGATTTAAAAACGGGGTGGTCGTTCGGGTCTACTCGGCCCGTTCGACTGCCCCACCAAAACAATTAATTAAATATTTATTTTCAAAGAACGCTTTTGCAATCCGGAGTCAAAACAAAATATTCCGGGGACCCGGTTTGATGTTTGAAAATAAAGAGGCGTTAGAAAACAACACGGGCTTTGCAAACATAGTTTTAGCAAACAATGCATGATGATGACGATGCGATGCACAAATTCAACGCGATTTTCTAGTAGTGGTTTTGCGGGATGCCACAGCAACTGATGTTACCGTCTCCTCCCCCGAGGTACGACAACTCGGATCGGAGAGATGCGGTACATCAAGTGATGAACCAAGTCCAGGATGGAAGGACGAATCCAGCGAATACTGGACGCAATGATTCTGAAGAACATCATCAGTCTTATTGCGTGTTCACAATGGAACAACAAGACAAGCAGAGTGTGCAGCGCCGGCATATGGAAGTAAATGCAGTTATGCCTGCAATACCAAGATATGTGCCTTGGTCAGATCAGGAGGTAACTTGGAGCATAAAGGATCACCCCAAGATAATGCCGAATCCCGTGTCATATGCACTCGTGTTGGATCCGACATTTGTTGGACCAAGCATCAATGTGAAATTCTCAAAAGTACTCATTGACAATGGAAGCAGTATCAACATCATGTACAAAGATACCATGCATAAACTCGGAATATCGCAAAACATGTTGCAATCTACGAGGACCACTTTCCATGGGATAGTACCAGGGCTTTCATGTGAACCCATTGGTAAGGTCCGAGTGGATGTCTTATTCGGCACAAGAGATAACTGCAGAGCAGAAAACTTAGAGTTTGAGGTGGTGGATCTAGAGAGTTGTTATCATGCTTTACTCGGACGGCCAGCGTTGGCCAAATTCATGGGCAGCTGTCATATAAGTTATCTGAAAATGAAGCTACCCGGACCACAAGGAGTGATAACAGTAGCAGGGGATTACAAGAAGTCAATG
The DNA here is from genome assembly GCA_030063025.1 of Avena longiglumis. Taxonomy (NCBI): domain Eukaryota; kingdom Viridiplantae; phylum Streptophyta; class Magnoliopsida; order Poales; family Poaceae; genus Avena; species Avena longiglumis. The sequence continues at coordinate 47,206,134 of CP125978.1, forward strand.
GAGTGTGCTTCAGCCGGGTCAAATTTGGCCGAATCATCGGTTATAGCAAGAGAAAAAAGAAGGATTCAGGAGGTAGCAGCCCTCGCTCAGTCGGCACAGCTGAATATGCCGGCACTAGCCAATGCACATGGAAGTGTCTCCTTTCAGCCGACTAAAGAAACGAAGAAGTTTCAGATAGATGAGCAATTCCTAGAGCGTACTGTTACTATTGGTGCAGGTCTAGATGCTAAATAGGAAAGCAAGCTCACCAACTTCCTCCGTGAGAATCGGGACATATTTGCATGGTCAACTCAGGATCTGCAAGGTGTTCCGAGGGAGTTGGCTGAGCACTCTTTGAATGTAAGGCCAGGAGCAAGGCCGGTGAAGCAACCTCTCCACCGCTTCGCCGAAGACAGGAGAAAAATAATAGGGGATGAAATAGCTCGGCTCCTCGCAGCCGGGTTCATCATGGAGGTGCTGTATCCGGATTGGTTGTCGAATCCGGTGCTGGTAGAAAAGAAGAAAGATGATCCGAATGTAGCCATTGTATGGCGAATGCGTATCGATTACACGAACCTGAACAAGGCGTGTCCAAAAGATCCTTTTTCATTACCTAGAATAGACCAAGTCATTGATTCGACCGCTGGTTGTGAGTTATTGTCATTTGTAGACGCGTATTCTGGTTTTCACCAGATACCGTTAAATCCGGCCGATCAAATAAAGACTGCGTTTATTACCCGTCGGCTTATTGCTATCGCACAATGCCATTGACTGCGAAGCAGAACAACGACGAGATGCATGCAAAATGTACGCACGACCAGATAGGAAAAATGTAAAAGTATATGTAGATGACGTGGTCATCAAAACCAAGGAAAGCAAAAGCTCTTGGATGATATCTGGCGGACTTTCGCGAACACGAGAAGGTTCGAATGAAGCTTAATCGGAAAAATGCATATTTGGCGTGCGGCAGGAAAATTACTCGGCTTTCGTATCTAGCCGAGGTATAGAAACCAACAACAAAGATAAAGGCGGTAGAAAGAATGGAGTTGCCAAGGTGTCTAAATGACGTACAAAAGTTCACGGGATGTCTAGCCTCGCTCAGCCGGTTTGTATGTCGGCTGGGAGAGAAGGCACTACCACTCTATCAACTAATGAAGACATCAGATAAGTTCATTTGGACTCCACAAGCAGACAGTGCATTTCACGAGTTGAAAAAGATGTTGGTCATAGCACCCATTTTGGCTTCTCCATTATCAAAAGAGCCAATGTTACTCTATATAGCGGCTACCAACAGAGTAGTGAGTGCTGTAGTCGTCGTAGAACGACTCGAAGATGATAAGTCGGTATAGAGGCCGGTGTATTATTTGAGCGAGGTGTTATCCGCTTCAAAGTAGAATTACCCGCATTATCATAAGATGGCTTATGGAGTGTACATGTCGGCAAAGAAGCTTAAACATTACTTCGAAGAGCATTCCATCAAAGTGATCTGTGAAGCGCCCATAGCCGATATATTGAGCAACAAGGATGCGAGTGGCCGAATAGCAAAATGGGCAATCGAGTTGTCACCGTACGCTCCACAATTCGATAGGAGAGATGCAATCAAATCTCAGGCGGTCGCCGACTTCTTCGTAGATTGGGCCGAGGTGCAGTATGAGCCGCAACTACCAGACCCAAATTATTGGACGATGCATTTCGATGGTTCCAAACTAAGAAATGGATTGGGGGCAGGAATAGTGTTAACCTCACCCAAAAGGGATCAGCTAAAGTATGTACTACAAATACATTTTGCTGCATCAAACAACATTGCCGAATACGAAGCACTGGTCCATGGGTTGAAAGTAGCAAAAGAGATTGGCATACGCCGAATCTTATATTATGGGGACTCGGATTTAGTAGTACAACAAGTCTCAGGCAATTGGGATGCGTTAGATGATAATATGGCTTTGTATAGATTTCATGTACAAAAGATCAGTGGATACTTTGAAGGGTGTGAATTTCACCACATACCTCGGGCAGAAAATGATGCCGCAGACACGTTGTCAAAACTGGGATCGACCAGGCAGTCAATTCCACCGGGTATTGCCCTGGAACACCTCAGAAAACCATCGATAACCCCATCACCAGAATCCGAATCTATCTTTATTCCGGCAAGTTCGACAGAAGATAATGTGCCGATGGAGGTAGATCAGCAATATAACTCGGAACCCTCCAAGAAAAGGACACCAGAGGTAAGCATAATTGTGGAGGAAGCCGAGGTATCTATGTCAGCGGAAAACATGGAGATAGAGAGTGAGACCGCACCAGAAAAAATCACACCGATCTGGGCACAACCCATATTCTTTTTCCTTTGGGATGAATCTATAAACTAAAAAAAGTCTAGATTCATTTTCTTTACAAACCTAAAACGTCTTATATTTTGAAACAGAGGGAGTATATAAAAGAAGCGTCACAAGTGTATTGCAAAGGTGTGTAAGTTCGGCAGAAGGTCAGGAGATCCTCTTAGATATACATCAAGGAGAATGTGGACACCATGCCTCATCTCGTGCCTTGGTAGCCAAAGCATTCAGGCATGGGTTTTATTGGCCAACGACGTTGAAGGAAGCCAAAGAGCTGGTTGAAAAATGCAATGGTTGTCAGAGATACGCAACCAAGATACACATGCCGTCGTCCGAGTTGAAAACGATACCCATTACTTGGCCGTTTTCTGTGTGGTGCCTAGATATGGTGGGACCGTTTAAGCCGGCACGAGGGGGGATGACCCACATATTGGTCATGGTGGACAAATTCACAAAATGGATTGAAGTCAAACCAATAAAAAAATGTGACGGGCTCACAGCAGTGAAATTCCTCAAAGATATTATCTTATGATATGGGTACCCACACAGTGTTATTACAGACAACGGCACAAACTTTGCAGAAGGAGCTTTCGCTAGGTTTTGCCGAGAAAAACACATAAGATTAGATGTTGCTTCTGTTGCTCATCCAGCATCTAATGGGCAAGTGGAAAGGTCTAATGGATTAGTGTTGTCCGGAATAAAACCGCGACTCGTTGAACCATTGCAAAGGTCGGCAGGATGTTGGATTGAGGAATTACCAGCAGTATTGAGGAGCCTCAGGACTACTCCGAATAGATCAACAGGTTATACACCATTATTTCTGGTATATGGGGCGGAGGCTATGCTCCCAGCCGACATACTACATGACTCGCCAAGAGTTACTCAATATACAACTTCAGAGATAAATGAAGTAGCTCGGCAAGATACAGTTGACCTGCTAGAAGAAGCCAGAGAACTGGCGCTATCACGATCAGCTATTTATCAGTAGAACTTGCGACGATATCACAGCAAGAAGGTGAATCCAAGAGTATTCAAATTAGGAGATTTAGTCCTCCGACTGGTGCAACGCACGGCCGACATGCACAAGCTGTCACCTCCATGGGAGGGACCATTCATCGTGAGCAAAGCATTGCATAATGATGCCTATTAACTAATCGACGCTCAATCCCCCGGAAGGAACAAGGCAGACAAAGCCGGCGAAGAAACGAAGAGGCCATGTAATGTAGCTTTACTTTGTCCATTTTACTCGTAGCATAATATCTCAAGGTCAAGAACCAATGATGTATTAAATCTCGGCATCCAGAGCAGCGACTAGGGGACTGCCATATCATCTTTCAATTTCATCTTATGTATTAAACCTCGGCATCCAGAGCGGTGACTCGGGGACTGCCATATGTTATTTCAATTTCATCTTATGTATTGAACCTCGGCATCCAGAGCAGTGACTCAGAGACTGCCATATGTTATTTCAATTTCATCTTATGTATTGAACCTCGGCATCCAGAGCAGTGACTCAGGGACTGCCATATGTTGTTTCAATTTCATCTTATGTATTGAACCTCGGCATCCAGAGCGGTGACTCGGGGACTGCCATATCTTACTTCAATTTCATCTTATGTATTGAACCTCGGCATCCAGAGCAGTGACTCGGGGACTGCCATATCTTCTTTCGAATTCATCTTATATATTAAACCTCGGCATCCAGAGCGGTGACTCGGGGACTGCCATAGGTCATTTCAATTTCATCTTGTGTATTCAACCTCGGCATCCAGAGCAGTGACTCGGGGATTGCCATATGTTGCCCCAGTTTTATGTTCAGCACTAAACCTCGGCACCCTGAGCAGCGCCTCGGCAACGGTCTTATATTATTTCTGAAATTTGGTTTACACACTAGACTTCGGCGCGATAGGCAGTGACTCGGGGACTGCCATATATTGTTCCAAAGTAGTAGTCAACCTTTGATACAAGGAAGGTATCACACTTCGACACTCAGAATAAGAGCAGCTCAATCTCTTATGATATTCGAAGCTCACAACCAGATTAATTGGCTAAACCACGGGAATACAAAGGCAAAGATACATCCTAAAATCAGGAAATCGCAGGTCACCAAAGCAAGAGTTCGGACGAAAACCCACTTAAACAAAGTGATAACAACTACAAACATATATGTCGTGAAGACACGGCAAAAGAAATTCAGGTCATCTGGAAGACGGACAAATGTTCCACACATCGTCAATACGACCGCATACGAGGACAAGAAATAACTTAAAGGTTTTCAATGGAGAGGCAATAGTTGGGTCAGGGCTGGATGCTCGAGATAGGCGGAGCCTCACGAGGTTGCCTCGCCTTCCACAGACCAGTGCGACTTGGCGAGGCTCTTGAGGGGCATCGGTTTCTTGATTGAATGCCCAGTACCTTTGGAGGAGGATCGCGCGTCGCCGTTGCCATCCGAGCTCGAACTGGAGTCACCAGAAGAAGCCGAATCATCTTCACCTTCACCTTGTTCAGCCGAGTTATTATCTGATGCATCCTCAACTACGACCTCATCGTCCGAGTTCGGGAGGAAGCTCGGACCTTCATTCCAGGTATGCACGTTGGCATAGTCAACGAGTTGGAAGGCGCGAGATTGCCGAAGAGCAACAAAAGTGGGGTCCTCAACCCAACGGGAACCTGTGCGCAAATTTCTCAGGATATCAAGAGAAATGTCTTCATACCATGACATGATAACAGTAAGGGCCATATCAGCGCCAGCTCGCCCGGCTGATTCCCTCTAGAGACTTAGTTGCTTCTCAGATGCCATCAATCTTTTCACCAGCAATTCGACCTCATTGATATCAGGAGTCCCAGAGGTATTCGGCCAGAGAACATGGTAGGCTCGGATAGCTGCCTGCACCAAGTCCCTACCCATAATCTTCATCGGACCAACTGCAGCGCCGACAGCGACCAGGAAATCTTCCATCGAGTACTCCGAGTCAACGTCAACAGGGACACCTCGGCGCGCACGAGCTGCAAGAACCGCTTTAGAACTCACAGGCTTAGCTTCTGGAAAATGACCTGCGCAAAACACGAATGCGTCAGGAGGCAGCAGGGACAAAGAGAAAAACATAATCCGACCGTGCTAAGAAACTTACAATGAATATAACTCATCATTATCTGAAGGTCTTTAGCCCAGTTGATCTTGTTCTTTTCAAAGCGAGCGATCTCCTCGCTCATTCCACGAGTTTTCAGTTCGGCAGCCTCGAGGAGTTCTTTATTCTTCTGTAGCTCCAGAGCTAGCCGATTTTTCTCCTCGAGAATTCCTGATCGACCTTTTCTAGTTCGGATTTCTGAGAGAGCTTAAGGGCCTCCACCTCGGTGCGCAGGCGAGCTATTTCATCATCCTTTTCTTTCAGCTGCGCCGAATGAGTAGCGCTTTGTTCTAAAAAATGCAGCATCACGTCAGGCATGAGCGTGCAATCTTGGTGAGATGCTGCAAAGGTTTGTAACTCGGCTTTACCAAAGCTAAACGAGATAAAAGAAGCTTAGCTCACATTTTAAAAAGCGGAAGGTGTAAGGTAAAAGGGAAACTAACCTTCCAGGCTCTTGACTTTCTTCGCAAGACGAATGTTGAGATTATTGATATTACATGTTCACCAAAAAAGTGAGCCGACATCTCGCATACAAAACATTAAGAATGTCGAAAATGACGAAAAGAATTATCGACTTACCAGTCTTTTTCACCACAGGGAGAACTTTCTCATATTTTCTTCCAATTTTCGGTGCGAAAAAAGCAGCCTTTGAAATTCGGCAGTCCGCCGGTCATGTGCAACCTAAACAATGGAGCAAACGATTATTGGATATTCGAAGCTAAAACAGATCTGAGTTAAGCGAAACTTAACCCGGATCTAGGTGGTTGGGTATTGGAAGCTAAATCATATCCGAATTAAGAAAGACTAAACCCGGATCTAGGTGGCTGGATATTCGAAGCCAAAAAATATCCGAGTCAAGCGAAACTTAACCCGGGTCCAGGTGGCTGGATACTCCAAGATCAACTAAACGAAAATCAAGCAAGGTTTAAGGCAGATCTAGTCGAATGTAGATTCGAACCCTAAAGCTAAAATTAAACTATGTAGAGCATTATTAAACTTCCAAGCAAATAACAAGTTATTCCCCTGCAAGTTTTGGGGACTAGAATGTATAGTAGCATATGGAGAATTAATCAAAACTCCGCAAAACAGCAGTTACCTCGTTCATCTTGTTGGTATCAAGGATGATATTGGCAGCTTGATCCAAGCAGCCGCCAATGTCGGAAAGCTGAAATGGCTGATTGATTGGATTACCCTCAAACTAATCGGCAACATTCCAATTATTGGCATATTCAACCAACGAGCCGAGGCTGTTCCCACTAGCCGTCCGAGTTAGGACTTTACCCCGGACCTGCTGCGTAACCACCACGGCCGCAGGGCTTTTATGAATTGCAAGCTGGGTACCGGCGGCCGGAGTAACGGAAGTTTTGGTGGAAGCAGTTCTTTTGCCCAGCACATCGGCGATACTCGGCTGAGAAGAGCCAACAAGACCTTTCTGGGAAGTGGAGTCCTTGGCGGCGGCTTTACTTGCTTTAGAGGCATCAGCAGGAGCTGATACCTCGGTAATGGGAACAATGTCTTTAGGATCCGGGGAGATCACGGTCGCAGAAGGCACCGGGATATTAACGTCCTCGGCCGGGGCGGGAGCTACTATAGAAACCGCGGGGGTAGAATGAGGCTCGGTAGAAACGCTCAGGTTCACAGAGGAGACAACTGGTTCCATGGAAATCTCGGAGGGCCGAGTGGAGTCAACATCAACAAGAGAAGTCTCAGGTACATCATGGTGAGGGGGCGATCGATTCGGAACTGGAGGAGATCTTTGCCACAGCTCGGAACCCTGGTGTCTTGGCGGGCGGGGAGGCAGTGCCGAGTCACACTAGTCATGCTAGGACCGGGAGAACGGAAAGTGGAGCACTGTGGAAATAGAGAGCGACATCAGATTAAAAAACAGAAAGAGAGAAACAAGAAATACGAGCAAAGGGAACTTACCCTGCAACTCCAGGCATGACCTTGCGCCGGGGAGGATTCGGTGCGGATTTCTTTGTTCGTTTCTTAGGATCCGCCTCTGAGGCATCAGCAGGAGCCCCACGTTTCCCCGAGGTAACAGGGGGCCGGGAAGCAATAGGCAGGGCGTTGTGAACCTGACCGGCCGGATTAGCTGGGAAAGTAGAAGCCGGAAATGCATAAGAAATAGGCATTGCGGAAACTACCTCAAGAACTTGGACCTCGTCCGAATCACCTTCCTTCTCGTGAGCCGAGGTCTTGCCACGAGCGCGAGCCGGGGAAGGATCCGACTTAGGGACGAACTCTTCCGAGTCCCGCTCACCAGTATCCGGGGTATTCCGGTCCGCGGGCCACGGAAGCAACAAAACTTCGGCATCCTCATTCTTCTGCTCCGCGAACCTCTGTAAGAAAAGAAAAAGGAAAAATTAGCGAAAACTGTTATGAAAGCAATTAGAAAACAAAGCGTCATTGGTTAAGCTTACTTCGGGAGGAGGACGCTCGCGTGTGAACGGTTTCAACCCCCAAGCCCAGTCCTCAGGCATCTCCGTCTTAAAGATGGCTCGGACGCGCTTAAAGATGAGATAGTTGTCCAGCTCCACGGTCGAGACTCGGTTGGGGTCAAGAGGACCGCTCATGTAGCAGAGTTTGTGTGTCCGTTTCTGGAAGGGGCAGATTCAGCTACTGATAAAGGTAGCCATCAGATCTTCGCCGCGTAACCCGACGCCGATCAGCTCTTTAAGCCGAATCTCAAAAGCCTCGGCCAAGGCGTGACTCTTCTTCGGATTATAAGTCCAATTCACCTTGGAGGGCGTACCAATGGAGAATGCAGGGAGCCAAATTTTGTCCTCCGTTCCTGTGTTCTTGACGTAAAAGAAGGACTTGTGCCACTTCTTGCAGGACTCTAACCCCGTAACACGAGGAAATACGGATTTCCTCCGAGGTGTAATGGACGCTGCTCCACATTGAGTAAGCAGTTTCTCGGAAGGGTGCAGAGACTTGTCAGGGACTACGTTAGAACGAATCTGGAAGAACTTCGACCAGACATGCACGGACGGCCATAGGCCGAAGTATCCCTCCGAGGCAGAGATAAAAGCAGAAAGAGAAGCGATGGCATTTGCAGGAAGATGATGCGGCTGAAGGCCGAAGTAGTCGAGAAACTCTCTAGCAAAGTCGCTAAGAGGGAGACCAAAGCAGCGCGAGAAATGCGACATAAAAACTATATACTCTCCCTCCCTAAGATCCGGAGAGGACTCGCTGCCGGGTAAGCGACAGGAGACCTCAGCGGGAATCCTCCGAGTTCAGATAAGCCACTCGATCTCGCGGCGTGTAACGGAGGAACCCTGCCACGAGCCTCGCTCGGGCCCAGAATCAGCATCGTCATCCTCTATCAGGGCACCGCTAAAGGAGCTACACATGAGCTCGCCGGAAAGATCGGCAGAGGAAGAACTAGCGGCGGAGGAAAGTTTAGAGCTACAAGGCCCCGTCATGATTTTGCACAGGAACGGCGGCGGAGGAGCAGAGGAACTGCCGCACGAATACAAAATCGAGACAGAGAAATCTAGGAAAAAGCCTAGGCGACGCGGCCGGAAAGAACTCACCGACGACGATGCCGAAGCTAGCGCGACGAGGCGGATGGAGCAACAGCGGAGTCGCCGTCGGAGGTTACGATGAGCAGCGGCGAGCTGCGAGCAGTGAGCGAGAGAGGAAGAAGAAGGCGCAGCGAGCGAAAAGGGGAAAGTGATTCCTCCAACGCCGCACCCCTCTTTATAACCGAGCCGCTAGCAAGATAGTGGGATCGTGGGTGTGGCGGTTGGACGCATAGATCGTGTGCACCGCACAACCACACGTCGTAGAGCGGAACCACACCAAGGGCCACACGGTAACAAAGAAAGTCACGATCCCCAACGGAAATGGCACACGAGGCGTCGGCAGCGGCGCTTGATGTAAGCTGGCTGTCGATAAACTCCGGAGAGGATCAAGAAACTAGAGAAATAATGATGGGAATGACACGTAGAACGAGGCGTACGCGAGAAGATACGATAATACCTCGAACGAGCAAGGAATAACTCGGAAACGATACAGGACGTGTGTCGTGAAACTTATACGACCCGGCCGAGGTTATCGGCGGGGCCATACCAGCTTCGGGGACTAATGTTGGGGAGATAACCCCGGATAGGGTAAAGACGGGGAGAGACGAAAGGATGTTCTCCGTCTAGATTCCGAGTTACGGTCTGAGCCGGCCGAATCATGTAGAGGTCGGCCGAGATAGGAAAGGGCAAGACCCTCATAGTAATGGCAAGACATTACCCGGCCGAGATACTTCGTAAGCCGGCTGGGTTAGCCCAAGTAATCTTAATACAGATGAAGGACAGGCCGAACTACGGGAGACAGGGCCGAATGATACAAAGCTTGCAGGAGAAGGAGAAGCTGAAGTCAAACCCTAGCTGCAGGCTAGGGAGAATCTGAGCGAAGCCAAGCACTACGGACAAAGACGTAGAGCGACAGAGAGGCAGAAGGATGTCACGGAGGAGACATTCCTGAAGCCCGAGGCGTGCAGAAGGGGCCCTCTGAAACCTTGCCGCCGTTAGGGGAACGACAGGGAAAGGGAGGCACCGAACTACCATATTGGGACAAGCATATTCCTCGAATATGCTTGCCACGTCAGCCCTAAAGGAATCCAAGACTCTCCTTTATAAGGAGAGGCTTGGACCCTAAAGAAGGCATCGACTCATCTAGTACCGTTAGGCTGGTAAAGTTCTTCTCTTCTCCCTGTATACAGCTCAAGGAGCACTTGTAGCCCAAGGAAGGAGAAAATAGAGATCTTTGCCTTAGTCTTTTGTGTGTAGAATTAACTACATCTTCCCTCCCCAGATCCCACTAGCATCCATTGGCCCCATACTTTAGCCTACCCATGGCATCTGCCGTGCCACCACCACGACACTGACACGTCAACATTTTTTGGCCTAGTTTGCATGATACAAGCTAAGATACTAACACTATGGCCATTCTTAGGACCTCCTTATATATGAGGATTTTGAACCATAAGTAACACATTACGACACATTTTGTCCGACTTGTGTACAACGTTAACATATACCATCCATCCACGACTTCTTTGACATGGCAGGATCCAACAACGACATTAATGTCCAGCAGTGCTAGACAGTCTTCTCAAAGCTTATTGAATGCCATGCCCCCCTCATGAACTATGTGATTAATGGCCACCACTACAACAAGGGCTACTACCTGGCAGATGGCATCTATCCAAGATGGTCAACATTTGTGAAGACTCTCTCAAGTCCTCTGATCGGCAAGAAAGCCAACTTTGCCAAGGAACAAGAAGCTTGCAAGAAGGATGTCGAGCAGGCATTTGGTGTGCTCCAAGCTCGATCACAAAAAGCTTGCAAGAAGGATGCAGAGCCTGATCACAAGGTGCCAGCATTATGGGATGACATTGTTGCTATCTGACAAGAGATCCGAGACCCGCATGTGCATCAACAACTGCAAGATGATCTAGTGGAGCACCTGTGGATGCTCAAAGGCAACACCTAGTTTGAGATGTTCTTGTGTCTGAAAACTTGTTAAAATATTTGCTATATGTGTGCCAAATTTGTTTTGTGCGCAGAACTATGTGATAAATTGGTGTGTGAAAATTTGCTGAACTGTGATAAATGTTGGCCGAACTGTAAAAATGTTGGTCGAGCTGTGAAAATTTGTGTCAAATTTGTACGAATTCGCCGATCCTGGTGGTGTCAATATGGGGTTGCGGCTAGGAGTTGGCGGTCCCCAGGCCGAACGCTCGCCCAATCCGGCGAATAAAAACGCCGGATTTCGGTCTAAAGGTGCGGTGACCCAGCATACCACTGCATGTGTATTACACTATAGTCGTTGACATGACATCCACAGAACATCGTTCCGTAAATATCACAGCCCTCAGAGTGGTATAACAAAAACATTGCGGGTCCATATTACAAACATACACACATTATTATTACAATACCGGAAGTTCAAGACTTCCAAAAGATTCAACTTACGAACCAAAATATAAGTGTTTCAGCGGAAGTTTCGAATTTAAAACTTAAACTCCAAATTGAGCTCAACAACTTATTGCTATATATTGTTCATGTTGATCGGCTCAAGTGGATACTAGAACTATATTAATTATTCGGACTCTTGGAACTCTCCTCCGTAGACGATATCGTAGTCCTCCCCTTCTACGGCTCCATACAGGTTGGGCTCTTCATAGAAGACCTCCTCCTGGATTTAGGTTGCATACATTGGAGTATCTTCGGGATTTTCAGAGTCTAAGCAAAGATTCAAAGGAAACGACCCAACAAATTCATTTTATGCAAGGTACGAAGTTTGATGCTCTATCTATCACCTCAGACTATCAGTCCTTGGCACTATGCAATTTTCGTAAATCTTTCTTCAAAGATTTATTATGAAAATCTATGATCATCAGCCTTCACAGGTTGACAAGAACTTTCATGGAGTTCCTTTCCTGCTGCGATCGTAGATCCTTCCCGGAGCAGGGAGTAACAAGTTATAATTCTTACACTCTGCAGAGGTGTGTTACTTTACCCATGAGAGATTAACTTCTTGTTGCACAACCGGGCGTACTTCCCCGTCAAAAATTGCATGATGTGGGGCCCGGTAGTTGGTCCAAGCCAATCACTGCCCTCTCCGCGACCTCATATGTCTGCACGATCCTTCGGGGCCGGCTCACCTCCGTTAAGCCCCCTTTCGGGCAGGCTAAAACCCTGATGAGTTCCCAAAGACTCTATGACCTGGTGATGCCCGGAATAGTAACATTTACATGGACTATATCCCTAAACACCATTCATGGATAATCTAGACACAAAAAGTGTGGGGCGTAAGGGTGCCCACCCATATGTTGGATCCGCACAAGGAATCACAACGTCACTTTAAGGTCGTATTGCCTCCATACAAGAGGAAAAGAATACAACTGACTTCTTTGTCCCATTCCAAATCTCATGGTTAACGCGTAATATACGGCGCTAGAATCACTGATGTCATGTGTTATTAATCCTTAATTGTTTATCATTATTTCAATTAGAAACCTAAGTTCCATTGCTCCATCATATCATCACTTGGGACGATATCTAAGATTTATTTATCTTGAGAAAATAATATTTTCTTTTTCTAGAATATAGATGATAACACACAATTTGCAAATACTTTGATAAAGACTCTTCAAAGGACATGAGCAAGTGATGAACTTGCCTTGTGATTGCAAGGTAGTGAAGTCGGATGCTTGCACTGGACCTTGAGCTTCTATGTCTATAAAACATCATTATTGCCTGATAAGGATAATATTTAAAGAAGCAAAATGATTATGCAAAGTAATGTAATGCATTATTTAGCTTTGTGTGTATTTTCCCCCATTATTTAAATTATAAAAATTCTTTTAATAATAAAGAATTTCTAAATATTAATTTTTAATATTTATTGAATATTGTATTATTTTATTTCATTTTATTTGCATTTTATTCATTTAATAATTCCTTTAAGAATTATCATTTACATACCAAAAATTGATATTAAATATTTGTTTAGTGTTTTTCTAAAATACTACAATATTAATATATGATGAAAGTGATTTTTATTTATTTTTATCATCTTTCAATAATTTTATAAAATTCCATAAGGAATATATATATTACAAAATTCTTAATAAAATTTATATGTCTAAAATTTTATTTATTATTTTATTTGGATAGTTTGGATTATTGTAAATCCAGAAATATTTTATTTATAATTTTTGGATTCTCATTTTATTTTCTAGAATTTATCTAAATTTAGGGGCATTTTGGTCTTTTCGCATTTATTAAAACTGGCTTTAAGTGATTTGGGCTGACTGTGTTGGGTTTATTGGACCCTTGTGGCCCAATAAGGCAGAGCCAAAACAACACCCCGAAGGGTTCCTGGCCCAATCCAGCCCACACTCCCCTGTCACCCCTCGTTCTGATCTCTCTTCTCCTCTTCGACCCGTAGTCGATGGCGCTTGCCGTCGTCTTGTTGCTACTTGCCGTGGTCCTCCACAGCCCGCTGTGGTGCAGGACGAGGTTGTTGACCACGCTCCACCTTTCTATCCAACTCAATTTGGATCTAGAGCCCTGCTGTTGCGAGATCGGCTCCGTCCCGAACCCTAGGGTTTGGGGTGGCGCTGGTGCTGTCGTCCCCGCTGCTCCCGTGTGCTATGGTGGTGTTCCTCGACATCAGGCGTGGCTGTGGTCGCCACCTCGGCGGGGTGTGGGTCGCAGCTCCCCCTTGGGGTTCTCCCTGTGCCGCCGTGCTCGTCGACCTCCTCTGCTTCCTCTTCTATTCTACAGCGAGTACCATAGGTGAGTTGGTTCTTGATTATCACCCGTGCCTATACCTCCTCTGAGTTCATATGTGTGTAACTAGTGGCCATCCCTCATTAGGGTTCATATTGGTTCTAGGGTTCTTCCCTGGTTCTAGGATTCATCCCTCTTTGTGCTTGTAAGATGATGATTTGATCTGGTAGTGATGCCTAGTGAAGATTGTGCTCACTACACTTCAGTGCTTTCTGTCATGTTTTGATTATCTGATACTATTGTTGATCTGATGCTAGTGGTTTAGTAGTGTTTCCTATAATTGGTGATAAAGCTTGGTTAAGCTGATGGTATAACTGTGAAACCTGGTTGGTTCGGTTGATGCTTAGTGTGTTTCTCTACTGTTAGTACTCTAGTACTGATAGTAGCACTGTCCGTGGTGATTCACTACACCAGTAAATGTTGGCTTGTGGATTCATGTGAAGATTGAGGCTAATTAGTTTCTTACAGTAACACTCTCTACATATAAACTTGATCCTAATTCCTGGTTATTGTTTCCAGGAAAATGATAGTTGTTGGCTTGCTGGTTTATTTATGAAAGCTAAGTAATTGTTTGGCTTGGTTTTAGAATTTGTTCTTGTGACACCATCTTAGAATGGCACACAAGTGGTGATTCTACTACTGGGCTTTACGATGGTCAGTGCTTAAGATTGGATATCTGTTAAAGATAAATTGTAAGCTTCTTTCTTTAAGCATCAATGCCTATGATGTTGGTCTGAGACTTAGGAACTAGATTCCTATCTTGTTGTCCCTCATAAATATTCTTAAGTATCAAAGTTGTTCACTGGACCTTGGATCCTAGTTGGCTAAAATGATTGGTTTGCTTATAGCTTAATGTTGGTGCATATAGTTTATGAAATCTGAGGTGCTACTCCATTAGGAGATGTGCCCCAATTTCATAAGCTATTTGAGAACATATTGGAATATATGAGTTGTTTATGATCACCAGAATCTATGATCTTGATGCGAGATTCTGGTGGATTTGGTAGAGTTTACTACTAGCATTTATATTTCAAATTTCCTCTATGATAGGTTCACCCCACTTGGGTGATCACTGAGAGGTTTAACTTGTAAAACAACACATGCTTTTCTGTTTGAATTAGATGAACATAATATGTGGATGTTTTATGATACTCACCACAATAGTTGATGATTATGGTGGTTGTTGGTTCATCTGGTGGCTTAATCTTACTGATTGTGTTGCTGGCCTGATCTAGTCCTTCACCTCCTAGTGCTGCTCCTGCTACTGTTGATTTCCTGTGAGCTTGACCTTGATCTGCCCTTCACCTCCTAGCTTTTGTGAGCTTGATCTTGCTATCCACCTGATTCTCCCCCTCCTTATGTCACCATCTTGTGATGATAGGATGATCTGGTGTGTGGTCAGGTTGGTGGTTTTCTTGGCTTTGCTAAGCTGAATGTGTTCTTGGTGTGGTTTCTGAGATGCAAAGAGGAACTAGTGGGGCTGCCCACAGCTGTGCTTACTCCTTTTACTTGTATGAGCTGTTGTGGCTGTGTCGACAACACACCCCATGTAGTTAGGTGATTGTGCCGCCTGTGTGCCTGTTGCATGGTTTTGGATCAGATCAGTGAGGTGTCTCACCTTTTGATCATTTAACTTTGTAACTTTCCTGGTGAAACTTGCCGCTCTTACTGGCTGTGAATATTTGTCTTCTGGCTTATTTAATATGAAAGATCAAATTCTTTCATATTGGTGAAACTTGCCCCTTAAAGATTACTCAATGATGAAGAAGTGAACAGTCTGACTCTTTGTCAATTAGAGTACATATTTTAATCCTTAATTTTCTTTCTTTATTTTGTGTTTTGTTTTGCAGGTACAAGACTTGAAGATTCAAGACTTTAGATTAGGTTTTCTTTTTCTTTATAGAATAGTCACTTGTAATCTTTCTTTTATTTTTTTGTAATCTTTATTTTATTGTTTTGTAATAAAGATTGTACTATTACTTAATATATAAATGTTCTTCTTTTATTTCCTTACTATTGTAAAGATTGTTGATCATTTTCATAAGTTACATTTTGTAACTTATTTTTCGAATAAAATTATGGAATAAATACTCTTTTTCTTAATTAAGTTATTTATTTAAAGTTTGAGCTACTAATTATCAACTCTTGAATAAATCAAAATACTCAAACATAATTCTAAATCCTTTTGAATTATAAATCCAACACTCAAGTTTAAATTCAAATTTCATTTCCCAAAACACACTAATCCACAAAGATCATATCAATAGTTTATAACAATCATTCTCCAAGACTATACCTAATCTCAAAGAATGAAAGAAACTTTGATCACTTTACTTTTTATTTGGCGAAAAATTTACCCACATTTTCACAGATGAATGCATGCAATTTTACAGATTTTTTTTGTTGCCTTTACGACAGGATAATGCGGAATGGTTGATTGGAGTGGACCTAAATCTACCCTTCGTTGGTTCCTAAATCTGGAATGTTCTGAGAAGGCCTCCAACGAGTAGAGATGCTAGCTTAGCCTTGTGGCGCGTATGATCGCCCAAGCTAATCAACATCACTCGGATTATGTACTACTCCAAAGTTTGCTAATTTTTTTTAAATAATACATTTTTTTATTCATTTTCACAAATAATACGCAAATTTGGCAAATTTCAAATCTGTCGGTCCGTTAATCGATTGAGCAGACGGCAGTTGTCGTTAGTTCTTGAACGACACGAGTTTTCCTTGAACAGACGACATGGCATGTCGTCCTTTGACAAGACGACTCCCCAGTGCTCCCGCCACTCCACAATCTTCGCTAAATAATCGTCCGCTCGGCAATCCTTCGCGCCGATTTTTTCCGCCGGTACTCGCCGCCATTTTTTCCCGCCGATACTCGGCAAATTTTTCACGCCGATAATCCCGCCCTTTGTTCCCGCCACGACTTAGCGCCTCTTTTCCCGCCACGACAACCCTCTTTTTCCCGCCGACTTCCGCCCTTTTCCCGCCTATTCGGTTCGGTGCCTCTATAAATATCCCAACAACAAGAGAAATAAATGTCACATGCCTCTGAAGCCAATCGGGATGTATGCGATTCGAAATGGGTGCGAGTCACTAGGTGCTTCAAGGACCCGGGTTAGCATCGATCCGTTGATCGGTGCTTTCTATCTATGTCGACATTCAGCAAAGTTCCATATCTGCACATTTGTTCCACACATATTACAAATTTAAGACATAGTTCCACACATATTACAAATTTAAGACATAGTTCCACACATATTACAAATTTAAGACATAGTTCCACACATATTACAAATTTAAGACATAGTTCCACACATATTACAAATTTAAGACATAGTTCCACACATATTACAAATTTAAGACATAGTTCCACATATTACAAATTTAAGACATAGTTCCACACAATATTACAAATTTAAGACATAGTTCCACACATATTACAAATTTAAGACATAGTTCCACACATATTACAAATTTAAGACATAGTTTCACACATCTAGTTTCTTCCTCTTGCCTCTTCTTCCTGCCTCTTCTTCCTCTGCCACGTCCACGAGAGCAGCTCCACCGATCCGAAGATGTGGCAACTGGTGTCTATATGACCAAATTGATTACCTGAAAACATTGCCTAGTAGGGCCTCGGCTTGATTCATCCATATCATTACGGATGCGGACACATTGTCGCCTTCCTCTTCTGTCCTCATCGACAGGATGGGATGTAAACCCTTTCACTGGATTTACTTTATTGAAATTTCCCCATGCCCTATATCCCATCATCTACTTTGTCACGTATTGACCACGCGTCCTTGAGGAAATAAGGAGACACAAGCGAGATCGCATCCATACCCATCAGCCCGCATGCAGCTAGTACATGAGAGCAAGGCAGATGTAACAGCTTGGGTTTATTGCACTCACACGTTGGCAGGCCGTTGCCTATCCTCACCTCCTGTGTCTTTACCTCATCTCCTGTTCCAATCCGGTTGGAAGGGAGGCGTACCTCGAACCTTCTTTCCTGATTACCGATGGCAATGACATGCATGGACCGAGCCTTCTCCATCTTGGCAGCCATGTAATGCATGATCTTTGAACAATACCTCGTGTTTGGGTTGTTCATGATATGCATCTGAGCCATCTGGAGTCTATCTCTGAAATACTTCAGAGTTCCGATGAAAATACACTCCACAATGGCTGTTAATGGTAGAGCCATGCTTCCTCTCAAGACAAAGTTGTAAGTTTCAGATTTGTAGTCATGGCGCCAAAACTAGCACCATGAGTGTCATGCAGCAGAGACCACCTCTCTATAGGCTCGTGTTGTATCCATTCCTGAAAATTTTTAATCCTTCTGCCAGGCCTTCTCCTAGTACCGGGTTGGTCAAATCCTGGCAAGTCACAAAGGGCAATGGGTTCTTCCACCGGTGGTGTTGCTCCTGTTGTTGCCTGTGCAGCTACTTGCATGAGCACATGACCGCGCTTTGCTCTAGCTGCTCTCTCTGAGTCACATGTTTTTAGTGAAGTCATCAAGATAGCCACGACACTTGATATACTTCCACTCTTGGTTACCTTGCAAAGCTTCTTGAATAGGTTCATAAGAGCCTTGTTCTTGAACTGTGAGAAAAAATTGGCCCCTAGATGCCGCATGCACCAACGACTCTGCATGTCCAGCCATGGAGTTACTTCATCAGGAGTGGGCTGTGTGAGCTTCTTTATCGCGCTTAGTATACCTGGATGTCTATCATGAAGCACGCATACATTCGGTGTATCTCTCACAATTGCTATCTTCAGCTGCCTGAAAAACCATACCCAACTCTCTGTGTTCTCGCTCTCCACGAAAGCAAAAGCAAGTGGAACCACTTGATTGTTTCCATCTTGGCCTATGGCAGTCAATATCTGACCCCTATACTTGCCAGTGAGAAATGTACCATCCACACAGATGACTGGTCGACAGTGAGTGAAAGCTTCTATGCATATAGCAAATGAGAAGAACACTCGATGAAGTACCCTCAAATTAGGTTCGTGTGGCAATGTAAAGTGTTGGATTCCACGTAGGTGCTGGATTCCTAACTGCGATTATGCGGAGCATCCTAACAACACGATCATACCGTCTGAAACGAACCAAACCTTGCCTCCAGTGCCCTTTGCTTAGTCCTCCAAGCCTTCCCATATGAAATATTGTAGCGGAATCTGACAGAAACTTTGTGAATGATAGCATTCACCCCCATGGCTTTGCCCTCCACTATCTCTGTGTACAGATCTAGCAGAGGGTTGGCGTGAGGTTACGATGGTCCTGAAGGACACTTTCAAGTGTGCATGTGTGCATCACAACATCGGTGACCTTCCAGTTTGTGTTATACCTAGGGACATGGGCATGCACCCTTGCAGGACATCCAGCTTCCTCGCAAACCAATGTCAAATATTGTTGTGATGACACCTTCGTTTTCAAGACCTGTTGCATGGACATTGACCACTCAACAATTGCTTCCTGCAGATGTCTCTTGCTAGGATATAATGCACCCAGAGAGATGCTGTTCGTGATAATGCCACGCCGAATCATGCCCATCGTTCACAGTCATTGCTGCTGTGTTGTCATTATTCCATGATGCCGGAATAGGTTGGCCGATCTCTTCTTGATCAGACTTCGCGGAATCATCAGCCGTATCCATTTGCCTTCCGAGTCTTGGCTTCCATTTGATGTTGCAACAAACCATCATATATCTCGTCCTCATCAGCCGCCCTGAATATGTCTTCCCTAATCCTTCACCACCGTCCTCGATACATAACCATCACCCCGGTGTGTGCATAGCCTCTTGTGACCTGATTCATATCCGCCACCCTCTTGTCCCTGACTACTCGCTATGATCATAACTACCTCCGCATGACCGGTCCGACTACTCGCCATGATCATAACTACCTCCACATGACCGTCGACTACTGCAGCCATGATCATAACTACCTCTAGCCTGACCAGTCTGACTACTATGGTCATGATCATACCCAGCCTCTTTCACCACAGGTAACACTAAGAGACTAGGGTTAACTCCTCTTTTCTGGCAAGCTTGCACAAATTTGACCCATTTCTGTTGCTTCTATTGGCCTTAAATAAAAATTAGGGTTTGCCTTGACTTAGTCCATAAAGCATGCACACCGGCAAGTATGGGTAGGAGGGAGCCCTAAGCGAACACATAACCAATCCTTCAAGCGAGAGTAACGCCTTTGTTTGAGATTAAGCACTTCATCCATAAATCTAAACTCGCTCAAATCAACTCCGTGCTGGTTCATTCTGACGGAACCAGGACCATACAAGAACCTAAACACTACATTATTTGACATGATTTTCGACCTAAAAAATACCAAAAATAGTCAAAACAGGTACATTGACACATAATACTCTACAAATATCTTGCATCTAACAGAACCCATCAAACACTACCTATAAACATACACACATGACTGCAATAAGCAAGAAATTAGGGTTTACCCTTGAAGCGTGCGAAGTCCTGCCGTACAGCTGCCTCAGGTCAACGGATCAGCACCTCCACCATGCACCTTCCTCAAGTCCCAGCACCAGCCTCCACCATGGCCATTGCTCAACAAGAAGCTAAGAACACCACCAGATCCCTCCACCAAAACGCCTCAAATCACTACACCAGGCTATTCCATTAGTAGATCGGGACTCTACTAGCTTGCTAATGTGTCAGAGCAGCGAGTTTGGATAGAAATCTAGGCTACAAATCGGTGCAACGGCTGAAGAAATGAGAGCAAGCGAGAGAGAAAGAAGAGCTAGCAGACGCTTGAGCTGGAAATGAGGGGAAATGAGAGCAAGCAGACGACGGGCGCGGGTGGCCGAGCTAAATAGCTAGGGCGCGTCGTCCCTTCAACAGACGAAAGGGGCGTCGTCCCTTGAACAGCCGACGCGGCTGACCCCTGTCACCCCGACAGCGCGCGTCGTCCGTTGAACCGCCGACGAGGCCGACCCCTGCCACCCGACACGGTGGTCGTCTTTTGAAGAAAAGAAGACAACTTGGTCATCTTTTCAACAAAAGACGACATGTTGGTCGTCCCCTCAAGCGACGAAAGCGCTCTGTCGTTCGTTCAACGGACGACGGACCGACAGATTTGAAATTTGCCAAATTTACGTATTATTTGTGAAAATAAATAAAAAAAATGTATTATTTAAAAAAAATTAGCCCAAAGTTTAGCCATGTGATACCTATAGTCGGGTCTTTAGCTCTGCAATTTAATTCACTATGCATGTTACCACCAAACTTGGAGTAGTATTACTGATTTTACGGAAGATTGATCAGCCAGTTAATCACGTGAGAGTAACTCGGAAGTCATCGACTGGCTGGCGCACTACCATCTCTCTAACTAAACAAATAATCTGAATCTTTCACGGACGGTTGACCAACCAGTTGATCACATGAGGAAATACCAAGTCGTCGACTCGCGCACTCCAGTCTCTCAAACTAAACAAAATCAGAATCTTTCGATCTACGCGCTCGATCTTAAAAGCGCCACTTGCTATATCAGAGTCCACGGTTCCGTAGATCTCATCTAAGCACCTTCAGTACAGATGAATCATCATGATACTAATCCCTCATGACATAATCCTAGCTTACGTTGGATACCACTTACAGAGCACGACCGCATGCCTCTGCTATAAATAGCAATGCGATCTCTTCGTTTAGCACCATCCCCAGCACCGATTCGCAATGGCTTCCACTAAGCTTGTCTCCCTTAGCTTGATTTTCCTCTTCTGCTCTGGACTAGCATTAGCAAGCGCTGCCAGGGTAGCGAGATTCTCTAGTTCCCAGGGAACAGGTACCGGAGGCGGGGAGGGTGGCGGAGCATCGAACGGCGGCGGTAAAGGAGGCGGGAATGGCCAGGGAGCTGCTCAGAGCGGACCCGACGGAGCCCACGCAACTGCTGGAGGCGGCGGTGGCGGCAATAGTTATTCGCAGTACGGAGGTACTGGGTTCGGGCGTGGGACCGGAAGCGGCTCAAGCTCTAGCCAGATGAGCCAGTCCAATGGCGGCTATGGCGGAAGTTCAAGTGCTGGTGGCGGCGGTGAAGGCGGCGGCGGTGGGGAGGCTGACGACTGCCCTGCTGAAGACGACTCCGCCGGTTATGGAACCGGCGAAGGCACCGGTGAAGGATCAAGTGAAGCGGATAACGGTGCCACGCCGTACTCAAACGCAAATGCTGCAGGCAACGGTGGTGGCTCGGGCAGTGCTAAAAATGGCGGAACCGGTGGTGGTGATGGGAATGGCAACGGTTACGGTCATGCAAATCCATAGGTTTTAATCATGCTATCAGACTAGAGCAAGCCCAGATCATCTTCTTTCACTTTTGTCTCCTGGTGACATGTATGTTTTCTGTTTCCTTTGTATCCTACAATTAATGTATTGCGATTTGCCAGCAAGAAATAAAGGGCTTCATTGCATAAGCTTTGTGCCGGCACTGTTACCGAAACATATTACTGGTTTTATTATCTCCCGACTACAAACCATTGACGCAACTAACATGTGGTTCTCATAACTGCTGGTTCCCAAACCAGTCCGAATAAATCAGCCGAGAGTTTCTTTCATGGAAAACCCCCGACTAGGATAATGTCTACCGGTGAGCTCGCCGCGACATGCCCAATCCGGCCCTAGGAGCACCTCCGGCCATCCCCCTATAGCCCCCTCCCCCTCCCTAAACATTCTATAGGACGTCGGAGACAAAAAAAGCACCTAGCCAGCCCCAATAGGCAATAGCCTAGATTCCCCCGGCCCACCCAAATTTTAATCCGGCACCTCCAGTAAAACCCTAGCCCACGGAGGGAAATCCGGGGTGCCGACAAACACTTTGGATACAATGAGGCCCATCGTCAGCCTCCCAATAACCTCTGTCCTCTCTCTTCTCTCCCACAACTCCCACCGCCTGCAACACGGCGCCAAGCCACCTACTCCCAACGTCTCTCCCTCCTTTCTGTTTCTCCTATGCCAGAACATCCTCCTGTGCTTTGAGCTTGGCTTGCCCATTCCAACTATTGGAGCTCTTGTGCTTTGTGATTTGATCGGATCAGGGAGATAGAGAGCAAGCGGAGTCGAAGGTTCGGCTGCGTCCCACTTAGCTACTACTTGTAGCTGCAGGTGCGGTGGGCAACACACTCGGGTGCCATGGCGACAAGCGCTGGGAGTGGCACGAGGCACCACGAGTGGTAGGCTACATAGATGGAGGACACTAGGTTTGGTCGTGGCTACCTACTGCGCTCTAAACCGTAGACCATGAATGTGCGCGTTGCCGCGCCCGTCAATATTGACAAAAGAATGATGTAATATCTAAGATATCCCAAATGACACAAATATTTAATAAAAATTGAACAATCAGTATTATCTACTCACTACAGGAAATCCTAAATAGGCCGACGGCGGGACCCCGTCGGCGTAGGCCCTGTTCCCCGTCGGCGTAGGCTTGCCCGACGGGGGCGTCGGCGTATGCCCGTCGGCGTAATTGGCCGTAGGCGTATCCCAATAACCCGTCGGCGTATAGATTCCCGACGGCCTAGGCCCACCTGGGGCCCACCTATAGCGGGTAACGACCGTTAGCGCATGGTTCTATACGCGGACGGCAATACCGTCGGCCTAAGGGGACACGTGCCCCCCTTGTGGCTGCCTACGAGCGCGGATACGCCGATGGCCTGGCCGTCGGCCCTATAGCACTGTCACCGACGGCAATGCCGTCGGGCAAAGCTTGCTCTCTGGGCCACACGCGCACTGACGCTATGCCGTCGGGCAAACTAATTACGTGCCATATTGTCTGGTCTACGCCGACGACATTGCCGTCGGCTTAGGCCTTGGCATTTTTTTATTTGTTTTATTCATTTCCTGCAAATTATATATTCCCAGATTCATCGTCAAAAGAAGACACAAATTTCAGACACAACACATGGACAAACATAAGATCATCATCGTCAAAAAAACATAACTAGATCATCCATACATAGGTACATCCTCATCCAAACAACATAGCTAGTACATGCATCCACACATAGGTACATCTCTAAGTGCATCCTAACACATGCACATCCCTACACCTCCGGAGAGCTACTCGAGAGACCCATGTCTCCCCGCGCGAAGAAAGGTGAAGCTTGACGTCGAGTAGCCGCCATCAAAACAGCACCGGAAGAAGGAGAAGTACCGCCATGACCACCACCACCGGTAGAAGGAGAAGCACTGCCACCCTCGGCACGATGGAAAGAAGGAGAATCACCGCCACCGCCACCACCACCACCACCACCACCACCACCACCACCAGCGGAAGCACCAGGAGAAGCACGGCCGGTATGAACAGGTGTCATCGCGCGTGAGATAGTCGGCGAGGCATCAGGACGACCAAAGTGGGTATTGCCGGAGCATCCCGATCCCTACATGTTTGAGGCAGAGTTAGCAACCACCAAGACACAGGTTTGTTGTAACAACCGGTTTGGCAAAAAACTTACCGGGGTCCCTGAGTAGAAGGTCAAAGCATATTCGTCCTTTGATGGGAAGATTGGCTGCGGCCCTGGCCTAGGTGGCCGTGGCGGTAGAGTGGCTCGCTCTCCAGTGCCATAAAACCTCTCCAAAAGCTGCAAGATAGTTTAGATGTGAGGCGTTGCAGAAATAAAGATTCAAACTAGGGAATGCGAGACTTGTCATATTTTGCAAAAATAAAGATGGAAACTTACATCATCGCGTAACTCGCCCCTTTGCTCGTAGGCCGCTTGGTGCAGGACCACGTCTCGAGCGTCACCAAGTGTTCCGCAAAAGCGGCCTTGTAGGCCGCGTCCAAAACAGGCTACAATTTCAAAAACAATGAATCTCGTCAACTTAGCCACTCACGAATGATTTTCGGAAATATGATGGAAATGAGAAAAACTTACATAAATCGTTGCTCGGGAAGGCCGTCGGCGGATAGCTGGGTCGTCGGCGGTGAGGGTAGCCTTGATCCGTGAGGCTCAAAGCAGGAGTTCGCGGGATCACCCTATCGAGAATCTTGAAACGGCCGTGCTCCCGGCCGCGCCCCACGACCACCGCTCTCTCGTCGATCTCCGCTGCTCTAGGATCTTCCACCTCCGGATGAAAACCAGTGAACGCCTCGAGGTAGTTAGCACCATCCTCCTTGGGTGCCATAGAACTCTGGCGAGGAAATTTGGGACATATTAGGCTATACGCTTCATCATTTCCCATACTTCATAGTCAGAACAAGGCCTCTCTAGATGTGTCTCCTGCATGGACAAAAAAATGTTATGCGTATCAAGTAGGACCACGAAGGGAAATAAATACAGATTGTTCCATGTATACATGTATACCATTTGGGCCTTGAAGCGACCATGGTTGCGGTTTCCCGCACGGTGTGTCCCCCCGGAGCCACGGTTTGCCTTGTTCCGCTCGTTCAAGGCGTTGAACTCGACGTCTTCCCCGCGCCACCTCGCCGACAACGCCAGCCATGCGTCCTCCTTACCATCGGACCACGTGGGCATAAACTGAAAAAACAATACTCATTTGAAGAATGGATAATGCAATTAGCAACAACATAGAATCTGATTGACAATTTACTTACCCCGGCATAATCTTCCTCGGTCATCTTTGGTTGGGCCTTCACATTCAAATGCTTCGGCGCCCTCTTGCTCAACTTCTCGGAGCTGTATAGACTGGTGGTGGTATGCTTATGATTGTAAAACTGCTGCCTGTTCAACCTCTGACAAGCCCCCCGCAAAGTCTTGTCCGCCTTCTCCTGGTCCTCCGGAAGCACCCTATAGAATCTCTGTAATCATACATACAAAATATTGTGAGGATCATAAGTTAGCATGGTGGGGTCATCAACTATGAACGAAACTCGAAAACTTTGCCTTACCCAAAACTTGGTGATCACGGCTTCAGAAGATTTCCCAGCATAGCCCGAGTTTTTGGCCTCATAGTGCCCAACTGTGGCTAGCTTCCTCTCGCCGTTGGGGCAGAGTGTAAAAGCTGGCCAAAATTTCCTAATCGAGCTCCAACCAAGGTGTTAGGCGCTGCGGGTACTGGAGGAAAAGTCGATTCTTTGCACAATAGTAAAACATTAGTACATGCCAAATTGTTATGACCAAAATGAAATTACATGTTCAAAATTAGTATAGACACTTACTCAATGCCGTTAGGCGTAATGATGGGTTTCTCCTCCTCGAGCGAGTTCGTCCTTTGGGACACCCGATTCCCCACGAATCTTTGGCTTCTTCGGCCGCGTCGACGGCCCCGACTCCTGGTCTCGGGGCTCCCCCTCCGTGTCTCGAGACTCCCCCTCCTGGTCTCGAGAATCAAAGTCCTGGTCTCGAGACCCCCCTCCTGGTATCGAGACTCCCACTCCAAGTCTCGAGACTCCTCCTCCAAGTCTCGAGACTCCTCCTCCTCGTCAGGAGACTCCGAGTAAGCAGACTCGAAAGCCACGTCGCCAGAAGCGGAGGGTAGGTCACTTAGAAGGCGTAAACCTCTTACTCCAACTCGACCTCGTCCTCCGCCTCGTCCTGCCGTCGGGGGATGTCCGCCTCCTCCCTCACCTTGTCCTGCACCTCGTCCTGCCCTCGGGGGAAGTCCGCCTCCTCCCTCACCTCGTCCTGCACCTCGTCCTGGCCTCAGAGGAAGTCCACCTCCTCCTCCCTCACCTCATCCTCCTCCCCCCGCATTGTCGTCATTGTAACGCGAGTTGGGAATGGGTGCTCTTCCACTTTTGGTAACCTTCTTCTACTTCCACTTAAGGATAGAGGACGGTGATTCCTTGCGTTGGCTCATATTGGTCAATCACCTACATTGAGAAGAGGTAAACAATTTAGTCAAGCATAATAAAAATACTAAGCATAATAAAGATATTAAACATAAATACTAAGCATAATAAAGATACTAAGCATAATAAAGATACTAAGCATAGTCGAGGCATAAAAGACATAAAAGACCCTCACCACTCATCATCATCACTCTCATGTGTATGTCTTGGGTTCTCATCAGCACTGTTAACATCACTATCACGTGAGAAGTAAGTTGGAGGTTCATCGCAGGGTGGAGGCTCATCGTTGCCATTGTTCGAATATAACTTGGTGAGCATATCAATGTCCTTTATATTCGTGACTACCTCACCACGAGTATGTGCATTGTTCTCGAGGTTCTCAAGATCTTGTAAGTCAAAGTCCCCAAAGTTCTCTTGTTCTTGATAGAAAACTCCCTCGTATGTTTTAGGGTCAATGTTGTTGTAATCATCGTCGGAGGGCATGGGTAGCTTACCACATGGCGATACCTGGAACACGACTTCCCAGCCCTTGAGTTCCTCTTTCTGACATGGGTAGGGTAAATAATAAACTTGTTTGTCTTGGTGGGCCACAATAAAGACATCGGCTCCACTATAGGTGGTTGAAGGCCTAACTTCAACTAACCCAATGGAAGGGGTACTTCTATATCCACCGCGTGGGTCGAACCAGTGGCATTTGAACACAACAAGCTTGAGTTCTAGGGGCGTATTATTGAACGTCAGCCTGTATACGTTTTGTAACCTTCCATAGTAATCAAAGTCATCGGATCCTCTGGTGAAGACCCCGGTATTTACAGTTTTTGCATTTGGCCGACGGTTCTGGTAAGCATCTGTATGGAATCGATAATCATTCACATCATACTTCTCATACATATCGACTTTACGGTTACAACCCTGGGAGACACATCTCAACTCATCCGCCATCTCAACGTTGGGATCGGCTCCCTACAAGTTGCGTACAAATTTTGCATTAGTTACGTGTAATAAGAGGGACAAGTCACGGATTTCCAGGTAAGAGGGACAGGTTATAAATTACCTTTTCATAGAACTAAGACGTCAAATTTTTCTTTCCAGGGGCACCCACTTTCAGAAGGGTTTCCAACTCCGCGTTATCGGGATCCGTTGTTCCCGACCACATTTCATCCGTGAATTGGCTAAAAGGATAAAATACGTATTAGATCAAAACCGAGTTACTAGTTGCAAATGAATTTGTTCACCATTTTACCTAAGGAAACTGGGCACTTGATTTTCTTCCTCCTCTTCATTCTCACCACGGACCACTTCCTTCATGTTCATAAGCACATAGAGCATTATGCAATCCTTCTCTTCCTTTTTTAAGGTATAACTTGTTGCGCCATCGGCCTTGCCACCGGGACACTGGAAGAGGAGGATCTTGGGGTCATGCTTCGGCTCGTCGACATTGTACCGAGAGACCTGGTTATGCATAGTGGGAACATCATCGCCATAGTATGTTGTCGTGGCTTCTGTTATCTCCTGGAGGAGAGTTGCCTCAGCTATGCATGCTTCAATCTTATTTTTGTTTCCACATTTGGTTCAAATATACTTAAACTCTCTCTCAATACAAAGCGCCAAAGCGCACGGTCCACCCAAGAGTGCCTCGTTCGCGAGATGCACAATGAGATGTAACATCGGAGTAAAGAACTGGCGGAAAGATCGTCTCTAAGTTGCATAGCAACTACGGCACTAGATCATGCAGCTTCTCAATCATCAAGGGACATATCGCAGCAGGCGTGCGGAAGAAATGACTCAACTCATGGCACTCGCCGGATATGCTCAGGGAGATACCCTCGAACCGTCACCGGCATCAGCCGCTCAATCCATATATGATAGTCGTGACTCTTGAGCCCATTGACTTTTCCAGTTGCCAAATTGACTCCCTTGCTCATATTCGAACAATAACGATCTGGGAACATCACGGCAATTTGAGCCACCCAATGACTTCTTTTGGAGGCTATCAAGGCGAGTAGGCATGTGGCTTGACCCAATTTTTCGATTGCGTTCGGAGGTTGCATGCATAGTCTCTTCCTATCACATAGCTCCTCAACATCGACTCTAGCCTTGACATTATCCTTTGACTTTTCAGAATGTTCAGAATTATGTAAAGAGATTTGGCGACATTCTTTTGATGTGCATCACATCGATGTTATGGGAAGTTCGATCCTTGTAATACTCGAGCCGTTATGCACGCCTCGTGTGTCCGGTTGTGCGTTTTCCATATTCCTCAAGCTGGGAAACCAGACTCGATGCATGCGAGCACGTAACTCGGCATCAACAACAACACCATCGAGCGTTGGTATCTCTTTTCTTCAAGCACAACTTTGCCATTGATGAAGTTCTTTTTTCTTATGCGAGCGGATGGTCTCCTTTGAGGTATGGTCGATGCGTGTCAAATGAATACTTTTACCAGCCTTTAGCCAAAGGAACTCAAGTAGATGCATGCACACTGGCATGGCCACCATTGTACACCATCCATGAATAGGCGTGCGGGCATGTTGTGCATGGAATAGTGGAACCAAACTTTCATGTAGAAGTTTGTATTTGATGCAGTCATATGTCAACGTCCGTGGTGCCAAGAGTGGTTCAGATCTTCCTGGCGGTTGCATGTACACACTCAAATTCTTCCCGGGTATTCAAGCCTGCAATGATCGGCAGGAATATGGTCTTCCTTTGCATTAGGGCTCCGGGAGGGAGATTGAGCGGCATAAGAAACACGGGCCAGCAGCTATACGAGGCGGTCGACATACCATATGTATTGAATCCATCTGTTGCTATAGCAATTCTAACGTTCCGAGCCTCTCCTGCCTCATCGGGATGGTCTCTATCAAAGTTCTTCCATGCCTTACCATCAGATGGATGTCCCATCTTTACCCGTCCTTGCTCATCCTCATATCTCTTCCCCGTCTTGTGCCACGTCATCTGTGTGGCAGACTCCTTGGTCATGTAAAGCTCCTGGATTCTTTTTATGAATGGGAGATAACAAAGAATCTTCATGGCGACTTTTGTCTGCGTCTTCTGACCATCGTCTCCCACCTCATGATACCTAGAGGCCCCACACTTTTCTGATGGTGTCATGCAAACTATTTCCAAAACAAGAGGCAACCTTTTGGACAACAATCTATCTTTTGGTATTCCATCTTTGGCCTCGCAGGATTTTCTTTGCTTCGTACATGGTTTTAGGGAGACAATGCCCTTCAGGCAACATGTTACCATATGTTTGCAGATGGTCTTCAAAGCATGAACGGGTGTTGCCGTACTGGAGCTTTTTGGCTAGTGCTTGTGAGATGGCATCGAGCTGAGAAATCTTTGAACCCTCGTACAGAGGCCTCTTTGCCGAGGCCATCAAATAATAGAAGGCCTTCGCGCTTGGCTCCGGATCCTCTGGTTCACGAGGTTCCTCCAGTTCTGGCGGTTCATGTGAAGGTGGCGAATCTGGCATGTCGGCATCATGGAAATAATCTAGCAAATTTCTAATCCCATCGCCCTCATTGCCATTGATCCGTTGCCGCATCACCTCACCTCTATCATGTTCGTACTGAGTAAAGTCAACCGTCGTGACGAAGTCCCACATATAACCATATCTCCAAAGGTGTTTTTTCATTTCCTCCTTTGGTAGCGATGGCGCTTATTGCAATGGCGCAAGGGCAAGTTGACGAATGCCCGCCTTTGAACCACGCGCTAACTCCTTCACTAACAGATCAGTCTTCCATCTCCACTCATCTGTTCTATCAACAACACTAGTACGACCACTGTATATCCAACCATTATCAGCCATCCTCTGTTTTTATTGGGAACCAAACAATAAACATAGCATTTCATATCAAATAATAGCATGAAACTAAATGCATCATATTTTCTATTTATCTAACGAGAAAAACGCATAACCTACATCTCTAATAGGTATAGAGGGTCCTAGCAGCCGCCGGATCCGTAGATTGAGTAGGTTCTCCATGCTCTACCCTGTTCCAAGCCAGAATTTAGGTAGCACCTCCCCGCTGCTCTCCCGATACACGTCTCGGAAAAAAGCCAAGAGGATGTGCATCCGGAGAACAACGGGGAGGCGCTACCGAAATCCTGACTCGGACCAAGAGAGAGCATGGAGAACGTACCCAACTACACATCCGCCAACTGTCCCGTAAATGCCGCAAGCGTTACGCTTCATAATATGCGACCTCTAATGCATATTTATCCACGTAACGCTCGCAGACGGGATATGACACCTAGATGACGCGACTTGACGTGGAAATGGAATCTACTAACATAAAAAATGCGAGGGAGGAGACGGAGTTCTAGCTCATCCTCGGCGGTAGAGGAAGTAGGCGACCTCAGGGCGACCTCCGGAAGGCGACCTCAAGAGGCGACCTTGGGACTGACGGGAGCTAGCGAAAACATTTCAACACACATGAGAATAATTAGCAACATGAACAACAACATTTCATATGTAGTTAATTAGCAACATGAACAACAACATTTCATATCTAGTTAATTAGCAACATGAACATTCCATATAGGAGGATAATTAGCAACTTGAATAATTAGCAACTAGCAACTAGCAACATACAATAATTAACAACTAGCAACAAACAATAATCAACAACTAGAATAATTAGCAACATACATGTAGGAGGGGAGGCATAGGAGGGAAGGGGCCTGCGGGGAGCAAGGGAAGCAGAGGGGGGAGGGGCCAGCGGGGAGGGGGGAGGCATCGACGAGGAGGAGGAGCTCGGGGGAGGGGCCTTGGGTGAGGAGGGGAGGCTCGGGAGGCAGGGGAGGCAGAGGAGGAGGATCTCGGTGAGGGAGGCCGTGGGGAGGAGGCGGAGAGGAGGAGGAGGTGGGGGAGGAGGCGGGAGGAGGATCTCGGGGGAGGTGGAGGGGCCGGTGGCGGGAGAAGGAAGGCAGGGGAGGAGGAGGGGAGGGGTGGGTGGGCAAGCAGGAGGATGAGGAGGAGCGGTGGCGGTTGCGGCACGAAGCTCGAGCGTGGCGTGGGTGGAGGAAAGGAAGCAGCTAATGTGTGGAAGGGAAGAAGGAGCGTGGTGGCTTATCCACGGACTGATGCAGGCAAGCAAGGGCAAAGTAGTCGGCGTAGACTATCTGAAAAAAAATGTTATTTTTTATTATATTTTAAAAAAATTAATATTCTAAAAAATGATTAATTTTTTTATTAAACTTCTATCTACATTTTTTGTGTGTTTATATTACGCAAGTTTGCCATCGACGTAGCTAAACTATAAAAAATGATTATTTTTATTACATTCTGAAAAATGTAATATTCTAAAATGATTATTTTTTCCACCACTAGGGGCAATCCACCACCCTTGTGCATGTATGCTAGGGCCACACGCATGTTCCCGTGGCATCCCGGCACTCGGGCGGTCCTTTTCCGACGAAACCCTAATCCGAGGGCCCCGCGGGTCTACCCCCGTAGCATTCTCCGTACGAGGGTTGAACAATGCACTCTCTTGGTGGTTTAGGTTTGTTTAGGTCATATCTACATGGAAAACCAAGGATAGTCCCAAGGTTCCACCGGTCTACCCTCGTTTGACCCGCGGCGGGAGCCTACTCGTACATGTCCATCACACTTCTATAGGTGTTATCGCATGCAACGTGGATGGGCACACCCGGGAGCTAGGTTTTCCGTCTAGGGCCAATCCACCACCCTTGTGCATGTATGCTAGGGACAGACGCATGTTCCCGTGGCATCTCGGCACTCGGGCGGTCCTTTTCCGACGAAACCCTAATCCGAGGGCCCCGCGGGTCTTCCCCCGTAGAATTCTCCGTATGAGGGTTGAACAATGCACTCTCTTGGTGGTTTAGGTTTGTTTAGGTCATATCTACATGGAAAACAAAGGATAGGCCCAAGGTCCCACCTGTCTACCCTCGTTTGACCCGCGGCGGGAGCCTACTCGTACATGTCCAGCACACTTCTATAGGTGTTATCGCATGCAACGTGGACGGTCACACCCGGGAGCTAGGTTTTCCGTCTAGGGGCAATCCACCACCCTTGTGCATGTATGCTAGGGCCACACGCATGTTCCCGTGGCATCCCGGCACTCGAGCGTTCCTTTTCCGACGAAACCCTAATCCGAGGGCCCCGCGGGTCTACCCCCGTAGAATTCTCCGTACGAGGGTTGAACAATGCACTCTCTTGGTGGTTTAGGTTTGTTTAGGTCATATCTACATGGAAAACCAAGGATAGGCCCAAGGTTCCACCGGTCTACCCTCGTTTGACCCGCGGCGGGAGCCTACTCGTACATGTCCAGCACACTTCTATAGGTGTTATCGCATGCAATGTGGACGGTCACACCCGGGAGCTAGGTTTTCCGTCTAGGGGCAATCCACCACCCTTGTGCATGTATGCTAGGGCCACACGCATGTTCCCGTGGCATCCCGGCACTCGGGCGGTCCTTTTCCGACGAAACCCAAATTCGAGGGCCCCGCGGGTCTACCCCATAGCATTCTCCGTACGAGGGTTGAACAATGCACTCTCTTGGTGGTTTAGGTTTGTTTAGGTCATATCTACATGGAAAACCAAGGATAGGCCCAAGGTTCCACCGGTCTACCCTCGTTTGACCCGCGGCGGGAGCCTACTCGTACATGTCCAGCACACTTCTATAGGTGTTATCGCATGCAACATGGAAGGTCACACCCGGGAGCTAGGTTTTCTGTCTAGGGGCAATCCACCACCCTTGTGCATGTATGATAGGGCCACACGCATGTTCCCGTGGCATCCCGGCATTCGGGCGGTCCTTTTCCGACGAAACCCTAATCCGAGGGCCCATGGTCTACCCCGTAGCATTCTTCGTACGAGGGTTGAACAATGCACTCTCTTGGTGGTTTAGGTTTGTTTAGGTCATATCTACATGGAAAACCAAGGATAGTCCCAAGGTTCCACCGGTCTACCCTCGTTTGACCCGCGGCGGGAGCCTACTCGTACATGTCCATCACACTTCTATAGGTGTTATCGCATGCAACGTGGACGGTCACACCCGGGAGCTAGGTTTTCCGTCTAGGGCCAATCCACCACCCTTGTGCATGTATGCTAGGGACAGACGCATGTTCCCGTGGCATCTCGGCACTCGGGCGGTCCTTTTCCGACGAAACCCTAATCCGAGGGCCCCGCGGGTCTACCCCCATAGCATTCTCCGTATGAGGGTTGAACAATGCACTCTCTTGGTGGTTTAGGTTTGTTTAGGTCATATCTACATGGAAAACCAAGGATAGGCCCAAGGTTCCACCGGTCTACCCTCGTTTGACCCGCGGCGGGAGCCTACTCGTACATGTCCAGCACACTTCTATAGGTGTTATCGCATGCAACATGGACGGTCACACCCGGGAGCTAGGTTTTCCGTCTAGGGGCAATCCACCACCCTTGTGCATGTATGCTAGGGCCACACGCATGTTCCCGTGGCATCCCGACACTCGAGCGTTCCTTTTCTGACAAAACCCTAATCCGAGGGCCCCGCGGGTCTACCCCCGTAGCATTCTTCGTACGAGGGTTGAACAATGCACTCTCTTGGTGGTTTAGGTTTGTTTAGGTCATATCTACATGGAAAACCAAGGATAGGCCCAAGGTTCCACCGGTCTACCCTCGTTTGACCCGCGTCGGGAGCCTACTCGTACATGTCCAGCACACTTCTATAGGTGTTATCGCATGCAACATGGAAGGTCACACCCGGGAGCTAGGTTTTCTGTCTAGGGGCAATCCACCACCCTTGTGCATGTATGATAGGGCCACACGCATGTTCCCGTGGCATCCCGGCATTAGGCGGTCCTTTTCCGAAACCCTAATCGAGGGCCCATGGGTCTACCCCGTAGCATTCTTCGTGAGGGTTGAACAATGCACTCTCTTGGTGGTTTAGGTTTGTTTAGGTCATATCTACATGGAAAACCAAGGATAGTCCCAAGGTTCCACGGTCTACCCTCGTTTGACCATGGTAGAGCCTACTCGTACATGTCCATCACACTTCTATAGGTGTTATCGCATGCAACGTGGGCGGTCACACGGAGCTAGGTTTTCCGTCTAGGGCCAATCCACCACCCTTGTGCATGTATGCTAGGGACGCATGTTCCGTGGCATCTCGGCACTCAGGCGGTCCTTTTCCGAAACCCTAATCCGAGGGCCCATGGTCTACCCATAGCATTCTCCGTGAGGGTTGAACAATGCACTCTCTTGGTGGTTTAGGTTTGTTTAGGTCATATCTACATGGAAAACCAAGGATAGGCCCAAGGTTCCACAGTCTACCCTCGTTTGACCAGCATGGAGCCTACTTTCATACATGTCCAAAGACACTTCTATAGGTGTTATCGCATGCAACGTGGGCGGTCACACCGGAGCTAGGTTTTCCGTCTAGGGTAATCCACCACCCTTGTGCATGTATGCTAGGCCACACGCATGTTCCGTGGCATCCGGCACTCAGGCGGTCCTTTTAAACGAAACCCTAATCCAGGGGCCTGGGTCTACCCGTAGAATTCTCCGTACGAGGGTTGAACAATGCACTCTCTTGGTGGTTTAGGTTTGTTTAGGTCATATCTACATGGAAAACCATGGATAGGCCCAAAGTTCCACCGGTCTACCCTCGTTTGACCCGCGGCGGGAGCCTACTCGTACATGTCCAACACACTTCTATAGGTGTTATCGCATGCAACATGGAAGGTCACACCCGGGAGCTAGGTTTTCTGTCTAGGGGCAATCCACCACCCTTGTGCATGTATGATAGGGCCACGCATGTTCCGTGGCATCCGGCACTCGGCGGTCCTTTTAAGCGAAACCCTAATCCGAGGGCCCTGGTCTACCCCATAGCATTCTCCGTCGAGGGTTGAACAATGCACTCTCTTGGTGGTTTAGGTTTGTTTAGGTCATATCTACATGGAAAACCAAGGATAGGCCCAAGGTTCCACCGGTACCTCGTTTGACCATGGAGCCTACTCGTACATGTCCAGCACACTTCTATAGGTGTTATCGCATGCAACATGGAAGGTCACACCCGGGAGCTAGGTTTTCTGTCTAGGGGCAATCCACCACCCTTGTGCATGTATGATAGGGCCACACGCATGTTCCCGTGGCATCCCGGCATTCGGGCGGTCCTTTTCCGACGAAACCCTAATCCGAGGGCCCCGCGGGTCTACCCCCGTAGCATTCTCCGTACGAGGGTTGAACAATGCACTCTCTTGGTGGTTTAGGTTTGTTTAGGTCATATCTACATGGAAAACCAAGGATAGTCCCAAGGTTCCACCGGTCTACCCTCGTTTGACCCGCGGCGGGAGCCTACTCGTACATGTCCATCACACTTCTATAGGTGTTATCGCATGCAACGTGGACGGTCACACCCGGGAGCTAGGTTTTCCGTCTAGGGCCAATCCACCACCCTTGTGCATGTATGCTAGGGACAGACGCATGTTCCCGTGGCATCTCGGCACTCGGGCGGTCCTTTTCCGACGAAACCCTAATCCGAGGGCCCCGCGGGTCTACCCCCATAGCATTCTCCGTATGAGGGTTGAACAATGCACTCTCTTGGTGGTTTAGGTTTGTTTAGGTCATATCTACATGGAAAACCAAGGATAGGCCCAAGGTTCCACCGGTCTACCCTCGTTTGACCCGCGGCGGGAGCCTACTCGTACATGTCCAGCACACTTCTATAGGTGTTATCGCATGCAACGTGGACGGTCACACCCGGGAGCTAGGTTTTCCGTCTAGGGGCAATCCACCACCCTTGTGCATGTATGCTAGGGCCACACGCATGTTCCCGTGGCATCCCGGCACTCGGGCGGTCCTTTTCCGACGAAACCCTAATCAGGGCCAATGGGTCTACCCCGTAGCATTCTCCGACGAGGTTGAACAATGCACTCTCTTGGTGGTTTAGGTTTGTTTAGGTCATATCTACATGGAAAACCAAGGATAGTCCCAAGGTTCCACCGTCACCCTCGTTTGACCACATGGAGCCTACTCGTACATGTCCAAAGACACTTCTATAGGTGTTATCGCATGCAACATGGAAGGTCACACCGGGAGCTAGGTTTTCTGTCTAGGGCAATCCACCACCCTTGTGCATGTATGATAGGGCCACACGCATGTTCCGTGGCATCCGGCATTGGCGGTCCTTTTAAGCGAAACCCTAATCCGAGGGCCCTGGGTCTACCCGTAGCATTCTCCGTACGAGGGTTGAACAATGCACTCTCTTGGTGGTTTAGGTTTGTTTAGGTCATATCTACATGGAAAACCAAGGATAGTCCCAAGGTTCCACCGGTCTACCCTCGTTTGACCCGCGGCGGGAGCCTACTCGTACATGTCCATCACACTTCTATAGGTGTTATCGCATGCAACGTGGACGGTCACACCCGGGAGCAAGGTTTTCCGTCTAGGGCCAATCCACCACCCTTGTGCATGTATGCTAGGGACAGACGCATGTTCCCGTGGCATCTCGGCACTCGGGCGGTCCTTTTCCGACGAAACCCTAATCCGAGGGCCCCGCGGGTCTACCCCCATAGCATTCTCCGTATGAGGGTTGAACAATGCACTCTCTTGGTGGTTTAGGTTTGTTTAGGTCATATCTACATGGAAAACCAAGGATAGGCCCAAGGTTCCACCGGTCTACCCTCGTTTGACCCGCGGCGGGAGCCTACTCGTACATGTCCATCACACTTCTATAGGTGTTATCGCATGCAACGTGGACGGTCACACCCGGGAGCTAGGTTTTCCGTCTAGGGGCAATCCACCACCCTTGTGCATGTATGCTAGGGCCACACGCATGTTCCCGTGGCATCCCGGCACTCGAGCGTTCCTTTTCCGACGAAACCCTAATCCGAGGGCCCAGCGGGTCTACCCCCGTAGCATTCTCCGTACGAGGGTTGAACAATGCACTCTCTTGGTGGTTTAGGTTTGTTTAGGTCATATCTACATGGAAAACCAAGGATAGGCCCAAGGTTCCACCGGTCTACCCTCGTTTGACCCGCGGCGGGAGCCTACTCGTACATGTCCAGCACACTTCTATAGGTGTTATCGCATGCAACATGGAAGGTCACACCCGGGAGCTAGGTTTTCTGTCTAGGGGCAATCCACCACCCTTGTGCATGTATGATAGGGCCACACGCATGTTCCCGTGGCATCCCGGCATTCGGGCGGTCCTTTTCCGACGAAACCCTAATCCGAGGGCCCCGCGGGTCTACCCCCGTAGCATTGTCCGTACGAGGGTTGAAAAATGCACTCTCTTGGTGGTTTAGTTTTGTTTAGGTCATATCTACATGGAAAACCAAGGATAGTCCCAAGGTTCCACCGGTCTACCCTCGTTTGACCCGCGGCGGGAGCCTACTCATACATGTCCATCACACTTCTATAGGTGTTATCGCATGCAACGTGGACGGTCACACCCGGGAGCTAGGTTTTCCGTCTAGGGCCAATCCACCACCCTTGTGCATGTATGATAGGGCCACACGCATGTTCCCGTGGCATCTCGGCACTCGGGCGGTCCTTTTCCGACGAAACCCTAATCCGAGGTCCCCGCGGGTCTACCCCATAGCATTCTCCGTACGAGGGTTGAACAATGCACTCTCTTGGTGGTTTAGGTTTGTTTAGGTCATATATATATGGAAAACCAAGGATAGGCCCAAGGTTCCACCGGTCTGCCCTCGTTTGACCTCCAAGGGAGCCTACTCGTACATGTCCAGCACACTTCTATAGGTGTTATCGCATGCAACGTGGAAGGTCACACCCGGGAGCTAGGTTTTCTGTCTAGGGGCAATCCACCACCCTTGTGCATGTATGCTAGGGCCACACGCATGTTCCCATGGCATCCCGGCACTCGGGCGGTCCTTTTCCGACGAAACCCTAATCCGAGGGCCCCGCGGGTCTACCCCCATAGCATTCTCCGTACGAGGGTTGAACAATGCACTCTCTTGGTGGTTTAGGTTTTTTTAGGTCATATCTACATGGAAAACCAAGGATAGTCCCAAGATTCCACCGGTCTACCCTCGTTTGACCCACGGCGGGAGCCTACTCGTACATGTCCATCACACTTCTATAGGTGTTATCGCATGCAACATGGACGGTCACACCCGGGAGCTAGGTTTTCCGTCTAGGGCCAATCCACCACCCTTGTGCATGTATGCTAGGGACAGACGCATGTTCCCGTGGCATCTCGGCACTCGGGCGGTCCTTTTCCGACGAAACCCTAATCCGAGGGCCCCGCGGGTCTACCCCCGTAGCATTCTCCGTATGAGGGTTGAACAATGCACTCTCTTGGTGGTTTAGGTTTGTTTAGGTCATATCTACAAGGAAAACCAAGGATAGGCCCGAGGTTCCACCGGTCTACCCTCATTTGATCCGCGGCGGGAGCCTACTCGTACATGTCCAGCACACTTCTATAGGTGTTATCGCATGCAACGTGGACGGTCACACCCGGGAGCTAGGTTTTCCGTCTAGGGGTAATCCACCACCCTTGTGCATGTATGCTAGGGCCACACGCATGTTCCCGTGGCATCCCGGCACTCGAGCGTTCCTTTTCCGACGAAACCCTAATCCGAGGGCCCCGCGGGTCTACCCCCGTAGCATTCTCCGTACGAGGGTTGAACAATGCACTCTCTTGGTGGTTTAGGTTTGTTTAGGTCATATCTACATGGAAAACCAAGGATAGGCCCAAGGTTACACCGGTCTACCCTCGTTTGACCCGCGGCGGGAGCCTACTCGTACATGTCCAACACACTTCTATAGGTGTTATCGCATGCAATGTGGACGGTCACACCCGGGAGCTGGGTTTTCCGTCTAGGGGCAATCCACCACCCTTTTGCATGTATGCTAGGGCCACACGCATGTTCCCGTGGCATCCCGGCACTCGGGCGGTCCTTTTCCGACGAAACCCTAATCCGAGGGCCCCGCGGGTCTACCCCGTAGCATTCTCCGTACGAGGGTTGAACAATGCACTCTCTTGGTGGTTTAGGTTTGTTTAGGTCATATATATATGGAAAACCAAGGATAGGCCCAAGGTTCCACCGGTCTGCCCTCGTTTGACCCGCGGCGGGAGCCTACTCGTACATGTCCAGCACACTTCTATAGGTGTTATCGCATGCAACGTGGAAGGTCACACCCGGGAGCTAGGTTTTCTGTCTAGGGGCAATCCACCACCCTTGTGCATGTATGCTAGGGCCACACGCATGTTCCCGTGGCATCCCGGCACTCGGGCGGTCCTTTTCCGACGAAACTCTAATCCGAGGGCCCCGCGGGTCTACCCCCGTAGCATTCTCCGTACGAGGGTTGAACAATGCACTCTCTTGGTGGTTTAGGTTTGTTTAGGTCATATATACATGGAAAACCAAAGATAGGCCCAAGGTTCCACCGGTCTACCCTCGTTTGACCCGCGGCGGGAGCCTACTCGTACATGTCCAGCACACTTCTATAGGTGTTATCGCATGCAACGTGGACGGTCACACCCGGGAGCTAGGTTTTCCGTCTAGGGGCAATCCACCACCCTTGTGCATGTATGCTAGGGCCACACGCATGTTCCCGTGGCATCCCGGCACTCGGGCGGTCCTTTTCCGACGAAACCCTAATCCGAGGGCCCCGCGGGTCTACCCCCGTAGAATTCTCCGTACGAGGGTTGAACAATGCACTCTCTTGGTGGTTTAGGTTTGTTTAGGTCATATCTACATGGAAAACCATGGATAGGCTCAAAGTTCCACCGGTCTACCCTCGTTTGACCCGGGGCGGGAGCCTACTCGTACATGTCCAACACACTTCTATAGGTGTTATCGCATGCAACATGGACGGTCACATCCGGGAGCTAAGTTTTCCGTGTAGGGGCAATCCACCACCCTTGTGCATGTATGCTAGGGCCACACGCATGTTCCCGTGGCATCCCGGCACTCGGGCGGTCCTTTTCCGACGAAACCCTAATCCGAGGGCCCTACGGGTCTACCCCCGTAGCATTCTCCGTACGAGGGTTGAACAATGCACTCTCTTGGTGGTTTAGGTTTGTTTAGGTCATATCTACATGGAAAACCAAGGATAGTCCTAAGGTTCCACTGGTCTACCCTCGTTTGACCCGCCGTGGGAGCCTCTTCTCTAAGTGTTATCACATGTACGAGGGTTTACCAATATACTTTTTTGGTAATTTAGGTTTGTTTAGGTCATACCAATATACTTTTTGGCCTTTACAAGCGTACATGTGATAACCTTCACTCGGTGGAGGGTTTCTCCAAATAGTGGGTTCGATGCCCGAGGGTCCCCAAAAGAGAGGGTTTCTAGGGTTTGCCCGATAGAGAGGGTTCTGTTCCCCGTGGTCCATAAAATGAGATATATCTTTAATATTTTTGTTGTATTTGTGCATTATATGTGTATTTTGTTTTTTCTATTTCACATTTATGCTTAGCATTGGGTTCCGGAAAATTCGCGTCGTTATTCAATGCGGGTGGCAGGATACGCGTTGTTATCTTACAATCACCAAGTTATTTATAAATTGCATCTACATTAAAATTATAGCGGGAAATAATTATGCAACTATTTGATTTTTATAATTTGGTTAAAAATAGGAAAAATATCTACCTAGGCCGACGGCATTGCCATCGGCGTAAACATGCTGGCCAGATAGGCCGACGGCCGTCGGTGAGTACGCGCCCCCTAACGTCGTTGCCGGCCGTCAGTGGACGGTTGGCGAGGACGTGGCTTACGCCGACGACATCCTTACACCGACGGTCACGTCAGAAGTCGTGGGGTTTCGCCGACGGTTTTGTCTACGCCGACAGCCGCCGTGGGGGGATTTCGCCCTACGCCGACGGGTTTTCTATGCCGACGGCCACCTGGCCCAGCTGACGAGCCCGCCGAGTTACGTCGACGGGCCCGACCTTTAGCCGTCGGCGTAAAATAAGGCCGTCGGCGTTTCCTGTTATTCCTGTAGTGACTGTTCAAGCCAAATGTGAGGATATCTTTGCATGTTCATATAACTTCATGTGAATGTCATCTTTCTAACAGAATTTTCTTTTATATCGTACTCCCTCCGTTCCAAAACATTCGATACTTTAGCCTTTTTCTAAAAC
This sequence comes from Avena longiglumis, assembly GCA_030063025.1. Taxonomy (NCBI): domain Eukaryota; kingdom Viridiplantae; phylum Streptophyta; class Magnoliopsida; order Poales; family Poaceae; genus Avena; species Avena longiglumis. Next base: position 47,247,714 of record CP125978.1, read on the forward strand.
ACATGTATCTAGATGCCTTTTACTGTGTAGGTTGAGAGCAAAATGAGGGAATCTATACAATAAAAGGCGTTTAGATACATGCGTTTCAGAAAAAAGCTAAAAAATCTTATATGTTGAAATAGAGGGAGTACCATGAATTTTTTCGAGTTTACAATATGATCCAGATGAAAATATATATATGTAGACCAGCCACCGATTTCATATTTTGAACAAATGAATTATAATACAAGTAGATTGAAGGGTCAAATGAACAATGTTATAATACAACCTTTATATATGAATTCATTGTAAACTTTATACTGGGTTAGTCGCTCAAGCTCCCATGTGTGGAGGAATCTGAGGATAGTAACTTGACAAAACTATGCAAACAAACCCCAAGGAAAAAACAAGTAGGACAAAGAAGGTACTTTTAGAAAACAACATATAAAATTTCGCGTCTCCTTTCTGCAAGCATATATCTGATGTGTGTGTGTTTGTGTGTGCTTGGGTGTGTGTGTGTGTGTGTGGGGGGGGGGCGAGGTAGATTATGCATGGTATTGTCTAATGAATCACGGTAGACCTAGTGCCATTATGGTTGGATTTAATACAACTACAATCAAAGTCAAATGTGTGATCTAAGAATGATGGTGTTGAATGGGTCTTGGTTCCGGTATACGGGACCGCACAAGACACACACAAACCTGATTTTTGTGAGTTAGAAGCACTTCCTATGGAGGTGACTTCGATATCATACCACTATAGAAAACGTGCCATGCGTCCCGGTTGGTAAGGGGCATTAGTCCCGGTTGCCCAACCGGGACGGGGCAATCGGGACTAAAGCCCTAACCTTTAGTCCCGGTTGCCCCACCAACCGGGACAAATGGGTGCACACGTGGCAGCGGCAGAGGGCGAGGGGGGTGGAGCATTAGTCCCGGTTTGTAATACGAACCGGGACAAATAACCTTCTGCCGCGGCAGAGAATTTATTTTGGCACATTTTGTTGCCGCGGCAGCATTTTCGCCACTTTTTGTGCCGCGGCAGAGAATTTATTTAGGTTGTTTTATTGTTTATTTAGTGTTTTACACTTATCAATGAAGGAACCGTTATATTAGAAAAGATCATCATGACAATATTACATTCGATACACGGATCGAGTTCATGGACTACATACAAAAGTTGCTCTTTTTACAATCCCTATTGTCTATACACAGCCGAATGGTATTTCCCTTTTGGGTTTAGGACTTCTGCATCCAAGAATCCCGCCAATTCCTCCTGAATTGCTCGTACGCGATCCTTTGGCAGAAGACTGTCCCGTAGACGTTCGATCTGATTTAAAAAAGGAGTCAGCCTATATGAATGAAACTAAACACAATTTGATTGTAATTAAAAACTATAAAAATTGTTTACGTACGTGAAGTTGCTCTAAATTTCTGCCCTTCTCATCGCACGTCTGCCGGATAAACTCGCAAACATAGTATCCACATAGATTGTTACCTGGTCCCTGCGTCAGGCACTTTACGAGAACAGAGTTCAATCAAAATAATAATCAAGCATGATAATAATTGTATCAAAACTAGAATCAAAGAGATGCGCGGATATAGCTAGTGGTGCTTACATCTAGTGGTTGAAATGTAAGTTCCTCTTTCCAAACACCCCTAGCCTTGTTGGTGAACCGTTTCCAAGCGCTGTCCGGCGAACAAAATGAATAAAAGAAGTTATTAATTACTTGATATCATAAAATTCACGAACGTTGCCGATATAGTGTCGTAATGAATAGAATTACCGCTGGAGAAGCATCTGCATGTCCTTCCACGTCTCAAGGGGTTTATGTTTCGAGTCCATAACTTGTACACACCCTTTGTCAAGTTGAATGATTAACAGAATATAGTGGAAACTGCGAATGCATAACTAATCAATTATATATGTAACATCGAGTAAGCGAAATAGAAAGTGTATAGAAGACAATAACACTCACTCGAAGTTGTAAGGAAAAAGTATTTCCCTTCTGGTTTCTTGAAACCTTAATGCGTGTACTATATTATCCTCCGTATCCTGAGGGCTTGTTTTGAGATTAGCTTCATGAACCCAATATGTGTCAATGAATCCAATGTCATAGATTTGTCCTCTGCTGCATTCGAGAATCTTCATTCTGCATATTACAGTATGATTATATACATGCAATAAACAAGGTGAGATAGCTGGAGACTAAATTAATTACAGAATTAGTACTTACAGACAATAGGCACTGATGGTCGATTTGTCCAAGGCGTCTTGATTGAACAATTGAAATAGTTCATCAAATTCAATGGATATCATGTCATCCTTTTCTTTCCCATGATACTTTTTTGTAACCCTCAGCACTATCCAGTTAGCTCCGGCCTTTGTGGCATGCATGTACCAGTTATGCAATCTACGTATTTTTGTTGGAAGATTGTTTACCTCCTCAGGTTTGATGAGAGGTTTGCCGTACTGGTATTTGTATGCTACTTCACTCACGAGGAAGTACTCTAACTGGGATAAGTACTGGGCAATACTCATACCTTGAGCAGCGGCAGCTTCTCCGTATTATGCAACTACCTGGATCATCTTGCTCTTGACATATTTGCTCGACCCACATTGGTTTGGGAAATCACCTTGAGAGGCGCAGACTGTTTTGCTTGTTCTCCGATCTGGGCAACAGATTTCTCACATCGATCGCTCTTGAGGCTTTTTATGCCGCATGTGACTTGAGAATAGAACGCTCATAGTCTGATGACAGCCTTGGCTCGGGTTGATGAAGAGTGTTTAGCATTTTCAACACTTTGGCTTTTTCTTCTTTGGTGCTGGGGAACTCTGTCTCTTTCGGCCGCCTCAGCTTAGCGAAAAACGTTGTCGTTTCCGCATCAACGATCGCTTGATCTCCTCTTGATAGTCATAAGCTCTCTTGGGAGGAACCTTTGGTACTTTTGGAAGAGGCTCTTGTTTACGTTTCAGCGATTGCTTACCACGATGCAGAGTAGCGGTACGCTTACGCTTTTTATCCTGAGGCGCCGGCGATGGCTCCCGCGGCGATGGCTGCGCCGGAGATTGGTGAGGCGACGGAGCCGGGTGAGGCGACGAAGACGGCTGCCGCGGCGGCGACGACCTCGCTGGAGACGGGTGAGGCGGCGCTGAAGATGGCCTTGGCGTGTGATTTCGAAGAACGATACATTCCTTCGACCATAGAATGGTGACGTTTTTTGCGTCTCCTAGTACAGTCACATCCCCTTCACCTGCAGGGTAGTCAAGATCCAAAACTTCAAAGGTGGGCATGATTTCATCCACCCCGACAACAGCGTAGCCCTCTGGAACCGGACGACAGTGGTAAGTTGGTGTGGGTACAATTGGTAAGGCATAGCCGACCGCCACCTTCATTGATATTTTCACAATTTTGACATATAGCTCGCAATGTGTCATCTCTGTGATATCATCCACTGGTAGCCAACAGGAGCCATCGTCGTGCACCATCGTCATCGCCATTGTCATCACCCCGGGACCTCAGTGGAAGCCACACTACTTTTTCGATTATTCGATAGGCCGGTAGCATCGAATGCAGTATGCTGCTGAGATGGGCCGGTAGTACTTTGCTCTTTAAGTGCGTTAATTTCATATTTTTGTTGCTTTATTCGTTCTTCAATTATACGCATTCGCTCTTTCTGACTATCTTCTTCAACTTCCGCCCCGTCCTTTCTCCTCTGACGGCTTCTATCAGGATATTTCTTCCTCTCTTCGGGAAACCCAGTCCTCCATGGTTGGGAGCCTCTTGTGCCTCGTGTTCGTCCCCCATGTTCCTTATTTCCAAGGGCGAGTGTGAGCTCATCATTCTATCTATCGGAATGAAGTCCCCATCTTTAACAGCCTTTACTGCTTTTCTCATCCTCTCGATTGGCAAGGGGTCTTCTTTATGTCGTATGTTATATATACACATCCCTTCCGAGTCCAACGTGCCCCCATGCCTGTAAAACCAATTCCTTGCACGTTCTACCCAATCGTCTGTCTCTGGGGTGATCTTTTTAACACGCAGTTCATTCTCAAGTTTCTCCCACTTAGGAATGCCAGCCCTGTAGCCACCTTGCCCATAGTATGGTGATACTTCTTGTTAGCAGCATTCAGCTTATTTGTTGCAGACATTTTCTTAGATTTTTCTGATGTCTTGTATTCCACAAACTCAGCCCAGAATGGTTTTATCTTCTCAAACTGAATATTCTTGAAATCGGGAGTCTTCTCTTTCACGACATAGTCAAGGTGCAATCTTTTCTTCCAGTTGGTGAAACACTGGGCCATCTTCTTCAAAGCCCACTCCCTGACCTTAGCCTCCATGGCTCTCCCATGTTCTAAGGCGTCCTCAACTGGATCCTCCGCATTTGGATCCAGCTCTATCTTCGGTAGTTTGAAATTAACCATGAGCCTCTTCCACAGTAAATCTTTGGCGTGGTTAGGGACAAATAAACATGTTCCCTATTCATCCGCATTAGCAGGTCTATTCCAATTTCTAATGGTGATCGGGATTAACTCCCTAACGATTACTCCGCATTGTGCCACAAATAGTTTGCGACAACTTCGGGAGCCGTCGGTTTGCCGTCTTCAGCAACATCTTCGATCCTGAACCTCTCATGGTCTTGCAACTTTTTGGTTGGGCCTCGTCTGCTCTTTTCAGTAGATTTGTTTGATCCGGAGGGCTAAAAGAAGAAATATCGTTGTTACTATTTCTATATAGATAGCAGATGATTAATTATTGAATTAATTATATTACATGCACCTCGCCGGAGCGGTCGTCTTCTCGATTACACAAGGCATCGCCTTCTCCCTCGCGCAAGGCAACACCTTCAACCTCAAACAAGTCGTCTATTCCGGTAAAAAGAGGATCACCCTCACCGGAGTTGTTCAGAAACGTTGATACATCTAAATTTTCTTCCCCACGGATCACACTTTGGATCAACTCTTCCTTTTTTTCGTCTCTGGCGTGTGGGTCCATATTTTCTGCATAGTTGGAAAAACGAATAAGTCAAAGCGGCTAAGGGAGAAAGTTAGGTACGGTGTTGAGAGATATAAACCCTAATTAAGAGAAACCCTAATATATACATACAAAATAATAAAAATGAAGAGAAACCCTAAACCCTAAACCTAGCTACAAAAAGGAAACTGTGTAGTAGATAGGTAACTCTAGCTAAAATCAACTAAAATCAATATTCCAGAGTTCCGAGGGGTGTCAAACCTAGTTCGGAGAAACCTCGGATGCATATGAGAGGGGAACATGAGTATAAGGCTACAAAAGGGAAACTATCTAGCAGATAGGTAACACTAGATACTAATAAAATACCATATTGGAATCGATTTAAGAGGGTTCGGAATGCCCTGGCGAAGGCACATCGTCGAACCCACATGCACCTAAGGGTTATTAATGATTCCTTATCTAAGATAGGGCTTTTAAGTTGCTTGACAATGTGAATCGGGTCGGGGGCTAGCCACAGTGACTGAACAGTGGGGCCGAAGACCAATAATACCAAACTAATTAATAAACCTAATAATACCTAACTAATAATAAAACTAATAATCCAAACACCAAAAAGAAAGGGAAACAATCAACACATGGCATTGATGCAATGCTCAAGCAAGTATGATGATATGACAAGTTAATTTGCATTGGAATGTAACCCTAAGACATGCTCGACGATTTAATCGGGGTTCCGAGGGGAGAAAAACCTAACTCGGAGAAACTCCGGAACACATGAGAGGGATGGATTTGTTCTTCTAATTAAACTTGTAATTTAAGTTGTTGAACAATGCATGATTATAGCTTAGTTAGCTAGGTTTCATTTTTCTGAACATTTTGATATATTATTCATATTTTTATGACTTATAGATTAAAAGTTATTGAATTTATAAGATTATAATTATTTCTGAAATTATTAAAATATGGTTAAACTTTTTACACCGCAGGCATACCTAGCCACAGTGACTGACAGAGGGGCCTCATGGCCACCTCAACAGACTCGCAAGCAAGAGGGAACGGGGGGGTTGGTTGGTTATTTCTCACCGAGGCGGCATCTAGCCAGAGAGGCTGACGAGTGGGCCTGGGCCACGCAGGCAACACGTGGACGCCACACGAACGCCACATCGGCTCGCCGGCCAACGGGCCAGACGGCGGCGTGGGTCGGCGCTAGGAGGCGAGCGGGGCTGCATGGGCTAGCGCGCTGGACTCGCGCGGTTGCGTTGAGCCAGAAGGCAGCGGCGCCGCTTCAGATTGGTCACCGGAGCATGGCGCATGGTGAGCAGCGGCGGCGGCGCTTGCAGTTCGTCGGCAAGCGGTGACTACAGAGCGAGGGAGAGAGGGAAAAAAGGTCGGCAAGATCCGCGTGCTCACCCTGGTGCTCAAGGTAGTGACGGGGAAGCGCGGGGAGGTCCTGAACGGCGTGAATGGCGACGGCGGCCGGCGTCGGTGACGGAGAGGACGTGCTCGATTCCGGTGGGAGAGGGCACCCCAACAAGCGAGCTTCAGTGAGGAGGTTCCTGGCGAGGCGAGCTCTAGAGGGCAGCCAGGTAGGCGCGTGGGCAGCGGGCGTCGCTTACGCCTGTCTTGCGAGAAGATTGTGAGATGGGGAAGAAGAGGAGGGACACCTGCTATAAACAAGGGCCTTTTTTAATCCCGGTTGGAGCCACCAACCGGACGATACTCTCAATTTTTTCAGACCAAGGGTTGGCGCCGCAGGTCTTTAGTCCCGTTAGTGGCTCCAACCGACATATGACTGCTTTTCAAATTTTTCAGAATTTTCTCTCTCGTTCCTTTATTTTTTATTTTGGGGTTTAAATTTGTAATGTTTTTAAATGATAATTACTTTGGAATTTAGAAAAACTTTAAACATAAAAAGTGTTTGAATTTGAATAACTAATTCGAAACCATTTTCTGTATTTAAAAATAATAAATGTAACCATTTAAACTATGAACCATTTAAAATAAAAAATGAATTAACTTATATTTTTTGAATATTAATTTGGAATTTAGAAAAACTTTAAACATAAAAAGTGTTTGGATTTGAATAACTAATTCAAAACCATTTTATACTTTTAAAAAATAATTAATGTAACCATTTAAAATTAAAAATTAATTAACTTATATTTTTTGAATATTAATTTGGAATTTAGAAAAACTTTAAACATAAAAAGTGTTTGAATTTGAATAATAATTCAAAACCATTTTCTGTTTTTAAAAATAATTAATGTAACCATTTAAACTATGAACCATTTAAAACTAAAAATGAATTAACTTATATTTTTTAAACATTAATTTGTAATTTAGAAAAACTTTAAACATAAAAAGTGTTTGGATTTGAATAAATAATTCAAAACCATTTTCTGTTTTAAAAAATAATTAATGTAACTATTTAAAATATGAAACATTTACAATTAAAAATGAATTAACTTATATTTTTTAATATTAATTTGGAATTTAGAAAAACTTAAAACATAAAAAGTGTTTGGATTTCAATAACTAATTCAAAACCATTTTCTGTTTTTAATTTGTATTTGAATTAAATTATATTTTTTATATATTAATGGGCGGAAAAAAGGACGGAAAATAATGGGCGGAAAGAAAATTTGATTAGGATAGAACTGAAATTAAAGTACATAACGCAACTAACACAAAGTTACATAAAAGAACTGAAAATTAAGATACATGGCCAGATTAAGCCACAATCGGCCGAACTTGTTTTGCAATGTAGGAATGATTCAGTCATGCTCCTGCCTACACCTGTAATACTCCCCACTATAGTCGTCATACTCGTCGCGGCCGTCGTCGCTGTCGTCGTCGGGGTCGCCGTAGTTGAACCTTGAAGGCTGAGTACGAGTGGGCTGGACTTGACGGTAGCGCATGCGGGGGCTAGAGTCGGCGGCCGTGTCGTAGTCCATGACGCTCTGGAGAGTCCGGCCGTGCCACCACAGCTGACGGCCGGCCTCGTTGAAGTTCGGAGGAGGTGGACCGTCCTCCTCGTGCCTGGCGAGCGCCCTCTCACGCCGATCCACGAAGAAGGCTTCCCAAGTCGGGATGCCATCTGGGATTCCTCCGCTGCTCCGGCGTGAGGTCAAAGTAGTAGTGGTTCGTGATGGCCATCCGACGCGCCACACCTAGAGGGACAGGAGGAACCGGCACGCCTCAGCTGGCCACCTCCACTGACGGGACACAAGAGCCTGGCGGGGTAGTTCGGCGAAAGCGCCTCGCCTCCTGGGAGTTAGTGCTTGGAAGTCATGGGAAAGAGTGATGAGGTTGCGATATGAGACTAGAGATGCAATGACAATGGAGGCCAACCCTACATATATATATATATATAGTGAGTAATGGCGGAAGATAATCGGAGGGAAGAATCATGGAAGAACCGCGGAAAATCAAGGGAAGAAATGGTGGGAAGGACTGGCGGGAAAAAATGGCGGGAAAAACCGGACCCACTTCCGGCTAATTCGGCAGACATTTGTCCTTTTTACCCGGGATGGACGAAAAGGTTTGAGATGTCCCGGTTGGGAGATAGTCCATGTAAGGTGGTCTAGTATTTTAGGAAAATGGGACAGTAGCATTCTGAAAAAGCATTTTGGTGGTTACTTCACAAAACGACCCGTTTTTTGCGCTCAGAAAATAGAAAAGGGATTTTCCGTGCGACAAAAAGGAAAACTTCCTCCTGCAACATTGTTCTCCATACCAATGTCCACACACATGCATAATATGGGCACAACATCACAAACTATGCCGTGATTCAGCACATAACATCGGTCATTTGGACCGAAAGCCATGAAACCTCGAACATGATAGGTCATTTTGTGAAGGTTTTTTCGAAACATGATCAATATACCAAGTCTGGTATTTTTCCTTTCAACTATGTAACATAATATGACACCACGCGAAGGATTTTCATTGTTCGGATTGTTCTAAAAATGGGACGGTAGCATTCTGAAACAGGATTTTCATTGTCGACACCACGCGGAGGGATTTCGGCAGGCTGGGACAGGCAGCACTAATGATAGGGGTGAGTGTCGACATTATGTCGTGCGGCGTGTACCCTGTCCCGGATGGTGTCACCAACCGAGACTAAAGATGAACCTGTAGTCCCGGTTGGAGATACCAACCGAGACAAAACACGAGTCAGCACTAATAATAGGGGTGAGTGTCGATATTATTTCGTAAGTGTCGACACTATGCCGAGCTGCTTGTACTATAAATAGGCATCCTTGCGAGTCCAGTCCTCCAGCCAGTTTGAGGCATCTCCAAGATGGTTTTCGAGAGCAGGGACACCACTACGACGATGTGGAGATGCCGAGCCTCCCGAGAAACTGGTCATAGAGGCACTCCCTAATATGTGAAATTAGTTAGCTCCAAGGCGTATTGATATAGTTAGAGAATTGACAAGCTGCAAGATGGTTTTTGAGAGCAGGGACACCACTATGACCAGTTTCAGGGAGATGCCGACGGATCCTAGTCCTCTGGCATCTCCGAGAAACTGGTCATAGAGGCACTCCCTAATATGTGAAATTAGTTATCTCCCAGGTGTATTGATCTAGTTAGAGAAGTTACAAGATGCAAGATGGTTTTCGAGAGTAGGGACACCACTACGACCAGTTTCAGGGAGATGCCGCCGGATCCCAGTCCTCCGGCATCTCCAAGAAACTGGTCATAGAGGCACTCACTAATATGTGACCGTGCGCGTTTGGAGATCAGATCTTAATGGTAAGTACGAATCGGGACAACTTATTCATAGTCCCGGTCCAGCCACAAAATAGGACTAACACGCAAGACATTTATTAATATTAAAAACTGAGACTACAAAACCGGAACTAAAGCCCCCCCTATATATAGTCCCGGTCAAGCCACAAACCGTGAAAGATATCCTTCGGTCAAGCCACAAACCGCGAAAGACATGAACTAGAGTTACATAATATGAGCATGAACTTCTTGGCATATGTCCTTCCTTATGATCGCTTCAGACGTAACCATGGAGCATCTTCTTTACTTAACGGAATGCTTGGGTCAGTTTTCACTGTGAAGGGCGGAATTTCATCAAACTTATTATAATCTTCTGACATGTCTGTCTTGTCCTCGATTCCCACGATGTTTCTTTTCCCTGAAAGAACTATGTGACGCTTTGGCTCATCATATGATGTATTCGTTTGAATTTTTTTCTTTTTTTCGGTCTGGAGGACATGTCCTTCACATAGAAAACCTGAGACACATCATTGGCTAGGACGAATGGTTCATCTCTATAACCAAGATTGTTGAGATCCACCGTTGTCATTCCGTACAACTGGTCTATCTTTACCCCTTCCCCATTCAGGTTGACCCATTTGTAGCGAAACAAAGGGACCTTAAAAGAGACTCCATAGTCTAGTTCCCATATCTCCTCTATGTAACCATAATATGTGTCCTTTTGTCCATTCTCGTCTATTGCATCAAAGCGGACACCACTATTTTGGTTGGTGCTCTTTTTATCTTGGGCGATCGTGTAGAATGTATTCCCATATATTTCGTACCCTTGGTAATTCAATACAAGAGAAGATGGTGACGCGCCAACAAGTATAGCTGATCTCCCATGTGGTGTCATTCAAGAGATGTGTCCGCATCCAACCACCGAAAGACTTCATGTGTTCATCTGTAATCCATGATTCAGCTTCGGTTTTGGAGCGTACAATATTCTTGTGTTCCTCGATATACGGAGCTGCCAAGGTGGAATTATGTAGAACTGTGTAGTGTGCTTTAGTGAAAGAATCCTTGTCGCTACATATCATTGCTTTCTTTCCCTGCGTGCCTTTTCCACTTAGTCTTCCCTCATGCCGCGAGTCAGAAACACCAATCGGTTTAAGGTCAGGAATAAAGTCAACACAAAACTCAATGACCTCCTCTGTTCCATATCCCTTGGAGATGCTTCCTTCTGGTCTAGCACAGTTATGAACATATTTTTTAAGACTCCCATGAACCTCTCAAAGGGTAACATATTGTGCAGAAATACCGGACCGAGAATGGCAATCTCTTCCACTAGGTGAACCAGGAGATGCATCATAATATTGAAGAAGGATGGTGGGAACACCAATTCAAAACTAACAAGACATTGTACCACATCCTTCTGTAACCTTGGAAGAATATCTGGATTGATTACCTTCTGAGATATTGCATTGAGGAATGCACACAGCTTCACAATGGGTACTCAAACATTTTCCGGTAGAAGCTCCCTCAATGCAATCGAAAGCAACTGCGTCATAATCACGTGACAGTCATGAGACTTCAGGTTTTGGAACTTTTTCTCTGCCATATTTATTATCCCCTTTATATTAGATGAGAAGCCCGACGACACCTTGATATCAGAAGGACTTCAAAAAAGATTTCCTTCTCTGCTTTGGTAAGAGCATAGCTGGCACGACTTAAGTGACGCCCTTTATCCGTCTTGTTATGTGTATGCATGTTCTTTGGGTCTTTCATAATTTGTTGGTCCTCCCGTGCTTCCTGGTGTATATTTTGTCTTCCCATACACGCCTAGGAATCCTAGCAGGTTCACGCAAATATTCTTCGTCACGTGCATCACGTCGATTGAAGAGCGGACACACAGGACTTTCCAATATGGCAGCTCCCAAAACATAGATTTCTTCTTCCACATGGGTGTGTGTGTCCTGTAGCGACGTCGTTCGGAACTGATTGACCGCCGGGACCCTTTCCAAAGATTACTTCTATGTCCTTGACCATACCAAATACATCATCACCAGCAGGGAGTTCAGGCTTCTTCCGGTGATCTGCCTCACCTTTGAAATGCTTGCCTTTCTTTCTTACGGGATGATTGGTCGGAAGAAATCGTCGATTCGCCAGGTACACAACCTTGCATTTATGCAAATATGTACCTTCAGTCTTATCTAAACAGTGTGTGCATGCCTTATATCCCTTGTTTGTCTGTCCTGAAAGGTTACTAAGAGCAGGCCAATCATTGATGGTTACGAATAACAACCCTCGTAGATCAAATGGCTCGTTTGTTCTCATCCCACGCACGCACCTTTTCCCCACAACTGTAAGAGTTCTTCAACTAATGGCCTAAGGTACACATCAATGTCGTTGCCCGGTTGCTTCGGGCCTTGGATGAGCACTGGCATCATAATTAACTGACGCTTCATGCACAACCAAGGAGGCCGGTTGTAGATACATAGAGTCACGGGCCAGGTGCTATGACTGCAGCTCTGCTCCCCAAAAGGATTCATGCCATCCGTACTTAGAACAAACCATAAGTTCCTTGCGTCACCTGCAAAGTCTGGGAAGTCTCTCTCGATTTTTCTCCACTGTGACCCATCAGCAGGGTGTCTCAACTTCCCGTCTTTCTTACGGCCTTCTTTGTGTCATCGTAACAACCTGGCATGCTCTTTGTTTCTGAACATGCATTTCAACCTTGGTATTATAGGAGCATACCACATAACCTTAGCAGGAACCCTCTTCCGGAGGGGCTCTCCCTCAACATCACCAGGGTCATCTCGTCTGATCTTATACCTCAATGCATTGCATATCGAGCATTTATCTAAATTCTCATACTCCTTACCGTGGTAGAGGATGCAGTCATTAATGCATGCATGTATCTTTTGCACATCTAATCCTAGAGGACACAGAGTCTTCTTTGCTTCGTAGGTACTCTCGGGAAGTTCTTTATGTTTTGGAAACTTCGGCTTCATTATTTTCAGCATCTTTTCAAATGAGGAGTCAGTTAGACCACACTCGCCTTCCATCGCAACAATTCCAAAGGTGGTACCGAGCTTTGTGCTGCCATCTTCACAATTTGGGTACAACAATTTCTTGTGATCTTCTAACATGCCCTCTAACTTCAACTTCTCATTTTCTGTTTCACAGTCTCGCTTTGCATCAGAAATGACCCTACCAAGTTCATCAGCCAGCTCATCTGATGCCCGTTCTTCACCTCTTTCCTCTCCACTGTCTTCCATTGCAGTATCACTGTATTCAGGAAACATATGATGATAGTTGTTATCATCATCTTCTTCTGTAGGGTTTCGTAGCATGGAAAACAAAAAATTTCTACCGCATACAAACAAACAAGCCAAGATCTATCTACTAGATTGTAGCAACGAGTCGATGGAATAAATCACCCTCGAAGATTCCAAAGTGTTTAACGAGAGCGGATTCTCGTGGGTGATGTAATCGTACTCTTCCCGATCTCAAGATCGCGTAGACGATCCTTCCGCGTTCGGCGCTTCCGCGCTCATCGGTCACACGTTCGGTACTCGACGAAGACCTTCCTCTCCCTTGTTCCAGCAGGCAGCGGAGGTTGTAGCACTCTCCTCGCGATTCTGGCAGCACAACGGCGTGGTACCGGAAGTAGAGGGGAGATCTCGCAGGGCTTCGCCTTAAGCCGGAGCGAGTATGGTGGACTATGAGAGAGATCCTCGGCGATCTAGGGTTTAGACGCACCAAGGAGGATGGTCTAGGGCCGGCGGCTAGGGCTTGGAGCAGCCCAAGTCGGCGGCTAGGGTTTCCCTAGGCGGCGGCAGCAGCAGGAGGTGGCGGCGCCGGCGGCTAGGAGCTAGGGTTTTGGGTGGAGGTGTTGTGTGTTTGGAGGGGCAGCCCTGCCCCTCCTTATATAGGTGGAGGGGGCACGCCAGGGGAGGGTAGTCCCTCCCCAACTCGGTTTCCCAAGTGGGCCGGGGGTGGAGGGGAGGAACTCCTCCCCAAGTAGGTTTCCTACTTCCCCTCCACCTCACAAAATAGCCGTTTGACTTTTCAAATTGGCGTTTGACTTTTCAAACTAGGATTTGATTAAACCCTTTATTTTGTTCAGCGATGACACCTAGTATGCAATCATTCCAACTTGTTATGACACATTCATTTACCCTTCCCCTCCGGAGTGCCGAACATTCCGGAACCTTCTAGAACATTACCGATGAAAACACCGGAACCATTCTCCAACCCCGAAACTGGACTTTCCTTATATGAATCTTATTCTCCGGACCATTCCGGATCTCCTCGTGATATCCCGGATCCCATCCGAGACGCCGAACAACATTCGGTATCTTACTCATCATTCCATAACTACTCAAACAACGTCGAATCCTTAAGTGTGTCTCCCTACGGTTCGTGAATTATGCGGACATGATCGAGACACTTCTCCGAACAATAACCAATAGAGGAATCTGGAAATTCATATGGCTCCCACATATTTCTATGATTACTTTGCGATCGAATGAACCACTTACATACGATACCAATTTCCCTTTGTCTCACGATAGTTTACTTATCCGAGGTTATGATCGCTTGTATCTCTGCATACCTAGTTCAACCTCGTTCGATAAGTACTCTTCTCGTCGTGATATGTGATCCCTTGTGATCCAGTCACATGCTTGCAAGCTAATTGGATGACATTCACGAGAGGGCCTGAGTATATCTATCCGTCATATGGATGGACAAATCCCACTCTTGATCCATGTGTCTCAACCAATACTTTCCGAACACTCAATGCCACCTTTATAGCCACCCAGTTATGGTGTGGTGTTTGATGTCATCAAAGCATCCTTCCAGTGAAGGTGATATGCATGATCTCATGGTCGAAGGAATTAGGTTACTATGTATCAGAAAGCATATAGCAATTAAACTATTAAAATGACTTGATCTTTATGCTACGCTTATCTATAGGAGTATGTCCACCATATCATTCTCCTAACGATATGATCTTGTTGTTAATAACATCTCAATGTTCATGATAGGGACCCCACAATCATTCATTAACCAACAAGCTAGTATTATATAGAGGCTTTACTAGGGACTCTATTTTAGTTTACAAATCACACAAGTATTAATGTTTCCTTGTTAATACTATTATAGCATGAATGTAAACATTTATCATAAACACAAAGATATAATAATAACTACATTTATTATTGCCTCTAGGGAATATCTCCAACATCTTCTTCACCATCTTCCATCATAACCCCTCTTTCCCCGTGCTTGGTCCAGCAATTATAGTTGGACATGAAACCTTTCATAATCAGGTGGCCGCGAATGATTTTCGAGGAAGAGTACTCCTTGTTGTTCCGACATTGAACACATGGACAACGTATAAAACCATTCTCTTTGTTTGCCGTAGCCACATCGATAAATTTATCCACGCCTTTCATATACCCACGCTACGGCATCACCGTACATCCATTTCCCCGCTCATCGCATCATATAAGTAAGTTTATCAAAAAAAGGACATCATAAATAGTGAAATGACCAATTCACATCGACACATGCATTGTATCAATGACAGAGAAAAGATAAGATTGCTAACCTCGATCGAGGGAAATAAAGAGGAGAAAGCTCAAATGCTTCTTGGACACCTTCTATATTTTTGTTCTATGAGAAACTGAACGGGATTATTCACTCAAACATTTCATCAAACACCTTGAATGCATGCATAGGGGAGAAAAAACTAGCACACCCCTCACACCTTCCACAAAGAGAAAAAACAGAGTGAAGGCAGAGGGGGCTGGGGCGTTGCATTTATAGAGGGCGGGAGCATACGTCCCGGTTGCTAGCTCCAACCGGGACGTATGCCCCGTTACTAACCGGGACGCATGCCTCCGGGCCCCGTGCCCGCTCGAACCGGGACGCGTGCCAGCATTAGTCCCGATTGGTGGCGCAACCGAGACTAATGCTCTGAGGGGGCGCGAGCGGATGGCCTGTTTTCTACTAGTGAGATAGAAAAGAAGTAAATAATAAGAATAACTACAATTCTAACTGGTCTCTTACATATCAAAAGTCTTGACCTCAAAATAATAATCTCTCTGGAATGCATTTTAATTGGCTAGTCGAAAAAAAGCAGAAAAACATGAAAACTAGGTCCATTCCTTATGAGTGTTGAATGAAGGCATAAGTTCCTCTTACTGGTGTTGCATGCATTAACCCGATCCAGGTCAGATCATACATCGTTGCTATTTGATTCAGGTGATCAGGCTCAGACTAGAAACAAAAGCCTAGTTTTCATTTGAATTATCCTTTTTGTAGCAGAATAGTTTTTGTGACATAGTTGTAGCTAAATCGACTACAGTGTCTGTCAGCGATAGTCCGGTTTAGGTATGGAAAAACAAAGTCAGCACCTTTGGTGTTTTCTTTGTGGGTGGATTAAAAGTTAGAGTGGTGTTTTCAAAAAATAAATACTTCTACAAAATTGGATGATCTTTATATTAAATTTTTTTCCGAAACGGAGACGTAGCTCCATCCTCTGCATGACTGATGCATACAACACTTTATTAATTTTATTCAGTATTTGGTTTTACAAAAGATTACATTATGGGTCGCATAGGACTGAGACATGAATCAACCATCTAAAAAAGAGAGAAAACATGAAGCGACTCTGCACTAACATGTTAACCTATGATCAAAACGCCAGCTGCACCGGCTGTAAAAATCCCGTGCCACCTGCTCTAGCCGGTTGCACCAAGTAACCATGTCTTGACGTTTTTCTGTTGACTGGAAGAAAGACCACAAACGGATCCAGTGAGTAGCCAAAGGAATGACCTGCATAAAGGAAGAATTTTTGGCATTGTTAAATATATAATCATTCTGAATGTTCCATATGGCCCATAGTAAAGCACATACTCCAACTCGGATATGTTCTTTTTCTTGTTTGTTGACCCCCGCTAACCAATTCCTAAATTTTTTTGTTATGTTAGACGGAGGAGTGATATTAAAAGCCATATGAACAATACGCCACACAAGTTTTGCTAGAGGACATGATATGAATAAATGTTGTATTGATTCATCTTGGTCACAAAAACAACATTTTTTGCATCCTTGCCAATTCCTTTTTATTAAGTTGTCCTTTGTAAGTAAAACTTTTCTATGCAAGAACCACATAAAAATCCTTATCTTTAGTGGTACTTTCATTTTTCAAATATATTTTCGAAGGTATTTAGTATGGTCATTCATGTAATCTAAATACAATGACTTGACCGTGAAAGTGCCAGACGTTGTTAATTTCCAAACAAACGCATCTGGCTGCGTAGTTAACTGCACATGAATGAGTCGGCTACAAAGTTGAAGCCAACGCTGCCCTCTATGTCCAGTTAGAGTTTGCCTAAAACCTATGTTCAGCGGCACTTGAGACATAACACTAGCGACTGAAACTTGTTTTCTTTGTGCTATATTATAGAGCGAGGGGTATTGTTGGGATAAAGGCGTATTTCCTAACCATGTGTCCTCCCAAAACCGTGTATCCTTACCGTTTCCAATATTGAAAGAGCCTCTATAAAAAAAGTCATCTTTTACTTTCATTAATCCTTTTCAAAAGGGGAGTCCGTAGGTTTTGCCTTTACTTGAGACAAAGATTGGGAGTTGAGATATTTATTTTGTATTAATTCCTGCCAAACACCTTGTTCGGTTAGGAGTTTAAAAATCCACTTGGTTAAAAGACATTTATTTTTGATCTCTAGAACCTCCACTCCAAGACCCCCCCTGATCTTTGGGTCGACAAATGATGTTCCACCGAGTAAGTCTATACTTTCTCTTGTGACCATCACTTTGCCAAAAAAATCTCGAACGAAAGTAATCCAACCTTTTTCTTACCCCTATGGGTATTTCAAAGAAGGATAGCATAAACATTGGTAAGCTAGTTAAAACTGAATTAATTAGTACCAATCCGTCTCCATACGAGAGAAGTTTACCCACCCAACTAGCGAGTTTTCTCTCAAAACGATTCTCAATCGGCTTCCACTCACCATTTTTTAATTTTCGAAAGTGAATTGGAATCCCCAAGTATCTAAATGGGAATTTTCCAGCCTCACATCCGAAAAGATTTATATATTGATCTTCAACTTTTTTGGCTTTACCAAAACAGTAAACTTCACTCTTATGAAAGTTAATTTTCAACCCCGAAAGTTGTTCAAAAATAGCCAAGATCAGCTTCAGATTTAATGTCTTTTCTATGTCATGTTCTAAAAAAATGATAGTATCATCGGTATACTGTAAAATGGATATCCCCCCATCAACTAAATGAGGTACAAGTCCCTCAACCTGGCCATCTTCTTTGGCCCTAGCAATTAAAACTGCTAACATGTCGGAAATTAGATTAAAAAGGATAGGCGATAGAGGGTCACCTTGTCTTAAACCTTTATGAGTTCGGAAATAGTGACCTATGTCATCATTTACCTTAATACCAACCATTCCTCCACAAACAAATGTTCTATCCATTGACACCATTTATGATCGAATCCCTTCATGCGCATGACTTGTTGCAAGAAAGACCGCTTAACCTTATCATAAGCTTTTTCGAAGTCTAATTTTAGCAACACACCATCCATTTTCTTCCTATGAAGTTCATGTATAGTTTCATGTAAAATAAGCACCCCTTCGAGAATATGTCTCCCTGGCATGAACGCCGACTGAGTTGGTCTAATAACTGTATGGGCTACCTTAGTAATACGATTAGTACCAACTTTAGTAAAAAAATTGAAGCTTACGTTTAGAAGGCATATCGGTTGGTACTGCTGAATTTGAATGGCATTTTTTTGGAAGCAAGATTATAGTGCCATAATTAAGATGAAAGAGTGGTAACTCGCCACTCTGAAATTTTTCGAACATATTCATCAAATCATGTTTGATTATTTCCCAAAAAGTTTGGAAAAACTCCGCAGGAAAACCATCAGGTCCTGGGGCTTTATTTTTATCCATTTGCATAATAGCATCGTACACCTCCTTCTCTATGAAGTTTGATGTGAGAATAGAATTCTCCTCATATGTTAACTGTGGTATATCCGTGGTTTCAGATTCTACCAAAAAGAAGTGATTCTGCCCCGGAGGCCCAAATAGTCTTTTGTAGAAGTCGGTGATATAAAGTCGGATGATCTTTATATTAATGTTGAAAAAATATAACTAGTACCAAGGGGAAGCCTTGTGGGATGCCCATTAATGTGTTTCCAAACTTTGGCAAGAAGAAGAAACCAAATGGGTTCAATGGGCTAAGGTGAAATATATTTGGCAGGGTGAAAAACATACAGAGTATTTTCATCTAATAGAAAATCACAAGAAGGAACAACATGAAGGGGCCATTTTTCGAGAAGAGTACTTGTGTATATTACCGGATTTTATAAGAAATCATTCATGACACGGTCTAGATTATTTTTCTCAATGATCAATAATGAAAATTAATTTATTCTACAATTATCGTTGAAAGAGAATACTATAATTTGATGCTGACTTCACGGAGAAGAAAGTACGTGAAGCAATGTCGCGTATGGAGCATAATAATGCCCCAGCACTAGACGATTTCCTATGGAGTTATTATACCATAAAAAATGGGACACCATTAAGGGAGGCCGGATGGCTATGTTTTATCCAGCTACAAATAGGGGAGTTTGCTTTGTTCAATCTAAACTTTGGATTTGTTAACCTTTTACCAAAAAACCAGGATGCAATGCAAATCCAATAGCATACACTTATATGTCTACTCAATGTAATTTTTTTAAAATAGAAGGTAGAAATCACATAACTAGGAGTCTAGGATCGCCCATAAAGGGATTAGAGATAATCAAACGGCCTTCATGCTTAGATATATAACACATTTTAGAGGGGTTTGTTATGTTACATGGAACCAATCGCCAAGAGGTTCGTCGAAATAAAATGGTCTTTGAGAAGGCATATGATAAAATAAAAGGGACCCTTATTGCAACAAGATTTACACATGGATTCACATATAAATAGTGTGAATGAATATCTAATTTCATATGATGGGGTTAGTATTATTATAATGGTCAATAATAACATTTTCCATTATTTCTGACAAAAAAATGTTTGAGCAAAGGTGATCCGTTAACACCTTTGATTTTTAATATCGCTGGAGATACACTAGTAATCCTTCTTGATAGGGAAAAGGAGGATTGCGAGTAAGAGGCATCATCCGTCATTTGGTTTAGAGAGCAGTGTCCATTTCTTGGAGAACGACGTGGGAGAAAACTGTCAATATGATTTGTATATCTTTGAAATACTATCCAGCCTTAACATAAAAAAATATCATAAGAGTAAATTATTTTGTTCTGTAAAGGCTAAAGAAGAGGAAAGTCAGTACAACAGATTCTTGTTGTGTGAGTCTCGTTCTTCACCATTTCTATATGCCGGTTTCCCTATCTATTACATGAAGGTTCCGAATAAAGAATGAAAGACATTAGTAGACCACTTTGAAACAAAGTTGCAATGTTGGCAAGGCAAACTTCTCTTATACAGAGGTCGATGCCAAAACCAGGAACCCCAAGTATCCTAGAGCCCGGAGCTCTATAGTTGTGCATTGATTTTCACTAATAGATAAATCCATGCTTACCATTACTATCCAAACTTAACTATCTAAATAGTGTAATGAAATTCGTTTATAAAAATAGTAAAAATAATTACAATCAAGATTGGCATGCCTCGAGATAGTAAACAAGACATATTCACAAACATTACATTAATACAAGAGTTGGATCTATCGAGATCTAGAAAAATGAATGGCATGCGGTTGCTCGCACTTTGGTTACATATATACATTGGTTGTCCTTGTCATCCGAAGCGTTCTCAAACTGGATCGAATGATAAACACTGTACAATGTACCTACCAAGCAATAAATAAACGTGGGTGATGCTATCATCGAGCTAGCACCATATATATATTTTGCTAATGTGAATTTCCACCACGAGTACGTATCCGTTGTTCGTTGCTTCTTAGTTTGCCAATACTCCAACCAACGTGCAAATACTTTAGATCAACGAGAGGAAGCAGAGAGGAAGTTATACAACGAGGTGAAATAACACCCCAACACCAGTCACCGGTACAATAGTACGTAAATATTATCCGGGAATAGGAAGCATTCGGGAAGAACTATCTTTTCGTGCACACAGTTAGGCGGCAACAACATTACTCAGTGTCACCATGTATATTTTTCTTTCTTGGTGTGGTAATATGAGTCTTTTTATTAGGATAAGTCAGGAATTTGGCGAGTTAGGCATCGAGTTGACATTGACGTCAAGTGCGGCTGCTGTGGGTGATCATTAAGATATAACAGCTGAGACACAACCAGATACAAAGTACCTAGCAGGACATCATGAGCTTGCTTTCCTGCTCCCGGTGTGGCTAGTATTAGATTAATAGGCATAATTTTTACAATTAATTATGGAATATAAATCATAACTATAGAAGATATGATCATGTGAAACTCTAACATACTAGATGTATTAATACAAACAAATAGTAGCAATGCAAGCTCTACAACAACCATAGAAAAAGGACAAATCAGACCACAGAGCACGTCTTTAGAGGGGGTTGTCTTCTCCTCCACCTCCGACTGGGGGCGAGGGGGCTGCTGGCTCGGATTGAATAAAGGGGGTGGTCCTAGGGTTCGTCTCACGTCAAGACAAAGACCCGCTTGATGTTTGTCTTCATTGATCTGGTTGCAGTGTCGTGTTCCGGAAGGCTCCGCCGGCGAACTCCACATTGCTTATATGCCGAGAGATCGTTGGATCGGGTGGGATTCGGTCGTGCGCATCCATGTTTTTACTCTGGATGTTTGGGTTCAGAGGGAGCGCTTCGAAGCTCTATTGGCTGTTAATATCATGGGGTATGTTCTCATCCCAAATAGGCTCAAGACCTTCTCAACATAATGATATTGCGTTAAAGTAATCTCATTCTCGTTCTTAATAAACTTGATGTTCAGAATCACATCAGCCTCTCCCAGATCTTTCATATCAAAACTCTTTGACATGAAAGACTTGACTTAATTTATCACTTTCATGTTTGTACCAAAGATCAGAATGTCATCCACGTATAAACATAATATAACACTATATCCCTCACCATGACGATAGTAAACACACCTATCAACCTCATTAATGATAAAGCCAATAGAAACTAGAGTTCTATCAAACTTCTCATGACATTGCTTAGGTGCTTGTTTTAGGATAAATATTTGAACAACTTGCACACCTTTGTCTCTTTACCTTTTACCATAAGCCCATCCGGCTTATCCATATAGATATTCTCTTCCAATTCTCCATTAAGAAAAATTGTCTTCATGTACATTTGATAAACGAGAAGACCATAAAAGGCATCCATGGAAAGTAGTACTCGAATGCTGGCCAGTCTAGTGACAGATAAATATGTATCAAAGTAATCTCCCTGTTCTTTCTGTGTGTATCTCTTTGCTACAATGTGTTCCTTGTATTACCACCAGGCCTTAGCTTCTTCTTGAACACCCACTTACAACCCACAGGTTTACAACCATAGGGTCATTCTAACAATTCCCATGTTCCATTAGAAAGAATCAAGTCCATCGCATTTTGGACAGCTTTTTTCCAATCATCTACATCAGGAGATGCATATGCCATAACAATGGATTTGATAATATCATCCACAAGGTACATGATGAAATCATTACCAAAGGATTTTGCAATCCTATGTCTCTTACTCCTCGTGGGAGGTTCATCGTCATGCTTCTCAAGGACTTCCTAATGTGGTTTCTTACGATTTTCAATACATGCACTTGATTCAGGAAGCATTTCAGAAGAAATTCTAGCAATACTATGCATATCTCATAGGAAAAATATTCTCAAAAAATGTTGCATCATGAGATTCCATTATAGTATCAACATGCATTAGGTACCTCGGATTTAACCACTAAAAATAAATAGCCAACACTCTGCGAAGCATATCCTAGAAAGATACAATCCACTGTCTTTGGTCCTAGCTTGTGTTTTTTGGAAATCAGTATGTTGACCTTCGCTAAACACCCACAAGTGCGCAAGTAAGAAAGTGATGGTTTTATCCCAGTGCGCTCATCATAAGGGTTCTTATCTTTATTCTTGTTAAGATCTCTATTCAGGACATGACATGATGTCAACAAATCCTCCCCCACCATGCATTTCAAACCAGCAGCGGCTAATGTGGAATTCACTAATTCAGTCAGTGTGCGGTTTTTCCTCTCGATAACCCCATTTTATTGGGGAGAAGAGGGAGGCATACTCACATGAATAATACTGTTTTCCTTACAGAATTCATCAAATATTTTGGGAAAAATACTGACCATCACGATCCGAACTAATACTCTTGATCTTTCTCTCTAGCTGATTTTCAACTCCAGCCTTATAAATTTTAAAGTAGTCTAAAGCCTCATATTTAGTTTGCAACAAGTAAACATAGAAAATTTAGTGGAATCATCAATCAGCATCATGAAATATCTCTTTCCACCTTTTGTCAACACACGATTCATCTCACATAGATCAGAATGTATGAGTTCTAGAGGTGCCAAGTGTTAGATGTATATTTCTATATTGTAGATTCCCCATATGTTAGGGGGTTTTCTGCATATTATTATATATTGTGGCCTTTGGCCCCTAGAGAAATACAAGTTGCATATTCCTGACATGGTATCAGAGCTAGGTTAGCCTCTTCCTTCTCGCAACTTCGTCAATCGCCACCGTCCCTGCCGCCGACGGCCTTGCCATTGTCGCCGCCGCTGGTCGCCGCCCGTTCCATCTGCGTATTCCGTCTGATCCGATCCCGATCCAGATCCGTCTTCAGATCGACAATCACCCCATCGATCCCCACCTGGTCGCTGCTCTAGATCGGCTTCTGCTCTTCAGATTGATAGATCCCCACGCGCGTCTGGATCTCGCATCCTGGTTGGTCTCTGAACGCGTCTGGTGAAGGGAATATGCCCTGAGAGGCAATAATAAAGTGTTTATTATGTGTATTCCAAGTATATGATAGATGTTTATTTTGCATGCTATAATTGTATTAATACGGAAACGTTAATACATGTGTGTTTAATAAACAAACAGAAAGTTCCTAGTTAAGCCTCTCTCATAAACTAGCTCGTTGATTAACAAGATGATCAAGGTTTCCTGATCATGGACATTGGATGTTGTTAATAACGGGATCACAACATTAGTGTAATGATGTGATGAACATTCATCCGAAGTATAGCATTACGATCAAAGTCATTGAGTTTATATTGCTATAACAACTTACAGTGATCCTAATCCTTAGACCATGAGATCATGTCAATCACTAACAGGAAGAGTTTCTTGATAACATCAAACGTCACCGTAACAGGTGATTATAAAGATGGATTCAGAACTAATAAAGTGTTATGTTGAGGCTCATGGATCGAGAGTGGAATTTGTTCATCCCGATGACGGATAGATATACTCTGGGCCCTCTCGGTGATATCACATTGATTAGCTTGCAAGCAAATGATTTGATCACTAGAATGTTATATCACCGGAACGAGAAAAGAGTGCATGTCGATCGAGATCAAACTAGGTATGGGGATACGATGATCGAATCTCGGACATGTAATATATCGTGAAACAAAGGGATTAAGATACTAGCGTAAAAGGTTCCGCGATCACAAGAAAGTCATCGTTGAATGTGTGGAGTCGTATGGGTCTCTAGATCCCGCTTCGATTATTGATCCGAGAGGGTCTCGATCATGTCCGCATTATTCACGAACCGTAGGGTGACACACTTAAGAGACACCGACATTCAATTGGAGCAAATGTTTCATGCGAAAGAATGAACAAGCAGGCGGGAATTTATTTCACTAGATACCAAACAGGTTTTCGGGTGAAATTGCATAAAGTGGTTATGCATGTGAAATAGAATTCTAGCAAGGGTTATTGTGAATGTTTGTCATTAAAGTAATTGACAAAATTCTGAATAAAATAAAGAGTTTTATTTAATGAGAGTTTGCATTAAATTTGGTGGAAATTTAATGGGATTTTTGAGTGGACTTTTGAGTGGAGGGAATTTAGAGGAGTTTTGTGAGTGGAGTGTCCACCCACATGAAGAGGGGAGGCAAGGGGCAGCCCCATGCGGCGCCACCCCTTGGGGTTCCCTCCTTCTATAAAAGGAGCCCCCCTCCTCACTTCTCACTCACACCTCCTCGTGAAGGATCTCTCTCCCCCTCTAGAATTTATCCCCCATGGTCTCGGACTAGCGAGATACATGTTCCGGTGGCTATTCAGCAAGAAAGGGTTGTGCTTCGCTGCATCGCTGGGCGAGGAGGCGGAGGTTGCTCGTGCCTCGAACGTGTGTGCGAGCACGGATGCGGCTGATTTGCGGCGCTAGGACTTCCTCTCGATCTTGAGATCGGCAAGAGATCGTCTACATCAACCACGAGTTGAACTCGTTAAGCTTTGTCGGTCTTCAAGGGTATGTTCTCTACGGATTTACATCAGCCCGTTGTTTGTATCTAGTATAAATAGATCTTGGTATATAGTTCACATCGTAGGAAATTTTTTGTTTTCTATGCTGCGAACCCTACAAAGGGTATCGAGCCGGATCTATGCGTAGATACTTTACACGGTAGTACACATATGAGTATGTGGGCGATGATGATCATGTTGTTGCTCCTTTGTTGTGATTTTGGATATTGGTGGCATAGTGGGATGAAGCGGCCCGGACAAACTTTACATGTCCTCGCACATGAGACATGTTCCACGCTTGACATGCAACTAGTTTGCATAAGTGGCTAGCGGGTGTCTCTCCTACTATAGTCAATATCTATTTTACAAGCGAGTTGTCAACAATTTGATTATCCTCGTTGTGGTTCATGTTCGTAGGTAAGAACGGTTCTATCTCGAAAGCCCTAAGCCACGTAAAACTTGCAATGGATAAATTAGAGGCGTCTAGTTTAGATTGTTGCTGGGCTAGTGTTATGATATGGTAGTGTTGTAAGTAGAAGTATGAGATGATACTCTTACAACACACATAGCGTGTAAAATCCATAGACCTTGGATTTACACATATAGGTATGATAGTGATCATACCACGATGCACATGATAGAGATCATCTGCGGGAACCATATAATTTCACTAATAAACATATGATGTTTGATTGCATCTTATATTGCTTGTTTAGAGCTTTGTAGCATAATAAGATGATCCCTCATTTAAATATCAAGATAAGAATGTGTTCTTCCTTTAGTATGCACCGATTATGTTTTCGTCGCTCCAAGACATCACGTGATGATCGGGTGTTCTTGGATCCACGACCATATTTGGTGTAAAAGCGATTACACGCAAATACTAAGGTTCTAACTTGGCGAGCCTAGAATGTACAGACATGGCCTCGGAACACAGACCGAAAGGTTAAGCATGAGTCATATAGTTGATATGATGCCCATTTGATGCTCGCCTTTGAAGCTATACCAACTCACGTGATGATCGGACTTGGTGTAGTGGATTTGGTTCATGTAATCACCAAAAGGACACGAGGGATGTCGCTTTTGAGTGGGAGTTCATTCGTAATATAGATTAGTTGAAATCGATCTATCATACACTTAGTCTAAACTTTACAAATTCTGTTGTAGATGGCACCACCTGCTTTTAATTTCAATGCGTTCATGGAGAAAGAGAAACTAGCAACGAACAGTAGCAACTTTACTGAATGGGCCATGAATTTGAGGATTCTCCTCTCTGCTGCACAAAAGCAATATGTGCTAGAAGCGCCGTTAGGCCCCCCACCTTTTGATGATGCCCCTGACGAGGAGAAGAATGTCTATCAGACTCGTCTGGAGGACCACAACTTAGTTCATTGCGGCATATTGTATGGGCTAGAGCGGAACTTAAAGCGTTTAAAACGGCAATGCATTTGATACAATGGGTGAGTTGAAAATGATTTTCGACACACATCTGCTGTGAGAGAGCTACAATGCTTCAGAAAAGTTCTTTAGCTGCATGATGGAAGATGGCAGCTCCGTTAGTGAGCATGTACTCAAGATGTCGGGTTACGCCGATAAGCTTGTGTCCTTGGGAATAACGATTCCCATTGACTTAGGCATCCATCGTGTTCTGCGGTCGCCACCTAGCTATAAGAGCTTCGTGATGAACTATAATATGCAAGGCATGAAGAAGTCTCTCCCGAGCTTCATCCAATGCTTAAAAGCTGCGAAGTGGAGATCAAAAGGAACATCAAGTGTTGATGATCAATAGGAACACTGGTTTCAAGAAAGACAAGAAGGAAAAGCGGAAGGAAGTAAGGCGGCAAGCCTGTTGCACCTGAAAAGAAACCCGAGTTGGACCTAAGTCCGATCTCGAGTGCTACTATTGTAAGGGGATCGCCATCGAAGCGAATGCCCCAAGTATTTGGCGACAAGAAGGCCGCAAGGCAAACAAAGGTATATATGATATACATGTTATTGATGTGTACTTGACTAGTGCTCAGTAGCACCTGGGTATTTGATACCGGTTCAGTTGCTAATATTTGTAACTCGAATCAGGGGCTGCGGAACAAGCGACCGCTAGCAAAGGGTGAGGTCAAGATGCGTGTCGGCAATGGATCAAACGTTGATGTGATCGCCGTCGGAACGCTACCTCTCCACTTACCGTCGGGATTAGTCATAAACTTAAATAAATGTTATCTGGTGCCTGCACTGAGCATGAACATTGTATCTGGATCATGTTTGATGCAAAGTGGTTATTCATTTAAATCTGAGAACAATGGTTGTTCCATTTATATGAATGAAATCTTTTATGGTCATGCACCAATGATGAATGGTTTATTTCTGTTGGATCTCGATGATAATGTTACACATATTCATAATGTTGATGCTAAAAGGATTAAACTTAATGATGATATATCCATATATGTGGCAATGCCGTCTAGGTCATATTGGCATTAAGCATGAAGAAGCTCCATTCGGATGGACTTTTGGAATCACTTGATTATGAATCATTTGATACATGTGAGCCATGCCTTATGGGCAAGATGACTAGAACGCGTTTTCGGTTCAATGGAGCAGGCGATGATTTATTGGAAATCATACATTCGATGTATGTGGTCCAATGAGTGTGTCGGTGAGGTGGATATCGTTATTTTGTTACTTTCACGGATGATTTGAGTAGATATGGTTATATCTACTTGATGAAACACAAGTCTGAAACCTTTGAAAAGTTCAAGGAATTTCGAATGAAGTGGAAAATCATCGTAATAGAAAGATCAAATTTCTGGTCGACCGTGGAGGTGAGTATCTAAGTTACGAGTTTAGCACTCACATGAAAGAGTGTGGAATTGTTTCACAACTCACACTGCCGGAACACCACAGCGAAATGGTGTGTCGGACGTCGTGTCGTACTTTATTAGATATGGTTCGATCTATGATGTCTCGACGGACTTGCCGTTGTCATTTTGGGGTTATGCACTAGAACTGCTGCATTCACTTTAAATCGGGCACCATCTAAATCCGTTGAAAAGACACCGTATGAATTGTGGTTTGAAACAAACCTAAGTCATTCTTAAAGTTTGGGGTTGCGATGTTTATGTGAAGAAACTTCAACGGATAAACTCGAACCCAAAGCGGAAAAATGCGTATTCATAGGATACCCTAAAGAAACTATTGGGTATTCCTTCTATCACGCATCCGAGGGCAAGGTTTTTGTTGCCAAGAATGGATCCTTTCTAGAAAGAGTTTCTGCGAAAGGTGTGAGTAGTCGGAAGGTAGAACTCGAAGAGGTTGTGGAACCTTCTCTTCAAAGTATGGCGAGTAGCGCCTTGGCGCGGAAGTTGTTCGAGTTGGCTCCACCTGTTGAAGAGGGAACTAATGATAATGATCATGAAACTCCGAAGAGAGTACTACCGAACCTCGCAGGTCAAACAGACGTGCAGCTCCCGAGAGTATGCGGAAATCTGTCATAAATTTCATGGTTGATGAAAATAATGACCTGCGGACGTATGAAGAAGCGATGATGAGCCCGGATTCCAACAAATGGTTAGAAGCCATGAAATCCGAGATGGAATCCATGTATGAAAATCAAGTTTGGAACTTGGTGGAATTACCTCACGCCGAAAGGCCGTGGAGAACAAATGGATTTTCAAAGGAAAACGATCTTGATGGTAATGTGACCATCTATAAAGCTCGACTTGTCGCAAAGGGGTTTCGACAAATTCAAGGAGTTGACTACGATGAGACTTTCTCTCCCGTAGCGATGCTAAAGTCAGTTAGGATTATGTTAGCAATTGCTGCATATTTCTATTATGAAATATGGCAGATGGATGTCAAAACCGCGTTTCTCAATGGTAATATTGAAGAAGAGTTGTATATGATACAACCAAAGGGTTTTGTCGATCCTAAGGATGCTAACAAGGTGTGCAAGCTTCAGCGATCCATCTATGGATTGAAGCAAGCATCGCGAAGTTGGAATCTCCGCTTTGATGAGGTGATCAAAGAGTTTGGATTTGTTCAAACTTATGGAGAAGCTTGTATTTACAAGAAAGTGAGTGGGAGCAATGTGGCATTTCTGATATTATATGTGGATGACATATTATTGATCGGAAATGATATAGAACTTTTAAACAGTGTTAAAAGTTATTATAACAGCAAATTTTCAATGAAGGACCTAGGTGAAGCGTCATACATATTAGGCATAAAGATCTATAGAGATAGATCTAGGCGCCTAATAGGGCTATCGCAAAGTACATACCTTGATAAGATTTTAAAGAAGTTTAAAATGGACGGAAGTAAGAAGGGGTTCTTACCTATGTTGCAAGGCAAGACATTGAGTAAGACTCAAAGTCCGGCTTCGGCGGAAGAAAGAGAGATAATGGACAAAGTCCCTATGCTTGACCATAGGCTCTATAATGTACGCCATGCTATGTACAAGACCGGATGTAGCACACGCTATTAGTTTGACTAGTAGGTACCAATCGGATCCGTGTTGAACATGGATAGCGATCAAGAATATCCTTAAGTACTTAAGAAGAACTAAGGATATGTTTCTTGTATCTGGAGGTGAAGAAGAGCTCGTCGCTAAGTGTTATGTCGGCTAGCTTTGACACCGATCCGGATGACTCTAAGTCTCAATCCGGATACGTATTTCTCATGAATGGCGGAGCGGTTAGTTGGAGGAGCTCAAACAACCTGTGGTAGCGGGATCAACAACGAGGCGAATATGTTCTTTGCTTGAGCGGCTCGGGAAGCGCTTTGGATGAAGGAGTTCATATCCGAACTAGGAGTTGTGGCAAGCGTTGGACCCAATGGTGATCTATTGTGACAACAATGGTGCCATTGCCAATGCCAAAGAGCCAAGGTCTCACAAGCATTCCAAGCATATTAAGCGCGGTTTCACTCCATCCATGAGCATGTCAAGGATGGAGATATAAAGATTGTAGAAGTACATACGGATCTCAATGTAGCAGATCCGTTGACTAAAACTCTCCTAGAGCAAAACATGATCAACACGAACTCAATGGGTGTTAGATATATCACTATGTAACTAGATTATTGTCTCTAGTGCAAGTGGGAGACCAAGGGAATATGCCCTAAGAGGCAATAATAAAGTGTTTATTATGTGTATTCCAAGTATATGATAGATGTTTATTTTGCATGCTATAATTGTATTAATACGGAAGCGTTAATACATGTGTGTTTAATAAACAAGCGAAAGTTCCTAGTTAAGCCTCTCTCATAAACTAGCTCGTTGATTAACAAGATGATCAAGGTTTCCGATCATGGACATTGGATGTTGTTAATAACGGGATCACAACATTTGTGTAATGATGTGATGAACATTCATCCGAAGTATAGCATTACGATCAAAGTCATTGAGTTTATATTGCTATAACAACTTACGAAGTGATCCTAATCCTTAGACCATGAGATCATGTCAATCACTAACAGGAAGAGTTTCTTGATAACATCAAAGCGTCACCGTAACAGGGTGATTATAAAGATGGATTCAGAACTAATAAAGTGTTATGTTGAGGCTCGTGGATCGAGAGTGGAATTTGTTCATCCCGATGACGGATAGATATACTCTGGGACCTCTCGGTGATATCACATTGATTAGCTTGCAAGCAAGTGATTTGATCACTAGAATGTTATATCACAGGAACGAGAAAAGAGTGCATGTCGATGCGAGATCAAACTAGGTATGGGGATACCGATGATCGAATCTCGGACATGTAATATATCGTGAAACAAAGGGATTAAGATACTAGCGTAAAGGTTCCGATCACAAGAAAGTCATCGTTGAATGTGTGGGAGTCGGTATGGGTCTCTAGATCCCGCTTCGATTATTGATCCGAGAGGGTCTCGATCATGTCCGCATTATTCACGAACCGTAGGGTGACACATTAAGAGACACCGACATTCAATTGGAGCAAATGTTTCATGCCGAGAAAGAATGAACAAGCTTGGAATTTATTTCACTAGATACAAACAGGTTTTGGTGAAATTGCATAAAGTGGTTATGCATGTGAAATAGAATTCTAGCAAGGGGTTATTTGTGAATGTTTGTCATTAAAGTAATTGACAAAATTCTGAATAAAATAAAGAGTTTTATTTAATGAGTTTGCATTAAATTTGGTGGAAATTTAATGGGATTTTTGAGTGGACTTTTGAGTGGAGGGAATTTAGAGGAGTTTTGTGGTGGAGTGTCCACCACATGAAGAGGGAGGGCAAGGGGCAGCCCCCATGCGCTGCCACCCCTTGGGGTTCCCCCTCCTCCTATAAAAGGCCCCTCCTCCTCACTTGTCTCTTACACCTCCTCGTGAAGGATCTCTCTCCCCTCTAGAATTTATCCCCCATGGTCTCGGACTAGCGAGATACATGTTCCCGGTGGCTATTCAGCAAGAAAGAGTTGTGCTTCCGCTGCATCGCTGGAGCGAGGAGGCGGAGGTTGCTCGGTGCCTCGAACGTGTGTGCGAGCACGGATGCGCTGCTGATTTGCGGCGCTAGGACTTCCTCTCGATCTTGAGATCGGCAAGAGATCGTCTACATCAACCACGAGTTGAACTCGTTAAGCTTTGTCGGTCTTCAAGGGTATGTTCTCTACGGATTTACATCCGCCCGTTGTTTGTATCTAGTATAAATAGATCTTGGTATATAGTTCACATCGTAGGAAAATTTTTGTTTTCTATGCTGCGAACCCTACATCTGGATCTCTGCAATCTCCACACGCGGGCCAGACAGGGCCTCCACACGCGGGTCACGTAAACTGGGATCTCGTCAGGTCCCGTCCCCGACACCGCCCGACACCACGCAGGACCCCGCCTCGATCTGCTCGACACCAGGCCACGCGGGACCTCGCCCCCGCCTCCATCTGCTCGACACCATCGCCACCTCGGGCCACTCGTCGACCCCGCCCCTCCTCTGCTCGAGTTGCTCGACACAATCGCCACCTCGGGCCACGCGGGACGTGCCTCGCCCGATCCTGCTAGCCGCCTCTCGTTCGTCTCAGTCGCCTTCTCTTCCGGTCTCGACTTCCCCCGGAATTGGTTCGCGCCGCCCCGATCTACCTTGTTCCAGTGCTCAGATCACCGGTGGTGCCCTGTTCTAGGCGTAATTAGCTGAAGATTGCTGGTTTGCGAGCGTTGACTTCTAGTCAGATATAGTCAAAGAGAGAGAGAGAGAGAGAGATATGTCTTCTTCATCGGGTTATGTTGTGATTCCTCGCTTCTTGGTGATCTTTGATGACGCGAATTATCCTGATTTCGCTGCCTTTATGAATGTTCACTTGCGCGGTCTCCGTCTTTGGGGTGTGCTCTCCAGCGTGGTCTCCTGTCCGCCGTGCCCCCCTGCTCCTGTGGCTCCTCTTCCGCCGACGCCGATTGTTCTTGGTGCTGATGCCTCTCAGGAGGCCAAGGATACTGCTCAAAGTGCTGATGATAGTGCTGCTGTTGCTTATGACCTAAAGTTCAAGCAGTACTCTTCTGATCTCAAGGCCTATCTCCACGCTCTGACTGCCTTCTAGGGGTTCGTAGCATGGAAAACAAAAAATTTCTACCGCATGCAAACAAACAAGCCAAGATCTATCTACTAGATAGTAGCAACGAGTCGATAGAAGAACTCACCCTCAAAGATTCCAAAGCGGTTAACGAGAGCAGATTCTCGTGGGTGATGTAGTTGTACACTTGCCGATCTCAAGATCGCGTAGACGATCCTTCCGGCGTTGCGTTTCGGCAGCGCTTCCGCAGTCGTTCACATGTTCGGTACTCGATGAAGACCTTCCTCTCCCTTGTTCCAGCAGGCAGCGGAGGTTGTAGCACTCTCCTCGTGATTCCGGCAGCACGACGGCGTGGTGTCGGAAGTAGAGGGGAGATCCTGCAGGGCTTCGCCTTAGCCGGAGCGAGTATGGTGGAGTATGAGAGAGGCCTTGGCGATCTAGGGTTTAGAGGCACCAAGAGGAGGTGGCTTGGCCGGCGGCTAGGGTTTGGGGAAACCCTAGTCGGCGACTTGGGAGATCCCTAGGTGGAGGCGGCTGCACTTGTGGTGGAGGCGCCAGGAGCTAGGGTTAGGTGTGAGGGGTAGGGGGGCGCCCTACCCCTCCTTATATAGGTGGGAGGGGCGGTTTGGGAGGAGGGAGTACTCCTCCAACTCCTCCTCATGGCCGGCGGGTGGAGAGGGAGTGGGACTTCCTCCCCAAGTAGGTTTCCTACTCTCCCTCCACCAAGCAAACTTCAGATTTGACTTTTTCAAATTGGCGTTTGTCTTTCAAACTTGGATTTGATTTCTCTCATCATATTTCCCAGCCAAGTGACCTAGTACATGATGTAGGGTTTCGTAGCATGGAAAACAAAAATTTTCTACCGCATACAAACAAACAAGCCAAGATCTATCTACTAGATTGTAGCAACGAGTCGATAGAATAACTCACCCTCGAAGATTCCAAAGTGTTTAATTCTCGTGGGTGATGTAGTCGTACTCTTCCCGATCTCAAGATCGCGTAGACGATACTTCCGGCGCTGCGTTCCGGCAGCTCCATGATCGGTCACACGTTACTCGGCGAAGACCTTCCTCTCCCTTGTTCCAAAGAAAATGAGGTTGTAGCACTCTCCTCGCGATTCCGGCGGCACTGGCGGTACGGAAGTAGAGGGGAGATCTCGCAGGGCTTCGCCTTAAGCTGGAGCGAGTATGGTGGGCTATGAGAAATCCCTCGACGATCTAGGGTTTAGACACGCCGAGGAAGAGGTGCTAGAGCCGGCGGCTAGGGCTTGGTGGTGCCCAAGTCGGCGGCAAGGAGATCCCTAGGCGGCGGCTTGGAGGGCGGCGGCGGCTAGGGTTAGGGTTTTCGGGGCAAGGGACTTGTGTGTCTCTAGGAGGGAGCCCTGCCCCTCCTTATATAGGTGGAGGGGCCGGCCGGCCAAGGGGAGGGAGGGGAGTCCCTCCCCAACTCGGCTTGGGTGGTGCGCCGCCGGTTGGAGGAGGGAAACCCTCCCCAACTCGGTTTCCCACTCCTCCTCCTCTTTCCAAAACTTGCCGTTTGACTTTCAAACTAGCCGTTTGACTTTTCAAACTAGGATTTGAATAAACCCTCTATTTTGAACAGCGATGACACCGAGTACATGATGCAATCATATCAACTTGATATAACACATTCATGTACCCTTCCCCCCCGGAGTGCCGGACATTCCGGAACCTTCTAGAACATTCCCGATGAAAACACCGGAACCATTCTCCATCTCCGAAACAGGACTTTCCTTATATGAATCTTATTCTCCGGACCATTCCGGATCTCCTCGTGATATCCCGAATCCCATTCGAGACTCCGAACAACATTCGGTCTCTTTCTCATCATTCCATAACTACTCAAACAACATCGAATCCTTAAGTGTGTCTCCCTACGGTTCGTGAATTATGCGGACATGATCGAGACACTTCTCCGAAGAATAACCAATAGAGGAATCTGGAAATTCATATGGCTCCCACATATTTCTACGATTACTTTGCGATCGAATGAACCATTTACATACGATATCAATTTCCCTTTGTCTCACGATAGTTTACTTATCCGAGGTTATGATCGTCGGTATCTCTGCATACCTAGTTCAACCTCGTTACCGATAAGTAATCTTTTCTCGTTCCCGTGATATGTGATCCCTTGTGAGCCAGTCACATGCTTGCAAGCTAATTGGATGACATTTCACCGAGAGGGCCCAGAGTATATCTATCCGTCATATGGATGGACAAATCCCACTCTTGATCCATGTGTTTCAACCAATACTTTCTGAACACTCAATGCCACCTTTATAGCCACCCAGTTACGGTGTGGTGTTTGATGTCATCAAAGCATCCATCCGCTAAAGGTGATCTGCATGATCTCATGGTCGAAGGAATTAGATTACTATGTATCAGAAAGCATATAGCAATTGAACTATTAAAATGACTTGATCTCTATGCTACGCTTATCTATAGGAGTATGTCCATCATATCATTCTCCTAACGATATGATCTTGTTGTTAATAACATCTCAATGTTCATGATAGGGAAACCACAATCATTTATTAACCAACAATCTAGTATTATATAGAGGCTTTACTAGGGACTTCAAATTAAGTTGACAAATTACACAAGTATTAATGTTTCCTTGTTAATACTATTATAGCATGAATGTAAACATTTATCATAAACACAAAGATATAATAATAACTACATTTATTATTGCCTCTAGGGCATATCTCCAACAGTCTCCCACTTGCACTAGAGTCATCTAATCTAGATTACATGGTAATATACCGAACACCCATGGCAGTTTGGTGCTGGTCATGTTTTGCCCTCGGGAGAGGTTTAGTCAATGGATCCGCCACATTCAGATCTGTGTGTACTTTGCAAATCTTTATATCCCCATCTTGGATATGTTCTCGAATAGTGTGAAAACGTAGCTTGATGTGCTTCAGCTTCTTGTGTGACCTTGGTTCTTGCGCATTGGCTATGGCGCCCATGTTATCACAGTAGATAGACATTGGGTCCAGCGCACTAGGAACCACACCCAGCTCTGTAATGAACTCTTTCATCCATATCGCTTCTTGTGAAGTCTCCGAAGTAGCCATGTATTCCGATTCAGTTGAAGATCTCGCCACAACGCTTTGCTTTGCACTCCTCCAGCTAACTGTTGCACCATTCAAAATAAATACGTATCTAGATTGTGATTTAGAATCATCCGGATCGGTGTTCCAACTAGCATCGATGTAACCATTAAAAACGAGCTGTTCATCACCTCCATAAGAAAGAACCATATCCTTAGTTCTTCTCAAGTACTTAAGGATGTTTTTGACCGCTGTCCAATGATCCACTCCTGGATCACTTTGATATCTGCTAGTTAAACTAACAAAGATATGCAATGTCGGGTCTAGTACATAGCATGGCATACATTAGAGATCCTATGGCTGAGGCATAGGAGTCTTACTCATCCTTTCTCTATCTTACGCGATGTCGGACTTTGAGTTTTACTCAAGGTCGTATTGGGCAACATGGGCAAGAACCCTTTCTTGCTATCTTCCATCCCAAACCTCTTTAGAACCTTGTCCAAATATGTACTTTGTGACAATGATATTTGGCGTTTTGATCTATCTCTATAAATCTTTATGCCTAATATGTAAGCTGCTTCGCCAAGATCCTTCATTGAAAAACTATTATTCAAATATTCCTTGACACTATTAAGAAGGTCTACATCATTCCCAATCAACAATATGTCATCTACATATAGTATTAAGAATTCTACAGAGCTCCCACTCACTTTCTTGTAAATACAAGCTTCTCCATAAGTTTGTATAAAACCAAAACTTTTGATCACCTTATCAAAACGTTGATTCCAACTTCGGGATGCTTGCTTCAATCCATAGATGGACCGTTGAAGTTTGCATACCTTGTTAGCATCTTTAGGATCGACAAAACCTTTGGGTTGCATCATATACAACTCTTCATCAATGTCTCCATTGAGGAATGCTGTTTTGACATCCATCTGCCATATCTCATAATCATAATATGCAGCGATTGCTAACATAATCCTCACAGACTTTAGCTTCGCTACTGGTGAGAAAGTCTCATCGTAGTCAACTCCTTGAATTTGTCGAAACCCTTTTGCGACAAGTCGAGCTTTATAGACAGTAATATTACCATCAACATCTGTTTTCTTCTTGAAAATCCATTTGTTCTCGACAGCCTTCCGGCCATCCGGTAAGTCCACCAAAGTCCATACTTGGTTTTCGTACATGGATCCAATCTCGGATCTCATGGCTTCTTGCCATTTATTGGAATCTGGGCTCATCATTGCTTCCTCATATGTCTCAGGGTCATCGGTGTTGTCCACCAACATGACACGCATAACGGGATCATACCAATCTGGAGTGGTACGAGTTCTCGTTGACCTGCGGTTGTAGCAACTTCAACCAAGTTTCATGATCATCATCATTAGCTTCCTCTCTTATTGGTGCAGCACCACAGAACTTCTTCGGTCTTGCGCTACTGCAATTTCGAGAGAAGGTTCGACAACCTCGTCGAGTTCTACTTTCCTTCCAGTCACTTCTTTCGAGAGAAATTCCTTCTCTAGAAAGGATCCATTCTTGGCAACGAAGATTTTTCCTTCGGATCTATGATAGAAGGTATACCCAATAGTTTCCTTCGGGTATCCTATGAAGACGCATTTTTCCGCTTTGGGTTCAAGCTTGTTCGGCTGTAACTTCTTTACATAGGCTTCGCAACCCCAAACTTTAAGGAACGACAATCTAGGTTTCTTCCCAAACCATAATTCATACGGTGTTGTTTCAATGGATTTAGACGGTTCCCAATTTAAAGTGAATGCGGATGTTTCTAATGCATAACCCCAAAATGATAGCAGTAAATCTGTAAGTGACATCATAGAACGAACCATATCTAAGAGAGTTCGATTACGACGTTCGGACACACCATTACGCTGTGGTGTTCCGGTGTCAATCATGAAAGTATTCCGCATTTCTTCAAATGCTCGCCAAACTCATAACTTAGATATTCACCTCCACGATCAGAACGTAGAAATTTAATCTTCTTGTTACGTTGATTCTCTACCTCACTTTGAAATTCCTTAAACTTCTTGAAAGTTTTGGACTTATGTTTCATGAAATAGATATACCCATATCTACTCAAGTCATCCATGAAGGTAACAACATAACGATAACCACCGCGCGATGCTATACTCATTGGACCACAGACATCGGTATGTATGATTTCCAATAAGTCCGTAGCTCGGTCCATCATACCAGAAAATGGAGTCTTAGTCATTTTACCCATCAGACATGCTTCGCATCTATCAAGTGATTCGAAATCAAGTGATTCAAGAAGTCCATCGGAATGGAGTTTCTTCATACACTTCACTCCAATGTGACCAAGACGACAGTGCCACATATAGGTCGAGTTATCGCTCAATTTCAAACGTTTAGCCTCAATGTTATTAATATGTGTATTTCCACTATCGAGATTCAACAAGAATAGACCTTCTATCAAAGGTGCATGTGCATAAAACATAGTACTCATATAAATCGAACAACCATTATTCTCGGACTTAAACAAGTAACCGTCTCGCAATAAACAAGATCCTGATATAATGTTGATGCTCAACGCAGGCACCAAATAACAATTATTTAAGTATAAAACTAATCCCGATGGTAGATGAAGGGGTAGCGTGCCGACCGCGATCACATCAACCTTTGATCCGTTTCCCACGTGCATCGTCACTTCGTTCTTCGCTAGCTTCCGTTTATTCTGCAGCACCTGTTTCGAGTTGCAAATATGAGCAACCGAACCAGTATCAAATACCCAGGCACTACTACGAGTATAAGTGAGATACACATCAATAACATGTATATCAGATATACCTTTCTTCTTGATGTTGCCGTTCTTCAAATCCGCCAAGCACTTTGGGCAATTCCGCTTCCAGTGACCTTCTCCCTTGAAGTAAAAGCACTCAGTATCAGGCTTGGGTCCAGCTTTGGTCTTCTTTGTCGGCGTGGCAACTTTCTTACCACCCTTCTTGAAGTGTCCCTTCTGCTTAGACTTGTCTTTCTTGAATTTGGTGGTCTTATTGACCAACAACACTTTGTGCTCTTTCTTGATCTCCACTTCTGCAGATTTTAACATAGCAAACAGTTCTGGCAACTGCTTGTTCATGTTCTGCATGTTATAGTTCATCACAAAGTTCTTGTAACTTGGTGGTAGTGATTGGAGGACACGGTAAATCCCCAAAGCATTAGGAATCACTATACCCAAGCTTTGAAGTTTGTTTGCGTGCCCAGACATCTTAAGCACATGCTCACTGACGGAGCTGCCCTCTTCCATCTTGCAGTTAAAGAACTTATCAGAAGCCTCATAGCTTTCAATTACCGCATGAGTCTCAAAAATCAATTTGAGATCCTCGACAATATCATATGGGTCTGAATTCTCAAACCTTTTCTAAAGCTCCGATTTTAAACCATACAAGATAGCACACTGAACTATGGAGTACTGATTCTTCCGAGCGAGGTAAACATTCTTTACTTCATCGGCAGCATGCCGCAGTGGGTCACCAGTGCATCCAGCACATAGGTCAAATTACCTGTGAGGATGATGGGGAATACCAATCGGGTATACCCAGCGGATTCGCCAACTGGATCGAGCCGATGAAGCCCAGAAGCGGGTCGACTCGCGAATCTGACTGGCGCATGCCGGACCCAAACGATGGCGCCGATCGAGGCCCAAGACGGGACTCCAATAGAAAGCCCACTAAAGCACTTGTAAACCTTAACTGGCTGCATATATAAAGCCACCAAGGGCACCCCCAAGGGGTACGTCATATTAGATCTAGTCTCTCCCTCCGCCTACGGCGGCTCTCATGTAAACCAATCTATGATCATATACTGGATTGATAGCAGGACGTAGCGATCTTCCATAGAGGGGACGTGAACCTGGGTACATCGTGTGCCAATCTCGCTCCCGGATTCTCCTACATCGCCTTGCTCCTTCTACGTAAGCTACCCCAAGTAGCATCTACCGTGCAATACCACGACAGTTGGCGCCCACCGTGGGGCTAGCGGTGCTTGGAGGGTGATAATCCGGGCGGGATCCTTCGCCGTCACCACCAACCAGATCACATATAGCAGGTTTCGTCCGCTCGCCGTCGAACCTGATATAGTACCGATGAAGCTCGGTCATCCGTACGTGAGAGATCGGTTTTCTATAAAAGCTAAGTTTTTAATTTGATCCCATCTCCGTTGATTACTTTGACAACTCATTGTCTTTGATCTAATTCTTACACGTATGTGTATTGATTGTATGTGTCGACTGATCCATGTCCCCTGAGATTAGGGAAAATATTATTTAATTAGGAACGACACTTCGGTGGCCGGTGATCACACTGGAGTTGTGAAATTCTGAAGCCACGACGTTCATGGTCTACTTTACACGCCAGCACGGCAGCTGCGTCGGGGCAGATGTTCACGTGCGGCTAGAAATCAATTCCAATGGAAAGGCTTACGCGGCTGTATACTGGTTAACTTGCCGGCGAGAAGCATATAAAAGATTAACCTCTATCACATCTTACGTGGCTGGTGTTGTTTCTCTGATCGACAAATCTTAATTTATGCTTGTTTGTACTACTTTTTCAATGCAGATTTATCAATCAATACAAACCCAATACAGAAGAAGTGGAGATTAGTCTGTGTCCACCGCCCCGCCACGAACTCACTATGGCCACGGACTCGCTACATCCGGCGATTCACTACGACCGTGACTCGCCAACTCCGCGAACTCAACACGCACGGGGAATCTCCATTGCGAGATGCCCTCGCGGCCTTACCCTCGCCGACATCGCCATAGCGCGACCTCCGTCCGCCGCGTCGACCCCGTGTCTGCCGCGTCGACATCGCCATAGGGCGACCTCCGTCCGCCGCGTCGACCCCGTGTCCGCCGCGTAGACATCGCCATAGCGCGACCTCCGTCCGCCGCGTCGACCCGTGTCCGGCGTCGACATCGCCATAGCGCGACTTCCGTCCGCCCGCGTCGACCCGTGTCGCCCGTCGACATCGCCATAGCGCGACCTCCGTCCGCCGCGTCGTCCCCGTGTCCGCCGCGTCGACATCGCCATAGCGCGACCTCCGTCCGCCGCGTCGACCCCGTGTCCGTCGCGTCGACATCGCCATAGCGCGACCTCCGTCTGCCGCGTCGACCCCGTTTCCGCCGCATCAACATCGCCATAGCGCGACCTCCTTCTGCCGCGTCGACCCCGTGTCCGCCGCATCGACATCGCCATAGCGCGACCTCCGTCCGCTGCGTCGACCTCGTGTCCGCCGCGTCGACTCTTTTCGGCTACGTCGAATGCGTACGCCGCGCCTGCTAAGGGACCTTCATCGTACGAGTCGCCAGAGAGGGTCGCATGCCACGTTGCATGGACTCACCACTAGGCGTCTCTTCCCCCCGGAAAAAATGAATTCTCCTTTGTCAACCTTTGAAAGAGCGACTCGCAACGGCCAAGTAGTGCGGACGAGGACTCGCAAACCGAGCCTCGGATCGTCCACGAAAAACGCTAACCGAGAGCCATCATTGGAGTCGCCTTGCTTGACTGGCCTTCCGGGACAAGACAAATGGTAGTGCTACACAAACAACACCATGTCCTCATCAACCTTAGACAGTGCGACTCGCACGGCTAAGTACTGCGGACGAAGACTCGCAAACCGAGCCTCGTATCGTCCAGGAAGAACGCCAAGCCGAGAGCCATCTTTGGAGTCGCCATGCGACTGGCCCCCCGGGCCAAGACGAGAGACTCGCTAATAGAAACAGCGCAATCAACATCATCGCGGACTCTCAATCATCGCGGACTCGCCATGCTCGGGGACTCTCCCCTCGCGGACTCGCAATCATCGCGAACTCGCCGCGCTCGGGGACTCGGCGCCCGCCGGTCGCTCGACCTCGCCACTCGCCACAC
Source organism: Avena longiglumis (assembly GCA_030063025.1). Classification (NCBI taxonomy): domain Eukaryota; kingdom Viridiplantae; phylum Streptophyta; class Magnoliopsida; order Poales; family Poaceae; genus Avena; species Avena longiglumis. Next base: position 47,289,380 of record CP125978.1, read on the forward strand.
TCGGCAACAACCACTACTATTTTCAAAATATGAGCCTCAAGTCGCCTATACAAGCCAACTCGAGCCTCGGGGACTACACTCCTAGGCATGCTGTGTGTATGCGTGGTTCCGCGACCGTGGCTCGACCTCGCCACTCGCCACACTCGGCAACAACCACTACTATTTTCAAAATATGAGCCTCAAGTCGCCTCTACAAGCCAACTCGAGCCTCGGGGACTACACTCCTAGGCATGCTGCGTGTACGCGTGGTTCCGCGACCGTGGCTCGACCTCGCCACTCGCCACACTCGGCAACAACCACTACTATTTTCAAAATATGAGCCTCAAGTCGCCTCTACAAGCCAACTCGAGCCTCGGGGACTACACTCCTAGGCATGCTGCGTGTACGCATGGTTCCGCGACCGTGGCTCTCCCTCGTCGACTCGCCACCGCGGACTCGCCCTCGTGTACTCAACACGCTCGGGGACTCGCCACCGCGGACACTCGCCCTCGCGTACTCAACACGCTCGTCAACTTTCCACCGTGGACTCGCCCTCGCGTATTCGACACGTTCGGGGACTCTCCACCGCGGACTCGCCCTCGCGTAATCAACACGCTCGGGGCCTCGCCACCGCGGACTCGCCCTCGCGTACTCGACACGCTCGGGGACTCTCCATCGCGGACTCGCCCGCGCGTACTCAACAAGCTCGGGGACTCACCCTCACGTAATCAGCACGCTCGGGGACTCGGTGTGTTACAGACAACGCCACTCGCCGGTCGCCTAACCTCGCCACTCGGTGCACTCGGGAACTCGGCACTCTCTGGTCGCTCGACCTCGCCACTCGCCGCACTCGGAGACTCGGCGCTCATTGGTCGTTCGACCTCGCACGCTCCATGTTCGGGGACTCGCCGCAACTGGCAGCTTCACCGATACCCTGCGTCTTTTGCCAACTGTCCATCACCGACTGGCTCACGCCGACCGCCTCCCGCTTCACGTTTCTTTTCTCTATTCAGGAGCTCGTCGCCGATTCGCCACGACCCATCGTCAAGACTCTCCGCGCCCTGCCTCAAGCCCGCATCGAATCGACAACGCGCTCGGGGACTACTGATGGGGGAATACCAATCGGGGTATACCCGCGAGCGGTCGCCAGCTGGATCGAGCGGTGAAGCCAATCCCGGGCGGTCGACTCGCGAATCTGGCGGCGCGCATCTTGGACCCAAACGATGGCGTAATCGGAGGCCCAAGACGGGGACTCCAATAGAAAGCCCACTAAAGCACTTGTAAACCCTAACTGACTGTATATATAAAGCCACCAAGGGCACCCCCAAGGGATACGTCATATTAGATCTAGTCTCTCCCTCCGCCTACGGCGGCTCTCATGTAAACCAATCTATGATCATATACTGGATTGATAGCAGGACATAGCGATCCTCCATAGAGGGGACGTGAACCTGGGTACATCGTGTGCCAATCTCGCTCCCGGATTCTCCTACATCGCCTTGCTCCCTCTACGTAAGCTACCCCCAGTAGCATGTGCCGTGCAATACCACGACAGAGGACAATCCTCAAATTGCGGAACCAATCCGCGAAGTTGCTTCCATTGTTTTTCAACTTTTCTTTCTCTAGGAACACATTAAAATTGATGGTAGGGGCTGCCATTGATCTACAACATATTTGCAATAGTTTAGACTAAGTTTATGACAAATTGAGTTCAAATTAATAATAAAATTAAACTAGGTGAACTCCCACTCAAAACAATATCCCTCACATTGTTTTAGTGATCACACGAACCAAATCCACCACATCAACACCGATCATCACGAGAGTTGATATAGTTTCAGTGGCGAACAATCGACATATTCATCATATATACTATATGATTCATGCTTTACCTTTTGGTGATCCGTGTTCCGAGACCATGTCTGTACATGCTAGGCTCGTCAAGATCAAACCTTAGTTTCCGCATGAGCAAATCTGGCTTGCTCACGTTGTATACACTTGCGGAATCTAACACACCCGATCATCACGTGGTGCTTCGAAACAACAAGCTTTAGCAACGGTGCTAACTAAGGGTGAACACTTTATGACTTGAAATTCATGTGCATAAGGGATCATCTTATAATGCTACCATCGTCTACTAAGCAATACAAGATGCATAAAGGATTAACATCACATGCAATTCAAAATATGTGATATGATATGGCCTTTCTTCTTTGTGCTTCTGATCTCCATCTTCTAGCACGAACATGATCTCCATCATCACCGGCATTGCATCAAGGTCAATGACGCTTCTCCATGGTTGTCGTCCACCGGTTTCAACTATTACAACTACTTTGAATAGACACGCGGGTCTTAACATAAATTAAATACAACCATATGGCTCCTGCCGGTTGCCAACTTACAATAAGGAACATTGCATACATCAAATATAATCACAATCATGGCCATATCACATCACTGCACACCCCTGCAAAACAAAGTTAGACGCCTCTAATTTCTTTGCATATTTTACGTGGTTTGGGGCTTTCAATAAGTGTCGTTCTAACTTACGAATAAGAACCACAACATTGATACTAGTATTGTTGATCACCCGTTGTAAATTGGATCTTAACTATGCTAGGAGAAACATGCACCCGCAAAGCCACTTATGCAATACAAGTAGCATGTCAAGCGTGGAGCAAGTCTCATGAACGATGTCATGTAAGGTTAGCCCGGGCCGCTTCATCCCAACATACCGCAAGATGCAAAGTACATAAGAAGAAATCGACAATAAAAGCATCAACGCCCACAATGAACATTGTGTTCTACTCGTGCAACAGATCTACATATAGACACGGCTCTGATACCACTGTAGGGTTTCGTAGCATGGAAAACAAAAAAATTCTACCGCATACAAACAAACAAGCCAAGATCTATCTACTAGATTGTAGCAACGAGTCGATAGAATAACTCACCTCAAAGATTCCAAAGTGTTTAACGAGAGCGGATTCTCGTGGGTGATGTAGTCGTACTCTTCCCGATCTCAAGATCGCGTAGACGATCCTTCCCAAGGCTGCGTTCGGCAGCGCTCCCTTGATCGGTCTGCGTTGGTACTCTACGAAGACCTTCCTCTCCCTTGTTCCAGCAGGCAGCGGAGGTTGTAGCACTCTCCTCGCGATTTCGGCAGCACAACGGCGTGGTACCGGAAGTAGAGGGGAGATCTCGCAGGGCTTCGCCTTAAGCCGGAGCGAGTATGGTGGGCTATGAGAAATCCCTCGACGATCTAGGGTTTAGACACGCCGAGAAAGAGGTGCTAGAGCCGGCGGCTAGGGCTTGGAGGTGCCCAAGTCGGCAGCAAGGAGATCCCTAGGCGGCGGCGGCTTGGTGGTGCGCCGCTGGTTGGAGGAGGGAAACCCTCCCCAACTCGGTTTCCCACTCCTCCTCCTCTTTCCAAAACTTGTTGTTTGACTTTCAAACTAGCCGTTTGACTTTTCAAACTAGGATTTTTTTTTGAGGGTAAAACAGTAGGGCAAAAAACCCCACTGCAATTTTTATATATTATAGAGAGTTACAAAAGAATATTTACAAACATATTCCACCTCAAAGAAGAGGGATAACATTCTAATCAGCTATCTCCTGTCTAAATTGGTTTCAATCCAAACCTTAAGGCCCCGATAATACTTCTTCTTAATTCTATAAAGGACCCATCTTAATTCCTGGGCTACAATAGCCTTCCAGGTCTCCATCGACAGCGATTTGAACAGCGATGACACCGAGTACATGATGCAATCATATCATCTTGATATAACACATTCATGTACCCTTCCCCCCCGGAGTGTCGGACATTCCGGAACCTTCTAGAACATTCCCGATGAAAACACCGGAACCATTCTCCATCTCCGAAATAGGACTTTCCTTATATGAATCTTATTCTCCGGACCATTCCAGATCTCCTCGTGATATCCCGAATCCCATTCGAGACTCCGAACAACATTCAGTCTCTTTCTCATCATTCCATAACTAATCAAACAATGTCGAATCCTTAAGTGTGTATCCCTACGGTTCGTGAATTATGCGGACATGATCGAGACACTTCTCCGAACAATAACCAATAGAGGAATCTGGAAATTCATATGGCTCCCACATATTTCTACGATTACTTTGCGATCGAATGAACCATTTACATACGATATCAATTTCCCTTTGTCTCACGATAGTTTACTTATCCGAGGTTATGATCGTCGGTATCTCTACATACCTAGTTCAACCTCGTTACCGATAAGTACTCTTTTCTCGTTCCCGTGATATGTGATCCCTTGTGAGCCAGTCACATGCTTGCAAGCTAATTGGATGACATTTCACCGAGAGGGCCCAGAGTATATCTATCCGTCATATGGATGGACAAATCCCACTCTAGATCCATGTGTTTCAACCAATACTTTCTGAACACTCAATGTGTGGCATCCCGCAAAAACCACTACTAGAAAATCGCGTTGTTTTTGTGCATTGCATCATCATGACCGCATGCTCATGTCATCATGCCACATTGCATTTGAGCATCGTCATCATCTTGCATTTGCTTGCATAAAACTATTTTCGCAAAGCCTGTTTTTGTTTTCTAAACGCCCCGTCTTGTTTTCAAATTAAAACCCGGGTCTCCGGATTATTTTGTTTTGTCTTCTATCGGTTTGCAAAAGCCCTGTTTAAATAAATAAAATATTTAATTATTTTGTAGGAGGCAGCCAGCCAGGCCCAAAAGCCCAGCCGGCCACCTCCAGATAAAAATCCTGGCTATCCCTAACCCTTTTCTACCTAGTTCTAACCTACCCAGCCACTCCCAGCCCTCCACCTCACCTCCCTGAGCCACCTCACCCCCTGGACCCCAATCCCCACCCGCCTTGCCACCTCATCAATCCCTCTCCACTCCACCAGCCACCACCATCCTCCCCGGTCCCACCCCGCAGCCCCTCTCCCTCTCTCCTCCTGGGCCCCACCCCAACCCCACTCACTCAACACACCTGTCCCACCCCACCCCACACAACAAACACACACACCCCCGGCCCCACCGGCCCCACCACCGCCTCTCCCCACCCTCTCTCTCCCGGCGCTCGCCCCTCCTGGTCCTCTCCACCTCCCGCTCTCTCCTCTACGCCCATGATCGCCTCCTTCCCCCCGCTCGCGCGCCTCCCGCCTCCGGCCGCCGCTCCCCTCTGCCTCACCGCCTCCGCCCCGCCCAGCGCATCTCCTCCGCCCTTCCCGAGCTCCACCCGCCAACCTCCGTGCGCCTGAGCTCCGCCCGCTGCCAGCGCGCCCCGTCGGCCTCCTCGCCGCCTCGACCTTCTCCTCGCCCGCGTCCGACGCAGCACACCTCCTCCTCCTCGCGCTGCGTCCGGGACCGCCGCCACCAGCGCCGCGCCCATCGTCCTCGTCGCCGGCGTCGCCCCTCCGCGCGCGTCCTTCCCCGCCGTCGAGCTGTCCTCGAGGCCGCCCGTCCTCACGCCGGACTCCTCCCTCCTCACCACCGCCTAGCTCCAGCGCCGCCGCCGGTCTGTGCCTCCCCGCTTCCCCGTCCCGCCGAGCGCCGCCGCTCCAGAGCCTGGCGCCCCGACTCTCGCGCGCCCCTGGAGCTCCGGCGTCGTCCGTAGGCCCCTGCGTGCTTTCCTCCGGCCGATCTTCCCCTTCTCGAGGGCGACCTCCTCTGTCCCTCACCGCCGCTGCGCTGTTTTCTCCCGAAGTCGCCAGGTGCCCTGCCATCACGGGTCGCCCGCCACCGCCTCATCCTTTTTGCAGAGCCCAGTTTGTAAGATGTTCAGTACATCGCGCCTCGTGAGTTTGGAAACCAAGTCCAACAACGTGCTACTCAGTTTTGGGGGCTCCTGAGTTTTCCTCTGCCTCAGTTTCTCCAGGTTTGCACTGATCCCAAACACCGTGAACCGGCACCGAGTGGAGGAGACACCAAGATAGGACCGGAGAAGCCCCAGAAACTCGAACATCGTCGACATGGAGCCGATGGCCAAGACCTGTAGACATCTTCTTCACGGGACCGGTGATGCCGAGACCTTGAAGACTTCAATCCACGGATCTCGAAGGCTGATCCTACCGGACCCCGAAGACCGAACCCGGCACGCCAAGTTCTTCCTCTCGGATCCGAGGACGCCGAGTACTTCACCCCGGACACCGAGACCCTGAACGACAAGTTCTCCTTCCCGGAAGCATTGACGCTCGTGCGACAAGATCTACCTCAGTTATCCAAGACCGATCCCGTCGAACCCTGTCGAACCCCGAACCCCTCGAACCCCAAGAGCTACCGAACCCTAATGTGTGAACCTTTTCCCGAGCCCTATTTTATAAATGCTATATATAAACTTGTTGCATATTAATTTGTCATACTCGCATGCATATTGTCATGTGGTTGGGGGGCACTATGCCGATTCACTGCCTAATTAAATATGGGGCCCATATGCAGGCAAATCCAGTCTTATATTGGCCTCATTTAAATTTGTGTAGCGAACCGGTGCTATCTTTTGCCTATTAAGACAACATTTATTTTGCGGGGTATCTAAATAACTTGAACCGTTTAATTAATTGTCGGGGCCCCGGTTCCGCTTAATATTGCCTAATTGCATCGCACCTTTGCCATATCATACATCATACATGCATCATGCCCGATCTTTTGCCGTAGTATTAAATATTGCATCCGGTGTTTCTTCTAGTGTTTTGGATCTTCGCGGATAAGGCCGTTGAGTTGATGCGAGTGTCGACCCGATCTTCGGTTGAACCTTCGGCAATGTTTTCAGGCGAGCACCTCCCCTTTCTACCTATCTTACTTTTATAGTATTTATTTCCCTCTTGTTGATCTATTGCTATCTATGTTGCAATGCTCTAGTTTTCGTACCCGTGTTATCCCTTGCAGCCTTATATTGCCTTGGACACCTCCTATTACCTGTTGTTTGGTAGATAGTTGGACCTGCGAGTCGTAGTCGATTGCTCAAGTGCTGTTGCGAGTCGCCAAGTACCACAGTTGTTGGAGTATTTGCCGCATGTTTATTGTTGGAGTTGATCATAACTTTATTTACTGTTTAACAACTAAAATTGAAGTAGGTAAGCAGAGGCACAGGTGGGCAATAGATGTTATTTGGTTGTTAACCGTCCACTTGTGTCCCGTAGGACCCCGAGTACACGATACCTGTTCCTTGAATTTTCGCGCTATCCACATCCGGGAGGATTATGGGACCCCCCCTGAGCCAGAGCTTGATTCCGTCTTATTTCTTGGGGCCACAACTAGTTCGAGGTTTTATTTACGATCCTGTACTTATGCCATGCTTTACTGCTTTATTATGATTGTGCGAGGAGCACCTGTACTGTTTAGGTAAGCGGAGTGTTTTCGCGGTATCGACAAGCCCAGTTTTGGGTTCCCAGTCGTTTACAGCCATTGTCGCAAACCTTGAGTCCGTCTCGGAGTCAGCTAACTTCGTTGCGGGTCTACTCAATGGGGTGGCCCCCTGAAATATTTCTGAATCCTGTGATGGCTTTGTCGTGAAGGCCTCGTTGGGTTTTGATTTGGTTTTTCCGAGGTTGATCGAGTGTGTGTTGCTATTTGTGCACCCCTGCAGGGTAAAACTTTCTGAAAGTCGTGTCCGCGGTTATGGACGACTTGGAGCACAGTATCTCGATCATAGACAACTATAACTAAAGTAGTGCTATAAATCTGACTTTATAATGACTAGTAATCAGCTTCACTATAATGGAATGGCTAAATAAAACTGCCAACAACTTCTTGTTTGGGTTGTCGCTTGAGACCATTGTATCTGACTAGTAAGTACTGCAACTACAACGGAATGGCTAAATAAAAGTACCAACAACTGCTGGGTTTTGGGGATATCTCATGCTAATTGGATCTGACTAGTAATTGTTGCAACTATAATGAAATGGTTAACTAAAAGTGCCCACTGCTTATTTTATCAGGATGAATATCTACACCTGACTAGTAAGTGCTGCAACGGTAACTGAATAAATAAAACTGCCAACTGTGTGAGTTTCCTCGGTTGACTTCCTCGTTTGGTCTCGAGGGGGAAACACCAGGATGGGTTTGTTTGATGGTAGTACCAGGTTAGTGCCAAATAGGTCTTTCTTACCCCTCTCTGATAGCCGACAGTTATACCGAGTCTCTTTAGATTGTTTAGTGCATGCTGCGCTGCCGTTTCAGTCCACCATACCTATGTAGGCGAGGACCGCCGAATTCTAGCCTCGCCGTGTACTGGCCTAAGTACTGACCGCTCTCTCTTTTTTTTCCTTTGCCCTTTGTCGGCACCCCTTTTGTTTAAGCAGGTTTTAAGATCGACGTCGTTAGCAGGGTTATCCTTACGGCTTGGCCTGGGCAGGGTTATGGACGCCATTGGTTGTTCCTCAGGGCTCTTAGCCCCATTTGCATCTTGTCCGTAGTCGGACGCTCTATCATTTTCAAGGTGATTTGGATCTTTGTATATTATATCTGTATTCTTGACTCATGGAGTCGTGTTGTATATATATATATATGTTCTGTGGGTCCCATCGAGGACTGTTGTGTAATGTTATTACTTCGTTTTCCACCCGCACGAAAGTGCCTGGTGGGCACCTTTGAATCGTTTATATGCGGGTTTGGCGGGAATCGCTGAAACTTGCATAGGGTCGATTCTGAGGGTGTTACAGAGTGGTATCAGAGCTCAGCAGTTGCGATACCCCACAAGTCCAGCCTGTAGGATAACCTAGCTAACGGCCGAAGTAGAGTGTCAAAACTATTTTTTCAAAATTGGTTGGATAGTTCTGATTAGGTCTGATTTTACTCCTTACTCTGTGCTGCTCTCCTCTCACCTCTGCGTGTTTTGAATCCGCTCTCTTCTCTCTCTTCGAGTCCAGGATTTCTCGTGGTTGGGCTCCCTCGTACCTTCAGGGTTTCGCTTCCTCCTTTGGTAACGGTGTTGCTACATCTGGTCTTCCTGCTATCCGAGGAATCCTTCGTCTGGTGGACTTCTCTTTGTCCTTCTCGTGCCTTCCGGTGTTTTCCGACGCGACGACATCATCTACGCCAGATCCGATGCAGAGTCTGCATCACTTCTTTGTTCCTGAACCTCGATTGTCGAGATCTTCAGTCTGATTCCGAGAATGGTTGCACGCTTTTCCACTGACTGTGCGGAGTAATAGTTTGGGTGCGTGATGGATTGGCCCCCATGCCGACTACCCCTTCTATTCGCTTTTGTACATTGAAGTGGATGAGAATGCATCGGTTCCCTCTTTCCATCGAAGATAGAGGTGGCCTTTATCTTTTGATACCTCTACCTCCGTCCTTTGTTTCTCCGGAGTGTTCTCTCAATGGACGTGAGCCCCGACCATTGTTGGTGGTGTCGCCAAATTCAATATGAAGAAGGAACCATCGTTAGTGGTGTCACGAGGATCTACACGAAGCGCGAAGGATCAGATCGCCGCCCTTCTTCCCGGTACCATGAGGCGGATCTCGAGGGCGAGATCCATTGTTAGTGGTGTCGGTGTGGCATCCATAAAAACCACTACTAGAAAATCGCGTTGTTTTTGTGCATTGCATCATCATGACCGCATGCTCATGTCATCATGCCACATTGCATTTGAGCATCGTCATCATCTTGCATTTGCTTGCATAAAACTATTTTCGCAAAGCCTGTTTTTGTTTTCTAAACGCCCCGTCTTGTTTTCAAATTAAAACCCGGTCTCGGATTATTTTGTTTTATGCTATCGGTTTGCAAAAGCCTGTTTAAATAAATAAAATATTTAATTATTTTGTAGGAGGCAGCGCTAGGCCCAAAAGCCCAGCGGCCACCTCCAGATAAAAATCGGCTATCCCTAACCCTTTTCTACCTAGTTCTAACCTACCCAGCCACTCCCAGCCCTCCACCTCACCTCCCTGAGCCACCTCACCCCCTGGCCCCCAATCCCCCCCCCCCCCGCCCCCCCCTCCATCCCCCTCCACCACCACCATCCTCCCGGTCCCACCTGACCTCTCCCTCTCTCCTCCTGGGCCCCACCCCAACCCCACTCAATCAACACACCTGTCCCACCCCCCCCCACACAACCAACACACACACACCCGGCCCCTGACCACTCCCCGGCCCCACCACCGCCTCTCTCCCCTCCCCACCCTCTCTCTCTCCCCGATGCGCTCGCCCCTCCCCTGGTCCTCTCCCACCTCCCGCCTCTCTCCTCTCTGCCCCCGTCGGTCGCCCTCCTTCCACCCCGCTCGGCCGCGCCTCCCCGCCTCCGGCAACTGCCGCCGCTCCCCCTCTGCCTCACCGCGCCTCGCCCCGCGCCCAGCGCCATCTCCTCCGGCCCTTCCCGAGCTCCGCCGCCCAACCTCCATGCGCCCGAAGCCCGCCGCGCCCTCCCGTTGGCCTCCTCGCCGCCTCGACCTTCTCCTCGCCGTGTCCGACGCGGCACACCCTCCTCCTCCTCGCCGTCGGCCGGCCGGCCGCCACCGCGCCCAGCGCCGCCACATCCTCGCCCAAGGCGTCGCCCCTCGGCGTCCTTTCCCGCCGTCAGCTGTCCTCGAGGCCGCCCGCCTCGCCTGCCTCCTCCCTCCTCACCACCGCTAGCTCCAGCCGCCACGATCTGTGCCTCCCGCTTCCCGTCCAGCGCCGCCACTCCAGGCTGGCGCCCGACTCTCGCACCCACAGCTCGGCGTCATTCGTAGGCCCCTGCGTGCTTTCCTCCGGCCGATCTTCCCCTTCTCGAGGGCGACCTCCTCTGTCCCTCACCGCCGCTGCGCTGTTTTCTCCCGAAGTCGCCAGGTGCCCTGCCATCACGGGTCTCCCGCCACCGCCTCATCCTTTTTGCAGAGCCCAGTTTGTAAGATGTTCAGTACATCGCGCCTCGTGAGTTTGGAAACCAAGTCCAACAACGTGCTGCTCAGTTTTGGGGGCTCCTGAGTTTTCCTCTACCTCAGTTTCTCCAGGTTTGCACTGATCCCAAACACCGTGAACCGGCACCGAGTGGAGGAGACACCAAGATAGGATCGGAGAACCCCCCCGAAACTCGAACATCGTCGACATGGAGCCGATGGCCAAGACCTGTAGACATCTTCTTCACGGGACCGGTGACGCCGAGACCTTGAAGACTTCAATCCACGGATCTTGAAGGCTGATCCTACCGGACCCCGAAGACCAAACCCGGCACGCCAAGTTCTTCCTCTCGGATCCGAGGACGCCGAGTACTTCACCCCGGACACCGAGACCCTGAACGACAAGTTCTCCTTCCCGGAAGCATTGACGCTCGTGCGACAAGATCTACCTCAGTTATCCAAGACCGATCCCGTCGAACCCTGTCGAACCCCGAACCCCTCGAACCCCAAGAGCTGCCGAACCCTAATGTGTGAACCTTTTCCCGAGCCCTATTTTATAAATGCTATATATAAACTTGTTGCATATTAATTTGTCATACTCGCATGCATATTGTCATGTGGTTGGGGGGCACTATGCCGATTCACTGCCTAATTAAATATTTGGCCCATATGCGGGCAAATCCAGTCTTATATTGACCTCATTTAAATTTATGTAGCGAACCGGTGCTATCTTTTGCCTGTTAAGACAACATTTAATTTGCGGGGTATCTAAATAACTTGAACCGTTTAATTAATTGTCGGGGCCCCGGTTCCGCTTAATATTGCCTAATTGCATCGCACCTTTGCCATATCATACATCATACATGCATCATGCCCGATCTTTTGCCGTAGTATTAAATATTGCATCCGGTGTTTCTTCTAGTGTTTTGGATCTTCGCGGATAAGGCCGTTGAGTTGATGTGAGTGTCGACCCGATCTTCGGTTGAACCTTCGGCAATGTTTTCAGGCGAGCACCTCCCCTTTCTACCTATCTTACTTTTATAGTATTTATTTCCCTCCTGTTGATCTATTGCTATCTGTGTTGCAATGCTCTAGTTTTCGTACCCGTGTTATCCCTTGCAGCCTTATATTGCCTTGGACACCTCCTATTACCTGTTGTTTGGTAGATAGTTGGACCTGCGAGTCATAGTCGCTTGCTCAAGTGCTGTTGCGAGTCGCCAAGTACCACAGTTGTTGGAGTATTTGCCGCATGTTTATTGTTGGAGTTGATCATAACTTTATTTACTGTTTAAAAACTAAAATTGAAGTAGGTAAGCAGAGGAACAGGTGGGCAATAGATGTTATTTGGTTGTTAACCGTCCACTTGTGTCCCGTAGGACCCCGAGTACTTGATACCTGTTCCTTGAATTTTCGCGCTATCCACATCCGGGAGGATTATGGGACCCCCCTGAGCCAGATCTTGATTCCGTCTTATTTCTTGGGGCCACAACCAGTTCGAGGTTTTATTTACGATCCTGTACTTATGCCATGCTTTACTGCTTTATTACGATTGTGCGAGGAGCACCTGTACTGTTTAGGTAAGCGGAGTGTTTTCGCGGTATCGACAAGCCCAGTTTTGGGTTCCCAGTCGTTTCTGACCATTGCCAAACCTTGAGTCCGTCTCGGTCAGCTAACTTCGCTATGGTCTACTCAATGGGGTGGCCCCCTGAAATATTTCTGAATCCTGTGATTGCTTTGTCGTGAAGGCCTCGTTGGGTTTTGATTTGGTTTTTCCGAGGTTGATCGAGTGTGTGTTGCTACCTGTGCACCCCTGCATGGTAAAACTTTCTGAAAGCCGTGTCCGCGGTTATGGACGAGCACAGTATCTCGATCATAGAAAACTATAACTAAAGTAGTGTTATAAATCTGACTTTATAATGACTAGTAATCAGCTTCACTATAATGGAATGGCTAAATAAAACTGCCAACAACTGCTTGTTTGGGTTGTCGCTTGCGACCATTGTATCTGACTAGTAAGTACTGCAACTACAACGGAATGGCTAAATAAAAGTACCAACAACTGCTGGGTTTTGGGGATATCTCATGCTAATTGGATCTGACTAGTAATTGTTGCAACTACAATGAAATGGTTAACTAAAAGTCCCCACTGCTTATTTTATCAGGATGAATATCTACACCTGACTAGTAAGTGCTGCAACGATAACTGAATAAATAAAACTGCCAACTGTGTGAGTTTCCTCGGTTGACTTCCTCGTTTGGTCTCGAGGGGGAAACACCAGGATGGGTTTGTTTGATGGTAGTACCAGGTTAGTGCCGAATAGGTCTTTGTTACCCCTCTCTGATAGCCGACAGTTATACCGAGTCTCTTTAGGTTGTTTAGTGCATGCTGCGCTGCCGTTTCAGTCCACCATACCTATGTAGGCGAGGACCGCCGAATTCTAGCCTTGCCGTGTACTGGCCTCAGTACTGACCGCTCTCTCTTTTTTTTCCTTTGCCCTTTGTCGGCACCCCTTTTGTTTAAGCAGGTTTTAAGATCGACGTCGTTAGTAGGGTTATCCTTCCGGCTTGGCCTGGGCAGGGTTATGGACGCCATTGGTTGTTCTTCAGGGCTCTTAGCCCCATTTGCATCTTGTCCGTAGTCGAACGCTCTATCATTTTCAAGGTGATTTGGATCTTTGTATATTATATCTGTATTCTTGACTCATGGAGTCGTGTTGTATATATATCTGTTCTATGGGTCCCATCGAGGACTGTTGTGTAATGTTATTACTTCGTTTTCCACCCGCACGAAAGTGCCTGGTGGGCACCTTTGAATCGTTTCTATGCGGGTTTGGCGGGAATCGCTAAAACTTGCATAGGGTCGATTCTGAGGGTGTTACACAATGCCACCTTTATAGCCACCCAGTTACGGTGTGGTGTTTGATGTCATCAAAGCATCCATCCGGTAAAGGTGATATGCTTGATCTCATGGTCAAAGGAATTAGATTACTATGTATCAGAAAGCATATAGCAATTGAACTATTAAAATGACTTGATCTCTATGCTACGCTTATCTATAGGAGTATGTCCATCATATCATTCTCCTAACGATATGATCTTGTTGTTAATAACATCTCAATGTTCATGATAGGGAAACCACAATCATTTATTAACCAACAAGCTAGTATTATATAGAGGCTTTACTAGGGACTTCAAATTAAGTTTACAAATCACACAAGTATTAATGTTTCCTTGTTAATACTATTATAGCATGAATGTAAACATTTATCATAAACACAAAGATATAATAATAACTACATTTATTATTGCCTCTAGGGCATATCTCCAACACATGATGCAACCATTCCACATTGTCATGACACATCCATGTACCCTTCCCCCTCCGGAGTGCTGAACCTTCTAGACCCTTCTAGAACATTTCAGGTGAAAACACCGGAATCATTTCCGAACTCCTAAACAGGACTTTCCTTATATGAATCTTATTCTCCGGACCATTCCGGATCTCCTCGTGATATCCCTGATCCCATCCGAGACTACGAGCAACATTTGGTCTCTTACTCATCATTCCATAACTACACAACAACATTGAATCCTTAAGTGTGTCTCCCTACGGTTCGTGAATTATGCGGACATGACTGAGACACTTCTCCGATCAATAACCAATAGAGTAATCTGGAAATTCATATGGATCCCACATATTTCTACGATTACTTTGCGATTGAATGAACCACTTACATACGATACCAATTCCCCTTTGTCTCACGATAGTTTACTTATCCGAGGTTTTGATCGTCGGTATCTCTGCATACCTAGTTCAACCTCGTTACCGATAAGTACTCTTTTCTCGTTCCCGTGATATGTGATCCCTTGTGATCCAGTCACATTCTTGCAAGCTAATTGGATGACATTCCACCGAGAGGGCCCAGAGTATATCTATCCGTCATATGGATGGACAAATCCCACTATTGATCCATGTGCCTCAACACATACTTTCCGAACACTCAATGCCACCTTTATAGCCACCCAGTTACGGTGTGGTGTTTGATGTCATCAAAGCATCCTTCCGGTGATGGTGATTATCATGATCTCATGGTCGAAGTAATTAGGTTACTATGTATCAGAAAGCATATAGCAAATGAACTATATTAAATGACTTGATCTTTATGCTACGCTTAACTATAGGAGTATGTCCATCATATCATTCTCCTAATGATATGACCCTGTTGTTTATAACATCTCTATGTTCATGATCAGGAAACCATGATCATATATTAACCAACAAGCTAGTTTAACAAGAGGCTTTACTAGGGACTCATTTATGTTTACAAATCACACAAGTATTAATGTTTCCGGTTAATACAATTATATCATGGTATGTAAACATTTATCATAAGCATGAAGATATGATAATAACCTCTTTATTATTTCCTATTGGGCATATCTCCAACATGCCTACACTCAGTGGGTCGATGAGGATGCTCGTGCTGCTACTGTTCTCACCTCCACTGTTCTACCCCAGTATGCTTCTAAGTTCATGAGTCTCCCTACTGTTGCTGCTCAGTGGGCACATCTTCGTCAGCGCTATCAGCCGTCTAGGGATGATCTTTACCTGTCCGTGGTTCGCTAGGAGCATGCTCTTCAGTAGGGTGATTCCACTATTGATGATTTCTATACTCAGAGTGCTGCTATCTGGCGTCAGCTTGATTCTCTCCGTACTGCTGTTCGTGGAACATGCTCGTGCAGCCAGATTGTGCGCTCAGATTTGGAGTTTCACCGCATCTATGAGTTTCTGTCTTGGCTCCTCCAGGAGGTTGAGCCCTGGCATGCTCAGCTGAATGCTCGTGGTCGTGTTCCGCTCTCTGAGGTGTTGTCTGAGCTTCGGGCTTAGGAGACCCGTCTCCATGGTGCTGGTCTTCTTGCGGTTCCATCTGTGCTTGCTACTCATGGTCCTCCTATGCCGTCTGCTCCCTCGACTCAGTCATGGTCCTCTGTGCCGCCGCCGATACTACCCACTCCTCCAGGTCAGGGTCAGATTCAGCACCAGCAGTCTCAGGGTCAGAGTAAACACCAGCAGGCTCGTGGTCAGGGTCGTCGTGGTTCTCTTCGTCACTGATATTACTGTAACAAGGATGGCCACACTTGGGCCACCTGTTATACACGTGATCCCGGTTTACGTCAATAGCACCAGGCTCGTGGGCAGTCGGCTCCTTCCGGATCTTCAGCAGTTGCTCTCTCCGATCAGGACATTATCAGGAGTCTTCGCGGTCTGCTTGCTGCTCTGTGCTCTTCTTGACGAACCGCTGCGGTTACATGATTCTTGAGCACTTGCGACCACCATCTTCTACACAGTCAGGTATGTCCCCGTGGTATCTGGATTCTGGAGCTTCTTTTCATATGACCTCTGAGTCTTCTTTTCTGTCTGCTCTTCGTTTTCTCCCTTCCCATGTCCGTGTTTTCACGGCTGATGGTACCTCTCTTTCTGTTTCTAGTCGGGGCACCCTTTCTACTTCTTGCTTTTCTGTTCCTGATATCTCTCATGTTCCTCTTCTTAAGATGAATCTGTTCTCTGCTAGCCAGCTTACTGACTCTGGTTGTCGCGTCATTCTTGATGCTGATTCTTGTGTTGTCCAGGACCGTCCTGCAGGCCACAGTTGGAGCCGACCCTCAGCCGTGACTCTTGGGACTTTGGGAGTTAGGCGGCCGTGTTCCTTCCACTGCCACTTCATCTTCCAGTTCTTCTCCGGTCGTCGCCTCTGCTACCAGCTCCTTTCAGCAGTGGCATCATCGTCTTAGTCACCTTTGTGACTCTCGCTTGTCGTCATTAGTTCATCGTGAAGGGAATATGCCCTAAGAGAAAATAATAAAGTGTTTATTATGTGTACTCCAAGTATATGATAGATGTTTATTTTTCATGCTATAATTGTATTAATACGGAAACATTAATACATGTGTGTTTAATAAACAAACAGAAAGTTCCTAGTTATGCCTCTCTCATAAACTAGCTCGTTGATTAACAAGATGATCAAGGTTTCCTGATCATCGACATTGGATGTTGTTAATAACGGGATCACAACATTAGTGTAATGGTGTGATGAACATTCATCCCAAGTATAGCATTATGATCAAAGTCATTGAGTTTATATTGCTATAACAACTTACGAAGTGATCCTAATCCTTAGACCATGAGATCATGTCAATCACTAACACCGGAGGAGTTTCTTGATAACATCAAACGTCACACCGTAACAGGGTGATTATAAAGATGGATTCAGAACTAATAAAGTGTTATGTTGAGGCTCATGGATCGAGAGTGGAATTTGTTCATCCCGATGACGGATAGATATACTCTGGGCCCTCTCGGTAATATCACATTGATTAGCTTGCAAGCAAGTGATTTGATCACTAGAATGTTATATCACAGGAACGAGAGAAGAGTGCATGTCAATAACGAGATAAAACTAGGTATGGAGATACCGATGATCGAATCTCGGACATGTAATATATCGTGAAACAAAGGGATTAATATACTAGTGTAAAAGGTTCCGACGATCACAAGAAAGTCATCGTTGAATGTGTGGGAGTCAGTATGGGTCTCCAGATCCCGCTTCTGATTATTGATCCGAGAGGGGTCTTGATCATGTACGCATTATTCACGAACCGTAGGGTGACACACTTAAGGGACACCGACATCCAATTGGAGCAAAAGTTTCATGCCGAAAGAATGAACAAGCGCAGGAATTTATTTCACTAGATACCAAACAGTTGGGTGAAATTGCATAAAGTGGTTATGCATGTGAAATAGATTTATAGCAAGGGGTTATTTGTGAATGTTTGTCATTAAAGTAATTGACAAAATTCTGAATAAAATAAAAGAGTTTTATTTAATGAGATTTTGCATTAAATTTGGTGGAAATTTAATGGCAAGTTTGAGTGGGATTTTGAGTGGAGGCATATGAATGTATTTTTGTGAGTGGAGTGTCCACCCACATGAATTAAGGAGGGGAGGGGGCAGCCCCCATGGCCGACGGCCACCCCCTTGGGTGCCCCCCTCCTCCTATAAAAGGATCCCCTCCTCTCACTTCTCACTTATACCTCCTCGTGAAGGATCTCTCTCCCCCTCTAGAATTTATCCCCCATGGTCTCGGACTAGCGAGATACATGTTCCCGGTGGCTATTCGGCAAGAAAGAGTTGTGCTTCCGCTGTATCGCTGGAGAGAGGAGGCGGAGGTTTCTCGGTGCCTCGAACGTGTGTGCGAGCACGGATGCGCTGCTGATTTGCGGTGCTAGGACTTCCTCTCGATCTTGAGATCGGCAAGAGATCGTCTACATCAACCACGAGTTGAACTCGTTAAGCTTTGTCAGTCTTCAAGGGTATGTTCTCTACGGATATACATCCGCCCGTTGTTTGTATCTAATAGATAGATCTTGGTACATAGTTCACATCGTAGGAAATTTTTTGTTTTCTATGCTGCGAACCCTACAGTGGTATCAGAGCCGGATCTATGCGTCGATACTTTGCACGGGTAGTACACATATGAGTATGTGGGCGATGATGATCATTTTATTGCTTCTTAGTTGTACTTTGGATATTGTTGGCATAGTGGGATGAAGCGGCCCGGACAAACTTTACATGTCCTCGCACATGAGACCTGTTCCACGCTTGACATGCAACTAATTTGCATAAGTGGCTAGCGGGTGTCTGTCTCTCCTACTATAGTCAATATCTATTTTGCAACGAGTTGTCAAAATTTTGGTTATCCTCGTTGTGGTTCATGTTCGTAGGTAAGAACGGTTCTATCTCGAAATCCCTAAGCCACGTAAAACTTGCAATGGATAAATTAGAGGCGTCTAGTTTAGATTTTTGTTGGGCTAGTGTTATGATATGGTGGTGTTGTAAGTAGAAGTATGAGATGATACTCTTACAACACACATAGCGTGTAAACTCCATAGACCTTGGATTTACACATATAGGTATGATAGTGATCATACCACGATGCACATGATAGAGATCATCTGCGGGAACCATAACATTTCACTAATAAACATGTGATGTTTGATAACATCTTATATTGCTTGTTTAGCGCTTTGTTAGCATAATAATATGATCCCTCATTTAAATATCAAGATAAGAATGTGTTCTTCCTTTAGTATGCACCGATTATGTTTCGTCGCTCCAAGACATCACGTGATGATCGGGTGTTCTTGGATCCACGACCATATTTCGGGTGTGAAACAGTTACACACGCGAATACTAAGGTTCTAACTTGGCGAGCCTAGCATGTACAGACATGGCCTCATAACACGGACAGAAAGTTTAAGCATGAGTCATATAGTTGATATGATGCCCATTTGATGCTCGCCTTTGAAGCTATACCGACTCACGTGATGATCGGACTTGGTATAGTGGATTTGGTTCATGTAATCACCAAAAAGGCACGAGGGATGTCGTTTTTGAGTGGGAGTTCATTCGTAATATGGATTAGTTGAACTCAATCCATCATACACTTAGTCTAAAATTTACAAATTCTGTTGTAGATGGCACCACCTGATTTCAATTTCAATGTGTTCATGGAGAAAGAGAAACTAGCAACGAACGGTAGCAACTTTACCGAATGGGCCATGAATTGGAGGATTCTCCTCTCTACTGCACAAAAGCAATACGTGCAAGAAGCACCACTAGGCCCCCCACCTTTTGAGGATGCCCCTGACGAGGAGAAGAATGTCTATCAGATTCGTCAGGAGGACAACAACTTAGTTCATTGCGGCATATTGTATGGGCTAGAGCCAAAACTTCGAAAGCATTTCGAAAACGGCAATGCATTTGATACAATGGGTGAGTTGAAAATGATTTTCGACACACATGCTGCTGTAGAGAGATACAACGCTTCAGAAAAGTTCTTTAGCTGCATGATGGAAGAGCACAACTCCGTTAGTGAGCATGTACTCAAGATGTCGGGTTACACCGATAAGCTTGTGTCCTTGGGAACAACTCCGTTAGTGAGCATGTACTCAAGATGTCCGACAATCACAAGAAAGTCATCGTTGAATGTGTGGGAGTCAGTATGGGTCTCCAGATCCTGCTTCTGATTATTGATCCGAGAGGGGTCTCGATCATGTCCGCATTATTCACGAACCGTAGGGTGACACACTTAAGAGACACCAACATCCAATTGGAGCAAAAGTTTCATGCCGAAAGAATGAACAAGCGCAGGAATTTATTTCACTAGATACCGAAACAGGTTTTCGGGTGAAATTGCATAAAGTGGTTATGCATGTGAAATAGAATTATAGCAAGGGGTTATTTGTGAATGTTTGTCATTAAAGTAATTGACAAAATTCTGAATAAAATAAAAGAGTTTTATTTAATGAGAGTTTGCATTAAATTTGGTGGAAATTTAATGGCAAGTTTGAGTGGGATTTTGAGTGGAGGCATATGAATGGATTTTTGTGAGTGGAGTGTCCACCCACATGAATGAAGGAGGGGAGGGGAAGCCCCATGGCCGGCGGCCACCCCCTTGGGTGCCCCCCTCCTCCTATAAAAGGAGCCCCTCCTCTCACTTCTCACTCACACCTCCTCGTGAAGGATCTCTCTCCCCCTCTATAATTTATCCCCCATGGTCTCGGACTAGCGAGATACATGTTCCCGGTGGCTATTCGGCAAGAAAGAGTTGTGCTCACCTGTATCGCCGAGCGAGGAGGCGAGGTTGCTCGGTTCCTCGAGCGTGTGCGAGCACGGATGCGCTGCTGATTTGCGCTTAGGACTTCCTCTCGATCTTGAGATCGGCAAGAGATCGTCTACATCAACCACGAGTTGAACTCGTTAAGCTTTGTCAGTCTTCAAGGGTATGTTCTCTACGGATATACATCCGCCCGTTGTTTGTATCTAATAGATAGATCTTGGTACATAGTTCACATCGTAGGAATTTTTTTTGTTTTCTATGCTGTGAACCCTACACATCGTGGTCTTCTGGGGTCTGTCTCAGGAGATGGGTCTTTGCATTGTCAGGTATGTACCGAGATGGGTCTGTATCTCAGCGACCTTTTGATTTAGTTCATTCTGATGTTTAGGGTCCGACTCCTTTCCCTTCGAAAGGGGGCCATCTCTACTATATTTTATTCATCGATGATTTTTCTCGGTACACTTGGTTGTATTTTATGCGCTCTCGGAGTGAAGTGCTCTCCATATATCAGTGTTTTGCGGCCATGGTCCGTACTCAGTATTCTACCCCCATTCGCGTGTTTCATGCTGATTCTGCTGCTGAGTATATCTCCCAGATGTTGCGAGGTGTTCTTGCTGAGCAGGGCACCCTTGCTCAGTTCTCCTGTCCTGGCGCACATGCCCAAAATGGCGTTGCTGAGCGTAAGCATCGCCATCTTCTTGAGACCACTTGTGCCATGATGATTGCTTCTTCTCTCCTGCCGCATTTCTGGGCTGAGGCTGTCGGTACGTCAGCTTACCTCATCAATATTTAACCTTCTTCTGCCTTGCAGGGTGGTATCCCTCTTGAGCGCCTCTCTGGACAGTCTCCAGACTACTCCATGCTTCTCTTATTTGGATGTGTTTGTTATGTTCTCCTTGCTCCTCGCGAACGCACCAAACTGACCGCTCACTCTGTTGAGTGTGTCTTTCTTGGATAGAGTGATTAGCATAAGGGCTATCGATGTTGGGACCCCGTTGTTCGTCGGATGCGTATCTCTTGTGATGTTACTTTTGATGAGTCGCATCCTTTCTATCCTCGTCCCACCGCTGGTACCTACCCGGTGGAAGATATCTCTTTTCTTATTTTTCCTAACACACCTCCTTCTACTCTTGTTGTGTCTTCTTCAGGATCCCCTCCCCCTGATATCTCTTCTTGGACACCATCCTCCTCTGCTCCGTCGAGTTCTCCTAGTTCTCCTTGTTATCCGGAGCCTTCCTCTGCTATTCCTTCTTCCTCATCGTCGTCTCCTGAGTCGTCTTCCTCTGATGAGCCTCCTTCTACTCGTCCTGTTCGTCAGCGTCGTGCCCCCAACCGTTACTCTCCTAGTCAGTATGGTCTTTCTGCTGCCTCCGAGCCGACTTCTTATCGGGATGCTGAGCATCATCCTGAATGGCAGCTGGCCATGGCTGAGGAGATTGTTGCGCTTGAGCGCACTGGCACCTGGGATATTGTCTCTCCCCCTCATGGTGTTCCTCCTATCACGTGTAAGTGGGTCTATAAGATTAAGACCCGCTCTAATGGATCTCTTGAGCGCTATAAAGCGCGTCTTGTGGCTCGTGGTTTTCAGCAGGAGCATGGTCGTGATTATGATGAGACCTTTGATCCCGTGGCCCATATGACCACGGTGCGTACTCTTGTTGTTGTTTCTTCTGTTCGTCACTGGTGTGTGTCCCAGCTTGATGTTCAGAATGCCTTCCTCAATGGTGAGTTGAGTGAGGAGGTTTATATGCAACCTCCTCTTGGTTATTCTGTTCCCGCAGGGATGGTTTGTCATCTTCGCCGTTCTCTTTATGGCCTCAAACAGGCTCCTCGTGCCTGTTTTGAGCGCTTTTCCTCTGTAGTGACTGCTGCTGGTTTATCCCCTAGTGCTCATAATCCAGCGCTGTTTGTTCACACTTCTCCTCGTGGATGCACTCTTCTTCTTCTCTATGTTGATGATATGATCATTACTGGTGATGATTCTAAGTATATCGCCTTTGTTAAGGCTCGTCTTCATGATTAGTTTCTTATGACTGGTTTTGGTCCTCTTCGATACTTTCTTGGGATTGAGGTTTCCTGCACTTTTGATGGCTTTTACATCTCCCAAGAAAAGTATATTCAGGGGATGCGCACACTGTTGAGACCCCTATGGAGCTTAATGTTAAGCTTCAACCTACTGATGGTGATCCTCTTACTGATCCGATGTGTTATCGTCATCTTGTTGGGAGTCTTGTTTATTTTGCTGTCACTCGTCCTGACATCTCTTATCCTATTCATCTTCTGAGTCAGTTTGTTTCTGCTCCTACCACTGTTCACTATAGTCATCTTCTTCGTGTTCTTCTTTATCTTCGTGGTACGATCACTCGTCGCCTTTTCTTTCCTCATTCCAGCTCCCTCCAGCTCCAGTGCTATTCGGATGCTACGTGGGCTTACTGTGTGTTTCTTGGTGGTTCGCTCATTGCTTGGAAGACGAAGAAACAGACAGCGGTTTCCCATTCGAGTGTTGAGGCTGAGTTGCGTGCTATGGCCTTGTTGACCTTGAGGTGACACGGTTACGGTGGTTACTTGTGGTTGGGGTCTCTCTTACCACACCCACTGGTTTTGTCTGATGACAGAGCTATTAGTGTTGCACGTGATCCGGTCAAGCATGAGCTTACCAAGCATATTGGTGTTGATGCTTTCTATACGTGCTTTCGGTGCAGGCTCAGTTGTTGAGCTTGGATGTGCCTTGATTCTGGGGCGGATTTCTTTATGAAGGAACATACCAGGGTGCAGCATGATTTCTTACTCTCCAAACTTAGTGTTGTGGATCCACCATGAGTTTGAGGGGGGGGGGTGTTAGATGTATATTTGTATATTGTAGTTTCCCCATATGTTAGGGGGTTTCCTGCATATTTGCACCTGTACCTGTATTATATATTGTGGCCTGTGGCCCCCAGAGGAATACAAGTTGCATATTCCTGACACCAAGTTTCTCTCCTCGACTGCCTTGTGAAGGTTTTCGAGGTTGGTTTGATTGCACACAACTATGGCACTGAGAACCTTTTACAATAGTGAAATTCAGAATTAAACTCATACTGGACATCTGAGACATCAAAACAAAATTAACGTTACATAAACAAGAATGCCAAACACTACTATCATCATTAACACTACCACAAATATGATTCACATGTTTATTAAAAAACTCTAAAAGTAAAAATGGAAAAGCCTCCAAACTCATAGCCTTTACCAATAAACTATCCATGTTTCGAAACAACATCTTTATTAGACTCTAAGACAACCTTAAAACCATCTCGACATAGAAGGGATCCGCTAACAAGATTCTTGTTCATAGTAGGAACATGCTGCATGATCTTTCCAGAAGTGAACTTCATGTGCACCGTGTCAACACCACAAACTAAAGCATGTGATCTGTGGCATCCCGCAAAACCACTACTAGAAAATCGCGTTGAATTTGTGCATTGCATCGTCATCATCATGTGTTGTTTGTCTAAAACTATTTTCGCAAAGCCCGTTTTGTTTTATAAAAAAGCCCCATCTTTAATCAAATATCAAACCCCGGGTCTCCGGATGATTTTTTATTTGTCTGCTGTCGGTTTGCAAACGGTGTTTGTAAAACAAATAAAAATATTTATTATTTTAGCGGGGGCAGTCGAATGGGCCGTTTTGACCCGAACGACCACCCCAGGATTTTACAAACGGACCACCTAATCGGCCCCTTCTAAATCCTAAAACTACCTGTTAAACTACCCACACACCCCCAGCCACATCACCCGGACCAATCAGCGGATGACACCTCACTCCACCCCTCACCCCACCCAACCAGAAAACGCCACTTGGCTGCCACATCACTCCCTCTCTCCACCTCTCTCTCACAACCACACAACACACACCACAGCCACACACGCACGCGCCCACCAGCCCCCTGCCCCTGGCCCCACGACTGGGACCCACCCCCACCGCGCGACCCCATCTTCTCCCTCCCCGCACGCCTTCCTTCCTCCTCCCCCGAGAACCTCTCCCTCCCCGACGCTCCCTCCACCACGGCTGCCTGGCCGGCCCGCCTCGAGGCAGCCCCCGCCTCCCGCTCTCGCTCGCCCGCGTCCTCCCTCCTCCTCTCCGCTCGGCGTCGCCTCCCCACCGAGCCGTCCCGAGCACCTCCATGGCCGCGCCTTCTTCACCGCCTCCGGTGCGCTGCCGTCCTCCCCGAGACGACCCACCCCACCAGCCGCTCACAGGCCTCCTCCGCCACCCCCCTCGCTCCTCCACGCTCAGCACCCGACGCTCTCCCTCTCCCCTCGCCTGGCTGCCTCCATCAGCCGCCGAGCGAGCTCCGCGCGCCTTCCCTCCTCCTTGGCGACCCCTTGCTCGGCCGCCTCCGGCCGTCCCGCCTTGCCCCCTCCTCCCTTGGCCGGCGCCCGGCATCGCGCCACTGCGCCTCCAAGGCCACCCGCCAGGCCCGCCTCGCCCACGGCCTCCGCCTCGCTCGCCTTTGCCGCTTGAGGCGCCACCTGCGACCGCAGTACCGCTCTCCTCCTCGCGCCTCCATGCCGCTCATGGGCGCCCCTTCAGCTATGATCCCTGCGGCGTGCCGCTTCGGTGAGGTTCCATTGGCTCCTCTGTAAGTGCCCTTGCACGCATCGAGTGTGACAGCTTGTGCCTCCCTACCCATGTCGCCTAGGTCGGCCGTGGACCGCTGGCCTCCACATTGTTTGGCCTGGCTACTTTGGTGACGTGGTGGGGTTTGCATCGTGTCATCTGGTGGTGTGGTGCCGTGAAGATGGGAGAAGTGGTGTGATGGCACCATAAATCAATTCCTTTTGACAACCGATGTTGTGGCACGAAGATCTTGGTGCCCCGAGAACCAACCGCGATAGAGCCACCCGGTGATTGATGCGAAGCCGAACCCAACCCGAACGTCACTAGAAGGACCATCGACAAGATCTTGTCGCGAACACGAACATCTACGACATGGAACAACAGGCCTCCTCGAATGCAGGCTCTTCTTCAAGGACGCCAAGTACTCCTATCTACAAGACCGACCCGGCCAAGTCGAGAACCCCGACAAGAACCACGACACGGATGCTCCGAGTTCTCCACCGAGGAAACCAAGGTCGTCTCCCTGGAACCGAAGGACGACAAGTTCTTCGCCCCGGACACCGGAACCCCGTGCGACAAGTGCTTCATCCCGAACGCCATGACCGACAACATGACCCGAAGACCCCGGATGCGCCAAGACCTACCCCCGATATCCGAGAACGATCCCGTCGAGACCGATCCGTCGAACCCTGGACCTGAGACCGGCCCCGAACCCCGGAACCCCAAGTCCGTCGAGACCCCTCAATGTGTGACCCCTTTTCTCGAGCCTTATTTTATAAATGAAATAAAACCTGTTGCATATTAACTTGTCATTCTTGCATGCATGCTTGTCATGTGGTTTGGGGGCCTTATGCCGATTCACCTAATAATTAAATATGGGGCCCATATGCGGGAAAATCTAGCCTTATATTGGCCTCATTTAAACTTGTGTAGCGAACCGGTATCTTATCTTGCCTTGTTATAACAACATTTAAATTGCGGGGCTTCTAAATAACATGAACCACCTAATTAATTGTCGGGACCCCGGTTCCGCTTAATATGACCTAATTGCATCGCACCTTGCCATGTAATACATCATACATGCATCATGCCGATCTTTTGCCGTAGTATTAAATATTGCATCCGGTGTTTCTTCTAGTGTTTTGCTTCTTCGCGGATAAGGCCGTTGAGTTGATGTGAGCTTCGCCCCGATCTTCGGATGAACCTTCGACAATGTTTTCAGGCGAGCATCTCCCCCTTTCTACCTATCTTACTTTTATAGTATTTATTCCCTCCTGTTGATCTATTGCTATCTGTGTTGCGATGCTTTAGCTTCCGTACTGTGATATACTGCAGCCATATATTGCCTTGGACACATCCTATTACTTGTTTGGTAGATAGTTGGATTTGCGCGTCGTAGTCGCTTGCTCAAGTGCTGTTGCGTGTCGTCAAGTGCCACAGTTGTTGATGTATTGCCGCATGTTGATGTTGGAGATGATCCTAGTTTTACTTATCGTTCACTTTAAATTCCTGTTTAACAACTAAAATTGAAGTAAGCAGAGGCATCGGTGGGTGATAGATAATATTTGGTTTCGAGCATACTTGTGTCCCGTAGACCCAGTACTTGATACATGTTCCTTGATTTATCGCTATCCACATCCGGGAGGTATATGGGACCCCCCGAGCGAGCTTGATTGATCTCTTATTTCTTGGGGCCACAAACTAGTTTGAGGTTTTATTTACGATCCTGTACTTATGCCATGCTACTTATGTATTTACGATTGTGCGAGGAGCACACTGTACTGTTTAGGAATTGTGACCCGTTTTCGCGGTATCGACAAGCCCAGCCACACTTTCGGGTTCCCAGTCGTTTACAGCCGGCCCCACAAACCTTAAGTCCGTCTCGAAGTCAGCTAACTTCGTTGCGGGTTCTACTTTAAGGGGTGGCCCCCTGAAATATTTCTGAATCCTGTGATTGTTCAGTCGTGAAAGCCTCGTTGGGTTTTGATTTGGTTTTTCCGAGGTTGATCGAGCGTGTGTTGCTATTGGTGCACCCCGGTAAAACTTTAAAATCCGTGTCCGCGGATATGGACGACTTGGAGCACAGTATCTCGATCATAGACAAGCATAACTAAAGTTTATTGCTATAAATTTGACTTTATAATGACTAGTAATCAGCTTCACTATAATGGAATGGCTAATAATACTGCCCACAATTGCTTGTTTGAATTGCCATGCGACCATTGTACGACTAGTAAATCTTGCAACTACAACGGAATGGCTGAATAAAAGTACCAACAACTTTGGGTTTTGGGTTTATCTCATGCTATCTCAGATGTCGATTAGTAATTGTTGCAACTACAACGGAATGGTTAACTAAAAGTGCCCACCGCTTATTTTATCGGGACGATTAACTAAACCGACTAGTAATTGCTGCAACGATAATGAATAAGTAAACCGCCAACTGTGGGTTCCTCGGTTGACTTCCTCGTTTGGTCTCGAGGGGAAACACCGGGATGGGTTTGTTTGGTGTTTGCAGGTTGGATCCGGATAGGTCACTCTTATCCCTCTCTCGATAACCGCCATTGTATCGAGTCTCTATAGGTTGTTTAGTGCATCTTGCCGCCGCTTGATCCACCATACATATGTAGGCGAGGACCGCGAATTCTAGTCTCGCTGCATCGGCCTCGATCGACGCCCTCTTTTTCCTTTGCCCTTTGTCGGCACCCTTTGTTTAAGCAGGTTTGAGATCGGCGTTAGCAGGTTACCCTTCCGCTTGGCTGGCAGGGTTACGGACGCCATTGGTTATTCTTCGGGCTCTTAGCCCCATTTGCATCTTGTCCGTAGTCGGACGCTCCATCTTTTCAAGGTGATTTGGATCTTTGTACCGTAAATCTGTATTCTTGACTCATGGAGTCGCTGTTATATATATATCTGTTCTGTGGGTCCCATCGAGGACTGTTGTGTAATGTTATTACTTTGTTTTCCACCCGCACGAAAGTGCCTGGTGGGCACCTTTGAATCGTTTCTATGCGGGTTTGGCGGATTTCGCTAAAACTTGCATAGGTCCGATTCTGAGGGTGTTACATGATCCATCCCCATTAGGACGGAAGAATCCCGGGTGACCTGATAAGAAGTGAACATAGAGATGTCATCACACACATGAACATTAGCAGTTGTATCAATACACCAACACCATGATTGAAAAGCAAAAGAATAGTAAATAAATTACTGTATCCATCAATGTTGATGGAACTCCCAATTTTCCCTCTGCGATATGCATGTTCTGGACAATCCTTGGAAAAATGGCCGAGCTCTCCACGGGTAAAGCAACTTAGCTCAGCTTTGTTTGTCTTCTTCTTCTTGAAGGTTGTAGTATTTGTAGGCTTGATAAAGGAGGGCTTGTTGTTCCCTTTGTCTTGAAGAAGGTTTTCTTATGCACCATGTTGACACTATACTGACCCTCGCCTCCTTTTATCAACAGTGTCCTTAGCCTGATCCTTTATAACACCCCGACCTTTTCGAACCAGCGGCTGTCACTCCTGGCAGCTCAATAGGATCTCTATACTAACCCTATAGACCAACACTAGTCTTTCTGCGCACTTTGTCCTCACTGCTTGCACCCGACCCACTTCCCGGTAGGTCACCCATTCTCAAATTTCTCTAGGCCAATCATGCTTAATCTCATAGTTCTTTTTAGATGAGCTTCCGGAAAAAAAGTTGCGACTTGTTGGTATGGGTATACTATCAATCCTATTAAGCCATGCATCAGGGTCTCACATACATCCACCCTAAGAAAATCAACACCCTCATCGATGAAGCACAAGTCAGAAATGTCCCCTCTTGGCATACGTCTGTGCATCTAGTGCCAGCACATGTGTCATGTCAAGTCCACTCGCAGCCACACACGCCATACTCCACATGTCCGTCCTGACCCGCACACGCCCGTGTAACCACGAGGGTCGGCTCTGATACCACTTGTAACGCCCTGACCTCTTTGGACCAGCGGTTTTCACTCCTGAAAGCTCAATAGGATCTTTAGACTAACCCCACAAACCAACACTATTCTTTCCACGCACTTTGTCCTCACTCGTGCGCACTCGGTACCCACTTCCCGTACGATCATCCATCCTCATATAGCTCTAGGTCAAGCACGCTTAATCTTAGAGTTCTTTTCAAATGAGCTTTCAGAAAAGAAGTTGTAACTTGTTTGTATGGGTATACTATCAATCATATGAAGCCATGCGTCAGGGTCTCACAGCCTTCTCTTCAACATTAAGAGACGCTATCAGATATTCAACTGATATCTCCTATCTCTTGTGTTTGAGAGTCTTGGCGAAGTTTCTTCAAGAAGAAGGCAACTTTGCAATGAAGAAGCCAACCACAAACTTGTTGGGTAAGACACACACAAGGAGTTCGAGCTCCTTGCTAAAGCACTGTATCTCATGAGCTTGTTCAACTACAGAATAATTGTTAACCATCCTGTAATCATGGAGGTTCTCCATGATATACAGTTCACTTCCAGCATCTGCTACACCGAACTTAGCGCCAGTGTGTAACACCCTCAGAATCGGACCTATGCAAGTTTCAGCGATTTCCGCCAAACCTGCATAGAAACGATTCAAAGGTGCCCACCAGGCACTTTCGTGCGGGTGGAAAACGAAGTAATAACATTACACAACAGTCCTCGATGGGACCCACAGAACAGATATATATATAACAGCGACTCAACGAGTCGAGAATACAGATATAATATACAAAGATCCAAATCACCTTGAAAATGATAGAGCGTCCGACTACGGACAAGATGCAAATGGGGCTAAGAGCCCTGAAGAATAACCAATGGCGTCCATAACCCTGCCCAGGCCAAGCCGGAAGGGTAACCACCTATGACGTCGATCTCAAAACTGCTTAAACAAAAGGGGTGCCGACAAAGGGCAAAGGGAAAGAGGAGCGTCGATCTTGAGGCCGAGACAGCGAGACTAGAATTCGGCGGTCCTCGCCTACATAGGTATGGTGGACTGAAGCGGCAGCGGCAGCATGCACTATACAAACTATAGAGACTCGATACAACTAGCGGCGATCAGAGAGGGGTAAGAAAGTCCTATTCGGAACCATCCTGATGCTACCACCAAACAAACCCATCCTGGTGTTTCCCCTCGAGACGAGAAGTCAACCGAGGAACTCACACGTTGGCAGTTTTATTTATTGATTATCGTTGCAGCAATTACTAGTCGGTATAGATAATCATCCCGATAAAATAAGCGGTGGGCACATTTAGTTAACCATTCCGTTGAAGTTGCGACACTTACTAGTCAAATACAATTAGCATGAGATATCCCAAAAACCCAGTGGTTGTTGGTACTTTTATTTAGCCATTCCGTTGTAGTTGCAATACTTACTAGTCGATACAATTGTCATGACGACAAACCAAACAAGCAATTGTGGGCAGTTTTATGTAGCCATTCCATTATAGTGAAACTGATTACTAGTCATTATAAAGTCAAATTTATAGCACTACTTTAGTTATAGTTGTCTATGATCGAGATCATGCTCCAAGTCGTCCATAACCGCGGACACGGCTTTCAGAAAGTTTTACCCGGCCGGGGTGCACCAATAGCAACACACGCTCGATCAACCTCGGAAAAACCAAAACAAAACCCAACGAGGCCTTCACGACAAAGCAATCACAGGATTCAGAAATATATCAGGGCCACCCATTGAGTAGACCATAGCGAAGTTAGTGACTCGAGACGGACTCAAGGTTTGCGTCAATGGTCACGATCGGGAACCCAAAACTGGGCTTGTCGATACCGAAAACACTCCGCTTACCTAACGATGCAGTGTGCTCCTCACAAACGTAAATAATACATAAAACATGGCATAGGTACAGGATAGTAAATAAAACCTCAAACTAGTTTGTGGCCCCAAGAAATAAGATGAATCAAGCTCGCTCGGGGTCCCATAATCCTCCCGGATGTGGATAGCGATAAATCAAGGAACAGGTATCAAGTACTCGGGGTCTCACAGGACACAAGTGGATGATTAACAACCAAATAACATCTATTACCCACTTGTGCCTCTGCTTACTTACTTCAATTTTAGTTGTTAAACAGGAATTAAAGTGAACGATAAGTAAAGCCATGATCATCTCCAACCTCAAACATGCGGCAATACACCAACAACTGTGGCACTTGACGACACGCAACAGCACTTGAGCAAGCGACTACGGCGCGTAAGTCCAACTATCTATCAAACAACAGGTAATAGGATGTGTCCAAGGCAATATAAGGCTGCAAGGGATATCACGGGTACGGAAACTAGAGCATCGCAACACAGATAGGAATAGATCAACAGGAGGGAATAAATACTATAAAAGTAAGATGGGTAGAAAGGGGAGATGCTGCTGAAAACATTGTCGAAGGTTCAACCGAAGATCGGGTCGACACTCGCATCAACTCAACGGCCTTATCCGCGAAGAAGCAAAACACTAGAATAAACACCGGATGCACTATTTAATACAACGGCAGAAGATCGGGCATGATGCATGTATGATGCATGACATGGCAAAGATGCGATGCAATTAGGCCATATTAAGCGAAACCGGGGTCCCGACAATTAATTTAACGGTTCAAGTTATTTAGCTACCGCGCAATTTAAATGTTGTTTGGACATGGAAAAAGATAGTACCGGTTTGCTACACAAATTTAAATGAGGCCAATATAAGACTAGATTTGCCCGCATATGGCCCCATATTTAATTATGAGGTGAATCGGCATAAGGCCCCCAAACCAAATGACAATATGCATGCGAGTATGACAATTTAATATGCAACAGGTTTTATGTTTAGCATTTATAAAAATAGGGGTTCGGATAAGGGTCACACATTAGGGGTCTCGACGGTCTTGGGGTTCGAGGGGTTCGGGGTCGGTCTCAGGGTTCGGATCTGGGGTTCGTCCTCGGTGGGAGCGTTCTCGGATAACAGAGGTAGAACTTGGCGTTTCGCGAAGAGGACTTGGTTCGGCGTCGGGGCGCATCGGACTCGCCCTGGTCGGTGTCGATCTTGTCGTTGCGAAGATCTTGTCGGTCCGCGTACCGGGAAGTAGTACTTGTCGCACCAGGGTCTCGGTGTCCTCGGATCCGATTGAAGGTCTTGGCGTCCGGCGGGATCGGTCCTCGGGTCTCCAAAAGTGGATCTAAAAGTTTCCGTGATGTAGGTCTTGGCGTGCTGAAAAGAAGATCTTGGGTCCCACATTCATCGGTTCCATGACGGCGATCTTGTTTCAATTGTCTGCGATGAAGAACTTGTCGTCGAGGTTGCGGTAGTAGCGTAGCATCCACACTGCCGTGCAGTCTACTCAAGGTCGGGGTCGTCGGCTTCTAAGCGACATAGGGATCGTGGGGAGCCTATTGTAGTCTCTGCACAACAAGTAGCACCAGCAACCACATCGTGAACCGCTTCTCTCGGCGGTAACTCCACACGCAGAAGGACACCGGCGAGGACAGGGTCAAGGCATCGACGCTAGGGCAGCAAGGCGAACGGGGCTCCGCGCGACAAGGAGCACACGGGGAGAGGCCCAGAGCCGAGTCGAGGCATGAGGGCGGCGTCGGCGGATCCGCACAGAGAAGACGGTGGCAGAGGGCTCCCGGCGGACGACGAGGAGGTGGCCGCGGGGTGATGACCAGCAGGCGGTGAGGGGGGCACCGGCAGGGACGGTGAGGGAGGTTGGGGCCGCGGGCTGAGGGAGAGAGGAGAGGGGTCGGTCTAGAGGGGAGAGACGGGGCGAGGCTCAGGGAGAGGTGGGGCCACGGGGGAGGTGGCAGGTGGGGGTGAGTGGGTGGGCCAGACGCGTGGGCCAGGGGGTGGGGAGAGGGTTGACCCGGGAGAGAGAGGGAGGACTGCGGGATGGGGCCAGGCACGAGTGGCGCCCAGGTGTAAGGGAGAGGGTGGCTGAGTGGGTGCCGTGTGTTTGTGTGAGAGAGGGGGGAAAAGAGGGGGATTGATGAGGTGGCAAGGTGGGTAGGGAATTGGGGAAGGGGTGAGGTGGCGAGCTGTGAGAGGTGGGTATAATAGGATTGGGTGGGGATAGGTTTAGGGTTTGGGGCTTTGTGTTAGTTTGTAAATATTTACGGTGTTGTTTTTGTTTCAAATCTTTTTAGCAAATAACTTGTAGGCAAATAATTTGACAGGTAATTATAAGACTTATTTTGAAATAAGAGAAGGGCATTTTTAGAAAACAAAAATAGGCTTATTGGAAATAGTTTCAGACAAACGAATACATGATGATGACGATGCAATGCACAAAAACAACGCGATTTTCTGGTAGTGGTTTTGCGGGATGCCACAATTCGACACCACTAACAATGGATCTCGCCCTCGAGATCCGCCTCATGGTACCGGAAGGAAGATCGGCGATCTACGTCTTCTCGCTTCGTGTAGATCCTCGCGACACCGCTAACAAGAGGTCGTTGTCCATGATCGTCAAGAGAACACTCCGGGAACAAAGGGCGAAGGCAGAGGTATCAACAAATAAAGCCACCTCTAACTTCGATAGAAAGAGAGAACCGATGCATTCTCATCCACTTCGATGTACAAAAGCGAATAGGAGGGGTAGTCGGCATGGGGGCCAATCCATCACGCACCCAAAATATTACTCCGCACAATCAGTGGAAAAGCGTGCAACCATTCTCGGAATCAGACTGAAGATCTCGACAATCGAGGTTCAAGAACAAAGGAGTGATGCAGACTCTGCATCGGATCTGGCGTAGATGATGTCGTCGCGTCGGAAACATCGGAAGGCACGAGAAGGAACAAAGAGAAGTCCACCAGACGAAGGATTCCTCGGATAGCATGAAGACCACATGTAGCAACACCGTTACCAAAGGAGGAAGCGAAACCCTGAAGGTACGACGGAAACCCAACCACGAGAAATCCTGGACTCGAAGAAAAGATAAGAGGTGGATTCAAAACGCGTAGAGGTAAGAGGAGAATAGCAGAGGGGTAAGGAGTAAAATCAGACCTAATCAGAACTATCCAACCGATTTTGAAAAATAGTTTTGACACTCTACTTCGGCCGTTAGCTAGGTTATCCTACAGGCTGGACTTGTGGGGTATCGCAACTGCTGAGCTCTGATACCACTCAGAACACCCTCGAATCGGACCTATGCAAGTTTCAGCGATTTCACCAAACCCGCATAGAAACGATTCAAAGGTGCCACCAGGCACTTTAAATGCGGGTGGAAAACGAAGTAATAACAGTACACAACAGTCCTCGATGGTACCCACAGAACAGATATATATAACAGCGACTCAACAAGTCGAGAATACAGATATAATATACAAAGATCCAAATCACCTTGAAAATGATAGAGCGTCCGACTACGGACAAGATGCAAATGGGGCTAAGAGCCCTCAAGAATAACCAATGGCGTCCATAACCCTGCCCAGGCCAAGCCGGAAGGGTAACCCTGCTAACGACGTCGATCTCGAAACCTGCTTAAACAAAAGGGGTGCCGACAAAGGGCAAAGAGGAGGCGTCGATCGAGGCCAAGACAGCGAGGCTAGAATTCGGCGGTCCTCGCCTACATAGGTATGGTGGACTGAAGCGGCAGCGGCAGCATGCACTATACAAACTATAGAGACTCGATACAACTAGCGGCGATCAGAGAGGGGTAAGAAAGTCCTATTCGGATCCAACCTGATACTACCACCAAACAAACCCATCCTGGTGTTTCCCCCTCGAGACCAGACGAGGAAGTCAACCGAGGAACTCACACCATTGGCAGTTTTATTTATTCAGTTATCGTTGCAGCAATTACTAGTCAGGTATAGATAATCATCCCGATAAAATAAGCAGTGGGCATGTTTAGTTAACCATTCCGTTGTAGTTGCGACACTTACTAGTCAAATACAATTAGCATGAGATATCCCAAAAAACCCAGCAGTTGTTGGTACTTTTATTTAGCCATTCCGTTGTAGTTGCAATACTTACTAGTCAGATACAATTGTCGCAGGCGACAAACCAAACAAGCAATTGTGGGCAGTTTTATGTAGCCATTCCATTATAGTGAAACTGATTACTAGTCATTATAAAGTCAAATTTATAGCACTACTTTAGTTATAGTTGTCTATGATCGAGATACTGTGCTCCAAGTCGTCCATAACCGCGGACACGGCTTTCAGAAAGTTTTACCCGGCCGGGGTGCACCAATAGCAACACACGCTCGATCAACCTCGGAAAAACCAAAACAAAACCCAACGAGGCCTTCACGACAAAGCAATCACAGGATTCAGAAATATTTCAGGGGGCCACCCCATTGAGTAGACCCGCAACGAAGTTAGCTGACTCCGAGACGGACTCAAGGTTTGCGTCAATGGCTGTAAACGACTGGGAACCCAAAACTGGGCTTGTCGATACCGCGAAAACACTCTGCTTACCTAAACAGTACAGTGTGCTCCTCGCACAAACGTAAATAATACAGTAAAACATGGCATAGGTACAGGATAGTAAATAAAACCTCAAACTAGTTTGTGGCTCCAAGAAATAAGACTGAATCAAGCTCTGGCTCAGGGGGGTCCCATAATCCTTCCGGATGTGGATAGCGCGATAAATCAAGGAACAGGTATCAAGTACTCGGGGTCCTACAGGACACAAGTGGACGGTTAACAACCAAATAACATCTATTGCCCACCTGTGCCTCTGCTTACTTACTTCAATTTTAGTTGTTAAACAGGAATTAAAGTGAACGATAAGTAAAGCCATGATCATATCCAACCTCAAACATGCGGCAATACACCAACAACTGTGGCACTTGACGACACGCAACAGCACTTGAGCAAGCGACTACGACGCGTAAGTCCAACTATCTATCAAACAACAGGTAATAGGATGTGTCCAAGGCAATATAAGGCTGCAAGGGATATCACGGGTACGGAAACTAAAGCATCGCAACACAGATAGCAATAGATCAACAGGAGGGAATAAATACTATAAAAGTAAGATGGGTAGAAAGGGGGAGATGCTCGCCTGAAAACATTGTCGAAGGTTCAACCGAAGATCGGGTCGACACTCGCATCAACTCAACGGCCTTATCCGCGAAGAAGCAAAACACTAGAATAAACACCGGATGCACTATTTAATACAACGGCAGAAGATCGGGCATGATGCATGTATGATGCATGACATGGCAAAGATGCGATGCAATTAGGCCATATTAAGCGGAACCGGGGTCCCGACAATTAATTTAACGGTTCAAGTTATTTAGCTACCCCACAATTTAAATGTTGTTTGGACATGGCAAAAGATAGTACCGGTTTGCTACACAAATTTAAATGAGGCCAATATAAGACTAGATTTGCCCGCATATGGCCCCATATTTAATTATGAGGTGAATCGGCATAAGGCCCCCAAACCAAATGACAATATGCATACGAGTATGACAATTTAATATGCAACAGGTTTTATATTTAGCATTTATAAAAATAGGGGTTCGGATAAGGGTCACACATTAGGGGTCTCGACGGTCTTGGGGTTCGAGGGGTTCGGGGTCGGTCTCAGGGTTCGGATCTGGGGTTCGTCCTTGGCGGGAGCGTTCTCGGATAACAGAGGTAGAACTTGGCGTTTCGCGAAGAGGACTTGGTTCGGCGTCGGGGCGCATCGGACTCGCCCTGGTCGGTGTCGATCTTGTCGTTGCGAAGATCTTGTCGGTCCGCGTACCGGGAAGTAGTACTTGTCGCACCAGGGTCTCGGTGTCCTCGGATCCGATTGAAGGTCTTGGCGTCCGGCGGGATCGGTCCTCGGGTCTCCAAAAGTGGATCTAAAAGTTTCCGTGATGTAGGTCTTGGCGTGCTGAAAAGAAGATCTTGGGTCCCACATTCATCGGTTCCATGACGGCGATCTTGTTTCAATTGTCTGCGATGAAGAACTTGTCGTCGAGGTTGCGGTAGTAGCGTAGCATCCACACTGTCGTGCAGTCTACTCAAGGTCGGGGTCGTCGGCTTCTAAGCGACATAGGGATCGTGGGGAGCCTGTTGTAGTCTCTGCACAACGAGTAGCACCAGCAACCACATCGTGAACCGCTTCTCTCGGCGGTAACTCCACACGCAGAAGGACACCGGCGGGGACAGGGTCAAGGCATCGACGCTAGGGCAGCAAGGCGAACGGGGCTCCGCGCGACAAGGAGCACACGGGGAGAGGCCCAGAGCCGAGTCGAGGCATGAGGGCGGCGTCGGCGGATCCGCACAGAGAAGACGGTGGCAGAGGGCTCCCGGCGGACGACGAGGAGGTGGCCGCGGGGTGATGACCAGCAGGCGGTGAGGGGGGCACCGGCAGGGACGGTGAGGGAGGTTGGGGCCGCGGGCTGAGGGAGAGAGGAGAGGGGTCGGTCTAGAGGGGAGAGACGGGGCGAGGCTCAGGGAGAGGTGGGGCCACGGGGGAGGTGGCAGGTGGGGGTGAGTGGGTGGGCCAGACGCGTGGGCCAGGGGGTGGGGAGAGGGTTGACCCGGGAGAGAGAGGGAGGACTGCGGGATGGGGCCAGGCACGAGTGGCGCCCAGGTGTAAGGGAGAGGGTGGCTGAGTGGGTGGCGTGTGTTTGTGTGAGAAAGAGAGAGAGGGGGGAAAAGAGGGGGATTGATGAGGTGGCAAGGTGGGTAGGGAATTGGGGAAGGGGTGAGGTGGCGAGCTGTGAGAGGTGGGTAGAATAGGATTGGGTGGGGATAGGTTTAGGGTTTGGGGCTTTGTGTTAGTTTGTAAATATTTACGGTGTTGTTTTTGTTTCAAATATTTTTAGCAAATAACTTGTAGGCAAATAATTTGACAGGTAATTATAAGACTTATTTTGAAATAAGAGAAGGGCATTTTTAGAAAACAAAAATAGGCTTATTGGAAATAGTTTCAGACAAACGAATACATGATGATGACGATGCAATGCACAAAAACAACGCGATTTTCTGGTAGTGGTTTTGCGGGATGCCACACAGTGCCTCCCAGAGCTCATTTCCATTTGTAATGTGAATGTACAGATCAAATAATTTGTTGTCAAGAACACTCAGAACGCATCCCACAAAGGTAGTATTGGCTTCCTCAAACTTGTTCTGATCCTCGTCGGGTATAGTTCCTTCAGGTAAGCCTTTACTTGCCTCGAATACTTTCAGAGCTCGCAGCCAAAACGTGGCCTTGTACTGCCACCTCTTGAAGTGTACTCCGATAAACTTATGCGCCTTCAGTGCATCAACGAAGTGTCGCATGTTTAACTTTGGAAATTGCCTATAATAAGGTTTTTGGATTGTAGTATTATTAGGCATAATTTCCATATTTAATTTCAGAATATAAATCAGGGTTACATCATGTACGATCATGTGAAACTCTAACACATGGGCCGAGGCCATGTCACGCAAGAGTTCGGGTCAGTTACAGTAGCCCATGATCTGGGAGTGACCCGAACCGACTAATTGTTGACACGTCTATTAAAACCACATTAGTTTCTCCTGAGCGGCAAAAAGATAAGCTCGGATCAAGGCTCACTTTGCAAACTGTGACGCGTGCGCATCGTGATAAGATGGGCAAGGGTGGGCGAACGAGTGCCATCGCCGGAGGAGCGCGTGTGTAGTACTTCTCTTCTCACTCACTTACAAAGTGGTGAGACACTCCACCTTATAAGGTGGTGTAACTCTCCTCCAACTTATCATGTGGTACTAAATTTTAGCTCTCACTCCTCTTACGACACATATGTGAGCTGCCATCAACTTGGGCTACTGACATATGGGCTTCCACACACATGGGGTTTGAGATTTAAGAAAAATCTGAAATATCACATGAGCCAAAGGATTTAGCCCATATTTCTAATAATCCCTCACCACATCTTAAATTTCCATTTAAAAATTTGTCAATCCCCGTTACTTGTTTATATACCTGTGTTTCAGCAAGATTACTTATAATCTATCTTCTCCAACTAATATCATAAATATATTTCAAAATTGTTGAATGGGCTACAAAACAATCTAAGGCAAGGATACGTATTGGTGTTTGAGACTTATGTTGGTCAATTTGGAGATGTCGAAACGATATTGTTTTTAACAAGAAGAATAACACTATTTTTTGCAGGTAATACATATGGTGGCTCACTGGGTGCAGCTTTGGACATACCTTCTCCCTATGAACCAGCCGGATGCCATGGCTATTGGATGCAACCGTTGGCCGCACACGATATATTTTTCTAGGCTGGGTGGTGGCATTTTAGAGACCACATGATGTTTAGTGGCTATATGCTTTTTTTATTTTTCACTCATTAATCTCCGTATGAACTTTGAGTGACCCTTGAACTATAATAATTTTACTTGATGCTCTGGTGACTCGTTAATAAAAGAATGTGTGCATCACTTGATGCAGATGCCAAAGGTTCTACCCCTTTTCGAAAAAAACCAGTGTTTCAACAAAGACTTTTAAGTTGAATTTCTGCCTAAAATCTTGAACTACGTCTATCAACAACTTGAACAATGAATGAATCTTGAATTACAAGTATGGTGCGAATAGATTTCACTCAAAATATAACTAGTACATGGCTGCAAGTATCCTATCCCGTGGGTTGGAGCATACGCGTCGTACTTCCTGGTCTCTTCATGAGTTTACTAGAGATCACCCAAGTCTCATAGATTGTGACATTTACAGTCGAGTTCATATGTGTGTTCTTCAGGAATGCCCTGTAGGACATCATCTTTACTTTTTATAGCCAAACAAGCCATTACTATCCAAAATTAACTATCTAAGGTCCAGTTCTTTTGGTGGCTTCTTCGAGAAGCTGCCCTACCCTCTCGGGAGCGTTCAAAAAATACGAGGCTTCTAAAGTGGTTAAGACTAAACTAATTTAGAAGCCTCACAAAATTTTCAAACCGGCTTTTCCAGAAAGTTGGAGTAGGACGGCTTCTGGAGAAGCCACCAAAAGAACTGGGCCTAAATAGTGTAACAAAATTCTTTTCTAACAATAGTAAAAATAATTACAATCAAGATTGGCATGTATCGAGTTGGAGACTGATAGTAAACAAGACATATTCAGAAATGTTACATTAATACAAGAGTTAGATTCATCGTGATCCAGAAAAACGGCTTGAATGGCACAAGCGGTTGCTCGCACTTTGATTACACACATTGGTTGTCCTTGTCATCAGAAGTGTTCTCAAACTGGATCAGTGATAAACGTAGTACAATTTTTCCTACCAAGCAATAAATGTGCGTGATACTATCATCGAGCTAGCACCATATAAATTTTGCTAATGTCAATTTCCACCACCAGTC
Source organism: Avena longiglumis (assembly GCA_030063025.1). Taxonomy (NCBI): domain Eukaryota; kingdom Viridiplantae; phylum Streptophyta; class Magnoliopsida; order Poales; family Poaceae; genus Avena; species Avena longiglumis. The sequence goes on from CP125978.1 coordinate 47,329,732, forward strand.
TCCGTTGCTCCTTGTTATGCTTCTTAGTTTTGCCAATAGTCCAACCAACGTGCAAATACTTTAGGTGAACGAGAGTAAGCAGAGAGCAAGTTATACAATGAGGTGAAATAACAGACAATAGTAAATCTTATCCGGGAATAGGAAGCATTCGGGAAGAACTATCTTTTTGTGCGCAGAGCTAGGCAGCAACAACGTTACTCGGTGTCGCCATGAATATTTTGCTTGCTTGGAGGGGTAATCTGAGTCTTTGTAGGATAAGTCAGGAATTTGGCTAGTTGGGCATCGAGTTTACATTTTCCTCATCAAGTTCGGCTGCTGCTCACAGATCTAGATCGAACAGCTGAGAAGCAACAAACTAATCGTGCAGGACTCCACGCGATTACCCTGCTGCGCCCGGTGTGCCAAGCGTTTGTACTCGGAGCTCATGGATACACTGCTGTGCTCGAGCTGCTTGGCCTCCAGGTGCCGCATTACATAGTTTCGCTGCCACCTTGTCTGGAGGAATGTTCACCGACGGCGACCAAATCGCTGCACCTAGGCCCGATGCTGGTGCCGGGTGTAGCCTCTTGAGCTGGTCGCATCGTTGCAGCTATCGTGGCTGGAAGACCGACCACCATGTTGTTCATATCGTCTAATTTGTCTCACCGTATTCACAGATTATTCAACATGGATGCTGTTACGTTTAGACCGGTCGCTAGATTGCAAACTTCAGCGGGATTCCAACAATGATGTATGCATGCGTGTTATAAAACGTGTTGGTCCCAATTTGTCTACCAACAGCCAAAAAACGAGTCGCGCGAGACATACATGTGTTGGCCCAGTCTATTTCGGTACTAAACATAAGAGGACTGGTAATACTCGTCTGTTAACAACTTTGATTTTTAATATTGTTGGAGATACACTGGTAATCCTTCTTGCTTGCTAGGGAAAAGGAGGATTGCGAGTAAGAGGCATCACCCGTCATTTGGTTTAGGGAGCAGTGTCAATGCTCCAATTCGCTAATGATAAGATTATTTTCTTGGAGCACGACATGGAGAAAACTGTCAATATGATTTGTATATCTTTGAAATACTATCTATCCTTAACATAAAAAATATCATAAGAGTGGATTCTTTTTTTTTGTAAAGGCTAAAGAAGAGCAAAATCAGTATAACCAGATTCTTTGGGTGTGAGTCTCGTTCTTCACCATTTCTATATGCCGGTTTCCTTATCCATTACATGAAGGTTCGGAATAAAGAATGAAAGCCATGAGAAGACCACTTTGAAATGAAGTTCGGATGTTGGCAAGCCAAATTGCCCTCATACTGAGATCGACACCAAAACCGGCAAGCCCAAGTATCATAGCGTCTGGAGCTATATAAATTGTGCCTTGATTTTCCCTATGCAGGTAAATCCATGTGTTCCATCACTATCCAAAATTAACTATCTAAATAGTGTAATAAAATTCTTTTCTAACAATAATCAAAAATATCACAATCAATATTGGCTTGACTCGAGTCGAATACTGATAGTAAACAAGACATATTCACAAACATTACATTAATACAAGAGTTTGATCTATCGAGATCCAGAAAACGTATTGAATGGCACGGGTGGTTTCTTGCACTTTGATTACATACATTGGTTATCCTTGTCATCAGAAGTGTTCTCCAACTGGATCGATTGATAAACATAGTACAATGTTACCTTTTTTGTGAGTAATTTTTTGGGGTATAGTATGATGTTACCTACCAAGCAATAAACGTGCGTGATACTATCATCGAGCTAGCACCATATATATTTTGCTAATGTCAATTTCCAACACCAGTCTCCGATGCTTCTACTTATGCTTCTTAGTTTGCCAATACGCCAACCAACCTGCAAATACTTTAGGTGAAGGAGAGGAAGCAGAGAGGAAGTTATACAATGAGGTGAAATAACACCCCAACACCGGTACAATAGTAAATCTTATCCGAGAATAGGAAGCATTCGGGAAGAACCATCTTTTCGTGCATAGCGCTAGGCAGAAACAACTTTACTCGGTGTCGCAATGAATATTCATCATGCTTGGTGCGGTAATCTGAGACATTTTAGGATGACTCGGGAATTTCGCAAGTTAGGCATCGAGTTGACATTGGCCTCGTCAAGCTCGCACTACAGGAATGGGAAGCTACGCCGACGGCCGGTCGCTACGCCGACGGCCAAATATCGGGGCCGACGGCGTAGCCATCGTCTAGGCCAGCTCTGCCAAGCAGCCGTCGCCGTAGAATTGCCCTCGGCATATCCTATGCTACGCCGACGGCTGCCCTCGGCGTAGCATACGCCAACGGCTGCCCTCGGCGTAGCTATTTTTTATTTTATCTCATTAAACTTTGAAAAATCATAACTAAATCATTCTAATTCGGAAAAATACAAATAATATATCAAAATTTGCAGAAAAATAAGACCTATCTATCTACACTCAAATATTACACATTTGTAAATAAAAATTAATTAAAACATAAGACATTATATATAGTTTAAACGGGCATAAAAATTCAAAATGATCGAAACAATGCGAAACCTTCATTGGTGTTATATTATGTGACATAGTTAGAAGGAAAAATATCAAACTTGGTATATTGATTATGTCTCAAAGAAACCTTCACAAAATGACCTATCTCATTCGAGGTTTTTTGACTTTCGGGTCAAATGACCAATGTTATGGCTAGAATCAAGGCATAGTTTGTGATAATGTGCCCATATTGTGCATACATGCATCATGGGATGGTGAACAATGTTGGAGGAAGTTTTCCTTTCGTCGCACCAAAAGCCATTTCCATTTCGCCGCACAAAAAACGGACGATTTTGTAAAGCAACCACCAAATGGATAATTCAAAATGATACCACCACATTTTACAAAAATACTATACCACCTTATGTAGACAATGTCCCAATAGGGGAATCCGAAACCTTTCCGTCCACCTCTGGTGAAAAAGACAAATTCCTGCCGAATCGGCAGGAAGTGGGTCAGATATGAACTACAGGTACATGATCCAATGCTCATGTTTTTTTACAAAAATCATTTTTAGGTTCACAATATGCTATTTTATCAAAGATCCAATGCAAGTTTAGCGAGGCTCGGCCCCGATCTAAGAATCTTCATGCCCGCCGTTCGACAAAGTTTGACGATAGTTTAAAACGGCATAAAAATTCAAAATGATCAAAACAATGCGAAACCTTCGTGATGTTATATTATGTGACATAGTTAGAAGGAAAATATCAAACTTGGTATATTGATTATGTCTCAAAGAAACCTTCACAAAATGACCTATCTCATTCGAGGTTTCTTGGCTTCGTGTCAAATGACCAATGTTATGGCTAGAATCAAGGCATAGTTTGTGATAATGTGCCCATATTGTGCATACATGCATCATGGGATGGCGAACAATGTTGCAGGAGGAAGTTTTCCTTTTAAATGCAAAAAGCCATCTCCCATTTTCCGAGCACAAAAAACGGACGATTTTGTAAAGCAACCACCAAATGGATAATTCAAAATGGTACCACCACATTTTACAAAAATACTATACCACCTTATATAGACAATGTCCCAATAGGGAATTGAAACCTTCCGTCCACCTCTGGTGAAAAAGACAAATTCCTGCCGAATCGGTAGGAAGTGGGTCAGATATGAACTACAGGTACATGATCCGATGCTCATGTTTTTTTACAAAAATCATTTTTAGGTTCACAATATGCTATTTTATAAAAGATCCAATGCAATTTTAGCGAGGCTCGGCCCCGAGCTAAGAATCTTCATGCCCGCCGTTCGACAAAGTTTGACGATAGTTTAAAACGGGCATAAAACATTCAAAAATGATCGAAACAATGCGAAACCTTCGCGTGGTGTTATATTATGTGACATAGTTAGAAGGAAAAATATCAAACTTGGTATATTGATTATGTCTCATAGAAACCTATACAAAATGACCTATCTCATTTGAGGTTTCTTGGCTTTCGGGTCAAATGACCAATGTTATGGCTAGAATCAAGGCATAGTTTGTGATAATGTGCCCATATTGTGCATACACATGCATCATGGGATGGCGAACAATGTTGCAGGAGGAAGTTTTCCTTTTCGTCGCACCAAAAAGCCATTTCCCATTTTCCGAACACAAAAAACGGATGATTTTGTGAAGCAACCACCAAATGGCTAATTCAAAATGGTACCACCACATTTTACAAAAATACTATACCAACCTATATAGACAATGTCCCAACAGGGGAATCCGAATCCTTTCTGTCCACCTCTGATGAAAAAGACAAATTCCTGCCGAATCGGCAGGAAGTGGGTCAGATATGAACTACAGGTACATGATCCGATGCTCATGTTTTTTTACAAAAATCATTTTTAGGTTCACAATATGCTATTTTATCAATGATCCAATTTAAGTTTAGCGAGGCTCGGCCCCGATCTAAGAATCTTCATGCCCGCCGTTCGACAAAGTTTGACGATAGTTTAAAACGGGCATAAAAAATTCAAAAACGACAGAAACAATGTGAAACCTTCGCGTGGTGTCATATTATGTGACATGGTTATTAGTAAAAATATTAAACTTGATATATTGATTATGTGTCAAAAAAAACCTTCACAAAATGACCTATCTCATTCGAGGTTTCTTGGCTTTCGGGTAAAATGACCAATGTTATGGCTAGAATCAAGGCATAGTTTGTGATAATGTGCCCATATTGTGCATACACATGCATTATGGGATGGCGAACATGTTGGGAATATGCCCTAGAGGCAATCATGCATGATGAGATTTCCCATTGTATTCATAAAGTTATTAAGTAGTCCTTGTATAAACATCTGATGTGTATCATTGAATATGTGATTCAGTTGTGGAACTATGCATTCATGTTGTTTGTACTAAATATCCTTGGTCATTGAGGTTGTGCTGGACACACAACTTAGACCAATGTGAAAGTTGTCTTGATGACTCGGTTCCACTTGTCATGGGCATGGAGATGCTATTCCAACTTACACAGACTAGGCTAAAGAGTTTAGCGAGTCGGATTGACCCATATTGAGGTACAACGAACTAAGCTGTCATTTGTATATCTCAATCAATGTAATCCTTAGACCTGAGGTTGTTGCATAGTCCGAGTTGAGGATCACCGACTTAGGTTCTGTCAAACGCTGATCCGTAATCGGCGTTATAAAGGCGGTGGTTCGGCCGAGAATCAAGCTGCGTGATGTGAATAACCAAGATGGGATTTTGCCCCTCCACTCGGAGAGAGATTCTCTGGGCCCTCTCGTGAGATATGATTCGTAAGCATGGCCATGCGACTCGGTTAAGTGTTAACGAGGCGATCGACTAAGAGTCGGGTGAATCACTTATCTCGGATCGAGAAGAGAGTCGGACTATTTAAGGGATGACATATATTCGCCTATAGTCTGACAAGGTATATCGTGAGGCAAAAGGGACTCGGACGTAAGTCGCATTGGAAAGGCAAGTCGTCATGACTCTTTGGTACTTGGGAGTCGACACGTTCTGCTAGGAGCCGCTACCGACTGATCGATTGTGAGTCGGACTCCAATCGTGTCCAAGTAGCCATGAGCCTGTGGGGTCACACACTTAAGAGCGGGAGCAAGTTCGGATTGGATCTGAACATATAATCTGGTTGGGTTGGACCTAAACCGGATTAGGACTGAGTTAGTGAGTTGGACTCACGGTGACTAGTGTTATATGGGCTTTAGTGAATGGGTCGCGCAAGCAGAGCCCACGTTCACTCCCTATATATAGTGGAGCACAGTAACCCAGAAAGGTTAATCGTTGTTCGGTTAGGTCATTCCATGTGTTGGAAACCCTAGCTCCACAGCAGTCCAGCCGCCGTAACGAACCTAGCAGTTCACCGCCGGCGCTCCTCCTTGTACGTGTGGATACCAGCAGAGGTGATGTGCGATCAGCACCAAGATGATCGGATCGTGAGGACTGCACTGCATCAACTGACGCGCTTCATCAGTAATCCGCAACCGCGTGTCTAGTGGTAAACCTTGTGGCCTTCTACCTCAGCTAGATCTTGGGATCACCACGTTAGAGGAAAATTTTATTTTATCTCCGCGTGGCCCAACAGTGGTATCAGAGCGATAGCTTCTGGTTTTAGGCTCGAGATCTCGCATATGTGATATGCGGTAGGCTATAGATGAGATCTATGTGCTGTTTTGGTGGTCGATCTATGAGATAGATCGGTTTTGTATAAAGTTGATTGGATCAACTGTACTCGGGGAATGGTAGATCTGATTTCCATGATCATACTGCTAAGGTCGTGGAAAGACATACCCCTACCGGTCGGCTTCCGCCATCGGGGTAGATTGTGACACGTAAATCCAGAAGCGGTGATCGAAGATCAAAGAGTTTGATCGAATCGGAACGATGGTCGGAATCCATGTCCGGATCGTAGATGAGATCTACGTTTTCGGAAAAATCGTCGGGCGCTGCCCGCACCCGCGAGGGGTGCTGCCCCTTCGATCCCCGCCCGCTATCCGGCTAGCGGGACCGCCGGCTTCGCCCTGTCGTAGCGCCTTAGATGTCGTTGCGAGTTTCACAACGCCGGTAGATATTGTATCTATGCATAACTTGTTTTTGCAGGAAGTTGTGAATGGTATGGTTCATGTGCATGTGATGTATGTGTGTAATCCATACGTGATCTGTGAATCACGGTTTTTGTCAGCCGGCTGGAGCCTAGGTGCTGTCATTTTATTGTATAACGACCTGCGTGTCGGATTCTCTATGTAATTTACTTTACTAAGCTAGTGTAGCTGTTTGAGAACCCGGAAGGCATGCAAGGCGTTGTACATGTCGTCGACATGGAGTAAGACGGCAAGTGACAAGAGTTGGCACGAGTCGGATTACAGGCTTTGTGGAGATGGAGATCGCCATGAAGAGAGCCATACCATTTCAAATTATAATTGCTTTATTTTGTGTTATTGTTATGTCTCAGTTTTACCTCTATTAGATAGTCGATAAAATTTAATCCCTCAAAGAAGGTCTAATCGGTTTTCCGCCGTGTTTGCACCATCACAAGTCGGACATTTTTGGTAGTGGGCTCATAAAATTGAGGTGCTGCCAATTCTTTCCGACTAGGTGGGTTCAGTCGGACTCTTACAGAAACACTTGGTAAGCTAGACGGGTCTATCACAACGGTTGTGGGACTCGGGGAAAAGTCGGATGGGAGCCGGGGCATGTGATGCCACCCGTCCAACAGGAGTCGCATGAGATGCGATTGACAAGGAGTTGTCTACCTAAATCACTTGACGGCTAGCGGTGATGCTAAAGCTCACTAGCCGACTTGCTTATTTAGGATCCTGAATCACTAAGTAACCATCGGAGGGGTGTTGGTTCTAGTGGGATCATAAAATATTAAAATGTTTAATATTCTTGCTCTTTTATGAATACATGTCTTAAGTGTGTTTTGCATATTTTCTGTTGTAGATCATGGCACCAAGTAGCAGTCACTCTCAGATATCCGGTTTTGCGTTGAGAACCATTCTTGAGAAATATAAACTGAACGACACTAATTTTACCAACTGGTATTGAAATCTGAGAATTGTTCTCAAACAAGAAAAGAAGGACCATGTCCTAGACAACCCACTTCTAGATGAGCCGAATGAGAATGCGACTGTCGCAGCCACCAATGCCTACCGTCGGGCTAAAGATGAGTCCACGGATATTAGCTGTCTTATGCTTGCTCACATGGAACCGGACTTGCAAAAGCAGTTCGAGCATGTTGAGGCCTACGATATGATCGAAAGCCTCAAAAGTATGTTCTGTGCTTAGCAAGACCGAGAGGTATCAAGTCTCTCGGGCTCCTTTGAGTTGCAAGCTTAAGGATGGTGATCCACCGAGTCCGCATGTGATCAAAATGGTTAGTTATGTGCGTCTGGAGAGGCTTGGCTATCCCATAAGCGAAGAGTTCGCTACGGATATAATTCTGAACTCTCTTCCTAGTGCATATGGGTTCATTTGAACTACCACATGCATGGTATGGATAAGAAGCTCACTGAATTGCATGGGATGCTCAAGCAGAGGCGGATCTCAAGAAGGGCACCACCAAGTGTTGATGGTGCGAGAATAAGGCTAAGTTCAAGAAGAGTTCTTGGACTAAGAAGAAGGCTAAGTCGAGGAAAGCAGGCTCGGACCTGTCCCAAGCGCCTCGTGGACTAAGCCATATCCTTCACCGGATCCACTTGCTTCTACCGCAAGGCGGATGGCCACCGGAAGAGGAATCAGCAAGTACTTGGCGACAAAGCCAAGAGTGGAGGTATGACTTCCAGTCGTACACTTGTTTGCAATGTTATAGACATATATCTTGCGATGCACCTAATAGTTCTTGGATATATGATACGGATCAGTTATTCACATCTGCAACTCGTTGGACCGGTAAGAACTAGGAGCGTAGCAAGAGGCGAGGTTGATATTCGAGTAGGCAACAAAGCAAGAGTTTCTGCGTTGGAAGTCGGCACGATGCAACTTCATTTACCTTCTGGATTCATTATGGAACTGAATAATTGTTATTATGTTCCGGTGCTCAGTCGAAACATTATTTCTGCTTCATGTTTGATGAGGCAAGGCTATGAGTCGAATATCAAGAATAATGGTTGTTCTTTGTATTTGAATGATATGTTTCACGCTTTTGCACCCATCCAGACGGGTTATTTATTTTGAATCTTGATGGTGAGTCGGTTTATAACATAAATGTTAAAAGGTTGAAACCAAATGATCTGAATATGACTTACTTTTGGCACCGCTTGCTTGGTCATATAAGTTGGAAACGCATGAAGAAGCTCCATGATGATGGACTCCTAACCCGTTCGACTTGGAGTCGTTCGAGACATGCGAATCTTGCCTACTCGGCAAAATGACCAAGACACCTTTTGCAAAGAGTTGAAAAGGCGTCCGACTTGTTGGGACTAGTACACGCTTATGTATGTGGACCAATGAGCACGACAAAGGGGTGGTTATGAGTACTTCATTACCTTCACCGATGATTTGAGTAGGTATGGATATATCTACTTAATGAAACATAAGTCGGAAGCCTTTGAAAAGTTCAAAGAATTCGAATGAAGCACATAATCAACTCGGCAAGAAAATAAAGTTTCTTGATTAGGACCGAGGAGGCGAGTACATGAGCCATGAGTTTGATGACCATCTGAAAAGTTGTGGAATAGTTCCTCAACTTACTCCAGAACGCCACAAAGGAATGGTGTTTAGGAAGGCGGAATCGGACCTTGTTGGACATGGTACGATCAATGATGAGTCGGACAGATCTGCCTTTATCATTTTGGGGTTATTGTCTAGAAACAGCATGCTCACACTAAACAAAGTACCATCAAAATCGGTAGAGAAGACACCGCATGAGATGTGGACAGCAAAAGCCGAGTTTTTCTTTTCTTAAGATTTGGGGTTGTGAAGCTTTTGTCAACTTGATCGGACAAGCTTACGGCCAAGTCGGATAAATGTATTTTCGTGGGGTATCCGAGGGAAACCTTGGGTTACTACTTCTACAACCGAGAAGAGGGAAAAGTGTTTGTCGCTCGGAACGGTGTCTTCCTTGAGAAAGAGTTTCTCAGTCGGGGAGTAAGTGGGAGAACGGTGCAACTTGAAGAAATTCGAGAGGAACCGGCTAGTAGCGAGTCGGCAAAAACCTTGGAGGTTGAGCCGGTCGTGGCAGCTGAGCCGGCAGCAGCACCTATACTACGAAGATCGGCAAGATTACGAAGTGTTCGTGATGTGTTCTTGTTGATGTTGATGAGCCGACAAATTACTCGGAAGTGATGGTGGGATCTGATTCCGAGTCATGGCTTGGAGCCATGAGATCCGAGATAAAGTCCATGGATGAAAATCAAGTTTGGAACTTGGTTGATCTGCCAGACGGTGCAAGACCCGTCGAGTGCAAATGGGTCTTTAAGAAGAAAACTGATATGGATGGAAATGTTTCAATCTATAAAGCACGCCTTGTCGCGAAGGGGTTCCGACAAGTTCAAGGAGTTGATTACGACGAGACTTTCTCGCCCGTAGCGATGCTTAAATCAGTTCGGATCATGTTAGCTATAGCATCCTATTTCGACTATGAGATATGGCAGATGGATGTCAAAACGGCTTTCCTTAACGGAAATTTAACCGAGGACGTGTATATGATACCCGAGGGTTTGTCGATCCGCTAATCCGACAAGGTATGCAAACTTCAGAAATCCATTTATGGGTTGAAGCAAGCATCTCGGAGTTGGAATATTCGCTTTGATAAGGTAGTCAAATCGTTTGGCTTCATCAAGAGTGATCATGATTCTTGTTTGTACAAGAAGTTTAGTGGGAACAAAGTAAATTTTCTAATCTTATATGTGTATGACATATTACTGATTGGAAATGATGTCCAGATGTTGCAAGAAACCAAGGAATCATTGGAAAGGAGTTTCTCAATGAAAGACTTGGGTGAGGCAACATACATCCTCGGAATCCAGATCTATAGAGATAGATCAAGGAGGCTCATTGGACTGAGTCAGAGTACTTATTTGGACAAAGTGTTGAAAAAGTTCAACATGGAATCGTCTAAGAAGGGGTTCTTACCGATGTCCCATGGTGTAAAACTTAGCAAGACTCAGTGTCCTTCGACAACTGATGAGCGAAGTCGGATGAGTGCGATTCCATATGCTTCTGCAGTTGGATCCATCATGTAAGCCATGATTTGTACTAGGCCGGATGTTTCCTATGCTCTAAGTGGGAGACTGTTGGGAATATGCCCTAGAGGCAATCATGCATGATGAGATTTCCCATTGTATTCATAAAGTTATTAAGTAGTCCTTGTATAAACATCTGATGTGTATCATTGAATATGTGATTCAGTTGTGGAACTATGCATTCATGTTGTTTGTACTAAATATCCTTGGTCATTGAGGTTGTGCTGGACACACAACTTAGACCAATGTGAAAGTTGGCTTGATGACTCGGTTCCACTTGTCATGGGCATGGAGATGCTATTCCAACTTACACAGACTAGGCTAAAGAGTTTAGCGAGTCGGATTGACCCATATTGAGGTACAACTAAGCTGTCATTTTATATCTCAATCAATGTAATCCTTAGACCTGAGGTTGTTGCATAGTCCGAGTTGAGGATCACCGACTTAGGTTACAAACGCTGATCCAGAATGGCGGGCAGTTATAAAGGCGGGGTTCGGGGTCGAGAATCAAGCTGCGTGATGTGAATAACCAAGATGGGATTTTGCCCTCCACTGGAGATATTCTCTGGGCCCTCTCGTGAGATATGATTCGGAAAGCATGACCATGCACGAATCGGTTAAGTGTTAACCGAGGCGATCGACTAAGAGTTAGTCGGGTGAATAACTTATCTCGGATCGAGAAGAGAGTCGGACTATTTAAGGGATGACATATATTCGCCTATAGTCTGACAAGGTATATCGTGAGGCAAAAGGGACTCGGACGTAAGTCGCATTGGAAAGGCAAGTCGTCATGACTCTTTGGTACTTGGGAGTCGGCACGTTCTGCTAGGAGCCGCTACCGACTGATCGATTGTGAGTCGGACTCCAATCTTGTCCAAGTAGCCATGAGCCTGTGGGGTCACACACTTAAGAGCGGGAGCAAGTTCGGATTGAATCTGAACATATAATCTGGTTAGGTTGGACCTAAACCGGATTAGGACTGAGTTAGTGAGTTGGACTCACGGTGACTAGTGTTATATGGGCTTTAGTGAATGGGTCGCGCAAGCAGATCCCACGTTCATTCCCTATATATAGTGGAGCGCAGTAACCCAGAAAGGTTAATTGTTGTTCGGTTAGGTCATTCCATGTGTTGGAAACCCTAGCTCCACAGCAGTCCAGCCGCCGTAACGAACCTAGCAGTTCGCCGCCGGCGCTCCTCCTTGTACGTGTGGATACCAGCAGAGGTGCTGTGCGATCAGCACTAGGACGATCGGATCGTGAGGACTGCACTGCATCAACTGACGCGCTTCATCAGTAATCCGCAACCGCGCGTCTAGTGGTAAACCTCGTGGCCTTCTACCTCAGCTAGATCTTGGGATCACCACGTTAGAGGAAAATTTTATTTTATCTCCGCGTGGCCCAACAGAACAATGTTGCAGGAGGAAGTTTTCCTTTTCGTCGCACCAAAAAGCCATTTCCCATTTTCCGAACACAAAAAACGGATGATTTTGTAAAGCAACCACCAAATGGCTAATTCAAAATGGTACCACCACATTTTACAAAAATACTATACCAACCTATATAGACAATGTCCCAACAGGGGAATCCGAAACCTTTCCGTCCACCTCTGATGAAAAAGACAAATTCTGCGAATCGGCGAAGTGTCGAATATGAACTACAGGTACATGATCCGATGCTCATGTTTTTTTACAAAAATCATTTTTAGGTTCACAATATGCTATTTTATCAAAGATCCAATGCAAGTTTAGCGAGGCTCGGCCCCGAGCTAAGAATCTTCATGCCCGCCGTTCGACAAAGTTTGACGATAGTTTAAAACGGGCATAAAAAATTCAAAAATGATCGAAACAATGCGAAACCTTCGCTTGGTGTCATATTATGTGACATGGTTATAAGTAAAAATATTAAACTTGATATATTGATTATGTGTCAAAAAAACCTTCACAAAATGACCTATCTCATTCGAGGTTTCTTGGCTTTCGGGTTAAATGACCAATGTTATGGCTAGAATCAAGGCATAGTTTGTGATAATGTGCCCATATTATGCATACACATGCATCATGGGATGGCGAACAATGTTGCGGGAGGAAGTTTTCCTTTTCGTCGTACCAAAAAGCCATTTTCCATTTTCCGAGCATAAAAAACGGATGATTTTGTGAAGCAACCACCAAATGGCTAATTCAAAATGCTACCACCAAATTTTACTAAAATACTATACCACCTTATATGGACAATGTCCCTACAGGGGTTCCGAAACCTTTCCATCCACCTTTGGTGAAAAAGACAAATTCCTGCCGAATCGGCAGGAAGTGGGTCAGATATGAACTACATGTACATGATACGATGCTCATGTTTTTTTACAAAAATCATTTTTAGGTTCACAATATGCTATTTATCAAAGATTCAATGCAAGTTTTCCTTTTCATCGCACCAAAAAGCCATTTTTCATTATCCGAGCAAAAGGAATTTTCTAAAGCAACCACCAAATAGATAATTCAAAAACGGAGGGTTTGTGATTAGTTGATATGGATATCATATTTGGATTCCTCTCATTTTTCTGATCAATTTAGACATATTATTTGTTAAATTCCGATTTATAGATTTAAAGATATTAATTATTTCATATTAAATAGAAAAATACAAAAAAGTAAAATTATTATATTTTTATTTGAATTCAATAATATTTTTACTTATTTATTAATTTTTATTTAAATAATTGTTTGTAATTTCAAAAAATACAAACATGTGACATGTTGATATAAGGGTTAATAGGATTGATATCATAGTATTGACAACAATGTATGAATTACTTTGCGGAAACAAATTCTGAAGGAACGAGGAAGTTAAGCGTGCTGGAGCTGGAGTAGTATTAGGATAGGTGACCTTTCGGGAAGTTCGACCAAGACTGCAATTTAATTAAATATTAAGTGTAATTAGTGTTAAAAATATTCAAAGTGAAAGATTAACGAGTCAAATAATTCAAAGATTCAAAAATTGAGAAAAAAAAGAAAAAAAAATTAATTTTTTTTTTAAAATATTTTTGCAACATGTCGACAAGCTATGCCGACGGCCGCTACGCCGACGGCATTGCCCTCGGCGTATTGATACGCCGACGGCCTCTATGTGCTCCGCCGAGGGAGCCCTTTGCCGAGGAGGCTACGCCGAGGGCAGCCGTCGGCGTAGCATACGCCGAGGGCATTTTATCCTACGCCGACGGCTTTTTGCCCTCGGCGTAGCGCACACGTCCTGTAGTGTCGGCTGCATATCAACATCAAACAGCTGAGACGCAACAAAATAGTCGTGCAGACGTACCTAGCGAGCTCATGGATACACTGTTGTGCTCCACCTACATGGCCTCCAGATGCCGCATTTGAGTAAGTACAATAGCATTAGAGCAAGTACAATAAGTTGATGTAAGCGGGCTATAAGCTTAACTATAGGTGGCATGGACATTGGTTATAGCCAACACCACCTCTACTATTGTCCTTGCTCTTACATAGTTTCGCTGCAACCTTGCCTGGAGGAATGTCCACCGACGGCGCCCAAGTCGCTGCACCTAGGCCCGATGCTGGTGCCGGGTGTAGCCTCTTGAACTTGTTGCATCGTTGCAGCTATCGTGGATTGAAGACCAACCACCATGTTGTTTATCGTCTAAATAATTTGTATCACCGAATTCACAAAGTATTCAATAGCCTAGTATTCACCTATGCCCGATGTTGGTACCATATACATTTTTTTTGGCTAGATTTCCCTAGAAGTTTTCCTGTCTTGGCTAGATTTCCATACAATTTCCCCTGCTTTGGCTAGAATTGCATAGAATTCCCCTTGTTTTGGCTAGATTTTCCTATAATTTCTCCTTTTTTTTGATAACCCATAAATGACTCACCTACGCTATAGCTAACCTACCTACTGAAAAATGGTACCGCTAAGTGCAATAGACTATTTGAAACTCTGTGTATTCATCGTGTGTCTTGATCCTTAATGTCGCATGCTGCAATGATATATACTCAATCACAGCACTCACGGTTTGTGTTTGTGACTTCAATGAGGACTCCTGCTCCTCAAAACTTAATATACTCATGTGGAATTTATTTCAACACTTTGGTTACTGAACCAACCGGCCGGAGTAGTTCGGTGGTGGTCCAAAAGTCACCGAAATTTTGTTTTGTAAGATCGTGACAATGAACAGTTACTGACTCGTTTCAATTGTAAGATCGTGCCAATGAACGGTTCATTTCACTTTGTCTTGTTGCACTATGCTCAGACAGAGCTTAGTTTCATCGTGTCAAATCTTCACTATCTGGCTCATGTGTTAAATTCTATGCACTTCATATAAGCATGTTAGAAATATTATACATAACATGTAGCATTAAATTATATAAGTATGCTTAGGATCACCAAATTGTGATGTTCCTATTTTCCATGGTTTTTTTCCTTCCAGCTGTTCTTCATAGTAAAATAAGTCGAAGCCACCATAAGCATACCTTATTTATTCTACTAATGTCTGGTTCAGACGACCTATCCACAAAAAAACTAGAATTTCACATAGTTGTAGTTGAAAGATAAATTTTTTACTTCGGCAATAGCTCGGGGAGAAAGAATGTATTTTCTCTATATTTTTTATCTTGTTGGGAATTATGAGCGCATATAAGTATGGATCTTGGGTAATGTAGCCCTTCTTTTTCTGAACATAGACAACAAATGAAGGCAAACTATAAAACATTAAAGGTTTTCCTTCCACCCTTCGTGTTGCTTCCTAGCTCCATATATGAAGCCACGAAAACTTTCTGCAGTTACAGCAAAAGTGGTATCTCGGTATATATAACCAAACTAGCTAGCGTGTATCAATTGAATCGGTAGAGGCTGCTTTTGTACTCTGCTGACCTCCATCTCCATGGTATTGTCCAAGATTCTCCTTTTCTTCGTTTCGCTCTTAGTGGATGTGGATGGAACTCTGTCTACAGATGATTTTTGGGTAAATTTGGCATGACAAAATCTGAACACATCCATCTGTGTAAATCCATTCGTTAATAAAACATCTTCCTCTGATATTTCTTGGCCTCTTAATCAATGGTCAAGAATTATATAAAGTCATATTGTGTAAGCCGTAACCTAAGCACAACTAGAACCATGTTTCATACTTTGAAGATGTACATGATTCAGATAGTGTAGGATCTGCATTGCATGTGCTGCACATGTTTATTTGTATGTGCTAATAAACTACTGCTTAAGGAAAGAAAGAATGAAAGGTAGCCAAGAGGGCGCGGTGGCACGGGATTTTATGTCGCATGCCCGGAAAGCTGCATCGTCCCCAAGACAAAGAAAGGAGAAAGGGCTATGCATGCGTCTTACGGAATTCGAGAAAAGCACAATACCATTTATGACTCGCCGTGTGAGGAAGTGCATAGAAAAAAAGTTGGAAACTCGAGAAAATGTCGCCAATAGGAGGCACATGGTTGGCAGGATGATAATTGTGGGGATACTTCTCTTGTAAGCAAATGGTTTTTAGATATTGACTCGTTTACTTCATATTTGGTAAGGTCTCAAAAGATGTTTGGTGTGATACATCCCCACGATGGAGCTTGCCTAGACCGTGAGCAGACGGTCAAAATTTTTTTGGCACCGCATATCTTGTGCAGCACACACGGAAAGGGTTTTGTGAGATCGGGGGCCTTAATAGGTCCACTCTATACTAAATATTAATACATGCTTCATACTTTCAAAGCTAGCACGACGGTTCTATATATCTGATAAGTATCAAGAGCCTAGCACCAATATCCCTTGCACCTTGTTACTTTTTTTGTTTGCCAATACTTAAGGGACACGCTGGTACATGCATGCATACAAGACCGAGAGGGAAGCAGTGAGTAAGATGTGGAAGGGGACATCCACAAGTATACCAATAGAAAAATGGAGGAGAGCGAGATAACGAAAGCATATAGCAACCGTAAATCCTATATGGGAATAGGAGACATTGTGGAAGAAATAATTGTTCGTGCATGGAGCTAGGTGAATATCTTGTTCCTCGGCTTTGCAGACATGTGTTGATGGCTAGTTGGTTGTTCCGAGTCTCTCTTGGTCGAGTTACCGTTTGGCCAGTTAGTATAGAGGTTATGTTGGCCTCATGCTAAGCTTACGAGACTCAAGATCAAGCAGCCAACATACAGAGGACTAAGCCGAGAGCTTACATACCTAGCAGGATGTCGGTGTGTTAGCATTAATCTTGAATAGTAGTCTAGTTAATTGTCTAGCTAGGTTGTTTAGTTTGGTCGTGTCCAAAAGAATGAGTCCTAGTTCGTTTGGTGTCTGGCTTGCATGCCATATGTGTCCGGTTTGCATTGAAATTAGCAGCAAGTTAGTACTAGTTAGTTTCAGGTTTGAGTCATATTTAGTTTAGAGTTTGTGCTAGAGTAGGTTTAGCATGTTCGGCTGGTCTGGTCGTGTATATATATACACGAGGTGGTGTGTGAGTTTTGTAACCGTGATGAGTTGAGAAAAAAATAAAGAAAAAGGACAGACATGACACGTGTCCATGGCCATAAGATTTTTCGAGCGTGTTTATTTGTCTAGTTTTGATGTAGTCGATCCGTGGGAAAATTCCAGTAGTCAGCGACTCCAAATCAGTGTGGAGGCTACAACAGAGGATCTTCATCCATTCTCCTGGCTACTTAGGCTCCTGATCTTCGATTGTGCTCCCGGCTACTCAGCCTTGCTCCTGCCATGTCGGCCTCCACCTGCAACACTTCTACCTTGCCCGGACGAATTGACATAGTCTGTCCCAAAGTTGATGTTGGACCTATGCCTACACTCATTTGGTGACAAGCGTGATCTAGCCGCATGGGAGCTTCCTGCAACTTGTCGCATCATTGTTGCTATCGTGGCAGAGTACAAACCACCTTTTGTTTATAGCCTAATTGGTTATACCATATTCATCGTGCGACAACATTTACCTCTTGATCCTTTATGCATGTCACGTCCTGTGATGTTGTAGTCAAAAGTACTTTTGATCCGTGTTTCTATGTTCAATGAGGCGCCTTCCATCCTCGAAACTTGTTCCGTTCACCTTTCCTCTTAACACTTTGGTCAGCGCCGTTATAGAACCAGTCGGAGTAACTTCCACGGTTCCTATGTGAAAGGCTATCAATGATAAAATTTAGCATAAATATTATAGATATATATCCTTAAGGTGTTTTCTAGAGTAGGGAAAATTTGTTAGCACAAATATTAAAGATATATATCTTTAAAGTGTTTTCCAGTGTATGGGATAATTTTTTATGATAAATATTAAGTATATATAGCTCTAAGGTATTTTCTAGAGTAGGGAGGCCTTTGCACCCTTGGCGTCGTTTTGCTCTAGGGCCCTCGAAATCCGTGGACCGGCCATGGCTACATGACCACACCGTCGTCCCTGGTGGTTCTCTCCCATCCCCTGCCATATGCTTGATAGATCAAGGGTTGTATATGAAAGTTATTCGGTTCAATTTCCTTGTCCAACACTAATTGATGCGGTGCGTGAAGGCTAGATCTATTTTATATCTAGCATGATAGGTGGGAGTCCAAAGGATCAATGGCTAGATTTTTTAAATACATAAACGATTTCTATTTGGCTTTAAATTAATAAATCCATTAACATTAAAGTGCACAAACATACCATCCTACAATACAAGCACACAAAAAAGAGTAAAAGGACATCCAAAAAGTATGAAATAAACTACACCTACAAGCTCTAAAATCTAGATAAGTTGATCGTAGCTTAAGCTCCATGCCTCCACGAAAACGACTTAACTGAGGCATCACTGGACCAGGGAGAACCTTAGTCAAGAGTCCACCATAGGCAGGACTTCTTAAGTGACCGCCACTAGCTAGAACAAAGAGACCAAGAGTAGGATGCAGACCCGAAGCACCGCCGTAGAACCAGACTCAAAGTGACACTGCAGGGACAGAGCAGCGCCAGAGCATTGTTATCGTCTGATCAAGGATCTAGGTTTTCACCCGGAGGCACCAGAGTACATGTGAGAGTGAGGGGGCCAGCCACCAACATGCTCCTAGGAAGGGAAATGAGGATGGTGGTCGACCAACTATGGCACTGACACTATATACCGGTATTTTTTTTCTCGAGAACCCAACCACCAACATGCTCGGAAAGGACTAGGATAGCAGCCGTACTACCAAACACCAAACCTTGGAGATAAAATGAAGGGTGCCATGATCTTTCCTCTGCTCCTTTTCCTATAAAATAAATAAATATGAATTTCATTGAACCCTAGTTCAGGAAAAAACAAAAAGAACTACCATCCGGATTGGCATGTTTCTTCCCGAGATGACTGATAATGCTTTAGAAACAAGATTTAATTGCAAAGTTTATTGTTCAATCCAGATCCAGGCAGATGACTTGACTGGCCCGTTTGGCCGCTCACACTTTGAAAGCATACATTAATTGGTTGTGGTTGTTAGTTTCATAGGATACTTTTTCAAAATTGATCGATGATGTACGTAGTGTACTCTTACCTACCAAGAAATAATACACGCTCGATACTCTCAGAGCTAGCACCACGACACTATATATCTGACAAGTACGAAGAGCCTACCACCAATCTCACTTGCACCTTGTTCCTTTTCTTTTAGTTTGCGGATACTTAAGGCCGCACGCTGATACATGCATACAAGACCGAGAGGAAGCGATGAGTAAGATGTGGAACAGCACAACCACAAGTACACCGATAGAAAAAAGGAGAACGAGATAACAAAGCATATAGCAATGGTAAATCTTCTCTGCGAATAGGAGGCATCATGGAAGAAATAATTGTTTGTGCATGAAGCTAGGAGAGAATCTCTTTCCTTCACAGAGATATTTTGATGGCTGGCCGGCTGTTCTGAGTCTCTCTTAGTTGAGTTACCGTTTGGCCAGTCAGCATATAGGTTATGTTGGCCTCATGCTCAGCTGCCGAGACTCAAGATCAAGCAGCCAGGATAGAGGACTAGCCGAGCAGACATACTTAGCAGGATGTTGGTGACTCCAAATCAGCGTGGAGATTACCGTAGAGGATCTTTGTCCGTGCTCCCGGTCACTCAGCCTCGCTCCTGGGCCGCTAGCCTCCACCTGTAACGCTACCATCTTGCCTGGACGAATCGGTACAGTCGGCATGAAGTTGCTGCTGGAGCTACGCCTACGCTCATTGTGTGACAGGGTGTGGACTAGCCGCATGGGCGCTTTCTGAGACTCGCATCATTGTTGCTATGGTGGAAGACTGCAACCCAACTTTTGTTTGTGGTCTAATTTGTTATCATCGTATTGATCATGTGACAACATTACCTCTTGATCCTTAACGCATGTCGTGCATAGCGATGATGTAGTCGAAGTCCTCTTGATATGTGTTCATGTGTTCGATGAGGTGTCTTCCATTCCATCCTCAAAACATCACTACAGGAACGGGAAGCTACGCCGACGGCCGGTCGCTGCGCCGACGGACAAACGTCGGGGCCGTCGGCGTAGCCATCGTCCAGGCCAGCCCCGCCAAGCAGCCGTCGGCGTAAATTTGCCCTCGGCATATTCTAGCATACGCCGACGGCTGCCCTCGGCGTAGCTATTTTTTATTTTATCTCATTAAACTTTGAAAAATCATAACTAAATCATTCTAATTCGGAAAAATACAAATAATATATCAAAATTTGCAGAAAAATAAGACCTATCTATCTACACTCAAATATTACACATTTATAAATAAAAATTAAGTAAAACATAAAACATTATATATAGTTTAAAACGGGCATAAAAAATTCAAAAACGATCGAAACAATGCGAAACCTTCGCGTGGTGTTATATTATGTGACATAGTTAGAAGGAAAAATATCAAACTTGGTATATTGATTATGTCTCAAAAAAACCTTCACAAAATGACCTATCTCATTCGATGTTTCTTGACTTTCGGGTCAAATGACCAATGTTATGGCTAGAATCAAGGTATAGTTTGTGATAATGTGCCCATATTGTGCATACACATGCATAATGGGATGACGAACAATGTTGCAGGAGGAAGTTTTCCTTTTCGTCGCACCAAAAAGCCATTTCCTATTTTCCGAGCATAAAAAACGGTCGGTTTTGTGAAGCAACCACCAAATGGCTAATTCAAAATACTACCACCACATTTTACAAAAATACTATCCCACCTTATACGGACAATGTACCAACAGGGGGATCCGAAACCTTTCCGTCCACCTTTGGTGAAAAAGACAAATTCCTGCCGAATCGGTAGGAAGTGGGTCAGATATGAACTACAGGTACATGATCCGATGCTCATGTTTTTTTACAAAAATCATTTTTAGGTTCACAATATGCTATTTTATCAAAGATCTAATGAAAGTTTAGCGAGGCTCTGCCCCGAGCTAAGAATCTTTATGTCCGTCGTTCGACAAAGTTTGACGATAGTTTAAAACGGGCATAAAAAAATCAAAAACGATCGAAACAATGCGAAACCTTCGCGTGGTGTCATATTATGTGACATATTTATAAGGAAAAATAGCAAACTTGATATATTGATTATGTCTCAAAAAACCCTTCACAAAATGACCTATCTCATTCGAGGTTTCTTGACTTTCGGGTCAAATGACCAATGTTATGGCTAGAATCAAGGCATAGTTTGTGATAAGGTGCCCATATTGTGCATACACATGCATAATGGGATGGCGAACAATGTTGCAGGAGAAAGTTTTCCTTTTAAATGCACCAAAAAGCCATTTCCATTTTCCGAGCATAAAAAGCACGGTTTTGTGAAGCAACCACCAAATGGCTAATTCAAAATACTATCACCACATTTTACAAAAATACTATACCACCTTATACGGACAATGTACCAACAGGCGATCAAACCTTTAGTCCACCTTTGGTGAAAAGACAAATTCTGTAGAATCGGTGGGAAGTGGGTCGAATATGAACTACAGGTACATGATCCGATGCTCATGTTTTTTTACAAAAATAATTTTTAGGTTCACAATATGCTATTTTATCAAAGATCTAATGAAAGTTTAGCGAGGCTCTGCCCCGAGCTAAGAATCTTTATGTTCGTCGTTCGACAAAGTTTGACGATAGTTTAAAACGAGTATAAAAAAATCAAAAACGATCGAAACAATGCGAAACCTTCGCGTGGTGTCATATTATGTGACATATTTATAAGGAAAAATAGCAAACTTGATATATTGATTATGTCTCAAAAAACCTTCACAAAATGACCTATCTCATTCGAGGTTTCTTGACTTTCAGGTCAAATGACCAATGTTATGGCTAGAATCAAGGCATAATTTGTGATAATGTGCCCATATTGTGCATACACATGCATAATGGAATGGCGAACAATGTTGCAGGAGGAAGTTTTCCTTTTCGTCGCACCAAAAAGTCATTTCCCATTTTCCGAGCATAAAAAACGGTCGGTTTTGTGAAGCAACCACCAAATGGCTAATTCAAAATACTACCACCACATTTTACAAAAATACTATCCCACCTTATACGGACAATGTACCAACAGGGGGATCAGAAACCTTTCCGTCCACCTTTGGTGAAAAAGACAAATTCCTGCCGAATCGGTAGGAAGTGGGTCAGATATGAACTACAGGTACATGATCCGATGCTCATGTTTTTTTACAAAAATCATTTTTAGGTTCACAATATGCTATTTTATCAAAGATCTAATGAAAGTTTAGCGAGGCTCTGCCCCGAGCTAGCCGTTCGACAAAGTTTGACGATAGTTTAAAACGGGCATAAAAAAATCAAAAACGATCGAAACAATGCGAAACCTTCGCGTGGTGTCATATTATGTGACATATTTATAAGGAAAAATAGCAAACTTGATATGTTGATTATGTCTCAAAAAACCCTTCACAAAATGACCTATCTCATTTGAGGTTTCTTGGCTTTCGGGTCAAATGACCAATGTTATGGCTAGAATCAAGGCATAGTTTGTGATAATGTGCCCATATTATGCATACACATGCATCATGGGATGGCGAACAATGTTGCAGGAGGAAGTTTTCCTTTTCGTCGCACCAAAAAGACATTTTCTATTTTTCGAGCATAAAAAACGGACGGTTTTGTGAAGCAACCACCAAATGGCTAATTCAAAATACTATCACCACATTTTACAAAAATACTATACCACCTTATATGGACAATGTCCCAACAGGGGGATCTGAAAACTTTCCGTCCACCTTTGGTGAAAAAGACAAATTCGTGCCGAATCGGCAGGAAGTGGGTCAGATATGAACTACAGGTACATGATCCGATGCTCATGTTTTTTTACAAAAATCATTTTTAGGTTCACAATATGCTATTTTATCAAATATCCAATGCAAGTTTTCCTTTTCATCGCACCAAAAACATTTTCATTATCCGTGCGCAAAAAGGGGATTTTCTAAAGCAACCACCAAATAGCTAATTTAAAACGTAGGATTTGTGATTAGTTGATATGGATATCATATTTGGATTCCTCTCATTTTTGATCAATTTAAACATATTATTTGTTGAATTTCGATTCTGATTTAAAGATATTAAATATTCTATATTAAATAAAAATACAAAAAAATAAAATTATTATATTTTTATTTGAATTCAATAATATTTTTACTTATTCATTAATATTTACTTAAATAATTGTTTGTAATTTCAAAAAATACAAACATGTGACATGATGATATAAGAGTTAATGAGATTGATATCATAGTATTGACACCAATGTATGAATTAGTTTTGGAAACGGATTCAAGGAACGAGAAAGTTAAGCGTCTTTGTTTGGAGTAGTATTAGGATGGGTGACCTGATGGGAAGTTCGAATAAGACTGGAATTTAATTAAATAGTAAGTATAATTAGTGTTAAAAATGTTCAAAGTAGGAGATTAACAAGTGAAACAATTCAAGGAATAAAAAAATTGAGAAAATAAAAAAAAATATTATTTTTCAAAAAAAAAATTAAAAAAAAAATATTTTTGCAACCGGTCGACGAGTTATGCCGGCAAAGCCCTCGGCGAGCATACGCCACGGCATTTTGATCTGACTTGACAGGTTTGCGCCGAGGAGATCTTTCCGAGGAGGCTACGGCTGCCTCGGCGTACCATACGCCGAGGGCATTTTGGCCTACGCCGACGGCCTTTTGCCCTCGGCGTAGCGCGCGTGTCCCGTAGTGCATGATCAGTTCACCTTTCCTCTTATCACTTTGGTAGTGTCACCCATACGTGACCGAACTAGTCGGAGTAACTTCAGTTGTTCCTACACGAAAGGCTATCAGTGATAAAAAGAATATTTATGGTCCAAAGGTCACTATCATCGTGTTTCATGGACCTTTGATGTTAATATTAATTACTGACCCACCTCAAGGTAAAATCATGACCATGGATAATGGATGACTCATGCTGCCTAGGATGCACTTTGCGCTGTGTTATACCATGTGTGTCTCC
The DNA here is from genome assembly GCA_030063025.1 of Avena longiglumis. Taxonomy (NCBI): domain Eukaryota; kingdom Viridiplantae; phylum Streptophyta; class Magnoliopsida; order Poales; family Poaceae; genus Avena; species Avena longiglumis. The sequence goes on from CP125978.1 coordinate 47,353,865, forward strand.
CAGTGTCACGGTCGGTCGCTCCTTCTCTTACTCTAACCAACTTGTCGTCTCCTTTTCCTCTTGAATCAGACGACCACCCAAGCGCTTCTCTCACCACTTCATGATGGACGATGGCCACATGACCCGCTAACGGAACATGGCTTCACGACCATGCCACTTCATGTGTTATCCCTGCTTGCAAGTGCTCTTCATCACCCATTTTATACATGGTTCATCGCTTCTCTGCGTCGAGAGGATTGTGGTCTAAGGCTTTGCATGGGTGCCTCCACCAATCAGAGTAGGGTGACATCCCGAGAGACCAATGTCCGTCTTGAGCAATGGGGCAAGGAGAACACGACACTATGGCACATCTAGGACTAGGAGTGCTTTGGTTAGGCGTTTGATCAAGGAGCTAGAAGTAGAGAAGTCACTAAGAAAGATATACATCATCGAGACTACATCGGCCGCCTACAAGAAGGTTCCGATGGCCGGCATCGTGTTCTAGGTTGCATTAGTTACATCGAATTTCACACCCACACCACATCGCTCCAAGACGTTGCCGATGTGGACAACTAGTATTAGAGTTAGTAGTTGCCACGGTCTCAATACCATACGTAAATCCAACCTGGAGTCTGTGTCATGTACGATAGGATTGATTCTGTACCGAGTCGGGCCACCCCCTCCTATAATATATTCTCAATGTGAGTCTCGAAAGTACCCGAGTAGTTGCAATCTACCTGGTCGTAAAGTTTAGACTAGGAGAAGTTAATGATCTGTTGGGTTCGCAGCATAGAAAATAAAAAAATTCTACGATGGGAACAACTAAGTAGCAAGATCTATCTACTAGATACAAGCAACAGGTGGATATACATCCATAGAATACATACCCTCGAATACCGAATAGCATTAATGAGGTTGTACTCGTGGATGATGTAGTCGAATGCCTGCCGATCTCAAGGTCGAGAAGAAGTCCATCTGGTCTAGCAGGTCCAGCACCATCTAGTCCAACACCGCAAAGCAGTGGTGCATCCGTGACCGCACACACGTTCGGGTACCCCGACAACCTCCGCGCTCTCGCTCCAGCGAAGCAGCGTAAGCAACAAATCCTTCCAGAAAAAGCCACCGAGAACATGTATCTCGCTGATCCGAGACCATGGAGAAATTCTAAAGGGGGAGAGAGATCCTTTGCGAGGAGGTGTGCTTTGAGAGGAGGAGAGGGGGGCTTTTATAGGGAGAGGGGGCACCCAAGGGGCTATGCTCCTAGCCATGGTGGGCTGCCCCCACATCTTCCACATTTATGTGGGTGGAGCTCCCACTCAAAATGAAAAGCCTCCACTCCCATAAAAAAGCCTCCACTCAAAAATCCACTCACATGCATTAAATTTCCACCAAATTTAATGCAAGCTCTCATTATATAAAACTATTTTATTTATTTATTCAAAATTTTGTTAATTACTCCAATTAACAAACATTCACATAAAACCCCTTATAATATTTCAATTTCACATGCAGAACCAGTTTCAGCAATTTCAACCGAAACAGTTTCGGTGTCTAGTGAAATAAATGGTGTCGGTATCCCTTAAGTGTCGGTATATTATTTTCTCCAAATGGTGTCGGTATCCCTTAAGTGTGTCACCCTATGGTTTGCGAATAATGTAGACATGATCGAGTCCCCTCTCCGATCAATAATCAGCAGCGGGACCTAGAGATCCATACTGACTCCCACATATTCAACGATGACTTATGTGATCGTGTGAACCCTATACGCAAGTAACTCAATCCCTTTGTCTCGCAATATATTACATGTCCGAGATTCGATCATTGGTATCTCCATACCTAGATTGATCTCGTTACCGACATGTACTCTTTTCTCGTTCACGTGATATAACATTCTAGTGATCAAATCACTTGCTTGCAAGCTAATTAATATGATATCACCGAGAGGCCCAGAGTATATCTCTCCATCATCGGGATGGACAAATTCCACTCTTGATCCATGAGCCTCAACATAACACCTTCGTAGCAATGAACCCATCTTTATAGTCATCCTGTTATGGTGTGACGTTTGATGTTATCAAGATACTCTTCCGGTGTTAGTGGTTGACATGATCTCATGGTCTAAGGACTAAGATAACTTTGTATGATGTTATAGCAATATAAACACAATGACCTTGATCTTAATGCTATACTTCGGATGAATGTTCATCACACCATTCCAATAATGTTGTGACCTCGTTATTAACAACATCCAATGTCCATGATCAGGAAACCTTTGATCATCTTGTTAATCAACGAGCTAGTTTAGAAGAGATGCATAACTAGGAACTTCCTTTTTGTTTATTAAACACACATGTATTAATACAATTATAGCATGCAAAATAAACTTTTATCATAAATAAGGAATACGATAATAACCACTTTATTATTGCCTCTCGAGCATATTCCCTTCAGTATCCCACTTGCACTAGAGACAATAATCTAGTATGAAAACTTTTCGTATTGAACACCTATGGATGTCTGGTGTTCCATATATGCGATTGCAAGTGGTTAACATAATCTACGGATCTGACACTTTAAGGTCCGTGTGTATTTGCATGTATTTGCGTCTTCACACATCACTCATTCTCCAATGAGATGGCATTGTATAAATTTGGTCTTTTGGTGAGACCTTTAGTTCCTTGGGGTTAAATCAGATCGATACTATTGTCGTACAATATATCTTTAGTGTTAGCCCATTGCGAACCACGCCTTAGTTTGATAACAAACTACTTGACACAAATTCCCTCCTTTGCTGCTACTATAGCAGTCATATACTTAGCTTTTTGTTGTAGTATCCGTCACAATGTCTTAACTTTAGAATTCATCCAAATCCATCATGGAATCTCCTTTCCATTACATTGTGCCACCCATAGTTTAAATTGAGATAAACTTAATTTGTATCTTGTGACAAAACTAGTATCAATGTAACGCTTTACAATGAACTATTTGTAATTGTTTGTCACCTCTACACAAATATATTCTTAGTTCTTCCAAAAGATCATAAGAATATCCTCACTATCGTCCAATGATAATTTTATGATTCATTCTGGTATATGCTCATAACACTTAGAGCATAGGACATATCTGGATGTGTACATATCATGGTATGATTGATCAAAACATTCTTGTGATTTCACTCATAAAGTGTCAAAGCACTTGAATCTTGTTTCACTTATCAAGTGTCGATACACTTAAATCTTGATTCAATTCTTTTCATGCGACAAGAACTGTTTCTCGTCGTTTATATATTGAACTCCTTCAATATATCATATATGTACGTTTGGCATAACCATATTAGCGTCACAGTCTATCCATATATATATTCATGCTAAATATTCAGGTTTTGCCTAAGTCTTTCATCGAAATAAAATTCTTAACCTTTTGTCAATAAAAGATACATCATTTCCAATCAACAAGATGTCCTCCACATAATGTATTAGAAATATGTCTAAGCGCTCCCACTTAATTTCTTGCAAATACAAGCATCTTCATCGTCTCCTGATGAAATTAAACTTCTTTAACAGTTTTATCACGGTGAAGATTCCAACTCCGTGATGCTTACTTCAACCATTGAAGTTTGCATGCACTTTTAGCATCCTTTGAATTAACAAAACCCTTTGGACTGTATCATGCACACATCCTAGGTAACCATTTTTTAGAAGAACTTTGTTTTGTTTATTCTTCTACCATATACCAAATTATATGTAGTGGTTGCTATTTTAATCCGTCCAGACTAAATATCGCTATGAAAGATCCAATCTTGTCATAGTCAACTCCTTGAACATTGTCATAAAATACTTTACGACATGTCAACTATAGATGTGAAATATCCATGTCTGTTTCTTTATAGATCCAAATATGACCGATAAGTTTTTACACCTTTCCGAGGGTCTTCCAAGTTCAAAACTTGATTTTTTGTGTATGAAACTATCACGGATTTTATGACTTCAAGCCATTTGACAGAGTCAGGGCCCATCATCGCTTCCTTGCATGTAGTCAGTTCATTATTGTCAAACAACAATGATTCACTCTCAAATCTTATCATTTGATTGTTTATCCGACCTACTTAGTTCAATAGGAACTTAGACCTCCGTGACCACAACCTTTGAGGCACGTGAGACATGAGCATTAAATACGCCTCCGAACGCGTTTTCGTGCGCAACTCGGACATATAGCTAAGGTTCGTTAACCTTATAAAAATTATATTGTCCTCCCACTTAACTTTTGTGAAAAAATCCTTTTTCAATAAACTTCACCTTTCAAGCGACAAACCCATTTGTCATTGGCGTTATGGAGGAATACCCAATGGTTATTCTAAATAACCTACAAAGACATGCTCACCCGACTTTGGTTGTAAACATCTTACTTATACTTAGCACACCAAAATTTAAGAAAGAACAACTTGAGTTTTACCCAAAACCATAACTTGCATGGTGTCATTTCAACGGATCAAGATGGAGCTCTTTTTAGTGTAAAAGCGGTAGTCTCTAAAGCTTTAATCTTTTAAAACATAATGGCAGTTTTATAAATAACACCTTTAATCCAACCATGTCAAACAAGGTTTCATTACAAATCTCAAACACTCCATTTTCCTATGGTGTTTCGGGAGATGTAAATCTAGGTGTTTTGCTAAACTTGCAACTCAAATAAATCCCTTTATGATAAAATAAAAAACATTTATTTTCTTGCTACACTTGCAACTCAAATAAATCCCTTTATGATAAAATCATAAATCATTTATTTTCTTGTTACAATGATTTTTCACTTCATCTTGAAAGTCTTTGAACATTTTAAAATATTTCATACTTCTTTCTCATTAAGTGAATATTCACTCAAATTTTCGGAGAAATCATATGAAGTTGAAATCCATCGCTTACGACTACACATAATGGAATACATACATCGATATGTATGAATTCAATAATTTAGTCGATCGTTCTTCTTTGGCCTTTTGAACAAAGTTTTAATTATCCCGAGGAAAGTCTCACAAGCGTGACTTGATCAAATCAAAGACTCCAAAAATCCATGAATATGGAGATTTTTCATGTTTTCTTTCCAATATAATTTAAACGACGATGTCAATTTGGAAGTGATCTTTCAATCATTTGTCTTGCGATATTTTAGCATTAGTTTTTATGGATGTGATTTCTCCAACTAGATTTGTAAATCATCCATCTTATATGGAATATGGTAATTATTTGAACAATCTTTGTTCTCATAATACCTGATTTAAATAACGATTATTGAAACAAATCTTGAAGGCAAGCTTTGATGTCAACAAAAAATTCAAACAACGGCTTGTTTGTTTTCGATGATCATCATCACATATTCTCTTGCTAGTTACTTAGGCCATTGTAGTTCATGAATTGTGTCGTTCTGTATGAAATTTCATACCAAACAATTCGGTATCCAATACCCAAGAGCCAATTGTTTAACAAGCAAAGAATACAACCATAACATGTATATCATCTACATACCTAAACTGGATATTTCCGGTCTTTTCTTTTCTGCCAAATATATTTTATAGATTCTCTTTCACCATTTCCTTTTCCTTTTTTAAAATAATCTATCAACAGTGGAGCCATATACATGACACATAGTCCAAAGCATGTATATTCAAATACTAATACCTTTGGACTTGCACTTTGAAGTAGATCACCATCATCAAATGATCGGCATTCTTTCAAAATCCATTCCTTAGTAATTTTTTAGTGTAGTAAAGACTTTACATACATCTTCCATTCATTCTTATCATGACGACTTTCATGATCAAGCTAATGTAGCTTATAAAGACGAATCGTGAGTATAACGTTACTTTCCAAAAACCCTTTTGGATGATTAGGATGTCTAGCATCTCCAATCTTTGCAAATTCTCATCCAATATGAGAACATATATTATATTCTATCATATTGCAAGCAAAACATTGTTTCAGATATCGTTATATCTGCCACACATGATGGTTTCTGAAACAATTCTTTCAGCTCCTAGATAAACTTGATATTAAAACAATCAAGAATCATGGAGGCAAACATGATACTTAAGATACTAACACTGAAATTGTTACTCTCGATTTAATACCAATTATTAAATTTCACGGAGTTAACAGAGTTTTCTGAAAGTTTTCAATAACACTTTAAACTTTATAATGACACTCAACACAATACGGTACCAGTTCCTAAAGTAAATATCTAGAATTCTATAGTTCTATTATCTCAATTACAACTAAGCATAAGGTGGTGAATGAATGCCAATGACTACAACAAATTATGAAAATTCACTTTTATTTAATTTATAATAAATTAAGTTCTACTAATCGAAATTAGAAATGAACTCCCACTCAAAAACGACATCCCTCGTGTCTTTTTGGTGCATGAACCAAATCCACTACACCAAGTCCGATCATCACGTGAGTCGGTGTAGCTTTAAAGGCGAGCATCAAATGGGCATTATATATTTCATATGACTCATGCTTAACCTTTCGGTCCGGGTTCCGAGGCCATGTCTATACATGCTAGGCTCGCCAAGTAAGAACCTTAGTATTCCTGTGTGTAACTTTCTTACACCCGAAATATGATCGTGGATCCAAGAACACCCGATCATCACGTGATGTCTTGGAGCGACGAAACATAATCGGTCATACTTAAGGGAGAACACATTTTTATCTTGATATATAAATGAGGGATCATCTTATTATGCTAATAAAACACCAAAAAAGCAATATAAGATGCAACAAACATCACATGTTAATAAGTGAAATGATATGGTTCTTGCACTTGATCTCCATCATGTGCATCGTGGTATGATCCTCATCATTCCTTTATGTGTAAGGCCAAGGTCTATGGAACTTACACGTTATATGTGTTGTAAGAGTATCGACTTATACTTTTACTTACAACATCACCATATCATGACACTAGCCTAGCAACAATCTAAACTAGACGCCTCTAATTTATCGATTGCGTGTTTTACGTGGCTTAGGGCTTTCGAAGATAGAATCGTTCTTACCTACGAACATGAACCACAACAAGGATAACCAAATTGTTAACAACTCGTTGCAAATTAGATATTGACTATAGTAGGAAAGATGACACACTACCCACTTATGCAAAACTAGTTGCATGTAAACCATGGAACAGGTCTCATATGCGAGGACATGTAAAGTTTGTCCGGGATGCTTCATCCCACTATGCCACCAATATCCAAAGTACAACTAAGAAGAAATAAAATGATCATCATCGCCCACATATACATATGTGTACTACCGTGCAAAGCATCTACGCATAGATCCGGCTCTGATACCATTGTTGGGTTCGCAGCATAGAAAACAAAAAATTCCTACGATGGGAACAACTAAGTACCAAGATCTATCTATTAGATACATGCAACGGGTGGATATACATCCGTAGAATACATAACCTCGAAGACCAAATAGCGTTAACGAGGTTGTACTCGTGGACGATGTGTAACACCCCAGTTTTAGTTAATCTTACATTAGGTTTTGATTGTGCATCATGAGCATCATTCCTTAAAAATGCATTGAAGAAAAATAAGACAAAACCCTAAACCCTAATCTTCCTCCTCTATTTGAAAATACATTCAAATGGTTTGAATTTTGAAAAGTATCAAAATATCTGGAGCCTAAATTGTTTTAGGGCCCCTTAGTTTTTAAAATTATTCAAAACAGATTTGGAAATGAAATTACAAAAGAGAAAAACAGAAAAACTAAAAAGCAAAAGGTTGCAGGAAATAAAAAACATTCCTAGCCTAACCGGGCCTCAGCCCATCTTTCCTCACCCCTCCACGCTGCCCACCCGCAGCAAACAGCAGCAGCCGCAGCCCAGCTCCTGCTCGCGTGCAGAAACCCAGCTCGGCCCAGGAGCAGCCCGACCGTGGACCGATACCGCTTCGGCCTCGCTGTTTCTGTCGTCTTCGACGACGACAGCAAGCTCCTGCATGTCTTCGCCGACGCCGCCTGATGTCGTCGCCGCGTCACGATCCCCGCCGCCGCTCCTGGAGGTGGATAAGAACACGACGCACACATCTCTCTCGCCCTTATCCTCTCTCTCTCCCGACACGCTCTCCGGCGAGCCTAGGTGGCGCTTGCGTGTCACCGACATGGCGCCACCGTGGCGTCCATGTGTCGATGACGCAGTCTTGACCAAGCCCGCCAAGTGGCTCGCCGACCCAGCCTGATTCCCCATCGAGCTGATGGCTAGCCAACCCTCGTGTAAAACAATTTAGGGCGTGTCCTGATGTCAGCATGATGCAGTAGTCAGTTTTAATTGATTTAAATAATTCCAAAAAATGGTTTAAACTTGTAAACTCAATAACTAATTCATTTTAAGTCAGAAAAATATGTGTAATATATCAAAATGATCAGAAAAGTGAGAAGTATCTATTTGAGATATAATCATGCATTGTTCAACAACCTGCATGACAAGTTTAAATAGAAGAACATAGTAACCCCTCACAGGTGATTTCAGAGTTTCCCCGAGTTAGGGTTTTCACCCCTCGGAACCCCGATTAAACTGTCGAGCATGCTTTAGGGTTACATTTCATTACTAATTAACTTGTCATATCATCATACTTGCTTGAGCATTGCATCGATGCCATGTGTTGATTGTTTCCCTCTGTTTCGGTGTTTGGTTCATCGTGGTAGAATACGATATCGAGATCGAGATCGAAGCCCGAGATCAACACCGACGAAGTTTGAAGATCGAGAACAATACTTGACCAACTATAATCAAGTAAAGTACAAGGTTCCCGAAGATCTGCTTATCGGTTATCAACAGGCAAAGGCAAGCATAGCCCCACCATGATAAAATCATATGATTTCGAAAACATTTCAATTCCTACCATGATGCATACGGTTCTACTGTGGTCTTTTATCGATAGATATAGTATCCTATCTATTGCATTACTCCCTTTGAGTTTATATTCCCTGATCCACTGCTCCTAGCATAACTAGGTTTGGCTTGTGTGGCTACTAGAGCTATTATATGTGTCCTGCTTAGCCATGCATAGCTGTTAGTGCTGGTTCATCCAAATGATGTATCAGATGCTAAAAATCTAGTATGACAGGAGAACGTGATGAGATGAGATCAGAGGTGATATGAGATTAAACATGCTAAGGCTTGTATGGGAGGCCGTAGTGGCGTGTGGTTTTTTTAGTCCCATGCTCGCCACTACTCGGACCCGATGTTCTTGCCTCTTGAACCAAGATGAGCGTACAACCACAAGGGGCCATGGGAACCCCTCGATTGACTAACTTGCCTAGTAGATTCCATGATTCACATATTTCGGGCGTTCCATTCGACATACACATTGAAAACGTTTTCGAAAGAAGGAGGTGAAGGAGGTGCATTCATAATAGGTAGGGAAGCATGGACCGGGTTTCTTGGGGTCGATGGAGCCCCTAGTGAACCAACCTCGCCTCACATATTTAAGTACCGGCTTCGGGATTTGACCGTTACGGTGGAATCATACTTATTGCGTGACTCATGGTCTCGGCAAAAGCAAGGTAAAGGTCGTGGTCAACCACCCTCTGCCAGCACACCAAGGAAGTGTGTCAAGTGGCATTAAGAGTCGGTTGGTACGTGTCGGTCGACTTGGGAACATACGTGATGATCATAAAGAACTTGAACCTAATCGTAAAACTTGGCAGATCAACGTGTGTTTAAGGATGCTTCCTCATGGGTACAAAGGAGTGATCCTAGTTAGGGTTCAGATGATGATGATTTGGTGGATATCAAGAGATGATGATCAATACTTTGGAGATGTCGCTCTCTTATCCCCTTTTAAAATATTCTGATTAGACGAGCTTCTTCTTCCTCTTGTCTTACAAAACAAAGATGGCTTTATGCTAAACAACTCCACCAGCCATAAGTCTTGCGGTGTACACCCTATACTCACCCTTGCTTTGTTGATACTTTTGGTAGAGTAAGTGTTTCCTGGAGATCAGTGTGGTACTACATCGACACCGACGAGTAGCTTGGGGTTCCCGGCCGGCAGCCTGGAATCTATGGGCTGGGACGTCATCGTTATGCTTCAGGCCTCTTAGGCCATTTGTTAAGTTTTCTATACTTAATAGCATAATTTGCCTTCCGTTGTTTGATGTTTGTGGTCAGTGACCTGTGCTTGTAATAATTTGGCTCTTCGCTCAGTTATGAGCTTGTTGTAATAATTTTTGTTTCGTAGGGTCACTGCTGTGTTATCGATTCTTCACTGGATATCCTCAAGCTCAAGGTTAAGCTCATGTCAGACAGAGGTCTGGGATTTGTTTAGCCCTGGTCCCGGGGGTGTCATAGGTCTTCGTATCAGAGCAGTACCGACTTTAGGAAAACCTTGCTATTGGTCGATGTTGAGTCTAGTGTTTGTGAAAACTATTTTAAAAGATGAAAAGTATTTGCGAAAATTCTAGTATGCTTATTTTACTCCTTATTCAGTTTCTCTTTAACTCTGGGTCATCTTATCTTGTGTTGACTTTGAAAAAGTTGTGATATCTCTTCTAGTCTTCCAAATCTTAGGTGCCTTCTGGGCATGTCGTATCTAAGCCAGTTGACCTAGTGTTGAGATCTCTAGAGTTGTGTGTGTTGTGAGTTCCTTGTTTCCCTTTGCTCTGTTTCTTCCGAGAGATTTCTTTCTATCATGATCTCTCTATCTTTTGGACCCACAATATTATATTGTTGGATCTTCAGTTTTTTGTTCTAGGCTTCGAGGTTCCCTTTCGCCTCGTGTGCCTCCTTTTCGTTTGTTGGGTACCTCAGATGTCGTTTCTTCTCTTGGAAGCTACCTCGTGGTTACTAACTTGTAGTGTACGCTACGTCACTCAAGCAGTAGCTATTCATTTCTTTGGGTTTCAACCCTTGGACTTGAACTTAAGATCCCGGATTGTAGTAGATTCTGGTGTTGTGAATCTTGTACATGAAGCTGACCTTTAACCCAAGATCCATTATGTTGACCCCTAGCGTTAATGTTCATACATTACCTCAAAATGGCTAATAACTTCTAGTATAGCCTTCAAGCTTGTGGATATTGTCTCTATTGAACAATGACGATAAAGGACTTCCCCTACCACTAGCTATGGCAGATGTTCTTTAGTGGAACCAAATAGATCACGACAAGAGTACTCCTCGAGAGTCTCGCATCTATATTCGTGACTCTGCCACACCTTACCCTTATCTGCATTGGTTTTCGGAAGGTTGTTGACTTACGCATCCACATCTCGGGACTCTATCCTGAGCATGTTCTTTTTCCCTTGTTGTTTTCCGACCTTTGTCCACCAGTTGGTAGCCAAGTAGTAAATGTGCATCGGTGTCTTCCAAAGAAAGATACTCTTGTGGTCCATCATGATAAACCATTTCGGAATGTCAGGAGAAACAAACTCCAGTACCTCGTCGTTTCTAGGACCAGGTCAAAGTGTTGTAATCCGCAGATCAAGAGGCATTGATTGTCTTCCATCTGTTCTATCTTAAAGTATCACACTCTTATATACTAAGAGGTCGTGTTAAGTTTCATGACCCCTTAATGAAGTGATGCTTTTACACATCGCTACACATCCTTACCCGAGATTTCGCGCTCGTGAATGATGCGTCTGCGTAACAATGAGGCGATCTGAGATTCTTAACAATTTTCATTGTTTTGAACTCTAAGGACATTTGTGTCATTCTCAGCGTGATTGGTTAACCCTATCAATAAGCGAAGAATGATTGTGCTACCAAGTCCGTTATTCTTGTGCACTCTCTTCGGTCAAAGAGTTAGGCTTGTGCCGAAACTCTGAGACTATGTCTTCTTGCCTTATAAAACAAGTTTCCTCTTGAACTAAGTGACATATCGGTGGTTTGTGATATTCTAGATGTCTACAAGAAGTATCACCATGTTGCCACATGACCATGTTGTCAAGTTTTTGAGCAAGCAAGTTCTCTGAGCTGCTCTTTTCTCCAAGGATCCGTACTGGATACCCCTGAACTAGTTGGTTGAGCTTATACAACAACTTGGATAGTTGTAAGACAAAAGTTCTATCCGACTTTGTTCCTTCTTAAAGGGATGTCTAGTTTTGTTCGTGTTGAAGAATGATAATATTTCCTTATGGATATGTTATCTTCCCCCATGTTTGATTTGATTTGGGTTATCGTCAAATTAAACTCAGTTCCAAGGACTATCTTGATGGTGTTTCTACTTGTGATGTTTCACTTGAGTGTATCTTCATGTCCTTTGGTCTGACCAATATTGTAGCCTCGTTTAAGCAACGTGTGAGTCCATCTTCTTGGAGTGTCTCGATAAGTTTGTTGTTGATCCCATCAATGACATTCTTATCTTCTCCATGATAGACAAGATTCATATGGAACAATTGGCATTAATGTTGTAAATTCTGGAGAACCGTCTTCGAGTCATCTCGAAGTATGTGTTCTGGATGTTATAAGTAACCTTCTCTGGTTCATGTGTAGTTGTTGAAAGATGTCGCCATGGATTAGAGAAGAGTTATATTTCTTTCCTTAAGGACATACGTGTGTTTTATTGTTAGTACTTTATTTATGTGTAGCTTTCTTTTGACAAGTTGCCAATACATGGATATAGAAATCTAGATCATCTTTTGGATCTTGACATAGAAGTCCATGTCTTGAGAATCTAGTAACTTTACGGCTGTGTAAATGTTGCAAATTTTCTATTCGGACATGCTGAGTCTGAAGTATCATTTCACTGAACCAAAGCTGAATCTCAAGCAGCAATGATGGTTGGTGTTATTCGAGGTTTTGACATAGGTATCTTTGTAAATCTGGCAAGATTGATGTAATGGTTGACACACTTAGCCAGAAAGACCCTTGTCATAATTCTTGAATCAGCAATAGCAACCACTCTCATGAGGATTCTTCTATGATTTATTATAGGAGTTGTGCTTATGGTTTCCTTTGTACCCGAAGTCCAATATTTACTTGATGTTTGATCTCCCAAACATTGAGGAGAACATTTAAAGTAGTGTTGTTAAATGTCTCTCGGTCAATCCTCCAGAACCTTTATGTTGGCAAGCGTCTTGTTATGCCAAGTAATCAAAGTCTGAGAATGAAGTTTATTTCTTCTCGTGTCATCATGAATCTTCTTATCTATTCATCTAGTGGTGAAAAGTGATATCATGATCTTTGGCAAAGATTCCGATAAACCTGGATGAATAAAGAGTTTCCTTCGTTTTCTCAACCATGTTATAAGAGTGGCTATGATTTTGGTAATCTGTAGTTCCTCTTGATTACATGTTCCTTGTGACTCATATGAGTCCTCTCCACAAAAAACCTTTCTATCCTGGCCTTCTGTTGGACGAAAGAGTGACCCTTCTTTATCAAAAGTAGTTCAATAGCTTGGTTTTGTGATCCATATCTCTACAACCTGAAATCTCTACTTAAGTCGTTTAGTAGAGGTTCATTTCTCGAAGTATGTGGTCATGTTCTTTCTGAAGCCTTCCTCTTGTAAGCTTAAACCCTTCTGAGTTCCATGGTCTTAATCCTTATGACGACCATCTACCTAACAACTTGAAACCATATCCTCTTGTTTCCTCCGTTACCTTGATGTGCTTCATGCTCGTCATCTCAGAGTTGTTTCTAAACACTCCATCCATGAGTTGACCATGAGATACTCTATGTGTTGTTTAGTGTGTTTCCCTCTTGTTTTTAGAGTGGCCCTGTTTCTTTCTCTCTCTATCTCTTTTCCTACCTTTGGAATCTCGGGTCGAGATTCTCGTAAGGGGGACAGAGCTGTAACACCCCAGTTTTAGTTGATATTACATTAGGGTTTTGATTGTGCATCATGAGCATCATTCCTTAAAAATGCATTGAAGAAAAATAAGACAAAACCCTAAACCCTAATCTTCCTCCTCTATTTGAAAATACATTCAAATGGTTTGAATTTCGAAAAGTATCAAAATATATGGAGCCCAAATTGTTTTAGGGCCCCTTAGTGTTTTAGATATTTTAAAATTATTCAAAAAAGATTTGGAAATGAAATTAGAAAAGAGAAAAATAGAAAAACTAAAAAGAAAAAGGTTACAGGAAATAAAAAACATTCCTAGCCTAACTGGGCCTCAACCCATCTTTCCTCACCCCTCCATGCGCCCACCACAAGAAGAAGAAGAAATGCAGCTCTGGCACACAAGAAGCCTAGCTCGGCCAGGAGCACCCCGACCGTGGCCCGATACTGCTTCGTCCTCACTGTTTCTGTCGTCTTCGACGACGACGGCAAGCTCCTGCGTGTCTTCGCCGGCGCCGCCTGATGCCGTCACCGCATCGCGATCCCCACAGCCGCTCCTAGAGGTGGATAAGACCACGGCGCGCATGTCTCTCTCGCCCTTATCCTCTCACTCTCCCGACACGCTCTCCGGCGAACCTAGGTGGCGCTTGCGTGTCGCCGACATGGCGCCACCATGGCGTCCATGTGTCGACGACGTGGGTGCTGACCAAACCCCGCCAGCCTCGCCTGCCGACCTAGCCCAGGGCCCCATCAGACAGTGACTATGGCTAGCCTAGCCCTCTGTGTAAAACAATTTAGGGCGTGTGCTGATGTTAGCATGACACAGTAATAAATTTTAATTGATTTAAATAATTCTAGAAAATGATTTAAACTTGTAAACTCAATAACTAATTCATTTTAAGTCAGAAAAATATGTGTAATATATCAAAATGATCAGAAAAGTGAGAACTATCTATTAGAGATATAATCATGCATTGTTCAACAACTTGCATGACAAGTTTAATTAGAAGAACATAGTAACCCCTCACAGGTGATTCCGGAGTTTCCCCGAGTTAGAGTTTTCACCCCTCGGAACCCCGATTAAACTGTCGAGCATGCTTTAGGGTTACATTTCATTACTAATTAACTTGTCATATCATCGTACTTGCTTGATCATTGCATCGATGGCATGTGTTGATTGTTTGCCTCTCTTTCCGGTGTTTGGTTCTTCGCGGTAGAATATGATATCGAGATCGAGATCTAAGCCCGAGATCAACACCGGCGAAGTTTGAAGATCGACGAACAATTATTGACCAACTGTAATCAAGTCAAGTACAAGGTTCCCAAAGATCTGATTATCGGTTATCAATAGGCAAAGGCAAGCATAGCCCCACCATGATAAAATCCTATGATTTCGAAAAAAATCAATTCCTACCATTATGCATACAGTTCTACTGTGGTCTTTTATCGATAGATAGAGTATCCTATCTATTGCATTACTCCCTTTGAGCTTATATTACCTGATCCACTTCTCCTAGCATAACTAGTTTTGGCTTGTGTGACTGCTAGAGCTATTATCTGTGTCCTACTTAGCCATGCATAGATGTTAGTGCCGGTTCATTCAGATGATGTATCAGATGCAGAGAATCTAGTATGATAGGAGAACGTGATAAGATGATATCAGAGGTGATATGAGATTAAACATGCTAAGGCTTGTATGGGAGGCCACATTGGGGTGTGGTTTTTATAGTCCCATGCTCGCCACCACTAGGACCCGATGTTCTTGCCTCTTGAACCAAGACGAGCGTACAATCACACGGGGCCATGGGAACCCCTCGATTGACTAACTTGCCAACTAGATTCCATGAGTCACATAGTTAGGGCGTTCCATTCGACATACGCATTGAAAACGTTTTCGAAAGAAGGAGGTGCATTCATAACAGGTAGGGAAGCGTGGACCGGGTTGCTTGGGGTCGATGGATCCCCTGGTGAACCAACCTTGCCTCACATCTTTAAGTACCGGCTTCGGGATTTGACCCGTTACGGTGGAATCATACTTATTGCGTAACTCATGGTCTCGGGGAAAGCAAGGTAAAGGTCGTGGTCAACCACCCTCTGCCAGCACACCAAGGAAGTGTGTCAAGTGGCATTCAGAGTCGGTTGGTACGTGTGGGTAAAGTTATACACCCCTGCAGGGTAATAATCTTTTCGGGAAGCTGTGTCCATGATTATGGACGACTTGGGAACGTACGTGATGATCATAGAGAACTTGAACCTAATCGTCAAACTTGGCAGATCAACGTGTGTTTAAGGATGCTTCCTCATGGGTATGAGGGGGTGATCCTAGTTAGGGTTCAGATGATGATGATGATTTGGTGGATATCAAGAGATGATGATCAATACTTTGGAGATGTCTCTCTCTTATCCCCTTTTAAAATATTCTGATTATACGAGCTTCTTCTTCCTCTTGTCTTACAAAACAAAGATGGCTTTATGCTAAACAACTCCACTAGCCATAAGTCTTGCGGAGTACACCCTATACTCACCCTTGCTTTGTTGATACTTTTGGCAGAGTAAGTGTTTCCTGAAGATCAGTGTAGTACTACATCGACACCGACAAGTAGCTTGGGGTTCCTGGCCGATAGCCTAGAATCTATGGACTGGGACGTCATCATTATGCTTCAGGCCTCTTAGGCCATTTGTTAAGTTTGCTATACTTAATAGCATAATTTGCCTTCCGTTGTTTGATTTTTTTGGTTAGTGACCTCTGCTTGTAATAATTTGGCTCTTCGCTCAGTTATGAGCTTGCTGTAATAATTTTTGTGTCGTAGGATCATTGTTGTGTTATCGATTCTTCACTGGATATTCTCAAGCTCAAGGTTAAGCTTATGTCAGACAGAGGTCTGGGATTTGTTTAGCCCTGGTCCCGGGGGTATCACATGATGTAGTCGAATGCTTGCCGATATCAAGATCGAGAAGAAGTCCATCCGGTCCAGCAGGTCCAGCACCATCCAGTCCACATCAAGAAAACATGGTGTGCATCCGTGATCGCACACACTTCCGGGTACCCCGACAACCTCCGCGCTCTTGCTCCAGCGAAGCAGCGGAAGCAACAAATCCTTCCAGAAAAAGCCACCAGGAACATGTATCTCGTTGATCCGAGACCATGGGGAAATTCTAAAGGGGGGAGAGAGATCCTTCGAGGAGGTGTGCTCTGAGAGGAGGAGAGGGGGCCTTTTATAGGGAGAGGGGGCCACCCAAGGGGCTATGCGCCCAGCCATGGTGGGCTGCCCCCAACTCTTCCACATTCATGTGGGTGGAGATCCCACTCAAAATGAAAAGCCTCTACTCCCATAAAAAAGCCTCCACTCAAAAATCCACTCACATGCATTAAATTTCCACCAAATTTAATGCACTCTCTCATTTAAATAAAACTCTTTTATTTATTTATTCAGAATTTTTTTAATTACTCTAATTAACAAACATTCACATAAAACCCCTTATAACATTTCAATTTCACATGCAGAACCAGTTTCAGCAATTTTAACCGAAACAATTTCGGTGTCTAGTGAATTAAATTTCTGCGCTTTCCTTTTTCTTTCTATGGCATATTATTTGCTCTAAATGGTGTTGGTATCCCTTAAGTGTGTCACCCTACGGTTCGCGAATAATGTAGAGATGATCGAGACCCCTCTCCTATCAATAATCAGCAGCGGGACTTAGAGATCTGTACCGACTCCCACATATTCAACGATGACTTCTGTGATCGTGTGAACCTTATACGCATGTAACTCAATCCCTTTGTCTCGCAATATATTACATGTCTGAGATTCGATCATCGGTATCTCCATACCTAGTTTGATCTCGTTATCGACATGTACTCTTTTCTCGTTCACGTGATATAATATTCTAGTGATCAAATCACTTACTTGCAAGCTAATTAATATGATATCACCGAGAGGGCCCAGAGTATATCTCTCCGTCATCGGGATGGACAAATTCTACTCTTGATCCATGAGCCTCAACATAACACCTTCGTAGCACTAAACCCATCTTTATAGTCACCCTGTTACGATGTGACGTTTGATGTTATCAAGATACTCTTCGGTGTTAGTGATTGACATGATCTCATGGTCTAAGGACTAAGATAACATTGTATGATGTTATAGAAATATAAACACAATGACCTTGATCGTAATGCTATACTTCGGATGAATGTTCATCACACAATTCCAATAATTAATGTTGTGACCTCGTTATTAACAACATCCAATGTCCATGATTAGTAAACCTTTGATCATCTTGTTAATCAACGAGCTAGTTTATAAGAGAGGCATAACTAGAAACTTTCTGTTTGTTTATTAAACACACATGTATTAACGTTCCGTATTAATACAATTATAGCATGTAAAATGAACTTTTATCATAAATAAGTAATACGATAATAACCACTTTATTATTGCCTCTCGGGCATATTCCCTTCATGATAGACTATGAAGATGTAGGAGATCCTCCATTTTAGTTAGGTTTGGTCTAGTAAGTTCTATGGGTTTCCGTCAAGGAAATCCAAAGAGTGTCCCTTTCATGTCTTTTTTCAAGCGTGTGCTCCCTCTCTTTACATCATCTATTTTCTTTCGTGGTGCTTATATTTTCTAGAGATATTACATTATGTAGTATGTACCTGTGTTTTGATTCTTCATAAATGTTAGTGTTTGTTTTTTATTGTTTCGCATAGAGATACGTTAGATCCTTCTTGTACTCCAATTCTAGTTTTGTTCACGTATGCCCGTGTCATATTGGCTAATTTATAGTGCCTTGCTCGAGACGAATCAGAGGTGGAATCCCGTGCTGGCCCTACAAAGGTACATCCATGCGGGCTAATTTAATTACTTTTTAGATTTAAAAATTCCTTTGTACGTAATAATGCCAAAATTAGTACAAATCCAGATCTGCTTCTTTTTCTTTCCTATCTAAGACTGACAATACTCTAGAAAACAAGACACATTTTCAAACAGTTAATTAATGTAGGAGTCTGTTAAATCGAGGTCGAGGATAATGAGTTGAATATAACACCCGGTTGCTCGCACTTTGATTGCAGGCAATGGTCGCCATTTCTATCAGAAATGTTATCAAAACAGATCTATGATATGCATAGTAATTTGTTACCTACCAAGCAATAAAACATGTGTGATACTACCATGAGAGTTAACACCATATATATTTGACTATTACCAATATCCACAGGTGGTCTCGGTTGCACCTTGTTATTTATTGGTTTGCGAATACTCAAAGCAACACACAAATACGATATGACGGGAAGGAGAGGGGAAGGCAGAAACGGGAAAACAATGCATGCCCCAACGCCGATACAATAGCAGAATGATGGAAGAGAAAGAGCTGATGAAGTGTAGATTAGTAACTCTTCACCGGGAATAGGAGGCATTGGGAAAGAAATGGCTGTGCATAGGGCTAGGCAGCAATGACGTTGCTAAGTTTCGAGTTGGCAATTCTACGTGACTGGTTGGCCATTGAGGCTCTTTAGGACGAGATGCAAATTTAGCCAGTTAGGTTAGGACGGGACTTGGTTAACCATTTACGATTTGAACTCAAACCAATTGAACCCTTTGGTGTAAAGGGTAAAATGGGATAACCATTAGGCCATTAAGGTTACAAACAGTTAACAGCTGGTTATTAAGGTTCGAACCACTTTTAACAGTATGCAACGACATGCTAGCACGAATTTTTAGGAAACAAGATATATTATAGCATATGGCAAATACTCATAAAACTCGGGAAGCCGGCTCAAAGATTCGGTGAAAAAGAAGATTAAAATCAAAATGAGCAGCAAGATACATGTAGATAACACTTATTAAAACAATGCTTACAATCATCCTAGGAAGAGATTTTTGTTTATTTAAAAGGCATTCCGCTCGCTCCCAAAAAATTCAGTAAATTGAAGTAACAAAGAGGTACTACCAATTATAGCTGCTAGCAGACAAAGGTAATTTCAGCTAACCGGAAGAATTGAACATGCGGTTGGTTTACCGTAATCTTCACCAAGGCCTACGATGGGGATAACCTACGACTTTGCACTCTTTATGTACTAACACTGTTTAGTCTACCGGCTTATGCAAAGCAATTATCAGCGCATCAGATTATCTTACTGCAAGTTGATGTGTACCAAAGCCTAAGCACGAGCTGTCGCCGCTGCTGCTCCAAGCCATGCCGTCTAGCGATGGCGTTACCTAGGAATTCTTCCTGCTACCGTCGATGGATCCTTGGAGAAGGGATGGACGCGGGGAGGCAGGCAAGTGGCTGGCTCGTCGCCTCGTCGGCATGGTGGGAAAGCGGAGGGCCGCGAGCCCAAGCAAACTCCGGGTAACCCTAGGTAAAACGGTTCGAACCTAATTAACCTTTTGTATTTTAGAGGTTCAACCAATGGGTTCGATCGAACCTAATTAACGTATTGGGCTCTCATTTAGGTTCGGTTAACTGAACCAATGGTTAAACTGTAACCGAGTCTCATCGTTACAGTTAGGCATCGAGATGAATCCGATCAAAGATGAGCTGACGCGAGACCGCTCGAGATCAAATAGGTGAGATGCATACAACTAGCCGAGTAGGTGAACATGCTCTTGGAAAGGCCTCCACGTGCAATGCTGCATTCAATAGCAGAGCGTCTCGCAAAGTAAATAATGATCATCGTAAACCGTAGAATAGGATAGGATTCTAATTGAAATACATACATTTGGTTCAGACGCTATTGGCTTGGTTAAGAAGAGATAGAATATAGCCCAACTAAACAAGGCATGGCAATATACTGAAGCAGAGTAAAAAGAGCTATTATCGATCGGGCCAAATTTGACTAGAACATATCCTTAAATTTCATGGACTGGGCGGGCCATGGCCTAGTTTTTGCCCCTTACCTCTACCACTGTTTCAGTTTGCATGGTTTGGCTGCCACTTTGGCTAGAGGAAATCGTCATCGTCAAAGTTGCACCTACGCACAAGATTGGTCTCGGGTGTGATATGCTGCAGCTTGTCGCATTCATTGTAGCTATGTGGCTAGAAGACCAATATAACTGTTGAAGTGTATAAGTGGATTGCACTAGTCCTTTCCATCGGTTCGGATTTTTGGTTGCGTTAGCTAGTGCATGAAGCTTGACATGGTATCAGAGACTAAGGTCTCGAGTTCGAGTCCTGGCTTTCGCAGTTTATCCTAAAATTGTTGTTGACTCCTCTGTGTCCACGTATAGGCCTCTTGAGTCATACGTGAGTTTGCTGACTTCTCTCCGTCACACGTGAGAGGGTGTGTTGAAGTGTATAAGTGGATTGCACTAGCCCTTTCCATCAGTTCGGATTTTGGTTGCGTTGGCAGCCTAAGGTCTTGAGTTCGAGTCCTGACTTTCGCAATTTATCCTAAAATTGATGTTGACCCCTCTATGTCCACGTATAGGCCTCTTGAGTCATACGTGAGTTTCGCGCGCCGTCGCTCTCTTCCGGTTGCACGTGCTGACTTCTCCCCGTCACACGTGAGAGGGGGTTTGAAGTGTATAAGTGAATTGCACTAGTCCTTTCCATCAGTTCGGACTTTTGGTTGCGTTGGCTAGTGCATGAAGCTTGACAATAACTATTGTGTATCGTCTAATTTGCTATCACCTAATTCATCGTGTGACAACATGATCTCTTGATCCTTAATGCCACGTCCTGTGGTGATGTAGTCAAGGTACGCTCATCTTGTGTTCTTGCGTTCGATAGGTGGCCTCCTACTCCTCGAAAATTGATATGCTCAAATCGATTTTGTCTAGCACTTTGGTTACCATACTTAGCGTTGACATGCTAGGCGTGCCAACCGTAGTCGATGTTGGTGGTTCAATGCCATACCAAAGTCCACTGGCCATAGAAATTAATGGTCTGAAGACTGAAGATCACCATGTAAAACAAGTAACATGAGTAGGTTGGGAAAGGGGTCGACACCTGATACAGGTAATTCTATTACTGTATATAGGGGTACATAATTGTGTACAATATAGATACAAGTGTATAAAGCTACGCATATATAGAGTCTAATACCCTCCCTCAATCTTAATTGTACTCTGAGGTGTCTAGTAGGTTAAGATTGCGTCGACACCCCTCAAATCGAGGTTGTGATAATGGCTTCGTGAAGATGTTAACAAGTTGATCTTTGGAAGAGCTAAATTTGATGTAGAGTAGCTTCTATGCAACATATTCCCTCACGAATGATAGTCAACTTCGATGTGTTTCATTCGGACATAAAATACCATTTTCAATGAAAGTTATGTCGCATCAATGTTATCACACCAAAGAAGTGGAGGCTCATCTTGAGATATCCCCAACTCAGTAAGCAAAGATCATAGCCAAATAAGCTTAGATGTGGCATTGGCAATTGCTTTGTATTTAGCTTCGATACCACTATGATACATTGTTGCTTGCTTGTAGGCATTCTAGGCGATCAAGTTGGGACCAAACAACATTGCATATACCCCCCGTGGATCGCCGATCATTCGAACTACTAGCCCAGTCCACATCAGAAAAAGTCGAGAGCAAACCTGAAGGTGCGGGCTAAAGACGCAAACCATAAGAGGTTGTGAGACGGACATAGTGCAAAATGAGAATCCCAAGGTGCATGAAGAAACTTAGAGACATGGTTGATTGCATAGGAGATGTCGGGTCTAGATACTTAAGGCCACCAACAATAATACGGTACTCAGTAACATTATCAGATCTGAGAGGAGTACCATCAAAAGCAGATACTCTGTCAATAGATTACATAGAAGTAGATGTGGCCTTGCATTTAAGGATACCTGCACACCTTAAAAGATCCAATGGATGCTTATACTGAGTGAGAGTCAAACAAGTATCATTGTGGGCAACCTCGACACTAGTAGAGAAAAGCCTATTTGTGACACGATGTTTTTACTATTAGCGGCACGCATATGGCACGCTGCTAAGGCCTTTCATAATAGGATGTTTCTTAGCACATTATCCTAGGAGAAATAAATTGTTAAGAGACAACTCCTACAATGCATTGTTTCTTAAGTGATGTATCTACATTTAATGATTTAAATGACATGCATGCATTTGATTGGTCTAACCATACTTTTTGTCTATGATTTTGTGCAAGAGGTATTTCTTAGCTAAGATACAACCTAAATCTCTTTCCTCATTAACTATAGTGCCACATAGAGAAAATGTCTAGGATACACCACTAAGAACCTCCCATTCTGAGAGCAATTTTAATAATATAGCTGGTTGTTGGCTATAAAAAGTGCCATGTCAGAGCATGTGCAGCGTATGCAAAATGTGGTGTCTAAGAAAACTTTTCAACTCTTAGACCTATGCCTCAACAGTGAAAAAGGTGAGTTTAAGAGAAAGATCCTTTGTCTAGATTCTAGTACGAGACCCATGTTCTAGTTGATTAAAAAATTGTTTTAGTTCTTTGGGCTCTTTCCATTGGCCGGAAGTGAAGCAGTTTGGTGGGGGAAAGTAAAAAAATCTGGTACAGGAGACCTACACAAGGGTCCTAAACAGTGGAACAACTTTGGTTTTTTTAGATTAAAGTTTAGTTATTTTCTTAGCACAAGTCTAAGCTTTAGCACGATGCACATGTCCTCATCTCACTACTGGAAAAACCATCTTCGGTTCGATGTGAACAAGGGAGCACTAGTCCTAGGCCGTTAGGCCTCTAACGGCTAGAAACGGCCGTAGTCACTAGTCCCGGGCCGGACCAGGTCATTAGTCCCGGTCCGTAATGCGGTCCGGAACTAATAACCTGGAGCAGGCCAGCTGGTCCTTTCGTGGACTATTAGTCCCAGGTCGTATCACGACCCGGGACTAGTTGTCCACCACTATATATTCTGCCTCCTGTCCTACTGCCCTAAAGCATATGGTGGCCATTTTTCTCAAAGAAGCAAGAGAGTTCATGCCATTTTTTTTCTCAATATTTGTCAAGATTTAGTTTGCAACACCTAAATCCAAAGCTTTAAAAGGTTAGAACTTCATTCTTTCATCTCTTATTGCTACTTTATCTCTATAATGCTCTAGAAGTATAGAGATATGGATCAAATGCATGCATGCTCTAGAAGTAGCTAGAAGGATTTTGATATATATGTGTAACAAATTTTGATTAGGCACATAGTTACTGAAAATTGAAATGTGTAATTTTAGAGTTTCAGAGCTTAGAATGGAATGAGGTTTTCACTGATAGAACAATAATAAAAAACTCCACATTTATCATGTTGATTGTTTTCTCCAATTCACAAATTGGTGCATGTAAATTTTTCAAAATTCAAAATTAATGCTCTAGAAGCTCTCAGTATAACTTGTAATAATTTTATCATGTTGTGTAATGGTTTTTGATATACTTTTACTATAATGCAGATGGTCTGGGAATGGATGTACGGTACTGACCGGCGGTCTGGCGAGTTCATTAATGGCGTGCATGAATTCATCTATGTTGCTGATGCAAACAAGCGCAATGGTTTTGTATTATGTCCATGTAGTGGTTGTAGGAATCAGAAGGATTACTCTGACTCAAAAACCCTTCACAGCCACCTGTTGAAGTCCGGCTTCATGCCCAGTTATAATTGTTGGACCAAGCACGGAGAGAGAGGTTTTATAATGGAAGACAATGAAGAAGAGGAGGAGGATGACAACTATCATGGTTTCCCTGAGTACGAAGATACTTCCATGGGGGATGCTGAAGGGAAGGATGAAGAAGAGACAGATGATGAACCCGCTGATGATCTTGGTCGGACCATTGCCGATGCACGAAGAGATTGTGAAACTGAAAAGGATAGGGAGAAGTTCAATCACATGCTAGAGGATCACAAAAAGTTGTTGTATCAAAATTGCGAAAATGGTCTGAAAAAGCTGGGCAGCACACTGGAATTGCTGCGATGGAAGGCTGAGTGTGCTATACCTTACTCCTCATTTGAAAAGTTGGTGAAAATGATGAAGAATATGCTTCCAAAAGATAACGTATTGCCCTCCAGTATGTACGAAGCAAAGAAGGTTGTCTGCCCTCTAGGTTTAGAAGTTCAGAAGATACATGCATGCCCTAATGATTGCATCATCTACCGCGGTGAGAAGTACGAGAATTTGGATGCATGCCCGGTATGCACTTCACTTCGGTATAAGATTAGACGAGATTTTAGTACTAAACTAATGGTCTTATAGGCTTAATTAACACTAAGCCCAAATTTAATTAATTTGTCGTGCTTCTCTATACCGAAAGCCAAATGTAGCCCGTGAATTCGTTTTATCACTACCATATGCAATCTTTCAGATCAACTGACTGGATGCCTGTCACCATTGCTCACTCCTACTCGGTAGCCAGATGCCATGCGATGCCGCCGCCGCGGCGCCATGCTAGCCAGCCATGTTATTTGTCAGTTTCTACCTTTGTTAATCATGCCGCAATGACAGCAACAAGCATGTTGTGCCATGGAGTATAGTAATCAATCTTCCTCGCTCTGACTGAAGGTGCCAAATCGTTAGTATTTTGTCAATAGATTGCATAACCTATAGTCTAATTGATTAATTTACAAAAAAATATGCATATTTTGTTTGATGTTTGCTCGGTGATGATGACAACTTATTGAATAATAATTGGAAAATAGTAATAGGAAGGTCACCTGCAATGGAATTATCAGGATTTATACTTGTAGAGATAAAGTTGATCCAACATAAACTAATTTTTTGGTTTTGTATTGTCTAAGATTTAGTGCTACATATTAATATCAGTTCTATACCGATACTTTGATATATTGTTATGCTTTATCCAAACAGTTCTCCAACACAAAATGATAGGTAGTTGTTGTTTTCATAAGAAAAAAATCCTATACATGATCATCACTATATTCGCCCCCCCTCAATGTCAAATCCTGGCTCCGCCCCTGAACAAGACCTTAGAGGTTCACATATTTATTGGACGCCAGGTAACATACCTCAATCTGACAATGAGTGAGTGGTATAGTTAGATATGAACTATTGTAAGTAAGTAAAGTTTTTTTTCGAGAACCCGCAGGAGATCTCACGGTACTCTAAATCTCTCAAATATCCACCTAACTTCTTTCTCCGCAACGCGCAGACATTTTGCTAGTAAATAAAACGTTTATTGTCCTGATTTCAAAAGTGGCAAGTCCGAAGGAGTTGGGACAATTTAGACCGATCAGTTTCTGCAATATTATTTACAAAATTGCATCGAAGGTCGTAGCTAACAGGTTGATGGTAATGTTACCCGAGATCATTTCTGATGAACAGTCTGCTTTTGTTCTAGGTAGACTAATTATGGATAAATATCATCACGACATATGAATGCCTTCACTTCATGAAGCGAAACAAGGCGAAAAACACCGTTATTGTGCGCTGAAATCGGATATGTGAAAGGCTTATGATCGTGTTGAGTGGCAGTACCTAGAGGCAATTATGCTGAAGCTAGGTTTCAGTAGGAGGTGGGTGGAGCTGATCATGAGATTGGTGTCCACGGTGTCTTTCTCAGTGCTTTTTAATGTAGCACCACAAGGGGAATTTCGACCTACCAGAGGGATACAATAAGAAGATCCAATCTTCCCTTACTTGTTCTTGTTGGCAACATAGGGCCTCTCGTGCCTCTTAAAATCTCTTGATCATTCACCAGTGCTTTATGGTGTTAAAGTGGCCCCCGGCCCGGTAAACCATTTATTTTTTGCGGATGATAGCCTTCTGTTTTTCAAAGCGAGTAGAGAAGGAGCCTTAGAATTGAAAAATGTGTTACTGAAGTATTGTAATGCCCTAGGTCAAAGAATAAATACGGACAAATCTTCTATCTTTTTTAGCAAGGGTTGTCCAGGAGGACTAAAAGAGGAGATTAAATTTGAACTCGATGTTCAAAGAGAAACTTTAAATGAGAAATATCTAGGGATGCTTTCAGATGTTGGCAGATCCAAGAGTGGGGTTTTCAAATACCTTAAAGATAAGGTATGGAAGAAGGTTCTAGGATGGTTGGAGCTTCTGCTTTCAGTGGGTGGGAAGGAGATCTTGATAAAATCCATAGCCCAAGAAGTTCCAACTTTCTCTATGTCATGTTTTAAGTTACCACGGGGTTTATGCGAGCATATTTCCATGATCCGTAATTTCTGATGGGGAAGCAAGGAAGAAAAGTGACGTACCTGTTGGGTGTCTTGGGAGACAATGACACAACCCAAATTTGCAGGTTGTCTTGGCTTTAGGGATATTGAGCTATTCGACATTGCTCTATTAGCCGCCAGGCATGGCGCATTTTGCAAGAGCCCATGTCTTTGAGTGCAAGAATTTTGAGAGCGGTCTACTACCCTACTTTGGATATTCTCAATGCTGATCTAGGATCTCACCCATCTCAAGTGTGGAGAGCAATTATTGAAGGAAGATATGCTCTGAAGTTGGGGCTGATTAGAAGAATTGGAGATGGAAAAACTACCGATGCCTGGACTCAGAACTGGTTGCCAAGGGATGAACGCCTTAGACCAATCTCCGCGCGTAAGGAGGACCCTCCATATAAGTTTAGTGATACTACTACATGGAAGGTTGGGAAGCTTGAGGAATGGTTCTTGCCCATGGATGTGGAAATCATCAGGAACATTCCGTTGTGTACGAGAAGCCAAGGACCGGGATTTCTGGGCTTGGCACTTCGAGAAGACAGGGTTTTTCTCCGTTGGTTCAGCATATCGTGCGCTAGTTATGACGAAGAAAACCCGCGAAGACTGGTTGGAGGGTCACACTGCTTCGTCGAACACAGCAGCGGAGAGCAAGAACTGGTCCAAGCTGTGGAAGTGCGATGTCCCATCAAAGATCAGATTGTTCCTATGGAGATTGGAGCAACATTCCCTGCCGACGGGAGATGTCCGCCACCGAAGAAATATGGCGCCATTGAATGCGTGTTCGTTGTGCGGCCAGGAAGACTCTTGGCGACACTCGCTGATGGAGTGCACAATGTCAAGGTGTGTATGGGCACTCGCTGATCCGGTGATAGCGGAGCACATTAGCCTCTCGACTAAACCTACAGCGAGACAATGGTTGTTTTCGATGATGGACACTAAGGAACAGGCAGATTTGACAAAGATGCTTGTTACTTTGTGGGCAATTTGGCATGCGAGATGGCAGGCAATCCATGAGGAGGTTTTTCAAAGCCCTCTGTCTACATCGCTGTTTGTGGAGACTTTTCTTCAGGATTTACAATCAGTGAAATCACTGAAGAAGGAGATGAAGACGCGACCTTGCCAGCATATTCAGACTCCAAGGTGGATACCACACCACCTGCAGGCTTCTGTAAGATAAACGTCGATGGAGCAGTGGCCAAAACAGAGAATCGTGGCGCGGTGGGGGCGGTCTGTCGATCAGCGAAGGGCTTATACCTGGGAGCCTCGGCAGTGGTCTATCAAGGTTGCTCTGTCAGCACAGTACCTGCTGCCGAGTACTTTCGACGACACCGATGAGAAAATTCCGACGAGACGACACGTACGTACCCGATAACTTCCGCCGAGATGCATATGCTGCTAGCCGATCGTTTTTTTGATCCAACTAGTACACTCACGCACGCACACGCAAAACAACTTTGATCGCCAAAGGCTTTTGTCGAGCCTTGCTTTTTTCTCTTGTATTGCTCAACTCACGGTGTTGTCCGGTACAAGATTACAAGACCAGGTGTGTATATAAATATATGCACTACTAGGACCTAATCAACTAGGAGTCGGTGTACTACTCCAAAACCTAGTCTAACACATATACGTATACTACCTGGACACTACACATATTCGGACTGCAATTCCAATATGTGTAGGACACGTGATTATCTAACAATCACCCCCTAATCACGATGTGCTTCTTTACATCGACATGAGTCTCAAATGCGCCAACTGCTCCTCGCCGACCTCTTCCTCGGCATTGCTTTTGTCGTCTCCTTCCTTGGCACCCATGTCACCGACATTGCTTTCGCCGGCTTCTCCATGGCTTCACGTCGACCCTTCTCGTTCGCGTCCTTCTTTTCCGCGTCCTCCTTGTCGATGTCGTCCATGACCGCGCCTTCGGTCTTCACCGGTTCCTTGATGAACAAACATTGATTTTCGTAGTTCATCTTCACCAGATTATCAGCCGTCCGAAGTTTCTTTATCGGATAGTAGTTCAACACGCTTCGCTCGCGTGCTCGCGTCGGTCGTAGTTGCCTTAGCTCCAGTACATAGAACATATGTAACGGTTGTGTGTTGATCAACATGATCTTCGGGCGTAGTACCATGTGTGCCTTCAGGTAGAGCTCCCGGAGCCAACGGCTCTACATGCAGCGTATCCTGCATGCTTATTTCTAAGCCAATTTCTTGACTCACCACCACATCACATGGCCCTTGCACTTCTGAACACTCCTTATCCCCAAGCTCTTCACGTGGATCATCACCTCCTGTACTAGCAGATGATGAGCTAAACACAACACCTTCTAGCTCTGTTTTTTCTGACCACGGATTAGCCTTTTCTCCGGAAACTTTTTCTTCTGGGAGTATCCCTAGTGCTTCTGGCCTGGTGTCCATGCCTAGAGCATCCCCTAGGCCTTCAATCTCTTCTGGGTCCAAATTTGCTGACAAAGATAAGCTTTGGTTGATCAATATTTTCTTCATACTCAAGATCCCACGTGATGTGAAAAGATGAATATTCCGGTTCCTTGGAGCCCCAATTCCATGATTTCTCGTCCTCAAAGACTACGTCGTCCGTGAAAACTACCTTATTGGTATAAGGATTGCACAAACGGTACTCCTTCGAGCCTTCATATCCTGTCATGATCATTGGAGTCCTCGTCTCCGCCACATGCACCACACATCCAAAAGTGCGAATATGATCAACCGAGGGCTTCCGTCCGTACCATCCTTCATACGGAGTCATACCAACTCCACTCTTAGTTGGCTCCATGTTCAACAAATACACAGCCGTATTGACTGCCTCATCCCAGAAGTTTCCTGGCAAACCTTTACTCTTCATCATCCTCCGTGTCCTGGTCAACACGTTTTGATGCAGCTCGCCTTCCTGATCAATGCGTAGAGATCTTATCTTCGCCTCGACATTGAACTCTTCGGCTTCCTTGATCATATCAAATGCTTGTTGAGCTTGACCCTTACTTTTTAGCAACACAATCCACATGTATTTACTATGATCATCCACCACAAGCATGAAGAACTTATTGCCGGGCGGAGTTGCAGGTGAAATTCCAACGCATAGATCACCATGATCAGATTCTGAAGCTTCACTCGCCTCAAATGTGACATCACGCAGAAACGGGGAACTCCGTTGCTCGTGATCCACTTGCGCCACAATCTCCGTACCCGGTGATGGAGGATCCTCCTCATCCTTTAGCTCAGTTACTTCGAGCATCAGCATCATCGGTCCATCATCTCCTTCCTGGGCGATGAGAGCCCTCTCCTTCGACGATTTCTTGCAATCCTTCTTGAAGTGACCGAGCTCGCCGCACTTATGACATCTTACTTTCTTTATGTCAAACTTCCTCCGCGGCGGAGGCTCGTCCTCGTCCTCCCCTGCGATATACTTTTTCGCTGGGCGAGAATCTTCTCTATCACTCCTGCTGCCGGATGCTTTATCGCCCTTCTTCTCCTTGGCGAACAACGCTCGAGCCATAAGCATGAGATGCTCATCCACTTTCGCGTCGCCATAGGTGATCTTCATCCGCTCGTGCCTTGAACCGTCCAACTAGATCATCCATCGTGAGAGTCTTGAGATCAACGCATTGCTCGATCGCCGAGACAACGCGAAATGTGGCGGCGCCACGCGAAGAAACGCCTCACGATAGAGATCTCCTCCATCTTCTCGCCAAGTCCGAATCCAATTGACCAGTGTAGCGACCCTTGAAGCAAAAGCGTCTAGCGTCATCTTCTCTCCTATCTCCAGATTCTCGTACTTCTTCTGCAAGATTTGCAGGGTCACCTCGCGGACGCGCTCGTGCCCAAGATTTAGCGTCTTGAGCGTATCCCACACCTCCTTTGCAGATTTCTTCGAGATCAGGTGTTGCATCAGATCCGTCGGCACCACCGAGCAGATGGCCGTGAGTGCTAGTCGGTCTAGGTGGTACTTCGACGCGCCCTTCTTGAACTCTTCGCCGCCTGGATAGACAGCCTCCCAGAGTCTGGCGCCTTCTAACGCCCACTCCATCTGGACCGCCCAGACCGTGTAGTTGTCGCGGCTGTACCGCGGATACTGCATCCAAACCGGTGCACCCGGAGCCGCACCAGAATACTCGCCCACCTCCTTCGTCATGACCTCCTGTTACTAGGAGATCCTCCACGAGGCTCTGATACCAATTGTTAGCACAGCCCCTGCCGCCGAGTACTTTCCGACGACACTGACGAGGAAATTCCGACGAGACGATACGCACGTACCCGATAACTTCCGCCGAGATGCACGTACTGCTAGCCGATCGATTCTTTTGATCTCACTAGTATACTCACGCACGCACACGCAAAAAACAACTTGATCGCCAAAGGCTCTTGTCGAGCCTTGCTTTTTCTCTTGTGTTGCTCAACTCACGGTGTTGTCCGGTACAAGATTACAAGGCCAGGTGTGTGCATATATATATATGCACTACTAGGACCTAATTAACTAGGAGTCGGTGTAC
This sequence comes from Avena longiglumis, assembly GCA_030063025.1. Taxonomy (NCBI): domain Eukaryota; kingdom Viridiplantae; phylum Streptophyta; class Magnoliopsida; order Poales; family Poaceae; genus Avena; species Avena longiglumis. The sequence continues at coordinate 47,385,244 of CP125978.1, forward strand.
TACTCCAGAACCTAGTCTAACACATATACGTATACTACCTGGACACTGCACCTATTCAGACTACAATCCCAATACGTATAGGACACGTGGTTATCTAACATGCTTGGAAGCCATGACCTGCCGTGAGTCACTGTCGTTGGCTGCTGACTGAATGAGGGGAGCATTATGGTCGCGAATGATTGCATGGAAGTGATCCAGGGGTTGAAAAAACAGAACGTGAGACTTTTCAATAACGTGCTGCGTGATATTACCTTGGAGGCGCAAGGAACAGGAGCTACCTTTCGCCATGAGGGTCGGAACTCAAATGTTGAGGCTCATATGCTTGCGCGATCTGCTACTAGTCTACCTGTAGGTCGTTATGTTTGGATATCTAGCCTGCCTGTTGGGCTAAACTTTCCTGTATCAGTCACCGATATCTAATACATTAGACCATATAGGCGCGTGTTGCCACGCTCGTCAATCTTAAGGACATCTTAGTGGAAGAAAGATGCAAATGTTTGAAAAAATTCGGGCTTGTCATAAATATCTGGATGTCAGGAGGCCACACTATCTAAATTCAAGGCAAAGAAACAGTTCAAAATCCCTGTCACACATACAGTTGCATATATAATCTTAAAATATACAAGGTTTCATCTAAAATAAGGGGTCACAATATTAACATATAGGAATCAGATAACTGTATTGAGTACATTTTAATCAGAAATTGCTATTGCTTAGCATGAACTTTTCTGTAACTAAACCACTTCCGTGGACAAGCCGAATCCATTTGGCTACATTCTTGTATACACAAGGGCTATCCAACTCGAGCGTGGCATCTACAAGTGTTGAACAATATCTGCAATGAGATCCTAAACCCTAAATGTATGCTATTTCTGCAAATTTCAAAGGTAGAAAAAGCACATTAGCAGATCTCTCGATCCAACCATGTGACCATGACATGCAAGAACCTCACACAATCTAGCTTCATACGGAAGCTACAATGCATAGAAATTCAAGAAATATCAAATCTATCAAGCGGTTATATATCGGAACCATTCAGAAATGAGGAAGATACAAATCTTATTAGTTTCTAACTTTCTATATCACTATTTACCACAAAAAATAAAACACTTCTGCTCCCCCAGCGCCGTTTAGCATCGATCGTCGTGCAGTTCGGATCGTTCCTTATCTTCCCATTTATCACCTAGCGATTGGCCCTTAAGCCCACCTCCTTTCCTGCTGCCTCGAATCCACCCTGTATTACCCATTTGTCCATCTGCAAATACATATGCGTTTACCACGGAGAGACAGGGTCAGTCCAAACAAAAATTGGGCCCAGGGCAAATAATTATACTAAATTTTTATACTTGTTAGAACTTATGTTTCCTACTCTAGCATTAATAAATACAATTTTATTTAATTAGATGTCATAATTAACCACATAATGTTTTTATAAAAATTAGTTTTAGAACTATTTGTTATCAAATTGTAATGTATCACTCAATGGTTTCCTTGTACTACATTTAAATTATATGTTCTCATAAAATTTCTCCTTAAATTAATTATCCACGGTGGAATATATTATGTAAGAGATGCATAAGTGATTGTCTATGTGCAAGTGTGTTGATGTATATATTTTAATATCATTAAATATCAGGATAGAGATCTTTAAAACATACTCTCAAGAAATATCGTAACTATGGGTGGTTCTAGTGTATTATTAGAATATGTCTTACAATTACATACCAAAATATTAAACCATGTTTGTTGTTATGAACTTTCGGCAAATTCTCAAAAAACTAAAGTTTTCTAAATTTCAAAAAATCTTGTGTATTGGAGATATAATTTAAAAAATACAACGCCATTATAGAATGAATTTTCAAAACAAATCAGAAAACTTTCTCAAATTTGAATTTTAAGAAAATAAAATAACATAATAATAGCATCTGAGTACGTACATATGAATGTACTTTTGAAAACTAAATAAAAATAACAAAATATTGGGTAGAAACATAATGTTGTGAAATTCCATAAGAGATATGACTTTTAATGACCTATGCAAAATTATAGAATGTTTTGCCATACAAAAGGGCTAAGTAACTACTGAGTTTTGTTTAACTTTAGACTTCTGTACAAAATCTCCTTTTTTGTGCCTTGAACCTTATGATATTTACTTAGATAGTCAAAATTTAGTGAAATACTTTCAAACCAAGAATCTGTACACAAACCAACGCCCGACGGAGCACAACATCTCCTTAATGTGTGGACGCACACATCACATGTGCATGCATGCTTGCACACAGAACACCAATGTCACCAAGGCCGCACACGGACATCATGAACAAAAGTCAGACCATTGGCAATGCACGAAAACACACCGGGCACCATAAGTAGTACCTAACACCGTGTCATAAATCTGGTCACAACACAGAAGCGCAGACAGCAGCAGGAGAAGTCCGACATCATCTCTGTTCCACCGCCCAACTCCAACTTAACCAACACGGCAACATAACTCATGAGTCCAAACAAACCTAGAAAACATCGAAAGAGATAAAACGCAACAACATTTCATGTAACGATCCAGCGCCAACATCGTGCAAACACGTGTTTTGCCTTGTATGAAGCGTCGCGCGACTATGATTAAAAATTAAAAATTGAAGGCACACTGAGTTGAAGAATTAAATAATAATAATTAAAAATTGACCGAATGGAGCGAGACACTCGATCACTAAGTTAGCACTAGGACAATGTAGTAAATGGGCCAGGGCCCTGACGCTAAGGGCCTAGGGCGACCGCCCTTCTGCCCCATACTATGGACCAGCCCTGCGGGGAGACAGCGGTGCGATCCCAGACCGAGGCCTTCACCCGCATCGAGCTTTCCTACGACGCCGTCAAGCTCGCCATGGGCCACCACATCCCGCGCTGGGTCGAGTTCCTCATCGGCGAACGGCCGCCCTCCGGCACCGACAAGCCCGACAACCGCATGGTCGGCTACTCGGACGACATGGTCACCGCCGCCAACGAACACAACCTCAGAACCCGCCTCGCCGGCATGGCGCTCCTAGACGCCGACGCCGCCGCCAAGGAGCGGACCCCTAGGACCCGGCCCCGCCTCTGCGACTGTGAGCGTGAAGAGGACCCAGACGATGCTCCCGCCGCCGCCGCCCCCACCTGTAAACCCCCTCAAGTGGCCAGCAGCAAGGACCCGGACCAGGCACTCACCTACCTCCACCTGGTGTGCTCCCTCGCGAGCCTCGCCATCAAGCACATCGACGCTGCCGTCACCGTCATCTCCAGCTTCCTGGACCCCAAGGTGGTGGCCAAAATCGCCGAGATGGACGATGACGCACGTACATCTCTGAGGTACCTACAGTCTGTACTGGCTTTAATTTGTTGCTACGTGCTATACCCAAATTCATTCACTGCAGGAAGGACCATATCCATCATATGAGTGATTGAAGGGGTGGAATCCCGTTGCACTGTTGATCCAAGTCAAGGTCGCGTCAGTCGTTAAATTTCTCTATGTTCTCTAGTTGGTCAAAGTTCCAATCTTCTGTAGTTTCAGTCCAGTTCGTTCAGACTAATCTGCTGCTACTATCCAAGTCTAACTTCAGTCTACTGGCTCCATCAGGGGTAAATTGTACCGCCATATCTGCATCTTATCTCTGGACCATCGAATTGAACTGCAGCAAATCTTACGAATTGCAGCACTGTTGATCAGCTCACGAACTGCAACCTACATGCATGCTGGTGGTATGCCGTTGCTTTTTTCCCCTGCATCATGTTGTGTATGTAATCCTGTCTCTGTGAGAAGGCACTCACCTTACTCCACGAATTTGCAAAACTTGAAGAAAATGTTCACAGTTTGTCTTGTCCATGCACCAGGGGTGGAGCCAAGGGGGGGCTAGCAGGGGCTAGACCCCCCCTAACCATTGGCCCCCCTCAATACATAGGTGCTGATTTTAGTACTAAATTAATGGCCTCATAGTCTTAATTAACACTAAGCCCAAATTAATTGATTTGTCGTGCTTCTCTATACCGAAATCCAAATGTATCCCATGAATTCGTTTTATTAGTCAACCATAGTAACATGTTCCAACATTTTTCATTTGTGTAACTAGACATAATAGCTAGCACCATATGCAATCGTTCAGATCAACTGAACCATCGCTCGCTCCTACTCAGTACTCAAATGCCACGTGATGCCGCGGCTGTGGCGCCATGCTAGATAGCCATGTTGTTTGCCAGTTTTTACCTTTGTTAATCATGCTGCAACGCCAGCAACAAGAATGTTGTGCCATCGAGTATAGGAATCAATCTTCCTCGCTCTGATTGAAGGTACCAAATCGTTATTATTTTGTCGATAGATTGCATAATAGTCTAATCGATTAATTTACAAAAAATATTCGTCTTTTGTTTGATGTTTGCTCGATGATGACGACAACTTATTGCATAATAATTGGAAAATAATAATAGAAAGGTCACCTACAATGGAATTATTAGGCTTTATACTCATATAGATAAAGTTGATCCAATATAAACTATTATTTTGTATTGTCTAAGATTTAGTGTTACATATTAATACCAGTTTTATGCCGATACTTTGATATACTGTTATGTTTTTCATCCAAACACTTCTTCCAACACAAAATAATAGGTAGTTGTTGTCTTTATAAAAAAATCTTATATATGATCATCAGTACCTTCGCCCCCCTCAATGTCAAATCCTAGCTCCGCCCCTGCCATGCACTCCGATCTCCATGTAGACCGAATCGATCACCATGTAGACTGCTTGAAACGCCTGAATGGAAGAAAAATGAGATCGGAGCTACCACAGAGTAATCGACATAGACCATGAGAGGAAATTAACCTCGTTGGAGTCGCTCGACACCGTGTTTCACGAGATCTGAGAGAATAATGCATATCGGGGGAAGAGTCATCGCCACCGATCCACTCTAGTCGAAACATGAAAACTCACAAGAAAGGGAGCAACCCTAGCTTGTGAAGAACATGGCGAACCACCGTGTCCGAGAGTAGCTCCCACTAGCCCATCAATGCCTCCAAGCATGCCATCAAGAAACCTTATACGATGCTCCACTTCCACCCCAATCAAGAAGGCGCCGCCACAAAAACCTACAAACTTATTAGCGCCTAAGGTTTCTGACTTTTTGGCGTGATTTCATGATCTTGTCGCTAGAGTGATTCTCCATGCTAAAAGAGATAGGGGTTCTGGCCCTACTATAGTTTAGGTCTAAGGATTAATGTCTAGATCTCTCATGCAGCGCTTTGTCAACGTGAAGCGCTTCGTCGGAAAACCCCAAGAGCAAGGTGTGATGAGCATGAAGAAGTTTTCCTCAGTATAGACCGAGGTTATCGAACCAGAAGGAGGAATGACACGTTCCAAAGGTGTTGTAAGAAACGTGGAAACCTGCACAACACAAATTTAAGACTTTGCCCCAATGAACAGTGAGGTTGTCAAGCTCACCGGTTTGCTGTAACAAAGGATTATCTGTATGGTGTGGAATATGATGATGGTTTGCAGCAAGTAAACAGTAACAGTGGAAGATGTATCAATGGTAAAGATTGGACCGGGGTCCATAGTTCACTAGAGGTGCTCTCCTTAGATAAACAACATGGCATGAAGGGTAAACAAATTACAGCAGGCAATTGGTGAACGAGCAAGGCATAACAATGCAATACTAGACAAAAAGATCCTATGAGATTCGATTGGGCAATACAACAAGATACATAGACCGCCATCCAACTGCATCTATGGCTAGAAGTCCACCTTCAGGTTATCATCCGAACCCCCTCCCGTATTAAGTTGCAAGCAACAGACAACTGCTTTAAGCAAAGTGTGTAAGGTAAACAATCCACTTGTTCCATAAACAAGATATCGTTGTTCTCTCCCTAGTGGCAACATCGTACCTACCATCGAAGAGATTTCTGTCACTTACCTTGAAAACTAGAGGCATGAACCCACTATCGAGCATAAATACCCCTCTTGGAGTCACTAGCAACTACTCGCCAAGATAGCTACTAACAACGGAAAGAATGCAAGATCACAAACAACACAGACATGATAGAATCAAATAGACAAAACCATTAATCAATCTGACATAGTAATCTCAATATCCATCGGATCCACGCAAACACAACATGCATGATTACAAATAGATTAGATCTTGATCATGAACGGAGATCACAATATCTATACATGAAAGCACAAGGAGGAGATACAACCATCTAGCTACTACATGGACCCGTAGTCCAAGGTGGAACTACTCACGCTTCATACCAGAGAAGAAGGCCTCCGGGATGATCTCCCCTCCGGCAGGGTCTCGTGAAGAACTTCAGATCCCCCCAGATCTAGGGACGATGGTGGTGGCGGCTACAGATGCATTTGTGGAATATTGATCAGGTACTTAGGGTTTTGGCATCGGGGGAACTTTATAGGCGAAGAGGCGAGGCAGGAGGGTTGCAAGGGCGGCTACACCCCCTCCCGTAGGCGCGCCTAGCCCTAGGCCGCTAGGCCAGGGGGTGTGGCCCCCTGATGTCCCTCCTCCGTCTCGTATTCTGGCTTTATGTTGCCACGGTAAAATATTGACTTTGACTTTTGTCCCGTCCAATTCGAGAATATTGATATTCGCCTTTCTAGAACCAAAAATAGAAGAAAAGCAGCAATCACTTTGTGGTAACTTGTTAATAGGTTACTTCTAGAAAACATATAAAAACACCTCAAAGTGTAGACAAAGCAAAGCAAAGTAGATACTAAACAAGCATGGAACATCAAAATTATAGATACGTTTCCGACATATCAAGCATCCCCAAGCTTAAATCCTGCTCATCCTCGTAGGTAAGTGATAAAAGAATAATTTTTTAGGTGACATGCACCTTCACAATAAAGATCAAACCATTTGCATGCATTGAAAGTTGGGATCAAAGAACTGTAAACATGTGCATGAAAGATGGATTTCTAACAGTAAGACAAAGTAACTATGCATACAACAAGAAAGGCTACAAACAAAGATCATGAATAGCAAGCATTGAAAAACGTTTGTTTGTTTCACATACAGAAAACATGGCATAGTGGCATTCAGCTTGTCCCTCATGGAGTAGCAAATAGATGTATAGGACACCTTCAAAGTTCATAAGAGTGACTAGATAGAAATAGCACAAGAACAAGCAATATCAACAATATGCATCAATCAATAAGTTTTGGGACACTGCACATAGAACTAAGAATGGCAACTATGCTCTCTTAATGGTGCCTAAACGTAGAAGGTAGAGACTCAACATAATGGTGGAAGAAAGGCCCTTCATAAAAGGGAAGCATGGATTTCAAGTTTCAAAAAGAGCTTTCAAAAATTATGGTACTTGTTAGTTTTCATCCCTCATTGCCCCTATCATAAGCATCTTGAAGTTATTAAGGTTAAAGTGAAGAAACTATGGAGTATATGCTTGACAAAGTATAAGTTGGCAATCTCATGTCCCTTGAATATGAGGGCCACACCTCATGCTACTCAACTTTAGTCACCTGTAAGTTCTTGTTATAATAAGTACATCCGTATCATAGAGAACCGCGAACGGGGTACCCCTTGCACATGGTATAGGAGCTATCCCATAACCAAAATAACAAGGCAAGCAGACAATGAACATCTCAGCGATCTTTTTATTTACTATTTGCATAGATTTTTATTGTGGATGCTTCACAGATAGCTCATTATGGTGATGCTGCAAGTTTCCACCATTATTAGGCATGGCTTAGGCTAGCGCCAAAGTGCTTTCTCTAACACAAAATACATAACCCCATGGACATACAAGCTCTCGTTTTCTTTCACACCGGCATCCGTAGACAAAAATCATGATATCAACTGTGTACAAAGTACAAGTGCAATGTTGAAAACGTTCCCCATGACAGCATGGTTCTGCTAATTCTAACGTATAAGTGCAAGCATATACAACATAGACGACACAATGGTTCAATTTTATTAGGGGCAAGGAATAAAAAGTGTGCCATCAAGTTCGTGAGGACTTTAATGACTAAGTTTTCACATAACAAAATACCTTTTAATTGGAAGATAGTTGAAAACAAGAATATACTTGGAATGATGTAACACACCATGCATAGGAGTTTATAGTGGACACTTTGGAATAGCTTGGTTTCTTGGGAGTTGGAAGCATGAGTAGAGCTTACTCATACAAGTGGAGGCTAGCAAAAGACTGGGAGCAACAAAGTAAGAGAGCAATAATGGGCATAATCATGCAGAGCGACAAAACATTACTAATCAAAGCATAGAGTGGTACTACAAGTCAAGGACTAAATGATCATAGAGGCTATGATGACTTGTTCATAGTCATAACATGGTGTGAGCATGTGCCAAGTCAACCCAAACAAAACATCAAAGGAGAATACCATAATACTATGCTTTTGTAAGCTAAAACAACGCATGATTCTTTCAAGGCACACTAAGCAATCCCAATTGTTTGGAACAAGTCATGCCACAGCAATAATCACTAAGCATAAAGTCGAAAGAACACCTAGCATGGCATGATAAAGTCTAAGTCACAGTCCAAGCAATCTCCTCTTGCACTTCCAAGCAAGAACTTTCTACTCCTTTCCAACACCAATCGACTTATTTGAAACAACACAGCGAGAACGGGGATCCAAACTACTTTATTCAAGCAAACTAAACAAACTAAGCAAATAAAATGAAAACTAAGACGCTCCAAGAACAACACAATAGTGCATGAAACAATAAAAAAGAAGTGTCTAGACAGACCTAAGCTTTTTATTGATGAAGAAGGGGATGCCCAAGGCATCCCCATGCTTTGACGCTTGTATCTCTTGGATATTTCTTGGGGTGAAACCATGGTGGCATCCCCAAGCTTGAGCTTTTGTCCATTCTTCATCTCATTACATCATTCTCTCTCTACACCTGAAAATTTTCCTTTATACAAAACTTCACACAATCTTCATTAGCAACGTTAGTGTATTCAAAAGATAATAGACCTTTAGGCTTGGCTTTGAAACATCAAAACTTTCACTAAAAACACAATCTACTGAAGCAAATTCCTTTAAAAAGTTCAATTCCCCAAAATAGAACTCAAAAAGAAATCGATAAGAAGCAAATGCAAATCATGGCAGAAATCTATCAAAACAGACCAGCAGGTAGAAACCGATTTTTTTGAAGACCTTATGTTGCTCAAATCAAAAAAGTGTTGAACTAACGAAAGTTATCTAACATACTGGAGGATTAATTCGTAAAATATCAGCTCAATCCGACTTACAGAGACTCCTCACGAATTTTTATGGTGGAGGACAGAAATCTATTTCGGGACAGCAACTCCCTAAATCTTACTTCCCTCTCATTAGAGGTCATTCTTGGCACAAAAAGCAAACAAAAAGGATAAGGAGATATCATTACTGAAGTAATAACTTTCAAGACTCAAGAAAACTCTTGGGTTATCTCCCAACAAGTACTTTTCTTTAACGCCTTTAAGTTAGACACAAGAAGCAAGAAATCAAGTATTTTCAAATGAGGAGTTATTAACTCTCTTGCTCCTTCCTTTCTTACCTTTATTCTTCTCTTTAGGGAATATATGATTGCTTACTAGAGTAAAAAAATGCATAATGCCTTTTCCCACATCTATTATTGCTCCAAGGTGTTTCAGTAGGGATCTTCCAAGTATAATCTGTCATTTGCCTACACATTCAATAACAAGATAATCAGTAGACACCATTTTCCCTGAGATTTTTGTAAACACACCTTCAGCTATTCCAATGGGTAATAAAGTGGCATTATTAGTAAGAGATATTTCCTCTCCTCCTTTAGAAATTCCCCAAAGACTCAAAGACTCATAAATATCTTTAGACATAAGGCCAAATTCAGACATGATATCACAACGAGCATCAAAAGTTGCACTATTTATAGTGACTTTGATTGTGGGAAACCACTTTGAAGGCTCATAATTCATTGAAACATAATTATGGTACTCCCTAAGTGTGTGATAGCAACTATTCAAAGAAGCAGTACTGGACTCAATAGTGTTCAACCTGGCAAAAATATCTATGAAAGAAGAATCAGACTTGCCAGGCGTATTATAGATTATAATCAATTTATTTATGGCATCAAAAGCTTCATCCTCAGTACACTAAAAAATATCTTTCTCATCCACAACATCTAAAGCATATCTATAACAAAGAGCAATACCGTGGTAGAAACTATTAATAACCAAGCTAAGACTCATCTTAGGCTCAGTTTCCTTTGTGAGCAAGAGATTCTATAACAATCTTCTTTAAAACTCTCTTCACTTTTTTTCTTAAAAGTAAAGATCTCTTCCATAGGTGTAATAGAGATTGGACCAAAACCAGACATAGTAGCAACTAGGGCAGGAACTATTTTTTGTGTTTTTGAATAGACAAAGCAAACCAAACTAAACTTTTTTTTGAGTTTTTGATAAAAAGAGGCAAATAAACCCAAGCAAAAGAAACTAAGCAACTAAAAACAAAGTAAAGAGAAAGGAAGTGTAGGACTCCCTTGTGAAGACATCATTAGCCTCGCCGGCAACGGCGCCAGAAAAGCATGATGCAGCGCTTTGTCAACGTGAGGCGCTTCGTCGGGAAACCCCAAGAGCAAGGTGTGATAAGCACAACAGTAAGTTTTCCCTCAGTAGTGACCGAGGTTATCGAACCATAAGGAGGAAGGAAACGTCCCAAAGGTGTTGCAAGCAACGTGGAAACCTACACAACACAAACTCAAGACTTTGCCCCAACGAACAGTGAGGTTGTCAAGCTCACCTGTTTGCTGTAACAGAGGATTAACTGTATGGTGTGGAAGGTGATGATGGTTTGCAGCAAGTAAAAAGTAACAGTGGAGGATGTATTAGTGGTAAATATTGGACCGGGGTCCATAGTTCACCAGAGGTGCTCTCCTTAGATAAACAACATGGCATGAAGGGTAAACAAATTACAGCAGGGCAATTGACAGGAACCGAGCAAGGCATAACAATGCAATACTAGACAAAAAGATCCTATGAGATTCGATTGGGCAAAACAACAAGATACATAGACCGCCATCCAACTGCATCTATGACTAGAAGTCCACCTTCAGGTTATCATCCGAACCCCCTCCAGTATTAAGTTGCAAGCAACAAACAACTTCTTTAAGCAAAGTGTGTAAGGTAAACAATCCACTTGTTCCATGAACAAGAGACCATTGTTTTCTCCCTAGTGGCAACAACACATCTACCATCGAAGAGATTTTTGTCACTTCCCTTGAAAACTAAAGGCATGAACCCACTATCGAGCATAAATACCCCCTCTTGGAGTCACTAGCAACTACTCGGCCAAGATATCTACTAACAACGGAGAGCATGCAAGATCACAAACAACACAGCCATGATAGAATCAAATAGACAAAACCATTAGTCAATCTGACATAGTAATCTCAATATCCATCTGATCCCCGCAAACACAACATGCATGATTACAAATAGATTAGATCTTGATCATGAACGGAGCTCACAAGATCTATACATGAAAGCACAAGGAGGAGATACAACCATCTAGCTACTACATGGACCCGTAGTCCAAGGTGGAACTACTCACGCTTCATACCAGAGGAGGTCTCTGGGATGATCTCCCCTTCACCAGGGTGCCGGGAAGAACTTGATCCCCGATCTAGGGACGATGGTAGCGGCGGCTACAGATGGTTTCGTGGAATATTGATTGGGTACTTAGGGTTTTGGCATCGGGGGGCCTTTATAGGCGAAGAGGCGAGGCATGGGGGTCGCTAGGGCGGCTGCACCCCCTAGGCGCGCCCAGCCCTAGGCCACGCGGCCAGGGTGTGTGGCCCCCTGGTGGCCCTCCTCTGTCTCGTATTCTGGCTTCGTGTTTCCCACAATAAAATATTGACTTTGGCTTTTGTCCCTTCCAATTCCAAGAAAAACAGAAAAACAGGCAACTGGCACTGTGGCAACTTCTTAATAGGTTAGTTCCAGAAAACATATAAAAATACCTCAAAGTGTAGACAAAGCAAAGCAAAGTAGATACTAAACAAGCATGGAACATCAAAAATTATAGATACGTTTCCGACGCATCAATCTCAAAGTTTAGTGTATAGATTTAAAGTCTAGATATAGGGTCTAACTGTCGGTTTAGGGTTTCGAGGAGGTGCCACTTCAAGTTGTGTATATGGTTTGGGATAGTGATCTGGAATCTAGGTCTCGGGCTTAGGATTTAGATATGTGGACTAGGTTCATGGTGTAGGATTTATGGTCATGTTCTAGTTCCAGGGATTAGCGTATAGAACTAGGGTTAGAGTCTAGTGTATAGATCTAGCCTTTGGACTTTAGATCTATATACCCTTGGTCATTAAACCTAACCCATATATCTAAACTCCATATTTAAACCATGCCCCCTAGCTGCACACTAGTCCTTCTACACAAAATCCTTTATCTAAACACCAGCTAAACCCTAGTCCTTCATCTCGGGAAATCCCGCAGGAAGGAGAGGCCACATGAAATGATGGGTTGTAATTTAAAAAATACAGGATCATCATTTCTAGCATGTGCAGTGCAAATTTAGCCAAGTTTTGTCAATTTTGACCATACTTTGACCGGAGGCAAAACCTCCTCCTTCGCTTCCTCCTCCGAGGCAGATGCCTACTTCTCTTGCATGTCCTTGCGCCCCTCCTCCATCTCCTTTGCGGCCATGGGCACCGAGGATGGGTTCGCCTGTGTGATCTTCTCCGAACGACCTCCTCCTGCTTTGCAGAAGCGGCACCATAGGGAGTGATCTGATCGTCTAACAAGAAGACGCTTTCCACATCGGAGCCCTTGTTGCCCACGAACCTAGGGCTGTCTACATTGCCATCATCCGCGGCCGCCGGCGCCGCCGTGTTCTTCTTGTGGAAGGGAAATTAGATACATGTGATACCGAGGGGGGAACACAACAATGCCCTGGGAAGGGAAATGACGATGGTGATCGACACCATTGTGGCACCGACACTACATACTGGTATTTTTCCCATGAGAAACCAGCCACCAACATGATCGGAAAGGACTAGGACAGCAGCAACACTACCAAATACCATGCCATCGAGGATACCACTTTCCACAATTACACATCTATATAGTCTACATAAATTCCTTTTTGATGCAAAATTAAAAAATGAAAGGTGCCATATGGGTATCTGATCTTGCCTCTTCCCCTTTTCATATAAAATAAATAAATACAAATTTCTGCATTCATAGAACCCTAATTCAAGAAAATAATTAAAAACAACCATCCTGATTGGCATGTTTCTTTCCGAGATGACTGATAATGCTTTAGAAACAAGACTTAATTGTAAAGTTTATTGTTCAATCAATCCAGATCCAGGTAGATGACTTGCCTGACCCGTGTGGCCACTCAGACTTTGAAAGCATACATTGGTTGTGGTTGTTAGTTTCATAGGATACTTTTTCAGAATTGATCGATGATGTACGTAGTGTACTCTTACCTACCAAGCAATAATACATGTACGATACTCTCGGAGCTAGCACCACGCCACTATATATCTAACAAGTATCAAGAGCCTAGCACCAATCTCGCCTGCACCTTGTTACTTTTCTTTTAGTTTGCCAATATTTAAGACGACACGACTCATACATGCATACAAGACCGAGAGGGAGCAGGGAGTAAGATGTGGAAGGGCACAACCACAAGTACACCATAGAAAAAAAGAGGAGAACCAGATAACGAAGCATATAGCAATGGTAAATCTTCTCTACGAACACTTTTGCTTCGGTCCCCTACCCCTCCCCCTCCCCCTCTTTCAAATTTTGACAAACAAAAACTCGATTCCGATTGTTTAGAGGACCGTATGAACCCACACGAACTCCGTATGGTCCTCTTAGACGTATACTCACCATATACTATGTATGCTCATGTGTTTGTGGAAGGCGAAAATCGGAAGTTATATAATAACAACAAAAATTAAAAATATGACATATAAAGACGTAGATCGCGATAATAGGAGGTGGGATCAGCCAACCGGAACGTGGATTATACCCAATTCGACTGAGTACATATACAGAGATAGACATGATCGCGATATCGGTTTCGACCGGTTAAAAAAATAAGACAGCCTATGTAGCTTAAGTTTAGGGGTGGGGTACCGAAGTCTACGAATAGGAGGCATCGTGGAAGAAATAATTGTCCGTGCATGGATCTAGGAGACAATCGCTTTCCCTCAAAGAGATATTTTGATGGATGGCCGGCTGTTCTGAGTCTCTCTTAGTTGAGATACCGTTTGGCCAGTCAGCGTAGAGGTTATATATGTTGGCCTCATTCTCGGTCGCCGACACTTAAGATCAAGCAGCCAAGATAGAGGACCAGCCGAGCAGACATACCTAGCAGGATATCGGTGACTCCAAGTCGGTGTGGAGACTACAGCAGAGGATCATCATCCGTGCTCCCGGTCTCTCAGCCTTGCTCCAGGCCTCCACCTACAACGCTACCATCTTGCCTGGAAGAATCGGTACAGTTGGGCACGAAGTTGCTGCTAGAGCTACACGGCTACGCTCATTGTTTGACAGGCGTGGACGCATGGGCGCTTTCTAAGACTTGTCGCATCATTGTTGCTACGATGGCAGACTGCAAACCAAAACTTTTGTTTGTGGTCTAATTTGTTATCATTGTATTGATCTTGTGACAAAATTATTACCTCTTGATCCTTAACTCATGTCGTGAGTAGCGATGATGTAGTCGAAGTCATCTTGATATGTTTTCATGTGTTCTATGAGGTGTCTTCCATCCTCAAAACTTAATCAGTTCACCTTTCCTCTTATCACTTTGGTAGCATCACCCATACGTGACAGAACGAGTGTGACCATGGATAATGGATGACTCATGCTGGGTAGGATGCTGGGTAGGATGCACGTTGCCAAACACCAAACCTTGGAGATAAAATGAAGGGTGCCATGATCTTTCCTCTGCTCCTATTCCTATAAAATAAATAAATGTGAATTTCGTTGAACCCTAGTTCAGGAAAAAAAAACAAAAAGAACTACCATCCGGATTGGCATGTTTCTTCCCGAGATGACTTATAATGCTTTAGAAACGAGATTTAATTGCAAAGTTTATTGTTCAATCCAGATTCAGACAGATGACTTGACTGGCCCGTGTGGCCGCTCACACTTTGAAAGCATACATTATTGGTTGTGGTTGTTAGTTTCATAGGATACTTTTTCAAAATTGATCGATGATGTACGTAGTGTACTCTTACCTACCGAGCAATAATACAGGTTCGATACTCTTAGAGCTAGCAGCAATCTCGCTTGCACCTTGTTCCTTTTCTTTTAGTTTGCCAATACTTAAGGCGACACGCTCATACATGCATGCAATACCGAGAGGAGGCAGTGAGTAAGATGTGGAAGGGCACAAACCACAAGGAGCCAATAGAAAAATAGGAGGAGAACAAGATAACGAAGCATATAGCAATGGTAAATCTTATCTGGGAATAGGAGGTATCGTGGAAGAAATAATTGTTCGTGCATGCACTACAGGAATGGGAAGCTACGCCGACGTCCAAACATCGGGGCCGTCGGCGTAGCCATCGTCTAGGCCAGCTCCGCCAAGCAGCCGTCGGCGTAGAATTGCCCTCGGCATATCCTATGCTACGCCGACGGCTGCCCTCGGCGTAGCATACGCCGACGGCTGCCCTCGGCGTAGCTATTTTTTATTTTATCTCATTAAACTTTGAAAAATCATAACTAAATCATTCTAATTCGGAAAAATACAAATAATATATCAAAATTTGCAGAAAAATAAGACCTATCTATCTACACTCAAATATTACACATTTATAAATAAAAATTAAGTAAAACATAAGACATTATATATAGTTTAAAACGGGCATAAAAAATTCAAAAATGATCGAAACAATGCGAAACCTTCGCGTGGTGTTATATTATGTGACATAGTTAGAAGTAAAAATATCAAACTTGGTATATTGATTATGTCTCAAAGAAACCTTCACAAAATGACCTATCTCATTCGAGGTTTCTTGGCTTTCGGGTCAAATGACCAATGTTATGGCTAGAATCAAGGCATAGTTTGTGATAATGTGCCCATATTGTGCATACACATGCATCATGGGATGGCGAACAATGTTGCAGGAGAAAGTTTTCCTTTTCGTCGCACCAAAAAGCCATTTCCCATTTTCTGAGCACAAAACACGGACGATTTTGTAAAGCAACCACCAAATGGCTAATTCAAAATGGTACCACCATATTTTACAAAAATACTATACCACCTTATATAGACAATGTCCCAATAGGGGAATCCGAAACCTTTCCGTCCACCTCTGGTGAAAAAGACAAATTCCTGCCGAATCGGCAGAAAGTGGGTCAGATATGAACTACAGGTACATGATCCGATGCTCATGTTTTTTTACAAAAATCATTTTTAGGTTCACAATATGCTATTTTATCAAAGATCCAATGCAAGTTTAGCGAGGCTCGGCCCCGAGCTAAGAATCTTCATGCCATGGTTCGACAAAGTTTGGCGATAGTTTAAAGCGGGCATAAAAATTCAAAACGATCGAAACAATGCGAAACCGCGTGGTGTCATATTATGTGACATAGTTATAAGTAAAAATATTAAACTTGATATATTGATTATGTCTTAAAAAACCTTCACAAAATGACCTATCTCATTCGAGGTTTCTTGGCTTTCGGGTCAAATGACCAATGTTATGGCTAGAATCAAGGCATAGTTTGTGATAATGTGTCCATATTGTGCATACACATGCATCATGGGATGGCGAATAATGTTACAGGAGGAAGTTTTCCTTTTAACGCACCAAAAGGCATTTCCATTTTCGAGCACAAAAAGCAGACGATTTTGTGAAGCAACCACCAAATGGCTAATTCAAAATGGTACCACCACATTTTACAAAAATACTATACCACCTTATATAGACAATGCCCAAACAGGGAATCAAACCTTTCGTCCACCTCGATAAAAAGACAAATTCTGTAGAATCGTGGAAGTGGTCGAATATGAACTACACTACATGATCCGATGCTCATGTTTTTTACAAAAATCATTTTAGGTTCACAATATGCTATTTTATCAAAGATCCAATGCAAGTTTAGCGAGGCTCGGCCCCGAGCTAAGAATCTTCATGCCCGCCGTTCGACAAAGTTTGACGATAGTTTAAAACGGGCATAAAAAATTCAAAAACGATCGAAACAATGCGAAACCTTCGCGTGGTGTCATATTATGTGACATATTTATAAGTAAAAATATTAAACTTGATATATTGATTATGTCTCAAAAAAACCTTCACAAAATGACCTATCTCATTTGAGGTTTCTTGGCTTTCGGGTCAAATGACCAATGTTATGGCTAGAATTAAGACATAGTTTGTGATAATGTGTCCATATTGTGCATACACATGCATCATGGTATGGCGAACAATGTTGCAGGAGGAAGTTTTCCTTTTTGTCGCACCAAAAAGCCATTTCCCATTTTCTGAGCACAAAAAACGGACGATTTTGTGAAGCAACCACTAAATGGCTAATTCAAAATGGTACCACTACATTTTACAAAAATACTATACCACTTTATATAGACAATGCCCCAACAGGGGAATCCAAAACCTTTCCGTCCACCTTTGATAAAAAAGACAAATTCCTGCCGAATCGGCAGGAAGTGGGTCAGATATGAACTATAGGTACATGATCCGATGCTCATGTTTTTTTACAAAAATCATTTTTAGGTTCACAATATTCTATTTTATCAAAGATCCAATGCAAGTTTTCCTTTTCATCGCACCAAAAAGCCATTTTCCATTATCCGAGCGCAAAAAGGGAATTTTCTAAAGCAACCACCAAATAGATAATTCAAAAACGTAGGGTTTGTGATTAGTTGATATGGATATCATATTTGGATTCCTCTCATTTTTCTGATCAATTTAGACATATTATTTGTTAAATTCCGATTTATAGATTTAAAGATATTAATTATTCCATATTAAATAGAAAAATACAAAAAAGTAAAATTATTATATTTTTATTTGAATTCAATAATATTTTTACTTATTCATTAATGTTTATTTAAATAATTGTTTGTAATTTCAAAAAATATCAACATGTGACATGTTGATATAAGGGTTAATAGGATTGATATCATAGTATTGACAACAATGTATCAATTACTTTGCGGAAACAGATTCTGAAGAAACGAGAAAGTTAAGCATGCTGGAGCTGGAGTAGTATTAGGATGGGTGACCTTCCGGGAAGTTCGACCAAGACTACAATTTAATTAAATATTAAGTGTAATTAGTGTTAAAAATGTTCAAAGTGAGAGATTAACGAGTCAAACAATTTAAATATTCAAAAATTAAGAAAATAAAATAAAATAAAATAATTATTTTAAAATATATATATTTTTGAAACCTGTCGACAAACTATGCCGACGGCCGCTACGCCGCCGGCATTGCCCTCGGCGTAGCATACGCCGACGGCATTTTGATACGCCGACGGTCTCTATGTGCTCCGCCAAGGGAGCCCTTTGCCGAGGAGGCTACGCCGAGGGCAGCCGTCGGCGTAGCATACGCCGACGGCATTTTGATACGCCGACGGTCTCTATGTGCTCCGCCAAGGGAGCCCTTTGCCGAGGAGGCTACGCCGAGGGCAGCCGTCGGCGTAGCATACGCCGAGGGCATTTTGGAGAGAATCTCTTTCCTTCACAGCGATATTTTGATGGCTGGCCGGCTGTTCTGAGTATCTCTTAGTTGAGTTACCGTTTTGCCAGTCAGCATATAGGTTATGTTGGCCTCATGCTCAGCTGCCGAGACTCAACACTCAAGATCAAGTAGCCAAGACAGAGGAGACTTACCTAGCAGGATGTCGGTGACTCCAAATCAGTGTGGAGATTACCGCGGAGGATCTTTGTCCGTTCTCCTTGCCTGCTAGCCTCCACCCGTAAGGCTGCCATCTTGCTTGGACTAATCGGTACAGTCGGGCACGAAGTTGCTGCTGGAGCTACGCGTATGCTCATTTGGTGACAGGCATGGACTATCCGCATGGGCGCTTTCTGAGACTTGTCGCACCACTTGTCGCATCATTGTTGCTATGGTGGCAGACTGCAAACCAACTTTTGTTTGTGGTCTAATTTGTTATCATCATATTTTTTTTTGCGGGGATTGTTATCATCGTATTGATCGTGTGACAACATTATTACCTCTTGATCCTTAACACATGTCGTGAGTAGTGATGATGTAGTCGAAGTCCTCTTGATATGTGTTCATGTGTTCGATGAGGCGTCTTCCATCCTCAAAACTAGATCAGTTCACCTTTCCTCTTATCACTTTGGTAGCGTCACCCATATGTGACAGAACCAGTCTCGGAGTAACTTCTGTTGTTCCTACGCGAAAGGCTATCAGTGTGATAAAAAATATTTATGGTCCAAAGGTCACTATGATCGTGTTTCATGGACCTTTGATGATAATATTAATTACTAACCCACCTCAAGGTAAAGTCATGACCATGGATGATGAATGACTCATGCTGCCTAGGATGCACGTTGCGCTATGTTATACCATGTGTCTCCCAGTGTCTCGGTCGGTCGCTCTGCTCTTACTCTAACGAACTTGTCGTCTCCTTTTCCCCTTGAATCAGAAGACCACAACCAATCGCTTCTCTCACCACTTCATGATGGACGATGGCCACATGTCCCGCTAACGGAACATGGCTGCACGACCATGCCACTTCATGTGTTATCCCTGTATGCAAGTGCTCTTCATCGCCCATTTTCTACCCGGTTCATCGCTTCTCTGCGTCGAGAGGATTATCGTCTCAGGCTTTGCATGGGTGCCTCCGCCAATCAGAGTAGGGCGACATCCCGGGACACCAATGTCCCTCTTGAGGAATGGGGCAAGGAGAACATGACGCGGTGGCACATCTAGGACTAGGAATGTTTTGGTTAGTATCAAGGAGCTAGAAGCAGAGAAATCACTAAGAAAGATATACGTCACCGAGACTACATCGGCCTACTACAAGAAGGCGCCAATGGTTGGCATCATGTTCTAGGTTGATTAGTTACATTGAATTGCACACCCACACCACATCCTGCCAAGACGTTGCCGATGTGGACAACTAGGATAACCTTACGCAAGTTAATGATGGACTATGAAGATGTAGGAGATCCTCCATTTTAGTTAGGTTTGGTCTAGTAAGTTCCGTGGGTTTCCGTCAAGGAAATCCAAATAGTGTTCATTCATGTATTTTTTCAGGCGTGCTCCTCTCTTTACATCATCTATTTTCTTTCGTGTTCATATTTTCCAGAGATTACATTATGTACTATGTACCCGTGTTTTCATTCTTCATAAACGTCAATGTTTGTTTTTTCTTGTTTCTCATAGAGATACGTTAGATCCTTCTTGTACTCCAATTCTAGTTTTGTTTGTATGCCCGTGTCATATTGGCTAATCCATCATGCATGCCCCTACATGTCTACGCATGCCGTGGTGTACAAATGCTTACATGGCCGTCCGATCGGTCACGACAACACGTGTGAGCTGGGATGGATATGAAGAAGAACGCAAATAGCGTGGCACGTTGAGGTAGGGAGTGGTGGACAAACCAGGTACAAATATATGACGTGCCTGGTCTATCCCAGACCAATTAACTAGGACGCCACCATGACACCAACCGAATGGAAAGGTCTTTCTTATACATGCTCCTCAGATGTTATTATCAACATGCACCTCGACCGTGTCATAGAATGGTGGCCTAGCCACCGTACATCCGTGTGTGCTAAGAGGATCTAGTATACACATATATATATTAAGATAGTTTAGGATCTATATTTTCTTGGCAATGTATGCTTATTTGTATGTGCTAATAATTACAACTTGATGCAAGAGAGATAAGTATGTGTAATATAATGTGATGACATATCAATTGATTGGTCTTTTGATTATCAGTCGGTTCATATGGCAGTTTTGCATTTGTCATGTTAGATACCATGCAACAAGAATGGAAGGAAAAGATGTGCAACATCTATTGCTGCAAGTGCAACTGCATGCCAATAGGAACTTCCCAACACACCTCCTCTACGTTGATACGTCCAAAACTTATCTACTTTTTCAAACACTTTTGCTATTATTTCTCCTCTAAACTTGTGTGATTTGGATACAACTAACTCGGACTGACGCTGTTTTCAGCAGAATTACCTTGTTGTCTTGTTTTTGTGCAGAAAATAAACTATCAGAAAAAATTCCGGAAAATATGCCAAAAATTATATTTTACTAGAAGACCCACGGAGCCAAAAGACGAGACGGAGAAGGGGCCTAGGGGGGCCACACCCCTGCCAGACGCGGGCCCACCACTGGTCGCGCCTAGGGGGGTGCAGCCACCCCAGGCACCCCCTCGGCCTCCCTCTGCGCCTATAAGTTGCCTTTCGACCTAAAAAACAGGGGGTTCGATAGTTTTCCAGAAAGAGTTCCGCTCCGCCGCCACCAGAAACCAAGATTCGGATCCAGAAACTCCGTTCTGGCACCCTGCCGGGACGGGGGATTTGGAGAGGATCATCGTCATCGTCATCACCAACGCATCTCCATCAACCACCGATGTTTCCCTCATCCATGAGTGAGTAATCCCCCGTTGTAGGCTTGGGGATGGTAGGGATTGGATGAGTTATATCATGTAATCGAATAAGATGTGTTAGGGCATAGTGCTTAGTATCTCTATTAGTGCTATTTGACTTTGTTGCAACATGTTGTGCTTAATGCTTGTCACTAGGGCCCGAGTGCCATGATCTCAGATCTGAACTTATTATTGAATCATTATGATAGTATTGTTTGTGGTCTTACCTGCAAGTTGTGTACACATATCATTGTCCGGATCCAAAGGCCCCAAAGTGACAATAATTAGGACAACCGGAGGGGATGGCTGTGGTGTGAGGATCACATGTGTTCACGGAGTGCTAATGCTTTGCTCTGATGCTCTATTAAAAGGAGCACCTTAATTGCTAGTAGTTCCCTAGAGGCCCCGCTGCCACGGGCTGGCTGGACAAAACATGTTGTGCAAGTTCTTATTGCGAGCACGTATGACTATATTTGGAGCACATGCCTAGGATTGTTTAGTACTTGGATGCTTGTTATTATTTATCTGTAATGCCCTAGATCTTGAAGTTACATGTTTAGACTTGTCCATGCAACGCCCGTCCATCCATCCCTATGTCTACCGCACTCGAATCCTACTGTTACCATTACTGTTACTACTGCTCATGTTTTACTGTTGTTGTTGCTTTGTTGTTGCTACTATAAAACTGTTGCTATTGATAAACTTCTGTGAGTAAGAACTATTTCCAGGTGCAGCTGAATTGACAACTCAGTTGTTAAGGCTTGCAAGTATTCTTTGGCTCCCCTTGTGTCGAATCAATAAATTGGGTAATACTACCCGTGAAGACGGTTGCGATTCCCTACACTTGTGGATCATCAAGACTATTTTCTGGCGCCGTTGCCAGGGAGCATAGCTTTATTTGTAAGTTCACTTGGATTCACTGCTACTCCTTTCATCATGGGGAAGTCTCGTGATGGAAAGTTCCGTATTTTACCATCCACTACAAGAAGAGGTGCAGTCCTAAACATCTCTGATGCTCTTGATTCACCGTATGTTATAAGTAAGCTTGTTACACCACCACCATATACTCATGCTACACACACTGCTACTACTGCTGAGTCTGAAACTGCTTTTGATCCTCGTGATGTTACTTCTACTATGCTTGATGCGAGTGGTTCATTAGGTCCTTTCCTAGATGCTACTATGGCTAGTCTAGGAAATAATGAAACTCCTAGTGAAGACACTATTACACCTGTTAGCTCATCTTAGTCTAGAGAGAGTTATGATATTAATGATGGTTACATTGAGTTCACTAATGAATTTGTTGAAGAGTGCCGAAACACACATGGTACTAGTGCTATTAAGAGTCTTCTTTCTAGACGTACTATTATTCCTAAAATGTTCTCTGATCCTAAGCTTTCCACCTCTCTCATAGATATTAAAGATGAAATTATGATTTCTCTCTTGATTTATCCTACTTGGACATTGTTGAGAAAGAACCTTTTTGTGGGACTGAAAATGAGAGTGACGTGGCTCATATGAATGAGCTTTCTACTATGAGTGCTTTATTCTCTGATGATTTTAAGATGCGTAAGTACTTTGTTACTAAGATCTTCCCCTTTTCACTAAAAGGATAAGCTAGGGCTTGGTTTAATAGATTACCTTCTGGTTCCATTGATAGCCCTGATTGCTTGATTGCTTCTTTCTTCCAGAAATATTTTCCTCCCAGTGCTAGACATGCTGCTTTGTAGAGACTTTTTGATTTTAAAAAGGGAGAAGAAGAGAAATTCCTGAGTCATGGACAAGGTTATGTGCCTTGATTCATGCATATCCTGGATGTCCATTGCCTAAGAATGAGCTTCTTGATATTTATTATAATGGACTAACTATTATTCTAGGACATACCTAGATAGCTTTGCTGATTGTGTTTTAAGGAAAAGAAATCCTACAGATGCTGAAGAATTAATGGCTAAAATAAGCAAGAATTATGATGATTGGACTTCAACTGAGCTAAATACACCTGGACCAATTGTGCCTGAACCAGTTCCAACACCAACACAAAGAAGAGGGGTTTATTGCATTAAATGATGAAGTGATGAAGGAATCTAAGAAGTGTCTAAAGTAAAAAGGTATTAGAGCTGAAGATGTGAAGAATCTACCTCCTATAGATGAATTATGTAAGCCAATTCCCCATTCATCTACTATTGAGGTACACTCTCTCCAACACTTTGATGAAGGTGATATTGCTTATGGTAAACCTCATGATCAATGCTTAGAGGAACTTGACACATTTATTGTTAAACAAGGTCATTTTAATAAACAAGTTCATAATCATTTATTGGAAAACTCTAGAGCTATCCATGAGTTGAAAGATATTGTGGAGAGAATTTCTAATGATATTAAAATGCTTTGTAAACACTTTCAAATGGTTCAAACCCAGCTTGATCAACTTGCTAAGGTACAAAAGGATATGCTAGTTAATGTCTCATAAAATAAACATGCTTATGGAATTAGAACTAGGAGTGGTATAGCTACTCAAGATCCTTTATATCCTGAAGAACACCCTAAAAGAATTAAGCAGGATTCTCAACAAGGTGAGAATAGTGGTAGTCCTCGTAAGAGAAAGAAAAAGAAAGATAAAATAGTTGAGGAACCACTACAACCTGCTATAGATCCTAATAGTATATTGATACGCTGGAAATGTATCTATAATTTTTGATGCTCCATGCTTGTTTAGTATCTACTTTGCTTTACTTGTCCACACTTTGAGGTGCTTTTTACATGTTTGCTGGTACTAACCTATTAACAAGTTGCAATAGTGTAAGATGCTTGTTTTCTGCTTTTTTTGGTTTTAGAAAAGTTAGTAAAAAAATATTCTCGGAATTCGACGGGCCGAAGGACAAAGTCAATTACTTTCCGTGGGGAACAAGAAGTCTAGAGGAGATCCCGAGGGGGCGGCCAGAGGGGCCAGACCCACCCCAGGCGTGGGTGGGCCCCACCCCGCGCCTGGCTAAGGTTTGGTCGCCCTGGCGGCCTCCTCGGTCTCCCCCTTCGCCTATAAGAAGCCCCGATGCAGAAACCCTGGGTACCCGATCAGACTCGAATCCTACTGTTACCGTTACTGTTACTATTGCTCCTGTTTTACTGTTGTTGCTACTGATAAACTTCTATGAGCAAGAACTATTTTCAGCTGCAGCTGAATTGATAACTCAGTTGTTAAGACTTGCAAATATTCTTTGGCTCCCCTTGTGTCAAATAATAAATTGGATAATACTACCCATGAAGACTGTTGCGATCCCCTACACTTGTCGGTTCATCATACGTCCGAGCCTTCTATAACAACGTGACCGACTCAAAAACAACAAGTTCGAGTGTCCTAGAGTCTCTTAACAAATAAAAGTGTTCTAGATTTTTCTCTAGAGCTAATTAATAGTGCCTTGCTCGTCCTTACATGGATGAGGTAGATGAGAGATGGAATCCCACGCCGGCCCTACATAGATATATCCATGTATGACTTTTTTTGAGGAATCCATGTATGAATTCATGTATGACAATCAAAATTATTACAAAACAGGATCGCTTTCTTTTGAAATTGGAGACTGATAATACTTTAGAAACAATTCATATTTTCAAACACTAAATTAATGTAAGAATCTGGCCAATCTAGGTTGAGGAAGATGCCTTGAACGACACGTGGGTCGCACTTTGGTTGCAGGTTGTCATTCTCATCGGAAGTGTTTTCAAACAGAACAATGGTATGCACAGTGATGTGTTACCAACCAAAGTAAAACACGTGTGATACTATCAACGGATCTAGCTAGCACCATATATAGTTGACTAGTATCGGGAGCAACAACTAATATCTGTTGCACCTTTTAGTTGCTAGTTTGCCCTCAAAGCAGCACACAGCACACATGTTCGCAAAAAAAAAAAGCAGCACACATGTACGTAAGGGAAGAGAGGGGAAGCTAGAAATGGGGAAACAACGACCTGACAGCGGTACCGCCGCAACACTTGGAATAGGAGGTCTTGGCTGGTGTGCTATTTCCAGGATTTTTAGGATGAAATTAAAAATCTACCCAGTAAGATATCGAGATGACATCTCACCCGAGCTGCACCCACTACACGAAACATGCGAAATGTCGTTGGCCAGTGATATGTCGACAACAGTTTATCGGGGCCGTTGGCATATGCCTAGATGCCTACAGATGACAAAAATGTGTCTGCGCAAGAAGGCTGTCGGCATATCAAGGTGTATACTGACGGCAGCTGTCGGCATAGCTCGGCTGTCAGGACAAAGATAGATATGTCGACGCAAACCATATACTTAATGTTGTCGTTGGCAAAGCTCGCAGCCACATGGCGCTTTTTTGCCGATGGCGAGAGTGTGCTGACGATCACCCAAATCATCGGGAAAGAACTATATGTCGACGGCCAAGATGACGGCCAAGATACGTATGCTGATGACTTCTATGCCGACGGCTGCCGTTGACTTACCTTATGCTGACAGCATAGTGTCATGTACTGCAGTCATATGAGCATTTTCCTGTAGTGACCACCGGTGACTACTTCAGATCGAACACCCGAGATATATACAAATAGATGAGCAGATGAACCTTGAACTGCTATCCGAGCCTCAGAGATACGCTGTCGTGGGAGAGCCTCGCTCCTGCGTCGTCCCCGTGGGCGACGACAGGGGCGCCCCTGAGCTGCCCCCTCTTCAACCGTCCTCCTCCTCTCTCTTCCCCGCCGCCGCCGGCGGACGCCGCCGCGACAAAGTCCGGGTGGTGCGGCGGTGGGCATATTTTCCGCTGAAAGGGCCTCGTGGGCTTCCTCAGGTGGCGGCGCACCTTGGGGCGACGCGGCTCGGCCCTGGCGCGGCCATGGCGTTGCGGTGGCGGCTCCTGGTTGTGGATGGAGTACTCCGGCGGTGCGGGGCGGCTGGAGGTGAGGGAGGGCTGGTGCTGCGTGGGATTGGGGGCAGCGGGCGGTGGGCCCAGATCTAGGCCAGGTTGGGCCCGATCTGGGCCAGCAAGCCCTGGCCGGAGCTTCTCCGTTGCCATTTGTCCCGGATCCCTACGCACTTCCCCACTGCTTTGCGGATGGGGCATCGGATTTGGGCCAGCGGGCCTAGCTCCGGTGGCCGACCTACAGACCCATCCAGGGCTCTGCTTGGTTGCGACTTGCGGGTGGCCCGGAGGTGCCATGCTCACCGTTCTTGTTGCATCCCTGCTCTCTACATGCTGACCGGCTCCGGCCGTGATCGAATGGTCGCCCGGCGCATCCACTCGGGGTGTCTCCGTGGGCGGCATGGAGACGTCATCTTTGTCATGTTCGTCCCATCTCGACCGTGCAGGCCCAGGTGGTGTTCCTCAGACCGGTGGTGGTCCGGCAAAACCGGGTGCGCGTGGTGGTGGTGGTGCTGCTTGCCGGCGGGATCGGCGTGGATCTCCGAGGATGGCGAAGTAGGGGCTTGCGTGGGGTTGGCCTGGACAACGGTTCCCCTGCTGCAGTACGGCGGCGGGGCTTCACGAGCCCTGGTGGGCTCGGCCAGGCCAGGGCCTGGTTTGCCTGGTCAGATCCGGTCGGCTACCACCTTTCGGTGGTGGAGGTAGTCCCCTCCCGCGAACTGTTGTTCTGGAAACCCCCACCGTCGCTACCTCTTTGTTGTTTCTCGGCCCTACTTCGCGTGTCACGGTGAGACGGCGGTGGCGGATTCATGACCGGTGTGGCGTGCGCTGGCGGGCGGCGAGCATGGTGGAGCACTGCGAAGTGTCTGGGAGTGTGGTTTTTTGAGGGGTCGGGAGAAATCCTTGTCAATTTTGACACCGATGTGGTGACGCTTGTGGGTGCCACCGTCCTTGTTGAAGGGCGTCGAGTGTACCTCTTTCCCACCTCCTGGAGCGTGTCGGGGAAACCCTAGGACATGTCCGGGCAGCAGCGTCGTCATCGTCGCATTCCTTCCTGGAGGTGCTGCTTGGTGCGCAACGCGTCGGAGTGCTAGGCGTGTGGTGGTACTTAGTTGGAGGACGCAACGGTCGCGATTCCACCTCGTTTCTTTGATCCACTGCTATCGGCTTTGCTTTCTTTTCTTTTTATTTTTGATTTGTTTGTCTTTCTCTTTTGGGCGTTGTGTTGTCTGGCCCAGCAGTGGTATCAAATGGCTACTATATTAATATAGTTGGGAGTATGCCGGTTTCGAGGAGATACGCTGTTGTGCTCGCAAGCAGGGGCGGAGACAAGGGGGGCTAGCAGGGACTAGCCCCCCCCCCCCCCCCTAACGATCAGCCACCCTATACATATGTAGGTTTAAATACTTTAGCTAATCATGTAATTAGTCTTAGAGGTCCAAGACTAACATCCGTATTAGGGGTGGGAAAAACTGACACCGTTTTAAACCGGCTAGTGGTTGTAGTTCATTTCCTTTCACAAATCTGATTCTTACTTCCAGTTTAATACAAAAGAATGAACTAAGCTGAAACCGGATAAACCGGCAAACCGGGTTTGCCCACCCCTAATCTGTATACTAGCTTGGTGCTCGTAGAAGCCCAATAAAGCAGCCCATTAAGCCATCATGGATGGTTTTCAACCTAGAAAAACTTATGTTTCATTGCGTTATTTGTTAGATAGAGTACCGCTGATTGATCTTGGCCGTCTGTCTTTGCTCCCGATAGAACAACAAGGTTATGGCGCCGCCATGGTTGTTCTAAATTTTTCATGTCTCCGTCGCTATCTGCCACGCGCCATGAGACGACCCAGGTTACGGCGACCGCCACGGTTGGTCTAGCAGTGCCGGTTTTCCGCCGTTTTACTAGCTCTTAATCCTAATTCAGTGTCGTGCTGTCAAATTCGTGGAGTGGCGCACTGAAATTTGAAGGTAAGTGTACACATATTAGTACTAAAAGCTTTTTGCCGGTCTAAGATTAGAACTTACTTACTAGTCATAGTTGATGTACGTGCATACTCTCTCCGTTTTAAAATATAAGATGTTTTAGATTTGTAAAGAGAATGTATTTAGACTTGTTTTAGTGTATATATTCACTCTAAATATAAGTGAATCTACATACTAAAAGTAGTATAAATACATATGCTTCATAAAGCTAAAACATTTTATATTTTGAAACGGAGGGAATACATGATAAGGGCATCCACTATGTGCAAAAAAATACCTTAAGTTCTATGTGACAATGTTTGTAGTCTACCTTATACATAGTGGAGGAAATATGAGTTTTACATAAGCTTATAGGTGACCTTAAGTTTATGGGTTGTCCACAAATAATAAAAAATAATTTATCATCTCTTTCCTCTCATGCATGAGTGTACATGATGAGACATGTGGGTCCCAACTTAAGGTTAAAGTTCACCTTATACATAGTAGAAGATTTTACAAAAGAGATGGGTCTCACCTTATAGTTAAAGTTCACCTCATACATAGGTGATGCCCTAATGGATCGATTTCCTAGTATATGTGTCTCTCTAACGCGATACTCCTTGTATCGAGGGCTGGATATTTTGTGTCTACAACTATCTTCTTACTCTAATCTATAATCAACATATTATATTAGGGAGAAAAAAGAATAGAACACACAAGATTAATAAGTTGTTTTATAAGCCACTAGCTCCTAAATTTAATGTAATTGAAATTTTCTTTTCTTGTGTTGCTACCCAATGTTTATATTGATGTACTTTGATGTCAATATATTGACTTTATATATGTGATGTATTCTACTCTTCAAAAAAACTTCGCCCCCCTCATGTTCAAATCCTGGCTCCGCCCCTGCTCGCAAGGCATCCACATGAAGCGTTGTATGGTTTTGCTTCCACTTTTCCTAGATGTATCATCATTGTCATAGACATGCCCTAAGTTGCTGCTGGAGCTGCATCTACACCCAAGATTGGTGTCGGGTGTGATCTGGTGGACCTGGTTGCATCATTGCAGTTGTAGCTATCGTGGCTAGATGACCAACGCCATTGTTTTTATTATCTAATTTGCCACCATTTTATTCATCATGTGACAAATGACCTATTGGTCCTTAATGTCACATCATGAGAGGATGTAGTCAAAGTACACTCGGCTTGGGTTCGTGAGTTTGATAGGTTGCATCCTGCTCCTCGAAACTTGATATGCTCACGATTTCTTCTAACACTTGGTTACCATAGTTAACGTTGCCATGCTATTCGAACCAACCAGAGTTAGTTCCAGTGGTTCAATGCGCCATAGAAATTTAGGGTCCAAAATTCACAAAGATTTGGTTCCTAGGACCTCTGATGAGAATATCAATTACCGACTCAAGATCATGACTATGAATGGTTCGCATTAATTTGTCTTGTTGCACTATGTTCAGACACAGCTTTGTTGCATCGCGCCGAATCTTCACAATGTGGCTCATGTGTAATGTTAAATCCTTATGGGCTTAGTTTGATGTAAAATAGTATACATCTCATGTAGCGGCAAACTCAAGTGCTAGAGCTAATTACAATCAAGACACTAGCGATGGTAGCTACTCTGGTGAGTTGGTTCTTTGGGGCCTTAGCACAACGACTTCTCGTCTGTCTACTACAACAATTTTTGCCCGCCTCCAGTGATGGAGGGGCAGGGACGACGATGCGCCTTTAGCTCGTGCTAGTATCAGTAGTCATTGTTAGGTGGTCCATTAATCTATTTTGTAATTTTTATTACTTTTAGGCCTTTTTTACTGATATAGTTGATTATTAATAGCTCAGTGGAATTTCTCAAAAAAAATACAAACAAGACCAGCATGTGTCTCTACGAGTTGAGAAAGATAATCCTTTAGAAAACAGGATATATCCCTAAAAATAGGATATATTTTCCAACATTAAATGAATACTCCTACAAGAGTCTGATCAATCAAGATCCAGCAAGTTGCCTTGAATGAAACGTAGTTGCTCGCCCTTTGATTGCATGCATTGGTTGTCATTGCTACCCTAAATGTTTTCAAACTGGATCAATGATATGCATAGTACTAGGGATTACAAGGCCCAAGAGCTTTTTTAAAATGTTAGAAATTGTAAATCCTCTCTCATTTATAAGTCTCTCTCCTCCAATGCATGTTCTTTTTTTTCTCTATCTTCTCGTGCATGTGTAACTATTGGTGCATCAACTAATTAAGAGAGGTAGTTATTGACTTTCTAATCCTGGAAAAATGTTCTATAGGCCTTGCAATCCCTAACATACGGAGTACAGTATTACCTATCATGCAATAAAACGCGTGCATCGGAGCTAGAACCATACTCCAACAGGGGTATATACTTGACTAGTGTCAAGAGCCACCGCTAGTCTACGTTGCGCCTTGTTTACTTGTTATTTTACCAGTGTTGGAGGGTGTAACGCCCCAACAGGGGTACAACAGCATCAGAATAAAGGAGGAGAGCTGATGAAGGAATAGAAGGCATTGGGGAAGAAATATATTTTCGTACATAGAGGTAGATAGCGATGACGTTCGTCGGCTGCACATTGGAAATTCTTCATGGCTGGTGGGCTATTCTGAGGCTCTCTAGGTCGGTCCGAGTGACTCGTCGAGATCGAGCAGGCGAGATGAACGCAGCTAGCCGAGCAGATGCACCAAGCACTATCAGGACTCCACGCAGTACTATATGGAGTTCAATGAACTGCTGCAGGTGTGCTCCCGACTGCTCTGCCTCCCTGACCTGCACGCAAGGCCTACACGTCCATGGTTTCGCTGCCCCTTTGCACAGAGGAAACTACAGCGTTGCCCGAAGTCGCTGCCGGAGCTGCACCTACGCCCGTTGGTGCCGAGCGTGGACTAGGTGCATGGGCGTCTACGGCATCTTCTTACGTCGTTGTTGATGTAGTTGTGAGAAGAGCTGTATTTTTAGTACGTAGGTTTACTTAGCTAAAACATCTTATATTTTGAAACGGAGGGAGTAGATATAGCATGACATCTTGATTCTTAATGTGGCGCCCAGGGATGATGTGGCCGCGCCCAGCTATAGTGTGGGTGCTTGCATAAAAAGAACAGTATCATCTGCATATTATAGAATTGAAACCCCTCCATCAACTAGATGTGGAATTTGCCCTTCTACTTGACCATCCTCCTTTGCCCGTGCAATTAGGATGACTAGAATATCTAAAATGATATTAAAAAGTATTTGGGATAAAGGATCACCTTGCCTTAAGCCCTTCCTTGTTTGGAAAAATTTTCCAATATCATCATTAACCCTTATGCCTACACTCCCTTACTGAACAAATTGGTCCATGAAATTACACCATTCTGGGGCAAAATCTTTCATGCGTGAGGTTTGTTGAAGAAAAGACCATTTAACTTTGTCATATGCCTTTTCAAAATCAATTTTAAACAGGACCCCATTCATTTTCTTCCGGTGAAGCTCGTGGATTGTTTCATGAAGGACAACAACTCCTTCAAGAATATGTCTCCTCGGCATGAAAGTGGATTCAGTAGGTCTAATTACCTTTGGAGCAATCTCCGTGATACGATTAGTCCCTACTTTGGTAAATATTTTGAAGCTGACATTTATAATAGACAAATGGGTCTATATTGTTATATTTGTACTGCATTTCATTTTTGGGAATGAAAGTGATGACTCCAAAATTTAATTTAAACAAGGCCAAATTCCCTGATTAGAGTTAATTAAAGATTTCCATAAGATCACTTTTTATTACTTCCCAAAACTTCTGGTAAAACTCCGCCGGGAATCCATTCGGGCCAGGCGCTTTATTAAACTCCATTTGAGAGATAGCCTCATACACTTCTTTTTCAGTAAAAGTATTGGTAAGAATGATATTCTCTTCAGCGGTAAGCTGCGGTATATCATGAGTATGGTCCTCACTGCTCTAAATAGGTGTATACGAAACTTCTAATTATATACAAGCAACTATTTGCTAGAACCTTGTTTTCAACCGCATGGTCAATAGACTTGTTCAAGTTACTTTCCTTTGAGAAGACATATTAATATTAAAAGCTTTAGTTTCACATTGTGCCTTTTATAATAGTTCCAATGTAATTCCCTAAAATTTATATAAAAATAATAAAATAAGAAACTATGTGTTCAAAAAAAAAAATTCACCAAACAACATAATAAGGAAGATTAATTTGTGATTCATGCAGAAAATCATGTTCGTCTTGCAAACTTGTTGTTGGCCACACTAATTAGCTTTGCAAAACTATCACTCTCTCAAAATTGTAGAGGCATTTTCACCAAATGTGGGAGCAACTACACGTTTAAACTACTTGTTCACCTATGTAAATTATAGAAAATGGTTAACATAGTGATTTGTGAGTAAAGAACATATTACAATCAAGACAGGCATATGTCTCTACGAGTTCAAAATGATAATACTTTAGAAAACAAGATATATTTACCAACATTAAATCAATACAAGAGTCGGGTCAATCAAGATCCAGGAAGATCCAGGAAGCCACAAAAACTTGCTGCAGTTACATCAAAAGAGGTATCTCGGTATATATAACCAAACTAGCTTAATGTATCAATTGAATCGGTAGAGGCTGCTTGTACGCTGCTGACCTCCATGGTATTGTCCAAGCTTCTTCTTTTCTTCGTTTCGCTCTTCGTGGATGTGGATGGAACTCCATCTACAGATGATTTTTGGGTAAATTTGGCATGACAAAATCTGAACACATCCATCTGTGTAAATACATTCGTTAACAAAGCATCTTCCTCTGATATTTCTTGGCCTCTTAATCAATGGTCAAGAATTATATAGAGTCATATTGTGTAAGCCGTAACCTAAGCACAACTAGAACCATGTTTCATACTTTGAAGGTGTACATGATTCAGATAGTGTAGGATCTGCGTTGCATGTGCTACACATGTTTATTTGTACGTGCTAATAAACTACTGCTTAAGGAAAGCAAGAATGAAAGG
This sequence comes from Avena longiglumis, assembly GCA_030063025.1. Lineage (NCBI taxonomy): Eukaryota > Viridiplantae > Streptophyta > Magnoliopsida > Poales > Poaceae > Avena > Avena longiglumis. Next base: position 47,418,730 of record CP125978.1, read on the forward strand.
TAGCCAAGAGGGCGTGGTGGCGTGGGGTTTTATGTCGCTTCCTCGTCCCCAAGACGGAGAAAGGAGAAGAGGCTATGCATGCGTCTTACGGAATTCGACAAAAGCTCACTACGATTTATGACTCGCCGTGTGAGGAAGTGCATAGAAAAAAAGTTGGAAACTCGAGAAAATGTCGCCAATAGGAGGCACACGGTTGGCAGGATGATAATCGTGGAATACTTCTCTTGTAAGCAAATGGTTTTTAGATATTGACTCATATGCTTCATATTTGGTAAGGTCTCAAAAGATGTTTGGTGTGGTGCATCCCCACGATGGAGCTTGCCTAGACCGTGAGCAGACGGTCGAATTTTTTTGGCATCACATATCTTTGTGCAACACACACGAAAAGGGTTTTGTGAGATTGGAGGACTTAATAGGACCGATCTTTACTAAACATTAATACATGATTGATACTTTCAGAGCTAGCACGACGGTTCTATATATCTGATAAGTATCAAGAGCCTAGCACCAATATTCCACCTTGTTACTCTTTTGGTTTGCCAATACTTAAGGGACACGCTGATACATGCATACAAGACCGAGGGGGGAGCAGTGAGTAAGATGTGAAGGGACATCCACAAATACACCAATAGAAAATGGAGGAGAGCAAGATAACGAAAGAATATAGCTATGGTAAATCGTATCCGGGAATATGAGGCATTGTGGAAGAAATAATTGTCCGTGCATGGAGCTTGGTGACAATCATGTTCCTCGGCTTTGCAGACATGTTTTGATGGCTGGTTGGTTGTTTCGAGTCTGTCTTGGTCGAGTTACCATTTGGCTAGTTAGTATAGAGGTTATGTTGGCCTCATGCTAAGCTTACGAGTCTCAAGATCAAGCAGCCGACATACAGAGGACTAAGCCGAGAGCTTACATACCTAGCAGGATGTCGGTGAATCCAAGTCAGTGTGGAGGCTACAACAGAGGATCTTCGTCCGTTCTCCTGGCTACTCAGGCTCCTGATCTTCGACTGTGCTCCGGCTACTCAGCCTTGCTCCTGCCCTATCGGCCTTGACCTGCAACACGTATACCTTGCCCGGACGAATTGACATTGTCCCAAAGTTGCTGTTGGAGCTACGCTTACACTCATTTGGTGTCAAGCGTGATCTAACCGCACAGGAGCTTTCTGCAACTTGTTGCATCATTGTTGCTATCGTGGCAGAGTACAAACAACCTTTTGTTTATAGTCAAATTGGTTAGCACAAATATTAAAGATCTATATCTTTAAAGTGTTATCTAGTGTATGGGATAATGTTTTAGCATACATATCAAGTATATATAGCTTTAAGGTATTTTCTAGAGTAGGAGGCCTTTGCAGCCTTGGGGTCGGGTTGCTCTAGGGCCCCCAAATCCATGGACCGGCCCTGACTACATGACCACACCGTCATCCCTAGTAGTTCTCTCCCATCCCCTTCCATATTCTTGATAGATCAAGGGTTGTATATTCTGTTCAATTTCCTTGTCCAACACTACTTGATGCGGTGCGTGAAGGCTAGCTCTATTTTATAGCTAGCATGATAGGTGGGAGTCCAAAGGATCAATGGCCAGATTTTTTTCAATATATAAACAATTTCTATTCGGCTTTAAATTAATAAATCCATTAACATTAAAGTGTACAAACATATGATACGTCGAAAACGTATCTATAATTTTTGATGCTCCACGCTTGATTAGTATCTAATTTGCTTTGCTTTGTCTATACTTTGAGGTGTTTTTATATCTTTTTTGGAACTAACCTATTAACAAGTTGCCATAGTGTCAGTTGCATGTTGTCTTCTGTTTTTGGTTCCAGAAAGGCAGAAAATCAATATTCTCGAAATTGGACGGGACAAAAGCCAAAGTCAACATTTTACCATGAGGAACACGAATCCAGAAGACGAGACGGAGACGTAAACCAGGGCGGCCTCCCCCTAGGCGCGGGTGGGCCCTGTCCCGCGCCTGGGCAGGGTATGGCCCCCTGGTCGCCTCCCGGCCTCGCCTCTTCGCCAATCGCCTATAAGAATCCCCCGATGCAGAAACCCTAAGTATCCGATCAAAACTCCACGAAACCTTCTGTAGCCGCCGCCACCATCGTCCCTAGATCGGGGGGATCTGAAGTTCTTCTCGGCACCCTGCCGAAGGGGAAATCATCCCGGAGGTGTTCTCTCCAGTATGAAGCGTGAGTAGTTTCACCTTGGACTATGGGTCCATGTAGTAGATAGATGTTTGTATCTCCTCCTTGTGCTTTCATGTATAGATCTTGTGAGCTCCGTTCATGATCAAGATCTTATCTATTTGTAATCATGCATGTTGTGTTTGCAGGGATCCGATGGATTTTGAGATTACTATGTCAGATTGATTAATGGTTTTGTCTTTATAATTCTATCATGTCTGTGTTGTTTGTGATCTTGCATGCTCTCTGTTGTTAGTAGCTATCTTGGCCAAGTAGTTGCTAGTGACTCCAAGAGGGGGTATTTATGCTCGATAGTTGGTTCATGCCTCTAGTTTCCAAGGGAAGTGACAGAAATCTGTTTGGTTGTAGATGTGTTGTTGCTACTAGGGAGAAAACAACGGTCTCTTGTTCATGGAATAAGTGGATTGTTTACCTTACACTTTGCTTAAAGCAGTTGTCTATTTCTTGCAACTTAATACCGGAGGGGGTTCGGATGATAACCTGAAGGTGGACTTCTAGTCATAGATACAGATGGATGACCATCTATGTATATTGTTGTATTGCCCAATCAAATCCCATAGGATCTTTTTGTCTGGTATTGCATTGTTATGCCTTGCTCAGTTCCTGACAATTGCCTTGCTGTAATTTGTTTACCCTTCATGCCATGTTATTTATCTAAGGAGAGCACCTCTAGTGAACTATGGACCCCGGTCCAATCTTTACCATTGATACATCTTCCACTGTTATTTGTTTATTTGCTGCAAACCATTACCTTCCACACCATACGTTTAATCCTTTATTACAGCAACCGGTGAGATTGACAACCTCACTGTTAGTTGGGGCAAAGTCTTGAGTTTGTGTTGTGTAGGTCTCCGCGTTGCTTGCAACACCTGTCTGACGTTTCCTTCCTCCTACCGGTTCGATAACCTCGGTTTCTTACTGAGGGAAGACTTGCTGCTGTGCTACTTCACACCTTGCTCTTGGGGTTCCCAACGGGCTCCACGTCAAGTGCCAAGTTTTCTAGCGCCATCAAAGAGTCATCAACATACCAGCTTACAATACAAGCACTCAAAAAAGAGTAAAAGGACATCCAAAAAGTAGGAAATAAACTACACCTACAAGCTAAGCTAATATCTAGATAAGTTGATCATAGCTTAAGCTCCATGCCTCCATTCGACGACTTAACCAAGGCATCACTGGAACAGGGAGAACCTTAGTCGAGCGTCCACCATAGGCAGGACTTCATAAGTGACCGCCACTAGAATAAAGAGACCAAGAGTAGGATGCAGACCCGAAGCACCGCCGTAGAACTAGACTCCAAAGTGACACTGCAGGGACAGAGCATTGCCGGAGCATTGTTATCGCCCGATCAAGGATCTAGGTTTTCCCCGTAGGCACCAGAGTACATGTGAGAGTGAGGGGGCCAACCACCAACATGCTCCGAGGAAGGGAAATGAGGATGGTGGTCGACCAATTGTGGCACCGACACTATATACTGGTATTTTTTTCTCGAGAACCCAACCACCAACATGCTCGGAAAGGACTAGGATAGCAGCAGCACTACCAAACCTTCGAGATAAAATGAAAGGTGCCATGATCTTTCCTCTGCTCCTTTTCCTATAAAATAAATAAATATGAATTTCGTTGAACCCTAGTAGGAAAAAAACAAAAAGAACTACCATCCGGATTGGCATGTTTCTTCCCGAGATGACTGATAGTAATGCTTTAGAAAGGAGATTTAATTGCAAAGTTTATTGTTCAATCCAGATCCAGTCAGATGACTTGACTGGCCCGTGTGGCCGCTCACACTTTGAAAGCATACATTAATTGGTTGTGGTTGTTAGTTTCATAGGATACTTTTTCAAAATTGATCGAGTACGTAGTGTACTCTTACCTACCAAGCAAAATTGATCGAGTACGTAGTGTACTTTTTCAGGCTCGATACTCTCAGAGATAGCACCACGGCACTATATATCTGACTAGTATCAAGAGACTAGCACCAATCTCGCTTGCACCTTGTTACTTTTCTTTTAGTTTGCCAATACTTAAGGCGACACGCTGATACATGCATACAAGACTGAGGGGAAGCAATGAGTAAGAAGTGGAAGGGGACAACCACAAGTACACCAATAGAAAAAAGGAGGAGAACGAGATAACTAAGCATATAGCAATGGTAAATCTTATCTGGAAATAGGAGGCATCGTGGAAGAAATAATTTTTCGTGCATGGATCTAGAAGAGAATCTCTTTCCTTCACAGCGATATTTTTGATGGCTGGCCGTCTGTTCTGAGTCTCTCTTAGTTGAGTTACCGTTTGGCCAGTCAGCATAGAGATATGTTGGCGGTTGGCCTCACGCTCAGTTGCCGAGACTCAAGATCAAGTAGCTAGGACACACAGGACTAGGTGACTACTACAAGTCAGTGTGGAGACTACCTCGGAGGATTTTCGTCCATGCTCCCGGCTACTCAGCCTCGCTCCTGGCCTTCCGGCCTCCACCTGCAACGCTGCCACCTTTCCTGGAATATAGTCAGGCCCGAAGTTATTGTTTTTTTTTAGAAATGGGCGCATTTATTAATCAAATATTTGATTCTTACACCCGGTCTCTGCATAACTAAGATGCACACAGCCACACGAATGACAGACTAAAACAAAAATGAAAAAAGCATTACAAAAAGGCACTAAATTAAAGTCTGGAAACTAAGATAGCTCAATCCTCAGATCACGCGGCCATCCATGTCGTGAGAAAATATTCCTCGCCGTGTCCTCCAATCACGTACATCCGTCCAGAAATACCTCCCGAAACTCCATGCGTTGGAGAATATTCCATGATCGAAGGATAGCCGTTGTCCGATAAATAACCTGCAGAGGGGAAGACACAATGTTATTAAAAATCTTGTCATTTCTACAAAGCCATAGCGACCATATAATGGCAAGCGCTCCCACCCTAAACAAGGTTCTGTACTTATCAACAATTCCATGTAACCAATTACCAAAAACATTGGTTACTGAACGTGGGGGAGATAAGCCAGAAGATATTTGGATGAATGACCATATAGAACGAGCAAATTTGCAGTGAAAGAATAAGTGTCAAATTGTCTCATCTTGATGACAAAAAACACATTGTGTACTTCCATGTCAATTCCTTTTTACAAACTTACGCTGATTGTTGGAGCTAGGCTTACGCTGATTTGGTGCCAGGCGTGGACCAGTCACACTGGCGTTTTCCGCAACTTGCCGCATCATTGTTCTTATCGTGGTGGAGTATAAACAAACTTTTGTTTGTGATCTAATTTGTTATACCTCCATTTCGAAAAAATAAATTTGTTATACCATATTCATCGTGCGGCAACATTACCTCTTGATACATAAAGCATGTCGCACCCTGCGATAATGTAGTCAAAGCACTCTTGATCCGTGTTTTTGTGTTCGGTGAGACGTCTTCCATCCTCGAAACTTGATCGGTTCACCTTTCCTCTTGTTTTTTTACCGTAGCATCACCCATATGTGATAGAACCGGTCATAGTAACTTCCATTGTTCCTAGGAGAAACGCTATCAGTGATAAAACATTATTTATGGTCCAACTATCACAAAGATCGTGTTCCAGGGACCTTTGATGAGAATATTACACTAGTAAAAAACGGACCTTTGGTCCAGAGCATTAGTCCCGGTTACAAACCAGGACTAATGCCTTGGTCCCAACGGATAGAAACGGCCGCAGGGCCAGAAGACATTACCTCGGTTCGTATGAGAACTTGAGTCCCGGTTCGTTTAACAAACCGGGGCAAACGGGTCTGGCGTTGGAAAAGAGCTGATGCGTGGACCTTTAGCCCCGGTTTGTTTCTCAAACCGGGACTAAAGTCTCTGACTATATCTTCTTTCCCTTCCCAGCCCGAGCCATTTTAAGCTCACACAAGCATCTCTCTCAAATTTCTCCCCTCAAGCTCGAGTTCTTCCCAATTTTTCTCAAGATTTGTGAAGATTTTTTGACTCCACATCTATCAAGGGTCCTAAGAGGTTGGCAACTTCATCATTTCATCTCTCATTGCTTGTTTTAGCTCATTTCATGCTCTAGAAATGGATAGATTTTGTGTGGATTCTATCTCTATATATCTAGTTAATTTGGCACATATAGTTCTCGAAATTCATTTGATTCATCAAAGCACATAGATACATGAGTTCATCCTATATACATATATTGGTTTGTCTTAAAATCCAGATGGTTCACAGTGCATATCATGTCACCGTCTCGAGCAACAAAATATTCTTCTTTCTTCTACCAGTCGTCACAAAATCCATTGGAACAAAACTATGAAGGCACACATATATATAGTGGCGCCCTAGCATTTTAGTTAATCATCGGCCAGTTAAGCAAGAAAGAACAAAAACATGAATACGCCAAGGAGCTACCAAATTAAATTAGGGAGTGCCTCTATGGCGATCTTCTCGAAGATGTCTAAGGACGAGGCATCCTAAGACATCTTCGAGAAGCTCTGCCATTGTGGTGTCCCTGCTCTCGCACACCATGTTTCAGTTCATATCTTTTCTAGCTAAATCAGTATGCTGGTGGAGCTAAACTAATTTCACATATTAGGGAGTGCCTCTACGGCGAGCTCCTCGAAGATGTCTGAGGACGAGGTCCTAAGACATCTTCGAGAAGCTCCGCCGTAGTGGTGTCCCTGGTCTCGCACACGATCTTCCTTACAGTTGATAGTTCACAAGGAAGCCTATTTATAGATTAAGCAACACAACATAGTGTCGACACTCACGACATAATGTCGACGCTCATCCCTGTCATAGTGTCGCCACCCACTGAAACAGTGTCGCCACTCACTGGCATAGTGTCTCCACTCACGACATATATAGTGTTGTCACCTACTTTTAGTCCCGATTGGAGTGTCCTTTAGTCCCGGTTGGAGACACCATTCGGGACTAAATGGGCTCAGGTCGGCCCCAGCCTGCCGCAACCCCTTTAGTCCTGGTTGGTGTGTCCAACCTGGACTAAAGATGTAGTAGAAAGTTTTTAAATCAGTGTTTGTTTGATGTATATGATGTGTTTTTTTATTTTTAGACTAGTACTACTCTTAGCATCGTTATTTTGTTTGATGAACTTATAAAATGCAGATGAGCCGACAATGGATGTACGTTGACCGAATTTCTGACGAGTTCATTAAAGGCGTGTGTTCTTTTCTTGTTGTGGCAGAGGCAAACAAGCGGAATGGTTTTATGTGGTGTCCATGTGGTGAGTGTCGGAATCAGAAGGAATACTCTTCCTCAAGAGTCCTTCATGGCCATTTGTTTCGGTCCGGTTTCATGTCTGGCTATAATTGTTGGACCAAGCACAGAGAAAGACGGGTTATGATGGAAGACAACGAAGATGAAGAGAATGATGACAGCTATCCTATGTCCCCTGAATACGGTGGTACTACAATGGAATATAATGATGAAGAAGAAGCAGAAGAACATGCATCATATGAGCCAGATGATGATCTTGGTCGGGCCATTGCTGATGCAAAGAGAGAATGTGATAGCGAAAGGGAGAGGTTGAAATTTGAGCAGATGTTAGAGGATCACAACAAATTGTTGTACTTGAATTGCGAAGATGGCCACAAAAAGCTAGGCAGCACACTGAAATTGCTGCAATGGAAGGCAGAGGTCGGTGTGCCTGACAAGGGATTTGAAAAGTTGTTGAAGATAATGAAGAAGCTGCTTCCAAAGGATAACGAACTGCCATCCAGTACTTACGAAACAAAGAAGGTTATCTGCCCTCTAGGATTAGAGGTATAGAAGATACATGCATGCATTAATGACTGCATCCTCTACCGCGGTGAGCAGTACGAGAATTTGGATGCATGTCCGGTATGCACTGCATTGCGGTATAAGATCCGACAAGATAACCCTGGTGATGTTGAGGGGGAGCGCCCGAGGAAGAGGGTTCCCGCTAAGGTGATGTGGTATGCTCCTATAATACCACGGCTGAAACGTTTGTTCAGAAACGAAGAGCATGTCAAATTGTTGCGATGGCACAAAGAAGACCATAAGAAAGACGAGATGTTGAGACACCCCGCTGATGGGTCGCAGTGGAGAAAAATTGAGAGAAAGTACCCGGACTTTGTAGGTGACGCGAGAAACTTATGGTTTGGTCTAAGTACGGATGGCATGAATCCCTTTGGGGAGCAGAGCTGCAGTCATAGCACATGGTCTATGACTTTGTGTATCTATAACCTTTCTCCTTGGTTGTGCATGAAGCGGAAGTTCATTATGATGCCAGTGCTCATCCAAGGCCCGAAGCAACCCGGCAACGACATTGATGTGTACCTAAGGCCATTAGTTGAAGAACTTTTATAGATGTGGAATGGAGAAGGTGTACATGTGTGGGATGAGCACAAACGTGAGGAATTTAACCTACAAGCGTTGTTGTTCGTAACCATCAATGATTGGCCTGCTCTTAGTAACATTTCAGGACAGACAAACAAGAGATACAATGCATGCACACACTGTTTAGATAACACTGAAAGTATTTATTTGGATAAGTGCAAGAAGAATGTGTACCTAGGGAATCGTCGTTTTCTTCCGCCCACGCATTCCATAAGAAGGAAAGGCGAGCATTTCAATGGTAAAGCAGATCACCGGAGTAAGCCTGTCCGTCGTACTGGTGATGTTGTATTTGATATGGTGAAGGATTTAAAAGTAATCTTTGGAAAGGGTCCTGGCGGACAGTCCGTTCCGAAGGACGCTGGCGGACACGCACCCATGTGGAAGAAGAAATCTATATTTTGCGAGCTACCCTATTAGAAAGTGTTAGAGGTCCGCTCTGCAATCGACGTGATGCACCTGACGAAGAATGTTTGCGTGATACTGCTAGGCTTCTTGGGCGTGTATGGAAAGAATAAAGATACACCAGAAGCACGGCAGGACCAACAACGTATGAAAGACCGAGAAGGCAGGCATCCAGAGTTGTTTCAAGGTACTACCGGCTACGCTCTTACCAAGGAAGAGAAGGAAATCTTTTTTGAATGCCTGAGTAGTATCAAGGCCCCTTCTGGATTCTCGTCCAATATAAAGGGAATAATAAATATGGCAGAGAAAAAAATTCCAGAACCTGAAGTCTCATGACTGCCACGTGCTTATGACGTAGTTGCTTCCGGTTGCTTTGAGGGGGCTTCTGCCGGAAAATGTTAGAGTACCCATTGTGAAGCTATGTTCGTTCCTCAATGCAATTTCTCAGAAGGTAATCGATCAAGAAAGTCTACCAGGGTTACAGAAAGATGTGGTCCAGTGTCTTGTCAGCTTTGAGTTGGTGTCACTATTAGGAAAACGGCTATAGGTAATCCACATTTCTGTGGCGCACTTGCTAGTGGTGCCCCACGGGTAAAATAGCCGTGGCGCACTGCCCACATGTGCCCTACGGCTAAATGCCGTAAGCGTGGCGCACATGAGGGTGGTGCGCCACGGCTATGGGTGGTTCAGGGCACATGTGGCCGCAGCTCACATACACGTAGCGCACTAGGTCAAGGTGCTCTACGGATGTGAAACTTAGCCATAGAGCAACCTAACCTAGTGCGCTACGGGCATGTGTGCTGCAGGAGCTGGTCAACTTAGCCATAGGACACTATGTCCTAGTGTCCTACGGCTAAGTGGCCTGCACCAAACTCCACCTCCCGGATCGCCTTTTTAGGCTTTGCAAAAAATAACAGAAAATGATAAACACTTCAAAAAAAAATTCATATGTAGATAGGTAATGTGGTATAGTTTGTAGGAAAATTAACAAACAATAATTTCTACTTTTTCTGAAAAAAAAGTCATGCCACGGTAAAATGGCCGTAACTTTTGCATACAATGTCGAAAAAAATCGTATAATATACCAAAATGACGAGAACGAGATTTCGCATCTGCTTACAACCACCTCCGGTCGTTTAGAGATTATTTAGATTTTCAAAATTCGAAAAGAGTAAAAAATTTACGATCAAAAAACCGTTTTTTCCCACAGAAAAAAATAGAGGGAAAATTACCCGTAGCGCACCACCACCTAGTGCGCTACGAGTAAGTTGTGCGGGATTAAAAATTTGAATCCCCACCCCGCCCACCTACACCTCTTCCCTTCCTCTTCTCCTTTTCATTATCCTCCCTCCTCCTTTTCCTTCTCTCTTCTCCCCTCCTTTTCCTTCTCTCTTCTCCTTCTCCTCCTCCTTTTCCTTCTCCTTCCCTTGCACTGACAATGGCGACGGTGACCTTTTCCTCCTCCTTGCTCCGGCATCCTCCTCTCCTTGTAGTGACGATGGCGACGGCGATAGCGACCTTCTCCTCCTCCTTGCAGTCACGACGGCGACGACATCCTTCTCCTTGCGGCCTCCTCCTCCTTGCAGTCACGACAAGCGACGACGAGCGCCGACAACCGCCGACGACCTCCTTCTCCTTGCGGCGACCTCCTCCCTTCTCCAACCACACCTCCTTCTCCCTCTCTTCCTCGATGCAGGCGAGGAGTAGCACGGCCACGGCCTCCCGCACCTCCCTGCGGTGGTAGGTCGTGGCCACAACCACCATGCTCCTGCGAGGCGACACGACGGCGGCGATGCGGACCCGATTGCTTTTGCAATTCAAAACAAGGGTGTTTTTTGCGTTTTTTTGTTTTTTGAAAAAAAAAACATCCGTGGCGCACCTGTACCCATATCCGTGGCACACCTAGTAGTGCGCCACGCCTATCCCCATATAACCATAGCGCACCAGGGTAGTGCGCTACGGGCACTTTTTAGCCGCAACGTATGCTTAGTGGCGCGCCACTAGTGCGCCACGGATGGGCTTTTTAGGTGCGCCACGAACAACCATTTTCCTAGTAGTGTGTTTCCACCATCCTTCTTTAACATAATGACGCACCTTCTAGTTCACCTAGTCGAAGAGATTACCATTCTCGGTCCTGTATTTCTACATAATATGTTCCCCTTTGAGATATTCATGGAAGTCTTAAAGAAATATGTCCATAACCGTGCGAGGCCAGAAGGAAGCATTTCCAAGGGCTATGGAACAGAGGAGGTCATTGAGTTTTGTGTTGACTTTATTCCTGACCTTAAGCCTATCGGCGTACCTGAATCATGGCATGAGGGGAGACTTAGTAGAAAAGGCACGCTAGGAAAGAAAGCAAAGATATGTATGGACGGACATTCTTTCACTAAAGCACACTATACAATTATGCAAAGTTCTACCTTGGTGGCTCCGTATATCGAGGTACACAAGAATATTGTACGCTCGAACTACCCGGGGCAGTCTGACAGGTTGATTAGAGATGAACACATGAAGACTTTCGGCGGTTGGTTATAGACACATCTCATGAATGACACCACTGTTGGAGATCAGTTGTACTTGTTGTCCAGGTCTCCATCTTTAACTATATTGAATTTCCAAGGGTACGAGATCAATGGGAATATATTTTACAAGCACGCCCAAGATAAAAAGAGCACCAACTAAAAAAGTGGTGTCCGATTTGATGCAACGGACGAGAATGGGAAAAAGGACACATATTATGGTTACATAGAGGACATATGAGAACTTGACTATGGTCCTAATTTCAAGGTCCCATTGTTTTGATGCAAATGGTTCAAGATGACAGGAGGTGGGGTAATGGTAGACCAGCTGTACGGAATAACAACAGTGGATCTCAATAATCTTGCATACGGAGACGAACCATTTTGTCCTTGCCAATGATGTGGCTCAAGTTTTCTATGTGAAGGACATGTCTACTAGACCGAGAAAAAGGAACGATAAGCAAAATAATACAATATCATACGATGAGCCAAAGCGCCACATAGTTCTTTCAGGAAAAAGAAACATGGTGGGAGTTGAGGACAGGACAGACATGTCAGAAGATTATGACAAATTTCATGAAATTCCGGCATTTAAAGTGAAAAATGATCCAAGCATACCGCTAAATAAGGAAGATTCTCCATGGTTACGTACAAGAAGAGAACCAAAACACTAGATGTGGATGTTGGTGATGTAATGTATTAAACCTTTTGTGAATTAATCCTATTTTTCATCGTCATCATCATTTATTAATATTAAAAACCGGGACAAACAGGAATTTCTGAGATTGCTGTAGGCAGGTACTAAAACACTAGACTAGGTAACACTTAGACATTTATTAATATTAAAAACCGGGACAAACCGGGACAAATCGGGACTAGCTAACAGTAAGGACTAAAGCCACCCCCTTTAGTCATAATCACACCTAGTCCTATAGTACGCAGCTTCAAGGTCTTCTTCGTCATCGTCATCATCATCGTCATCGTCACCTGCCACTCCGGAGATCCTCAGCCCAGCCATGGCATATACCGGGGGCACCTGCCACTCCGACCTCGGATTCACGGCGGGCGGGGGAGGAGTCTCCTGGAAGACGATGCCGCTACCGCTGGGCGAGGGAGGGGACTTCTTGTGGCTCAGTGGCGGGTGGACTTGTGGGCACCACAGGCAAGGATGGTCTCCCCCGGCGATGTAGCGCATCACGCCGATGATAATACGGTTCGCCCACCACAGACACCGGCCGGCTTCATTGTGGTTCACCAGGGGCGGGCCATCACCCTCGTACTTGGCGAGCTCCTTTTCCTGTCGGTTAGTGAAGAAGGCATTCTAGGTGTCATAGTTGTCGTGATCCCACTGGGGATCCATCCGCTGCTCCGGCGTGAGCTCGTGGTAGAAGTGGTTCGTGATGGCCGCCTGTCGGGCGGAGCCTTGAGGCACAGGAGGGACAGGAACCCCTCCAGCGCTCAGCATCCAGCCGGCGGGCGGCCGGTAGCCCAGCGGGCAAGGGTAGTTGGAGGCGAACAGCGCCTCGGTCTCCTCGAGGGTCAGAATGGCCCAGTAGGCACTGTCCATTGTTGTGAGAGAGGAAGGTGTGGATATATGGATAGCCATGGCATGGTCGGCCTATATATATATGGAAAGGGCGGGAAAACATGGCAGGAAACGGTGGGAAATAGCGGGAAATATATTTAGTCCCGGTTAGTGGCTACAACCAGGACTAAAAGCACCGTTCAGAGGGAAAGGGTAGGAAAACATGGCGGAAAGCTATGGGATATGGCAGGAAATATCTGTAGTCCTGGTTAGTGGCTACAACCGGGACTAAAAGCATCGTTCAGAGGGAAAGGGCGGGAAAACATGGCGGGAAGCGGTTTGGATATGGCGGGAAAACGGGCATGCTTATGTGTTGAATCACGGCATAGTTTGTGATACGGTGCCCATATTGTGCATGCATGTGTATATTGGGATGGAGAACAATGTTGCAGGAGGAAGTTTTCCTTTTCGTCGCTCGGAAAAGCCATTTTCCATTTTCCGAGCGCAAAAAGACGGGTCATTTTGTGAATCAGCCACCAAAATACAGTTACAAAATGCTACCATCGCATTTTTATAAAATACTAGACCACCTTACATTAAGGATATCCCAACCGGGGGATCTTAAACCTTTCTGTCCTTCCCGAGTGAAAAAGACAAATGTCTGTCGACGTGGCAGGAAGTGGGTCCGGTTTGAACTACATGTACATGATCTAACGTCCGTGATTTTTTGAAAAAATCATTTTACACTCATAATATGTTGTTTCTTCAGAGATCCAATGCAAGTTCTAACATTCTCATCCCCTGTCTTCAAGCATGCCGTTTTGACCTAAGTTCGAAACGACAAAAAATTCAAAAACCGGCATAAAAAAATTCAAAAAAGGTCCGAACAATGTAAATCCTTCGCGTGGTGTGATACTATGTGACATAGTTGCAAGGAAAAATATCAAACTTGGTATACTGATTATGTCTCAAAAAACCTTCACAAAATGACCTATCATGTTCGAGGTTTCATGGCTTTCGGTCCAAGAGACGGATGTTATGTGTTGAATCGCGATATAGTTTGTGATACGGTGCCCATATTGTGCAAGCATGTGTATATTGGGATCGAGAACAATCTTGCAGGAGGAAGTTTTCCTTTTTTGTCGCTCAGAAAAGCCATTTTCCATTTTCGAGCTCGAAAAGACGGGTCGTTTTGTGAAGCAGCCACCAAAATGAAGTTACAGAATGCTACCATCACATTTTTCTGAAATACTAGACCACCTTACATGAACTATATCCCAACAGGGGGATCTCAAACCTTTCTATCCTTTTCGGGTGAAAAAGACAAATGTCTGCCGAAGCGGTAGGAAGTGGGTTCGGTTTGAACTACAGGTACATGATCTAACGTGCGTGATTTTTTGAAAAAAATCATTTTTAGACTCACAATATGTTGTTTCTTCAGATATCCAATGCAATTTCTAACATTCTCATCCCCTATCTTCACGCACGCCGTTTTGACCTAAGTTCGAAACGGCAAAAAATTCAAAACGGGCATAAAAAATTCAAAAAAGGTCCGAAAACCGGGGCTAAAGGGGTGCGGGGCTGCGCGCGAAATGCGATGCGCCGAAAACCCTTTAGCCCCATTTTGTAATACCCACCCCGCGCGCCCCTTTAAAGGGTGGTGAGTATAAATACCCACCCCGTGCACCCCTGTTCGTGCACCGAACTGGAGCACGCAGATCCTCCCCGTGCCGCCGCGCCGTCAACCACCGCGTCGCGCCCGCGCCCCTCCTCGCGTGCCTCCGCGCCCGATCCTGCCCTCGCGCCTCTTTCGCCTAGCGACCCGCCGAGCCTCTCTCCATTGTCGTCGCCCCTCTCCCACCAGGTGAGCCTCCCCCGCACCCGTGCGCCGCCCCCCTCGGCCACATAGCTTAGTTAATTAGGGTTAGTGTAATTTTAGTTAGTGTAAATAATTTAGTTAGTGTAATTTAGTTAGTGTTATTAGCGTTAATATAGTGCTATTAGTGTTAATATATATAATTTAGTTAGTGTATTTTTGCTAGTGCTATTAGTGTTAATATAGTTTAATTAGTTAGTGTAATTTGTTAGTGTAATTTTTTAGTGTAATTTTGATAGTGTAATTTAGTTAGTGTTTAATATAGTTTATTTTAGTAGATACTATTTATTTTCGTCATGTTTAAAGTATATAGGTTTAATTTTAGTGCTTAGGAATATGCCGATTCCTCATCCTCATTCACTCGGCGTGAACAACTGAGCGCTACTAGACAGTGTCGTCGGGCATCCACGGGGCTGGGCTCCGCGGGCAACCTCTGGAGGTGCTACCAGGGGGCGTCGTGCGTGAGGAATCCGGGTGTCTTCGTCGACCCGGATCTTCTGTGGTGGCGGCCGAGTGGTCCAGGTGCGATGCAGAGGGAGCCGTCCCCCGGCGAGGTGGTACAGCGTCGTGTCAGGGAGGAGGACGAGCACGTTCGATGCTACATGTACATTTTAGAAGTCCGGGTCGCCAATACCTGGCAGCTTCTTCAGGCACCTTACCCGAGATATTCTCCGGTGATGGTTCCTACTCTTTGGGTGCACACCTCCCGTGGCTCAGTAGCCGGGGGTCGACGTCTTCACTGAGCTAGCTAGATGTGTAATAGGGTACCATCTTGTATTCGAGATGTATTGTTGTTTAATTGGTACTTTATCTTTCTTTATCACATTGTTTAAGCTAGATTACTTTATCTTAGTTTATTTTATCCCATTAAGCAAAATGGTTTTATCTTTGTTCTGTATTAGTTAAGTTATGGACGGTAGAGACAATAAAGAGAACATCATGTACAACATGATAGATGAGGGTACATGAGGTTATCATTACGATGGAGCAGACGACGATGGAGATGATGATGGCTCCCAATACCTCAACTTGGATGAAGCCGACAGAAGAGACGACTATGATGAATTTTTTGGTGGCGACGACAGCGGAACTGACAGTGGAGACACCATAGCAAAGACCGGCGAGGTATATAAAGCCTCTACTGATCACGAGCTAGTAGATGCATTAGTTGATTCATATATATATATATGTAATAACGACTGTTTCTTCTCTTAGACCTCCGCATCAGGCGAATCTTCTTTAAGGAAATGAGGCCTGACCAAAAAGTTGGCCGATGGTGCACGTTTCACTATTAATTTAGTGTCTGACTTCGGCGAACCTTTGGAGCGGAAAGAGGCTGCAAGTGTATTTGTATACCAATGTGGAGCGATAGTCAGGGAAGCCATCCCGATCACCACTCAGAAGTGGAATAAGCCAGGGAAGAAAAGTGATCGAGTTGGAGAAACTTTTGTTGATGACAGAGCCAAAGAGGGTCTTTGGAATTCACTCATGGCACACTTCTGTCTGCCTGAATTGGAAACTCCTGAACTCAGTGAGGCATTGAGGTTGCAAGTCAGAAAGTGGGCCCTTAAGAAGATGGGCGGATAGTTCAAGGACTAGAAGAAAATATTGTACAACAACTTTGCCAAGAAGGGGCTGACTCCGCCATTCACTGGCCCGCTGGAGAAGCAGCGGGATAACTGGGCCCCATTTGTGACATACAAGGAATCAGAAGCTGCTACGGCCAAGTCAGAAAAGAATAAGTTAAATGTGGCTAAAAATAAATATCACCATACTATGGGGACATATGGCTACAAGACGGCCGCACCGAAGTGGGAAAAAACCGAGAAAGAAATGCGTAAAAAAGGGGTCATGCCAGCTACAAATCTGTGGCCCGTGAGGTCAAAAAATTGGCTCCTTGGGCATGGGGGGTCGTATGACACTGAACCCGGGGAGATTATTGTTACAGAGAAGGTCATTACTAAACCCAAAGATGAACTTGTTAAAGTGATACAACTGAGAAAAGATGAAAAGTTCATTCCCGACAGAGAGAACGATGAGCTGACATATGCCCTCGGGAATCCTGAAAAATTCAGACGAACACGAGGCTTTGGACCATCTGTTCCATGGAAGACAAGGTTTCCCGATGACATCGACACTTATAGAAGCCGATCCAGAAAAACAAACCGGCAGAAGGTGGAGGAGGCAGCGCGGTTGGAGGCGGTTGAAAAAAGGAACGAGGAATTTCAAGCCATGTTCAAGCTGCAGCAGGAGGAGCAGATTAATGAACTTAGAATAGTGGCCTGACAGCAAGATCCTGCATTAGACAGTCTGATAGGCCCATCTCAGCGGAGAAGCAGCGTGGGTTCCACGGAGGTACAAGCTAATAATCTAATACTGATGGAGAATAATGCACCGATGATAGATGATACGGCCGGTGCAACGATGGTTCACTACCCCGTGGATGAAGTCAAGGCAAGGAAAGCTTGTGAGCTACATGTCACAGTGAATAACATTTCTATGAAGGTGGCGCTCGTCTTTGCTTTGCCTTGTCCACCGGAAGCGACCTACCATGGAAGTCAGATTCCAGCTGGCTATGCTCGTGTCGGTGTGGATGAAGTTGAACCGACATGTCGATCACTTGAGCTTGACATCCCTGCAGGCTAAGGGTAGAAAACACTGGGAGAAGTGGAGGGTGGGATCATTCTTTGGAAAAAACAGCACATCGTGTTTCCAGGCTGGGCGCCAAGGCAATCTTCTCCTCCGAGAAGCAATCCATCACCTCTAAGGCCACCATCACCTCCGAGTCCACCAAGAAACAATAGTCCACCCCTTCATGAGAGGGATCGCAGCGTGACTGCATCTCCATCTCCGGCGCCTTCGCCCACTGAATCAAAGGGAAGAAAGCTGAAGAATAACACCGCTACATCGAGGGAGACTCGACGCCGAAAACAACAAGATCCCCTCCCAAGAGTACCGCCATCTCCTCCCAAGTTAGCTTATCACCGGACTGATGAGGAAAGCGCGGTGATCTCCCGTGCCGAAGTGAAGGCCCATTTTGCACCAAAACAACCCGAGCCACAGGTGCTAGTTGATCCAAAAGTCAAGAAGCACTTCAAGGCATTCCTTGAGCAACCACCCCAACATGTGTTAAATAGGAAAGATGACTATACACGCTGTCTTACGAAGACACTAAAAGAGAAGTCATCAAGCAGTACTGCAAGCGGGATAAAATCAAAAGAAGTTGCCCAGCTTGGCAAACAGGCAAAATAATCCATCGCCCCGCTCAAGATGTTACCCCAGCCCACACAAGGTGGAATAGATATGGAATTAGCTATTAAATTATCCAAGGAGTGTAACATGCCGGTCGAAGCACTTCTAGCCGGCGGAGATAATGTCGCCAAGGGACCAATAGCACGGAAATTTTTCTACGGGGATCCTCTGGTCAGCGGTGAGGTATTCGATGATCTACCAACACATATGTGACTGTTGCATATCTCGTACTTGAAAGTCACAAAGGAAGGGCGACCATTTCTCCTATGTAAAGTTGGAGAGGAGTACTTCCGTCCAGATGAGATCTCCATTGAACTTTGTGAACTATTTCAGTTATTCAACCTAGACGCCCTCGACAAGTCCCTCCTCAGCTGCTATTGTCTGTAAGTAAGTCACTAACTCAGCTCATTCAATTCATTTTCTGTCTTTATCCTCACTATATCTCCTTCTGTATGCTATTATATATGCAGAATGAAGATTCAAGAATATAGCAGAAATTCAATCTACAATATTGGGTTCGTTAACCCAAACTGAGTTAATGGACATAAGCTAATAAATAACCTCGAGAAAACGAAGGATAACTTGCTAATGTTTTTAATGGAGCAACATTTCAAGACACAAATACTATTTCCTTACAACTATGGGTGAGAGTCTTACTGTCTTGTACACATTTAATTTTTGTTTACTCGATGTTAAGTGTATATAAACGTGCGCAGCTACCACTAGATTCTTCTAAACATTGACGTTGACCGTGCAAAAGTTGAAATCTCGGACTCGTTAAAGAAGCCGATGGAAGACTACCACAGCATAATTGATTGCCTCCAAAATTAATTTCAATCATTATCGCACTATATCTGTCTCTTTCGTTCATTCTCTGAGATGTAAACTAATTAATAACTTATTCATTTTTTTGCCGGACAGGGTTTGGAAAAGGTTCACGAAGGAGGTTCAGGGTGAATGGCGTGAGGAGCTCACTTTTCATACGGTCCCGGTAAGTAGTACGAGAGCTAGGTCCTCGCATCTCTTCAATTCTAGTCTCCATACAATTATCATGCTTGATTATTATTTGATTGAATTATATTCTCGATCGAAAAGTGTGCGACGCAGTCACAGGGGACAAATTTATGTGGATATTACGTATGCGAGTTCATTCGTGGGTGTATGAAGCAGGTCACAGACTTTCTTCGAGTATGTAAACAATATATTCACAATTTATTCTATACCATAGTTTTTGTTGAGTTCCATTCATAATAATGATCTACTTCTTTATATATAGTTGGATGCGATGGGAGATAAGCTCCTACCACATGAGCGCCTACTAGCAATTCAAGAGGAGTTGTCGGAATTTTTGCTCAGGGATATCATAAACTCAAAAGGAGAGTATAACGTGGATAGACCTTCGTGTAATCGTGGATAGACACAAAAGGACAGTATCCGTGTAATGTAATGATCTTCGTGTAAATCAATTAGACGAGCTCTAGTCTCGGTTGTGTATATATTTATATCTTTATGTAATTGTGAGAGAAATTATATTATATATGCATCAATGTATACAGCGTATAGTAGCGTAGAATAATATGTATATGCAAACACAAAATAAAAAATAATCAAACACAAAAAAAGAAAACTCTAAAACCCTAAAACACATACACCTGTCACGGCAGCAGTTTGGTGCAAACCGGGACTAAAGATCCTCCAGCCCTGCGCTCGCAGCGGGGCCACTTGGAGACAAACTAGTCCCGGTTTGTAACAGAACCGAGACTAAAGGCCTAACGTTTACTCCCGATACGTTAGTCCCGGATTGCTATCCGGAACTAAAGCCTCTTACAAACCGGGACCAGTGTCCTGTTTTCTACTAGTGTTAATTCTAGAATACCGATGAGAATATTAATTAGTGAACCACCTCAAGGTAAAATCATGATCATAGATAATGGACGACTCATTCTTCCTAGGCTACACGTTGTGCTCTGTTATACCATGCGTGTCTCTCCCAACGCCATTGCGTGAATCGGTGCCATGGTCGGTCAATGTCCAACTGAATCACGCTGCTGCACAAAGGCTACTTCATGTGCAATTAAATTACTTAAATGTTTGATTCAAAAAAAAAATGAAGGATGTCATATGGGTATGTGATCTTTCCTCTTCCCCTTTTCATATAAAATAAATAAATACGAATTTCTGCATTCATTGAACCCTAGTTCAGGAAAATAATAAAAAACAACCATCCTGATTGGCATGTTTCTTTTCGAGATGACCGATAATGCTTTAGAAACAGGACTTAGTTGTAAAGTTTATTGTTCAATCAATCCACATCCAGACAGATGACTTGACTGGCCCGTGTGGCCTCTCACACTTTGATTGCATATATTGGTTATGGTTGTTATTTTTATAGGAAACTTTTTCAAAATTGACAGATGATGTACGTAGTGTACTCTTACCTACCAAGAAATAATACACGCTCGATACTCTCAGAGCTAGCACCACGGCACTATATATCTGACAAGTACGAAGAGCCTACCACCAATCTCACTTGCACCTTGTTTCTTTTCTTTTAGCCGCACGCTGATACATGCATACAAGACCGAGAGGAAGCAGTGAGTAAGATGTGGAACAGCACAACCACAAATACACCAATAGAAAAAAGGAGAACGAGATAACGAAGCATATATCAATGGTAAATCTTCTCTGCGAATATGAGGCATCATGGAAGAAATAATTGTTTGTGTATGGATCTAGGAGACAATCTCTTTCCCTCACAGAGATATTTTGATGGCTGGCCGGCTGTTCTGATTATCTCTTAGTTGATTTACCGTTTGGCCAGTCAGCATATAGGTTATGTTGGCCTCATGCTCAGTTGCCGAGACTCAAGATCAAGCAGCCAAGACAGAGGACTAGCCAAGCAGACTTACCTAGCAGGATGCCGGCTCCTGGTCACTCAGCCTCGCTCCTGGACCTCTAGCCTCCACCCGTAAGGCTGCCATCTTGCCTGGACTAATCGGTATAGTCGGGCACGAAGTTGCTGCTAGAGCTACGCCTACGCTCATTTGGTGACAGGCGTGGACTAGCCGCATGGGCGCTTTCTGAGACTTGTCGCATCATTGTTGCTATGGTGGCAGACTGCAAACCAACTTTTGTTTGTGGTCTAATTTGTTATCATCATATTTTTTTGCGGGGATTGTTATCATCGTATTGATCGTGTGACAACATTATTACCTCTTGATCCTTAACACATGTCGTGAGTAGTGATGATGTAGTCGAAGTCCTCTTGATATGTGTTCATGTGTTCGATGAGGCGTCTTCCATCCTCAAAACTAGATCTGTTCATCTTTCCTCTTATCACTTTGGTAGCGTCACCCATATGTGACAGAACCAGTCTCGGAGTAACTTCTGTTGTTCCTACGCGAAAGGCTATCAGTATGATAAAAAATATTTATGGTCCAAAGGTCACTATGATCGTGTTTCATGGACCTTTGATGATAATATTAATTACTAACCCACCTCAAGGTAAAGTCATGACCATGGATGATGGATGACTCATGCTGCCTAGGATGCACGTTGCGCTGTGTTATACCATGTGTCTCCCAGTGTCACGGTCGGTCGCTCTGCTCTTACTCTAACCAACTTGTCGTCTCCTTTTCCCCTTGAATCAGAAGACCACAACCAATCGCTTCTCTCACCACTTCATGATGGACGATGGCCACATGTCCCGCTAACGGAACATGGCTGCACGACCATGCCACTTCATGTGTTATATCCCTGTATGCAAGTGCTCTTCATCGCCCATTTTCTACCTAGTTCATCGCTTCTCTGCGTCGAGAGGATTATCGTCTCAGGCTTTGCATGGTCCACCAATCAGAGTAGGGCGACATCCCGGGACACCAATGTCCCTCTTGAGGAATAGGGAGAGGAGAACATGACGCGGTGGCACATCTAGGACTAGGAATGCTTTGGTTAGTATCAAGGAGCTAGAAGCAGAGAAATCACTAAGAAAGATATACGTCACCGAGACTACATCGGCCTACTACAAGAAGGCGCCGATGGTTGGCATCATGTTCTAGGTTGATTAGTTCACTAGTAGAAAAAGAGCCATACGTCCACCCTAGTTTAGAGCATTAATCCCGGTTGTGGTTGGACTCGGGACTAATGTGAACATTAGTCCCGGTTCCTACGGCTAGAACGTCATACGTCTTTAGTCCCGGGTCAAACAGGACCTTTAGTCCCGGTTCGTATCACCAACCGAGACTAAAAGGGGTGCCCCGGTGCCAATCCCTTTAGTCCCGGTTCGTATCACCAACCGGGACTAAAGGTGTAACCTTTAGTCCCGGTTCGTATTACCAACCCGGACTAAAAGGATTGGCACCGTGGCACCCCTTTTAGTCCCGGTTGGTAATATGAACCGGGACTAAAAGTCTCATACATTTAGTTTGTTGAAAAGAAACTAAATGTATGTGTGCATGTGCTGGCCTATCTAGGTAGTTAGCTGCATGCTAGGTAGAGTCCGGGTCATGTGAATCGATTAATTAGTCTAGGTAGTTAGCTGCATGCTAGGTGTGGCAGCCGTGTGTATGTGTGCATGTGCTGGCCTGGTCAATTAGTTAGTTGCCTAGATTAGTGTTTAGTGGAGTGGAAATAGGATCAGGGAGGTGTGCATAGTCTGCGTCATGGGCAGAGTGAGGTGGGCAACGTCCATGCCTCTGCTCAGCTTGGGTATACCCCTCTTAGTCCCGGGGCAAAAGTGTTAATAATTTAGTTTTAGTCTCTCGTTGTCCCGGTTTTTCTTTGGCGGACAGAAAAGAAAAAAAATATTTCAGAAAAAAATTATTTTAGTATTTTTTATGTCATATTTGAATTCCTCGCATTTTTCTGGTAATAATGGATATATTATTTATTAAATTTCGATTTACAGATTTGAAGATATTGTTTATGTCATATTAAATGAATAAATGGCAAAAATGAATAAAATATTAATTTAGTTAGTTTTTACTTTCATTAGAATAAAATGTTATTATTAATTATTTATTGTTGTTTACTAAAAATAGTTGTTCTTAATTTCAAAAAATAAAAATGTGTCACATGTCGATATGAGTTAATAAGATTGATATACTAGTCTTGACAACAAGATATAATGGTCCTTCGCGCAGGTGGGAGAGATGGAATGAAGAAGTTAAGCGTCTTTGAGGATGGAGTAGTCTAGGATGGGTGACCGGATGGAAGTTTGACTGTAAGTACGATTTAAACTAAGATTAAGTATAATTAGTGTTAAAAATGAGAGATGTGGGAGATTAACAAGTCAAATAATTCAAAGGTTTAAAAAATTGAAAAAAAAATTTAATTTTTTTTTTAAAAAAAAATTTAAAAAAAACTTTTAGTCGGTTCGTGTCAGATATTTAACTCCTCCCCACTGCACGCAGCAGCGTACGTATGACCTTTTGTCCCGGTTGGTGGGACAACCGGGACTAAAGGTTCGGGCTTTAGTCCCGATTGCCCCGTCCCGGTTGGGCAACCGGGACTCTAATGCCCCTTACCAACCGGGACGCATGGCATCTTCTCCACTAGTGGTTACATTGAATTGCACACCCACACCACATCGCGCCAAGACGTTGCCGATGTGGACAACTAGGATAAACTTACGCAAGTTAATGATGGACTATGAAGATGTAGGAGATCCTCCATTTTAGTTAGGTTTGGTCTAGTAAGTTCCGTGGGTTTCCGTCAAGGAAATCCAATTAGTGTTCATTCATGTATTTTTTCAGGCGTGCTCCTCTCTTTACATCATCTATTTTCTTTCGTGTTCATATTTTCTAGAGATTACATTATGTACTATGTACCCGTGTTTTCATTCTTCATAAACGTCAATGTTTGTTTTTTCTTGTTTCTCATAGAGATACGTTAGATCCTTCTTGTACTCCAATTCTAGTTTTGTTTGTATGCCCGTGTCATATTGGCTAATCCATCATGCATGCCCCTACATGTCTACGCATGCCGTGGTGTACAAATTCTTATATGGCCGTCCGATCGGTCACGACAACACGTGTGAGCTGGGATGGATATGAAGAAGAACGCAAATAGCGTGGCACGTTGAGGTAGGGAGTGGTGGACAAACCAGGTACAAATATATGACGTGCCTGGTCTATCCCAGACCAATTAACTAGGACGCCACCATGACACCAACCGAATGGAAAGGTCTTTCTTATACATGCTCCTCAGATGTTATTATCAACATGCACCTCGACCGTGTCATAGAATGGTGGCCTAGCCACCGTACATCCATGTGTGCTAAGAGGATCTAGTATACACATAGATTAAGATAGTTTAGGATCTATATTTTCTTGGCAATGTATGCTTATTTGTATGTGCTAATAATTACAACTTGATGCAAGAGAGATAAGTATGTGTAATATAATGTGATGACATATCAATTGATTGGTCTTTTGATTATCAGTCGGTTCATATGGCAGTTGCATTTGTCATGTTAGATACCATGCAACAAGAATGGAAGGAAAAGATGTGCAACATCTATTGCTGCAAGTGCAACTGCATGTCAATAGGAACTTCCCAACACACCTCCTCTACGTTGATACGTCCAAAACGTATCTACTTTTTCGAACACTTTTGCTATTATTTCTCCTCTAAACTTGTGTGATTTGAATACAACTAACACGGACTGACGCTGTTTTCAGCAGAATTACCTTGCTGTCTTGTTTTTGTGCAGAAAATGAACTATCAGGAAAAATTCCGGAAAATATGCCAAAAATTATATTTTACTAGAAGACCTACGGAGCCAAAAGACGAGACGGAGAAGGGGCCTAGGGGGGCCACACCCCTGCCAGACGCGGGCCCACCACTGGTCGCGCCTAGGGGGGTGCAGCCACCCCAGGCACCCCCTCGGCCTCCCTCTGCACCTATAAGTTGCCTCTCGACCTAAAAACAGAGGGGGTTCGACAGTTTTCCAGAAAGAGTTCCGCTCCGCCACCAGAAACCAAGATTTGGATCCAAAAACTCCGTTCTGGCACCCTGCCGGGACAGGGAATTTGGAGAGGATCATCGCCATCGTCATCACCAATGCCTCTCCATCAACCACCGATGTTTCCCTCATCCATGAGTGAGTAATCCCCCGTTGTAGGCTTGGGGATGGTAGGGATTGGATGAGTTATATCATGTAATCGAATAAGATGTGTTAGGGCATAGTGCTTAGTATCTCTATTAGTGCTATTTGACTTTGTTGCAACATGTTGTGCTTAATGCTTGTCACTAGGGCCCGAGTGCCATGATCTCAGATCTGAACTTATTATTGAATCATTATGATAGTATTGTTTGTGGTCTTACCTGCAAGTTGTATACACATATCATTGTCCGGATCCAAATGCCCCAAAGTGACAATAATTAAGACAACCGGAGGGGATGGCTGTGGTGTGAGGATCACATGTGTTCACGGAGTGCTAATGCTTTGCTCTGATGCTCTATTAAAAGGAGCACCTTAATTGCCAGTAGTTCCCTAGAGGCTCCGCTCCCACGGGCTGGCTGGACAAAACATGTTGTGCAAGTTCTTATTGCGAGCGCGTATGACTATATTTGGAGCACATGCCTAGGATTGTTTAGTACTTGGATGCTTGTTATTATTTATCTGTAATGCCCTAGATCTTGAAGTTACATGTTTAGACTTGTCCATGCAACGCCCGTCCATCCATCCCTATGCCTACTTTTCGAATCCTCTGTTACCATTCTTTATTACTCTGCTCCTGTTTCTTCTTGTTGTTGCTTTGTTGTTGCTACTATAAAACTGTTGCTGTTGATAAACTTTTATGAGTAAGAACTATTTCCAGGTGCAGCTAAATTGACAACTCAGTTGTTAAGGCTTGCAAGTATTCTTTGGCTCCCCTTGTTTCGAATCAATAAATTGGGTAATAGTACTCGTGAAGACGGTTGCGATTCCCTACACTTGTGGATCATCAAGACTATTTTCTGGCGCCGTTGCCAGGGAGCATAGCTTTATTTGTAAGTTCACTTGGATCTATTATTTTTCACTGCTACTCCTTTCATCATGGGGAAGTCTCGTGATGGAAAGTTCCGTATTTTACCATCCACTACAAGAAGAGGTGCAGTCCTAAACATCTCTGATGCTCTTGATTCACCGTATGTTATAAGTAAGCTTGTTACACCACCACCATATACTCATGCTACACACCGCTACTACTTTGAGTAAAACGCTTTTGATCCTCATGATGTTACTTCTACTATGCTTGATGCGAGTGGTTCATTAGGTCCTTTCCTAGATGCTACTATGGCTAGTCTAGGAAATACTGAAACTCCTAGTGAAGACACTATTACACCTGTTAGCTCATCTTAGTCTAGAGAGAGTTATGATATTAATGATGGTTACATTGAGTTCACTAATAAATTTGTTGAAGAGTGCCGAAACACACATGGTACTAGTGCTATTAAGAGTCTTCTTTCTAGACGTACTATTATTCCTAAAATGTTCTCTGATCCTAAGTTTTCCACCTCTCCCATAGATATTAAAGATGAAATTATGATTTCTCTCTTGATTTATCCTACTTGGACATTGTTGAGAAAGAACCTATCTGTGGGACTGAAAATGAGAGTGATGTGGCTCATATGAATGAGCTTTCTACTATGAGTGCTTTATTCTCTGATGATTTTAAGATGCGCAAGTACTTTGTTACTAAGATCTTCCCCTTTTCACTAAAAGGATAAGCTAGGGCTTGGTTTAATAGATTACCTTTTGGTTCCATTGATAGGCCTGATTGCTTGATTGCTTCTTTCTTCCAGAAATATTTTCCTCCCAGTGCTAGACATGCTGCTTTGTAGAGACTTTTTGATTTTAAAAAGGGACAAGAAGAGAAATTCCTGAGTCATGGACAAGGTTATGTGCCTTGATTCATGCACATCCTGGATGTCCATTGCCTAAGAATGAGCTTCTTGATATTTATTATAATGGACTAACTATTATTATAGGACATACCTAGATAGCTTTGCTGATTGTGTTTTAAGGAAAAGAAATCCTACAGATGCTGAAGAATTAATGGCTAAAATAAGCAAGAATTATGATGATTGGACTTCAAATGAGCTAAATACACCTGGACCAATTGCATTAAATGATGAAGTGATGAAGGAAGCTAAGAAGTGTCTAAAGTAAAAAGGTATTAGAGCTGAAGATGTGAAGAATCTACCTCCTATAGAAGAATTATGTAAGCCAATTCCCCATTCATCTAC
Organism: Avena longiglumis; assembly: GCA_030063025.1. Taxonomy (NCBI): domain Eukaryota; kingdom Viridiplantae; phylum Streptophyta; class Magnoliopsida; order Poales; family Poaceae; genus Avena; species Avena longiglumis. The sequence goes on from CP125978.1 coordinate 47,446,105, forward strand.
TATTGAGGTACACTCTCTCCAACACTTTGATGAAGGTGATATTGCTTATGGTAAACCTCATGATCAATGCTTAGAGGAACTTGACACATTTATTGTTAAACAAGGTCATTTTAATAAACAAGTTCATAATCATTTATTGGAAAACTCTAGAGCTATCCATGAGTTGAAAGATATTGTGGAAAGAATTTCTAATGATATTAAAATGCTTTGTAAACACTTTCAAATGGTTCAAACCCATCTTGATCAACTTGCTAAGGTACAAAAGTATATGCTAGTTATTGTCTCATAAAATAAACATGCTTATGGAATTAGAACTAGGAGTGGTATAGCTACTCAAGATCCTTTATATCCTGAAGAACACCCTAAAAGAATTAAGCAGGATTCTCAACAAGGTGAGAATAGTGATAGTCCTCGTAAGAGAAAGAAAAAGAAAGATAAAATAGTTGAGGAACCACTTCAACCTGCTATAGATCCTAATAGTATATTGATACGCTGGAAACGTATCTATAATTTTTGATGCTCCATGCTTGTTTAGTATCTACTTTGATTTACTTATCCACACTCACTACAAGGAATCTGGCAATATATGACCCTCCATTTTCGTCACAAAATCGTCATAGTAGTCTGTTTATGACGATTCTATGACGATTTTAAGACCGTCGAAAGCTGGGCGTCGCAAATGAACTATAACGACGTTTTTGGTAAAATCGTCATAACCGTCTATGACGATATTGGATCGTCATAACGTCTATGACGATTCAATATCGTCACGGACCATCTAGCCATGCCATGTCAGATCCTACGTGGCTGATCCTACGTGGCAAAATTGTGACGAAATTAAATCGTCTTAAATCGAAATCAGCCTAGTCCATATCTAGGTTCCACATGGGCTCGGCCCAACTATTCTGGATTGTTTTTCATATTAAATCTGGTCAGCTACATGGGCCAAGCCCAGCATCCTGGAATTTTTATTTTATTTGTATTGGCCTTTTATATGGACATATCTTACTTTATTGCACAGTTCCGTTATGGAATTTTTATTTTATTTGTATTGGCCTTTTATATGGACAGATCTTACTTTATTTTATTCGTTCTTTGTTTGCATTTTCAGCATGAACCGCTCCAGATTTCCAGACACCCAGCCAATAATAACGTGCATTTAGATAAGCGCTCCATCAAGATTATTCCAAACCTCCAAAGAAACCTCTACAAGTTGTAGCATACACCATTAATTACAAAAATGATAGTTCCTCCACCTCCGACACAACCTCCCAGGACAACCGCTTCGCACCCTTCAGTTCCTCCACCTCCGACACAACCTCCCGAGACACCCGCTTCGCACCCTTTAGTTCCTCCACCTCCTCCGATATGATTTGAACCTGAAAAATATGCAAGATTTCAACAATCCCTGGGCTTATCAGAACACTTTACGCCAATAAGATGCAGATCAGGACAGTTTCCTAACACAAAATATTCCATGTTAATATACTATATTCTGAAACAACTCAATCTCCCTTTATGAACTGATTTGTATCGAAATGCAACCAAACGTGAAAGAGTTGCAGTTCTCCTACAAAAAAAAGATCTAGAGTGTACAGCTACGTTTAACCTTCGGGCAATGCCTACGCATAACAAGCAGCAAACAATCAAAAAAATCGGGAACATACTGTTGCCCATACATCCTCTGCCTATGCATATAACAAGTTTCCCTTGATTGAAACAAGTTTCCATCAATTCCCAGAAAACATGAGTCCTCATAAAAGCATGAGCGTGTGCTTGACATTAAAGCTGACACATTAAATGACTAACCAGTAATAGTATTCAAGAAGTGCAAATTTAAAATTGGTGTATACTAAAAGAACAAGTTCCTCGCTGCTATAAGCACATGCAGATATCAGGTCTAACTATTGACCATACGCTCACACTTTATCAATTGTCCAAAAAATTCCCTATTTAGACGAAATTTCTAGCACACTGCAGACTTACATAATCAGAAAGAAAGAAAAGTATAGTGCATACCATTGCTGAACTTTTCTAAACTCTATGAGCACATGATATATGTTTTCAAAGCCAGTATGTATCTTCTCTCACGGAAAAGAAAATAGTTTCGTCTTTCAAAGGTGTACAAAAGAATAGCCAACAAGTATATACAATAAAAGACGCTACCTTTGCTCGATAAAGACAATCTTGCACGGAAAAAATCGGAAGAACAATCTTTGGTTGTTTCATTGACGAGATCAAGCAAGGAAAAGTTCTGGTTATTGTAAAACAAAAGGTACACATCATTCAACTTAGTCTCAAGAATAACAGAAAAATGCACACACAGATTCTCATAGAAACATAGAATCATTCAACTTACACATGAGAAACACCATGAGAATATGCAAGGCCCACAAGTCCAATTGGAAATTTGACATCACAAGAGGCAACGATGTTCTGAATATAAGTCCTGATATAGCATAAGTCGGTAATGCCCCACAAATGAATTTGTTCAGAGTGCAAGTGCTCATGAAAATTGTACAAACCTAAAATAGTTAACTTGAATTTAACCAGAAAAGACAAGTTTCTGAATAATATTGTAGGTGTCATTTATTACAGATAAACAACAAATTTTGTTGATCCTTTGGCATCCACATACTCAATGAAGGAACACACAATAAACACCATGAAAATGGAATGAGGAAAAGGTACCCAACAAACTAAGATGTTAAATTACATGAGATTTGAGTATTTGACCTGAGTAGTAGTTCCCATGTCTTGTCAGTGCCGAACCCCAAGGTAGTATATAATGAATTACGGATTATTGTTCATGGGACTGACACTGCCCGCCATAGAGAATAATTTCTTAGAGATTTAAAGAAGCATGGTATGAAATCCTGATAAGTGAAGGGCAACGCAAACTTAATTTTATGAGCACATGTCCTTGGAAATAGAGTTATCATTGAAGGGATATACTGGATAACTCCTTTGCTAACTTCTGAACTGAATATACTTTATAGCACCTAAGAAAAAATACAAGAGAGCAGCAACAATCAGTACCTGGATCCCTGCGTGCTTGCATCACTTATTCATCCATATACTTGATAACACCTACGAAAAAATACAAGAGAGCAGCAACAATCAGTACCTAAGAAAAAAATACAAGAGGGAAGCAAACAGTGAGTACCATCAAAGGATTGTGATCCCTCAAAATATCGCCATATAGATATTCATCCATATTCAAAATCCATGGATTTAAACTACAACATTTCTCAACCTTTGACAGAGAAAATCAGTAAGCAGTAAATAATTGACAAAAATAAGCTGGATATACATATGAGAACATATTTGGTGGATTCATATTCGTGATCGTATTACATGTTTTGGTAATAGGAAAAGGGTGCAAACGCCATTATATACATGGATTCAGTTGATCGGCACATGCATCATGAATTGGTCATGTCGCATGACGGCCGATGGCGGGTGCAGCGTGACAGAGGCGAGCTCGGCATGCATGGAGGGATGGGAGAGTCGTGGCGGCGATCTAGGGTTCTGGGTTCGTCTCGATGGACAGGGTTACGGAGTTACTCTCACACCAGGAAGAATAGGGAGGCAGCGATACTATTAGTTAGGCTTGGCCCATTTGGGCACTGAGGACACGCGAAGAGGCACGGCGAAAGATGCGGCGTAGTGATGCGGAGGCAGAAAACGGAACAGGTTCGTTCTTTTTAAATAGTAGAGATTACGGACAAAGAAATATATCAATCATATAGTATTCGAACAGCTGAAACAGAGTTGGTATTTGTTCTTCCACACAAGGAGATGTCAGATTATCTATTATTACTTTGATCATGGCATGTATACGCAACTAGAAGAAATTCAGGCAGTATTTAAGCATCTGTTTTAATCCCCGAATCATCTAAGTAAGCACCAACAGGAATGATCGGGACTGCTAAAATTGACCGACCTCACAATTCAGTTCGTACTTCACCAAAGGAAGCACCAACATGACTTCACCGAAGGCATGACCAACATGACTGACTAGTAATCTATCTAGCACTTACTCGTCAAGTGGTTTTGTACTTTCATGAGTGGACTACTTTAGGAGGGAGGATCGAGATAGGGATGTAGGAACAAACCAATGGGGATTGTTGATGGCGTCGATGAGCTTCTTCTCATGGGGCACATTCTTCTCCTCCACCATGAGTAGCACCCTCGGGAGAAGGGACCTATGGCCAAAATCAAATCCCATCCCCACATAAAACATGGATCAGCAAGGATAGGCCGATGAGAGTATGGGAGAGAGACTAACGATGTCGAGCATCTATAGGGGGTGGACGTCCTTGATGCACACCTCCATGGTCATGGCGATGTCGTGGAGTCCGAGTGGTCCTGAATCGTGTCTTGCATCGGCGAGTTCCGGCTATGGGGGAGTGAAAGGATGGGGCTCGGCGATTCATCGCCACCGGCAGAACGAGCACCCATCCGGCGCCCTTCCTACACTTTCCATGTCGATGTCGGCCACCGGCGAGGAGGCGGGACGAGGTGCTCCTCGATCTGGATCAGGTCGGTATAGGAGAAATCCGTGAGCGGATATGGGGTCGGTGAGGGTCGATGGTGGTGCGGAGGTGCCGGTGGTTTGGGGTGGCGGCGTGGTGCCAGGAAGGAGGAGATGGTATCGGGATGGGCGGCGCCGCAGTGGATCTGAGGAGAGGAGGCGAGGAAGGGTTACTAGCGATGGGGGTAGGTGGGGTTGGATGCGGCTGACCTAGATGATTATGCGTCTTGTTGGATGCCAGTCATCGATCCACACAACAAGTTTCCATACTTCACCATCCATCCGTTCATTATGTTTACATCCTACGGCTGATATTGACCTTCTCTAATATCTCAACCTGTCTAGAAATTATGACGATTTTGTCCATAGAAATTACGACATTTTTCACGAAATCGTCATAGTTTAATACGGATTTGGCCCTCCCAAATAGCTTACGACCATCTAGTGTAGAATCGTCATAAATTTATGACGATTTCATTCAGGGTCACTACCAAAAAGTCATAGTTTGACACATTTCTTGTAGTGACTTTGAGGTGCTTTTTACATGTTTTCTGGTACTAACCTATTAACAAGTTGCAACAGTGTAAGATGCTTGTTTTCTGCTTTTTTGGTTTTAGAAAAGTTAGTAAAAAAATATTCTCGAAATTGGACGGAACGAAGGACAAAGTCAATTACTTTCCGTGGGGAACAAGAAGTCTAGAGGAGAGCCCGAGGGCCGGAGGGCAGACCCACCCAGTGGGTGGGCCCCACCCGCACAGCTAAGGTTTGAGTCGCCTGGCGCCTCCTCGATCTCCCCTTCGCCTATAAAGCCCGATCTGAAACCACAGGTACCCGTCAGACTCGAATCCTCACATTGCCGTTCTTGTTACTATTGCTCTGTTTCTTGTTGTTACTCTTGATAAACTTCTATGAGCAAGAACTATTTTCAGCTGCAGCTGAATTGATAACTCAGTTGTTAAGACTTGCAAATATTCTTTGGCTCCTCTTGTGTCAAATAATAAACTGGGTAATACTACCCGCGAAGACTATTGCGATCCCCTACACTTGTGGGTTCATCATACGTCCGAGCCTTCTATAACAATGTGACCGACTCAAAAACCACAAGTTCGAGTGTCCTAGAGTCTCTTAACAAATAAAAGTGTTCTAGATTTTAGACTAGAGCTAATTAATAGTGTCTTGCTCGTCCTTACATGTATGAGGTAGATGAGAGATGGAATCCCACACCGGCCATACATAGATATATCCATTTTATTCTGCTAGTCATTCAACCCGACTCAGGAAAAGTCCTTGTCATGGACTCGTTACGAAAAGAAAAAGAGCTATGGGCAGACTTTAGAGAGATGCTCCAGAGGTAATTTCAATCATATTATCGCACTAGATCGGCAACTTTCGTGACAATAAGTAATTAATTACTCCTTTATCCATTTTCTTTGTCGGACAGGGTTTGGAAAAGGTTCACGGGCAGGGCCGTGGGTGAATAGTCAGAAGAACTAAAATTTGTAGACCAAAATGTAAGTAATACTAGCTAGCTTCCAATTCCATTATATCATGCTTTATTGATTATTATTTTGATTGAACTCTCTATTCTCGTAAAGTGCGCGCATCAGGGACACGGCAATAACTTATGTGGGTACTATGTTTGCGAATTCATTCGCAACACGATATGTCTTGACGGGCCAAGACGCACTAGAACAACTTAGAGTAAGTAAACAAAGTCCACAACATTATTTTATTACCATTAATTGTGTTGAGTTTTATTCTTATATATATATTGACGGCCATTCTTCATATATATTCAGATCGAGCGGATCGGGACCAACTCCTACCATTTGAGCATACGAGCCATTCAAGAGGAATTGGCGGGTTCATACTTGATGAGGTCGTCACGCTGGCGGAGAACTCTTTAGGTATCCACCAAAATGAGCGATGACGATGTATGTGTCGATGATGTATGTGCCGATGGCGATGTTTGTGTATAATAATAGTTGCTTAATTATTCATGTACTCATATGTACCGATGGCGATTTATGTGTATACCGCTCGATCGATTCCCTCGCTCCCCCCTCCCGAAATCGCCCGAGCAGGCGGGCAAATCTGCGCGGCGAAGATTTAGGCCGTTTTCTGCGGCGAGCGGCCTAAATCTCTGACAGCAACCTTTAACACGGTTGCGGTCTGAACCGATGTTAAAGGGGGGGGCCTGAGGCCTGCGGCAGCCCCACGTGCGCCACCCTTTAACACCGGTTCGTACGAACCGGTGTTAAAGCCCCCCCCCCCCCCTCTAACACCAAACCCTCAACAGCGGTTGGGGAACCGCTGTTAGAGGGCCCTTCCAACCGGAGTTAAAGGGGGGGGGGGGCTCTGCACTAGTGGTATGACTTTTTTTGAGGAATCCATGTATGAATTCATACGTATGACAATCAAAATTATTACAAAACAGGATCGCTTTGTTTTGGAATTGGAGACTGATAATACTTTAGAAAACAATTCATATTTTCAAACACTAAATTAATGTAAGAATCTGGCCAATCTAGGTTGAGGAAGATGCCTTGAACAACACGTGGGTCGCACTTTGGTTGCAGGTTGTCATTCTCATCGGAAGTGTTTTCAAACAGAACAATGGTATGCACAGTGATGTGTTACCAACCAAGCAGTAAAACACGTGAGATACTATCAACCGATCTAGCTAGCACCATATATAGTTGACTAGTATCGGGAGCAACAACTAATATCTGTTGCACCTTTTAGTTGCTAGTTTGCCCTCAAAGCAGCACACAGCACACATGTTCGCAAAAAAAAAAAAGCAGCACACATGTACGTAAGGGAAGAGAGGGGAAGCTAGAAATGGGGAAACAACGACCTGACAGCGGTACCGCCGCAACACTTGGAATAGGAGGTCTTGGCTGGTGTGCTATTTCCAGGATTTTTAGGATGAAATTAAAAATCTACCCAGTAAGATATCGAGATGACATCTCACCCGAGCTGCACCCACTACACGAAACATGCGAAATGTCGTTGGCCAGTGATATGTCGATGACAGTTTATCGGGGCCGTTGGCATATGCCTAGATGCCTACAGCTGACAAAAATGTGTCTGCGCAAGAAGGTTGTCGGCATATCAAGATGTATACTGACGGCAGCCGTCGGCATAGCTCGGCTGTCGGGACAAAGATAGATATGTCTACTTAATGTTGTCGTTGGCAAAGCTCGCAGCCACATGGCGCTTTTTTGCCGATGGCGAGAGTGTGCCGACGATCACCCAAATCATCGGGAAAGAACTATATGTCGACGGCCAAGATGACGGCCAAGATACGTATGCTGATGACTTCTATGCCGAGGGCTGCCATTGACTTACCTTATGCTGACAACATAGTGTCATGTACGGCAGTCATATGAGCATTTTCCTGTAGTGACCACCGGTGACTACTTCAGATCGAACACCCGAGATATATGCAAATAGATGAGCAGATGAACCTTGAACTGCTATCCGAGCCTCAGAGATACGCTGTTGTGGGAGAGCCTCGCTCCTGCGTCGTCCCCGTGGGCGACGACAGGGGCGCCCCCGAGCTGCCCCCTCTTCAACCGTCCTCCTCCTCTCTCTCCTCCGCCGCCTCTGGCGGACGCCGCCGCGACAAAGTCCGGGTAGTGCCAGCGGCAGCGGGCCGTCCTTTTCCCGCCCGTGGGGGCCTCGTGGGCAGCTTCCTCAGGTGGCGGCGCACCTTGGGGCGACGCGGCTCGGCGCTGGCGTGGCCATGGCGTTGCGGCGGCGGCTCCTGGTCGTGGATGGAGTACTCCGGCGATGCAGGGCGGCTGGAGGTGAGTGAGGGCTGGTGCTGCGTGGGATTGGGGGAAGCGGGCGGCGGGCCCAGATCTGGGCCAGGTTGGGCCCGATCTGGGCCAGCAAGCCCTGGCCGAAGCTTCTCCGTTGCCATTTGTCCCGGATCCCTGCGCACTTCCCCACTGCTTTGCGGATGGGGCATCGGATTTGGGCCAGGCGGGCCTAGCTCCGGTGGCCGACCTACAGACCCATCCAGGGCTCTGCTTGGTTGCGACTTGCGGGTGGCACGGAGGTGCCGTGCTCACCGTTCTTGTTGCATCTCTGCTCTCTACATGTTGATCCGGCTCCGGCCGTGACCGGATGGTCGCCCGGCGCATCCACTCGGGGTGTCTCCGTGGGCGGCATGGAGACGTCGTCTTTGTCATGTTGGTCCCATCTCGACCATGCGGGCCTAGGTGGTGTTCCTCAGACCGGTGGTGGTCCGATAAAACCGGGTGCGCGTGGTGGTGGTGGTGGTGCTGCTTCTTGGCGGCAGGGACCGACGGTGGCAATGGATCTCCTGAGGGATGACGAAGTAGGGGCTTGCGTGGGGTTGGCCTAGACAACGATTCCCTTGCTGCAGTACGGCGGCGGGGCTTCACGAGCCCTGGTGGGCTCGACCAGGCCAGGTGGGCCTGGTTTGCCCTATGGCTGTATCCGGTCGGCTACCACCTTTCGGTGGTGGAGGTAGTCCCCTCCCGCGAACTATTGTTCTGGCAACCCCCACCGTCGCTACCTCTTTGTTGTTTCTCGGCCCTACTTCGCATGTCACGGTGAGACGGCGGTGGCGAATTCATGAACGGTGTGGCGTGCACTGGCGGGCGGCGAGCATGGTGGAGCACTGTGAAGTGTTTGGGGGTGTGGTTTTTTTGAGGGGTCGGGAGAAATCCTTATCATTTTGACACCGACGTGGTGACGCTTGTGGGTGCCACCGTCCTTGTTGAAGGGTGTCGAGTGTACCTCTTTCCCACCTCCCGGAGCATGCCGGGGAAACCCTAGGACCTGTCCGGGCAGCAGCGTCATCATCGTCGCCTTCCTTCCTGGAGGTGCTGCTTGGTGCGCAACGCGTCGAAGTGCTAAGCGTGTGGTGGTACTTAGATGGAGGACGCAACGGTCGCGATTCCACCTCGTTTTGTTTGAGCCACTGCTATCGGCTTTGCTTTCTTTTTTTCATTTTTATTTCTTTGTCTTTCTCTTTTGGGCGTTGTATTGTCTGGCCCAGCAGCGGTATCAAATGGTTACTATATTAATATAGTTGGGTGTATGCCTGTTTCAAGGAGATACGCTGTTGTGCTCGCAAGGCATCCACATGAAGCGTTGTATGGTTTTGCTTCCACTTTTCCTAGATGTATCATCATTGTCAAAGACATGCCCTAAGTTGCTGCTAGAGCTGCATCTACACCCAAGATTGGTGTCGGGTGTGATCTGGTGGACCTGGTCGCATCATTGCAGTTGTAGCTATCGTGGCTAGATGACCAACGCCATTGTTTTTATTATCTAATTTGCCACCATTTTATTCATCATGTGACAAATGACCTATTTGTCCTTAATGTCACATCATGCGAGGATGTAGTCAAAGTACACTTGGCTTGGGTTCGTGAGTTTGATACGTTGCATCCTGCTCCTCGAAACTTGATATGCTCACGTCGATTTCTTCTAACACTTGGTTACCATAGTTAACGTTGCCATACTATTCGAACCAACCAGAGTTAGTTCCAGTGGTTCAATGCGCCATAGAAATTTAGGGTCCAAAATTCACCAAGATTTGGTTCCTAGGACCTCTGATGAGAATATCAATTACACTGGTGGAAAACAGGGCTGTAGTCCCGGGCTGCAACGGGATCTAGTCCCGGTTTTGAGTCCGGGACTATAGCCCCCCCCCCCCTAGTCCTGGCTCGCAACGGCCCGCGACTGATAACAGCCACGTGGTTGTTTTAGCGCCGCGGGGGGGCGGAAACCCTCTAGTCCCGGGTTGTCACACCACCTGGGACTAAAAGGTTTCATACAGCGGCAGAGAAACACCACATTTCTCTGCCGCGGCAAAGATTGTGTATTTCCTTTTTTTTTGCCATTTCATTTCTTTTTCGTTTTGTGTTTCACTATAACAAACATATATTTCAGTATACATATTATACGCTACTACATACACACTACACGTCGATGCATTTATATAATTAATTGATCCCTTGCAAGCATACATATAATCAATCATATCAAAAGGAAGAAATGTTTTGAAATTACATGGTCATTGATGAATATATATATCATATCAGCTACATGAAGATGACTAAGGAAAATCGAGTTCCACGTCATCCGCATAATGCTCTCCATGTACATCAAGGACTTCCTTCATCATCAATCCCGCCAGCTCCTCTTGAATTTCTCTTATGCGCTGGTCTGGCTCTAGTTTCTCCATAAATCATAAATATAATGTGAGTCAACTTTCCGCCTTTGGTCAACTCACGGATGTACTCGCAGATGTAGTATCCACATAAATGAGTTTCGTGGCTGTAAACTCTTCACCATTTTATAAGTTAACTCCTCTTTGAATGGACTGGTATTTTCTGCGAACCGTGTCCAACACCTGCTCGACAAAGAAAATGAACAAAGGAGTTATTAGTTACTTGATATCAGGAAATGAATGAAAGAGGACGATATAATGCGATAATGATTGAAATTACTTATGGAGCATTGCTTTCATGTCGCTCCACTGCTCTTGGTCCCAACTTAATGAGTCGTGGAATTCAACTAGGGAGTTGTCAACTTGAATGTTTAGCAAGATCCAGTGAAATCTGCGGATATTTACATAAGCATACATGCATAGCTCATCCAGTAAGCAAAAATAAAATGTGTACAAGATATAAACACTCACTTGAAGTTGTAAGGAAATCGTATTTCCTTAACAAAATTATGCTCGGTTAAGAACCTGCACAGGTCTTCCTCCACGTCTTTGGGGTGATTCTTTAACGTATATTCATTAATGATATATGGGTCAATAAACCCAACGTCGTATCTTCTACTACCTCCTTCACGGTTTGCAGGGCGCCTAATCAAATTTGGGTTTTTCCAAAACTACAACATTCCTAGGCACATAAGAATTAATTATTGATTAATGTGGCAGCTTTTCTCCCAACTTTCTATGCATGCAACAGTCTCCCACCACTGCATGCGCCTTAACCGCCAACTAATAGGTCTAATTGTTAGCCAATACGTTTACGCCTAGGTCCGTGAGATTTTTATAGAACGCCCTGCAAACCGTGAAGGAGGGAGTAGCTCTTTTTCATTCAAGCATCTTCAATCTGCGGAATATAATATCATCATATAAAAGGATATATAGTTAGGATAATATATTAAATGCAATGAACGAGCTAAAGCTACAAACTTAATTATAGAAATAAATAACTTACAGACAGTAGCAACCAATGATAGATTTGTCGAGGGCGCGCTGGTTGTATAACTGAAACAGTTCGGTCATTTGAACTCAGACGAGTATGGTTTCAAGTGATGCTCCTTTCTAACGTCCACCGGAAACCAATCTTTATGATGCTTTTTTCTGCTTGCGACATGTACCATTCATGCAGATTTCGCATATGTGTGGATAGACGCGCGAACTCCTCATTACTGACTAGAGGCTCCCCTTGGACATCCGCATTATCGACCTTGGCGTATCTTCATAGCCTAAATATTGACCAAGAGACATATTTGCTTCGTTAGCAAGTGCTTTGGCCTGCGATACAGTGATTCCCATAAGTGCAGCATTATGACGGGCTCTAGGGTCCATTATTTGCATGTCCATATCCATTTCAGCTCTGAAGGCTTTGTCGAGGTCTGAAATAACTTTGAGCGGGGCGACCGATTGATTCTTCTATGCTCCGAGCTGAGCAACTTGCTTCCCGCTTTTTGCACTTGTGATTTTTTTCTTCTGTTCTTGCTTAATAATCTCCCGGTCATAGTCTGATTCCAGATTCATCGATATCTGGGATGGTTGCTCAAGAAAGGACTTAGCCCACTTTTTGGTTTTTTCGTTATATACCGGCTTTGGATCAGGCTTTTTGGGTGCAAAATGGGCCTTAACTTGGGCAGCCACATCCGTGTTAGTTTCCTCATTGGTCTTGTCATAAGGTCTCTTTGGAAGAGCCGACGGGATATCGACTATCTTCGGTGTTTGACATTTCTTCGATGTGGGGCGCGGGGGACCGTCGAACTTCCGTTTCTTCGATGAGGTAGTAGTATTGCACGGAGGCGGAGGTTGGGATCGAGTTGATGTACTCCTGCTGCGGCGATCGTCAGCGGGGCGGGGTGGACTTGGAGGTTGGCGATAATCGGGTTGGGTGGACTTGGAGGTTGGCGATAATCGGGTTGGGGTGGACTTGGAGGTTGACGATATTCGATGCGGGGTGGATTTGGATTCCTTAGAGTCTGTGGCCTTGGCGTAGCCCGAAACTTGATGTACTTCTTATTCCATAGAATGATGTTGCGCTTGACATCTCCTAGTTTCGTAAGGCCTTCAGGCGTAGCGATTTCAATCTCTAGGTCCGCAAAATCCTCCACTATGTCATCCACCGTGACACGAGCATAGCCTGGTGGAATCAGAAGTGAATGGTGGAGTGCTCCAGGTAGACAAGGTAAAGCAGTGCCAATCGCCACCTTCAAGGACATGTTGTTCATTGGCTGATGTAGCTCACATTATGCCATCTCTCTGACATCATCAACGGGGTAGTGAGGAGCCGGTGCATCATCCAGCAGTGCTTGATCATCAGCACGGACCTCCGTGGAAGCCACACTGCTTCTCCGTTGGCTAAGATCAATGCAGATCATCGGACCATGGGTGAGTTGACGAGGGCGGCCTTTGGCTAATTTCATGCATGAGGTTCTTCATCAGCTAGGTCTGCTCTACCCTAGAGATCCGATGCGCCTCCGGTCCTTCTTTCTCGGACGGCTTACATGGCGGCATCGTACTGAGGAAACCCTTTCTTCCACGAGACACCGGCGCCTTTGCCTCGTGTTCGTCCTCCCTTTTCAGGATTCCCTAGGGCGCGTGTCAGCTCGTCGTTCTCTCTCTTGGGACGGAACAATCCCAATTGAGCATCGTTCATTGCTTGAATAAGGTCTTGGGAGGGTTTTAGAATTTTATCATGAAATAATATCTTCCTTGTTTCTGGATCCAAGGATCCCCCGTGCCCGTACCACCAGTGCTTTGACCTCTCGGGCCATCCATCTGTACCAGGAGTGACGCCTCTAGCCCTCATTTCCTTCTCCATAATTTCCCACTTAGGTATGGCACTCTTGTAGCCACATGTCCCCATTTTATGATAGTATTTCTTGTTGGCAGCATTTAACGCGTTCTTTGCCGACTTTGCCTTTGCTTTATCAGATTGCTTGTACTGTACAAAATCGGGCCACTGTTCTCTCAACTTCTCGTTTACTCCTTTGAAGTTTGGAGTTTTCTTTTTCGCGACATATTTCGCGTATAAACTTTTCTTGTGGTTCCGGTACAGTTCAGCCATCTTTCTCAGTGCCCACTCCTTGACTTTCGCTCTATTTTCAAGCCCACCCGGCCTTGGGGTAATACCATCTACCTCAAATTCCTCATACTCTGGAGGTAGTATGAAATGCGCTATGAGCTTCTGCCAAAGGTCATCTTTGGCATCATCGGTGACATAGCTATTGGATTCTTCACCGGCTTTCTTTGACTTATTCCATTCTTGGATGGTGATCGGCAGGTTGTCCCTAACAAGCACCCCGCATTTATTTATAAACATCCTCCGGTGATTCTCTGGAGCAACGGTTCACCATCATCATCTATTTCTTTGATGGTGAACCTCTGATTACCATCCAACTTTTTGTTCGGCCCTCATTTTGTTCGAGCTGTCGATTGCTTCGATCCGGTGGGCAAAAATAAGAAGAGAGAGTGATTAATATATATCTAGATCAGTTAATGAATAGAGGTAACACGAGACTTTATATATATATATATGTACCTCGTCGGATCCTGTCGAGGGGCCATCATTATTGTTGTTATTTGTTTGCCCTTTGTCCATCTGGTCTTTCCCTTGGTACATTAGGTTTTCCTTTAGTCCATCACCAGATGGATTCAGATATGAGGATATCTCTTCCTCGAGCAAAATATCTTCGGCGCCGGTAGTAATATTAAGAGGAATTTCACCTCTTATCATGCCCTGAAGAAAACCTTCACCGATGCGACCAGGATCTTAGGATGGATCCATAACTTAATTATCTATAACAAAAAGAGAGTTAAACAGGTTATAAAAAACAATAATCCTAATAACTAAAACAATATAATCCTAATTATAATATTCCTAATATTATTTGTGCTAAAACAATAATCATAATAACTAAAACAAAAAAATAACCCTAATAAAACAATAAATAAAACAATATAATCCTAATAAATAAAACAAAAAATAACTAAAACAATAATCCTAATCCTAATTCTAATATTTTAATTAAAATAATAATCCTAATACTAAAACAAAAAACCCTAATATAAAAAAAACTATAGAAACAAACTATAACAAAACCCCCTAATAAACCTAATTATAATAATCCTAATACTACTCCTAATAACTAAATCTTAATTATAATAATCCTAATTATAATCGTAATTATAATCCTAATTATAAAAAAACTATAAAAAACTATAACAAAAAACCCTAATAATCCTAATAACTAAATCTTAATTATAATAATCCTAATTATAATAAACCTAACTATGAAAAAAAACTATAACAAACTATACAAAAAACTATAAAAAAACTATAAAAAAAACACCCATGTGTGACTCTCGTCGAGCTCACCGACGAAAGCGGCAAGGCGGCAAACGCTTGTGGCGAGGCGGCACGCGAGGCGGCCGACGTCAAGGCACGGCGGAGCGGCGGTGGCGGAGCGGCACAACGGCGGCGGACAGCACCTCCCCTACGTCGTCTTCGATGCGGGCGTGCATCGTCTTCGCTGCGTCGAGAATGCCAAGTGTTGGGCAGCACCTTTCCTGGCGCGCGAAATATATAGTGGCCATCCCTTTAGTCCCGGTCTAAGCCGCGGGACGGGACTAAAGGGTCTTTAGTCCCGGGCCGTGGCTTAACCCGCGACTAAAGACCCCTCCTTTAGTCGCGGGTTAAGCCACGGCCTGGGACTAAAGGGTTTTTTCGGCCGCTTCGCTTTCGTGCGCGCGGGCACCCTTTAGTCCCGGGTCCAGCCACGACCCCCGACAAATTATTTTTTTGTAAATTTTCTTTTTTTAATTCAAAACTAATATAAAAACTTTGGAAAATCATATCTTTTATTGTAATAATCCAAATAAAACAAATAATATGTCTATTATTATCAAAAAAATATGAAGTATATTAATATAATATCTATTTATCTGTTTGCATCATTTATAAATTATTTCATTTGTAAATTTTCATTTTTTAATTCAAATCAAATATAAAAACTTTGGAAAATCATATCTTTTATTATAATAATCCAAATAAAACAGATAATATGGTTTTCGAGAGCAGGGACACCACTACGGCCAGTTTCAGGGAGATGCCGACGGAGCCCAGTCCTCCGGCATCTTCGAAAAACTGGCCATAGAGGCATCCCCTAATATGTGACCTCACGCGTTTGGAGATCAGATCTTAATGGTAAGTATGAATCGGGACTAAAGGCCCTCCTTTAGTCCCGGTCCAGCCACAAAACGGGACTAACACACTCAAGATTGTTTGCAGACAACACTATAAAAATGGACACATGCATGGAGCATCTTCACTTATAAAATGTTACAATTATTACATATCATTTCTTCGCGTGTGTTCCTTTCTGATCCCGTCGTATCCATGGATCATCTTCATTCATTAACATGATTCTTGGGTCATCCTTCACATGAAGGAATTTCATGAAACTTATCACAATCTTCGACATATACATCTTGTCCTCCACTCCCACGATGTTTCTTTTTCCTAAAAGACCTATGTGGAGCTTTGGCTCATCGTCTGATGTATTATTTTTCTTATTTTTTCTTTTTCTAGGTTTGGTAGACATGTCCTTCACATAGAAAACCTGAGCCACATCATTGGCTAGGATGAATGGTTCGTCTAAGTACCCAAGATTGTTGAGATCCATGATGTCATTCCGTATTTCTTGTCTCGTCACCCCTCCTCCTGTCGACTTGACCCATTTGCACGAAACAAGGGACCTTAAAAGTATGTCCATAGTCAAGTTCCCATATCTCCTCTATGCAACCATAATATGTGGTCTTTGACCCATTGTTGTCTATTGCATCAAAGCGGACACCTTTTTTGGTTGGTGCTCTTTTATCTTGGTATATCGTGTAAAATGTATACCCATTTATCTCGTACCCTTGGATAGTCGATATAGTCGAAGATGGTGACCTAGACAACAAGTATAGCTGATCTCCAAGAGTGTTGTTTTGATGAGATGTTGCAACCAACCTTAAAACTCTTCATGTGTTCATCTCTAATCCAAGAGTCATGCTTTTGAGGTTGTTGGGCGTAAGATTTTCTTGTGATCCTCGATATATGGGGCTGCCAAGATAGAATTCAGAAACGTGTAATGCTTTGGTGTAAGAATGCCCATCCCTACATATTATTGATTTCCTTCCTAGAGTACCCTTTCCACTCAATCTCCCCTCATACCGCGATTGAGGAAGACCAATCGGCTTAAGGTCAGGAACGAAGTCAACACAAAATTCAATGACCTCCTCTGTTCCATAGCCCTTGGAGATGCTTCCTTCCCTAACTTATTCTGAACATATTTCCTTAAGATTCCCATGAACCTCTCAAAGGGAAACATATTGTGTAGAAATACAGGACCGAGAATGGAAATCTCTTTGACTAGGTGAACCAGTAGGTGCGTAATAATATTGAAGAAGGATGGTGGGAACACCAACTCAAAACTGACAAGACATTGGACCACATCATTCTGTAATCGTGGTAGATCTTCAGGATTAATTATCTTCTGAGAGATTGCATTGAGAAATGCACATAGCTTCACACTGGGTACTCGAACATTATCTGGTAGAAGCCCCCTCAATGCAATCGGAAGCATTTGCATCATAATCACGTGGCAGTCATGAGACTTTAGGTTTTGGAAAAAAATTATGCCATATTTATTATTCCCTTTATATACGACGAGAAGCCAGACGGGACCTTAATACTGCTTAGGCATTGAAAAAATATTTCCTTCTCTTGTTTGGTAAGATCGTAGCTGGCATGACCTTGAAACCATTCTGGATGCAGGCCATCTGGGTCTTTCATACGTTGATGGTCCTTCGTTATACGGTGTATCTTTGTGTTCCATACGCCCAAGAAACCTAGCAGGTTCACGCAAAGATTCTTAGTCACATGCATCACATCGATTGCAGAGCGGACCTCTAAGAATTTCCAATATGGTAGCTCCCAAAATATAGATTTCTTCTTCCACATGGGTGTGTGTCCTTCAGCGTCCTTTGGAACAAATTTTCCTCCAGGACCCTTTCCAAAGGTTACCAGTTGATCCAAATCTTTGACCATATCAAATATATCAGCACCGATCGCTCCTTAGGCTTAAATGCGACATGCCAGACCATTGAAATGCTTGCCTTTCTTTCTTAAGGGATGCTTGGCCAAAATAAATCGACGATGCTCATTGTATCATTTCTTCTTACAATGTTCCAAATATATACTTTCAGTCTCATCTAAACAGTGTGTGCATGCATTGTATCCCTTGTTTGGTATCCGAAATGTTACTAAGAGCAGGACAATCATTGATTGTTACGAAAAGCAATGCTCGGAGGTTAAATTCTTCCTGCTTGTGCTCATCCCACACGCGTATCCCGGGTTCGTGCCACAACTGTAAAAGTTCTTCCACTAATGGCCTTAGGTACACATCAATGTCGTTGCCGGGTTGCTTAGGAACTTGGATCAACACTGGTATCATAATGAACTTCCGCTTCATGCACAACCAAGGAGGATGGTTATAGATGCATAGAGTCATGGGCTAGGTGCTGTGATTGGAGCTCTACTCCCCAAAAGGATTCA
Source organism: Avena longiglumis (assembly GCA_030063025.1). Classification (NCBI taxonomy): domain Eukaryota; kingdom Viridiplantae; phylum Streptophyta; class Magnoliopsida; order Poales; family Poaceae; genus Avena; species Avena longiglumis. Next base: position 47,464,495 of record CP125978.1, read on the forward strand.
TGCCATCTGTACTTAGACCAAACCTTAAACTCCTTGTGTCATCTGCAAAGTCCGGGTACTTTCTATCGATTTTTCTCCATTGCGACCCATCAGCGGGGTGTCTCAACATCCCGCCTGACTTACGTTCCTCTTTATGCCATCGCAACAACTTGGCGTGCTCTTTGTTTTTGAATAAACATTTCAACCGTCGTATTATAGGAGCATACCACATCACCTTCGCAGGAACCCTCTTCCGGGGGGCTCGCCCTCAATGTCACCAGAGTCATCTCGTCTAATCTTATACCGAAGTGAAGTGCATACCGGGCATGCATCCAAATTCTCATACTCCTCACTGCGGTAGAGGATGCAGTCATTAGGGCATGCATGTATCTTCTGAACCTCTAAACCTAGAGGGCAGACAACCTTCTTTGCTTCATACATACTGGCGAGCAATACGTTATCTTTTGGAAGCATATTCTTCATCATTTTCAGCAACTTTTCAAATGAGGAGTCAGGTATAGCACACTCAGCCTTCCATCGCAGCAATTCCGATGTCTTTGCTTTTTCAGACCATTTTCGCAATTTGGGTACAACAAATTTTTGTGATCCTATAACATGTGATTGAACTTCTTCCTATCCTTTTCAGTTTCACAATCTCTTCGTGCATCGGCAATGGTCCGACCAAGATCATCAGCGGGTTCATCATGTGTCTCTTCTTCATCCTCCCCTTCAGCATCCCCCATGGAAGTATCTCCGTACTTAGGGAAACCATGATAGTAGTCATCATCCTCCTCTTCTTCATTGTCTTCCATTATAACCCCTCTCTCTCTGTGCTTGGTCCAACAATTATAACTGGGCATGAAGCCGGACTTCAATAGGTCGCTGTGAAGGGTTTTTGAGTCAGAGTAATCCTTCTGATTCCTACATCCATTACATGGACGGAATACAAAACCATTGCGCTTGTTTGCATCAGCAACACGGATGAATTCATGCACGCCATTAATGAACTCGCCAGAGCATCGGTCAGTACCGTACATCCATTCCCAGACCATCTGCATTATAGTAAAAGTATATCAAAAACCATTACACAACATGATAAAATTATTACAAGTTATATTGAGAGCTTCTAGAGCATTAATTTTGAATTTTGAAAAATTTACATGCACCAATTCGTGAATTACAGAAAACAATCAACATGATAAATGTGAAGTTTTTTATTATTGCTCTATCAGTGAAAACCTCATTCCATTCTAAGCTCTGAGACTCTAAAATTACACATTTCAATTTTCAGTAACTATGTGCCTAATCAAAATTTGTTACACATATATATCGAAATCCTTCTAGCTACTTCTAGAGCATGCATGCATTTGATCCATATCTCTATACTTCTAGAGCATTATAGAGCTAAAGTAGCAATAAGAGATGAAAGAATGAAGTTCTAGCCTTTCAAAGCTTTGGATTTAGGTGTTGCAAACTAAATCTTGACAAATCTTGAGAAAAAAATGGCATGAACTCTCTTGCTTCTTTGAGAAAAATAGCCACCATATGTTTTAGGGCAGCAGGACAGGAGGCAGATTATATAGTCGTGGACAACTAGTCCCGGGCCGTGATACGACCCGGGACTAATAGTCCACGAAAGGACCAGCTGGCCTGCTCCAGGTTATTAGTCCCGGGCGTGTGCGGACGGGACTAATGACCTGTCGACCGAGACTAGTCACTACGGCCGTTTCTAGCTGTTAGACGCCTCACGGCCCGGGACTAGTGCTCCTACTAGTCGCGGGCTGTGCCAGGCCGGGACTGCTGGGCTTGTTCTGATCGAACCGAAGATGGTTTTTCCAGTAGTGTTACCGACTCAAGATCATGACTATGAATGGTTCGCATTAATTTGGCTTGCTGCACTATGTTCAGACACAGCTTTGTTGCATCGCGCCGAATCTTCGCAATGTGGCTCATGTGTAATGTTAAATTCTTATGGGCTTAGTTTGATGTAAAATAGTATACATCTCATGTAGCGGCAAGCTCAAGTGCTAGAGCTAATTACAATCAAGACACTGGCGATGGTAGCTACTCTGGTGAGCTGGTTCTTTGAGGCCTTAGCACAACGACTTCTCGTCTGTCTACTACAACAATTTTTGCCCGCCTCCAGTGATGGAGGGGCGAGGACGACGGTGCGCCTTTAGCTCGTGCTAGTATCAGTAGTCATTGTTAGATGGTCCATTAATCTATTTTGTAATTTTTATTACTTTTAGGCCTTTTTTACTGATATAGTTGATTATTAATAGCTCCGTGGAATTTCTCAAAAAAAATACAAACAAGACCAGCATGTGTCTCTACGAGTTGAGAAAGATAATCCTTTAGAAAACAGGATATATCCCTAAAAATAGGATATATTTTCCAACATTAAATAAATACTCCTACAAGAGTCTGATCAATCAAGATCCAGCAAGTTGCCTTGAATGAAACATAGTTGCTCGCCCTTTGATTGCATGCATTGGTTGTCATTGCTACCTTAAATGTTTTCAAACCGGATCAATGATATGCATAGTACTAGGGATTACAAGGCCCAAGAGCTTTTTTAAAATGTTAGAAATTGTAAATCCTCTCCCATTTATAAGTCTCTCTCCTTCAATGTATGTTCTTTTTTTCTCTATCTTCTCTCGTGCATGTGTAACTATTGGTGCATCAACTAATTAAGAGAGGTAGTTATTGACTTTCTAATCCTGGAAAAATGTTCTATAGGCCTTGCAATCCCTAACATACGGAGTACAGTATTACCTATCATGCAATAAAACGCGTGCATCGGAGCTAGAACCATACTCCAACAGGGGTATATACTTGACTAGTGTCAAGAGAGCCACCGCTAGTCTACGGTTTACTTGTTATTTTACCAGTGTTAGAGGGTGTAACGCCCCAACAGGGGTACAACAGCATCAGAATTAAGGAGAAGAGCTGATGAAGGAATAGAAGGCATTGGGGAAGAAATATATTTTCGTACACAGAGGTAGATAGCGATGACGTTCGTCGGCTGCACATTGGAAATTCTTCATGGCTGGTGGGCTATTCTGAGGCTCTCTAGGTCGGTCCGAGTGACTCGTCGAGATCGAACAGGCGAGATGAACGCAGCTAGCCGAGCAGATGCACCAAGCACTATCAGGACTTCACACGCTTACCCTCTCGGTGTACCAAGCAGTACTATATGGACTTCATTCACATGCTGCAGGTGTGCTCCCGACTGCTCTGCCTCCCTGACTTGCACGCAAGGCCTACACGTCCATGGTTTCGCTGCTCCTTTGCCTAGAGGAAACTACAGAAACGCCCAAAGTCGCTGCCGGAGCTGCACCTACGCCCGTTGGTGCCCAGCGTGGACTAGGTGCATGGGCGTCTACGGAAGCTTATTACGTCGTTGTTGATGTAGTTGTGAGAAGAGCTGTGTTTTATCATCTAACTTGCTATTCACTCCACTTTTAAAATATAATATGTTTTAACTTTATAAAGCAAATGTATCTAGACTTTTTTAGTATGTAGGTTTACTAAGGTTTGAAGTGAATCTACATATATATACTAAAATAATTCATTTATTATTATTTGTGTAATCGAGAAGACGACCGCTCCGGCAAGGTGCATGTAATATAAATCAATTCATTAATTAATCATCTGCTATCTATATAGAAATAGTAACGACGATCTTTCTTCTTTTAGCCCTCCGGATCGAAGGAATCTACTGAAAAGAGCAGACGAGGCCCAACCAAAAAGTTGCAAGACCATGAGAGGTTCAGGATCGAAGATGTCGCTGTAGACGGCAGACCGACAGCTCCCGAAGTTGTCGCAACCAAATTTGTGGCACAATGCGGAGTAATCGTTAGGGACTTAATTAATCCCGATCACCATTAGAAATTGGAATAGGCCTGCTAATGCGGATGAAGAGGGAACATGTTTATTTGTCCCTAACCACGCCAAAGATTTACTGTGGAAGAGGCTCATGGTTAATTTCAAACTACCGAAGATAGAGCTGGATCCAAATGCGGAGGATCCAGTTGAGGACGCCTTACAACATGGGAGAGCCATGGAGGCTAAGGTCAGGGAGTGGGCTTTGAAGAAGATGGCCCAGTGTTTCACCAACTGGAAGAAAAGATTGCACCTTGACTATGTCGTGAAAAAGAAGACTCCCGATTTCAAGAATATTCAGTTTGAGAAGATAAAACCATTCTGGGATGAGTTTGTGGAATACAAGAAATCAGAAAAAGCTAAGAAAATGTCTGAAACGAATAAGCTGAATGCTGCTAAGAAGAAGTATCACCATACTATGGGGCAAGGTGGCTACAAGGTTGGCATTCCTAAGTGGGAGAAACTTGAGCAGGAACTGCGTGATAAAAATATCACCCCAGAGACAGACGATTGGGTAGAACGTGCAAGGAATTGGTTTTACGGGCATGGGGGCACGTTGGACTCGGAAGGGAGGTGTATATATAACATACGACATAAAGAAGACCCCTTGCCAATCGAGAGGATGAGAAAAGCAGTAAAGGCTGTTAAAGATGGGGACTTCATTCCTGATAGAGAATGATGAGCTCACACTGCTTGGAAATAAGGAACATGATGGACGAACACGAGGCACAATAGGCTCCCAATCATGGAGGACTGGTTTCGAAGAGGAAGAAATATCCTGATAGAAGCCGTCAGAGGAGTAAGGACAGGGCGGCAGTTGAAGCAGAAAGTCAGAAAGAGCGAATGCGTTTAATTGAAGAACGATTAAAGCAACAACAAGATGAAATTAACACACTTAAAGAGCAAAGTACTACCGGCGCCCCATCTCAGCAGCACACTGCATTCGATGCTACCGGCCTATCGAATAATCGAAAAAGCAGTGTGGCTTCCACCGAGGTCCCGGGTGATGACAATGGCGATGACGATGATGCACCGACGATGGCTCCTGTTGGCTACCCAGTGGATGATATCACAGAGATGACACACTGCGAGCTACATGTCAAAGTTGTGAACATATCAATGAAGGTGGCGGTCGGCTATGCCTTACCAATTGGACCCACACCAACTTACCACTGTCGTCCGGTTCCAGAGGGCTACGCTGTTGTCGGCGTGGATGAAATCATGCCCACCTTTGAGGTTTTGGATCTTCACTACCCTGCTGGTGAAGGGGATGTGACTGTGCTGGGTGACGCAAAAAACGTCACCATTCTATGGCCGAAGGATTGTATCGTGCTTCGAAATCACACGCCAAGGCCATCTTCGCCGCCTCACCCGTCTCGGCGAGGTCATCGCCTTGCGGCAGCCGTCTTAAATCTCCTCACCGGCTCCGTCGCCTCACCAATCTCCGTGCAGCCATCGTCGCGAGCCATCGCGGCGCCTCGGGATAAAAGCGTAAGCGTACCGCTCTTGTCGTCGTGGCGATCGAAACGTAAACAAGAGCCTCTTCCAAAAGTACCAACGGTTCCTCCCAAGAGAGCTTATGGTATCTTGAAGAGGACTCGGCGATCGTTGATCTTGAACGACAGCGTTTTAGCTAAGGCGAGGCGGCGAAGAGCCAGAGTTCCCCAGACCAAAGAAGAAAAAGCCAAAGTGTTGAAAATGCTAAAGACTCTTCATCAACCCGAGCCAAAGCTGTCATCGGACTATGAGCGCTCTATTCTCAAGTCACATGCAGCACAAAAAGCCTCAAGAGAAGCGATCGATGCAAGCGGAAATCTGTTGCCCAGCTCGAGAATAAGCAAAAGCAGACTTGCCCTCTCAAGGTGATTTCTCAAACCAATGTGGGTCGAGCAAATATGGGGCGAAGAGCGGTATGATCCAGGTAGTTGCACTGTCTGAAGCTGCCGCTGCTCAAGGTATGAGTATTGCCGATACTTATCCAGTTAGAGTTCTTCCCGTGAGTGAAGTAGCATACCAATACCAGACGAAAACATCTCGTCAAACCTGAGGAGGTAAACAATCTTCCAACAAAAATGCGAAGATTGCATAACTGGTACATGCATGCCACAAGGGCCGGGGCTAACTGGATAGTGCTGAGGGTTACAAAAAAGCATCATGGGAAAGATAAGGATGACATGATATCCATTGAATTTGATGAACTATTTTAATTATTCAATCAAGACGCCTGTTATCGCCATATTTTGGCAAAAGGAGGAGTTGGGCCGTAATCAAGATGGGCTTAGAAGATACGTATATTTAACGTGTTGTTAAGCGGCCTTGTACGTAGATTTGGGCTAAATTGCCCGTGTATCTTGTATCATAGTAGGTTTCGTTTCAGTTTAGGTAAAGATAGAGTTGTAGAGTTATTCCAAAAGTAGAGAGTCTCCGGACTATAAATATGTACCTAAGGTTATCGAGAAAAAGAGGACAATCACGTTCACCACAAACACAATCTCGGCGCATCGCCACCCCTTGTTTCTAGGGTTTTTCTCGGGTAAGTGCCATGCTGCCTAGATCGCATCTTGCGATCTAGGCAGTGTCTGCTTATGTGTTACCTGGTGTTACTCGTACTAAGCCTTGTTGATGGCGAGTAACACCATTATCATAGATTTGTTTGGGTTAGCATCAGTACTTTTCGCTATGATTGTTTAGTTATGCTGCCTATAGCTATATCGCCGCCTTTGCACCTTTTCCCGGGGGTAAAGGTGGCATCTTGCTTGATCTTTATTTAAGTCGATTTGATCTGTTATAGTTGTACCTTGTTCTCCAAGGTTTAGTTTGATATCCCCATGATCAGGCCTTGCAATCGGGTTGAACGATCCAGTAATATGTAAGATATGGTTCATCGATCCCGGAGGGGCGTTAGAATTAACGTTATGTTGGTTTTAGGCCTTCTCTAGGATTAGTTTTCTACTATCTTTTGTATCTACCAGGCTCAATTACGTGTAGGATGTTCCGGTCATGAGGTGAAAACGTTAAAGCGTAAATGATCGATTTAGCTTGTATTGATGAAGCAAAACCCCATGTCATCATAAGATTAAATGCGAACCATGGGATGATCGGCTCTAAGAGCGATTCACGAAACACAGGAGCGATTCGGCTCGAATTTTACATGTTTGTTTGCCATGCGAAACCAATCGAAGCAATCTTTCACCTTCTGATCGGTATAGGTCAGGTGGCACGCCCTCGAACCAAGCTGTAGCGTCTGCCGGAGCTTTGCGGCGTTGCCCGAGGACCAGGGCCCGGCAGCTCTGGAGCCTCCGGCTCTTCGTGTTGCTCGTCGCTGCTCGCCGGTGAGTTTTGGCAGCAACACATTCGCACGCCGGTGGGACCAAAACGCGTCTACATCAACATCCGGCGCTGCGATGGACGGACCCGATCACGTATGAGGAGTCCCGATGAGTTCAAGGCAAAGTATGATGGCGTCAAGGCTCTCTTGAAGCCGATCTCATCGGCTCTTTGAGAGGACTTCGTAAGCATGGGATCGTGGAAAGGGTTCTCACCGAGGGTGCCCTTGACGAAGTAGATCTATCTGCCTTGAGGACCGCACGAGCTCTGCGCGAAGTCAACTACATGGTGGCTCATTCTCTTCACGCCATTCGAGAGCTTGGTAGCGCGTTGAGCGGGTAGCGATTCGCGTGGTTCATGAGATCATGAAACATCAATATTCTCCGTGGGGCCACTCTAGGAACTCACCAGGAGAAAGACCGCTCCGAGCCACGCTGCCATTCACACTTGCAGCTCGAGCCACCAGAACGCAGCGTGCCGTTTACAAGGTTGGAGGCGACCTGCGATTGCCAATTCTGTGCGAACCCCTAAAGAAATCCCACATGGATACGTGTGCACCTACGTACCAGACTCCAACAGTTTAACGCACAAACCAAATTGCAACAGCAGGGATTCTGGGACAGGGGCTTCGAGTAGGTGTTTCGGGCGAGAATCTACGGGATGGACGCCGATAAACAGGCGTGGCTAGCCAAGTATGCTGGAACAAGTCATGAGACTCTAGCCCTACAGCTCAAGCGAGTGGAGCAAATCGGTGCCATTCCGAGGGACCAGTTAAACCGTGCGAAGAAGGACAATCGGCTATTCAAGCCGTACCCCAACGAGTTTGATCGATTCCGCCACCCAAATATAAGCTCCCGAGTTCTCAAGGTTGTTGGTCGGAAGGGTCAAGCTCAATCGAGCACGTGGCGATACAGCACAACTAGGCATGATTTGGCATCGGATCGGATCGCGTAAGATTTTTGCACAATCTCGACAGGACCAGCCTTTGGGTGGTACACCGCCCACCGATTCAATTCGCTGGAAAGCTGGAAGAGCGTTCCACATCCGGTACCATCCGAGGCTACGAGGCTGGCATTGCGGACTGGCGCAGTGCGGCGAGCGCTGAAAACGATAGCGAATACATCCGGTAACCGGGACCGTCAAGAACCGATGTTACTCCGCTCGTTTAACTGAGAAAGAAGCAGTCGAACTGGCGGTGTTGGGTCTCTTAGCACCCGTCAAGGATCTGGCGTTTCAAGTGGAGTACAACTCATTGGCGCATATGGCCCAGAAACTGACGATGTATGAACAGCGCCACCCTGAGTTGTACCAAGATAAATTCAAACGCCCGATAAGCCTGGTTGATGCAGAAGAAGACGATCCTACACAAGACCAGGAAGTGGCCGTAGCCGAATGGGCTCGAGGTGTAGATCCTGTGTCCTGCAAATGGGTGAAACAGCAAGGGCCTGCAAAAGGGTTTGACTTCGATGTGAGCAAAGCCGAGCAGATATTCGACTTACTGCTGAAGGAGAAACAGCTGAGGTTACCCGAAGGCCACAAAATCCCTACGACTCAGGAAATGCACGGGAGACCATACTGCAAGTGGCATCATTCGTTCACCCACGCCACCAATGATTGCAAAGAGCTGCGTCGCCAAATCCAAATGGCGATAGAGCAAGGCCGTCTGATCCTTGGGCAGGTCGCCATGAAAGTGGACACAAACCCATTTCCCGGCGTCAACATGGTAGAACTCAGTCGCTCCGCGAGGCGTCAGCTAGATTTCTCGTTCGGCGTTAATATGGCAGGATCTGGGTACCACCATGACTACGAGGAGGAGGGTAGTCGCTCTCAGGGTACAGAAAGAGAGAAGGCCGGTCCACGCGACCGGCCCAGCCACAATGACAGGCGGTACTTAACAGAGGAACAAATAAGGAGAGTGCGATATCAGAAGCCACATTCCGCACCTCCTCAACAAGTATGAACGCCAAGATACCAACCGGCGCAATAGAAACGACGAAGGATATGAGCACCTTGCGAGGCGTCGAAAGAAAAGAAAGGCGCAAAGCATTGGGATTGCCGTTCTTCAAGCAATCGATGGGACGGGAATGAGCCGATTGCCTACGATCGACAATTGCCGAATGCGCTGACAAAGCAAGAGGGCAGGGCCGATATCGGTGTTCAAGCGCCTAGGACCTCTCCCCAGCGAGCAAGCGAGGGGCATCCCGATCACAAGGTCTCAAGGAGCCAATGGGTGACCAGAAGAAGACAGGTATCACCGTCCAAGGTGGTGTCTGACGGACTCGAGCACACCAAAAGCGTAGAGTGCAGCGACTACGTAATTTGGAAGAAGCCTGAGTATCTCACGCTTTGAAGAAAGCACTGACCTGGCCGTCAAAGTGAGGCAAACTTTGGGCGGAATATCACCCGAGCGAAAGGAGTGGCGCCCCAAGCGTAAAGCCGATGCGAAGACATCGCTGGCACAAACATGGTGTTCATACTTCGTCGAATTCCGCACCAAGAGCCGACGAGCTACCCGTGGCACGGTTTGATCGCGGCCCACGGCGGTCATTTTGAAAGCGTGAGAAGGGTTACAAGCATCTGAAAGCCCTATATCTACGGGTTACATCAATGGGCAACCTGTCACCAAGATGCTGGTGGACACCGGAGCGATCAATATCATGCCATACTCCATGCTACGGCGTTTGGGACGCTCACCGCAGATTTGATCAAAACCAACGCCACGTTAAGCGATTTCAACGGTCAAACTTCGAAACGCAGGCGTGAACGTGGATCTGGTGGTGAAAAACCATCCCCGTCATTTTTCGCCGTGGATAGCAAGAGCACTTACATGTCCTGCTAGGAAGGATTGATTCACGCTAATTGCTGCATTCCGTCCACGATGCACCATTGCCTCATCGATGGGATGGAGATGAAGTGGAGGTCATCCGCAGATGAGTCTATCGAGGTCTCCATTGCTGGCATGAACGTCTGGGAAGCAGAAGACCAAGAGCCAATCTGGAATCAATCTAGACGGCTGTGAACGCATCGAGGTTACAAAAAACGGGGTGAGGCTGGTCTTATCCACCGGCCTGACAGAGTAGCAAAGCCCACGACGGCAGCGTAATGCGGCCGATCCTGTGATCGGCCACAAAAACAAAAGCAGCAGTCATCGACAAGCAGATCGTGCGATGTGGCGAGATTCCAGCCATGTTAAAACCGTAAGGTGTAAACCATCCTCGACCACTGCAATAAAAAAGGGGGCCGATTCAGGCAATCGGCCCAAATTATTTTTGTTGACTTCACCCACTGTGTGCCCTGTGCTTAGCGTAGATTTGACAGGTGACGGCAAGCTAGGATATGGATTTACACCTGCTGATGAACTAGAAGAAATCGACATTGGTCCTGGGGATAAGCCACGACCAACTTTTATCAGCAAAAGGTTGGATCCAAGTCTGCGGGATCCAATGATAGCCTTGTTGAAGCAATATCGATCGCTGTTTGGGACTACAGTAGATGCCGGGTTAGACAGAGCATCATTGAGCATAGACTCCCGCTTAAAAAAGGATTTCGGCCGTTCCAGCAACGAGCACGACAGATGAAGGCCGAAATTCTAGAACAAGTCAAGAAGGAGGTCGAGAAAATGTTGGCAGCCGATTTGATCAGGCCTTGCGGTATGAATGGATTTCTAATATCGCACTGTGGAGAAGAAGGATGGCGTGGCGTGTCGCCATAGATTTTCGGGACCTCAATGAGCTACCCAAAGGATCTAGTATCCAATGCGGTGGCGAAGCGTTAATCAACGCAGCGGCTGGCCATAAGATCTTGAGCTTTATGGATGGGAATGCCGGTTACAACCAAATTTTTATGGCTCCCGAAGACATACACAAGACTGCGTTCAGAGTACCAGGCTCGGTGGGGTTATTTGAATACGTTGTCATGACGTTTGGGCTGAAAAATGCTGGTGCCACGTACCAAAGAGCCATGAACTACATTTTCCATGACCTGATCGGCAAGCTGGTGGAGATTTATATAGATGACGTGGTGGTCAAGTCTGCCTCAGTAGAAGGACACTTGGGCGATCTGCAACGCGTCCTGGACCGAACGAGAAAGTTCGGACTACGAATGAACCCAAAGAAGTGCGCCTTCGGGGTAACGGCCGGTCAGTTCTTGGGTTTCTTGGTCCATGAACAGGATTGAGATCGGCCTAAAAAGTCAGGAAGCAGTGCGAACAATGAAGCCACCCACCACCAAGAAAGAGCTGCAGTCTCTCATCGGCAAGATCAACTTCGTCAGAAGATTCATCTCTAATCTGTCAGGAAGGATAGAGCCGTTCATGGGACTAGTAAAAATAAAATCTGACGAGGAATTCCGCTGGAGCGCAGAACAGCAGCAAGCCTTCGACGAGATCAAGGAATATCTGACGAAGCCGCCAGTGTTGGTTCCACCCCAGCCGGACAAACCGTTCTACATTTACCTGTCAGTAGCTGACACATCCATCGCCTCGGTAGTAGTACAAGTTTATGATGGGGTGGAGCGAGTCGTATTTTACATAAGCAGGATCTTGGGCCTTGAAACAAGGTATCTGATATTGAGAAATTATGCCTCACACTGTTTTCACTCCGCACCAAGCGCCACATTTTGCTATCGCAGAGATCATCATCATATGCAAATCAGGCGTCGTCGTAAAGCACATGTTGTCGGATCCTATGTTAAAAGGCCGACTGGGCAAATGGATGTTTGCATTATCAGAGTTTGACATCCGGTACCAACCCGCGAAAGCAGTTAAGGGACAGGCGTTGGCCGATCTTATTGCTGAAAGGATCAACACCAACATAGCAAGACCGTCCATAGCGTGGGCTATGTTTTTCGACGGATCAGTTTGTGACGATGGCTGCGGCATCGGCATTTTACTCGTGTCGCCCCGGGGGGCAACATTTTCCTTCTCCATTAGATTGTCTACCTCTCGCACCAACAATGTAGCCGAGTATGAGGCAATACGCAAGGGGATGGAGTTGCTCATCGGCTGGGAGCAAGCAAGGAAATATTGGAGACTCCAAACTGGTAATTTCAGCTCACAGAGGAATATAAGTGCGAGTGAATCGCTCTTCCCATTATGGATGCAATGCCGTGAGCTGATGGCATTCCGATACTTAAACTTCACGGATCCCGCGAACGCAGTATGAATCGAAGCAAACGATCTTGCACAAATGGCTTCGGGCTACAAGGACGTAGCGAGAGGCGATATTGAGGTGCAGTTCTTGGGACGCGATCTCGAGAGCCGATATCTTCAATTACTTGAAGGACTCGGCTCGGGGGCCTAAACGGATAAGATACAAGGCCATGAAGTATGTGCTCATCGGAGAAGACATGTTTCTGTGACTCTTGAGGGTTATTACTCAAATGTCAGGAGCGAGGCCAATCGGCTCCTACACGAGGTACATGAAGGCGCTGTGGAACTCACCAATCGGCTCATAAGATGAAGTGGTTGATCGATCGAGGTTTTATTGGCCTACCATGCTCGAGGACTGTTTTAAGTACTACAAAGGGTGTCAAGCATGTCGAGAAATTTGGAAAAATCCATGGTGCCCGGCGTGCGCAATGAATCCCATCATCAAGCCTTGGCCATTCCGAGGTTGGGGCATGGATATGATCGGCAAGATCAATCCGCGTCAAGCAAAGGCCACATATGGATCTTGGCCATCACGGATTATTTCACCAAATGGGTGGAAGTTGTCCCTATGAAGTCAAGAAGTTCAAAGGATGTTGTCGATTTCGTGAAAGAGCACGTCATTCATAGGTTTGGGATTCCTCGACTATCACAACCCGATGGAGGTTCGGTTTTCACTTCTCACGAGTTCGGAATTCTGTGAGGACACAGGATTAAGCGATCGGTCATCTCCGTACTATGCTCAAGCAAATGGGCAGTGAAGCATCCAACGAGCCTTATCAAGCTGATCAAGAGGAAAATCGATGAGCACCCTAGACGTTGGCACGAGGTTTTGTCAGAGGCTTTATGGGCTTACCGTATGTCATGTCACGGAGCGATAAAAACTTCGCCGTACCATCTAGTCTATGGACAAGAAGCCGTATTGCCTTGGGAAATTACGGCTGGATCGAGACGTGTCACTTTTCAGAACGATCTAACGGCTGAAGAATATGCAACTTTGATGAGTGACAGTGTTGAAGATGTGACTGAGCTCAGGCTGTGGTCGCTGGAAAAAATCAAAGAGAACAAGGCCAAAGTAGCTCGTGCATACAACAAGAAGGTGAGACCTAAGGAGTTCCATGTTGGCGATCTGGTATGGGAAGCGGTGTTGCCATTAGGGACTAAGGATCCAGCATATGGTAAATGGTCTCCAAATTGGCACGGGCCATACAGGGTCGATCAAGTTTTAAGAGGGAATGCGTACATGCTGGGAAGAGTCGGGCGTAAAATTCGATGGCGGTCAACGGTCAACATCTCAAGAAATATTTCCCAAGCATGTGGGATAATGGACGATGAACATGGGGCGATACATGAAATCGGCTGTACAAAAGCACGGAGATATTGAACAGTAAAAATGTGGGGCGATATAAAAATCGGCGAATAATAAAAATATACAGCCGATGCACGGTCATCGACTTTAGTCCACACACATTACAAACAGATGCGGTTTACACATACGAACTCGAAGAATGCCTCGAAGGCGTGGAAGGCGTCAACGGACGATCCACCTCGGCGATCTCGGCCGTCATCTTCATCCCTGCCCGTCACTAGCTGCTTGCTTTCGAGCACGTATACTGCCAGATCGGTCTTCAGTTGAGCTTTGAGGCCTTCCGCCTCGTGTTGGGAGCGGGCTATGGATTCTTCCTTGTCACGGATGAGCTGTTTAGTCACCCGGACCTTCTCCTCAAGATCTTCCAACTCCTGTTTCAAGGATGCGAGCTCGGCGGTGCTGACAGAGGTGTCAGTTTTAGCATCCAGAGACGCCTTTTTCTCATTAAGCTGCTGACACCTTTCTGCAATATCGGCTTTCAGTGGAAGTTGGGCGTGGCGCAGATGGATCCTTTCACGGGCTAGCTGCACCCGTGGCCCGAAAAGGGATAGATTGGCAACTGACAAAAGCTTCACTTGCAGTGTTCCTGGAAGATGATCTTGAATCTCGGCAAGAACGCTCTTCACTTCCTCAGAACCCTCGATCAACTCCTCGATTGAGGAGGACAGCAAGGTTCTAAGACGCTGGAATTGAGGTGGAGCAACCCTGGTTTGCGGATCAGCATGGGCAGCAGATGGAGTTGGTTCGATGGATTCAGGGTCGAACGACAGCAAGCCTGAAAGATCACAACTCTGGCAGCCAGGAGCGTCAGTTTGCGTCTAAACATACAAGACCGGACCAAGAAGATTTTCAAAACATACCTCTCCTATCGAAGGGATAGCCGATGAAGAGACCATCGGTTTGTGTGTGGTCGCTGGAGGCTTGGCCAGATTGGTAGCCGTTTCATCTATACCTTCGGGGATCCCCAGATCCGGCGTCAAGACGGCCCGCCTTCCACTAGAAGCATCAGTGGCTTGAACCTCTTGGCTCGATGGAGAGATCGGTGGTCCTTGACGAGCTCTTTTGGGACCCGATACTGGCCCGGCCTCGACTGGTGCTCGAAGCGCAGCTCGAGAACAGACTTCTTAGAAGCCGATGGTGGCACATCGGCTGGCTCGGGTGATGGTCCTCTCGAGAATCCGTTGGTCTCGATTCTCCTTCATCGGGATGTTCGTCCTCGTGAGAAGAATCTTCAATGGAAGCCTGCAAAGAAAGGAAGGATGTTAGACGAGAACGCTCGCCATAGTGAAGAGTAAGGAGGATTAACTAAAAGATGGGGTAGCCTACATGCGAGCTTTACGGAGAAGGCCGGCGCCTCAAGGTTTTCTGCAGCCACATTCCTCGTAGTCCTTGTCCTAGTTGGAACCAGCAGGATTTGGTGTTGAAGTTCCTTGCTTTTTAGAGGCCGATTGAGGTGTTATCGGTTTACGCATTATGACCTTTTTAGAGGTGGCGAGTTTTTGCGAGAAAAGAACCACAGGAGCTGGTGGAAAGAACTCGAAGGGGAGCCATCCTGTGTAGGCTCAGGGCCATTTTGTGCTGCAAAGGGAGAAATGGATTAGTAAAGGATCAATTGCAAGCTGCATCAAGAAAATTTGCAAGTAGTAGTACCTCCACCAGGCGTCGTGTCGCATCAAGTTGTTTCAGAGGCGGTCCCGAGCTTTCGAAAGCGTGGGTTTTCCACATCGTCCACCGGTCCTCGAAGCCGTCGGTTGATGGCGAAGGTGAGGTCATTCGAATAGGGATGGTCGAGCATCAAAGAAGGAGTAACACCTGGTGGTGAGAGGATCAAGCAGTCGTCTCGCACTCCGTAAGATGATGGAGAAAAAGTGGGAGCTACTTGTCCAAGGCGAATTGGCGGGCCAGGCTGGTAAAATTCATACCCAGGTTTGATTATTCTGTTGGACGTACTCATGCCAACTGGAAGGAAACAGGGACGAATCACGGTGGAAAAAAGCTGCCGAGTGCTAGTGTCATCGGCAAAACTGTCCAGCCTAAAGGAGAGTGGATTTTCAAAATGTTCCGATTCCTCCATATAAGGGAAAAAGGTGGGGTTGTCCAGACCCTGGAAGAAAGTGCTGAACCACTTGGATGCTTCCTGAGGAGATAATTTGCTGCCTGGCAACCTGTACAAAGCTTGGCCATAACTAGTGCATCGGATCTGCTTCCCTTTAACATCAGGAAAGGTGCAACTCGCTAGGAGGGGGAAGTCTGGGATGTGGTTTTGAAAGTACAGCTGAGCCCATAACTGAATGAACCACCAAGGACCACCTGTTTTGATTGCTATGCCTGAGAACAGCTTAACAGACATCAATTGGAGATATCGATAGACCTCTCCAAGGAACAGTTTGCCGATACCAAGTTGAGTACCTTTGGCCAGTTCATGGGCTAAGGAGAGATAGTTTTTGGTTGGAGCAAGGGAAGGACCACAGAAGATGAAATGCTCTAACCAGAAGTTGAGAAAGGCTGTATGTTCTTTCTCTGAAACAGGGCCCTTCGTTTTCATATGGCGTTGGAGATAAGCACCCCAACTTGTACAATTTGTTTTGGAAGACAGTTTGTAAGGGACTTTGGTAAGTTTGAAAGCAGAGGGGCTGGGTGATATAACATCCAGGCCAGTGATCATCACCACGTCTAGCAATGTTGGTGACATAGGGCCATGGCCAAACATAAAGCAGTTCAAAGCGTCAGACCAGAAATAGCCGATGGTTTTGAGAAGATTCTCGTGTTTCTCAAGAGGAGACAACGATAGATGCAAGGCATCGGCTATTCCCAAAGTTTCCCATTGGGGTTGGTAAGCTCTAGCTACCCTGCTGAACCAAGAAACCCAATGTTCAGGGGGATTAGGCCAGGCTCGCAAGCAGTCGGCCCAAGAGTTCAGATCTAGGTCTTGGCTGACAAAGGGGATCCTATTTGCTTCGCAAGAAATCAGATGGGCAGGACTAGAATCTGAACGAGGGCCGAGGCAGAGAGAATTTGGGAGAGAAGGATGCGGCAGTAGAATGTCTGAAACCTAGAAAGATTAATGGTGGAGTAAAGGCATTAATTCAGGTGTTCACCATTAAGTTCTGACGTTGTGTTGACTACGAGGGTAAGCGTACCTTGACGGAGACCTGGATTGGTCGGACGATTCTGCCATTTGGTTTTTGGCGGATGGATGCAGTTGAGGATTGAGGATTCTTGTTCTTGGGAGCTCGATCTGTTTGGTGGGCGATGGGGATCTAGGTCGCCCTTTTTGAAGCGATCGCAGTTACCGTTTGAAACTAAGAGGTGGCCGTTTAGGTTGCCTAAGTATGCGACTGAGTTGGATCTTGTCAACGATTTTGGAAAAGCCGATGTGCATCGGCTCTTTGAGTCATGGTTTGGTTGACTGTGAGGACGTGACAAGGTGAAAGCCGATATGTTGCTATCGGCTCCTGGAACATCGACTTATTCTTGTTATCAGCGAAATTGGGGCGGAAAGGCAATCTTCGAGAGACAGATTTCTTCATTCATTCATTCAAAAGCGGATTGCTTACAAGCAGTTGATGGATTACAAAAGGGGGCATACTACTAATTCCTAATCTAATTCCTAATCTAAGCCGAGGTCGCTGCCGCTGCCGCCTTGCCGCCTGTCACGCCATCATGCTGCCGGGCGTCGTCTTATCGCCGAGGAAACCAGAGGGGCCTCGTCCTCGTCCTCGCCTCGTCATCGCTGCCTTAGGACCCGCGGAAGCGCCGTCCGGCGGTACTCATCGGAGGAGGTGTCCTCCCGACCTCCTTCTCGCCGGAGGACTCGACGCCGCCCCACGACAGGCGTCGTCGCTGCGCCTCAGCCTCCATTCCCGTCAGGAAGCGAGGCTCTCTTCACCGTCCGTCAGGACGCATCGCCCTCCAGGCAGCGAAATCGGTCCCTTTCGTCCCACCACCGGGGGCGAAGTGTCTGTACGCCGTGGCGGGTGCTCAAGGCCGCTCGCGGTCGCTCATCGAGTTGGAGGCGTAGGAAGACAAGCCAGAGGAAGCAGAGGAGGCCATGGCAAGAAAGAGGGTTTTTCGGCGAAGGAAGAAGGGTTTTCTGGCTACTGGAGGAAGATGGGGACTGCGAACTGCTCAGACGGATTTAAATAAGGGGAATATTGGAGAGACGGTTCAATGCCATAGCAGTTTCCCAGATTGCACTGCCAAAATCGTCAAATCGTGCAGTACGAAGGAGTTGAGAAGACAGGGCATCATGATGAAGGGGTGGCCTGACGATCCTGTTCTGCCACGCGTTCTGTCAACGCGCAACCCGATACAAAAAAAAAAGAGGTGGCGAAGAAAAAACGTCAGCGGAGTGGTTTTGGAATTATTATCGCCAAAACCAGGGGGCATGTGTTATCGCCATATTTTGGCAAAAGGAGGAGTTGGGCCGTAATCAAGATGGGCTTAGAAGATACGTATATTTAACTTGTTGTTAAGCGGCCTTGTACGTAGATTTGGGCTAAATTGCCCGTGTATCTTGTATCATAGTAGGTTTCGTTTCAGTTTAGGTAAAGATAGAGTTGTAGAGTTATTCCAAAAGTAGAGAGTCTCCGGACTATAAATATGTACCTAAGGTTATCGAGAAGAAGAGGACAATCACGTTCACCACAAACACAATCTCGGCGCATCGCCACCCCTTGTTTCTAGGGTTTTTCTCGGGTAAGTGCCATGCTGCCTTGCGATCTAGGCAGTGTCTGCTTATATGTTACCTGGTGTTACTCGTACTAAGCCTTGTTGATGGCGAGTAACACCATTATCATAGATTTGTTTGGGTTAGCATCAGTACTTTTCGCTATGATTGTTTAGTTATGCTGCCTATAGCTATATCGCCGCCTTTGCACCTTTTCCCGGGGGTAAAGGTGGCATCTTGCTTGATCTTTATTTAAGTCGATTTGATCTGTTATAGTTGTACCTTGTTCTCCAAGGTTTAGTTTGATATCCCCATGATCAGGCCTTGCAAACGGGTTGAACGATCCAGTAATATGTAAGATATGGTTCATCGATCCCAGAGGGGACGTTCCGGGAATTAACGTTATGTTGGTTTTTAGGCCTTCTCTAGGATTAGTTTTCTACTATCTTTTGTATCTACCAGGCTCAATTACGTGTAGGATGTTCCAGTCATGAGGTGAAAACGTTAAACTGTCGTAGATCGATTTAGCTTGTATTGATGAAGCAAAAACCCCATGTTATCATAAGATTTAATGCCGAACCATGGGATGATCGGCTCTAAGAGCCGATTCACAGGGAAACCTGGGAGCCGGTTACGGCTCGAATTTTACACATGTTTGTTTGCCATGCAGGAAACCAATCGAAGCAATCTTTCACCTTCCTGATCAGGTATAGGTCAGGTGGCACGCCCTCGAACCAAGCCAGGGCGCGTGCCGGAGCTTTGCGGGCCGTTGCCCGAGGGACCAGGGCCCACCAGCAGCTCTGGGAGCCTCCCGGCTCTTCGTGTTGCTCGTCGCTGCTCGCCGGTGAGTTTTGGCAGGCAACAACGCCTTGGACAAATCGATCATGAGTGCCTATTGTCTGTAAGTACTAATTCTGTAATTAATTTAGTCTTCATCTATATTATTTAGTTTATTGCATGTATATAATCATACTTTAATATGCAGAATGAAGATTCTCGAATGCAGCAGAGGACAAATCTATGACATTGGCTTCATTGACCCATATTGGGTTCATGAAGCTAATCTCAAAATAAGCCCCCATGATACGGAGGATAATATAGTACACGCGTTAAGGTTTCAAGAAACCAAAAGGGAAATACTATTTCCTTACAACTTCCAGTGAGTGTTATTGTCTTGTATACACTTTCTATTTCGCTTACTCGATGTTAAGTATATAATTGATTAGTTATGCATTTGCAGCTTCCACTATATTCTGTTAATCATTCAACTTGACAAAGGCGGTACTAGTCATGGACTCAAACATAAACCCCTTGAGACGTGGAAGGACATGCAGATACTTCTCCAGCGGTAATTCTAATTATTACGACACTATATCGCAACGTCGTGAATTTTATGATATCAAGTACTTAATAACTTATTTTATTCGTTTTCTCACGCCGAGCAGCTTTGGAAGCAGTTCACCAAGAAGGCTAGGGTGTTTGGAAAGAGGAGCTTACATTTCAACCACTATATGTAAGCACCACTAGCTATATCCAAGCATCTCTTTGATTCTAGTTTTGATACAGTTATTATCATGCTTGATTTTGATTGAACTCATTGTCGTAAAAGCCCTGACGCAGACTAGGTAACAATCTATGTGGATACTATGTATGCGAGTTTATCCCAGACGTATGATGAGAAGGGCAGAAATTTAGAGCAACTCCACGTGACGTAAACAATTTCTATAGTTTTTAATTACAATCAAATTGTGTTTAGTTTCATATTCATATAGGCTGACTCTTTTTAAATCAGATCGAACATCTACGGACGGTCTTACGCCAAAGGATCGATACGAGCAATACAGGAGGAATTGGCGGATTCTTGGATGCGTAAGTCCTAAACACACAAGGGAATACTACTCGCTGTGTATAGACAATAGGAATTGTAAAAATAGCAACTTTCAAGAAATTGGCGGTAGCATCGAATAGCAACTTTGTATGTAGTGCATGAACTCGATCCGTATTGAATGTAATGTTGTCATGATGATCTTGTGTAATATAAAGTTCCTTTATTGATAAGTGCAAAACACTAAATAAACAATAAAATAACCTAAATGAATTCTGCCGCTGCACAAAAGTGGCGAAAATGCTGCCAGCAACAAAATGTGAAAATGAATTCTTCGCCATGCGAGAATGGGCTAAATCTCTGCCAGCAGGTTATTAGTCGGTTCGTGTTACGAACCGGACTAATGCTCCACACCTCGCTCGATGCCGCCACGCAGCCCATTTGTCCCGGTTGGTGGGGCAACCGGGACTAATGGTTAGAGATTTAGTCCCGATTGCCCCGTCCCGGTTGGGCAACCGGGACTAATGGCCCTTACCAACCGGGACGCATGGGCCCTTTTCTACCAGTGTAATTTGCCACCATTTTATTCATCATGTGAAAAATGACCTATTGGTCCTTAATGTCACATCATGAGAGGATGTAGTCAAAGTACACTCGGCTTGGGTTCGTGAGTTTGATAGGTTGCATCCTGCTCCTCGAAACTTGATATGCTCACGTCGATTTCTTCTAACACTTGGTTACCATAGTTAACGTTGCCATGCTATTCGAACCAACCAGAGTTAGTTCCAGTGGTTCAATGCGCCATAGAAATTTAGGGTCCAAAATTCACAAAGATTTGGTTCCTAGGACCTCTGATGAGAATATCAATTACCGACTCAAGATCATGACTATGAATGGTTCGCATTAATTTGTATTGTTGCACTATGTTCAGACATAGCTTTGTTGCATCGCGCCGAATCTTCACAATGTGGCTCATGTGTAATGTTAAATCCTTATGGGCTTAGTTTGATGTAAAATAGTATACATCTCATGTAGCGGCAAACTCAAGTGCTAGAGCTAATTACAATCAAGACACTGGCGATGGTAGCTACTCTGGTGAGCTGGTTCCTTGGGGCCTTAGCACAACGACTTCTCGTCTGTCTACTACAACAATTTTTGCCCGCCTCCAGTGATGGAGAGGCAGGGACGACGATGCGCCTTTAGCTCGTGCTAGTATCAGTAGTCATTGTTAGGTGGTCCATTAATCTATTTTGTATTTTTTATTACTTTTAGGCATTTTTTACTGATATAGTTGATTATTAATAGCTCGGTGGAATTTCTCAAAAAAAATACAAACAAGACCAGCATGTGTCTCTACGAGTTGAGAAAGATAATCCTTTAGAAAACAGGATATATCCCTAAAAATAGGATATATTTTCCAACATTAAATGAATACTCCTACAAGAGTCTGATCAATCAAGATCCAGCAAGTTGCCTGGAATGAAACGTAGTTGCTCGCCCTTTGATTGCATGCATTGGTTGTCATTGCTACCCTAAATGTTTTCAAACTGGATCAATGATATGCATAGTACTACTCCGTTAGGGATTACAAGATCCAAGAGTTTTTTAAAAATGTTAGAAATTGTAAATCCTCTCCTATTTATTAGTCTCTCTTCTTCAATGCATGTTCTTTTTTTCTCTGTCTTCTCTCATGGATGTATATAACTATTTGTGCATGAAGTAATTAAGAGAGGTAGTTATTGACTTTCTAATCCTATCAAAATGTTTAATCCCTAACAGAGGGAGTACAGTATTACCTACCATGCAATAAAACGCGTGCATCGGAGCTAGAACCATACTCCAACAGGGGTATATACTTGACTAGTGTCAAGAGCCACCGCTAGTCTACGTTGCGCCTTGTTTACTTGTTATTTTACCAGTGTTAGAGGGTGTAACGCCCCAACAGGGGTACAACAGCATTAGAATAAAGGAGGAGAGCTGATGAAGGAATAGAAGGCATTGGGGAAGAAATATATTTTCGTACACAGAGGTAGATAGCGATGACGTTCGTCGGCTGCACATTGGAAATTCTTCATGGCTGGTGGGCTATTCTGAGGCTCTCTAGCACTAGTGGAAACGCGGGCTTTTGTTGATCCCGAAAATGGGCTTTAACACCGGTTCTTCTACGAACCGGTGTTAAAGGGGGGGCCGTACCAGCGTGGCCTCTGCGGCATTAAAGGAACCCCCCCTTTAACACCGGTTCGTGCCACGAACCGGTGTTAAAGGTCTTTCCACCAAGGCCACATTTCTTTAACACCGTTCGTGGCACGAACCGTGTTAAAGGGGCTATATAAGACACCACCCCAGCCACACACACCCCACTCTTCCATTCTTTCACATTTTGGAGCCTAGCAAGAGGGTGTGAAGAGTGCTAGTTTGTGTTTTTTCATATGCACTAGAGGTGTTCGGTGAAATGCCCGAGCTCAAAATAAGCTTTCTTGTTGCTCTTTCCGTCTCGGTCGAGGTCGGCAACTATAGTTTCATGTGTCATTGATGTACTATATATATAAATGGTCATCTCCTATTATTTTTGATATATACTACATATTAATGCAGATGAATCGGCAATGGATGTACGGTGACCGCCGCACTTCGAGTACATTACGGGCCTCCAAAATTTCATCGTTGTGGCTAATGCAAACCGTGGTCACAATGGTTTTATGTGCTGTCCGTGTGTTCACCGTCGAACAAGAAAGACTACTCAAATACCAGAACCATTCACGCCACCGCTCGATCCGGTTTCATGCCCAGCTATAATTGTTGGACCAAGCACGGAGAAAAAGGGGTTTTGATGGAAGACAACGAAGAAGAAGAGGATGATGAAAACTATCATAATATGTATCCTGAATATGATGATAATGCAACGGAGGTAGATAATGAAGATCAAGAGGGAGCAGATGAGCCCGCTGATGACGATCTTGGTCGGGCCATTACTGATGCAAAGGAAGAATGTGAAACTGAAAAGGAGAAGGAGAAGCTGGAGCAGATGTTAAAGGATCACAAAACATTGTTGTATCCAACTTGCGAAGATGGCCACAAAAAGCTAGGTGCCAATCGGATTTGCTGCAATGGAAGGCGAGAATGGTGTGACCGACGCATTTTCAAAGTTGTTGGTAAAAATGAAGAATCTTCTTCCAAGAAATAATGAGTTGCCTGACAGTACATACCAAGCAAAGAAGGTTGTCTGCCCTCTAGGATTAGACGTGCAGAAGATACATGCCTGCATTAATGACTGCATCCTCTACCGCGGTGAGAAGTACGAGAATTTGGATGCATGCCGGTATGCACTGCACTGCGGTATAAGATCAGACGAGACGATCCTGGCGATGTTGAGGGCGAGGCCCCTAGGAAGAAGGTTCCCGCCAAGGTTATGTGGTATGCTCCTATAATACCACGGTTAAAACGTCTCTTCAGAAATAAAGAGCATGCCAAGTTGTTGCGATGGCACATGGAAGACCGTAAGAAAGACGCGATGTTGAGACACCCCGCTGATGGGTCACAGTGGAGAAAAGTCGAGCGAGAGTACCCGGACTTCGCACGTGACGCAAGGAACTTAAGGTTTGGTCTAAGTACAGACAGCATGAATCCTTTTGGTGAGCAGAGCTGCAGTCACAGCACCTGGCATGTGACCCTATGTATCTATAACCTTCCTCCTTGGTTGTGTATGAAGAGGAAGTTCATTATGATGCCAGTGCTCATCCAAGGCCCGAGGCAACCCGGCAACGACATTGATGTGTACCTAAGGCCATTAGTTGAAGAACTTTTACAGCTGTGGGCCAAACCAGGTGTACGTATGTGGGATGAGCACAAAGGGGAGCCATTTGACCTACGAGCATTGCTTTTTGTAACCATCAATGATTGGCCTGCTCTTAGTAACATTTCAGGGCAGACAAACAAGGGATACAATGCATGCACACACTGTTTAGATGATACTGAAAGTGTATATTTGGATAAATGTAAGAAGGTTGTGTACCTAGGGTATCGCCGATTTCTTAGAACTGCATCCAAGAAGAAAGAAAGGCAAGCATTTCAAACGTCTGGCGAACCCGAGGAAGCCTGTCCTCCGCATCGTGAGGAGGTATTTGGTATGGTCAAGGACCTAGAAGTAATCTTTGGAAAAGGTCCTGGCAGTCTATCTGTTCCGAATGACGATGCCGGACACGCGCCCATGTGGAAGAAGCAATCTATATTTCGGGACCTACCCTATTGGAAAGTCTTAGAGGTCAGCTCTTCAATCGACGTGATGCACGTGACGAAGAATGTTTGCGTGAACCTGCTAGGCTTCCTAGGAGTGTATGGGAAGAAAAAGATACACCTGAAGCACGACAGGACCAGCAACGTCTGAAAGACCCTGAAGAGCCTATGCATCCTGATAACGAGAAGGGTAAACGATGCCACTTAACTCCTGCTAGCTACACTCTTACCAAAGCAGAGAAGTAAATCTTTTTTGAATGCCTGAGCAGTATCAAGGTCCCGTCTGGCTTCTCGTCGAATATAAAGGGAATAATAAATATGGCAGAGAAAAAATTCCAAAACCTGAAGTCTCATGACTGCCACGTGATTATGACTCAATTGCTTCCGATTGCATTGAGGGGGCTTCTACCTGAAAATGTTCGAGTACCCATTGTGATGCTATGTGCATTACTCAATGCAATATCTCAGAAGGTAATCGATCCAGAAAGCCGACCAGGGTTACATACAGATGTGGCCCAATGTCTTGTCAGCTTTGAGTTTGTGTTCCCACCATCCTTGTTCAATATTATGACGCATCTCCTGGTTCACCTAGTAGAAGAGATTGCCATTCTCGGTCCTGTATTTCTACACAATATGTTCCGCTTTGAGAGGTACATGGGAGTCTTAAAGAAATATGTTCATAACCGTGTTAGGCCAGAAGGAAGCATCTCCAAGGGCTATGTAACAGAGGAGGTCATTGAGTTCGTGTTGATTTTATTCGTGACCTTAAGGCGATTGGTGTTCCGTAATCACGACATGAGGGAGACTGCGTGGAAAAGGCACCCTAGGATGTAAAGCAATGATATGTAGGGACGCATTCTCTCAATCAAGCACACTACACGGTTTTACAAAGATCTATCTTGGTTGCCCGTATATCAATGAACACAAGAATTTAATACTCAAACACCGGGCAGTCGATGAATGGATTATAAGTGAACACATGGCGAAGTTTTGGCGGTCGCAAAGACTTCTCATAATAACACCACTTGGGGATCATTTGTACTTGTTGGCTGTGACACCGTCTTCGATCAGATGTACTTTCCAAGGGTACGAGATAAATGGGAATACATTTTACGATAGGCCAAGATAAAAGAGCACCAACCAAAGCAGTGGTGTCCGCTCGATGCAGCGAAGACAATGGGCAAAAGACCACGTATTATGGGTTCATAGAGGAGATATGGGAACTTGACTATGGACCTAATTTTAAGGTCCCCTTGTTTCGATGCAAATGGGTCAAGCTAACAGGAGGAGGGGTTGAGGTAGACAAGAAATGCGGAATGACAACGGTGGATCTCAACAATCTTATGAAGAACTTAGACGAACCATTCGGCCCTAGCCAATGATGTGGCTCGGGTTTTCTATGTGAAGGACATGTCCTCCACCAAAAAAAAAGAAAAATATGCAAACGAATACATCATATGATGAGCCAAAGCGTCACATAGTTCTTTCAGGAAAAGAAACATCGTGGGAATCGAGGACAAGATGTATATGTCAAGATTATAATAAGTTTGATGAAATTCCGCCTTCACGGAAAACTCAAGCATTCCGTTAAGTAAAGAAGATGCTCCATGGTTACGTTGAAGCGATCATAAGGAAGGGCATATGCCAAGAAGTTCATGCTCATATTATGTAACTCTAGTTCATGTTTTAATATTAATACATGTCTTGTGGATGGACCGAGTATGAGAAGAAGTTGGTTTTATGTGTTGTCCGTGTGTTCACCGTCGAACTGCACTTCCGAGTACATTAAGTAAGCACACAACCACACTAGATTTTCGTTGTTGCAGTTAAAAACTTTCCGGATCTAAAGTAGACAAGCGGCTCACCGTTCATCATCTCACACGGAGGAAAAAAAGAAAAAAATCGACTACACTAGAGTAGTCCTTCTATCCTTCGGATCGAGACCACCGCCCGTTCTCCTTCCTCCTCCTGCTATTTATAAACACCGTGCTGCAGCTTCTTCTTGATGAGAGCGCTGCCCAAGATTCCTAGTCCTCAAGCGAAAGAGAGCACACCACCAATGGCCGCCTTCGCGCCTCAACCTCGTAACCGCCTTGCTCCAACAGCGCCTCCTCGCAGATGCTACCTCTCTCCTGCTCTCCCAACCGCTGATTTCTGGGCGTCGCAGTTCTTGTACCCACAGCCTGCACACCCGCTCCCGCCAGCGTACGGGTGGCCTGTTGCTTGCGGCGGCAGCTGGTGCCCCAGTGGAGGGTTTACGGTGGGGGTGCCCGCGTTCACGATCTTGCAGCTTTGTAACTTGTCTAACTAGATCAATACACCAGGGAGCTAACTAATTTCACATATTAGGGAGTGCCTCTATGACCAGTTTCTCGGAGATGCCGGAGGACTGGGCTCTTCAACATCTCCCCGAACTGGCCGTAGTGGTGTCCTGCTCTCGAAAACCATCTTGCAGCTTTGTAACTTGTCTAACTAGATCAATACACCAGGGAGCTAACTAATTTCACATATTAGGGAGTGCCTCTATGACCAGTTTCTCGGAGATGCCGGAGGACTGGGCTCCGTCGGCATCTCCCTGAAACTGGCCGTAGTGGTGTCCCTGCTCTCGAAAACCATCTTGCAGCTTTGTAACTTGTCTAACTAGATCAATACACCAGGGAGCTAACTAATTTCACATATTAGGGAGTGCCTCTATGACCAGTTTCTCGGAGATGCCGAGGATGGGCTCCGCGGCATCTCCCCGAACTGCCGTAGTGGTGTCCCCCTCAAACCGGGCTGGAGGACTGGACTCACAAGGATGCCTATTTATAGTACAAGCAGCTCGACATAGTGTTGACACTTACAAAATAATGTCGACACTCACCCCTATTATTAGTCCCGGTTGGTGTCTCCATCCGGGACAAGGTACACGCCGCACGACATAATGTCGACATGCACTCACCTCTATTATTAGTGCTGACTCGTGTTTTGTCCCGGTTGGTGTCTCCAACCGGGACTAAAGGTTCATCTTTAGTCCCGGTTGGTGACACCATCCGGGACAAGGTACACGCCGCACGACATAATGTCGACATGCACTCACCTCTATTATTAGTGCTGACTCGTGTTTTGGCCCGGTTGGTGTATCCAACCGGGACTAAAGGTTCATCTTTAGTACCGGTTGGTGTCTCCAACCGGGACTAAAGGTTCATCCCGCCATTTTTTCCCGCCATTTTTCTTCCCGCCATTTTTCTTCCCGCCAGTTCTTCCCGCCATTTTTCTTCCCGCCATTTTTCTTCCCGCCAGTTCTTCCCTCCAGTTCTTCCCGCTAGTTCACTATATATATATGTAGGGGGTTGGCCTCCATTGTCATTGCACATCTCTAGACTCATATCTGCAACCTCATCACTCTTTCCCATGGCTTCCACCGTAGCACTAACCCCCAGGGAGGCGGAGGCGCTTTGCGCCTCGAACTACCCCTGCCCGTCGGGCTACTGTGTCCCCGTCGGCTGGATGCTGAGCGCCGGAGGTGTGCCGGTTCCTCCTGTCCCTCTAGGTGTGGCGCGCCGGATGGCCATCACGAACCACTACTACTTCGAGCTCACGCCGGAGCAGCGGAGGAATCCCAGATGGCATCCCGACTATTTCCCTACTTGGGAAGCCTTCTTCGTGGATCGGCATGAGAGGGCGCTCGCCAGGCACGAGGAGGACGGCCCACCTCCTCCTAACTTCAACGAGGCCGGCCGTCGGCTATGGTGGCGCGGTCGGACTCTCCAGAGCGTCATGGCCTATGACACTGCCGCCGACTCTAACCCCCGTCTGCGCTACCCTCAAGTCCAACCCACGCTACCCTCAAGTCCAGCCCACGCGCATTTCCGGAGGTTCAATTACGGTGACCCCGACGACGACAAATGATGACGGCGGCGTACGATTTAACTACAAAGGGCGAGTATTACAGTGTAGGAGAATGACTAAATCACTCCAACATTCCGAACAAGTTTGGCGATTGTTACTTAATCTGCCATGTATCTTAATTTTCAGTTCTTTATGTATCTTAATTTTCAGTTCGGTCGATTGTTACTTAATCTGGCCATGTATCTTAATTTTCAGTTCTTTTATATATCTTAAAAAAGCACCTTTAATGCATGAAATAAGTGTTTATTTATTTTAAAAAATTTCATGTAAAGTAAATATAAAATGATTTACATGAATGGATAGATATTATTTTTCTGAAAATTATGATATATTATTCATATTTTTCTGAGTTGAAATGAAAAGATATGAATTTTCTAAATTCATATCATATTTTTTGAATTAAAAAAGCCCCTTTAATGCATGAAATAAGTGTTTATTTATTTTAAAAATTTCATGTAAAGTAAATATAAAATGATTTACATGAATGGATAGATATTATTTTCTGAAAATTATGATATATTATTCATATTTTTCTGAGTTGAATGAAAAAGATATGAATTTTCTAAATTCATATCATATTTTTGAATTAAAAAGCCCTTTAATGCATGAATAATGCCCCCTTTAACACGGTTCGAGCAGGAACCGTGTTAAATGGGGGCATTTATTTCGCTTCACAAGACACCTCTTTAACACCGGTTCGTATCTGGAACTGTGTTAAAGTTTCAAGATCGACATTTACCCTTTAACACCGGTTCGTGGCTGGAACCGTGTTAAAGGGGGTAATGCGCTGTGAACGCTTCTTTTAACACCGGTTCCAGCCACGAACCGGTGTTAAAGGGGTTATTATTTCACCTTCCTCCTTCCTTTCTTCCCCAGCCAGATCGACGAGGAGCGCCGCCCGACCCGCTGGCCTCACGCCCCCGACGCCGCCCGCCGCCGAGGTTCGCCGCCCGACTCTCTTCCCGCATCCTTCCTCCTTCGTTCGCGCCGCCCGCCGCCTCCGGCCCTCCCGCAGGCGAAGTTGCCGCCCGCACCTCCGGCTGGCCATCGGGCGAGAGGCGGAACGACGGTGTCGCGCAGAGGCAGGCCATGGCGGTGGTAGGTGCATCGCCGAGCGCGAGGGGTGGCTGCAGAGGGTCGGGAACGGCGACGGGTGCTCATGAAGGCGGGGCGCGGAGAAGGGCCACGCCCGAGGCAATGGTCTGGGCAGCCGATGCGAGGATGGTCAAGATCCGACGGCGAGGGCGGGTCAAAGCCGGGAGGCCTGGACGCGGGTGGGCAGGCGGAGACGGCTCGGCTTGCCGGAGGAGCTCGGGAGGAGGCTGGCCGGGCAGGAAGCGCCCGAGGTGGTCGAGGAGGAAGGTGGGATGGCCTTGGCGGAGGGAGCGCCGCAGAGGGGATCCCGTGAGCGAGGGAGGAGAGGGCGAAGGCGAGGTGGGTGCGGTTCCTAGGGATCGGGTCGTGGCGAGTGGAGAGGTGGTGATGTGGTCGCGCGTCCGTGGTGTTGTGAATGAGGCGTGTGCCAAGGCGTGCGTGGTGAGGGCGTCGAGCTCGGTTGCCGGGCGAGCGTGGCGAGGCGCTGAGCGGCGAGCTTCGGTTGCCGAGGCGCGCGGCGTGGCTGCGAGCGCTGGCGAGCCCTCCCCTCGCGTGTGAGCTTGCTCCGGATGGATGGTCGAGGTTAGGGATGACGGTGGGGTCCAGTTGACAGGAGAGAAAAGTGTAGAGATGACATCGACTCACGATCTAGGCCTTAATCCTTGCACATGTGAATTAGAAGCATGTGGAGTAAAAATAAAATAGCTTATAGCAAAGATATTATAATAGGCCACGCCTAAACCCTAATCGACCACCTCGCCTCTTCCCGTGCAGGAGCGTCTCCGCCGCTTGAGCTCATAGGCCACGCCAAACGCCGCTTAGCACCGGCCGCCGACGAGACCGCCAGATCCGTGACGAGCACCGCCGCCCGACGAGACCAACGTCACCC
This sequence comes from Avena longiglumis, assembly GCA_030063025.1. Classification (NCBI taxonomy): domain Eukaryota; kingdom Viridiplantae; phylum Streptophyta; class Magnoliopsida; order Poales; family Poaceae; genus Avena; species Avena longiglumis. Next base: position 47,494,803 of record CP125978.1, read on the forward strand.
CACCGGTGAGCGCCACGTGTCTGCCTCGCCGTCGCCCTCGCCCACACCACCCTCGTCGTCGCCCTCGCCGTCGCCATCCCGCGGGATATAAGTAAGGGCATGTTTGATTCAAAGGATTTGTATAGGAAATTTGTAGGATTAAATCCTATAGGAAATTTTCCTATGGTGGTTGTTTGATTTGTAGGATTGATTCCTATAGGATTCCTATAGGAAATATTGTATTGTATGTGTATTGTATATGCATGTGTATATTTTGTGCCACGCCGACGACCACCGCCACCATTATGCCGTCGACCCTGACCTCCTATGTCCTCGCTGAGCCTACACACGCGTCGAGGGTGTGTCGCCCATTTTAGGTAGACCATCACGTCGTGCTGGTTCGAACGCACACCCCCACGCACTGCCCCGCCTCGCCTCTAGCCACCTCTCGTTGTCAATATAGCATTATAATAACCATGCTATGTTAATCAACTTTGATGACAAGTTAATTAGAAGAAGTAAATGTACCCTCTCATATGAATCCGGGTTTCTCCAATTAGGGTTTGAAATGACCAAGCATGTATTAGGTTACATTTCAATACTTTTAACCTGTCATATCATCGTCCTTGCTTGAGCATTTCAATAGATGTATTACTGATATTTGTGTGATAATATTATTGTTTTAGAAACTATGGATCCACTTAGTAGAAACCTTGAAGAAGAAGAAATAATGGAGAACATTATTGATGAGGACACCTCACAATATCTGAACTTGGAGGGACATGACGACGACAACTCAAGTACTAGTCATGGAGAAGATGAAGACTCCGGTGAACGCAATTTAATGGTTACAAAGTTCGGCGAGGTATATGCATTGATTAAGCCTCAGCTGACTTCCACCAACAATCTTCTTCTACATGTATTAATTAACGCTTCTTTCTTCTTTTAGCCCTCTGGATCGACCAGCCAGCAACCATCTTCTTCTACGAAAAAGAGCAAGCGAGGCGCGAGCCACCGGTTGAAAGATCGTGCAAAGTTCACGATCGAAGCAGTCCGTGTTGATGGCAGGCCGATGGAGCCCAAGAAGGCCGCAGACCATTCTTTGGAAGAAGGAACACATTGTGCTTCCAAATTGGAGGTCACTGGCACCCCCGCCGTCTCCGCAGCCGATCGAGCCGCTTCACCATCTCTCGCTGGCAGCCCATCTCCGCCCGGCCATCTCTGCATGACAGCCATCTCCGCCGTCAGCCATCTCCGTGCTTCAGCCATCTCCTCAGCAGAAGCGGAAGAGCACTGCCACGAGGAGCATCAGAGCACGCCACAAAGAAATCCGCAGGAAACCGCACGCCAAAGAGTTCAAAAAACTACGCCCCGCAGCCTTCCGCCAAGCCATTGCCGGTTTTACCGTGGAATCGCAGCGACGAGGAGACCAATAGGATCTCGGGAGAACAGGTCAAGAAATTCTTTGCACCTAGACGGGCCGAGCCAAAGGAGAAAATAGATGCGGTGGTGGAGAAGTTTTACAAAAATCTTTTGAAACCTGAAACCCCACTTGTGCCGGACTACGAGCGCCAGATTTTGAAGGCGGATGCAAGGCGCCGAGGGAGACTGAAAGTAGCAATCGTGAGGCACCCACAAAACAGTTCCCATGCTCGGAGAGCAGGAAAACCAATCATGCGCCTCCCAAATGTTTGACAAACGGACGCTCCTCCCGTAGATGATTACGAGGCAGAGCTACAAAGAAAGGCCAATGAGATGGGGATGACTTACATTGCATACTTGAACGTCATGGGAGACAACTTGCCCAAATGCGATGTCAACCCCATACAGCCATGGAAGTATGGGAAGAATCTAGTCAAGAAAGAGGAGCTCAAAATCTACCAACAAAGATGCGAAAATTGCACAAGTGGTACCTTCATTTCTGCAAGACGAAAAGAAGAATGGATCACGGCGCATATAAGAGATGAGATTTTCTTGTGCGGAGACGACGATCGACTTCAACATTCAAGACTTGCATTTTCTATTCAATCGAAGGAACTCGACAAATCTGCCATCAGCCTTTATTGTGTGTAAGTACTATTTCGTAATTTTATCTCAACTCATTCACTTCATTAATTGCATGTATATATATATGCTCACCATATATGTATATACTATTATGCAGGAAAAAGGTTATGGAATGCAGGAAAGGAGGTCTTTTGACATTGGGTTCGTTGACCCAAATAGAGTTCATGAAGAAGTGGTAAGAGACAAACCCGGCAAACAGAAGATTACTTGCTAAAGTCTTTATCGAGACAACAAACCAAAAGGGAAATACTATTGCCTTACAACTTCTCGTGAGTATCACCCCTCTCTCTTGTACACATTCTGTTTCGCTTACTCGATGTTAAGTGTAACTGATGATGAGTTATGCGTGCGCAGGTTCCACTTTATTCTGCTAGTCATTCAACCCGACTCAGAAAAGTCCTTGTCATGGACTCGTTACGAAAAGAAAAAGAGCTATGGGCAAACTTTAGAGAGATGCTCCAGAGGTAATTTCAATCATATTATCGCACTAGATCGGCAACTTTCGTGACAATAAGTAATTAATTACTCCTTTATCCATTTTCTTTGTCGGACAGGGTTTGAAAATGTTCACGGGCAGTGGGTGAATGGTCAGAAGAACTAAAATTTGTAGACCAAAATGTAAGTAATACTAGCTAGCTTCCAATTCCATTATATCATGCTTTATTGATTATTATTTTGATTGAACTCTCTATTCTCGTAGCGCGCATCAAGGACACGGCAATAACTTATGTGGGTACTATGTTTGCGAATTCATTCAACACGATATGTGCGACCAAGCCGCACTAGAACAACTTAGAGTAAGTAAACAAAGTCCACAACATTATTTTATTACCATCAATTGTGTTGAGTTTTATTCTTATATATATATTGACGGCCCATTCTTCATATATATTCAGATCGAACGGATGCGGACCAACTCCTACCATTTGAACGCATACGAGCCATTCAAGAGGAATTGGCGGGTTCATACTTGATGAGGTCGTCACGCTGGCGGAGAACTCTTTAGATATCCACCTCGGCGATGTAGATGTATGTGCCGATGTATGTGCCGATGGCGATGTATGTGCCGATGGCGGCGTTTGTGTATAATAATAGTTGCTTAATTATTCATGTACTCGTATGTACCGATGACGATTTATAAGTATACGGCTCCCGATCGATTTCCTCGCTCTCCGCAGAAATACGCCAACGGGCAGAAGCGGCAGAGATTTAGGCCGTTTTCCTGCCGCGGCAGAGTTCTGCCGCGGCAGGAAAACGGCCTAAATCTCTGCCGCGGCAGAAGAACCTTTAACACCGGGTCCAGATACGAACCGGTGTTAAAGGGGGGGGGGCTGAGGCCTGCGGCAGCCCCACGTGCGCCACCCACCGGTGTTAAAGGGCCCCCCCCCCCCTCTAACACCGAACCCTCAACAGCGGTTGGGGAACCGCTGTTAGAGGGTCCTCCAAACCGGTGTTAGAGGGGTACGTGTGCACTAGTGTAGGTCGGTCCGAGTGACTCGTCGAGATCGAACAGGCGAGATGAACGCAGCTAGCCGAGCAGATGCACCAAGCACTATCAGGACTTCACACGCTTACCCTCTCGGTGTACCAAGCAGTACTATATGGACTTCATTCACATGCTGCAGGTGTGCTCCCGACTGCTCTGCCTCCCTGACTTGCACGCAAGGCCTACACGTCCATGGTTTCGCTGCTCCTTTGCCTAGAGGAAACTACAGAAACGCCCAAAGTCGCTGCCGGAGCTGCACCTACGCCCGTTGGTGCCCAGCGTGGACTAGGTGCATGGGCGTCTACGGAAGCTTATTACGTCGTTGTTGATGTAGTTGTGAGAAGAGCTGTGTTTTATCATCTAACTTGCTATTCACTCCACTTTTAAAATATAATATGTTTTAACTTTATAAAGCAAATGTATCTAGACTTTTTTAGTATGTAGGTTTACTAAGGTTTGAAGTGAATCTACATATATATACTAAAATAATTCTAGATATATATTTTTTATAAACCTTAAATATCTTATATTTTGAAATGAAGGGAGTAGTTATAGCATGACATCTTGATTCTTAATGTGGCGCCCAGGGATGATGTGGCCGCGCCCAGCTATAGTGTGGGTGCTTGCTCTGAGTTTGGTGAGGTTGCCTTCTGCTCCTTGAAAATCGATGGTAGGCTCACATCGATTTCTTCTAATATTATTGTAACCATTTTTGTCTACCAGGCATAGAGAATTATGGTCCAATTCTAAGATCGCATTTTACTGACATGTCTCGTGACTGAATGTTTAGTTTAGAGAACACCCACACCGTCAAACGTGTGGCTAATGCAAGAAAATCAGGACATGAAGCTACTATTTTGTATGGTAAGATCGTAATAACTAGGTAGATTATTCTTTGTTTAAGAGGTTGTTGATACTACAAGATTCCTCTATTTGTAGAAAATCATGTTTGCAGGTACAACATGCATGCATTCACCTCGCACTAGATTATTTAAAAAAACCAGCAAACTCTAAATAGTTTTTTTTGAAAAGGGGGTATAACCCCGGCATCTGCATCGGTAGATACACACATCCTTTATTAATAAATAAAAAGCATCATCCAACATCCAGCATACAGTAACTATTACACATCAAGGATCATTTAAAGTTGATACATGTAATAGCCAACGAAAAAGATAAAACAATGGATCTTTAGACATCCTGAAGTCGACTATGTGGCTGCCAATACGACTGGCCGAATATGTGGTGGGCGACCATCAGTGAATGGCTGCACCCAATAGTCATAATATCCCTCTGGTCTGGCGGGAGCAGACACGCCCAAAGCTGAACCCAGTGAGTCACCATATGGATAACCTGCAAATAAAAGTTTTTTATTTGTTAAAGATTATGTCACTTATGCATCTCCAAATAGACCAACACAAGGCAGAAACACCAATGCGTCTATCCTTAGTTGCTTTGTCCACCCCATTCAACCAATTTCCAAACATGTTTGTGATATTAGTTGGAGGGAGAACATCGCAAGCAAAATTGACAATACGCCATAATAAACGCATAAAAGGGCAGGAAATAAACAAATGTTCAATGGTTTCTGGCGATCCAAAAAAATAACAATTGATACATCCTACCCAATTTCTCTTAGTCAAGTTATCCTTAGTAAGTAAAACTTTATTATGAAGAAACCACATGAAAATTTAAATTTAAGTGGAATTTTTAATTTCCACAGATATGTCCAAAGGAAAACCATATGATCATTCATAGGTATGGATACATGGATTTTACTAAGAACACCCCAGATGAAGTTAAGTTCCCCGTAAACTTATCTTGTTCATCTAACAATTTTACCAGCATTAATCATTGGCATACGTGTAACCAAGCGGTCCACTTACTACCATTAAGTACTCGTCTAAATCTAATGTTAAACGATACATGAGCCAGAACCTGTGCCACAGTCACATTAGGTCATTGTACAATATTGTATAAGGATGGATATTGTTGAGCTAGAGGTGTTTCTTCTAACCATATATCCTCCCAAAACCTATTAGTACTACCATTCCCTATTTTTAAATGACCTCTAGCAAAGAACTCATTCTTTACCCGCATAAATCCTTTTCAAAACTGAGAATCGGTTTGTTTTGCTTGGACTTCAGCCAAACTTTTTGACTTAGATATTTATTTTTAATAAATTATTGCCAAACACCTTCTTCATTCATCAATTTGAATAACCATTTACTTAAAAACATCTATTTTTAATTTCCAACACCTCAATGCCTAAACCACCTTGATCTTTAGATCTACAAATAATATTCCATTTTAATAGTCTATATTTTCTTTTATTCTCATCACTTTGCCTGAAAAAGCGGGACCTATAGAAATCTAATTGTTTCCTTACCCCCTTAGGTATTTCAAGAAAATATAGCATAAACATCGGTTAACTTGTTAATACAGAATTGATTAGGACCAATCTATCACCATAAGATAATAGTTTGCCCTTTCAGCAACTCAATTTTCCTTCGCATCGAGTTTCTACTGGACACCAATCTAAATTTTTAAGTTTTCTATAATGGATAGGTATGCTGAGATATCTAAAGGGAAGACATCCAGCCTCACACCCCGATATTTGTTTATATTGTGATTCCTCATCTTTTGCTTTACCAAAATAGAAAACCTCACTTTTATAATAATTTATCTTTAGCCCTGATAGTTGTTCAAAGATGCATAATATTAATTTCATGTTCACGGCCTTCTGTAGGTCATGTTCCATAAAAATAATAGTATCATCTGCATATTGTAGAATTCCCCCCCCCCCCCCCCTCCCCACCATCAACTAGATGTGGAATGAGTCCTCCTACTTGATCATCTTCCTTTTCTCGTGCAATTAGGATGACTAAAATATCTAAAATGATATTAAAAATTATTGGGGATAAAGGATCACCTTTCCTTAAGCCCTTCCTAGTTTGGAAAAAAAATCCAATATCATCATTAACCCTTATGCCTACACTCCCTTCCTGAACAAATTGGACAATGAAATTACACCATTTCGGGGCAAAATCTTTCATGCGCAAGGTTTGTTGAAGAAAAGGCCATTTAACTTTGTCATATGCCTTTTCAAAATCAATTTTAAACAAGACCCCATCCATTTTCTTCAGATGAAGCTCGTGGATTGTTTCATGAAGGACAACAACTCCTTCAAGAATATGTATCGCCGGCATGAAAGCGAATTGAGTAGGTCCAATTACCTTTGGAGCAATCTCCGTGATACGGTTAGTCCCTACTTTGGTAAATATTTTGAAGCTGACATTTAATATACAAATGGGTCTATATTGTTGTATCTGTACCATATTTTCTTTTTTGGGAATGAAAGTCATGACTCCAAAATTTAATTTAAACAAGGCCAAATTCCCTGAATAGAGTTAATTAAAGAGTGCCATAAGATCACTTTTGATTACTTCCCAAAACTTCTGATAAATCTCCGCCGGGAATCCATCCGAGCCAGACGCTTTATTAAGCTCCATTTGAGAGATAGCCTCATACACTTCTTTCTCAGTAAAAGTATTGGTAAGAATGATATTCTCTTCAGCGGTAAGCTGCGGTATATCATGAGTATGGTCCTCACTGTTCTAAATAGTTGTATACGAAACTTCTAATTATATACAAGCAACTATTTGCTAGAACCTTATTTTCAACTGCATGGTCAATAGATTTGTTCAAGTTACTTTCCTTCGAGAAGACATAGTAATATTAAAATCTTTAGTTTCACATTGTGCCTTTTATAATAGTTCCAATGTAATTCCCTAAAATTAATATATAAATAATCAAATAAGAAACTATGTGTTCAAAATTTGTTTTTCACCAAACAACATAATAAGGAAGATTAATTGGTGGTTCATGCAGAAAATCATGTTCGTATTGCAAACTTGTTGTTGGCCACACTAATTAGCTTTGCAAAAAATATCACTCTCTCAAAATTTTAGAGGCATTTTCACCAAATGTGGGAGCAACTATACGTTTAAACTAGAGAGAATTCCTTATTTGACACTAGTTAAAAGTTTGATTTCTTATTTGACACCAAAAAAGTTTTTCTTCCCTATTCGACACCATGTCAATTTTTCTTTCCTTATATGACACTCTAGTTTATTTTGAGCATTAACGGTGTTAAGCAAGGTCATAAAAAGACGATGTTGCCCATGGTGCATTGTGTGACCAAAATTGGATATTTTTGTGCCATATATGTAAACGTGATGACATGAATATTGCTGCACCTATGGCTAAGGTATCTAGCTGGGCAGCCAGCAATAGCATCGGGATAAGGTTGCCATGAATACTGCTTGCTACGATGCATGCGATAGACCGTGAAAGAGGCATGTTTGATACACCGATCGGTCGATCGTTGTATGTATATGGATGCACGGATTGCCAATTGCACTACCGGTATTTTCTAGTGCTGCACATAGACACTTAGTACACCGATCGGTCAATCCCAAGTAATGTACCGGTATTTTCTAGTGCTGCTAATTGGTCAATTGGTGTACGTCCATTAAGAGTTAACCATAGATTTGCAAGTGAAAAAAGTATGACAACAAAAGGACGAGCTTGCAGATCGTTGTATATGCGGTACATGGCAGATATCCCCGCCCAAGCTAACAGTCGCTACATGCACCCAACCCTGCAGCCGACAAGTGAAGCACGCAAATGCGCCCTGCAGTTTAGCGTGCACCGGCGCGATGTAGCCGAGCTTTTTTTTTCCAGCGTGGTACATAGACACTTGGAGGGGCAGTTTGGTCCAAGAAAAGAAAAATTAACAGAACAGCATAACGGAACTGACGGCGATGTCATATAAGAAAAGAAAAGTTAATATGGGGTCAAATAGGAAAGCAAAAAAATTCAGTGTCAAATAAGAAATCAAATATTTAACTAGTATCAAATAAAGAATTCTCTCTTTAACCTACTTGTTCACCTATGTAAATTATAGAAAATGGTTAACATAGTGATTTGTGAGTAAAAAATATATTACGATCAAGACAGGCATATGTCTCTACGAGTTCAAAATTATAATACTTTAGAAAAAAGATATATTTACCAACATTAAATCAATACAAGAGTCTGATCAATCAAGATCCAGGAAGATGACTTGAATACCACGTGGTTGCTGACCCTTTGATTGCATACTAGAAATGTTTTCAAAATGCATCAATGATTGATTGATATATATATGTCTCTACGAGTAGCACACTTTTACCTACCAAGCAATAAAACGTGATCATCAAAGCTAGCACCATATATATATATATACCATATATATATATACCATATATATACCATATATATATATATATATATATATATATATATATATATATATATACTGCTTCACTATCAAGAGTCACCACCTTGCCAATACTATACGCAAAACAAATAGTCAAGAGGGGGGAGGAGAGAGGAAGCTATTGAAGGGGGAAATAACACCCCAACACCGGCACAACAGCGGCAAAATAGAGGAGAAAGAGCCAATGAAGTACTTAATAGTATGGATCTTCTCTGGTAATGGGAATAGGAGGTATAAGGGAGGAAATGTCTTTTCGTACACAGAGCTAAGCAACAACAACATTCCTTAGTTTCACGTTGAACTTCTTCATGGCTGCTGTGCTATTTTGGGGCTCTCAATGGCAGTGGGTACCACACGGCGAGATTGAACATCCAAGATGGTACCACTACACGCGCTTGCCGTCTTGATGCTCCTGACTGCTCTGCCTCCTGCCTGCTCGTAAGGCCCCCAGGTTGTCCCTTTTCCCGGAGGAAACCACAGCGTCGCCTGAACTCGTTGCTGGAGCTGCACCTACGACCAATATTGTTGCCAAGCATGGACTAGGTGAATGGGAGCCTACAGCAGCTCTAATTTGCTAGAAGACCAAACACCTTGTATTTTATTGTCCAATTACCTCTAGATTCTTAATGTCACACCCAGCTATGATGTGGTCGAACTACTGCAAGTTTGTTGTTGTGAGTTTGATGAGGTTGCTTATTTCTCCTTGAAACTTATGGTAGGCTCGCGTCGATTTCTTCTAATATTGTGGTTACCATTTTTGGCTACCAGCCATAGAAAATTATGGTCCAACGCTAAGACTGCATTATGTGGATCCCTAATGGGTATATTGATTACTGACTTGTCTTGTGGCTATGAATGGTTCACTATAGAGAGCACCCACGGTCCCAAGCCATAAAATCGTGTGGCCAACGCAAGAAAATCAAGACATGAAGCTATATTGTATGTTAAGTTCATAATAAGTAGGTAGATTATTCTTTGTTGAAGAGGTTGTTGATACTACAAGCTTCCTTTGTTTGTAGAAAATCATGTTTGTAGGTACAACATACATGCATTCACCTCACACTAAATTACTTTTCAAAATAAACCAGCGCAAATAGTTGTATAAGAAACTTTTAATTATATACAAGCGACTATTTGTTGCTAAAACCTAGTTTTCAATAGAACAAATCGATTTGTTCAAGTTACTTGTCTATGAGAAGACATATTAACATTAAAAACTTCACTTTCGCATTATGCCATTTATAGTGCCAATGTAATTCCCTGGAATTTATATAACAATATTGAAATAAGAAACTATGTGTTCAAAATTTGTTTTTCGACCAAACAACCGATACAGGAAGATTAATTTTTGGTTCATACAAAAATTCAGGTTCGTATTACAAACTTGTTGGCCACACTAATTAGCTTTGCCAAAAAAATCGCTCTCTCAAAATTGTAGAGGAATTTTTCACCAAATGTGCGAGCAACCATACATTTAAACTACTTGTTCGCCTATGTAAATTATTATAGAAAATGGTTAACATACCGATTTGTGACTAAAAAACATTTTGTTACAATAAATAAGTTGCCTTTTGAATATGTCGGGAATGTGTACTTAATTATAGGATCCACGTTTGAAGACCGTGCTATGTGTAAAATGGATCGAAAAAACAAATTTTAATTTCAACTATTGTTTTAAAATATTTTTTCCATAGATTTATTTGTCATATATTTTGCATGGTGATGTCTATTGAATATAAATATATTGTGCAGTATTTTTCCATCAGATCTGTATTTTGGTTAAGTTGGCTAGTGCATAAATCGTTTATGATATCAGAGTCAATAGGTCTTAAGTTCAAGACCCTGATCACGTAGTATTAAAAAATGATTACGCGGAGTACACTGAACCCACGTCACTACAGGACGCGCGCGCTACGCCGAGGGCAAAAAGCCGTCGGCGTAAGCTAAAATGCCCTCGGCGTATGCTACGCCGACGGCTGCCCTCGGCGTAGCCTCCTCGGCAAAGGGCTCCTTCGGCGGAGCACATAGAGGCCGTCGGCGTATGCTACGCCGAGGGCAATGCCCTCGGCGTAGCGGCCGTCGGCATAGCTTGTCGACAGGTTGCAAAAATATTTTTAAAAAAATTAAATTTTTTATTTTATTTTATTTTTTTTTCTCAATTTTTGAATCTTTGAATTGTTTGACTCGTTGATCTCTCACTTTGAACATTTTTAACACTAGTTACACTTAATATTTAATTAAATTGCAGTCTTGGTCAAACTTACCGAAAGGTCACCCATCCTAATACTACTCTAGCTCCAGCACGCTTAACTTTCTCTTTCCTTCAGAATCTGTTTCCGCAAAGTAATTCATACATTGTTGTCAATACTATGATATCAATCCTATTAACCCTTATATTAACATGTCACATGTTTGTATTTTTTAAAATTACAAACAATTATTTAAATAAACATTAATGAATAAGTAAAAATATTATTCAATTCAAATAAAAATATAATAATTTTACTTTTTTGTATTTTTCTATTTAATATGGAATAATTGATATCTTTAAATCTATAAATCGGAATTTAACAAATAATATGTCTAAATTGATCAGAAAAATAAGAGGAATCCAAATATGATATCCATATCAACTAATCACAAACCCTCCGTATTTGAATTATCTATTTGGTGGTTGCTTTACAAAATTCCATTTTTGCGCTCGGATAATGAAAAATGCCTTTTTGGTGCGATGAAAAGGAAAACTTGCATTGAATCTTTGATAAAATAGCATATTGTGAACCTAAAAATGATTTTTGTAAAAAAACATGAGCATCGTATCATGTACATGTAGTTCATATTCGACACTTCCTGCCGATTCTAAATTTGTCTTTTTCACCAAAGGTGGATGGAAAGGTTTCGGAACCCCCTGTTGGGACATTGTCCATATAAGATGGTATAGTATTTTAGTAAAATGTGGTGGTAGCATTTTGAATTAGCCATTTGGTGGTTGCTTCATAAAATCGTCCATTTTTTATGCTCGGAAAATGGGAAATGGCTTTTTGGTACGACGAAAAGGAAAACTTCCTCCTGCAACATTGTTCGCCATCCCATGATGCATGTGTACGCACAATATGAGCATATTATCACAAACTATGCCTTGATTCTAGCCATAACATTGGTCATTTGACCCGAAAGCCAAGAAACCTCGAATGAGATAGGTCATTTTGTGAAGGTTTTTTTGACACATAATCAATATATCAAGTTTAATATTTTTACTTATAACTATGTCACATAATATAACACCACGCGAAGGTTTCGCATTGTTTCGATTGAATTTTTTATGCCCGTTTTAAACTATCGTCAAACTTTGTCGAACGGCGGGCATGAAGATTCTTAGCTCGGGGCCGAGCCTCGCTAAACTTGCATTGGATATTTGATAAAATAGCATATTGTGAACCTAAAAATGATTTTTGTAAAAAAAACATGAGCATCGGATCATGTACCTGTAGTTCATATCTGACCCACTTCCTGCCGAATCGGCAGGAATTTGTCTTTTTCACCAGAGGTAGACGGAAAGGTTTCGGATTCCCCTGTTGGGACATTGTCTATATAAGTTGGTATAGTATTTTTGTAAAATGTGGTGGTACCATTTTGAATTAGCCATTTGGTGGTTGCTTCACAAAATCGTCCGTTTTTTGTGCTCGGAAAATAGGAAATGGCTTTTTGGTGCGACGAAAAGGAAAACTTCCTACTGCAACATTGTTCGCCATCCTATGATGCATGTGTATGCACAATATGGGCACATTATCACAAACTATGCCTTGATTCTAGCCATAACATTGGTCATTTGACCCGAAAGCCAAGAAACCTCGAATGAGATAGGTCATTTTGTGAAGGTTTTTTTGAGACATAATCAATATATCAAGTTTAATATTTTTACTTATAACTATGTCACATAATATAACACCACGCGAAGGTTTCGCATTGTTTCGATCGTTTTTGAATTTTTTATGCCCGTTTTAAACTATTGTCAAACTTTGTCGAACGACGGGCATGAAGATTCTTAGCTCGGGGCCGAGCCTCGCTAAACTTGCATTGGATTTTTGATAAAATAGCATATTGTGAACCTAAGAATGATTTTTGTAAAAAAACATGAGCATCGGATCATTTACCTGTAGTTCATATCTGACCCACTTCCTACCGATTCGGCAGGAATTTGTCTTTTTCACCAGAGGTGGACGGAAAGGTTTCGGATTCCCCTGTTGGGACATTGTATATATAAGGTGGTATAGTATTTTTGTAAAATGTGGTGGTACCATTTTGAATTAGCCATTTGGTGGTTGCTTCACAAAATCGTCTGTTTTTTGTTCTCGGAAAATGGGAAATGGCTTTTTGGTGCGACGAAAAGGAAAATTTCCTCCTGCAACATTGTTCTCCATCCCATGATGCATGTGTATGCATAATATGGGCACATTATCACAAACTATGCCTTGATTCTAGCCATAATATTGGTCATTTGACCCGAAAGCCAAGAAACCTCGAATGAGATAGGTCATTTTGTGAAGGTTTCTTTGAGACATAATTAATATACCAAGTTTGATATTTTTTCTTCTAACTATGTCACATAATATAACACCACACGAAGGTTTCGCATTGTTTCGATCATTTTTGAATTTTTTATGCCTGTTTTAAACTATATATAATGTTTTATGTTTTACTTAATTTTTATTTACAAATGTGTAATATTTGAGTGTAGATAGATAGGTCTTATTTTTCTGCAAATTTTGATATATTATTTGTATTTTTCCGAATTAGAATGATTTAGTTATGATTTTTTAAAGTTTAATGAGATAAAATAAAAAATAGCTACGCCGAGGGCAGCCGTCGGCGTAGCATAGGATATGCCGAGGACAATTCTACGCCGACGGCTGCTTGGCGGAGCTGGTTTAGCGATACGCCCGACGGCCCCGATGTTTGGCCGTCGGCGTAGCTACCGGCCGTCGGCGTAGCTTCCCATTCCTGTAGTGCGTTGAGGAAGAGTGTTAAATATAAATATATTGCCTACTAAATTTTCCATTAGATCGATCTTTTGGTTAAGTTGGTTAGTGCATAAATCCTTTAATGTCATCAACTAATTTAGAGGCGTTGGTGTAATGCTCAGTGTTGCAATTGTAGCTTTGCATTCCACTGTTAAGTGCATATGGAGGGGATGTTGCTAAAAAGGGCATGAGTGTTCACAAGATATTTTCAATAATTGGATGTACCTGCATATACATTATTGTGATATCACATTGCGTTGGTACCATGCAATCTGAGTAGTACGTCCATGTCTCCAGGAGTTGTCCCTTGGATCAAGCAATTTTTATCACAAAAGAAAATGAAGGGGCTTCTAAAGGGAAACATGCATACATGCACGGACGGCCAAGCCACAATGACTTGATCCATTGCTCACTCTCCACTAGCTGCACTACCAGCTGAACTCTAGTAACGGCCACACGACTCGGCCATCTAACAAACTCTTGACTGATCCTAGCAACACGTCCATGCAAGTACTCTGAGTAATGGTTAGCAGTCTGGCCGATGCACTGCACTCCCCTCTATCGCTGCATGCTGTGCTCTCTTGCCATCTCCCTCTGGCACGATTACATGCATACAACTAGCTAGTGCTTAGCCAAATACTAAAACTAACACCATCCAATCAGAAATAAACATGAGACTAAGCCTATACAGCAAGGTTAATTCCAACACATTGTTCATATCGTTCATGGCGTGCAAAAATTAATTGAAGTCCGTGTTCGCCATCTTTTCTGTTCGAACTGAGACATAGAGGCGCCTATGGCAGAGTGAATAGGAATAAGGAAATATTTAGGATACGCTATTTGATGTCTTCACAAAAAGTATCATTCATTTCCATGTGCATCTGGTTCATTTCTGCGTGTCCGCAAAAAATTTCTGATAGGATGTTGGCATACAATCCAAAGTCATTGCTTAGAAAAGAGATATGTGTGCAATCATTAACGTGAACAGTTTGTTCAGTTTGCTAAGGGAATTAATTATGCAATTTGATTCACATATTGGATGTTTTTGTCCTTGTCGTCATAAGCTATCTTTTCTCTTTACAAAATTGATCAATGCTGCAGGAGCGTGTGTATCTGTATCGGTACCCACCAAGCTATAATAGGCGCCATGCAACGGGATCTACCACCACTATATAGTTGCAAGTATGGAGAGCAATATGTCAACAATCTCCCTTTCACATTGTTGGTTTGCCAATACTCAAAGCGACATCATGCAAATACGTAAATAACAGTGTAGAAAGAGAGATTAAGTTTTATGAGGGGGGTAGAAAGATGCTTCGAGGCTAGTACATCGACACAAAAATATGGAGGTGAGCGAGCTAGTGAAGTACAGTAATCTTAAATCTTCTAGTATGAGAATAGGAGACGTTGCGGAAGAACTATACTTTATGCACGCAGATAGGCACCAAGCGATTTCGATACGAAGGCAAAGTCGTGTAGTTTTGGATCTACCATTCTGTGAAACGCTACTTTTCTTTGCAAGGTAGTGCAGCGCTGCTTTTCGTTGATCAACAAAGAAAAACAGAGTATGGGGGAGGAACCCCAAGTTACAAAGAGAAAGCTAAGAGAAAAACTAGGATCTAAAAGCTATAGACTACCTTTCAAATAAAAAGCTATAGACTAAAAATCACAGGCTTATAGCTCCTATGCGACGTCTTTACGTGGAATTGGAAGAAAAGCGACATCGTTACAAAGAATAGCTCGCATGCGACACTTCTGAAGCGGCAAATAGCTCCCGTGCGACACTTCTACTTAACCCCACGAGACCGTCAACGAATTCGAATCAGCTGAGCACAGTAGGACCCACAGGCTCTCCACGTCACGGCGGAACTCACCTGATGTCCACCTCATATTGTGGGACCCACCCTGTGGTTGAAGAGAGCCGTTGGCCCCGATCAGTCCCCGCGCCCGAGCACTCCCGCCACCGTTCCAGCATCTCATCCCCTTCCTTTTTCTTCTCCGGCGAGCAAGTGCGGCAACGCCGGCGAGGGATGTCGACCTCTGCTTCCTCCCACCGCTCATGGCCTCGGTATGGTGCGGTGCCGATGAGGAGGTGCCCCGATTGCCCCCGTACCACGCCCCTGAAGCGGCTTGTCACATCCACCGACAAGAACGGGAACATTGGCCGGGAATTTGTGAAGTGTGAGAGCAAGCCCGAGCCGGGAAAGGTGAGATCTGAGTGTTCCGAGCGCCAATTTCTCGCTTTTCTTTCGAAATTTCATGCATTTCATCGAATTTGGGATTTAGGGTTCATCTCTGCGATTTCAGGAACTGCCAAAATGTGGGCATTTTGCGTGGCTTGATGAGTACTTCGAGCGAATTGGGGTGGAGGTAGCATCCCGGGAGCTCGAAAACCCGTCCGTGGTGGAGCAATTGGGATGTGGCAACCCCATTTCCGCTGGTACTACGGTAGATGCGGAAGTGAAGGCCGAGATAAAGAAGATGAACAAGCAGCTAAGGCAAATCATCGAATTGAAGAAGCAGGACAATCTGATGGCCGGTTTTTTTATTTTTGTGTAATTTCTCTCGGATTAGTTTATCTCCTGATCGTTAGTCATTAGACAGCGCAGTCAGTGTTCGAGTGATGCTTTGTAATGGATGTAATGGTCTATGTCTTTGGCTTTAATAAAATGCAACACAAATTCGGGCTAATTTTGAACTGCTCTGTTTTTGAAATCAGTGTTCCTTCAGTTTCGTCAGTTTTGTCAGTGTTCCTTTTATCAGTGTGAAGGGGGCGCCCGTGTGCAGGGGAGAGGGAGGGGTTGAAAAGTAAAAAAACAATTGACGAGGATTAAAAAAGGCCAGGCCCAAATAGAACTTAGCCAGGCCAAAATGGACGTATCCAGGCCCAATAGTAACTATATGTTGATTGGGCAAAAAAAAATGGTACTCACGTTATAATCTAAATAGGGGCGTGTGGATCTGCAGATACTCGTGCTCAGGTCGCAATCTTTTTTTTTGTGAAAGTAAATATATAAATGAAGTCCAAGGACATCCATTTAACTAACATAACTTGGGCGCTCATTTAACTTATGTAAATATGTAAATGTCTTGTTTGAAAATGAACCATGTGTTGTATGAACTTGTTTTTGTGTCTTTTGTTTTATACACTTATAAATATATAAATATTGCACGAGTATTATATGAACTTGTTTTTGTGTCTTTTGTTTTATACACTTATTGTTTTGGGTGTTTTGACAAATGAAAATACAATAAAACACAGATTACAACAAAACAAGGGGATAGATAATATTGGGATAACATTATTTATATTAGATAGGGGGGTCGATAACATTACAATAAAAAGAAAAAAGTACAATAATATAGAAGGGAATAGGGGCGCGCCTAAACCCTGGGCTAACCCCTAAACCCTAACCCTAGCTACCCTACTCCATCGGCGGTGGAGGCGGTGCTGGTGCAGCCGCCTTCGTGGCATTCCACGCTGCCAGCCTCTCCCGCTGCTCCCGCTTCCGCTGCTCCTCCCGGAAGGCCAAGCCATTGGCCTCCCGTCGCTCCTCGTCCTGTCGTATGCGTCTTTTCTTCAAGGCGCGCTGGGACTGCTTCTCCTCCCACCTGGCGATAGCAGCCTCCTGCTTTGCCTCCTCCTTCTCCGCCATAGCCCAGTACTTTTCGGAGGGGAGGTCGCCGCCGCCGGGGAGGTTGGGGACTAGGTTGGTGACGATGGGGCCCTGCTCCCCCCAGGGGCAGGGCGGGGACTTCTTCTTCTTGCCACGCTTGCGGCGCGTGGGCGCTTCCTGCTCCCACCACTGCTTGTGGTCCGGGTGGTTGTCCTCGTCGCTTACTTCGGTGTCGGAAGGGAAGCGGAAGGGGGAGGTCGCCATGGTCGCCGGAGTGTTTGGGGGCTAGGATCGGAGGAGGCAAAGGGACGGGCTCGAGGTTGAAGATGAGGGGCAAGACGAAATGAGGAGGCAAAGGCGTTTTTCCTATTTATTGAGGGCGGGGCGTGAAGGGCGGCGTGGGAATCCAGCAGCGTTGCGCTGACAAGGCGTATGCTATGCAGGGCAGCGTGATCAATGCGAAGAGAGAAAAAATAGCTAGGATGCGACGTAACCCTGACCGCCGCCCTTGCGCATGCATGCATTAATGCGAAAGAGAGAAAACGTCCAAGGTAGTTGTTCATTGGCGTGAAAATAAAAGGAAAATATAATTTGGCCTTGATTTACTTGATAATAAATGCAGGAATCTAGTACCAAGGTACTCGTTGCTTTTACACCGCATGCAACAAACTCGTTCGTTTTTACACACGCAAGAAAAATCGGTGGGAGTAATCAGAGGGATGTCAATTGGAGGGAATAGAGGGAGTATGAAACTAAGTTTATAATATTTTAGATTTGAATTTTTTTCTTATATACGTAGTCAAAGTTGATATTTTAGATTTATAAATATTGACTTTTGGTATGGCGCATGAACCAGATGGGAGTAAGTTTGACTGAAGAAAGTTGTTTGACTTACACTTATTTAATGGGGCAGCGTTGTTGCACGCAAAATAGCTAGACTGCGACGCTAGGGACAGCTGCATGCATGGTGCAGCCCGCCCCGTCCAGCGCCCTAGCATGCCACGCTCGGTCCAACGGTCAATGGAGTGTGTCACGCTGTACGTTATACTTATTACATATTTTAGATTTTGATATTTTTTCTTAGACTGGTCATAGTGACATGCATACTCCCTCTGTCCACGAATAAGTGTATGTTTGGCTTCAAAATTTGTCCACAAAAAGTGTACTTCTACCTTTTCAATGCACTTAGATGTGGTATCATGCATATGTTACTAGTCTAAGTTACTACTCCATAGTGCAAAATAACATAGATGTGGTATCATGCAAAGTCTCATTTATTACAATGAACCTGAGGGGAGTAAGTTTGACTGAAAAAAGTTGTTACACGTACACTTATTTAATGCGACGGAGGGAGTAAATACGCTGCAGCGCTGTTGCACGTAAAATAGCTAGATTGCGACGCTAGGGGCAGTTGCATGCATGATGCAGCCCGCCCCGCCTAGCGCCCTCGCATGCCACGCTCGGGCCAACGGTCAATGGAGTGTGCCACGCTCACATGCCACGCTGTTGCACGTAAAAACGATGAAGCCAATCAGATTCCAGAATCATCCATCCCACGGATCGCCAAGAGCTAGCCACGAAATCCTTCTAAGAGACGTCAACCAATCAGGTTGCAGAACAAGCCCTTCCACGGATCGCCCAGAGCCACCCGCGGAATCCTTCTAAAGAACGCGATCGGACGGCCACAGTGTCGCGCTAGGGTTAGATCTACGTTCCTCATTCGGCCTTAGGGTTAGTGGGGTTTAGGATGCAGTCAACGGGGTTTCACAAGTTTGACCAGACATTCAAATGTGGATAACTAATTCAAAAAAATCAAAAAAATACAAAACCTTTGCATGCTGTCATGTTATGTGACATAGTTGTGAGGAAAAATATCAAACTTGGTCTATTGATCATATTTCAAAAAACCCTTCACAAAATGACCTATCTCCTCCGAGGTTTTCTGGCTTTTGGGTCAAATTACCAATGATATGGCTAGAATCAAAGCATAGTTTGTGATAATATGCTCATATTTTGCATGCATGTCTATAATGGGATGACTAACAATGTTGTAGCACAAAGTTTTCCTTTTCGACACACAGAAAATCCATTTTCTATTTTCTGAGTGCCGAAAGAGGGGGGGATTTTTGAAGCAACCACCAAATTGAAGTTTCAAAATGGTAACATCCTATTTTTCAAAAATACTAGACCACCTAGCATGTACAATTTCCCAACTTGAGTATCTCAAACCTTTTATTCCATCCCTGGTGAAAAAGACAAATCCTGCTGAATCGGCTGGAAGTGGGTAAGATATGAACTACAGGTACATGATTTCATGCTGATGATTTTTTGTAAAAATCATTTTTAGGTTCACAACATGCTATTTCATCAGAGATCCAATGCTAGTTTTGTGAGCCTCAAATTTCTAGCTAAGAATATTTATGAAAACCCTTCAAGTTTGACCAGACATTCAAATGTGCATAACTAATTCAAAAAAATCAAAAAAATACAAAACCTTCGCATGGTGTCATGTTATGTGACATAGTTCTGAGGAAAAATATCAAACTTGGTTTTAGAAATGGTGAAAAAAAAACTTGCTTAGAAATGGGGTGGTTTACCCTAGCTTTGGAGCCCATTTCTACCCCATTTTGGGTGAGGGTGAGTTATACTTCACAAAAGGGATCAGGGAGAGGATGAGTTGTATTGTACATATGAGAAAAATGTTGGAAGCTCATACAAACATAGAAAAGTGACATAGCTACATTTGTTGAAATTCAAATTTACCATCATATTTGAATTTTGTCCAAATTATCAAAAAGTGACAAATTATTATAATAACAAATGTTTACAACAACAAGTGCCAAATTATTACAATAACAAATGTTTACAACAACAAGTGCTAAATTCAAAGTCTATTTCTTTTGGCTCTTCTTACCCCTCGTTTCTTCTCCTTCACAAGTTTCACACCACACAACAGGTTTATGCTCTTCTTTTTCTTACCATTACCATCTGGCCTCCCCACAGCACGTCCAAGAGTCTCCTTCACCTCCTGCACCTCCTCAACAACCTCATGATCATGATCTAGAGCCTCATCAACATGGTCACTTTGCACCAGAGCCTCAACAACATGGTCAGTTTGCACCAGAGCATCAACAACAGGTTCATTTTGCACCAGAGCCTCAACAACAGGCTCATTTTGCACTAGAGCCTCAACAACGGGCTCATTTTTCCCCTCATTTTGCACCAGAGCTTCCAAATCAGAAACGGTGTGCCCTAAAGCCTCAACAATTTGCACATCATCCTCCAAAACAAGTTCAGATTGCACCTCAAAGAAGACCAAACATGATCCGTTAGTTCTCTTCTTTCTTTGGCCATTGATTCGGCCCTTTTCATCGCCAAGATTCGTCAACAATAAGAGGTGGGCTTTTCTCCACGCTTCCTCCGAAAACAAGCAAGTTATGGGGAGAAAAATCATCAACAAGAAATGGGATAGATTTTGGATGAACATACTTTGGCTTTTCAAAGGTGTATACGCACTTGGTAGAGCCAGCTCGGTGTCCAAGTTCTTCTGTAGTTTGCATCTATTCTTGTTACCTTTTTGGGCCCTTTTGGCTTGGCATCTTTCTTTTCATCTTTCTTTCCTTCTTGTTGCTCCCACCTTTCTCAAACCAAGCCTTGAATCTACTCTGCTTGGGCACCAAATTTTTCTTTTCATCAAAGCAGGACACAAGGAGAACTGAATGTCCACTTTAGGCCACTGAGACTGATCTGTAAGTGATGGAATTGGTGTTCCATATGCAGCCTTGAATTTTGCTACAGAATAATACTCATGCAAATATGGGTGCATATTTAGCTTGTGTTTGGAGGCCAAGAAAAGTATGGCATGCTCACAAGGCTTCCTAGTGTGTTGCCACTCAAGGCAT
Source organism: Avena longiglumis (assembly GCA_030063025.1). NCBI lineage: Eukaryota > Viridiplantae > Streptophyta > Magnoliopsida > Poales > Poaceae > Avena > Avena longiglumis. The sequence goes on from CP125978.1 coordinate 47,516,198, forward strand.
GTGCATTCATGCAATTGAGTGTCAACAACATGCCTCCTACCAGTCTTTGTATCTCCGACTTCAGCACCCCACAATGAGGATTTCTAAACACGCAAATGTGCAAGATTTCTGCTCCTGTTGACCACCTGCTGCACAACATCAGGAAGCTTATATCCTTGAAGAACATCACCAAGCCTTCTTCTCAATTCCCACAACCTCATGATCATGATCCTGATCTGGTCAACCATGTCATGGACAGGCAAGTCTTTTAACCCCTTCACTTTGTTGTTGAAACTTTCTGCCAAATTATTGTTGATATGATCACATTTGATGGCAGTGTTAAAACCAGACCTCTACCATAAAAGAGAATGGTAGGTTTCCAACCATGTACAAAACTTGACCCTATCCTCCTCAGAGCATGCCGCCTTAATCTTCTCAAGGTGATATGAATGTGTGCACGCACGGTGTAAGATCTTGCTGCTGGCCACATGCGTCCAAAATCATCTCCTCTGAATTTTTTGATCAAATTCATCCACATATGGCCGAAGCACTCCCTCTGCTCAGCATGAGGGAAAACAATCTTCACTGCATTTTCTAAACCTTTACATGCATCGGTGTGCACTGCCAATGGAGAGACTGGCCCTATGCATCTTTTCAACTGCATCATGAACCATGTCCATGATGCCTCTGTCTCAGACTGAAACATGCTAATAGCTACAGGGAACATCCAATTGTTTCCATCTAAAGCATTCCATGCTGCTAGTTGACCATTACACTTTCCATTCAAGAAAGATGAGTCTATACTCAAATATGGACGGCACCCTGCTTTGAAGCCATCGATGCAAGGCTTTAAAGCCATGAAGAATTTAGAGAAGAAGACTTTCCCATCAGCTGTTACCTCAGTATCTATCTCCACAACCGCCAGTGACCTCTTCTCTACTGCTTTGAAGTTATAAAGCATTCAAATGTATTTGCCCAATTACCATATAGCTCTTTCATTGACCTTTGCTTTGCCTTCCACATCGTAGTATAATTCACTTAATGGGTAATCGCTTTTCCAAGTCTATTTTCGTCTCTTTGGTGTTGTTTGGTGTTGTGGCTAAAATGGGCTTGATCTTTTCTGCAACCCATAATTGTGATGTCATCTTTGTAACTATTTGAGAACTTGTAATGCAAGTATGAGGTTTTGGAATTTTATTCACTCTTATTGTCCTTCCATCAGGTTGGCGTCTAGCAGATATATACCACTTGCAAGGCTTGGCATCACCATCATAACCTATGCATTTTGCATAGAACTTCTTTTTATCAGTCCACATAGTCTTGGTAGAAAACTCACGTTTGACTGCATATGTCCTGAAACACATCCTGAATTCATCCATGCTTGGAAACAATCTCCCAACTTCAATAAATGGGTCCTCTTTGTCATAAACTGTTACTAGCTCATCATCATGTGCATCATCTACATGAACTGCAGCATTTTCCAACAACTCTAGATCTATATCTGCCTCTTCATCTTTTAAATGGTTGTCACCATCATTTGCAGCTTCATCCCTCTTCTTCTCCTTGTCTCTGTCATCTATAGGAATGCCAAAAAGCTTTGCCATTTCAATGTCATCTATTGGTGCAATGACCAAATCAGTCGGTCATGCATCTCAACCGAATTCAATCAACAGTTACAATCCTTTGTGCATTACCATCTGCAGCCTCCTTGTGCATTACCATCATCCTCCACCTTAACACTTCCAACTCGGTAAGTATAGGCATTACTTGCCTTTGTGCAGCCAATCATCCTCGACCATCTGAGCAGCCGACTTGAGGCCATATATCCAACCTCGAATCGGTTTCAGATCAATGAGCTCTGCTAAAACCGACAGCTTTTGCTTGTCCAACCGTTTCGCTCATCGATTTCATCAACTATCTGTTCCCCTGTCTCAACCCTAACATAGTCACATTTGCAATCATCAAATCGTAACAAAGAAACTTCTTGCTCTGGCCCCCAAACCACACTATCCCCAATTTTTTCCACCATTTTCCTCACCGCCTCCTCTCCCATGTTTATTAGCTCTTGGGGATCAACATGTTCTAATTCCACCTCCCGTTTAACAACCGTGTCTCTCTCAATGATCTGTGTGTTGCCATCAACTAAAACAGCCCTAGAGGGAAAGAAATTGATGCGAAATTCGAAGGTTTGACGCACAACATCGTCTCCCCTGTTTTTGGCGGGCACTGTGAGATAGCGGAAGCGAACAAAGAGCTCAACCTTAGAGAAATTAAGTGCAGAGATACGGGATATACCGATTAGAAGTCCCCTCTCCATGCTCCATATCGTTCCCCCTCGCCTGTTCAGACACCCTCGCCTCCAATCTAGCATCAATGGGCATGCTCGGATCTCGAATTGAGAAGAATGGAGAGGAATTAGCTTTCAAATGGCACTCACCACCTTCGCCGAACGAGCAGCGCGCCGCCTAAATTAATTGCCGTGCCGCCGCGGCGAGAACGATGGGTGGTCCACCGCCGTCGGAAGCTACTGATCGGTGTGGCGCGCTCGGTCGAAGCGGTTGGTTTGATCGCTTGACTGGCTGTCCCAACCAACCGGTTTGGCTTAACCCTAATCTTGGAACAAAGTTAAATGTGTCCTTACGACCGTTTTATGGCCCGTGTGGCCCTGGGATATTAGCTGCCTCACAACCGTCGCATGCGAGCTATTCTTTTCAACGATGTCGCTTTCCTTTCAATTCCACGTAAAGACGTCGCATAGGAGCTATAAGCCCAAAAAGCACAGTGCTAATCAGGCTCGTGATGTCGGTGTAACATGTCACAAATATTGTGCCTTCCTGCAAAAGCCCAGCTATCTTCTTCTTGCAAGATCACAACCATGATTTTTTTATCCCGTGTTAGCTACCGGAGAAAGGCTTACAACCTCTGGCTGCTTAGTGACGGGAAAAATTGTGCCCGTCACTAGTAAATGTTACCAGTGATAGGCATGCATGTCACTGATACAAAACTTAATGACGGTTGTATAAAAGTGACTGTCACTAGTATTTCTATAGAAAGGAAAAATTACTTAGTGATGGTCATGGTAACGTTATGATTGGTGATGGTCTCAAAACACTGCCCGTCACTAGAATTTTTCATGGGTACGGGCTAAAAGGGTAAATATTTTAGTGACGGACGTTTCTAAAGGCCCGTCACTAGTAACATGGACTTTTTTCTAGCCCATGTCATCTAGAACGGTGCCAACCGCTCGCCTCTGGGTCGGCCCACCTGCGCGCCTCCTCAGTTGGGACGGCCCGCCTGGTCGCACACTCCCCTTGCGTCTGCTCTCTCTGGGATGGGCTCCGGTGGTTGGTCGCTCTTGCTCAAGCTCGGTCGTTCAATTTTTTTGTACAGTTGTTTGGAATACAAATGAATTTGATATTGAGCATGTACAATTTCGAACATAGCATTTAAGTTTGATAGAACCCCTCTTATTTCATCTTGATTCACTCACAAAAGCGGTAGGTCTACAATTTCTACAAAACTAGAGTTGCCGAGAAATTCTTATTTTGGAGAAGTATGGACTGGTAGTCTATTCTTTTCTTTTTGAACGAGAATTGATAGATGAGATCAGAAGAGAGATGAAATACATGCATTATGTCATGCACTACGAGTATATCTATTGTATAAGATTACAACTATGGAGCAATTCTGAGGATTCGCAACAAAAAACATAAATTCTGTGCCCAGCCCATTACGCAAGACTTCTTAGGTTAACCTCCTCATCGTGTAATCCCACTCCTTTCCTCCCGAGACCTAGCCGCCTCCCTCCGCTCCCCTTGGGAGTCTCTCGGCTGTTGGCAAGCACTGCCGACCTCGCCAACACATCACTCATAAAACTCCTTCCATCTACCGCTCATGGTTTGACCCGGTGTTACCATTTTTTCTGGATTTTGTTCATCCTTGCAGACTCCTTCCATCTGCCGCTCATCGTTTGCAACCATTTTTTTAGCTTGTTTGGATTGGTTAGAAGCCAAGAGCAGTCGCTCACGTTTCTTTGTACCTCTCAATACTACAGCATGGATCAGATCACCAATACCATAAGTACTCTTTTCCCCCAATTCTTCTATGTGTAAAACATGACTTTGCTATGAAACTAGTCTAGATCTATCAGTAGCACTTTACCTTGTCCATCTAGATTAGAAAGTGAGAGAGGGAGAGATATGGATCGGAGAGGAGATGAACTACCTGCTCCCTGACTCGATAGGCACGAGCCAGAGGGGATGCCGGAACTGGTCCCGGAGCTGGAGCCGCCGTCATTGGCCATGGGGAATAGGGGTGCGAGAGTGTGGCGGCGGTGGTGCTTCCCGTCGGCGCAGCGCTAAGACTAGATCGGTAGGGCTTGTAGGTGGGGCGGCTAAGGCACGGCTAACCTCGTGAGGCGTGCTGCCGGCCCCCCACCTTCTTTATATAGCGCTGGCGACAGGGGCCCACCAACCAGATAGGGTTGGGCGCCCCCGATCAGGGCGCGGATAGGGGCGTGACCCGTTGGGCTCTGTCACGTTGAGATCAATCTAACATTCTCCCCCTTGATCTCGACTTTACTTTTAACTTTGTACTTTACTCGTTTCATCACAGATCGATACATAGAGCATGTTTCATCGTCTCAGCTCAATTGTCGATAGAATCAGACAGCCACTACATACTTTTCTATTTTGAAACAAATCCTGTTACTTTTGGGCCTCTGCAGTCCAGGAGTCATAGGCTTTCCATTAAACCCATGTCGGCTATGTGTTCCTTGAACACATTGGGTGGTAAGCCTTTCGTTAGCGGATCCGCAAGCATATCCTTTGTTCTTATATGCTTGAGTCTTATAGTTTGATCCTAGACTTTGTCCTTCACAACATAGTACTTTATATCTGTAGACTTTGTAGCATTACTCGACTTGTTGTTGTGAGCATAGAATACTGCGGGTTCGTTGTCACAGTACATCTTTAGTGGCCTCTTGCGATCAACCACTTTCAAGTCGGTAGAAATTTCTTTAACCATAACGCTTGTCCATGGCCTCATAACATGCTATAAATTCTGCATACATCGTAGATGATGCAACTATCATTGTTTGGCGCTTCTCCACGAAATAGCACCTCCTGCGAGAGTAAAGACATATCCTGTCGTGGACTTTCTGTCGTCTTTGTCTCCCGCAAAATCCGCGTCTGAATACCCTTTTATCTCTAGGGAATTAGATCTTTTATAAGTTAGCATGATGCCTTTTGTGCATTGCACATAACTCAAAGCTTTCTTTACCATCTTCCAGTTCTTTATGCCTGGATTCTCTTGATATCTACCAAGTACCCCGGTGATAAAAGCTAAGTCAGGGTGGGTGCACACTTGTGCATACTGTAAGCTTCCAACGGCCGAAGCATATGGTACTGACTTCATTTGATCGATCTCATATTGACTCTTTGGACATTAGGATTTCCCAAAACTATCACCCTTGTGTAGGGTTCGCAGCATAGAAAACAAAAAATTTCCTACGATGTGAACTATATACCAAGATCTATTTATACTAGATACAAACAACGGGCGGATGTATATCCGTAGAGAACATACCCTTGAAGACCGACAAAGTTTAACGAGTCCAAACTCGTGGTTGATGTAGACGATCTCTTGTCGATCTCAAGATCGAGAGGAAGTCCTAGCGTAAATCAGCGCATCCGTGCTTTCGCACACACGTTCGAACCGAGCAACCTCCGCCTCCTCGCTCCAGCGATGCAGCGGAAGCACAACTCTTTCTTGCGAATATCCACGGGAACATGTATCTCGCTAGTCCGAGACCATGGGGATAAATTCTAGAGGGGAGAGATCCTTCACGAGGAGGTGTGAGTGAGAAGTGAGAGGAGGGCTCCTTTTATAGGAGGAGGGGGAACCCCAAGGGGTGGCAGCGCATGGGGCTGCCCTTGCCCTCCCCTCTTCATGTGGACACTCCACTCACAAAACTCCTCAAATTCCTCCACTCAAAATCCCACTCAAAGATCCCATTAAATTTCCACCAAATTTAATGCAAACTCTCATTAAATAAAACTCTTTTATTTTATTCAGAATTTTGTCAATTACTTTAATGACATTCACAAATAACCCTTGCTAGAATTCTATTTCACATGCATAACCACTTTATGCAATTTCACCCAAAACTGTTTCGATTATCTAGTGAAATAAATTCCTGCTATTTATTCTTTCGCATGAAACTTTTGCTCCAATTGGATGTCGGTGTCTCTTAAGTGTGTCACCCTATGGTTCGTGAATAATGCGGACATGATCGAGACCCTCTCGATCAATAATCGAGCGGGATCCGAGACCCATACCGACTCCCACACATTCAACGATGACTTTCTTGTGATCGCGGAACCTTTACGCTAGTATCTTAATCCCTTTGTCTCACGATATATTACATGTCCGAGATTCGATCATCGGTATCTCCATACCTAGTTTGATCTCGTTGCCGACATGCACTCTTTTCTCGTTCCTGTGATCTAACATTCTAGTGATCAAATCACTTGCTTGCAAGCTAATCAATGTGATATCACCGAGAGGGCCCAGAGTATATCTATCCGTCATCGGGATGAACAAATTCCACTCTCGATCCATGAGCCTCAACATAACACTTTATTAGTTCTGAACCCATCTTTATAATCACCTGTTACGGTGACGCTTGATGTTATCAAGAAACTCTTCGGTGTTAGTGATTGACATGATCTCATGGTCTAAGGATTAGGATCACCGTAAGTTGTTATAGCAATATAAACTCAATGACTTTGATCGTAATGCTATACTTCGGATGAATGTTCATCACATCATTACACTAATGTTGTGATCCGTTATTAACAACATCCAATGTCCATGATCGGAAACCTTGATCATCTTGTTAATCAACGAGCTAGTTTATGAGAGAGGCTTAACTAGGAACTTTCTGTTTGTTTATTAAACACACATGTATTAACGCTTCCTTATTAATACAATTATAGCATGCAAAATAAACATCTATCATATACTTGGAATACACATAATAAACAATTTATTATTGCCTCGGGGCATATTCCTTGATCTCCCACTTGCACTAGAGACAATAATCTAGTTACATAGTGATATATCTAACACCCATTGAGTTCGTGTTGATCATCTTTGCTCTAGGGAGAGTTTTAGTCAACGGATCTGCTACATTGAGATTCGTACTTTTTAAATCTTTATATCTCCATCCTTGACATGCTCATGGATGGAGTGAAACCGCGCTTAATATGCTTGGAATGCTTATGAGACCTTGGCTCTTTGGCATTGGCAATGGCACCATTGTTGTCACAATAGATCACCATTGGGTCCAACGCTTGCCACAACTCCTAGTTCGGATATGAACTCCTTCATCCAAAGCGCTTCGAGCCGCTCAAGCAAAGCAACATATTCGCCTCCGTTGTTGATCCCGCTACCACAGGTTGTTTGGAGCTCCTCCAACTAACTCCGCCATTCATGAGAAATACGTATCCGGTTGAGACTTAGAGTCATCCGGATCGGTGTCAAAGCTAGCGTCGACATAACACTTAGCGACGAGCTCTTCTTCACCTCCAGATACAAGAAACATATCCTTAGTTCTTCGTAAGTACTTAAGGATATTCTTGACCGCTATCCATGTTCAACACGATCCGATTGGTACCTACTAGTCAAACTAATAGCGTGTGCCACATCCGGTCTTGTACATAGCATGGCGTACATTATAGAGCCTATGGTCTGAAGCATAGGGACTTTGTCCATTATCTCTTTCTTCTTCCAAGCCGGGACTTTGAGTCTTACTCAATGTCTTGCCTTGCAACATAGGTAAGAACCCCTTCTTACTTCCGTCCATTTTAAACTTCTTTAAAATCTTATCAAGGTATGTACTTATGATAGCCCTATTAGGCGTCTAGATCTATCTCTATAGATCTTTATGCCTAATATGTATGACGCTCACCTAGGTCCTTCATTGAAAATTTGTCGTTTAGATAACTTTTAACACTGTTTAAAGTTCTATATCATTCGATCAATAATATGTCATCCACATATAATATCGTAAATGCCACATTGCTCCCACTCACTTTCTTGTAAATACAAGCTTCTCCATAAGTTTGGACAAATCCAAACTCTTTGATCACCTCATCAAAGCGGAGATTCCAACCGTGATGCTTGCTTCAATCCATAGATGGATCGCTGAAGCTTGCACACCTTGTTAGCATCCTTAGGATCGACAAAACCCTTTGGTTGTATCATATACAACTCTTTTCAATATTACCATTGAGAAACGCGGTTTTGACATCCATCGCCATATTTCATAATCGAAATATGCAGCAATTGCTAACATAATCCTAATCGACTTTAGCATCGCTACGGAGAGAAAGTCTCATCGTAGTCAACTCCTTGAATTTGTCGAAACCCCTTTGCGACAAGTCGAGCTTTATAGATGGTCACATTACCATCATCGCTTTTCCTTTTGAAAATCCATTTGTTCTCTCGACCTTTCGGTGTGAGGTAATTCCACCAAGTTCCAAACTTGATTTTCATACATGGATTCCATCTCGGTTCATGGCTTCTAACCATTTGTTGGAATCGGGCTCATCATCGCTTCTTCATACGTCGCAGGTCATTATTTTCATCAACCATGAAATTTATGACAGGATTTCCGTGACTTCGGGAGCTGCGCGTCTGTTTGACTGCGAGGTTCGGTACTCTCTTCGGAGTTTCATGATCATTATCATTAGTTCCCTCTTCAGCAGGTGGAGCCAACTCGGAACGACTTCCGTATTGCGCTACTCGCCATACTTTGAAGAGAAGGTTCCACAACCTCTTCGAGTTCTACCTTCGACTACTCACACCTTTCGCGAAACTCTTTCTCTAGAAAGGATCCATTCTTAACAAAACCTTGCCCTCGGATGCGTGATAGAAGGAATACCCAATAGTTTCTTTAGGGTATCCTATGAAGACGCATTTTCCGCTTTGGGTTCGAGTTTATCCGATTGAAGTTTCTTCACATAAACATCGCAACCCCAAACTTTAAGAAATGATGACTTAGGTTTGTTTCCAAACCACAATTCATCTGTGTCTTTTCAACGGATTTAGATGGTGCCCGATTTAAAGTGAATGCAGCGGTTTCTAGTGCATAACCCCAAAAGACAATGGCAAGTCCGTGAGACATCATAGATCGAACCATATCTAATAAATACGATTACGACGTTCGACACACCATTTCATTGTGGTGTTCGGCAGGTGTGAGTTGTGAAACAATTCCACACTCTTTCATGTGAGTGCTAAACTCGTAACTTAGATACTCACCTCCACGGTCGCATCAGAAATTTGATCTTTCTATTACGATGATTTTCCACTTCATTCTGAAATTCCTTGAACTTTTCAAAGGTTTCAAACTTGTGTTTCATCAAGTAGATATAACCGTATCTACTCAAATCATCCGTGAAAGTAACAAAATAACGATATCCACCTCGCGCCGACACACTCATTGGACCACATACATCAGAATGTATAATTTCCAATAAATCGCCGCCTGCTCCATTGAACCGAAAAGGCGTTCTAGTCATCTTGCCCATAAGGCATGGCTCACATGTATCAAATGATTCATAATCAAGTGATTCCAAAAGTCCATCGAATGGAGCTTCTTCATGTTTAATGCCAATATGACCTAGACGGCGATGCCACATATATGCGGATATATCATCATTAAGTTTAATCCTTTTAGCATCAACATTATGAATATGTGTAACATTATCATCGAGATCCAACGAAATAAACCATTCAACATTGGTGCATGACCATAAAAGATTTCATTCATATAAATGGAACAACCATTGTTCTCGATTTGAATGAATAACCACTTTGCATTAAACATGATCCGGATACAATGTTCATGCTCGGTCAGCACCAAATAACGATTATTTAAGTTTATGACTAATCCCGACGGTAAGTGGAGAGGTAGCGTTCGACGGCGATCACATCAACGTTTGATCCATTGCCGACACGCATCTTGACCTCACCCTTGCTAGCGGTCACATTGCCGCAGCCCGATTCGAGTTACAAATATTAGCAACCGAACGTATCAAATACCTGTGCTCTTTGCGAGCACTAGTCAAGTACACATCAATAACATGTATATCATATATACCTTTGTTTGCCTTCGGCCTTCTTATGCGCAGATACTTGGGCGAGGCGCTTCCGATGTGGTCCCCTTACAATAGTAGCACTTCGGTATCGACTTAGGTCCAACTCGGTTTTTTCGGTAGCGCAAGGCTTGCCGCCCTTACTTCCTTCCGCTTTCCTTCTTGTCTTTCTTGAAACCAGTGTTCCTATTGATCATCAACACTTGATGTTCCTTTTGATCTCCACTTCGGTTTTAAGCATTGATGAAGCTCGGGAGAGACTTCTTCATGCCTTGCATATTATAGTTCATCAGCTCTTATAGCTAGGTGGCGAGACTGCAGAACACGATGGATGCCTAAGTCAATGGGAATCGTTATTCCCAAGGACACAAGCTTATCGGCGTAACCGACATCTTGAGTACATGCTCACTAACGGAGCTGTGCTCTTCCATCATGCAGCTAAAGAACTTTTCTGAAGCATTGTAGCTCTCACAGAAACATGTGTGTCGAAAATCATTTTGAACTCACCCATTGTATCAAATGCATTGCCGTTTTCGAAACGCTTTCGAAGTTCCGGCTCTAGCCCATACAATATGCCGCAATGAACTAAGTTGTGGTCCTCGACGAGTCGATAGACATTCTTCTCCTCGTCGGGGCATCGTCAACAAAGGTGGGGGCCTAACGGCGCTTCTAGCACATATTGCTTTTGTGCAGAGAGGAGAATCCTCAAATTCATGGCCCATTCAAGAAAGTTGCTACCGTTCGTTGCTAGTTTCTCTTTCTCCATGAACGCATTGAAATTAAAAGCGGTGGTGCCATCTACAATGAATTTGTAAAGTTTAGACTAAGTGTATGATAGATTGAGTTCAACTAATCTATATTACGAATGAACTCCCACTCAAAGCGACATCCTCGTGTCCTTTTGGTGATTACATGAACCAAATCCACTACACCAAGTCCGATCATCACGTGAGTCGGTATAGCTTCAAAGGCGAGCATCAAGTGGGCATCATATCAACTATATGACTCATGCTTAATCTTTAGGTCTGTGTTCCGAGGCCATGTCCGACATGCTAGGCTCGCCAAGTTAGAACCTTAGTATTTATGTGTAACTGTTTTACACCAAGTATGGTCGGATCCAAGTACACCCGATCATCACGTGATGTCTTGGAGCGACGAAAACATAATCGGTGCATACTAAAGGAAGAACACATTCTTATCTTGATATTTAAATGAGGGATCATCTTATTATGCTTAACAAAGCGCTAAACAAGCAATATAAGATGCAATCAAACATCATATGTTTATTAGTGAAATTATATGGTTCCCGCAGATGATCTCTATCATGTGCATCGTGGTATGATCACTATCATACCTATATGTGTAAATCCACGGTCTATGGATTTTACCGCTATGTGTGTTGTAAGAGTATCATCTCATACTTCTACTTACAACACTACCATATCATAACACTAGCCCAAAGAACAATCTAAACTAGACGCCTCTAATTTATCCATTGCAAGTTTTACGTGGCTTAGGGCTTTCGAGATAGAACCGTTCTTACCTACGAACATGAACCACAACGAGGATAATCAAATTGTTGAAAACTTCGCTTGCAAAATAGATATTGACTATAGTAGGAGAGATGACACCGCTAGCCACTTATGCAAACTAGTTGCATGTCAAGCGTGGAACAGGTCTCATGTGCGAGGACATGTAAAATTTGTCCGGCCGCTTCATCCCACTATGCCACCAATATCCAAAATCACAAGAAAGGAGCAACAACATGATCATCATCGCCCACATACTCATATGTGTACTACCCGTAAAGTATCTACGCATAGATCCGCTCACGATACCCTTGTAGGGTTCGCAAGATAGAAAACAAAAATTTTCCTACGATGTGAACTATATACCAAGATCTATTTATACTAGATACAAACAACGGGCGGATGTATATCCGAGAGAACATACCCTTGAAGACCGACAAAGTTTAACGAGTCCAAACTCGTGGTTGATGTAGACGATCTCTTGCCGATCTCAAGATCGAGAGGAAGTCCTAGCGCCAAATCAGCAGATCCGTGCTCGCACACACGCTCGAGGCACCGAGCAACCTCCGCCTCGATCCAGCGATGCAGCGGAAGCACAACTCTTTCTTGCCGAATAGCCACCGGAACATGTATCTCGCTAGTCCGAGACCATGGGGATAAATTCTAGAGGGGAGAGAGATCCTTCACGAGGAGGTGTGAGTGAGAAGTGAGGAGGGCCTTTATAGGAGGAGGGGAACCCCAAGGGGTGGCGGCGCATGGGGCTGCCCCTCCCTCTTCATGTGGGTGGACACTCCACTCACAAAACACCTCCAAATTCCTCCACTCAAAATCCCACTCAAAGATCCCATTAAATTTCCACCAAATTTAATGCAAACTCTCATTAAATAAAACTTTTATTTTATTCAGAATTTTGTCAATTACTTTAATGACAAACATTCACAATAACCCCTTGCTAGAATTCTATTTCACATGCATAACCACTTTATGCAATTTCACCAAAACCTGCTTTGTATCTAGTGAAATAAATTCGCGCTTGTTTATTCTTTCGCATGAAACTTTTGCTCCAATTGGATGTCGGTGTCTTAAGTGTGTCACCCTACGGTTCGTGAATAATGCGGACATGATCGAGACCCTCTCGATCAATAATCGGGATCCGAGACCCATCGACTCCCACACATTCAACGATGACTTTCTTGTGATCGCGGAACCTTTACGCTAGTATCTTAATCCCTTTGTCTCACGATATATTACATGTCCGAGATTCGATCATCGGTATCTCCATACCTAGTTTGATCTCGCTGACATGCACTCTTTTCTCGTTCCGTGATAAAACATTCTAGTGATCAAATCACTTGCTTGCAAGCTAATCAATGTGATATCACCGAGAGGGCCCAGAGTATATCTATCCGTCATCAGGATGAACAAATTCCACTCTCGATCCATGAGCCTCAACATAACACTTTATTAGTTCTGAATCCATCTTTATAATCACCGTTACACGGTGTGACGTTTGATGTTATCAAGAAACTCTTCCGGTGTTAGTGATTGACATGATCTCATGGTCTAAGGATTAGGATCACTTCGTAAGTTGTTATAGCAATATAAACTCAATGACTTTGATCGTAATGCTATACTTCGAATGAATGTTCATCACATCATTACACTAATGTTGTGATCCCGTTATTAACAACATCCAATGTCCATGATCAGGAAACCTTGATCATCTTGTTAATCAACGAGCTAGTTTATGAGAGAGGCTTAACTAGGAACTTTCTGTTTGTTTATTAAACACACATGTATTAACGTTTCCTTATTAATACAATTATAGCATGCAAAATAAACATCTATCATATACTTGGAATACACATAATAAACAATTTATTATTGCCTCTCAGGGCATATTCCCTTCACCTTGACTATGGGAGCAGGTGTTGCATTACTCGCATGCATATTGTATTTTTTTTTAAATCTTTTCACAATACGCTTTCTGTGACAGTCCTAACACTCCATTCTTTCTATCTCGGTGAATTTCTATGCCCAAAACATAAGAAGCTTCACCAAGGTATTTCATGTCAAAATTTGAAGACAATAACTTATTTGTTTCTAGTAGTAAACTGACATCACTGCTAGCAAGCAAGATGTCATCCACATACAGAATTAGGAAAATATATTTCCCACTTTTGAACTTTGCATAAATGCAGTTGTCCTCAACATTCTCTTTGAATCCAAATATTTTAATTGTATCATTGAACTTTAAATATCACTGCCTAGAGGCTTGATTTAACCCATAAATGGATTTATTTAGGCGGCATCTCATATGTTCCTTCCCCTCCATGAAAAAACCCTTGGGTTGTTTCATGTAAACATTTTCTTCTAAATCTCCATTTAGAAATGCCATCTTAACATCTATTTGATGTAACTCTAAATCAAAATGTGCAACTAGTGCCATTATGATTCTGAATGAGTACTTACATGAGACCGGAGAAAAAGTCTTATTGTAATCACGCCTTCTTTGCGTAAAGCCTTTTGCCACAAGTCTAGCTTTGTACCTTTCTACATTCCCATTGGAGTTATACTTGTTTGTAGACCCATTTGCATCCTTGGTTTGGCTCCTTTAGAATTTCCTCTAAGTCCCAAACATTGTTGGAACTCATTGATTTCATTTCATCTTCCATTGCCTCCACCCACTTGGCTGAGTGAGGGCTTCTCATGGCTTCTTCATATGAGGTAGGATCGCCTCCATATGAACTGCTTTGATTGTAGACTTTGTAAATTTCTTTGGAAATGGTTGGTCTTTGTTCTCTTTTAGACCTTCTGAGTTCATCAGACTCTTGCTCATTCGTGCCTCGTTCGCACATTTACAAGATGCTGTTGCTCCCTTCGTGCTCAACAAGGTTGTGGCTCTGATGGATGTGTTCAACTTTCGCCCATTGTTATCACGTGTGGAGTCACAACAGGTGCTGGCACCACAACCTCAGGGGTTATAGATGTTGGCACAACAGGTAGCGAAAAAATGGCTCCTAAGTCATTGGATTAGGTGCATGCACCCTCTTCTCCTCAAGATCAATTTCCCGAGCTACCGTGCTCCCCTCATCAATTCGCCCTCCAAGAAGACCGCATGTCTCGTTTCTACAAACTTTGTATATCCGGACAAGAGAAACGATAGCCTTTTGATTTATCTGGATAGCCAATGAAGTGGCAAGATACTGTTTTGGGGTCTAACTTTGCAATGTTTGGATTAAAAACTTTTGCCTCGGCTGGGATCCCCCAGACCCTCAAGTGGTGCAGAGAGGGAACTCTGCCTATCCACAATTCATACGGCGTTTTGGGCACTGACTTACTTGGTACTCTGTTGAGAATGTGAATGGCGGTTTTAAGCGCCTCCATCCACAATCCCAATGGGAGGGTGGAATAGCTCATCATGTTTCGCACCATATCCATAAGGGTACGGTTACGCCTTTCAGCTATTCCGTTTTGCTGAGGTTCGCCCTGAAGGGAATATGCCCGAGAGGCAATAATAAAGTGGTTATTATCGTATTCCTTGTTTATGATAAATGTTTATTTTACATGCTATAATTGTATCAATACGGAAACGTTAATACATGTGTGTTTAATAAACAAAAAGGAAGTTCCTAGTTATGCCTCTCTCATAAACTAGCTCGTTGATTAACAAGATGATCAAGGTTTCCTGATCATGGACATTGGATGTTGTTAATAACGGGATCACAACATTAGTGTAATGGTGTGATGAACATTCATCCGAAGTATAGCATTACGATCAAAGTCATTGAGTTTATATTGCTATAACAACTTACGAAGTGATCCTAATCCTTAGACCATGAGATCATGTCAATCACTAACACGGAAGAGTTTCTTGATAACATCAAACGTCACACCGTAATGTGGTGATTATAAAGATGGGTTCAGAACTAATAAAGTGTTATGTTGAGGCCCATGGATCGAGAGTGGAATTTGTTCATCCCGATGACGGATAGATATACTCTGGGCCCTCTAGGTGATATCACATTGGTTAGCTTGCAAGCAAGTGATTTGATCACTAGAATGTTATATCACGGGAACGAGAAAAGAGTGCATGTCAGTAACGAGATCAAACTAGGTATGGAGATACCGATGATCGAATCTCGGACATGTAATATATCGCAAAACAAAAGGATTAAGATACTAGCGTAAGAGGTTCTGACGATCACAAGAAAGTCATCGTTGAATGTGTGGGAGTCAGTATGGGTCTCCAGATCCCGCTTCTGATTATTGATCCGAGAGGGGTCTCGATCATGTCCGCATTATTCGCGAACCGTAGGGTGACACACTTAAGAGACACCGACATCCATTTGGAGCAAAAATTTCATGCCGAAAAGAATAACAATCGCAGGAATTTATTTCACTAGATACTGAAATGGGTTTTCGGGTGAAATTGCATAAAGTGGTTATGCATGTGAAATAGAATTCTAGCAAGGGGTTATTTGTGAATGTTTGTCATTAAAGTAATTGACAAAATTCTGAATAAAATAAAAGGAGTTTTATTTAATGAGAGCTTGCATTAAATTTGGTGGAAATTTAATGGGAATTTGAGTGGGTTTTTTAGTGGAGGGAATTGAAAGGCATTTGAGTGAGTGGAGTGTGCACCCACATGAATGTGGAAGAGGTGGGGGCAGCCCCATGGCTGGGCGCATGGCCCCTTGGGTGCCCCCCTCTCCCTATAAAAGGAGCCCCCTCCCTCTCTCTCACTCACACCTCCTCGTGAAGGATCTCTCTCCCCCTCTAGAATTTATCCCCCATGGTCTCGGACTAGCGAGATACATGTTCCCGGTGGCTTTTCGACAAGAAAGAGTTGTGCTTCCGCATCACCGAGCGAGGCGGAGGTTGCTCGGTGCCTCGAACGTGTGCGAGCACGGATGCGCTCATTGCTTTTTGCGGCGCTAGGACTTCCTCTCGATCTTGAGATCGAAGAGATCGTACATCAACCACGTTGAACTCGTTAAGCTTTGTCGGTCTTCAAGGGTATGTTCTCTACGGATATACATCCGCCCGTTGTTTGTATCTAATAGATAGATCTTGGTACATAGTTCACATCGTAGGAATTTTTTTGTTTTCTATGTTGCGAACCCTACACGCTCGGCATAGAATACTGTGCGACTATTCCATTTTCCTGTAGGAACCTTGCAAAGGGTCCTGGTACTTGACCATATGGAGTATACCGACCATGGTACTCCCCCCATGGTCGGACCGAACTATCTTAATTCTTTTATCGTGCTGATTTTCTACTTCAGCTTTGAAAATTTTAAATTTATTCAATGCTTCAGATCTTTCTTTAATTGGATAAATGTAACCATACCGGGAGTGATCATCCGTGAATGTTTTGAATGAATCATATCCATCCACACTTTTCACCGGAAACGGTCCACAAATATCAGTGTGGATTATTTCTAGTGTAGCTATACTTCGGTTTGCACCCTTTTTAATTTGCTTTACATACTTTCCTTTGATGCAATCTATGCATTGCTCGATGTCTGAGAACTCTAACGGAGGAAGAATGTCATTTTTAACGAGGCTTTCTATTCTTCCCCTCGAAATATGGCCTAATCTGCAGTGCCATAACTTCGATGAGTCAAGAGTTCGCTTTCTTTTCTTTTGTTCTTTGTTCGACAAGGGAACTTGTTCATTCACATCACACACAGAAAAAACTTTCTCATGCAAAGATAATAAATAAAGCTTGTCATGTAGTGAAGCAACACCCACACAAGTATCTTTCAACCAAATGGCACATTTGCCATGTCCAAAATAACACTCATACATGTCTTTGTCCAAGCATGACACACTTATTAAATTTCTATGAATGGAAGGAACAAATAAAACATCCTTAAGCAAAAGAGTAAAACCATCAGCCAACTCCAGAGGAATGTCGCCAACATCCTCCACTTCTGCTTAAATCCCATTCGCCACTTCAATGAGTCTTTCTCTTTTTGGAAAAATCCTTATCGAATGGAACCCCTGTAAAGAGTTGGCAACATGAATAGTTGCACCAGAGTCAATCCACCAAGTAGATTTAGAAAAAACTTTTCATACAAGGATTCATTTACAAAAGATACTATGTATTTACTGTTTTTCGCCATTATGGACTTTAGCCATATTGGCCAATCCTTTTTGTAGTGGCCAACCTTTTTGCAATGGTGGCACTGGTTTTTGTCCCCAGGGGTATACCGACATCGATCTTTGGTCAGAGGGGCCTTGCCATGTGGCTTGGAAGGTGATCCACCATGGTTACTGTTGGTGAAGTTCCTCTTCCTATTGTCCTTCACGTAGTTCAAGGAACCATCGTGAATGGACTTAAGCATTTCTTCCTCTTGAGAACACATCCCTATGGTCTTTTCAATGTCCTACTTTTCAGGGGACATGTTATAGTTGATGATGAAGTTCTCGAACAGTTGGGGAAGAGAGGCCATGACAAGATGCACCAGAAGAACAGGCTTGAGCTCGAGGTCCGCATCCATGGGCTTTAACTTAGCCGCCATGTTGGACATCCTCAAGATGTGATATCTAATGCCATGTGGTCCTCCCGTATACTTTTCTGTTTTAGCAGCTGGGTTGCATACATCTTTGAAGAGCCAGTAAGCTGGATCTTTATCTTTACAAGGTACTCACCAGCAGAGGCACACTCTTCAATTGATCCCACTATTGCGTTCTCAATTGTGTTCTTGACAAAAGCCAAGCACTTCTTGTTTGCATTGACCTACTTTTGGTTATCTATTGAGTAGGCCAGCTCCAAAGGAGCATGGTCTCTCTTTATCTTTTCGAATGAAGCACTTTCCTCAGTATCACCCCTCACTGGGTCCACAAGCTTGAGGCTGTTGGTATCAACAACCCACCCACCTCGGCATAAAAGGCAGTCAATCTTTTTCCTCCATTCTGAATAGTTATCCCCTCTGAGCAGTGGGATATCCTTCAGACAGCTCATGAGGTTGAGACCTCCTAAAAACCACAAAAGATGTAAGATAACCAAAAACAACTGTATGCATTAATCCAACGTTGGTATAAATTAAGCATGCAATTGTTTACGCCATTTAAAATTATATCACCGTTGGGTAAAGATAAAATTAAATGCACCTTTAATACATAATGAGAGGGATCATGATCATGTTTATTAATAACATTGGTCAATTAATAACATGTGGCATAATCATCTTTAATTACTTTGTCACATCTTTTAAAACAAAATTTAAACACACTTTATTGCATTCAAGCAATTTAAAGCAACTATATGCAGCGGAAACAATTATTACACTATTCATAAACTTTAGACTTTATAGAAAAAAAATTTTGTCACTATTGCATTCTCTAGACAAATATTCTCTAAAATAAAATGACTAGAGAAATCTGTACAAAATTCTATCAAAAAACTGATAAAAGAAACATCAAAAACAGCTTCTGAAATTGAAAAACAGAAACTATTGCACTTTGCGACCTATTGGGCCTTTTTCAGAGGCAAGAAGCGCCCAGAGCACCGCTGCTGCTGCGCTATCTCGCCATCAGGCGCCAGGCCAGCCCGCCGGCCTCGCCAGCGCCAGCTTCAGTCGCCGCCACAGTAGAAAGACGCTCATTACTCACTGGCGGCCTAGCATAGCCCGCCAGCCAGCCCACTTGACCGCCAGCGTCGCCTTGATCGCAGCCGTCCAACGCCTGCCGCCCTAGATCGTGCGGCTGAGCGCACATCTCGCCGCAACAAAACAGCCCCCCGAAACCTAGCCCCATTTGCCCCGACACCCCCTCTCCATCTCTGTCTCGGGTGGCTCATGGCGAGGCGAGGCCGCCCACGGCAACGGTGGCAGCCCCTTCTCTCTCTCTCTGCCGCCCTTTTTCTTCCGAGGAGGGTGGCTCTCATCTACAAGAAGTGGCGCCGCCCGCTGGGCAGTCTCAGGAGGCGGCGCCTCAGCCGTGGCCGCCCTCCCGTCCAAAGCGAGCACCCCGCCCTTTCTTCCCATCTGTCCTAACCAAGATCCCGTCGCCTTGCTGGGAGACAGAGGGATTGGTGGATGAAGATTCGGTGCCTCGCCCCTTGCTTGGGTGCGCCCACCCGTGGGCGCATGACCATCAAGCCTTGAGGGCGGCACTTTGCCATGTGGCGGTGGTTCTTTTCCCCTCCCTTTTTTTCTTTGGGGTTTCTTTGGGGATTTGTTTGTGGGATCTGGGTGTTTTCTCTTGGATCTATGGGAAGAAATGCTCGAGACGATCTAGGGTTAGGGTTAGGGTTTGCCTTTTAGGATTTTGGATTTGGGATTTCTTTGCCCGAAGGTGTCCTTCTTCCTATGCCTCGGCTTGCCGTCGCATAGGTATCGAGACGGGCGCGGCCAGAGGCAGGCGCACTTTAGATCTAGCTTGATTCTTTTATTTTGCACCGAAAGATCTAGCAACTAGTGCTCTGATACCAATGTAAAACATGACTTTGCTATGAAACTAGTCTAGATCTATCAGTAGCACTTTACCTTGTCCATCTAGATTAGAAAGTGAGAGAGGGAGAGAGATGGATCAGAGAGGAGATGAACTACCTGCTCCCTGACTCGATAGGCACGAGCCAGAGGGGATGCCGGAACTGGTCCCGGAGGTGGAGCCGCCATCATTGGTCATGGGGAATAGGGTGCGAGTGTGGCGGTGGTGCTTCCCATCGCGCAGCTAAGCCTAGATCGGTAGGGCTTGTAGGTAGGGCGTCTAGGCACGACTAACCTCGTGAGGCGTGCCCCCACACACACACACACACACACACACCTCCTTTATATAGAGGCGATAGGCCCACCAACCAGATAGGTTGGGCGCCGATCGTAAGCTGGATAGCGTGACGGGCCGTTGGGCTCTGTCACGTTGAGATCAATCTAACACTATGCACTTGTAGATTGCAAAAGACAGATATTTTTTTATATCATTGTTTGCGTAGATCAATGAGTCAGATCGGGTATTTAATCATTTTGACTTTTCTTTAGATCAATGACGCATGAAACTTCGGGAACAGGTCATAGTTTGCATCAAGAGAAACAGTCACATTAGTTCGATACATACAAAAATATGTTCCGAGATTGAGTATTGACTTTTTGAAAATTCAGCTTTATGTTTATTAAGTTTCATTGACTTTTTGGTATGTAATTATCTCAATCTAATAAACAACTATTTAATTATTTTTTGTATGATAATTTCATATATATATTTCAGTGGTTCACTTAGTGGGCTAGCTAGAAATAAATCAATACACATCGTATTTACAGGTCCAGCAATGAGCAGTACAGGAGCAAGTACCATACAGACTAGTCAGCGACGTTGGTGTAGGCCTTGTTGGCAGACGCCGCCCTAGCAGCAGGGCCGGCTCTGGCCCATGGCAACCTTGTGCCATGGCCAAGAGCCCATGCTGGCAGGGGGCCATAATTTGTCTAAACAATACACCCTAGGCATCTCTGAAAAAAATATTTAGCCCAAGAAGCCTGTCCCAGCGGAGACGGACAACTCGTAGGCAAAGTGCAAACGCGATTGACGCCCGTTGCCTCTTGGACTCCTTCGTCGGTTTCCAATCGATCTGATCCCTGTCTCCTCATTGGCAGATCGGCAATTCGGCAGATGGCAATTTCATGAAGATCCGATGACCTGACGTCCGACCTGAAGCTATCCTGCTCGCGTGCGGCCACGCGCGGTACCGATGCGCCCTTTCCCCTTGCTCGCCCGCTGACTCTTGAGAAGCTGTACCGCGTGTGTGCGGTGTCCGGCTGTATATCCTGAGAAGCTGTATCTGGTATATCCTAATCACTAATCACTCAATCTCCTCTCTATTTGTTGCAATCGCTAGGTTAGCTAGCTAGCTTCAATTAGTTTGGCTTCACATCCATTTGTTGGATAAAAAGCTTGCTAGTTTGATTAATAAAGTGTTTGGGTTTTATCTTTAACTTTTTATGTAATGTATTTTAGGTGACACGGTCGTCTAAACATAAGTATGGCACTGCGAAAAATAATAAAAGAATCGGGAGTTTGAACTTATTGAATCACAAAAAGGTGTTTTAAGAAGGCATTTTCCGGTATCAAGTAGTGTTGATGCCAATGATAATATTAATATTTTTCTCTAAAAACTTGGTCAAACTTTACATAGTTTGACTTCTGAAAAAAAAACTTAAGTTCTGGGACGGAGGTAGTATGTTACAAGATAGATTGAATGGCTTGGCTACATGTTGTATTGAGAAAGATATATTAGATAAAATTGATCTTAGGATTGTACTCAATGATTTAATGCCCGAAGAAGCTTTTTTGTGAAGCATTATTGTCACTAGACGCATTGAAATTATTTTCTTTTTATTTGAGATAATCAAAGTAGTAGCAATACTTCTTGTCTACTTGTTATATTTCGAAATTAAGAATGTGTGATTGGATTTAAACTGTTAATAGCTTGCATGTGAAATAGATACATATTTATCTGTATTTTTAGATATGTCTATATATATTAGCTTAGGGCCCATATGCTTAAACCTTGCACAAGGGCCATGTAAAACATAGAGCCGGCCCTGCCTAGCAGGTCCAATACTGGAAAGGAAGGAGGTCCATTATTTGATAGAATTTGATGGCAGGTTTTCCACAGTACCATACTTGTATAGCAATACTA
This sequence comes from Avena longiglumis, assembly GCA_030063025.1. NCBI lineage: Eukaryota > Viridiplantae > Streptophyta > Magnoliopsida > Poales > Poaceae > Avena > Avena longiglumis. Next base: position 47,538,514 of record CP125978.1, read on the forward strand.
GAACTACAGTGGAGCCGTGCCCAGTTATACTGTGTGGGACTGTTTCTCTTGATGCAAAGTGCAGTCGATCAATACACTCTGATTTATGTAAGGTTACTGATTTTGTGCTACTTCTATTATGTCATACACTATATGTGTGATGGCACAACCAGCAGCAGTACTAGCGGAAGGTATTAATTCCTCCCGTTTTGGCGAGTTATATGAAGCCTAAAAATGTATCTTCGCATGCAATGTTTCAAAATGACTAACTAGTACATTGGCGCAAGTGTCCAATTTCTGAATGAGTGTTATATTACCAAATAAGTGTTGCATTTTCCGTCCCATGCAGATGAATGTTGAAAACCTCAATTTGGGTGGTGCCGCGCCTGAGCTATGATCTGAACTGGTATGTTGGATGCCTTCCGCTGCTGGTCAGCTGCCTAATCAGAGGCTGCTCCATGTGAGAGTTTGTTTGGGATACAATTTTCTAGGCAGCAGATAGAGTTGATGAGTCTTGGGAAGCAGATGATGAAAGTTTTGACATTTCATAAGAGTTGGATGATTTGAATTTGAGGTGTTGGTTGTTTTGAAACATCAAACTTGTTTTGAATATTGTGCTATCAGTGTTAATTCCATTCTATAGTACTTATGATCATATTTTGTTGCCTACGAGTACTGTGATTACATTTCGCTAACGATGTGCAAATGCAATATTTAAAAATATTTACCAGTGACGGAAACAATAAGGTAAAAGCATTACCTGTCATTGGTAAAAATTAAGAAGTGACAAACACAAATAAATACTGTCACTAGTAGCATGTTACCACTGACACGTATGCCTTCTGCCAATCACTAATAGGAATTTTGAGCAGTAGACTATTCAACGGTAGTGTGTGCTTGGAATATACTATTGTTCCTTCCCTCCCACATTGTCCACCAGGTGAGCTGAGAGAGGGAATTCCAGCCCTTGCTCTTGGGTCGTGGCATTATGAGCCTAGTGCCAGCCACCCAATCGATGAGCGGCTGGCTTTGCTCCGGCCTAAGGCAAGGCAGCTGCTATGTGATCGGGAATATCAGATCAAACACCTCCGTCGCTATGGGGTAGGCACCCAAAGTGTTGGGAAGATTGAGTGGCAAACCTGCCTAATGGGCCGGCCCGGCAGCGCCCAGGCATAGCATGCCCTAAACGGGCCTGGCCCGACAAGGCCCGCCTAGCTCACATGCCGCCCGGCTGCGCGGCCTGAGCCCGGCCCCGGCGCCTGGCGGGCCGGCCCGCGGCATGTTAGTCACACAGGCCTGTCAGTGTAAAGGTCATGAGTTTGATCTCTCGTGGATGTATTTTTATCTATATATTTTCCAAACTTTCACCTGATGCGGCCATGTTATTTCCCGCTGGCTAGGTTTGTTCAGTGGTGGACATGCAGAGCACACAAGCATCGTTGTGTGGCCATCCTCTCTTGGCCAGCATGTCGTCCGTGAGACAACTCCCCTGAACGACGAGCCAGGCAAACATCCTATATGAATGGGTGCATCTCTGCGCCAGATGCACTCGACGAAGTTGGTGCGGGTGGCGGTCGCAAATTGCAACGCGTATGCAGTGGTCGACGTGTATGTGACATCTGATGTCCAACACCATGGCACTGAGCCAGGTGTGACCGATCTCGAAGACATGTCTTGTAGCTTTTTCCATATCAGAAATGCTTCTGTAATCGCCATGGCCAACATGTTTCTTTCGAGGTGATGTGTCCAGCGTTGCTCATGGAGCGCCTGCTTGACCGTGAGCTTCTTTCCTAGTGCACATAATGTGCACGTCTGGAACAGATGCGGCGTCAGCTCTGTCAAACGCCCATCAGCTAGCCCTTGGCCGTCTTCCAGATGGCTTTCGATAGCGACCCTTGCTTCGGTGTCCCCCTCCTAAGTCCTAAACAAGGAATTCATCTGGTTAGCGGGTTTCCGGTGTGTGCTTGGGGTGGAGATCGGTTGGAAGTTAGAATCTGTACTAGCGACGTATAAGAGATCGGGCATACTAGACCGGGCAGGATCGTACGACAGGTGGAGGTAGAAGCAGTTTGTATTGTGTACGAGACCAGTTACGAGTCGTACAGCCGGATGAACGTAGAGGCGATCATTTTTAAAAAAAATTGTTAACAAATGTTTGGCAGATATGCGTGTGTAATTTTTTAAATTTAACATACTCCAATCCTAATTAATATTCTCAAATCTGTCTAGATTCAAATTTATCTAGTCATGTTTTGCTATAATAGCGTAAACGTTTTGCTACGAGGTCTTCCGCGACGTTTTTTCCGGCGAGAGTCTTTAGCGATGTCTCCGTAAAGTCGGTTTTACTATATTAGAACATTTTTTTGCTACAAAGTCATCGGCGAGGTCTAGTCTATCTAATCTTTTTTGAACCGAACCATTTTTTTCTACATGTAGAAAAAATAAAACTATTCATAGCAAAAGCAAGACTATTTGTAGCAAAAACTGGATGAAGGGACAGGAAAAAGATCTGACCGTCGATCTGGTTCAATCGGACGGCTGGGACCTAAGGAATGGACGCGTAGAAGCTGAGACAGTTTGTTTAAAAATTGGCGTTTTTTCAAACATTGGAGTATGTTAAATTAGAAAAATCAAACACACATATCGTACACGATCGCGACCCGGCCTGTATCCCACCAGATTTCTTATGCCTGATCTCCTATACGTAGCTAGTATGGACTCTGACTTCCATCTCATGTACCCGAAACCCGCTAACCGGCTGAATTCCTTGTCTAGAGGGACACCGAAGCAAGGGTCTTCGATAGCCAAATCGGCAGCGCAATCGCGAGCATATAAAAAATTGGCATGGCCATCAGGACGTGCTTGATCAACACCAATCTCGCGTCGATGGAGAAGTAGCCTTGAGTGAGTCCATCCTTTCCCTTTTCCTCAGCTTGTCGAGCGCCGGCTGCAAATCATTCTTTAGCAGCTGCCTGTTCGACAGCGGCATACCTAAGTATCGGCACCGAAACTGCACGATGTTACTTCCTCTGTTTTAAAATATAAGATGTTTTAGATTTGTGAAGATAATATGTCTAGACATATTTTAGAGTGTAGATTCAGAATAAATCTACACACTAAAAGTGTCTAGATACATTATCTTTATAAACCTAAAACATCTTATATTATGAAATGGAGGGAGTACATCCCAAAGCAACAGCTAGGTTGGAGGTTCCGAGCTCGTTGAGGTGGATGGGTGTGACCCTGCTCTTCTCAAAATTCACGTGCAGGGTGGTGGCATCGCCGAAAGCTTGCAGCAGCAGCTTGACCATGTCAATTTCGTTCTCAACTAGGCTGACGAACAGCGTAGAGCGATATGCGGTGAGGCAGACGATGGTGGTCAATTTGATGCAGGGCGCCAACCCTATTAGCGGTGATGACCAGCTTGGCGAGCGAATCCATCACGATGTGGAAGAGCAGGGGCGACAAGGGATTTCCCTGGCGCAACCCTCGCTCGTGATGCAAGGTTTCTATCAGGTGGTCATTCACCAAGATCTTCGTTGTTGCGGATGAGAGCAAGATCGCAATAATGTTACGCCACCGATGACTGAACCCTCTTGCCTCGAGTATTTCAGGCAGGAACTCCCATGATACTGTGTCAAAAGATTTAACAGGAAAGCAGGTGTTTTTCTCTGACAAAACAGGCTCCCTTGACTTTGAACATACACTTCCTCTATCAATAATTACCCTGCATTCTAGGTTTAGTCAAAGTCAAACTTTATAAAATTTGATAGAACATATAAAAAAAACTATAAACATATATAGCACCGAATGTATATATTATGAAAATATATCTTATGACAATTCTAATGGTACTAATGTTGTATTGAGCTTTTTTTTATGAATGCACTTTGACAGCGGCTGACTACCTCATTCATTCTTGGGCTTAAATGGATGGCCAGAATCATCATAACGAGCTTGGCGAAGAAGCCGATCAGACTAATTGGCAGGAACTCGTGAGGGTGGGCAGCTGGAGGTGTTTTGTTTTTGAAATGGGGGGAGCGAAGCTCGGCCTCTGCATCAAGCAGCTGGAGGTGTTGCATCATTGAGGACCTCCAACTGATCTGATCGGCCCGGTTTCAACAGCTCTGATTGCTCGCATTACACATCTGCAGAGGTGATGACCAGGTTTTCTTGAAGAACAGGGCGGACAAGCTTTCGGCTCGCAACAGCCGGGAGAGAGATGCGTGTTATTCTAAAAAAATTGGCAATGTGTATTATAGGTATACAAGCTTGAACCGTCTGTGTAGGGATCATAAAATTCAGTTATGGGCGTCAATTTAGCTCCTAGCAAAGTTCCATTACCAAGTTGGATTTTAGGAGCAGTTGTAAATGATAAAACTACTATTCTCAACTCACATAATTAACGGCATTCGTATGAACAGATCACTAGGGGAAAAGTTGTCGCTATCGTCGCTGTCGGCTTTGCCGTGTGCCTAGAGGTCCAGAACACGGCAAAGTACTACACTACCGTGTGTCCTTTTGCAAACACACAGCAAAGAGAACAAACACGGTTGAATACTAAAAAAGCACACGGAAACAATCAGAACACGACAATGGCCAAATCAGGAAACACGGCAAAGAAATATCACACGGCAAATATCATAAGGACACATGGAATAGGACTTTTCACGGCAACGACGTGGAACCCGTGGCCCCATAGGTGCACCCAATGGTGAGGAGCTGACGGCTGGAGATGGCGAAAGCTTTGCCGTGTGCCCTCGCTGTGAGGTACACAACAAAGATCAGACTTTGCAGTGTGTATTTGTCTGTATACATGGCAAAGGGCTGTTTTTTATTTTATTTAATTAGCAAGGCTTTTATTACATATATGTTAGGTGGTGTTATATCATAAGATGATGAGCACACACATATGAATAGGTTGTTGTGGTCTGACATCGTGTGTATTGCTACCTATTGTGGCCAGTTAAGATTATTCCTTCTCCGTGTGTGTTCTTTTGACGGGTAGCCGGGTGGAATTTTCTCTTGGTTTATGCTTGGTTAGGTTATAGGACAATTCCAAACCATGTTTGGGCACATGCTATAACAAGATCAATCCCGGTTTCACCGAAATGGGGAGTTTCCCCCTAATAGTTAGATTCCAAACCCTTTGTTTTTAGGTGACAATGCATGTTTGTGAATGGGTTCACACTTGGGAACCAGGTTTTGGACATTTCAACATTCCACCACACTTTATTACACATGCTAGGGTCACATGCATGGTTTGGAGGTGTTCCGATGCCCCGAAGAGCTTCTTCCTATGAAACCCTGATCCCTGGGCCCCGGATCATCTACCCCCCCCCCCTAGATGTTCTTCTGACAAGGGTAGACCGGTGGACCTTTCTCTTGGTTTGTGCTTGATTAGGTCATAGGGCAATTCCAAACCATGTATGCGCACATGTTGTGACAAGATCAACCACGGTTTCACCGAAACGGTGAGTTCCCCCTAATAGTTAGATTTCAAACCCTTCGTTTTTAGGTGACGGCGCATGTCTGCGAATGGGTTCACACTTGGGAGCCAGGTTTTGGACATTTCAACATTCCAACACACTTTATTACACATTCTAGGGTTACATGCATGGTTTGGAGGTGTTCCGATGTCCCGAAGCGCTTCTTCCTACGAAACCCTGATCCCTAGGCCCCGGATAGTCTACCCCCCTAGATGTTCTTTTGACGGGGGTAGACCGGTGGAATTTTCTCTTGGTTTGTGATTGGTTAGGTCATAGAACAATTCCAAGCCATGGTTGGGCACATTTTGTGACAAGATCAACCCTGGTTTCACCGAAACAGGGAGTTTCCCCCTAATAGTTAGATTTTAGACCCTTCATTTTTAAGTGATAGCACATGTCTGCGAATGGGGTCACACATGGGAATCAGGTTTTGAACATTTCAACATTCCACCACACTTTATTACACATGCTAGGGTCACATGCATTGTTTGGAGGTGTTTCGATGCCCCGAAGCACTTCTTCCTACGAAACCCTGATCACTAGGCCCCGAATCGTCTACCCCCCTAGATGTTATTTTGACGGGGGTAGACCGGTGGACCTTTCTCTTGGTTTGTGATTGGTTAGGTCATAGAACAATTCCAAACCATGGTTGGGCACATTTTGTGACAAGATCAACCCCGGTTTCACTGAAACGGGGAGTTTCCCCCTAATAGTTAGATTTTAGACCCTTCATTTTTAGGTGATAGCACATGTCTGCGAATGGGGTCACACTTGGGAATTAGGTTTTGGACATTTCAACATTCCACCACACTTTATTACACATGCTAGGGTCACATGCATTGTTTGGAGGTGTTCCGATGCCCCGAAGCACTTCTTCCTACGAAACCCCGATCCTTGGGCCCCAAATGGTGTACCCTCCTACATTTTCTTCTGACGGGGGGTATCCCGGTGTAATTTTCTCTTGGTTTGTTCTTTGTTAGGTCATAGGACAATTCTAAACCATGTTTGGGCACATGTTGTGACAAGATCAAGCCTGGTTTCACCAAAACGGGGATTTTCCCCTAATAGTTAGACTCTATACCCTTCGTTTTTAGGTGATAGCACTATGTCTATGATGTGCAGTTCATCTAAACGTTTATTTGATCACATGCACAAATTGATATCAAAATAATTGACAGATCAATGCAGATCTCCCTTTGAGGTGCTGCAAGAACTACAATATCAGAGGTGCAATCTTCTGCGGCAACTGTGTGCTGCCAGGCACCTCTTCCCATGCTATGACAACATGACTGACTCCAAAACCGACAAGCTAAAGTGCCCTCTGAGCCTAGAGCTAATTAACTCTACCTTGCTTGTTTTTCTCGAAACAGGCATGCACCCTGCTATATTAATATAGCAATTACCCAATACAACTGAGACACCACTGCTAGACAAAACAGCACAATCCATGTCGAAAAGAAACAAAAAGAAAACCTAAATAAATCCATGTGTGTGCCTTCCCTTATTATCCAAGATCACCTACTTATATAGTCTATGAAAATTTTGTTCGTAAGATAACCAATGGTGGTACAATCAAGATTTGCATCTTTCTTTAGGAGTTCGAAGTTCAAACCGTAGGTGTAAGAAACGAGATATATTTGGAAACATGAAATACAATAGTCTAACATGTCGAGATATAGGAACGTGACTGGAATGGCCCGCGGTTGATATGGGAATTAATGGTTCTCACGTTTTGATTTCATGCATTGCTTTCGGTTGTCATTGTCATCAAAAGCATTTCAAGATGGATCAGTGACACATGTGAAACTATGGGTGCTAGCACCACTATATATTTAACAAGTATCAAGAGTCATAATCAGTCTCTCTTGATCCTTTGTATGTCTGCCAATACTCAAAGAAACATGCAAATTTGTACGTAAATGAGAAGAGTGAGCAAGTTGTACATATATAGGGGGATAATGCTTCGAGAGCAAAAAAATGTTATATATGTTCCATGGGAATAGGAGACATACGGGAAGATATATGTGCTTCCGCACAGAGCTAGGCAACTATCAATCTTGGCCAACGTTCTGTTATGGCTGTCGGGGGGTGGGTTACTCAGAGCTTAACATACATGTTTCCATTAAGGCTGCCCTCTTACTGTTGAAGAATGGAGTGGTGTGATGGGTGTGGTGACTACCATAGGGTTCCGGAACATCAACAACAATGGCATGATTGACAATTTGCCGTTAAAATGTGGCACTACAATCCATAAAACACCCTCCATCCCATATCTTTGTGTGTTGGTATGTGTTGTATTGTGTTTCTGTTCGAATTATGAACACCCACCGACCAAAGCCGAACTCAATTCCCGGGAAAGTCACAATTGTCCCTTCACTTTTCTAGGCCACCAAAGAATATAACGACTAAGGCCATCATTGAGGCCGCATCAATAACACCATTGGAATGCATCAAAGGCATGAGGCCCAGAGGGTTGCACGGGAATCTACACAGTGTAAGAACATATTAGAATATCAAAATAATAACTTATATGACTGATTCGTTCCTCTAAAACATTTTTTTGATAGTCCTCTAAAACATATGACTTGTTGGGTTTCAGGATCTTAGTCAACATGCCATGAAGATTACTCAGCTTGTCACCGAGTTCTTATCCACCTTTTCCTCTTCATCTCCCCCTTGTAACTCTCCATATTTGACATGTAGGATTGATACCTATGCTGTTATGACACTTTGGGCATCCTCCTATAATGCTACATGTCTTACCTTTAGGCTCAGGATCAGTAGTTCTTCTCCCACACTAGTAGATAGGCCCAAAACCCAAGGGGTCACCAATCTCGGGTGTTCTTCCTCTTCACTAGCAGAACCAGTTTTCAATAAAGGGTATAAGAGCGAGTGAATGTTGAGAGGTACTCCCTCTGTTCGGGATTATAGGTCCTACGCGCATACCTAGGTTGTTAATTTAACTAACAAAATATAACTTATATATTACAAAAATTATACCATTAGAAAATATAACCTCTAAAGTTTCTAATGGTATACTTTTTGTACTATACTATTTATATTTTGTTGTTTAAATTGGCAACCTAGTTATCCGCGCGGGACTTATAATCCCAAACGGAGGGAGTACTACCTACCAATAATTAATATACATATACATGAAATTATGATAGGTACACACTAGCACCACTATATATTTGACGAGTAACCAGAGCCATCCTCAGTCTCCCTTGTGCCTGCTTGTTGGTCCGCCAATACTCGAAGAAACACACAAATTTGTACGTGAAGGAGAAGAAAGAGTGAGCAAGATGTACATGTGGGGATAACATTTCGAGACTAGTACAACACCAACAAGTTAAGGTGAAAAGCTAGTGTGAAGTGTAGTGCTCCATGGAGTAATCATAGATATTTCATGGGAATAGGAGACATTTAGGAAGATACTAGTACAGATACCCGTGCGTTGCTACGGCTAAACAAATGAAGAATTTAGAAAGGTAAAAGAAATTTAGACTAAACAAATGAAAAAATTAGAAACGTGAATTGTGATAGAACTGTCATAGTAGAACGCTGGCTCTCATGTTTTTTGATTGGATGATTCAACCTTCATATTACCAATACTCGAACTTCCCTCAATCAGTTAGTGCATCAGATACATTTTTAGTTCATCTACTGATTAACTTCCACATTAAATGCAGATACATAGGACACTTTTTAGAACTGTTGCCTGTCAAACTATTTTCTCAATACATGACTTTATCGCCAGCCCGCATATGATTTGATTAACATTTTCGGCACATGAGATGCAGAATTTTGGATGTCCACCATGATGGAAGCAACCTATGAAGCACATGCAACTCCTATGCACAAATGAGCTTCTCTAAAGATAGTGAAAATCACATACAATAGATCCAAAGAAGTATGAATAACTTCTCATGCTCTCAACCACTACGGATACAACCGAGTACAGCATTTATCAAAGTGCAAAGCAGATGAAACCACAGGCAGAATTACACAAAGGAAAGCTTCAATACGACTTCCAAAAAGGCAACATTCGCTAAAAGTTCTCTGATAATGAACATAACATGATACTTTTGCTTATGATATTGATTTCATCTAATTCACGACCAAACAGGTTCAGAAGCTAGGATATGATAGGAAGATCCATAAATGTTACTCCCTCCGTTTCAGAATATAAGATGTTTTAGGTTTGTGAAGAAAATATATCTAGACTTGTTTTAGTGTGTAGATTCACTCTAAACCTGAGTGAACCTACATACTAAAATAAGTCTAGATACATTTGCTTCACAGAGCTAAAACATGTTATATTTTGAAACGAAAGTATTACATAGTGAAGAGATTGCCGTGGGCTGACATCAGCCATAGCAGGAAACTTGAGCAGCCTGCTAGTTCAGATTGGAAACTTGTGTGGGGGAATTTGTTGAACATGTGAGCGTCGACCAACCTAGGCTTCATCACGGTGCAGCCTCCGCCACCGTGCTGCCCCTAGGCGCCACCATGCGGATTTTGTCGAGGAAGGGTCGCACAGAGCTGCTTATCTTGCACATCCTTCCGGCCATATATCATGCAATGGAGCTTTGGAGGCGACCCACCCGGGAAGACTGCAGATCCAGCTATGACGCCTCCAATCCCTCACAAAAATTCCTCCCATCAAAGCTCAAAGCGATTAAAATCCACATAATTTATTCAATAAAAAGATCTGCAAAGTGAGAGCATCGAGGGGGGATTGGGGTTTGTTGGAGAAGGATGCGCTGGTGGAAGACGGGATTGCCATGACGGTCTGGAGAGGATGGAGTTCGTGGCCCAATCCAGGGACTTATGTTAAGGAAACACTCGATTTTACCACAACCACTGCATGGGAAGAGTCGGGCCAGGATCTGCGCCAAACATCCTCACCACGGTGTGCTCGATCTGTTCAATGCTCGCGCCCGAGAGGAGTTGGGGAGAAACGCGAGGGGATCGTTCCGAATGAGAAATAAAACGAAACTAAAAGGTATTTGACTTGGAGATGGCATGGTGGGTAATTTCCATCAAACTTAGGGGTAAAACGGTCAAAAAAGCTGATTGACAGAAGCGTCCCTTCCTTTCTTAGAGCATCTCCACTCGCCTACCTAGAACGCCCGTCCGGACGCCGAATTTTGGTCCGGACGCCGAAAATCGGCCCAGTCGCGTACCTAAGGACCTGTTTTCGTCCGGATTTCGGTGTGTTTTGGTCCGGCCTACCCAGGCCGTACCCAGGATCCCGGGTATGCCCTGGGAACGCCGGACTCAGCGAAAACGGGCATGGGTCAGCGCTGTCGGCGAGAGGAGGCACCACTCCCGCCAATTCGCCGAGCTCCCCGCCCTTTTCTTCCCTCCTCCCGCCTTTCTTCCCCATTCCCCCTACACCCGAAGCCCGCCGATCACCGCGCCCGACATGCCGCCCAAGAGTTTCGTCCAACCCAGATCGATCCTCGACGAGGGTCCGGCAGAGAAGAATGCGAGGAAGCCGAGAGCGCCGCCGACCAAGCCGGAGGGCATCATCCAAACAGCGTGCCGCAAGTGGCACAGTTGCGTGGAAGAAGTCGACCGCACACAAGCCAGTGGGGAGAACATGGACAACAAGGTACTCTCGAACGTTAACTTTGTCGTGCACTCTTTTGACACACTCGTGAATATGGACAACTTGACACACTTCCATTTTGTAGTTGCGTCGTGCACTTCTTCTGTTTCGATAGGACATGAAGATGGAGTTCAAGTTCCATCATGTCTTCGAGAAGATCGAGCATTGCGAGAAGTGGCGGGACACTCGCCTGAGTCTGTCCAAGAGCAAGGACGGCGTCTACAACCCTGAGGCCCCGGCTTCTGCTGCCAGCGAAGGAAGACCTGAGCTCGGCCAAAAGAAGGCGAAGATGCTCAAGGCCGTCGGACCTCCCGCCGAGCGTCTCCAGGCTTTGATCGAGAAATGCCTCGCCGACACGAGGGCGCAGGCCGACAAGAGGGCTGAGAAGAGCGAGGAGCGCTGGAAGAAGTTGATGGAGACACAAGGGGAAAAGGTGGCCCTCATCAAGGCCAGCCTCGCCGACAAGAAAGCCAGCCTCGCTGAGAAGAAGGCCAACTACGCCGCCAAGAAGCGCCACACGGACCTCAAGTTCCTCATGGGCGGCGAGGACACATCGAAGATGAGCTCGTCGGTCAAGGCCTGGTACTTGGAGCAACGTCAGACCATCCTGGAGGGCATGACCATGGCGTCCCCTTCCCCTTCCCTGCGGCAACGTGCAGTTAACGCCCGAGCTTAGCTCGACTTCCTCCAACCCTGGGGCCTTCACCGGCGAGATGAACGACAACGCCGTGTCGGCCACACCGCAGGAGCCCATCCCTATCCACGACTGATCGTGTTTCCCCTTATGTAATAAAAATATGTCGCCGAACATGTAGGCGCATCTGTCGAACACCTTGTGGCCGAGCACTCGCCAGCGGGAACTATGCAGATTCAAATATATAGCCGTTTGTGTTACTGGGTGCAGGTAGCGAAAGTGGAAGCTCGTGCCGAAAACTTGCGCCGTCCGGTCGAAAAAAGGTCCGGATTTCGGCCTGGGTTCGGCCAACGAGTGGAGATGCACTTATTAGGTAGAGTTGGAGGAGAAACGTGAGGGGATTGTTCCGGGTGAGAAAAATAAAACGAAACAAAAGGGTATTTGACTTGGGGATGGCATGGTGGATAATTTCCATCAAACTTAGGGGTAAAACGGTCCAAAAAATCTGGTTGACAGAAGTTAGCCGTCGGTGATGGTGGGTTATTTAGAGCTTTATATATCCAAGTCCATTAAGACTTCCATATGAAGGGAATGAGGCAATCATAGCTGAGTTAAGGTAGGTCATATGTGAGTTCCGGGACAATGTGAAACTTGGCGGCATTTCAGCATTAAAATGTGACACTGAAGCCATAGAGCATCATCCTCTCTCTTTGTGCTTGGGTCTTCCGAGTGATGAAAACCCACACACACCAAAACTAAAACTTCATTCCCGAACAAACACTACGGGAGAAAGGTTCTTCCCACACGGCAAAGGACTTTCGGAACACGGCAAAGGTGTTGTCGTGTGTATACACACGGCAAATGCCACACGGCAACGATATACATGGCAAAGGCCCTTTGTTGTGTGCCTTTCCGCCCGGAACATGGCAAAGCCTTTGTCGTGTGTTTTCTGCTCAGACACGGCACAGTAAAGTACTTGACGGTTCCGCCCGTCTGACGGAGCCAACAGATCTTTGCCGTGTCACTCCTTTGTCGTGTGCCTTCTCCCTTTGTCGTGTGTCCTTTCTTTGTCGTGTGCCATCTGTTTGCCGTGTGTGATTTCTTTGTCGTGTGCCCGTGTGTGTCTTCTTTGCCGTGTGCCTGCTTGTTGCCGTGTGTGTGTGCTCTTTGCCCTGTGCCCTTTAGGGGGCACACGACAATGTTCCCTCCTTTGTCGTGTGTCTGCGGCACATTGCACACGGCAAAGGACCTGTGACATTGCCCAGTAATGACACAGGTGGCTTACACATGGCTCCTTTGCCATGTGTATACACACGGCAAAGGAGCTGTCATTTTTTCAATTTTTTTATGTTTCCAGTCATTTCCTGCAATTCAAAACATTTAATATATATATGATCATACAGATCATCAACAACAATAATATACTCATCAACAACAACAATATAATCATCAACAACAATAATAATATCATCACCAACACCAAAATACATCACCAGCACTAGCAAATATCATCACAAGATCAAGACAAGTATCACATCATCACCACGAAAGCAAGAGAGTTCACAAATATTACAAGTGTCAAATGCTAGTGTTTATTCTTGCCACAAGCTCATGCCACAAGTGTCAAATACTATCAAGTACATAACCAACAAGTTACAAGACCTAAACTAGACAAATATTACAAGACCATCACCGTCGAGTGCTCCACAAGCTCATGCTTCATCATGAGATCCTCAAGTTTAAGACAAGTACATCAATATGACAAGTAAAATCATTAATATGTACAAGTTTCTAGGCAAGTTGATGGCAATGGCAATTACATGGGATTTTGACGAGTCTCATGGAAAATTGTAGGGGTTCGTAGCATGGAAAACAAAAAAATTCTACCGCATGAACACACAATCAAGATCTAATCTATGATCAAGCCAAGATCTATATACTAGATTGTAGCAACGAGTCGATATAATACTAACCCTCGAAGATCCAAAGCGTTAACGAGAGAAGATTCTCGTGGGTGATGTAGTTGTACACTTTCGATCTCAAGATCGCGTAGATGATCCTTCCCGCAAGGCTGCGGCAGCTTCCATGATCGGTCACACGTGTATGGTACTCGAAGACCTTCCTCTCCCTTGTTCCAGCAAGGCGGAGGTTGTAGTACTCATGATTCCCAAAGACGGCGTGGTACCGGAAGTAGAGGGGAGATCTCGCAGGGCTTCGCCTTAAGCCGGAGCGAGTATGGTGGAGCAAGATAGGTACCTTGGCGATCTAGGGTTTAGAAGCACCAAGGGGAGGGGTGTATCCGGCGGCTAGGGTTTGGGGAAACCCTAGTCGGCGACTTGGGAGGAGGCCCTAGGCGGCGGCAGCAGCAGGTGGTGGCGCCAGGAGCTAGGGTTTGAGGTGTAGTGAGAGGGGGTGCCCTGCCCCTCCTTATATAGGAGGGGAGAGGCGGTTTGGGGAGGAGGGAGTCCTCCTCCAACTCCTCCTCATGGCTGGTGGGTGGGAGGGAGAGGGACTTCCTCCCCAAGTAGGTTTCCTACTCTCCCTCCACCAAGCAAACTTGAGATTTGACTTTTTCAAATTGGCGTTTGACTTTCAAGCTTTGATTTGATTTCTTCTCTTTATTTTGCCCAGCCAAGTGACCTAGTACATGATGTAACCATTCCACATTGTCATGACACATTCACGTACCCTTCCCCTCCGGAGTGTCGGACCTTCCAGACCCTTCTAGAACATTCCTGGTGAAAACACCGGAATCATTCCCGAACTCCGAAACAGGACTTTCCTTATATGAATCTTATTCTCCGGACCGTTCTGGATCTCCTCATGATATCCCGGATCCCATCCGAGACTCCGAAAAATATTCAGTCTCTTACTCATCATACCATAAATACTCAACAACATCGAATCCTTAAGTGTGTCTCCCTATGGTTCGTGAATTATGCGGACATGATCAAGACACTTCTCCAATTAATAACCAATAGAGGAATCTGGAAATTCATATGGCTCCCACATATTTCTACGATTACTTTGCGATCGAATGAACCACTTACATACGATACCAATTTCCCTTTGTCTCACGATAGTTTACTTATCCGAGGTTTTGATCGTCGGTATCTCTGCATACCTAGTTCAACCTCGTTAACAATAAGTACTCTTTTCTCGTTCCCGTGATATGTGATCCCTTGTGAGCCAGTCACATGCTTGCAAGCTAATTGGATGACATTCCACCGAGAGGGCCCAGAGTATATCTATCTGTCATATGGATGGACAAATCCCACTCTTGATCCATGTGCCTCAACCCATAAATTCCGAACACTCAATGCCACCTTTATAGCCACCCAGTTACGGTGTGGTGTTTGATGTCATCAAAGCATCCTTCCGGTGATGGTGATTTAACATGATCTCATGGTCGAAGGAATTAGGTTACTATGTAACAGAAAGGTTATAGCAAATGAACTATATTAAATGACTTGATCTTTATGCTACGCTTATCTATAGGAGTATGTCCATCACATCATTCTCCTAATGATATGACCATGTTGTTAATAACATCTCTATGTTCATGATCAAGAAACCATGATCATATATTAACCAACAAGCTAGTTTAACAAGAGGCTTTACTAGGGACTCTTTTATGTTTACAAATCACACAAGTATTAATGTTTCCGGTTAATACAATTATAGCATGGTATGTAAACATTTATCATAAGTATGAAGATATGATAATAACCACTTTATTATTGCCTCTTGGGCATATTTCCAACAGTCTCCCACTTGCACTAGAGTCAATAATCTAGTTTCAAACCTTTGTGTATTCAACACCTATGGCTTTCTGGTGTCGTATGTACACGATTGCTAGTGGTCAACTGATCTCCGGATCTGACACTTCCAAGTCTGTGTGTAATTGCATGTATTTGCGTCTCTACACATCACTCATTCTTTAATGAGATGGATTTGTACAAATTTTGTCCTTTGGTATGACCTTTAGTTCTTTGGGGTTAAAACATGTTGATAATATTGTCGTACAATATATCTTCATAATATTATCCCTGTTGTGAACTACACCTAGTTTGATAACAAACTACTTGACACAAATGCCCTCTTTTGCTGCTATAATAGCAGTTATATACTTAGCCTTTTGTTGTAGTATCTGTCACAATGTCTTAACTTTGGAACTCATCCAAATTCATTATGGAACTTGCATTCCATCATATTGTTCCACCCTTAGTTTAGATTGAGATAAACTTAATTTGTACTTCGTGACAAAACTAGTATCAATGTAATTCATTTACAATGAACTAAACATCTATTTGTCACTTCTACAAAATAATATATTCTTAGTTCTTTTACAAGATCATAATAATATCTTTACTATCGTCCAATGATCATCTTATGAATCATTCTGTTATATGCTCATAACATTTAGAGCATAGGACATATCTGGATTTGTACATATCACAGTATGATTGATATAAATACTCTTTGTGATTTCATACATCAAGTATCAATCTATACTTGAATCTTTGTTTCACTTACCAAGTGTCAATACACTTGAATATATCATCAATATCGAACTCATTCAATCATTTCTGTGTGACAAGAACCTTTCTTGTAGTTTCTATATTGAACTCATTCAATATATCATCTATGTACTTTCGGCACAACCATATTAGCGTCCATTGATGCCAAATATTTGGGTTTTGCCTAAGTCTTTCATCGGGATGAAATTCTTAATATGTGTTAATAAAAGATATATCATTTCCAATCAACAATATGTCTTCCACATAATGTATCAGAAACATTTCTTAGTGCTCCCACTTAATTTCTTGCAAATGCAAGCATCTTCATCGTTTCCGACGAATTTAAACTCCTTTAACAGTTTCATCATAGTGAGGATTCCAACTCCGCAATGCTTACTTCAACAATTGAAGTTTGCATATGCTTTTAGCATCCTTTGAATTAACAAAACCCTATGGACCGTGTTATTCACATGTCCTAGGTAACAATTCTACTAGAAGAACTTGTTTTGCTTATTCAACTACCACATAACAAAATTATATGTAGTGGTTGCTATATTAATCCGTCTAGACTAAATATCGCTATGAAAGATCAAATCTTGTCATAGTCAACCTTTGAACATTGTTGTGAACTCTTTCCCAACATGTCGACTATTTCATAGATGTGAAACATCCATGTCTATTTCTTTATAGATCCAAACACAACTATAAGGTCTTACACCTTTCTCGAGGGTCCTTCAAGTTCAAAACTTGATTTCTCGTGTATGGAACTATCACGGATTTTATGGCTTTAAGCCATTTTATGGAGTTAGGGCCCATCATCGCTTCTTTGTATGTAGTTCGTTCATTATTCTCAAATAATGATTCAACCCTCAAATCTTGGTATTTGATTGTTTACTCGACCTACTTGGTTCAATAGAAAATTTGACCTCTGTAACCACAACCTTTGAGGCACGTGAGCCATGAGCATTGTTGCTGCCTCCGGAACACTTTTCGACGATGCGCAACTTTGCACATATAGCTAAGGTTCTTTTAACCTTATCAAAGTTCTATGGTTCTCCCACTTATCTTTTCACGAAAAATTCCTTCTCAAAGAAACTTGACGTTCTAAGTGACAAACACTTTTGTCTCCGATGTTATGGAGGAATACTTAACAGTTATTCGAAATAACATACAAAGACAGGTTCATCCGACTTTGGTTGCAAACATCTTTATTATGCATAGCATACCAATGCTTAAGAAAGGATAACTTGGGTTTTATCCCAAACCATAACTTTATATGGTGTCATTTCAACGGATTATGATGGAGCTCTTTTCAGTGGAAAAATAGTAGTCTCTAAAGCTTTTAATCTTTAAAATATAATGGCAGTTTTATGAATTACACCTTTGATCTTACCATGTCAAACAAGGTTTAATTACATATCTCGAACGCTCCATACTCTTATGGTGTTTCGGGAAATGCAAATCCAAGGAACGATTCCTTAAATCTTAGGTATTATGCTAAACTTGTAACTCAAAGATCTTCCTTTATGATCTTATCATAAACTATTTATATTCTTGTTACAATGATTTTGCACTTCATCTTGAAAGTCTTTGAACTTTTCAAATGTTTCATACTTCATCCTTATTAAGTAAATATTCATATATTCACTCAAATTTTCGGAGAAAGCATATGAAGTTGAAATCCATCGCTCTTGACTACACATAATGGACTTCATACAACAATATGTACAAGTTCCAATAAGCCAGTCATTCGTTCCCTTTTGGCCTATGAACGAAGTTTTAATTATCTCTAGGAAAGTTTCACAAGCGTCATTTGATCAAAATAAAAAAGACTCCAAAATTCCATCCACATGGAGTTTCTTCATGTTTTCTTTCCAATATAATTTAAACGACGATGTCACTTCCTAAGTGATCTTTCAATCAATTTGTCTTTCGACATTTTTAGCACTAGTTTTATGGATGTGATTTCTCCAACGAGATTTGTGAATCATCCATATTTTATGGATTACAGCAATTATTTGAACAACCCTTTTGTTCTCATAATACCTGATAAAACAAATCTTGAAGGCAAGCTTTGATGTTTAACGAGCAACACAATAACCCTTTATTTGTTCTCGATGAACATCATCACATATTCTTTTGCTAGCTACTTAGGCCATTGTATTTCATGAATTCTGTTGTTTCGTATGACGATTCATACCAACAAATTCAGTATCCAATACTTAAGAACCACATTATTTAACAAGCAAAGAATACAGCCATAATGCGTATATCCTCTATATACTTAAGCTGAACAATTCTAGTCTTTTCTTTTGTGCCATATATTTATGATATTCTCTGACATGGTTATACCCCGCGGGTACATGATCTCAGCATACCTGGTTCAGCCCAAGGAAGGCCCACGACAAATATACGCCGGCCCATGAAGACTTTCGGGTGGCCCAGGCCCATGACGCCTTCGGATCCTTGGAGAGCAAGACTAGAGTAGATAGGAAATTCAAAGGGGTAAAACCCTAGAACTTTTAACCGACTAGGTCTATGCCCGAGACCTGCCTAAGTCTATATAAAGGCCAGGAGGGCACGGCCTAGATCTCTCGACTCATACTTTCGCATACACACCACCACGCCAGATTGCATCTGCAGCCCCTGTAACCACCGGTTCCGCCGTAATCAAGAGAAGACAAGCAGGAGTAGGGTTTTCCCTCCAAGGGCCTGAACCTGGGTAAACCTCGTGTCCCCATGTTGCTTGTTTTCTAACCGTTCCGCGATCTCCAGCATCCCCATCTTCTCCAAAACCCAAGTCCATAACAATGGGCATTGACGAGATTAAACCTCGTCAATTGGCGCCGTCTGTGGGAACTGGGGACGCTGATTGTGCGATCGTGGCGGTCCCAACCGGACGATCTACAACTCTGCGGCGGAGAGTCACCTCCTCTTGGTGCTTCGACTTCACCGCCCACTCACGGCCACCATGAAGGACTTCAAGCGTGGCGACGGACTCGAGATCCGGGAGCTTACGCTTCAAGGGGCGGGGCGGCACCCTCCGCCTCCCTGAGCAGGTGCCCCTACCATCAATTAGGCCCGCTTCATGGGCCCCACACCCTGTGCTACGCACATCATCATCAACAGATGAGTCCTACAACAGTAGCAGCTGCAACTCCGATTTGTGCGATCCACCATAAGATGAAGGGACCTACGGTTCCGGATCCGAAAGCTGCGGTAGCAGCGGACCAATCTATGAGCGCTACCAATGCGCCGTAGTCATCTAGAGTGACGTGGATCAGCAACCGCCCAACCCGCCGCCCAACCCGAACCCTAACCCACAGGATAGAAACGGCGGGAACAGAAGAAGCCAGTCCACCCCACCCGAAGGGGACAACAACAAGTCATGTCATCCTCCTTAGCAAAGAAGGATGGGCCCAGGCATGCGCCGCCGTGGCGGGCGACATAATCCTGCCCGCAGACTCCTCACGAGATCTGCTGATGGCCTACCATCTGCTCCTGATCGAGGAGCACAAGAAGCAGGCCAAGATGCAGGAGGTGCTTGACAAATGCAAGCAAGAAGCCTCAGAGTACTTCCTCCATTACGATATAAATAAAGCTAAGTGTCTCGCCCCAAAATTTTGTTCGCTATTCGCAACTTTACTTCATGCTATAAACGCACTCGGGGGCTCCCCCCACCTCACGATTTCATCGGTGAGGATAACTGCGTGTACACTGAGTGGCGACAACGTCGGGGCTAACAAAAGGACACGTACTCAAACAAAGCACTGCGTGCTCAGACAACAACCAAACCTTTATAACAAAGGGCACAACATGCCCAGTCGAAATATACAAATTTTACATCTATCTCTTTTACAGGTACTACCTATTCTGAAGAATAACTTGAGCACGCTGCTCAAACAAATCTACGACCTGTTCGGCATACTGCCTTACCGGTATAATGCGGACGCATATATCCCACTCGCCACCATCCGGCGAAGAGGTGGCCCACCGCTAGCAGAGATCTACATACGGGCGATGCAGCCTAACAAGGGACAGCGTAGCCTTCACCCTATGACGAGCTCTTGCCTCACCAATTCACGGACACGAGTCACGCTCAAAATTTAGGCGAAGACCGGACAAGGTTGTTGGTGCGGCATCCGGAAACATCACATGCAGAACCAGCGAGTGAAGTGCAGCGAAGCACCGCGACACTTGGTGAATGCGATCTGCATCGTTGCGAGCCATGGCAGTCGCGATCCATCCGGAAGAACCCGGCTTCCATGTCCTGTTGAGTCAAACAATTGACCCGAATAGCAACACGCTCTTTCTCCTCCCTTGGAGCAAGGTTAGCACCTGCGATACTCGCACAAAAGTAAGATGCAAGGCCAGCAGGCGCATCCGAAGAAATGAGCAGCAGCTCGAAAAAACTTACACTGAAGCTGCTCAGACAGTCGAAGCAATTCCGCCATCAAGTACTCCTCTCTGGCCAAACCGCGATCCGCCTTGGACTTCCAAACGTCGGCATGGCCACGCACCCCAAGCAACTCCTTCTCGAGACTACGAACACGGTCTCGAAGAAAAGCAAGATGCGATGAATCATCCAAGGATGGCCTCAGCCGCGCGACAGGCGAGGTGTCAACGGGATCAGCACCCGAAGGACCCTAGAGCAGCAGAAAGGCAAAAGACATGAACACTCAGACGAAGGAGAACACAACTCAACAAATTCATTAAGTGCATAAAAGGCCACTTTGGCGAGGATTTGTTCATCAACATAATTACAACAAAAGAAAACTACGGTTATCCTCTACAACACCTAAGATGCGGCACCACAGGTAGCCTCGGGCCGGATTGCCTCGCTTAGCTTCCCCTACGTCAGAAGTGCGCGTACTCGGCCAGATCAATCAGCTTTGTCCCATATCGCTGGCGATCGAATAGTAGCGAAGGCTACCTCGGATCCATCCACGATCGTCGGCATCCGGAGGTGATGCGGGAAGGTCGGCTCGCTCCACCGCCAAAGCCATCACTAGCCCGACAGATGCGTTGATGCCCTTCTGCTTGCGCTTATGCGCGCGAGCGCCAATGACGGCCTCCGTGAAGGCCAACATCATCGGTCGCGCTTGGGGACAAGCTCCTTGTAGAAGCGGCCAAGGACCTCCTTGGCCTTGGCGAGTGGTGGCGGTGCCGGCGATCTTCGACCGCTGCAGTAGCATCATCTAGAGCACTCCCATGCTCCAGAGCATCGCGGTCAAACTCTATGCCCGCGGCATCTGAGACAAAAAAATAAGAAGGAATGAACAAAGCATCAAAGAAGAAAGACAGGAAAACCAAAAAAGATGCAAGTGAAGATACTTACCCGAAACAGCCTTGGCAGCCGCCATGAGCTTGCCAGCCACCTCTCTTTTACGCGCAGTCGCAGCAATGGCAAGATGCTCCTCACGGTCCATGGCCTCCCGCTGCAGGCGCTCCTTAGCCTCGACGCGATGACCAGCTCATTTCGGCTCGCCCCACTGTGGCGACCTCGGCCTTCTTCTCCGCTTGACCGAGGCTCTTTTGAGAGCATCAATCTCACGAAGGAGGTGTTATGCTCTCTGCATTGAAAATACAAGCATCGAGATAACACGACGAGTACGAAGAAGCAAACATCAAAGGCATAGGTACCTTGCGACCATTTGAGGCTGGCCTCCAACACCGGTGCTCTTGCACCGATGGCAACATCCTGCACAAAAGGCTGCGGAAGAAGACCCACTAGTCGAGAAAAGGACTGGGGGCTATGCCTTGAGAAAGACGAAGCAAAATACACACATGAAAGCGGCTCGGGGCTCCCGAGACTCAAGAAAAGAACAAGACAAGAAAACTCTTTCTGGATGCTGGGGCTCCCCGTGGCGGAAAACAGAACTACTTACATGATCCGATGGTGGCCTTAGAAGGTCCGCTAGCAAAATTCGGCGCAACCATCGAACCTCCTGCGGAGGAGGTTGCAGCGCCCTCGAGGTAGCCACCGTCGAGGAGGAGGAGCGACTTTCGACTCCCCATCATCTCCGAGCACCATCGCTAGAGTCGTTGGAAGAGTGCACGCACGGACAAATTAGTACAAGTACAAAGTAAGCGTAAGAAAATGCAGTCTGAGAAAACTTACGAGTCAAGCTCGCTCGGGTTGAAGCAGGAGGGTCCTCGGACCTTCTTCTCCTCTTTCTTCTCTTCCTTCTTTTCTTCCTTCTTCCCATTTGGCGTCTTGGCCTTCTGAGCCGCACGGGAAGGCGAGGAATCGGAGAGGAAGAGCCTCCATACCCTTTGTGACATTCAAGACACAGTGGGTTCCTAAAGTCGGAGGTGAAGCATCCGAAGACTCATTGGGCTTTCGTGATCGTTTTGAGTGTGGTCCTCGCTCGACTCGTTGGCATCTTCGGGAGACCGTGCGATGGCATCTCGGACATGGAATCCACCACATCATTATCAGACATCCGGATATACTTGAGTAATGGAGGCGACATGCGCACCTTGAAGCTCTACGAAGAAAAGAAAAATTTGTTAGCAAACAAATGAAAAAACAATGCGATCAAAAATATCGCTACGGCGCGGATCTACACACATGGAGCAGAAGCGAAGAAAAGCGGAGTCGGCGACTTCCGGGATATCCTCTCGACTTGAACTTCAGCGGTGAGCGAAGGTCCACCGAGATCTTCCTAGGAGAATTTCTCGGCGAAACCCTCGTCGGATCCGGCGGCCAGCATAAAGGAATATCAGTGCGCCCTAGCACAGAGTGCTGCACCCGGCCTTTCGAGAAAAGTGCGGATGATATCCACACCGTTCACTTCCTTCTCCGGAATCAACTGGAGATCCTCCACTCGACGATAGAGAGCCTCTATCTCCGCCACCTCGCCATCCAAGATCTTGTTTTTCCAGGACCTTTTTGGCTCGATCTTTTGGGAGGAGTCGTGTGGCATCCCGCAAAACCACTACTAGAAAATCGCGTTGAATTTGTGCATTGCATCGTCATCATCATGCATGGTTTGCCAAAACTATGTTCGTAAAACCCCGTTTTATTTTCCAAACGCCCCATCTTTATTCCCATGCAAAACCCCGGTCTCCGGATTATTTTGTTTTGTTGCCATCGGGTTTCAAACGGCCCAATTAAATCAAATAAAAGTTTTTATTTATTTTAGTAGGCGATCGAGCGAACCCCGACCGAGCGACCGCCCGAAATAAAATAATCGGTCCATCTACACCCTCTAATTCCTAAGTCTACCGGTTTCCTACCCACCTTGCACCATCACCCTAGCCTATCACGCTTGCCACCTCATCCCTTCCTCTCCCCCTCCTCTCACATGCCCACTTGGCCAACTCTCCCCTCTCTCCCCTCTTTTTGTCACCCCAACCCCCACGCCAACTCACCGGGACACCTCCACCTGACTCACCACCAGCCCCATGCAGGGCCGGGGGCCTTGTAATCCTACCCTCACCAACCGCGCTGTACCCTCCTCACCCCCCGCCCCTACCCTCTCTCCACGGCAGTGGCCCCGCCTCCCCGAGACCAGCGTCGGCCCCTCGCCTCCTGCGCCCCCACACGCAGGAACCGCCTCACAGCCGCTTGTCCCCACAGCCCACCCTTGCCTCCACCTCCACCACGGGCATCTTCCCGATGCCTTCTTCCTCCTCTCAGAACTGCGCCTCTCCCGCCGCCGAGGCTTTCTTGCGCGCCTCACGCCTCGCTCTGCCTCTTCCTTCTTCCCGCCACCGGCAAGCCGAGCCATGGCAGCAGCTCATCTCTCTCCAGCAGCTCCGCCCTCCCGTCGGGCGCCGTGGCAGCAACCCCGCATCCCGCCTCTCCCCTCCGGCGTCCTCGGCTCCTCTGCCGCGCTCGCCAAGCTCCTCGCCCGCGCGCAAGCTCGTCGCCCCGCTCCGCTCCGGGCCCTGCCGCCGGCCCCGACGCTCATCCTCGCCCCAGCAGCGCGCCTCGAACTCACGCCGTCCCTTGGCGCCCGAGCCCTCTCCTCGCTGCGGCCCGCCGCTGCTTTCGCCACCACCGTCGCCTCGAGCCGCCTCTCGCCTCCCTGCGTCGCGCCGCAGCTCGCCGCCCCAACCTCGCCGTTCGCCCGCCCTCCGCGCGCCTCGAGCTTCGCCGTCGTCCACCGTGCCCGCCAGGCGCCGTCCCGAGCCCCCGCGGCGCCCCCTCGTCGTCCCTCGCCGCTCGGGCCCCAGCAGCAGCGCGTCGAGCTTCCCTCACGGCGTCCGCCGCCTCGTCGCCACGCCCGGCCGCAGCGCCCGGCGCTCCCAGCGTCGCCTCGCCGCTCTGCTCCGCCACCTCCTCGTCTGGCCAGCGACGCACCAGGCATCCTCGGTGAAGTTAAGTGCAGCCACTGGACGACGTTGATGCGATGTGTGTGCTGATGTATGTCGTTGGATGATTGTCTTGTGGTGGTGTTTGTTGCTCTCCAGTTCACCTTGGCACGGGACTTTCGATCCTAGATATCTCGGCAAGAGCTCGGAGACCAAGGAATTGTTGCAATTCAAGCTCGAACCCTCGGTGTTGCCAAGATCTCCTGCCCGATTCGAAGCCGATCCCGGTGTCCGAGACCCCGAAGGCCAATCTCGCCGAACCGAACCAAGACCTTCATCGCTTCGAGAACTCCGCCCGGTACGGGAGTCTCCTCGTGGAATCATCGTCGCCACACCGGCGACACCGACAAACCCCAAAGGTCGCCCGGTCGGGCGCCAAGTTCGCCACCGGTGTATAAGGAGAAACCCCAAGGACTTGGCCGGGCGGCAAGATCGCCTTCGAATCGAAAACCGCGGACCCGACAGGTTACGCACGGCGACAAACGGCACCGGCAAAACGAACCCGATGCGTCCGGCCGCGAACCAAGTCCGCGCGGACGACGCGACAAGAACTACCCGATGTCGAAACCGACCGGAGACCGATCCGTGCCGCGAAGGCGCGGATGCGACAAGATCTGCCTCGTTGATTGAGGCCGACCCGATAGCGAAGCGGGCGTCGAACCACGGACCACGAGCCGACCACGGACCTGTCGAACCACGGACCACGAGGCCGACCACGGACCTGTCGAACCGAACCCTCGGAACCCCAAGATCGTCGAAACCCCTCCGATGTGAACCTTTCTCCCGAACCCTATTTTATAATATAACAACTTGTTGCATATTTAATTGGTCATGCATGCATACATATCTGTGGTTTGGGGGCCTTATGCCGATTCACCTAATAATTAAATATGGGGCCCATATGCGGGCAAATCTAGCCTTATATTGGCCTCATTTAAACTTGTGTAGCGAACCGGTATCTAATCTTTACCTTGTTATAACAACAACTAAATTGCGGGGTAGCTAAATAACTTGAACCACCCAACTAATTAGGGACCCGGTTCGCTTAATATTGACCTAATTGCGCCGCTTTCTTTGTCGTGCCATCCATCATGCATGCATCATGCCGATCTTCTGCCGTGTATTAAATGTTGCATCCGGTGTTTCTTCTAGTGTTTTGCTTCTTGCGGATAAGACGTTGAGTTGATGTGAGCTTCGCCCGATCTTGAATGAACCTTTCGACAATGTTTTCGGCGAGCATCTCCCTCTTTCTACCTATCTTACTTTTATAGTATTTACTTCCCTCTGTTGATCTATTGCTATACGTGTTGCGATGCTCTAGTTTTCGTACCCGTGATATCCTTGCAGCCCTATATTGCCTCGGACACCTCCTATTACATTGTTTGGTAGATAGTTGGACTTGCGTCATAGTCGCTTGCTCAAGTAATGTTGCGTGTTGTCAAATGCCACGATTCTTTGATGTATTGCCGCATGTTGATGTTGGAGATGATTCTAGTTTTACTTATCGTCACTTTAATTTCTGTTTAACAACTAAAATTGAATAAGCGAGAGGCATCGGTGGGTGATAGATAATATTTGGTTTCGAGCATACTTGTGTCCGTAAGACCCAGTACTTGATACTGTTCCTTGATTTTGCGCTATCCACATCCGGGAGGTATATGGGACCCCACGAGCGAGCTTGATTCATTCTTATTTCTTGGGGCCACAAACTAGTTTGAGGTTTTATTCACGATCTGTACTTATGCCATGTTTTACCGCTTTATTTACGATTGTGCGAGTCTGCTGCTTGTCTTGTTAGGTTCGGACCACGATTTGGCGGTGTCGACAAGCCCGTTTGGGGTTCCCGATCGTTCACGGCCGTCTAGCCAAACCTTGAGGCCGCCTCGAACTTGCTTACTCCGTTCGGATTCTACTCTAAGGGTGGCCCCTGAAATATTCTGAATCTGTGATTGTTCGATCGTGAAAGCCTCGTTGGGTTTTGATTTGGTTTTCGAGGTTGATCGGCGTGTGTTGCTAATGGTGCACCCGGCGGGTTAAAACTTTAAAGCCGTGTCGCGGATATGGGCGACTTGGAGCCGATATCTCGATCATAGACAAGCATAACTAAAGTTCTTGCTATAAATTTGACTTATAATGACTAGTAATCGGCTCCACTATAATGGAATGGCTAATTAATCGCCCACCATTGCTTGTTTGGTTGTCGCTTGCGACAAATGTATCGACTAAGTATTGCAACTTCTAGCAATTGGCTGAATAAAAGAACCAACAAGCTGCTGGGTTTTGGGTTTATCTCATACTATACATGTCGATTAGTAATTGCTGCAACTTCAGCGGAATGATTAAATAAAAGTGCCCACTTGCACTTTATCGGGGCGCTTATCTAAATCGACTAGTAAGGTGCCACAACTTCTGGCGAATAAGTAAAGCGCCAAGTGTGAGTTCCTCGGTTGACTTCCTCGTTTGGTCTCGAGAAACACGAGATGGGTTTGTTTGGTGATAGCTTGAGTTGGATCCGGTTAGGTCATTCTTACCCCTCTCGATAACCGGTTGTATCGAGTCTCTATAGGATATTTAGTGCATCTTTGCGCTGCTTGATCCACCATACCTATGTGGCGAGGGCCGCGAATTCTAACCTCGTAGTGTCTTGGCCTCGATCTTGGCGCTCCTTCTTTGTTTCTGTTTTGCCCTTTCGGCACCTTTTGTTAAGCGGGTTTTGAGATCGGCGTCGTTAGCGGTTACCCTTCCGGCTTGGCGGGCGGTTATGGGCCATTGGTTATTCTTGGGGCTCTTAGCCCCATTTGCTTCTTGTCCGTAGTCGGACGCTCTTTTTTCATTTTCAGGTGATTTGGATCTTGTATATTATATCGTATTCTTGACTCATGGAGTCTGTTATATATATACATTACGTGGGTCCCATCGAGGACTGTTGTGTAATGTTATTGCCGTTTTCCACCCTTGCGAAAGTGCTGGTGAGCACCTTTGAATCGTTTCTATGCGGGTTTGGCGAATTTTGCTAAAACTTGCATAGGTCCGATCGAGGGTGTTCTGAGTGGTATCGAGCTCGGCGATTGCGATACCCCACAAGTCCAGCCTGTAGGATAACCTAGCTAACGGCCGAAGTAGAGTGTCAAAACTATTTTGAAAATCGGTTGGATAGTTCTGAATAGGTCTAATTTTACTCCTTACCCTCTGCTGTTCCCCTCTTACCTCGACGTGTTTTAAATCTGCTTTCTTATCTTTTCTTCGAGTCCAGGAATTCTCGTGGTTGGGTTTCCGTCGTACCTTTAGGGTTTCGCTTCCTTCTTTGATAACGGTGCTCTCCCATCCGGTGTTCACGATGTTTGAGGAATCCGTCTACGTTGTTACCCTTCTTTGTTCCTTATTTGAGCCTTCCGGTGTTTTTCGGCCTTGACGACATCCTCGCCGAGATCCGATGCAGATTACGCATCACTCCGTTAATCGAACCTCGCTTGTCGAGATCTTGATCGATTCCGAGTTGGTTGCATAATCCGCCTATTAGGTAATGCGAGTAATGGTTTGGGTGCGCGATGGACTGATCACCATCGACTACTCTTATCATTCGCTTATGTACATTGAATGGTAGATCGATGCAACTCTACTCCTTCCATGGAAGTTAGGGGTGGCTTTATTTGTGATACCTCTACCTTGACCTTTTGTTCGGAGTGCTCTCGGCGATCGGAACAACGACCTTTGTTGGTGGTGTCGCCGATACCGGATGAAGAAGGAACCCTCGTTAGTGGTGTCGCGAGGATCTACACAAAGCAAGAAGGCGAGATCGCCGACCTTCCTTCGGTACCATGAGGCGGATCTCGGCGAGATCCCTGTTAGTGGTGTCGGTGTGGCATCCAAAACCACTACTAGAAAATCGCGTTGAATTTGTGCATTGCATCGTCATCATCATGCATGGTTTGCCAAAACTATGTTCGTAAAACCCGTTTATTTTCCAACGCCCATCTTTATTCCCATGCAAAACCCGGTCTCGGATTATTTTGTTTGTTGCCATCGGGTTTCAAGCGGCCCGTTTAAAACAAATAAAAGTTTTATTAATTTTTAGTGGGGGCAGTCGAACGGGCCAACCGACCCGAACGACCACCCCCGTATACAACATAATCGGTCCATCTACCTGCCCCTCTAATTCCTAAGTCTACCCAGTTTCCTACCCACCCCTTGCAGCCACATCACCCTAGCCTATCACTGCTTGCCACCTCATCCCCTTCCTCTCCCCCTCCTCTCACATGCTGCCACTTGGCCAACTCTCCCCTCTCCCCTCTTTTGTCACCCCAACCCCCACGCGCCAACTCACCGGGACACCTCCACCACCAGCTCACCACCAGCCCCATCAGGCGGGGCCCCACCGCCAATCCTACCCTCACCAACGCGCTTTGGCCACCTCCTCCACCCAGCCGCCTACCCTCTCTCCCCACAGTGGCCCGCCTCCCCGAGACCAGCGTCGGCCCCTATCGCCTCGCCCCCCCACCATGGAACCGCCTCCTGGCCGCTTGTCCCCAGCGGCCACCTCCACCCCTCCACCAGGGCATCTTCCCGATGCCTTCTTCCTCCTCGAACTGCGCCTCTCCCCCGCCCGGGCTGCCTTGCCCAGCCTCACCTCGCCCGCTCTGCGCCTCTTCCTTCTTCCCGCCACCGGCAAGCCAGCCAGCAGCCAGCTGGCTCATCTCTCTCAGCGGCTCCGCCCTCCCGTCGGGCGCCGCGCGGCCTGACAACCCGCATCCGCCTCTCCCCTCGGCGTCCTCGGCTCCTGCCCGCGCTCGCCGCTCCGCCAGCGCAAGCTCGTCGCCCGCTCGCTCGGGCCTGCCGCCCGGCCCAGCTCATCATCCGCCCCAGCAGCCAGCGCGCCTCGAGCTCCGCGTCGGCCGGCGCCTGCGGCCCGCTTGTAAGCTTCGCTTCGCCACCACCGTCGCCTCGAGCCGCCCCTCTCGCCTCCCCTGCGTCGCGCAGCTTCGCCGCCCCCAACCTGCCGTTCGCGCCCTCCGCCTCGAGCTCGCCGCCGTCGTCCACCGTGCCCGCCGGGCGCCGTCCCGAGCCCCTCGGCGCCCCTCGTCGTCCCTCGCCGCTCGGGCCCCGGCAGCATGGTCCCGAGGCCCTCCCGGCGTCCGCGCCTCCGTCGCCACCGCCGGCCGCAGCGCCCGGCGCTCCAGCAGCGTCGCCTCGCCGCTCTGCTCCGCCATCTCCTCGTCACGGCGGCGCACGGGCATCCTCGGTGAAGTTAAGTGCAGCCCCGGGCGGCGTTGATGCGATGTGTGCTGATGTATGTCGTTGGATGATTGTCTTTGTGGTGGTATTGTTTGTTGCTCTCGATTCACCTTGCGCAGGACTTTCGATCCTAGATATCTCGGCAAACTCGGAGACCAATTGTTGCAATTCAAGCTCGAACCCTCGGTGTTGCCAAGATCTCCTGCCCGATTGAAGCCGATCCGGTGTCAAGAGACCGAGGCCAATCTCGCGAACCGAACCAAGACCTTCATCGCTACTGAGAACTCCGCGCGGTACCGAGTCTCCTACGTGGAATCATCGTCGCCACACGGCCCGACACCGACAAACCCCAAGGTCGCGATCGGGCGCCAAGTTCGCCACGGTGTATAAGGAGAAACCCCAAGGACTTGCCCGGGCGGCAAGATCGCCAGGAATCTGAAGCACGGACCCGGCAGGTTCTGCACGGCGACAAACGGCACCGGCAAAGCGAACCCGATGCGTCCGGCGCGAACCAAGTCCGCACCGGACGCGACAAGAACTACCCGATGTCGAAACGACCGGAGCCGATCCGTGCGCGAAGGCGCGGATGCGACAAGATCTGCCTCGTTGATTGAGACCGACCCGATAGCAAAGCGGAACCGTCGACCACGACCTGAGGCCGACCCTGGACCCTGTCGAACCCTGGACCCTGAGGCCGACCCTGGACCCTGTCGAACCCCGAACCCTCGGAACCCCAAGATCGTCGAAACCCCCTCCGATGTGTGAACCTTTCTCCCGAACCCTATTTTACAACATAATAACAACTTGTTGCATATTTAATTGGTCATGCATGCATACATATCTGTGGTTTGGGGGCCTTTTGCCGATTCACCTAATAATTAAATATGGGGCCCATATGCGGGCAAATCCAGTCTCATATTGGCCTCATTTAAACTTGTGTAGCGAACCGGTATCTAATCTTTACCTTGTTACAACAACAACTAAATTGCGGGGTAGCTAAATAACTTGAACCACCCAACTAATTGTCGGGACCCCGGTTCCGCTTAATATTGACCTAATTGCATCGCACCTTTGTCGTGCCATCCATCATGCATGCATCATGCCGATCTTCTGCCGTGTATTAAATGTTGCATCCGGTGTTTCTTCTAGTGTTTTGCTTCTTCGCGGATAAGACCGTTGAGTTGATGTGAGCTTCGCCCCGATCTTCGAATGAACCTTTCGACAATGTTTTGATGAGCATCTCCTCTTTCTACCTATCTTACTTTTATAGTATTTACTTCCCTCTGTTGATCTATTGCTATACGTGTTGCGATGCTCTAGTTTTCGTACCGTGATATCCCTTGCGCCCTATATTGCCTCGGACACCTCCTATTACTGTTGTTTGGTAGATAGTTGGACTTGCGGCGTCATAGTCGCTTGCTCAAGTAATGTTGCGTGTTGTCAAATGCCACGATTCTTTGATGTATTGCCGCATGTTGATGTTGGAGATGATTCTAGTTTTAC
Source organism: Avena longiglumis (assembly GCA_030063025.1). Taxonomy (NCBI): domain Eukaryota; kingdom Viridiplantae; phylum Streptophyta; class Magnoliopsida; order Poales; family Poaceae; genus Avena; species Avena longiglumis. The sequence goes on from CP125978.1 coordinate 47,569,810, forward strand.
TTATCGTCACTTTAATTTCTGTTTAACAACTAAAATTGAATAAGCGAGGCATCGGTGGGTGATAGATAATATTTGGTTTCGAAGCCCACTTGTGTCCGTAAGACCCAGTACTTGATACTGTTCCTTGATTTTGCGCTATCCACATCGGAGGTATATGGGACCCCCAGGCGAGCTTGATTCATTCTTATTTCTTGGGGCCACAAACTAGTTTGAGGTTTTATTTACGATCTGTACTTATGCCATGTTTTACCTTTATTTACGATTGTGCAGTGCACCTTGTCTTTGTTGGTTCGGACCACGATTTGGCGGTGTCGACAAGCCCGTTTGGGGTTCCCGATCGTTCACGGCCGTCTAGCCAAACCTTGAGGCCGCCTCGGAGCTTGCTTACTCCGTTGGATTCTACTCAGGGTGGCCCCTGAAATATTCTGAATCTGTGATTGTTCGATCGTGAAAGCCTCGTTGGGTTTTGATTTGGTTTTCGAGGTTGATCGGCGTGTGTTGCTAATGGTGCACCCCGGGTTAAAACTTTACGGCCGTGTCGCGGATATGGGCGACTTGGAACGATATCTCGATCATAGACAAGCATAACTAAAGTTCTTGCTATAAATTTGACTTATAATGACTAGTAATCGGCTCCACTATAATGGAATGGCTAATTAATACTGCCCACCATTGCTTGTTTGGTTGTAAACGCGACAAATGTATCGACTAGTAAGTATTGCAACTTCTAGCAATTGGTGAATAAAGAACCAACAAGCTTTGGGTTTTGGGTTTATCTCATACTATACATGTCGATTAGTAATTGCTGCAACTTCAGCGGAATGATTAAATAAAAGTGCCTTGCTTACTTTATCAGGACGCTTATCTAAATCTGACTAGTAAGGTGCCACAACTACAACTGAATAAGTAAAACTGCCAACTGTGTGAGTTCCTCGGTTGACTTCCTCGTTTGGTCTCGAGGGGGAAACACCAGGAGGGGTTTGTTTTGTGAAAGCTTGAGTTGGATCGGTTAGGTCATTCTTACCCTCTCGATAACCGCCGGTTGTATCAGTCTCTATAGGATATTTAGTGCATCTTTTGCCGCTTGATCCACCATACCTATGTAGGCGAGGACCGCAATTCTAGCCTCGCCGTGTCTTGGCCTCGATCTTGGCGCTCCTTCTTTGTTTCTGTTTTGCCCTTGTGGCACCTTTTTGTTAAGGTTTTGAGATCGGCGTCGTTAGCGAGTTACCCTTCCGGCTTGGCCTGGGCAGGGTTATGGGCGCCATTGGTTATTCTTGGGGCTCTTAGCCCCATTTGCTTCTTGTCCGTAGTCGGACGCTCTCTATTTTCAAGGTGATTTGGATCTTGTATATTATATCGTATTCTTGACTCATGGAGTCATGTTATATATCTCGTTATGGGTCCCATCGAGGAATTTGTGTAATGTTATTACCCGTTTCCACCCGCACGAAAGTGCCTGGTGGGCACCTTTGAATCGTTTCTATGCGGGTTTGGCGAATTTTGCTAAAACTTGCATAGGTCCGATTCTGAGGGTGTTACAAGTCGAAAGGAACAAGACCAAAATCCTGCTCGGGCACTACGGAGTCGCGGATATAAAACCATCGCCTCCGCCAGTACTAGACAGATTCAGACATGGAAAAAGAAAAGAAAAGCAGATTGGGCTTGAGGGAGATGATGCAACCCCCAATGGGGTAAACACCATCCGAACCAGATTGCCTCTTCACGGAATAGAGTTTTCGGAAGAGTCCAAAGTGCGGCTCAATACCGAGCCAGCACTCGCAGAAAGTGATAAAACAAGCAACGTGAAAAAGAGAATTGGGGGAAAGATGGTGCAATTGGACATCGTACAGAAAAAGCAGTCCACGAAGGAAGTCGTGGATTGGGAAGGAAAACCCGCGAATGACAAAGGCGAGGAACATAACCCGAAACCTAGCAGGGGGACGGGGGATTACCTCATTGCCTGGGAGTTTGACGGCCTCCCTATCCTGCGGATCGGGCCACCTTCATGGCTTGCGGAGATCACTCTCCCGCGTCTCCGATCGCTGCTAGCCACCGTCGGTGAAACGGGTAGCGGCGGCACCTTTCTTTCCTCCAGCGGTGCTGGTACCAACCGCAGACGAAGATTTCTTCGGCTTCCCCATCGTGTTTCGGCGGCGCCGACGGCAAGAGCGCAGGATGGAAGAAGGAAATGTGAAGCAATATTCCAGCGTGCAGCAAGAGCTCTCAGAACACAAGGAAGCAGTGAAAGCAAGAATAGATGCGGTGAAAACAAACTGAAGTTTTCCCTAAGGATTATAACGACGAAGGCGGCCGCAACCGTCCATCAAGAAGACCCTAACGCATGGCGGGATGCAGCCATACTGCGTGTCGACGCCATAGCGAATCGCTAACACGCGATCCACTACGCACGGAAATCGGCGCGTGGTTATCTCACGCCCGGCGTGACGGTCAATTCAAGGTCGGAAAGTGGGACCCACATTCGTCTAGTCAAGTCATCTACGCGTGACGGCTGAGGTCATAGATCGTCGACCGACATCATCAAAGCTATACTAGCAACAAGCGCAATTTCTTGACTTCAAAGTTAAGAGTACTCACTCGAATCTGATTCGACCAATTACTCGGGGCTACTCCTATCGGGGAGGCGGCGCCCGAAGATAAATAGAAGTGAACTATTACTTTGAGTCCTCCGTCGAGTCTACGACTCCACTACAGACTCGGGGGCTACTCCCATAGGGAGGATGGATTTAAGCATCCGAAATTTTTTGTGTCCTACGGACTTACAACTGAACAACGTCTGAATTAAAGTTTCCGCTCGAGCCTACGACTCGAACAGACACTCGGGGGATACTCCCATAGGGAGCGCCGGCCGCGCACCCTATGAATTCTTCGACTGCGATCCTTCGGATCAGCATGCAAAAACTTTTCGGCAACTATGCCCCAACTAAACTTTAAGTGAGCAACGTTCTCCTTGACCACCCGAAACACCTCCGCGGTGATAAACATTCGGATGTTGTGTCTGCGACACAAAGATAAGACCTCTGAGATATCATCGATGGCACGGCAACGCTGCATTGCGCTCTGCTATTAAAAACCCGTGCTAACGGTGCGATGAAAAATCGACCAGACGCGTTGGGTACATCAATTAAATTCACTGGAATTCCACTCGTAAGTCCTCCGCGGCACGAGTCGAATGCATGACATATGTTCGAGTTCGAGTTGAGGACTCAAGCACGAAGAAGATCTTGTTTCGTCCTAAGGCGGTTAAGCGACCACGATCCGTCGGGTGATTGAACTGCGCATCAACAATCCACATCGAACTATTGAAATACATAGTCACACGAAGGATTGAAGAGTCCTCGGTAGATATGCGATTCGGTGATCACTCGAGCTCTTGACATGGTTATACCCCGGGTACATGATCTCAACATACAGATTCGGCCAAGGAAAGCCCACGGCAAATATCGGCCCATGAAGACTTCGGGTGGCCGGGCCCATGGCGCCGGATCCTTGGAGAGCAAGACTAGAGTAGATAGGAAATTCAAAGGGTAAAACCCTAGAACTTGTAAACTAGGTCTATGCCGAGACACTAAGTCTATATAAAGGCGAGGGCACGACCTAGATCTCTCGACTCATACTTTGCATACACACCACGCCAGATCGCATCTCGCACCCTGTAACCACCGGTTCCGCGTAATCAAGCGAGACAAGCGAGTAGGGTTTTCCCTTGGGGCACGAACACAGGTAAACCTTGTGTCCCCGTGTTGCTTGTTTGCTAACCGTTCCGCGATCTCCAGCATCCCCATCTTCTCCAAAATCCAAGTCCATAACAATGGGCATTGACGAGATTAAACCTCGTCATTCTCTTTCAGTATTTCTTTTTCTGTTTGAAAGAATCTATCAACATCAATAGTGGAGCCATATACATGACACATAGTCCAAAGCATGTATAGTTAAATACCAATGTCTTTGGACTTGCACTTTGAAGTAGATCACCATCATCAAATGTTTGTTGTTCTTTCAAATTCCTTTCTTTAGTAATCTCTTGGTGTAGTAAACATTTTACCTACATCAAATATTCATCCTTATCATGGAATTATCCATGATCAAGCTACTTTTAGCTTATAACGGTGAATCGCGAGTATAATGTTGCTCTCCAAAACCTTTTGGAGGATTAGGACAACTAGTGTCTCCAACCTTTTGTAAATTCTCATCAAATATGAGAACATAACCTTTGCCATATTATACTCTATCATGTTGTAACCAAAACATCATTTCAGATATCGCAATATCTTCCATACATGATGGTTTCTGAAACAACTCTTTCAACTCCTAGATTACCTTGATATTGAAACTATCTTTCGAATATCAAGAATCATGGAGACAAACATGATACTTATATACTAACACTAGAATTGTTACTCTCGATTTAATACCAACTATTAAACTTCATGGAGTAATCAAAACTTACTGAAAGTTTGCAATGGGACTTTTAAATTTTAGATTAACACTTCAAAAACAATATGATACCAGTTTGTAAAGTAACTAACCAGAATTCTATAGTTCTTTCATCTCAATTAAAACTAAGCGCAAGGTGGTAAACGGATGCCAATGACTACAACAATTATGAAAATTCACTTTGATTTAATTTATGATAAATAGTGTTCAACTCTTAATCATATTGCTATTGAACTCCCACTCAAAACAATATCCCTCACATTGTTTTAGTGATCACACGAACCAAATCCACCACATCAAAACCAATCATCACGAGAGTTGATGTAGCTTCAATGGCGAACAATCAACATGTTCATCATATCTACTATATGACTCATGCTTTACCTTTCGGTGATCCGTGTTTCGAGACCATGTCTATACATGCTAGGCTCATCAAGATCAAACCTTAGCTTTCGCATGAGCAAATCTGGCTTGCTCACGTTGTATACACTCGCAGAATCTAACACATCCGATCATCACGTGATGCTTCGAAACAACGAGCTTTAGCAACAGTGCTTACTAAGGATGAACACTTTAAAACTTGAAATTGTGTGCTTGAGGGATGATCTTATAATGCTACCGTCGTGAACTAAGCAATACAAGATGCATAAAAGGATTAACATCACATGTAATTCATAATATGTGATATTATATGGCCTTTCTTCTTGTGCTTCCGATCTCCATCTTCAAGCATGAACATGATCTCCATCATCACCGATATAGCGTCAAGGTCAATGGCACTGTTTCATGGTTGTCGTCCACCAGCTTTAACTATTACAACTACTTTGAATAGACACGCGGGTCTTAACGTAATTAAAATACAACCATATGGCTCCTTCCAATTGCCAACTTACAATAAGGAACATTGCATACATCATATATAATCACAATCATGGCCATATCACATCACAGCACACCACACCCCTGCAAAACAAAGTTAGACGCCTCTAATTTTCTTTGCATATTTTACGTGGTTTGGGGCTTTCAATAAGTGTCATTCTAACTTACGAACAAGAACCACAACATTGATGCTTGAACTATCAAGTTCCCGTTGTAAATTGATTCTTTACTATGATGGGAGAGACAGACACCCGCAAAGCCACTTATGCAATACAAGTTGCATGTTGAGCGTGGAGCAAGTCTCATGAACGATGTCATGTAAGGTTAGCCCGGGCCGCTTCATCCCACCATACCGCAAGATGCAAAGTACACAAGAAGTAATTGATAATAAAAGCACCACCGTCCATAATGACCATTGTGTTCTACTCATGCAACAGATCTACATATAGACACGACTCTGATACCACTGTAGGGGTTCATAGCATGGAAATCAAAAAATTTCTACCGCATGAACACACAATCAAGATCTAATCTATGATCAAGCCAAGATCTATCTACTAGATTTTAGCAACGAGTCGATAGAATACTAACCCTCGAAGATCCAAAGTGGTTAACGAGAGCAGATTCTCGTGGGTGATGTAGTCGTACACTTCCGATCTCAAGATCGCGTAGATGATCCTTCCGGCATTGCGTTCCGGCAGCGCTTCCGCAGTCAGTCACACGTTTGGTACTTGATGAAGACCTTCCTCTCTCTTGTTCCAGCAGGCAGCGGAGGTTGTAGTACTCTCCTCGCGATTCAATGACCTGGCGTGGTCGGAAGTAGGGGAGATCTCATGAGGCTTCGCCTTAAGCCGGAGCGAGTATGGTGGAGCAAGAGAGGTACCTTGGCGATCTAGGTTTTAGAAGAACCAAGGGGAGGGGTGTATCCGGCGGCTAGGGTTTGGGGAAACCCAAGTCGGCGACTTGGGAGGAGGCCCTAGGCGGCGGCAACATCAGGTGGTGGCGCCAGGAGCTAGGGTTTGAGGTGTAGGGAGAGGGGGTGCCCTGCCCCTCCTTATATAGGAGGGGATAGGCGGTTTGGGGAGGAGGGAGTCCTCCTCCAACTCCTCCTCATGGCCGGCGGGTGGGAGGGAGAGGGACTTCCTCCCCAAGTAGGTTTCCTACTCTCCCTCCACCAAGCAAACTTGAGATTTGACTTTTTCAAATTGGCGTTTGACTTTCAAACTTTGATTTGATTTCTTCTCTTTATTTTGCCCAGCCAAGTGACCTAGTACATGATGTAACCATTCCACATTGTCATGACACATTCAAGTACCCTACCCCTCCGGAGTGTCGGACCTTCCAGACCCTTCTAGAACATTCCTGGTGAAAACACCAGAATCATTCCCGAACTCCGAAACAGGACTTTCCTTATATGAATATTATTCTCCGGACCATTCCGGATCTCCTCGTGATATCCCAAATCCCATCCGAGACTCTAAACAACATTTGTTCTCTTACTCATCATTCCATAACTACTCAACAACATCGAATCCTTAAGTGTGTCTCCCTACGGTTCGTGAATTATTCGGACATGATCGAGACACTTCTCCGATCAATAACCAATAGAGGAATATGGAAATTCATATGGCTCCCACATATTTCTACGATTACTTTGCGAATGAACCACTTACATACGATACCAATTTCCCTTTGTCTCACGATAGTTTACTTATCTGAGGTTTTGATCATCGGTATCTCTGCATACGTAGTTCAACCTCGTTACCGATAAGTACTCTTTTCTCGTTCCCGTGATATGTGATCCCTTGTGAGCCAGTCACATGCTTGCAACCTAATTGTATGACATTCCACCGAGAGGGCCCAGAGTATATCTATCCGTCATATGGATGGACAAATCCCACTCTTGATCCATGTGCCTCAACCCATACTTTCCGAACACTCAATGCCACCTTTATAGCCACCTAGTTATGGTGTGGTGTTTGATGTCATCAAAGCATCCTTCTGGTGATGGTGATTTAACATGATCTCATGGTCGAAGGAATTAGGTTACTATGTATCGGAAAGCTTATAGCAAATGAACTATATTAAATGACTTGATCTTTATGCTACGCTTATCTATAGGAGTATGTCCATCACATCATTCTCCTAATGATATGACCATGTTGTTAATAACATCTCTATGTTCATGATCAGGAAACCATGATCATATATTAACCAACAAGCTAGTTTAACAAGAGGCTTTACTAGGGACTCTTTTATGTTTACAAATCACACAAGTATTAATGTTTCCGGTTAATAAAATTATAGCATGGTATGTAAACATTTATCATAAGTATGAAGATATGATAATAACCACTTTATTATTGCCTCTTGGGCATATTTCCAACAAAAATTACATCAATATGACAAGTAAAATCACGAATATCTATAAGTCCCATGGCAAGGCTAAAATTTCTATAAGTGTCATGGCAAGGCTAAAATTTCTACAAGTGGCATGCGCTAAAATTTTGACATTGGCATAGAATTATCTACAAGTGTCATGGAATTGCTAAATTTGCTATAAGTATCATGGCAAGGCTAAATTTCCTACAAGTGTCATGGAATTTCTAAATTTTATAAAAGTATCATGGAAAGGCTAAAATTTCTACAAGTGTCATAGCATGGCTAAAATTTCTACAAATGCGATGGCATGGCTAAATTTTACAAGTATAAGAAAACAAACACAGGAGGACTCGATTGACACGGACGACCGATGGATTGTTGACGGTGAAAGACGGCGGCGCCTGGTTGTTCGATCCACCCGCGGACCCACCAGGCGGCGGCGGCATCGCATTGTCCATCTGCAGCATTGGAAATTGTGAGCATTAGACAATAAGGCAAGATTGAAAATTGCGAGCATTGGACAATAAGACACTTGATCACTTACCCACGAGAAGGCGAAAGGAGGAGTAGGAAGAGTCCCTGGTTGAGAATTTATTAGCATTTGCTGTGTCATCCACCGCATCATCTGCACTTGTTGCTCCAGCAACCCCTGCTGATGGGCCATCTGCTACTCCAGCTGCTACTGCCGCTGCTCGGCCGCCTCTCTACGTGTCGTAGCAGTGGCCATCTCCTCCTATGTCATGTCGCCATGATGTGATGAACATTGCAACGCAAAACATGTAGTAAAACATAGATGACCGAGGAAGAACATATCCATAACTGGTCGAGAGCTACAACCGAAGGCCATGGGCGGGTCTCTACAGCAGGCTGGTCGCTCGTCCTACCACGCCGGACCTGGTGCATAGATGGAACGGTCCTAGGGTCGACGGACCCGTGACCGATCCATAGGCGACCATTCTTCTGGCCTTCTCTCGCCAGCATGGCGACCTCGCGGTCGAAGGGGGCGGTCTCAGGGTTGGAATCTTTGCCATGCACCTCCTTGTACTTCTCAGGGTACTTATCACCCCAGAGCTTGGCTCCCTCGTTCATCCATAGTCTCACGTTCCTAGGCTCGTCCAACGTGTGTGTCTTCTTCCAAACGGCAAACACGGACGGCTCTTGACTTGTCTTTATTTTCTGCACAAAAGAGCACGAAGTTAAGTGAAGGGGGACTCCAAAGGGCGAAGTAAAGAATAACATTACAAGCAAGAACAAATAAAGCATTTCCTCACCTCTTTTACCCTAAGAAGGGCGAGGGGATGCTGCCTTGGCGGTGTGATCAACCCCCATATCCTCTCGCCGCTTCTTTGCATCGGCGTGTTTCTGAGGTAAATGGGGTGTGTCCACCACGCTACCATCACCGTGAAGAACCGCTCGTCATTACCCACGCACTGAGGAGGGTTCTACATCCACAAGACACACGTATTAGTACAATAGAAAATATAATAAGGTCAAGAAATTAATAAAACAAAAATGCAACTACCTGCAGGTACTGCCACGGCTCGAAGAGAATCTCCCGGGCTTGGCTCTTGTTCATCCAAATCTTTCGATCGCCGAACCAGTTGCGGACGTAGTTCACGCATGCCTCATAGTGCATGTCTTGCACCTTCCTCTTGGCAAGCTCATGAACGATCGCCAAGCACTCCCTTTTGCGCGCCCTGTCCATGTCGAAGAACTTCTACAAGTATGCACATAGGAAAAAAAAGGGTGGAGGGTCAAAGCCACGAGTGCAAGTATATTTCATCCTCAAGGCGATTGAATTATGACAAGCAAAACAAACTTACCCAGAACAAAACTTGAACCTTCTCCGCGATGGTGGTGTACTCTTTTTCGGGATATTCGGCATAGTGGTAATGCTTCCAAGTCCAAGCCACATCCTTCAAACCATTTGGGAGAGTGACAATCCCAGGAAAATACTTTCTAACCAGGGCTCCAAGTATGCTTGAGTAGTCACGATATGGCTTGATCCCATCCTGATATAGAAAGGCACTGCACAATGAAAAGACAAGATCAGTATGTGATAAAAATTACAATGTATGGTTTAGGGTCAAATCATGTACCTCGACCCAGCGGGCACGAGTACCTTGTCCGCATAGGGATAAGGTAGGTCGGGGAGTCTCAAAACCCCACGCCGATATGGAGCCTTCTCCTGCGGCACCAGGCTCGAGTCGGCGGTCGCGTACTCCTCAAGGTACGGAGTCTCATCCTCCAGAGGCGCCCACCTCAAGGACATGTCAAGATCGTAGGGTAAAGACCCCAACCCCTCATCGTCCTCCTCATGCTGCTGCTACTCCTGCTCCTCCTCGTCCTCCTCATCGTCAGAATCCGAGTGCGTCCCCTCATCCTCCTAACGGCGAACTGGCTCCTCCTCGTCGTCCTCCCCCTCTTGCTCCTGCTCATCCTCCTCGAAGTCCGGAGGAGGACTAGGAGTCCTCGCACGCCTCCCACGCCACCGCCGTTGTGAAGTGCGCGGTGGAGAACTAGAACTAGCACTAGCAGGCTGCTTCCCCCTGGCATCTTTCAAACCACCAGTCACAAGTTCAGCCAAGCTTTTCAGCTTTCTTGTAACTCCCTTTCACCCAGCATCTTTCAATCACCTGCAAAACAGAGTGAAAAGAGTAGTTTATTAGTACACATCAGTGACAAGATTTATGATAGTACAATAATACTCAAGTTTTAAACACACACTATATTCGTATCAGCAAAGACGAAAGAAGAGAAATACTTCCATGGTCCATATAGCATGGGTATGATATGCGACAAGCCAAGGAAAGGATTCGGTCTCCACGGCAACGACTCCTCGAAAGGAAGCGTTGTCGTGGATCGATAATCCTTTCCTAGGCTTGCCACCGTCACATCCCCATGCTATATGAATCTCGAAAATACTTGTCCTCTCTCGACTTTGGGGCTACGAGATTAAGCCTTCCTTGTGTTTGTCCAAACACGAAAGGAAAGAAACCATTCCACGATTCATATAACAATGTCGCCCATGCTATACGAATAGTGAAGTAATGTCTTTCCCTTCGACTTTAGGTCTATCTAATCTATTTCATTTAAGTCACGCTACCTAATCTATTCGTATCAGCAAAGACGAAAGAAGAGAAATACTTCCATGATCCATATAGCATGGGTATGAGACGCGGCAAGCCAAGGAAAGGATTCGGTCTCCACGGCAAGGACTCCTCGAAAGGAATCGTTGTCGTGGATCAAGAATCCTTTCCTAGGCTTGCCAGCGTCACATCCCCATGCTATATGAATCTTGAAAGTAGGATAGTGCTCCAACTTGTGAACCAACATGGTTTTACATCATCCTATGACCTAATCAAACACAAAACAAGAGAGAGCTACGCCGGGCTACCCCCATCAAAAGAATGTCTAGGGGGTAGACGATCTGAGTCCCGCAGATCAGGGTTTCGCCGGAGGAAGATCACAAGAACGTCGGAATCAGATGAAAACTTGCATGTGTCCCTAGCATATGTGTGTGAGTGTGTTACAAGGTTGGTATAGGTGCTTGCATGTGTCCCCCCTCGCATACATGCGCTCTAACCTAGAAGCGAAGGTTCTGGACCTGTATAAGGGGGAATCTCCCTGTTCCGATGAAACCGGGTAGGATAGTGTCCCAACTTGTGAACCAACATGGTTTTACATCATCCTATGACCTAATCAAACACAAAACAAGAGAGAGGTACGCTGGTATACCCCCATCAGAAGAATGTCTAGGGGGTAGACGATCTGAGTCCCGCAGATCAGGGTTTCGCCGGAGGAAGACCACGAGAACGTCGTAATCAGATGAAAACTTGCATGTGTCCCTAGCATATGTGTGTGAGTGTGGTGCAAGGTTGGTATAGGTGCTTGCATGTGTACCCCTCGCATGCATGTGCTCTAACCTAGAAGCGAAGGTTCTGGACCTGTATAAGGGGGAATCTCCCCGTTCCGGTGAAACCGGATCGTATAAGGGGGGTGCATGTATTGATCAAGACCACAAAAACCTATTCATATGTGTGTGCTCATGATCCTATGAAATAATATCGCCTAACATATATGTTATAAAAGTCTTGCTAACTAAATAAAAGAAAAAGGTGAAAAAAATGATTTGCCGTGTATACAACAGAATACACACGGCAAAGCTGATTGTTGTCGTGTACTTGATGGCGAGGGCACACGGCAAAGATTCTGCCGTCATCCCCTACCGGCAAGTGACCCTGCGAGGCCGCGGGTCCCACTTCTTTGTCGTAAACATATCTTTGTCGTGTGTCTTCATTGAATTTGCCGTGATGATTTTCTTTGTTGTGTGCCTTCGTCTGTCCATTGCCATGTTTATTTCTTTGTCGTGTTCTTTTTATGAAGTTTATCATGCACCTTTTCTTGTTGGAATTTGATGAGTTTTGGGATGCTGGCCCATTAGACAAATTCTGGAATTCTCTTTGTCCCACTTGTATATAGCAGCATATGGTTGTGCTATTGTGCTAAAGTTTAGTCCCACATTGCTAGTTAAAGGGGAGTTGGACCACCTTATATAGTAGAGTGTTGCACCACTCACTAAGGTGTGACAAGAAGAGTAGCCCTCGCGCACTCCTCCTCCGACGCTGCCCGCCTCGCCTCGCCTCGTCACGACGCGTGCGCACGCCGCGGGTTGCGGGAATCTCGCCGAGTCGAGCTTTATTTTGCTGGTTGGGAAAACTGTTATGAGTCATCAACGGACGCGTTAATTACAGCCGTTTCAAGTTTTTATGGACGTGGCTGTTACCGACTCGGACGTGGGCTGAGCCCACGATCTTCCTAACCTGCACTATATAAGCGTCTGCGCTAAACCTAATCGGTGAATCAATCCACACGCGCGCCTACCACCAGAACCTTGCGTCGCCGCTTTCGTCTTCCCCATCCTGGCTTGCGGCGTGCACCGTCGATCGGAGACGATGAGCCTCGGAACCACCTCCCATGAACACATGCGGGTGAGGCGATCAGGTTTTTTGGGAGCGCTCAAGCGCGACTACTGGCAATCACGACGTCGTCCGACGACGAGTTTTCGAATGACGACTTCTTTCCGGACGTCAGCGACCTCTTCGATAACGTCAATATGGGCGACGCTGCTGCGACCGCTGCGGCTGCTATTCAGCCTACACTGTACGTGATATTCAACTGTCTTTTTAGGATTATGCTAGAGTTCTTTGTTCTAGCGTTTGGTGTAGATATGATAGGTTTATCTCCTATAGATGTAATCTATTCTTCTACTTTGTTGATCTGCATAATTGGTTTTAGTACCGTTTGTATGATCATGCTTTATCAATTTATTATTTGGATTAAATCATATGGATTATTGCTTATATTTCCAACAATCCAAAAACCTAATTATAGGCAACTGAATTCCACTGGTGTAGCCGCGGCTACTAGGCCGCCTCCTTTTGACGGCATGCTCTATAAGAGATGGCGCAAGAGAGCAGTTCTCTGGTTTAAAAACCTAAACTGTTATAGCGCCACTCTTAGCAAGCCTGAAGGAGATCTTCTTTTTGGCGAGCGAACTTTAAGAAAGCCGATACCATGTTTATGGCGGCTTTGTTCAGTATTCTTGGGGACAACATTGTTGACCCGTATATTTCATTTGATAATGGCAAGAACACGTGGGAAGCGCTCGAGGCCAAGTTTGGAGTCTCGGACGCTGGCACTGAGTTGTATGTCATGGAGCAATTCTATGACTACAAGATGGTTGATGAGCGCTCCGTCGTTGAGCAAGCTCATGAGATACAATCACTTGCCAAAGAACTTGAGCAGTTCAAGTGTTCCTTACCGGACAAATTTGTGGCCGGCGGCATTATTGCCAAGCTTACTCCCTCGTGGAGGAACTTTGCTACTTCTCTGAAACATAAGAGACAAGAGTTTTCTGTTACGGATCTCATTGGGTCCCTTCATGTGGAAGAGAAGGCGAGAGCAAAGGACAAAACTGCTCGAGGATTTGAGGAAGGTTCTACTGCCAATTTGGTGCAGAGGAAAAACTTTCAATCCCACAAGTTTAAGAATAAGAACAAACCTGAAGGAAAGGGGAAGTTTGATGGCAAGAACAAGGCCACACACTCAACCAACTTCAAGAAGAAAAATGATAAGAGAAAAGGCTCTTGCCACGTCTGTGGTGATCCTGATCATTGGGCTCCTAGCTGCCCTAATCGCTTTGACAAGCGTCAACATGGAAACAGCGGCAAGGCCGCTAATGTTGTTATTAGCGATACTGAGATGAAGGATGCTGGGTACGGTATTTTACCTACTATACTTTCAGTATGTCATTCTCCTGATTGGTGGATAGACACTGGTGCTAATACACATGTATGTTCTGATATTTCCATGGTTTCCTCTTATCAGGTCTCAAGGACCTCTTCTGTGCTGATGAGAGACGGCTCACGTGCTTTTGTTCATGGTGTTGGTACGGTAAATCCGTTACTTGAGGAAGACCCGTCTGGTGAAGAATGTGCGACGTTCCCTCCATCAATAAGAATCTCGTCAGCGGATCGCATTTATGTCGAGATGGCTTTAAGTTGGTTTTTGAATCCAATAAAATTGTAATTTCTAAGTATGTACAATTTGTTGGAAAGGGTTATGATTGCGGAGGTCTGTTTCGCTTGTCTTTGTCAAACTCATGTACTAAAGTTATTAATCATGTTTGCAACTATAATGAGTCAAATGTTTGGCATTCACGACTTTGACATATTAACTTTGGTTGCATGAGGCGGCTAGCCAATATGAGTTTAATTCCGAAATTTACCACTGTCAAAGGTTCTAAGTGCCAAGTTTGTTTGCAATCAAAGCAACCCCGCAAGTCTCATACGGCTACGGAACCGAGAAACTTAGCACCGCTAGAACTTATACATTCAGATATTTGTGAGATGAATGGTGTGTTGACAAAAGGTGAAAAAAGATATTTTATGACGTTGATTGATGACTCCACTAGATACTGCTATGTTTATCTTCTGAAATCTAAAGATGAAGCTTTGAACTACTTCAAAATCTATAAAGCTGAGGCAGAAAACCAACTTGATCTTAAAATCAAGCGGCTAAGGTCGGATCATGGTGGAAAGTACTTTTCAAATGAATTTGAGTTATTCTGTATGGAACATGGTATTATACATGAGAGGACGCCTCCCTACTCACCTCAGTCAAATGGGGTGGCCGAAAGGAAGAACCGCACTCTAACTGATTTGGTCAACGCCATGTTAGATACATCGGGTCTTTCCAAGGAATGGTGGGGGGAGGCGCTAATGACTGCGTGTCATGTCCTAAACCGTGTTCTTGTAAAGAGTAAAACCATGACTCCTTTTGAGGAATGGGAAAAGAAAAGGCTTAAACTCTCTTACTTACGAACTTGGGGTTATTTGGCGAAGGTCAATATTCCAATACCCAAGAAGCGAAAGCTTGGACCAAAAATCGTTGGTTGTGTTTTTCTGGGATATGCTTTTCATAGCATTGGCTATAAATTTTTGATAGTAAAATCTGAGGTATCCGACATGCATGTTGGTACAATTATGGAGTCGAATGATGTGACTTTCTTTGAGGACATCTTTCCTATGAAAGGTATGTCTAGCTCATCAAATCAGGAGATGACTAGTTCATCTAGTCAGGAATTTTCTATAATTCCTAAACCCATTATGCCGATAGAACACTTTGATGATCCTGTGGAGGATGACAATGAAGCTCCCAAAAGGAGCAAGAGACAAAGGACTGCAAAGTCATTTGGTGATGATTTCATTGTGTACCTTGTGGATGATACTCCCACTTCTATTTCAGAAGCCTATGCATCTCAAGATGCTGACTACTGTAAGGAAGCTGTCCGAAGCGAGATGGACTCCATCCTAGCTAATGGTACTTGGGAAGTCACTGATTGTTCTTATGGGTGCAAACCTGTAGGATGTAAGTGGGTGTTCAAGAAAAAGCTTTGACCTGATGGTACTATTGAAAAGTACAAGGCACGTCTTGTGGCTAAGGGTTATACCCAAAAGGAAGGTGAAGACTTCTTTGATACCTACTCACCTGTAACCAGATTGACCACTATTCGAGTACTACTTTCCTTGGTTGCCTCACATGGTCTTCTCGTTCATCAAATGGACGTTAAGACAGCTTTTCTAAATGGAGAGCTAGATGAGGAAATTTATATGGAGCGACTGAATTTGTAGTAGATGGTCAAGAAGGAAAGGTGTAAGTTAGTGAAGTCTTTGTATGGTCTTAAGCAAGCTCCTAAGCGTGTACGAGAAGTTTGAAAGAACTTTAACTGCTGAAGGCTTTGTTATAAAGGCGACAAATGTGTGTACTATCTCCATGGTGGGGGCGAAGGAGTTATTATGTGTCTCTACGTTGATGACATATTGATATTCGGGACCAACCTCGCTGTTATCGAGGAGGTAAAAGAGTTCCTATCTCGCTGCTTTGAGATGAAGGACTTGGGAGTGGATGATGTAATCTTAAACATCAAGCTACTAAAGGATGACAATGGTGGGATTACATTGCTTCAGTCTCGCTATGTGGAAAAGCTATTGAGTCGTTTCGGGTATAGCGACTGCAATTCTTCTGCAACGCCTTATGATCCGAGTGTGCTACTTCGAAAGAATCGAAGGACTGCTAAAGATCAATTGAGATATTCTCAAATTATTGGCTCACAACGCTACTAGACCTGGCATCTCCTTTGCTGTAAGCAAACTGAGTCGATTTGTGTCAAATCCTAGAGATGATCATTGTCATGCTCTTGAAAGAGTTTTGCGCTATTTGAAAGGCACTGCGAGTTATGGTATTCACTATACTGGGTATCCACGGGTACTTGAGGGTTATAGTGATTCAAACTGGATATCTGATGCTGATGAGATTAAGGCCACAAGTGGTTATTTGTTTACACTTGGTGGTGGCGCTGTTTCCTGGAAGTCTTGCAAGCAGACCATCTTAACGAGGTCAATAATGGAAGCAGAACTCACAGCATTAGACACAACCACTGTTGAAGCAAAGTGGCTTCGTGAGATCTTGATGGACTTACTTGTGGTTGAAAAACCACTACCCGCCATCTCGATGAACTGTGATAATCAAACTATGATTGTCAAAGTAAACAGTTCTAAGGATAATATGAAGACATCAAGGCATGTGAAGAGGAGATTGAAATCTGTCAGGAAACTGAAAAACTCCGGAGTTATTGCGTTGGATTATATCCAAACATCTAAGAACCTGGCAGATCACTTCACAAAGGGTTTATCACGCAATGTGATAGATAATGCATCGAGGGAGATGGGTTTGATACCCACGCTATGAGTTGATCCGAGTAGCAACCCACTCTATGTGATCAGAGATCCCGTGATTTAGAGCTATGAGACAAGTTGTTGGTCAGCTGAGAGGAGAGTATTCCTATATTATATTTACATCTCCATAAAGATGCAATACTCTCTTAATCTGCATGGCAGGTTAATATTTATCTTAATGTGTTCCAAGTGGATTTTATAAGCGGAGATGTTGTCCTACAGAACATCTCTTGAGGAACACACCTATATGAGTCTGACTGTCAAATGTCGCAGTCCGTGAGAGTTGGGTGCTCTTTAATAAACTCATGAAAGGCCCTGGAGTATGATGCATAAGCTCCAAACCACGGGGAAGCCGACGGCAGCCCTGTACCGGTATAGATTTTGTGTGAAACTAGCGCGCAGAAAACTTATAGTTTAAGGCATAGTCCACTATTCAAGTTACTAGATAGTGTAGCATGAAATTTAACGTGGAAGTTCAACTTAACAGTCTCCACTATATACCGGTATATAAAACAATGTTCTGAAATAAAAGTGATGTGATGTGCCAATGAGACTTTGTGGGGGATTGTTGGAATTTGATGAGTTTTGGGATGCTGGCCCATTAGAAAAATTCTGAAGTTCTCTTTGGCCCACTTGTATATGGCAGCATATGGTTGTCCTAGTGGTGCTAAAGTTTAGTCCCACATTGCTAGTTGAAGGGGAGTTGGACCACCTTATATAGTAGAGTGTTGCACCACTCACTAAGGTGTGACAAGAAGAGTAGCCCTCGCGCACTCCTCCTCCGACGCCGCCCGCCTCGCCTCGGCAATGGCGTCTTGTGCCCTTGGTTATGGAATCTCGCCGAGCTTTATTTTGCTGGTTGGGAAAACTGATTATGAGTCATTAATGGACGCGTTAATTACAGTCGTTTCCAGTTTTTATGGGCGTGGCTGTTACCGACTCGGACATGGGCTGAGCCCACGATCTTCCTAACCTGCACTATATAAGCGTCTGCGCTAAACCTAATTGGTGAATCAATCCACACACACGCCTACCTCCAGAACCTTGCGCCGCCGCTTTCGTCTTCCCTATCCCGGCTTGCGGCGTACACCGCAGATCAGGACAGTAGGCCTCCGGAACCCCGCCTCTCGTGAACCTGTACGGGTGAGGAGCGATCAGGTTTTTGGGGAGCGCTCAAGCACGACTACTTGCAATCACGACGTCGTCCGACGACGATTTCTCGAATGACGACTTCTTCCCGGACGTTAGTGACCTCTTCGACAACCTCAACATGGGCGACGCTGCTGCGACCGCTATTCAGCCTACACTGTACGTGATACTCAACTGTCTTTTTCGGATTATACTAGAGTTCTTTGTTCTAGAGTTTGGTGTAGATGTGATAGGTTTATCTCCTATAGATGTAATCTGTTCATTTACTTTGTTGGTCTGCATAATTGGTTTTAGTACCGTTTGTATGGTCATGTTTTATCAATTTATTATTCGGATTAAATCATATAGAGTATTGCTTATATTTCCAACATTTCTTTGCCGTGTTCTTCTTGTTGTACACACGATAAAGATAATCTTTGCCGTGTTCCGGGCCTTTTGGCACACGGCAAAGGGCTGGGGCGACGGCAGCGACAATTTTTCCCGTAGTGAAAGTCCACAACTGTCCCTTCACTTTATTTTCCCCTGCTTGGGACCCTTTTAATTTCTTGAGTTATTGATTGGTAGCACTTCGCTTTTGAAATTGCAAAATTCGATCAGTACTATCTTAGATTGCCATCATCAGGGGACCAAAACACAAAAGCTAGTGTAAGAGGAAGGATACGATCGTGTATATATATATAAATTTAGAGTAAAGATTACACCATCTTCATCCTTAATTATATGATGACTCCTCCATCATCTTCCTCATTGCAAAACGTAAGCGATATACCGTGTACTTAAATTATGGATAGTACGGCGACGACAGATCGGGGGTTGATAATCATATATAGATTACCAGGAACGCGGGCGCGTTTCGTGCACGCACGCACGCTCAATGGATGGATTGGATCGAGAGATGCTGCACTTCATCAGAGTCTTCAGACGCGGAGGTTGAGCTGCGGCTTGCCGGTGGCGGCGGCGCGGCGCTGGTTGTCGTCCATGACGGTCTCGAAGGCGCCGACGAGCGCCTTCACCCTGTTCCCCTGCCTCAGCTCCAGCAGCTTGGTCCTGGCCTCGTCGATCGCCTCGTTGCTCCGCGCCAGCTCCCGCTTCTCCATCGACGTCGTCCTCACCCGCCTCCCTGGAACCTCTTCACAACCTCCGCCTTGATCTCCATCTCCGCTGCTCCTTCTCCTTCTCCTTCACCGCCGCGATCTCGTCGACGGTGACGACCTCCAGCGCAGGAGGAAGAGAATCGGTTCCTTCTTCGGCTCAGCTTCCTCCTCCACCGCGGCAGGCGCCTCCTTCTCCGGCGTGTCCTCGCGCTCCTCCTCCTTCTCCTCCGCGGCCAGGGCGCCGGCGACAGGTTCGCCTCGTGTATGATCTTCTCCGGGACGACCTCCTCCTCCTCCTGCTTTGCGGCAGCGGCATCGGCGGTGATCTGATCGTCCAACGAGAAGACGCTTTCAGCGTCGGAGCCCTTGCTGACTACCGAACTGGGGCTGTCCACCTCGCCGCCATCCACGGCCGCCGCCGCCGCGTCCGCGTTCTTCTTGCGGCGGGACGACCTGCCGGATCCGCGGAAGGCGCGGGAGGCGCGCTGCATCAGCTTCCTCGGGGAGAACATCGACGCGTAGCGCGACGACGAGGACGCCGACGACGGCTGCTTTGTCAGGCCCCTAGGCGTGGCCGGCGGCGTGTCGGTGGAGGTGGCCGCCTTGCAGTTGAGGGAAGGCGCCTTCTGGGCGTGGCGCGGGTACGCGGGCCCCGTGGAGGTGGTGGAGCGCGGCGGCTGCGGCCGGGAGGAGGAGGCGTTGCCGCCGAGCGGCGACGGATTGGGAGCCAGCCTCGCGCTCGCGCTGCGCCGGAGACCCGACGCGCCGCTGTCCGCTGCCGCCGATGAGGCCATGCGCTGCAATAGATGGATCGATCGTAAGACAAACGACGGTGCTAGTTAGGGCAAATAGATGACAAACCCTAGAGCAGTTACGCCTCCAATAAATAATACTGTAAAAAAATGTCTGATGTCTCTACTTCTTGACGTGAAACGTGTCCACGCGGTTTGCCAAGGAATATCCATTGCCTTCAAAATGCTGCTTTGCATTTTCTAATAAAAAGATAAAAAAAGATGTTGTCTTGCGCCCGTGTATTTGGACTTGTGTGCAAATGCTATCAAACTAAAATTTCCAAAAAAAGACTTCTACTACGCAACAAAAAAAGATGATAACTGCCAATAACCAAATTTTCCAAAAGGACTTTTATGCAACACAAAGAAAGGTATCGAAACTTCCATGAGAATCAACGATTTGTATACCATCTTCTTTGTTGATATTTTTTTGTCATCTTGATTGAGAACCAACCCTTGGTTGGATGGTTAGGAAGGCTGGTACTGTCACGAGTTCAAACCTCGGGTTTGGCGCTTGTGTCGTATAAAGCGGAATATTCTTTCGGTGGGCGGCGTTCCCGATAGCGATAGCGCTGGCGGCGACTTTGTCAATCTCAAGACCCGCCAATTCAATCTCTCGGAGGTGCTCATAGGGATAGGGTGTGCATGCGTGTGTCCATAGGGGTGAGTGTATGTACGCATTGTGAGGGCCTGCGTTTGTACTGTATTTCTAAAAAAAGAATGACCAAGTTTAACACGGTTTACCTGAAGACTATTCACCTTTATTTCGTAGTCGACGGCCGAGGCGAGACAACGGATGTTATAAGTGCGGCAGGGAGATAAGAGAAATGGAGGAGGTGAAGGGCCCATATAAAGGCCCCAAATGGCTTGAAAAAGCGGCGACGAGTTGGCGGAGTAGATGATACTAGAGGAGTTGGATTGCTAGGAGGGAAGGAAGGTATAAATAAACTCCCTGGGATCTATTGGGGGAAGGAAGACGGAGAAGCTCATGCCAAGAGTTGCATGGCTTGGAGTCTTTTTAGGTTCCTCCCTCCTATATATGGTCATGTAAAACTGTAATTTAAATAATCATATAATTTCTTCTTCTTTGCTAAATATAGGTTTCTGAACGTGTCATCCTTGACCTGCCTTCTATGGTAAAGTCATTTCTGGCTAGCCTAGAAAACAATGAACACATATATGCATTGTATAATATGCTTTGCCACCACATAATAATACAATGCTTTTTTTTTGAGACATTGCCAATATATATTCTCCATATTAATTAATAGTCATGTATAACTAATATTTTGCTTGGATTGGATCAATTGTGGCAATGGAAATTAACACCTCGTGTGGGTCCTAAGAACTAAATTAAATTTCATTCCAAATCCAATTGTAGGATTTAATTTAATTCTGAAATATTCAATTCCAATATTTAAGTTCGAATTCGTGAGTCAACTGAGTTCTAAGGATTTCAACTCGATCTAATACGCAAAACACATACTCCCTCCATCCCAAATTAATTGACGCGGATTTGGGTTGGATAAGTGAATGTACAACCATACCACCTAGGATAGGTTTAAGTCCTCGTAGATACAGATTTAGGTTCTTATTATTTAAAAATATATGACTGTATGGGCTTTTCCTATCGCATTTTTTTCAAAGAAATCCCAAAATAATTGACAGGAAGTTGTTTGTATTCATATGTATCTATACATTAACACACGTCTAGATACATGTATATATATGTGTGAACTAATTTGGGACCGGAGGGGATATTTTAATTTAGTATTTAAGAAACGCAAAATATAGGAAATAAATATGAGCTGGGTCTCGTGTCATGGATTCTTTCGGTGGCAAAGCACACAACGCGGTACGCGCTTTTCCTTTCTTCTCTGCCACGCCCATGAAGACACCGTCACGTCGGCGGTGGCGCATCTTATCACGCCCGTCCATGCTCTGACGGACGGCCACGATGGGGCGAAGGAAAGCCAGGGGCTTCCGCTGTTCCGACCGAGCCACCTAGCCAAATTCTCTCTCTGGCTATTAACGGGGACGCGTGAGCTGTGAAGTCAGTGGGAAGAGAAGCTGGAAACTGCAGTTGGTTGGTGCGTCAGGAGTCAGGACTAGGAACGAGACAGCGCAGCGCGGGCGCGGGCGCGGCGATGGCGGGCAAGCCGAAGGTGGTGGTGGTCGGCGGCGGCATCGGCGGCGCCCTCCTCGCCAAGACCATGGAGCCCGACGCCGACGTCGTCCTCCTCGATCCGTAAGCCTCGCCTGTCGCCTCTGTTCTCGGAAGTTCCTGTTCCTTTTCACGCGCACCACGTGTCTGTGGAAATGCCAACATGTATTATTGTCCGCGTTGATGCGCTCTAGGTTAGATTCGGCGTCGTCGTTTACAGTTGCTGGCCCCCGGCGAATCCTATTAATCCTCGGGTTAGCCTTGAGCCTTGCAGTTTCAGGTGGATGCTCCGATGTGCTAGCCTATATTCGTGGGGGACGGGGAATGTTCTGACTTCTGAATGTTGGTTCGTCAGGACTGCATACTAAATATGTGCTTCCATTTCCCGGTGTGAGATAAGTGCAGCAATGTTAGGATCTCTCGCTAGATCACATCATGTTCCTTGCTATTTGTTTAGTGTTATGATATGGCGTATATTTATGATGTAAAGGCGTAAAGCCTTATATAATCACGGTGAATTATGTCAGCTGGTGCTCTGAAAATGTGGGGAGTGCCACTCTCCATGGAAAAATTGACGATCGAATAAAGAGACTGCACTTTTTTGTACAACTTGATCTTAGGATTCCTCGCACTATTTACCTGAAATGTCGAGTTACAGCAATTGTTCTAACTTCTCTTTTATCCGGTTGGTCATCTATTAGAGTTAAAACATCATAAATAGGTGGTGATAGCATAAAGGAAATATCCCATGCTCTCATCATTTTCTTCAAATGGCATGCCTTGGTTCGTGACTTGCTTCTGCATTCTTAGTGCTTGAACTGTCTAAGTAAATTAAGCCCAACCCCCAATTTATGATCTTTATACGAACAAGGCTTCAAACTCTTAACTATTATTAGCTGCTTCGTTATGATTGGTACGTTCTCTCATTAAAAAAGATTTCTTGTAATGACAGGAAGGACTACCTGGAGATCAGCTGGGCTGAACTGAGATCAATGGTTGAACCATCTTTTGCTGAGAGATCATTGATCTATCACAAAGATTACCTCACCGCTGCTACTATTGTAAAATCTTCTGCAGTCAATATCACTGAACATGCTGTTCTGACTGCTGATGGTCAATCGCTTGCATATGACTATCTCGTCGTAGCGACTGGCCATGTCTTGGCTTCTCCTGGAAGCAGAACCGACAGGCTTACAGAATTCCAGAAAGGTAACTGGAGTCTAAGTGCATAACCAAAAAACACTATGCTTTGTGACATTAGGTTTCTCAAACATGCTTTCTGATATTTTAACAGAGAATGGGAAGATAAAATCTGCCAAGTCTGTGTTGATAATTGGAGGCGGTCCAACTGGTGTTGAACTTGCTGGAGAGATTGCAGTAGACTATCCTGACAAGAAGGTGACCCTTGTACACAGAGGATCACGGTTACTTGAATTTATTGATCAAAAGGCCTCAAAGAAGTGTCTTGATTGGCTGACTTCGAAGAAAGTAGATGTGCTTTTCAAGCAATCGGTTGACTTGGATTCATTATCCAACACAGAGAACTCCTACAAAACATCTAGTGGAGAAACAATAACAGCTGATTGTCATTTTTTGTGTATTGGTAAGCCACTGAGCTCATCGTGGCTACATGATACCATCCTAAAGGAATCTTTGGACAACAAGGGAAGATTAATGGTGGAAAAGGATCTAAGAGTGAAGGGTTATAATAACGTTTTTGCAATCGGTGACATCACGGATATTCCTGTAAGTTTTCGTTTAAAACTTCATGCCTATTATATCTATCAACTCTATTTTGATTGGGGACTATGTGTTCTTCAGGTTGATCATCTCATTTCCTGACCAGTATCAACTTCTGTATACTAAAAATCATTTGACTTAGATTGAGATGTGACTGAAAATTCGCAGAGTAAATATTCTGCATGACATCATTTAGCTATAGGCCGTTAGATAAATCTCAACAATTTTTCCCTCTGATAAGTATGTACGCCTTCCATGTCTAAAAGCCCCTTTTTCAGACACACTTCTATTGCACATGCAGTTTGTATCTCAGTCTAAGATCTAAACCCTAATTTCATCACTTGGAACAATCAGGAAGATGTGATATATGCAACTTCTTATATTCACACAAATCAACCGATATTTTTTAAAACCCTCTAAGAAATTCAATTTTGTGCCCACCTTCTAATGAACTGATACACTTCAATCTGTCTGCACATACTTTAGTTCTTGGTGTGCTTAAGATATATAGCATCCTATTTTAAAGGTTAGTCCCAATAGTTTCACTCCTATGGGAAAGAACATGTTCATCCAGTGGATATACACCAGTAATCGCATTTTGTGTTTCTCCATTTTTGCCAACTTTTCAATGTCAGAGCCCTCTCTATCTCGGCAGAATTATAAACTTATTGAAATAACTTCCTTTTTTAGAAAGGTAAATAACTTCCTTTTACGTTCAGGAAATCAAACAAGGGTACCTGGCCCAGAAGCATGCGCTGCTGGCGGCGAAGAACCTGAAGCTACTGATCAAGGGGTCTCCTGCGAGCAAGCTGGGAACCTACTGCCCCGGCTTCCCGCTGGCGATCGTCTCTCTGGGAAGAAAAGAAGCGGTGGCCCAGCTACCGTTCGTTACGCTCAGCGGGCGCGTACCGGGGATTCTCAAATCCGGAGACCTGTTCGTCGGCAAGACAAGGAAGCAGATGGGTCTGGGTGCTTGAGCAGGGCGTGCCCTCCTGACCTTCAAAGTTCAAACAGACAAATAAACTCGTGAGTGCACATATAAATATCGTACTATCATGTATTTGTGTAATTAAATGTTGATGGCGTGTTGTGAATGGTGATGAGCATTTTCACGAAGCGTGTGTACATTTATACAGAAACCTTCGAGGCATGATTTTTGGGTTAAATTGTGTTTTTCTTAGTGATGTCTCTTTGATGCCAATGGGCCTCTGAGATGGAAAATAAGGTACGCATGTCCTCTCAGCACCACACATACATGATACATAGAGAACCTACAAATGTAGCGTTTTTTGAAATATTTGAAAGTTTCAAAAAAATCTAAAAAAATACATGTAGAAAATGATGTATTTTTTATCAATGTGTAAAATATCAACTCAAAATACCTTATAATTTAGGCTGTGCAAAAATGACCAAATCTGACCAAATTTTAGAGGTTTGAAAAGTTGCACCGGTCAGTACTTGAAACTTTAACCTTTTGGCTCTTTGATGTCCGTGGGTGTTGAAGGGTAAAGAGAGAGAGATTGCGGAATATGATGGTTGTATTATTGAGCCTCTCGGGCGAGTATATATAGACGTACAGGGACCAACTTGGAGTACAAGACAAGTAACCTAGTCTATCCCTAACAGATACGTATACTTTAACATCTACATGATCGTGGCAGTATAGCAACGTGAACAAGCTGGAGCGTCATGAGCGGTCGGGCTGGAGAGCAATGAACCGGTGTCGACATCCCCCGGTGGTAAGCGGAGCGTCGTGGGCGGTGTCACGTCGCGAAGCTTGGACCGTGGAGGATCTTTGGTGAGGAGCTCATGCGAGGTGGTAGCCCTTGTGCGGTGTCGAGTGGTAGGCGGTGGGTGCAACCTTAGTCGAGGTAGCCGCGCGAGGTTGCCGTGGTCGATGCCGTGGTCTTGCCGGTGTCGAGGTAGCCGCATATTAAGCAGCGTCATATAGTGCAGCCAGGAGAAGGCGAGCGTCAGGCGATCGTCGGAGAAGCGATGCGAAGCCGATGCGTCCGAGCCGTCGAGACGAGTGCGCTCTGGTTGTGCCAAAACCGGTACGTCGAGGGCGAAGGCATACTGGTTGTGCCAAAACCGGTATGCAAAGACGAAGTGTAATATGATCGGCGGGGCAGAGAGGTAGTCGATCTGCGATGAAGACCTTGTCGGCCGATGAAGGCGAGCTACAACGAGCTTGCGGACTCGGAACGCGTCGAGGGGCGAAAACGCACCGGTGTTGCGATCGGGCATGCGAAGAACGGGACGATAGAAACCATGTCGAGAGGAGACTAGAGGAGGACTCTCGGACGGTTGCGTTCTTGTGAATCGGCGAGGTGCGATCTGGCAGCGGTTGTTGGAGTAGGCGGTAGGTGTGGTCGAGGGCGATGGCGGCGAAATCGTCTTTGGACGAAGCGTAGAAAGGGCGAACCGGCGGCGACGAGGTGGTCGATGGATGCCTAGGCGGTCACGCTGAGAAAAGCGCGTTGGTAGCGGTGGCGGGGACCAAAAGCGGCGGCCTTCTGGCGAAGAAGCGGCAGCGGCAACCCGATGCTCGATCGGTGGTAAGCGCGTGCTCGGGGCGTACTGGCGGAGGCAGCGTCGATCGGTTGATCGAACCGGCGGCACGCAGCGTCTGGCGTAAGTCCGTAACAGCGGCGGATCGGAATCTGTCGGTTGCAATCCGGACGATGGCGAAGACAATCCGAGTCGGCGGCGACCTCGAGAAGCGCGGCAGCCGGCGCGATGCGGGCGCCATGAGCGCGATGGCCTCAGGAAAACTGGCGCGGTGGCGGTAGCGGGCGCGGTGTAGATCGTTGATGCCGATGGTCGAGTAGAAGCGGCGATGGCGATGGCGATGGCGGCGCAATCCGATCTAAGATCGGTAAACCAAAAAACCGATCAAGAGATCGGAAAAAGACTTGCGAGGCAGCCGATCACGGATCGGCGAATGAAACCCTGACGGGTTCTTGCCCTGGCGGAGATCATGGAATCGACCTCACGGCGGCGCGATCTTGGAAGGCGGCGGCTAGGTCAAGGACCGTGCCGCTCTGATACCATGTTGAAGGGTAAAGGGAGAGAAAGATTGCGGAATATGATGATTGTATTATTGAGCCTCCGAGCAGTATATATAGGCGATATAGGGGCAACAACTTAGAGTCTGAGCAATGCTCTTTAGAAGACAAGACAAATAGCAATCTATCCCTAACAGATAGATACTCGTATACTCTAACAAACAGTGGGGCCCTTTAAAATGAAAAATATCTATGCATGCCCTCTCAATACCACACATATTTGTGCATATAGGGATAAATTTTTCATTCAAAGAGCCCCCAGCCGGATGTAACATGACGGCGCTTTCTCACAAAGTAAAAGAGAGAGCAGCGGCAGCCTGACCCTGAGCCTTCCCAGGCACAGTTGACAGTTGTTCCCTCGATGATGGCAACAATTTGGTGGTTTCTTTCCCTCTTTTCTGCCCTCGACATGCCATGTCCTGTCTTTCACGAGACATCAACAGAAGGAGACATGTCACGTCATTCTGAATTTTCTGACCAAAAAAGATCCAGTAGTTTCGTCTTTTTTTTTGGCATCACCAGTTCTGTACTGTGGGGACGCTTGGACATGCCCAATTGCCCATCCACAGCATGCACTTTCTTATCTCTTCAGCTTTTGCATGGCAGGTTAGCTGGAATTTGCAAGACCATGTATGTGTTCATGAACACATGTGGACCCTAGCTTAGTCAGCTAATTTCTTGATAAGCATGTTCACCGGTACCAAGTTCATGTAGTACCAGTAGGCATGATGATGTACTGATGAAATTAAATAAATAAAAAATGATGAACTCATCAAAGCGTGTAGCACCATCTCCCGGCAAAGAATGTAGAGACGGCGACTAGGCCCTAGTCGCCGCCGCCACCATCTGTGCCTCATCTTCGCCGTCAACGGTCGGAAATTGACAAGTTCTTCCTTCTCTGCTTGTCGCTCGGCGACGGGAGGGGGTGCGGACCTCGGACCTGTGATCGGCGATGTAGAAGGGTCTTTAAAGTTAGAGTTTGGTCAACCGGAATCGACGCTATGGTGGTTGTGGCGACGTTGTGCGGCACCAGAATAAGGTGCACCCGTCTCCTCGTCCACCTCGTCGGTGGCGATCTCGTTGGTGGCGCTGAGGAGGACGAGGATTTGTCTGGTCACTGCTTGATTTCGTCTAGTCTACGTGTGTTATACGTTTGGTGTTTGAAGCTTCGGCTCAATTCAAGGTTCAAGTCTTCAAGACAACGACTTCGACTCTGGAGTGCTAGTACTTAGGGACACGGTAGTGGTCGTTAGTTGGTCTAAGAACCTCGATGTAATTTTTATTATGTTTGGTGTGTCTTGTACTTCTTGTAAACTCATGAAATAGATCCAAAATCTCTCACAGCAAAGAAAAAGAGTGAGTAGCGCTATCTTTAGGGCGTGTGTCTTTAGTTCTTTAACTCCAAAAGCTACCGCACTTACAACAGTTTCCCCGAACCTTTGCTCTCATCTGCTGCAATCATGTGAAATACCTAAACAGTCTCTACTTCTGCACAAGGTACGACCACCAATACCCTCCAGCTAATTTTTTTTCTCCCAAGGCCAAACCATGGACATGCGCTGGCCCCACAAAACCGGACATGACGCCGGCCCGTGTTGCTGTCCGATTCCTGAAGTCTGTGGGCTGCAAACATATAAAACCTGCTCCCTCTACCCCAGATAGCAACAGCAAACAGCTCTGTGTGTGCTGAGCAAAAGGAGTTAATTGCGGAAAACCACTATAATTGCGCGAGGAGTACAAAAAACTACCAGGTTACACTAATTTTGCAAAAAATGAAAAACACCACATTTGAGCTGGTTCGTTTCAATGTACACTGATTCGTCGATTTGGCCACGGTAAACACGAATCTGGCGGAAGGGTCCTACCGTCAGGGGTGACGTGGCAAGGTGAAAAAGGTTTTTCGAACTCCTAATGCAATTATGGTGGTTTTTTGCAATTAACTCGAGCAAAAGAGAGAGGGAAAGGCAGTATCATCACCATCATCCTCTCCCTGATATTGCAATCATCAAGCTAATCACACATCAGGCTGACGCCATCGCGCCAACCACTCTCCCAACAAGGATACAAGGCCACACCCACATTTTCCTGCACGCAATTAACACGACGAACCCTTTGCTTGTCCTGCTCGTCCGAAATTTTGGGCAGAGTGAATGCGCCGCGCGCAGGTCAGGTCCTGCACTCTTGTATCGTATCGTATGGGCCCCTGAACATCATCAGACACGATCCCCAGAGTGCGGTTTCAGGTGGTCTCCTGAATCATTTCGTGAACTATATTTATATGTTCTTACCTTTGCATTTGATTTGCTGGATAGTGCTGCGTGAGTGGAGTGATTAAGTAGTATAGAAATTGTACACGCACCGCCGAGAACTAGGGTCACCCTACAGATTTTTCACGGTGTTATCGTCATCCCTCCTCTCCATCGAAGAAGA
The DNA here is from genome assembly GCA_030063025.1 of Avena longiglumis. NCBI lineage: Eukaryota > Viridiplantae > Streptophyta > Magnoliopsida > Poales > Poaceae > Avena > Avena longiglumis. Next base: position 47,599,264 of record CP125978.1, read on the forward strand.
TGTTATCGTCATCCCTCCTCTCCATCGAAGAAGATGTTATCGTCATCCCTCCTCTCCATCGAAGAAGACCTTTCGTGGACGGCCACATGAAACCGCAGGTTGGCATGTGCCAAACAGTCGATGCTTAGCGCAGAAGATGGCAGTTTTGAATATGAGAATAAGTTTCTGAACATGAGATATGCAAGACCCGTGTCCGTGTCGTACGTTGACCGGAATTGGTACAAAGATGCAAGTTCTCCAAGCGGTCACCCACAAGACCCGGGCACATACGCCGACAACCAAATGTCAGAGCCATTGGCGTAGGGTCCTCCCAGCCCAAACCAGCAAGCCGGTCCTCGGCATAGCCTAGCTGGGCCGAGGCCGGCCCTCGGCATAGCTACCGCGTAGGACGGCGTTAAGGCTACTCCGATGGCATTGCCCTCAGCATAGGTTTTACATCTATGCCAACGGTAATGCGCTCGACATAGCTATTTTTTTGTTTTACCACATTAACCTTAGAAAAAAATCTTAACTAGATCATTCTAATTCACAAAAATTACAAATAATATATTAAAATTTGTAGAAAATAAGATTTATTTATCTACACTCAAATATTACACATTTATGAATAAAAATTAAGTAAGACCTAAAAACATTACATATAGTCTGAAATGGACATAAGAAATTCAAAAATGATCCAAACAATATAAAACCTTCGCGTGGTATCATATTATGTGATATAGTTGCAAGGAAAATATCAAACTTGGAATATTATAAATATCACAAAAAAAACATCTCAAAATGAGCTATCATATTCGAGGTTTCGTGCTTTCAGGCCAAACAACCAATGTTATGGCTAGAATCACGGCATAGTTTATGGTAATGTGTACACATGTGCATCTTAGGATGGCTTATAATATTGCAGGAATAATTTTTCTGTTTCACCTCACCAAAATTCCATTTTCCGAGTGCCAAAATTATGGTGTTTTGTGAAGTAACCACCAAATGAAAGTTTCACATTGGTACTATGAAATTTTTCAAAATACTAGACCACCTCAGATGAACAATTTCATAACTGGGATATCTTAAACCAATTCGCCCACCCCTCATGAAAAAGACAAATTCCTGCTGAATCGTTACGAAGTTAGTCAGATTTGAACTACAGGTACATGATCTAATTCATCAGAGATCCATAACAAGTTTAGCGAGGCTCAGACACAAGTTAAGAATCTTCACGTCCGCCATTTTTATGATAGTTTTAAATGGGTATAAGTAATTTAAACACGATCCAAACAATGTAAAACGTCCACGTGGTGTCATATTATGTGATATAGTTACAAGAAAAAATATTAAACTTGGAATATTGTAAATATCACAAAAAAAACTTCTCAAAATAAGATATCATGTTCAAGGTTTCGTGGCTTTTAGACCAAACAACCAATATTATGCTAGAATCACGACATAGTTTGTGATAATATCTCCATATTGTGCACACATGTGCATATTGGGATGGATTACAATATTGCGGGAGAAAGTTTTCCTTCTCACCTCACCAAAATTCCATTTTCCATTTTCTGAGTGCCAAAAACATGGTGTTTTGTGAAACAACTGTTGGAGATATGCCCAAGAGGCAATAATAAAGTGGTTATTATTATATCTTCATACTTATGATAAATGTTTACATACCATGCTATAATTGTATTAGCAAGAACATTAATACTTGTGTGATTTGTAAACATAAAAGAGTCCCTAGTAAAGCCTCTTGTTAAACTAGCTTGTTGGTTAATATATGATCATGGTTTCCTGATCATGAACATAGAGATGTTATTAACAACAGGGTCATATCATCAGGAGAATGATGTGATGGACATACTCCTATAGTTAAGCGTAGCATAAAGATCAAGTCATTTAATATAGTTCATTTGCTATATGCTTTCTGATACATAGTAACCTAATTCCTTCGACCATGAGATCATGCTAATCACCATCACCGGAAGGATGCTTTGATGACATCAAACACCACACCGTAACTGGGTGGCTATAAAGGTGGCATTGAGTGTTCGGAAAGTATGTGTTGAGGCACATGGATCAAGAGTGGGATTTGTCCATCCATATGACAGATAGATATACGCTGGACCCTCTCGGTGGAATGTCATCCAATTAGCTTGCAAGCATGTGACTGGCTCATAAGGGATCACATATCACGGGAACGAGAAAAGAGTACTTATCGGTAAGGAGGTTGAACTAGGTATGCAGAGATACCGACGATCAAAACCTCGGATAAGTAAACTATCGTGAGACAAAGGGAAATTGGTATCATATGTAAGTGGTTCATTCGATCGCAAAGTAATCGTAGAAATATGTGGGAGCCATATGAATTTCTAGATTCCTCTATTGGTTATTAATCGTAGAAGTGTCTCGGTCATGTCCGCATAATTCACGAACCGTAGGAAGACACACTTAAGGATTCGATGTTGTTGAGTAGTTATGGAATGATGAGTAAGAGACCGAATATTGTTCGGAGTCTCGGATGGGATCCGGGATATCACGAGGAGATCCGGAATGGTCCGGAGAATAAGATTCATATAAGGAAAGTCTTGTTTCGGAGTTCGGGAATGATTCTGGTGTTTTCACCAGGAATGTTCTAGAAGGGTCTGGAAGGTCCACTCAGAGAAGGGGAAGGGTACATGAATGTGTCATGACAATGTGGAATGGTTGCATCATGTACTAGGTCACTGGCAAAAATAAAGGGAGAAATCAAATCCTAGTTTGAAAGTCAAACGCCAATTTGAAAAAGTCAAGCGGCAAGTTTGCTTGGTGGAGGGAGAGTAGGAAACCTACTTGGGGAGGAAGTCCCACTCCCTCCACCCGCCGGCCAAGGAGGAGGAGTTGGAGGAGGACTCCCTCCTCCTAGCCGCCTCCTCCTTCCTATATAAGGAGGGTGGCGCCTCTCCGTACACCTCAAACCCTAGCTCTAGGCGTCACCACCCCTCCAAGTGATGCCGCCACCTAGGGCTCCTCAAGTCGCCGAGTTAGGGTTTCTCTAAACCCTAGCCGCCGGCCAAGCCAACCCCCCTTGGTGCCTCTAATCCGCAGATCCCCCAGGCTCTCTCATACTCCACCATACTCGCTCCGGCTTAAGGCGAAGCCCTGCGAGATCTCCTCTACTTCGACACTGCCGTCGTCTGCGGAATCGCGAGGAGTGCTACAACCTCTGCTTCACCTGGAACAAGGGAGAGGAAGGTCTTCATCGAGTGCAACGTGTGACCAACCACGGAGCACCGCCGAACGCAGCGCCTAGGAAGGATCGTCACGATCTTGAGATCGCGGTGTCTGACTACATCACCCACGAGAATCTGCTCTCGTTAACCGCTTTGGATCTTGAGGTTTAGTATTCCATCGACTCATTGCTACAATCTAGTAGATATATCTTGGCTTGATCATAGATTAGATCTTGATTGTGTGTTCATCTTAGAATTTTTTGTTTTCCATGCTACGAACCCCTAGTGGTATCAGTCGTGTCTATATGTAGATCACAGACGAGTAGAACACAATGGTCATTGTGGGCGTTGATGCTTTTGTTGTCGATTGCTTCTTGTGTACTTTGCATCTTGCGGGATGGTGGGATGAAGCGGCCCGGGCTAACCTTACATGACATCATTCATGAGACTTGCTCCACGCTTGACATGCAACTTGTATTGCATAAGTGGCTTTGCGGGTGCCCGTTTCTCCCAACATAGTTAAGATTCAATTTACAACGGGTGATTGACAATACTAGTATCAATGTTGTGGTTCTTGTTCGTAAGTTAGAACGACACTTATTGAAAGCCCCAAACCACGTAAAACATGCAAAGAAAATTAGAGGCGTCTAACTTTGTTTTGCAGGGGTGTGATATGATGTGATATGGCCATGATTGTGATTATATATGATGTATGCAATGTTCCTTATTGTAAGTTGGCAACCTGCAGGAGCCATATGGTTATTTCCATTAAGTCCTGCGTGTCTATTATTCAAAGTAGTTGTAATAGTTGATGCTGGTGGAAGACAACCATGAAGCGGCACCATTGACCTTGACGCCACACCGGTGATGATGGAGATCATGTTCGTGCTTGAAGATGGAGATCGGAAGCACAAGAAGAAAGGCCATATCATATCACATATTATGAATTGCATGTGATGTTAATCCTTTTATGCATCTTGTATTGCTTAGTTCATGACGGTAGCATTATAAGATGATCCCTCAAGCATACAATTTCAAGTTTTAAAGTGTTCATCCTTAGTAAGCACCGTTGCTAAAGCTCGTTGTTTCGAAGCACCACGTGATGATCGGGTGTGTTAGATTCTGCAAGTGTATACAACGTGAGCAAGCCAGATTTGCTCATGTGGAAGCTAAGGTTTGATCTTGACGAGCCTAGTATGTACATACATGGTCTCGGAACAAGGATCACCGGAAGGTAAAGCATGAGTCATATAGTAGATATGATGAACATGTTGATTGTTCGCCATTGAAGCTACATCAACTCTCGTGATGATCGGTTTTGATGTGGTGGATTTAGTTCGTGTGATCACTAAAACAATGTGAGGGATAATGTTTTGAGTGGGAGTTCAACAGCAATATGATTAAAAGTTAAACACTATTTATCATAAATTAAATCAAAGTGAATTAGCATAGTTGTTGTAGTCATTGGCATCCGTTTACCACCTTGCGCTTAGTTTTAATTGAGATGATAGAACTATAGAATTCTGGTTAGTTACTTTACGAACTGGTATAGTATTGTTTTGAAGTGTTAATCTAAAGTTTAAAAGTCCCATTGCAAACTTTCAGTAAGTTCCAGTTACTCCATGAAGTTTAATAGTTGGTATTAAATCAAGAGTAACAATTCCAGTGTTAGTATATAAGTATCATGTTTATCTCCATGATTCTTGATATTCAAAGGATTGTCTTAATATTAAGGTTATATAGGATCTGAAAGAGTTATTTCAGAAACCATGATGTGTGGAAGATATTGTGATATCTGAAACGAAGTTTTGGTTGCAACATGATAGAGTATATTATGGCAAAAGTCATGTTCTTATATTTGATGAGAATTTGCAAAAGGTTGGAGACACTAGTTGTCCTAATCCTCCAAAAGGTTTTGGAGAGCAGCATTATACTCGCGATTCACTGTTATAAGCTAAAGTAGCTTGATCATGAATAATTCCATGATAAGGGTGAATATTTGATGTAGGTAAAATGTTTACTACACCAAGAGATTACTAAAGAAAGGAATTTGAAAGAACACTAAACATTTGATGATGGTGATCTACTTCAAAGTGCAAGTCCAAAGACATTGGTATTTAACTATACATGCTTTGGACTACGTGTCATGTATATGGCTCCACTATTGATGTTGAAAGATTCTTTCAAACAGAAAAGGAAATACTGAATGAGAATCACATAAATATATGGCAGAAAAGAAAAGACTAGAATTGTTCAGCTTAAGTATATAGATGATATACATGTTATGGCTATATTCTTTGCTTATTAAACAATGTGGTTCTTAAGTATTTGATACTGAATTTGTTGGTGTAAATCGTCATACGAAACAACACAATTCATGAACTACAATGGCCTAAGTAACTAGCAAAAGAATATGTGATGATGTTCATTGAGAACAAATAAAGGGTTATTGTGCTGCTTGTTAAACATCAAAGCTTGCCTTCAAGATTTGTTTTATCAGGTATTATGAGAACAAAAGGGTTGTTCAAATAATTGCTGTAATCCATAAAAGATGGATGATACACAAATCTCGTTGGAGAAATCACATCCATAAAACTAGTGCTAAAAATGTCGAAAGACAAATTGATTGAAAGATCACTTAGGAAGTGACATCGCCGTTTAAATTATATTGGAAAGAAAACATGAAGAAACTCCATGTGGATGGAATTTTGGAGTCTTTTGATTTTTGATCAAATGAGGCTTGTGAAACTTTCCTAGAGATAATTAAAACTTCGTTCATAGGCCAAAAGGGAACGAATGACTAGCTTATTGGAACTTGTACATATTGTTGTATGAAGTCCATTATGTGTAGTCAAGAGTGATGGATTTCAACTTCATACGCTTTCTCCGAAAATTTGAGTGAATATATGAATATTTACTTAACATTTGAAAAGTTCAAAGACTTTCAAGATGAAGTGCAAAATCATTGTAACAAAGAATATAAATAGTTTATGATAAGATCATAAAGGAAGATATTTGAGTTATAAGTTTAGCACAATACCTAAGATTTAAGGAATTGTTCCATGGATTTGCATTTTCCGAAACACCATAAGAGTACGGAGCGTTCGAGATATGTAATTAAACCTTGTTTGATATGGTAAGATCAAAGGTGTAATTCATAAAACTGTCATTATATTTTAAAGATTAAAAGCTTTAGAGACTACCTTTTTTTCACTGAAAAGAGCTCCATCATAATCCGTTGAAATGACACCATATAAAGTTATGGTTTGGGATTAAACCCAAGTTGTCCTTTCTTAAACATTGGTATGCTATGCATAAGAAATATGTTTGCAACCAAAGTCGGATGAACCTGTCTTTGTATGTTATTTCGAATAATTGGTATGCTATCGACTCGTTGCTACAATCTAGTAGATAGATCTTGGCTTGATCATAAATTAGATCTTGATTGTGTGTTCATGCGGTAGAAATTTTTTGTTTTCCATGCTACGAACCCCTACAACAACCACCAAATAAAAGTTTCACATAGGTACTATCCCATTTTTAAAAAATACTAGAACACCTTAGATGAAATTTTTTACAACCGACGTATCTTAAACCTTTTCGCCCACCCCTCATGAAAAAGACAAATTCCTGCCAAATCAGTAGAAAGTCAGTCAGATTTGAACTATAAGTATATGATCTAATGTTCATGATTTTTTGTAAAAGTCATTTTTAGGTTCAGAATATGCTACTTATCAGAGATCCATTGCAAGTTTAGCGATACTGGGTCGGTCAGCTAAGAATTTCCATGCGCGTTGCTTTGACCATAGTTTGAAACGGACATAAAAAATTCGAAAATGATCCAAACAATATAAAACCTTCACGTGGTGTCATATTATGTGATATAGTTATAAGAAAAATTACCAAACTTGGAATATTGCAAATATTTTTAAAAAGTATTCTAAAAAGGGCTATCTAGTATGAAGATTTATGGCTTTTAAGCCAAATGACAAATGGTATGGCCACATCCATGGAATAGTTTGTTTAAATGAGCCAATATTTCCAATACATGTGTATATTGATATGGCAAATTTATGATATGGATGTAATATTTGGATTCCTCTCATTTTTCTAATCAGTTTGGATTATTTTAGATTTTCAAAACTCAAAAAGGAAAAAAGTTATTTTAAAAATTAAATGTTTTTATTAAAAATTTAATTATGTAATATTTGGATTCCTCACATTTTTATGATAATAATGGATATATTATTTTTCAAATTTTGATTTGCAGATTTAAAGATATTAATTATGCCATATTATATGATAATAATGGCAAAAAATGAATATAATATTATTTTTATTACCTATTTTATTTTCATTGGAATTGAATATTATTATTATGTATTAATTGCTGTTTTACTTAAATAATTTTTGGAATTTTGAATTTTGAAAATAAAGATGTATGACATAGTGGTATAAGAGTTAGTAGGATTGATATGATAGTATTGACAACAAGGTATAATTTTTTTCGCGACAACTAATATGAAGAAGTTAAGCGTGCTAGAAGTGAAGTAGTGTGAGGATGGGTGATGTGACAAGTTTGACTAAAAACTGTAATTTTAGTACGTATTTAGTGTAATGTCTTAAGCGAGAGATTCAAATAATTCAAAAAAATTGATTTGTTAAAAACTAGTCCACGACCGTAAAGGATAACGAAAAATACTGACAGGGTGGGGCACGAGGATTTGACCTAATGGTGGAATTTGAGTTTAACCATTTTTCGACTGGTTCAAACGATCATTTGACCGTTAAGTTTGTATTCACCCTTATTTGACCACTCTTGACAATTGACAAAGATACTATAGCCCTTCCGTGAGATTATAAGGCTGGTTATAGTGGGAGTATCATAATACTAGTATCATACATATGATACTAGTATATGATACTATGTCTCTAATGCATTGTATTATGTATTCATATATTTATTGATTTGAAAAATCTCTATGTAAAATGTGTGTATAAAATTTAATTGCCATTATGATTTATAATCTTACGTGCTATGATACGGTATCTAAATATAATACTCTAACCATCTCTCTATTAATTATGACGCTACGTCAGTTTTTTATCAAGTTGGCATACATGATACACCTTATGATACTAGCACTAGGACCAGCCTAAGCAACTCGGACATTGCTATACCTTTTTTTTCGAATGACCGCTATCCCTTAATCTCTAGACTTTCGAGCCGCAAATTAAAAAGGAAAACGCTTCAATTCCTCTAGAGGATCCCGTCCCACGCAACCTCCGGGTAACACCGCGCGAGGAGACAGCGACAGGTATGGGTCCCACCACCTTGGCCTTATCCTTTCACCGTCACGCGATGGGAGAACCAGAGAAAACTACCTTGTCGCCGCGCGCTGCGTGCACTCCATAGCTGTGCCGCCGAGGACCGTCGGCCGCACCATAGCCTTGCCGCCGCCCTCGGAGTTCCCACGGTGCCGTAAGCCCCATCCCGCCGCCGAGGACGGCCGGCCGCATGACTCACCGTCTTGCCGCTGCCGGAGTTTCCTCCCTCGGTGCCGTAAGCCCCATCCGCCGCCGCCCGAGGCGCGCCGCCGCCAGAGCACCTTCCTCCTAGCCGGTCACCGCGATGCCGATGGTCGCCGTCGGCCTCGAGAACGCCCGACGAGGCTCCTCTCTCCTACTTACAGCGAGGGCTAGTGGGTGGTGGCACCTTCTCATGCTGCGAACCGGCACTCACCGCCGACGACCCTGCATAGGTGCTCGCAATGAAGGTGGGGCAGTGGTGCTGTAAATTTTGGGCACCGTTGCTAGTAATGGTTGTCGCGTTTGCTAAATTCTACTTTGCAAATTTCGGTGTTGCTACCACAGTTTGCAAAAATAAATGTGCTATAATAGTTGTTCTGCTTTGCATGATGTGAACAATTTTTTTGCAACAATCAACTATTGTTTTTGCATTATACGATTTGTGGATTTGCATCGTACAAAGAACATTTTTGCTACAACCATTGCGCGATGTTGTTATATTAGTACAATAGTTTTGCTAATGAGGTCGGCTTTGTTACAATAAAACATTTTTTTGCTACAAGGTTTCCGGTGAGACCTCCGGCGAGCAATGCCGGTTTTGCTACAATTGCATAAATTCTTGTCAATATGTTATGTCAATTTGCTCCATACGATTCTGTCAATTTTCATCATTAGAAGAATTTGTTTGCTATATGATCTCCGGCGAGGTCTTCTGTGAATTTCTTTTTTGCTACAACCGTTCGGTGATTTTGCTATATTAGCATATCTTTTTTGCTACGAGGATTCCGGCGAGGTCTCCGGTGAGTGTCGGTTAAGTCGGTATCCGACAAACTTTTTTCGCTACAACCGTCCAACGATTTTGCTACATTAGCATATCTTTTTTGTTACGAGGATTCCGGCGAGGTTGGTCTTTCTTTTATAATTTTTTGATGAATCGATTTTTTTGCTACACGCAGCAAAAGCTGGGAGATATTTTGTTACATTAGCAAAAATAATATGCCTATACGACTCCGACGAGGTCTTCGGCAAACTTTTTCTATTTGATAGATAATAAAACTTTAATTTTGCTACATGTAGGAAAAGCAAGACATATTTTTGCTACATACAATAAAAGTGGGATTAGAGGCTAGTTGGACACGTAGACCCGGAGGAGGCTGGGAGGGCAGGGCACTCGCATCCTCCGGAGGTGTCCAATTAAAAACCTTCTTACAACTTCGTGAAAACCTCCTTCATCTTGTTGTTTAATAAAAAATTAAAAGAAAGCAGCTAAGAAAACTCCACCAGTCGTGTGCACAGTGCACGCGCTGTTTCGCCTACAATGGAATCCTCCTTTTCCGTCACGTGTACGCCTACTCCGCACGAACCGTGTACCCTAGCGCCACCACGCTGACCGCACCGCACCGCACACGTGGGGGAGCACTCCGAAATGGGCAGCCGTGAGATTCCACTTCGACGCACCCCCAAAGCAGCACCCGACCCGTTAATTTCGCTGTCGTTAAACTCCACTTAAATCTCCCCTCGGATCCTGCAGGGGGGAAGGAATCCGAGCCGAGCCACCAGGAGCCCCCACCCCACTTCTCCTCGGCGCGCGTCTCCTCCCCTTCCGGCCGCCGCCGCCGCCGTCGCGGAGGCAGCCGAGCCGCTGTGCGCGCTCCTCGCTCTCCGACGCTCGGGGGGTTTCCAGGACCGGAATGCGCCGCCGCTGTATGTCTGGTTCGCCCTTCTCGTCCCGCCTCTGTTTTTGAGTCTGTGTTTGCTCGTCCGTTCCAGGATCACAAGCTCCTTCTCCCCGACCTATGCGTGGGAACGTCAGGTGGCCTCTGGGCTGGCCTCGAACCTGATTTTGAATTTTTTGATAGATTTTACAGTGACCAGCGTGTGTTTTGCTGCGATTTTAGGCTCGGAAATGCTATTGAAAGCTTGCCGCATCCTGGGCGTAGTTTTGATCGGGAAATACCTTTTAACGCCCAGAGAATCAAACAGCTAAACTGGGCTGCGGTTTCGCTTACAGATTTTTTTAAAAAAAACGGAATGGGCATTTCCAGCAGCAGTTCTGTAAAAGAAGTTGGCTAATTGGTGCTGACGGTTTACTTGTTTATGCTCCGCTACGGTTCAGAGGAAATACTAGGCGGATAGACAAGTGATGTCAGGGCGCCAATGGCCGCGTCATGATTTTGATTTGTTGGGGCGTGGTCCCAATCCTTCTGTGGAGCTTATCTTGACAAATATATTTTGTATTATAAGGTTGTCAATGACATCATGATCTTGCATTATCTTTCATCTCATACTGTTAGGGACGTCTGCTGAACTGAACCTCGAATGCAGCTACTCCTGTCGGATTTTGTGCGTGACTTGCGAAGTTCTATGGAAAGAATCATGCCAGAATGCTTTCTTCTCCTTCTGCACTCTAGTGTGTAGAATTGTGGTGTTCAGTGGCCTCTGGGCTGGCCTCGAGCCTGAGTTTGAATTTCTTTTTGATAGATTTTACAGTGGCCAGCGTGTGTTCTGCTGCGATTTTAGGCTCGGAAATGCGATTAAAAGTTCAGTGCATCCTGGGCATAGTTTTGATCAGAAATACCTTTACGCCCGGAAAATCAATCAAAAGGTCAAACTGGGCTGCGGTTTCGCTTACAGTTTTTTTTTTTAACGAAATGGGCATTTCGAGTAGAGTTCTGTAGAAAAACTTGGTTATTGGTGCTGATGGTTTACTTGTTTACGCTCCGCTACGGTCCAGAGGAAATACTGGCGGATAGACAAGTGATGTCAGAGCTCCTATGGCCGTGTCATGATTTGTGGGGGGCATGGTCCCAATCCTTCTGTGAAGCTTATCTTGACAAATATAGTTTGAATTGTGAGGTTATCGATGACATAATCATCTTGTTTTATGTCATGATGTATTAGGAATCTTTTGCCTTGTTTAAAAAAACATTATGTATTAGGTACGCCTGTTAAACTGAACCTCAAGGACAGCTACTCCTGGCGATTTTGCTCATGACTTGCGCAGTTCTATGGCAAGAATCATGCCAGGAATACTCTCTTCTCCCTTCTGCGGTCTAAGTGTGTAGAATTGTGATGTTCAGTGGCTGAAGGAAGTGTTTGGATGGGACAGTTGTGGCCACTTAGCTAAGCACGCCAATCAAGGATAAGTTAACTTGCGTAGACTTGGATGTTGGTTTTTTGTTTCCTAGTAGTAGTATTATAAAATATGCTCACGGCTCAAGACTGTAGTAGTATGATTTGTTGAGTGTCTTCATCTCACTCATTTCTGTATATATTGGACTGGTATGGCATACTATCATGCCAGCTGGACTCTATCATTCTTAAATATACTCTGTTGCTTTTGTTGTCTTCTTGCTTATTTATCTGTTGGCATCCATTCTCCAGGTTCTGGTGTGGCTTCTCGGCACTGGAAATAATTCCTCTCCCTCTCTCTTGGTATTTAGTGCCACCTGGTTTCATGGAGGAGTATCTAAGTAGGAGATCGAAAACGGCAATTGGATTTCTCACAAGAGGTTCTGGCATCAGTCCAAGGAATCAAAGTCCTGAAGAGACGACCAGCCAGAACACCGGCAGGCAGGGGAGCCCCGCAAGGTTCAATCCTACGAGAACCAGGCTGGCTGATAATCAGGACAGGCCAAGATATTTACATGCTTCTTATAGATCTGCGAGCTCAAGGGTCATGTCTGGAAGCTCGTCAAAAGTTCCCCTAAGGAAGTTTGGTGAGGAGAAGCGAAGGCAGTCTCTGTTGGAAGGGGTTGACGTTGTTGAAATTAGTAGAAGAAAGGCTGATGCCAAGCTTCTGGAGGAGGGTCATAAGAAAACCGTTGTGGAGAATCGGAGTTCAGGTGGTCTGCACACCGAGACAGAAGGGTTAACTGCCCAAGATGACCAATTGGTAGCAACTGATCCTGAGGTTTCTCATTCTGCTGGTTCTTCAGATGTACCTACACGTACATATGGGTCCCTGATAAGGAGCGCTTCACTAAGGTCTAAAACACGCAGACAGAAGGTTAAGGAATCGAATTTAGGTAGACCAGGATATCCTTGCTCTTCGTCATTTACTGATCAGCATACTGTATCTAGGACTCCAAGCAATGCTGTGAATCCACCACATGGTCTTATTAGTAATGGTGAACAGAGACATGTACCACATGGTCTTAGAAACCTTGGCTGCACTTCAGCCTCTGATGTTCTGCCATCAGGATCTTCATCTGATTCTGTTTATAGCAGGAGGTTTGATGCTATTAGAAAGAGAGTTTCTGATGGAGAAAGCTCTTCCAGATCAAGGGTCATAAGTGGACCATCCAGTTTAGGTCATTCGCATATAATATATCCTAGTGTTAGTGGTCCTAGAATCAGAAGTACTGATCAATCAGTTCCGCAAGAAACATTAGGAAGCCGCAGTAGAAATATTCAGGGTTCAGCTGTATCAGTAAGGACAAGACAAACTTCTCGGGACAGTAGGTTCAGGACGTCTGAGGAAAGACAGGATGGCATGCTTTCTCTTCACGAGTCTACCACGGGGAATCAACAGTCAGCCGGGGCACATCTTTCTGTGGAAGAGGCTTCTTCAGAAAGCTCCACACGACCATTCTCTGTGGAACTACCTCATGCCATTTACTCATCCAGTCGTCAGGGATCGAGTACTCGGACTGCCAGGAGAACATCGAGCTCTCGCTCTGAGGAAACTCCCCCACAAACATTCCGTGGTCGCTTTGGGGAGAGAGGTGGTCACAGACGCATAAACATGGACGGCATTGCAGAGGTCTTTTTCCAGAACGATTTTTTATGTTGATTCCAGTTATGTTCTTGGAGTAGATAGGTTCTGTGTAGGATTAAATCCATCATGACGATATTGTTTTTTCTAAAGATCATGCTCTATGTCCAAGGAGGTTTTGTAAGTATTTCTTTGTTGTATACTTGTATGTAGGTACTACTAGCGCTGGACAGGATTGAACAAGAAGCTGAGCTGACTTATGAGGTTAGTGAGTTTGCCATCATTTTCGTAAATTTCTCAAGACTACTTTTTCACGGAACATGATTAAAATTTTAGCAGCAACTGCGGGTACTGGAGACAAATCTATTACTTAGTGCTTTCGCCTCTCATGATGAGCATAGCGACATGCGGATGGATATTGACAACATGTCCTATGAGGTATTGTTTTTGTCACGTATACTTCTGACTAAAGGGGTTCATTACAGAAGTGGGTTTCGTTGAGAAACTCTTCCTCTCACTCTATGATTTGCATAAGTTTGATCTTTGATGGACTACTTCTGGTATGCTCATTCAAGATTAATTTGTTTGCCCATGTTCTGAACAGGAACTATTAGCATTAGAAGAGAGAATAGGCTCTGTAAGTACTGCTCTTTCTGAAGAACAGTTTGCCAAATGTATCAGAAGGCGCTTATATAGACCAGTTGCTGCACAAGTAAACACATCAATAGTAGATGACATCAAGTGCAGCATATGCCAGGTAAATTTCAACCAATTGGATTCTATTATTTCTACAGGGTATAAAATAAAAAACATCCAATATTGAATATCGTCTTGCTTTTACGTTGTCCTTGATTTCATGTCTACCAAGTGGATGGATACGTTGACTTTCTGTGTTCAATGTCCTGAGTAATCTTCTTGACAACCACCAAGAGAACACTTCTTAAAGCTGTCATGAGCCCACTATCCTAATCTCTTTTTTTTGCCGACTATATATCCAAGTGTCTCACCATGAAAATGACCCGTTACTTTATTAGCTACTTGGTGCTTGTCAATGTTTTAACACCGCCATTACTTGCGTTCGCATCATCCCTGCTTATCGTACCTTACTAATGATTCTTCCACACCTACTTGGAAAGAGAAGTCTACTACATCAGTCTAAGAAAAAGAAGTACTACTAAAATCCACCTTTTGTCAAAAACACCATTCAGTATACTCACCAACGTGTCGTCTGAAGCTTCCTCCAACAACACCAATTATCCACTTGGTTCTCTTGGGAGAAAAAGGCTGACAGCATAACAGAGATTACCTAATAACTGGTTGCATCTAAAAGAAAGGGAGGGATTAATTGGCCTGTAAATCCTTCCTGAAATGTTTATAGTCAATTCTTAATATCCTTCCGGGTCAACTCACAAACCCCAGCCATTGGTGGGAATCCGTTGCTTTGAAGTTCAAAACCTCTCGGCGGACGGCGCTCTACACTCCCTGGCACATCTGGCAGGAGCGCTGCCGCCGTATCTTCCTCGACCAACCCACCCCGGAAAACCAGCTGTTCACCTCGAGCAAATCTGACCTGCAGCAAACAAGTTTCAGCTACATTGAGGACATCCTGATGGATGGGGTTACTCCTGGCTCCGGGCCTGGCGCCCGAGGATTCTGACTAGTCCTTAGAGTCATTCTGTTCCCAGCTCCTTGCTGGTATATTTTCCGTTTTTTCCATGTATAATATATAAACTATTCTCCTCTGAAATGCATTGGCAGTACCCCTGCCTTTTCCTTCAAAAAATAAAATAAAATAAATGAATATGGTTTGCTGTTCCTGTTCCAGGAGGAGTTTGTGAAGGGCGAAGAGGTCGGCAGGCTGCGGTGTGAGCACCAGTACCACGTGTGCTGCATCCGCCAGTGGCTCCTGCAGAAGAACTGGTGCCCGATATGTAAAGCATCTGCGCTGCGCTCTCTAGCAAGTGGGTTTCGTTGAAACTCTTCCTCTCACTCTATGATTTGCATAAGTTTGATCTTTGATGGACTACTTCTGGTATGCTCATTCAAGATTAATTTGTTTGCCCATGTTCTGAACAGGAACTATTAGCATTAGAAGAGAGAATAGGCTCTGTAAGTACTGCTCTTTCTGAAGAACAGTTTGCCAAATGTATCAGAAGGCGCTTATATAGACCAGTTGCTGCACAAGTAAACACATCAATAGTAGATGACATCAAGTGCAGCATATGCCAGGTAAATTTCAACCAATTGGATTCTATTATTTCTACAGGGTATAAAATAAAAAACATCCAATATTGAATATCGTCTTGCTTTTACGTTGTCCTTGATTTCATGTCTACCAAGTGGATGGATACGTTGACTTTCTGTGTTCAATGTCCTGAGTAATCTTCTTGACAACCACCAAGAGAACACTTCTTAAAGCTGTCATGAGCCCACTATCCTAATCTATTTTTTTTGCCGACTATATATTCAAGTGTCTCACCATGAAAATGACCCGTTACTTTATTAGCTACTTGGTGCTTGTCAATGTTTTAACGCCATTACTTGCGTTCGCATCATCCCTGCTTATCGTACCTTACTAATGATTCTTCCACACCTACTTGGAAAGAGAAGTCTACTACATCAGTCTAAGAAAAAGAAGTACTACTAAAATCCACCTTTTGTCAAAAACACCATTCAGTATACTCACCAACGTGTCGTCTGAAGCTTCCTCCAACAACACCAATTATCCACTTGGTTCTCTTGGGAGAAAAAGGCTGACAGCATAACAGAGATTACCTAATAACTGGTTGCATCTAAAAGAAAGGGAGGGATTAATTGGCCTGTAAATCCTTCCTGAAATGTTTATAGTCAATTCTTAATATCCTTCCGGTCAACTCACAAACCCCAGCCATTGGTGGGAATCCGTTGCTTTGAAGTTCAAAACCTCTCGGCGGGCGCTCTACACTCCCTGGCACATCTGGCAGGAGCGCTGCCGCCGTATCTTCCTCGACCAACCCACCCCGGAAAACCAGCTGTTCACCTCGAGCAAATCTGACCTGCAGCAAACAAGTTTCAGCTACATTGAGGACATCCTGATGGATGGGGTTACTCCTGGCTCCGGGCCTGGCGCCCGAGGATTCTGACTAGTCCTTAGAGTCATTCTGTTCCCAGCTCCTTGCTGGTATATTTTCCGTTTTTTCCATGTATAATATATAAACTATTCTCCTCTGAAATGCATTGGCAGTACCCCTGCCTTTTCCTTCAAAAAATAAAATAAAATAAATGAATATGGTTTGCTGTTCCTGTTCCAGGAGGAGTTTGTGAAGGGCGAAGAGGTCGGCAGGCTGCGGTGTGAGCACCAGTACCACGTGTGCTGCATCCGCCAGTGGCTCCTGCAGAAGAACTGGTGCCCGATATGTAAAGCATCTGCGCTGCGCTCTCTCAGCTGAACCCAGCTGAAGATTTGTTCGTTGAGAAATGGTACCGAGGTTTAGACTTGTACAGTACATTACTACTACCACGTATCTGAAGTAGTATTTTGGTCTGTGTGAACCTGTGAATAATCTTCGGCTGATCAGCTCACTCTCGGTTTGTGAACATTCAATGGACTCTGCCCTGAAAAGTGAAAAGTCTCCGGTTTGTGATCATCAGAGATCTTGCTGTAAATCTCTATCTCTATATCTCTGCTTAGCAGTCCATCGGTATCCCGTAATTACTCTGAAAATCTCCTGTAATTATCTCTGAAAATGGGAGCGACCCAACCCTAGCCGCCGTCACCCCTCCTCCCCCTCCCTTCGCCTCGCCGCTGCCTGAGAAGGTTGCCGGAAAGCCACGTGTCTGACCGTGACGGGGCAGCGAGGATTTTGCCATGCAGAGCTTCTGGCCTAGGGGCTCAGACGCCGGGGTGGCGGCCTTAGATGGCGGACGCATAGGGAGCTCTCCGTTGGCGGCAGTGTTGGTGGCATCTCTCGGTCGTGTGGACATCGTGGGTGTAGCGGAGGGAGGTCTTGCTGCGAGGCTCGTCTACGGTGTCCTCTTGGCCCGGATCTAGATTCGGAGGGCCCTTTCTCGGCGTGACGGCGGCGACTTGAGGACTTGGCGGGGGTTGAGACGGTGACGCCCACGTGAGCCACTTTCTCTGTGGGGGCGTCGTCATGGCGTTGTTTTCTCCCACGGCCAGGCTCTGGGTGAAAGCCTTGGTTCAGCTTGCTGGATCGGGTGGTTGCGACGCTATCACCGCTTCCTTGTTAGGGGCACCGCCAAGGAGTTATGTTTCCTCTTGGCTTCCACATGTCTGGTTCGTTGGGCGAAAGGATGGGCGCTCTCTGTGGTGATGAAGCTTCGTGAGCTCGGAGGATTGGCTTGCCGGCAAGGACGATGCTCCACGGTCCGGAGCAAGAGGGCATGGTGCCCTCTCCGGTGGCGGTCTTGTTTGGGCGGTGTGACATAGGCCGTCATCAGCATCCTTTGCCTTTGGTTTCGTCTTCTGCTCTGAGGTCTTATTCTTCTCCTCTTGCACTTCTTGTCAACTGTCAGGCTGGATTCTTAGAGATTGATGCACACTGCCTCTATCGAGCAAGCTTGCCCCTTCGTAGTTGGGTCACATGTGTTCATGGTCTAAAGTTACTCCCAGTGGTGGACTCTTCAGATGACGAGGTTTGATCTCATCAATTCCCATCGTTATGGACTTGGGTTTTGGAGAAGATGGGGATGCTGGAGATCGTGGAACAGTTAGCAAAACAAGCAACACGGGGACACAAGGTTTACCCAGGTTCAGGCCCCCAGAGGGAAAACCCTACTCCTGCTTGTCTACTCTTGATTACTGGAACAAGAAGGTTACATGGGTCTTGAGATGCAATCTGGCGTGGAGTGTGTATCTGAAGTATGAGTCGAGAGATCTAGGTGCCCTCCTGGCCTTTATATAGACTTAGGCAGGTCCCGGGCATAGTCCTAGTCGGTTAAAGGTTCTAGGGTTTTACCCCTTTGAATTTTCTATCTACTCTAGTCTTGCTCTCCAAGGATCCGAAGGCACCATGGGCCTAGGCCACCCGAAAGTCTTCATGGGCCAACGTACTTTTGCCGTGGGCCTTCCTTGGGCTGGACTAGGTATGCTGAGATCACGTACCCGTAGGGTATAACCATGTCAGTAGCCCCCGAGTGATCAGTCGAATCGTGGATCGGTGAGACTCTTCAATCCTTCGGTGCAACTATGTATTATGTATGTGTGTAGGGATTGTTGATGCATGTGCACGACTCACCCGACGGATCGGGTCGATTAAGCATCTTAGGACGAAACAACACGATCTTCCTCGGGTTCGAGTCCTCGACTAAACGGAACATATCTTGGCGTAATTGACTCGGGCGCGGAGGACTTACGAGTGGAATTCGGTGAATTTAATTGATGTACCCAGCGTCCGTCGGGATTTTTCGCACTTTGTTAGCGGGTTTTTACTAGCGAGCCTTGATCGTGTGCGTTGTCGTGCCATCGAGATGATATCTCAGAGGTCTTATCTTTGTGTCGCGGAACGACATCGAATGTTTGTCACCATGGAGGTGTTTGGTGGCCAAGAAGATCGTTGCTCACTCAGCGTTTTGTTGGGGCGAGTTGCGAAAAGTTTTGCATGCTGATCCGAAAAATCGCGATCGAAGATTTCATAGGGTGCGCGACCAGCTCCCTATGGGAGTAACCCAGTGTGCTGTGAGTCGTAGACTCGGCGAGACTTTAGTTCAAGTACTTTGTTTATTTTAAGTCCGTAGGACACAAAATTCGGATGCTTAAATCCATCCTCCCTATGGGAGTAGCCCCGAGTCCGTAGTGGAGTCGTGGACTCGGTGGGACTCGAAAATATTTTGTCTTTATCCGTCTTTCGGGTGCGCGGCCAGCGCTCCTGATAGGAGTAGCCCCCGAGTATTTAGTCGAATCGAAGCTTCGAGCTAGTACTCTCAGCTTTGGAGCCGAAGAATTGTAGGTGGTGCGAGTATAGCTTTGGATGACGACATCTTGTGATCAATGACCTCAAGCATCGCTCGCGGAGATGACTTGACTGTCTGACGTGAGTCCCACTTGCTAACCTTGAATTGACCGGTCCGCGGCGTGGAGATAATCTGGCGTCTCCTCGATTTCCGTGCGTAGTGGGCGTGGTAAACCAGTTCGTTGTGATGCTGACACGTGTATGGCCAGATCTGCCGTTGGCATTAGGTCTTCCTGATGGACGGTTGCCGTGCATCGTCTTCGCCGTTACAATCATTGGGGAAAGCTGCAGTTTGTTTTCACCGCATCAGTTCTTGTTTTCACTGCCTCCTTGTGCTCCAGCGATTCTTGCTGCGCGCTGGGATTTCCTTCCACATTTCCATCTTCCCTTCTGCGCTTTCACCGTCGGCGCCGCCGTAGCGCGATGGGGAAACCGAAGAAATCATCATCTGCAGTTGGTACAAGCGGCGCCGGAGGAAAGAAAGGCGCCACCGCTACCCGTGTCACCGACGGTGGTTGGCAGCGATCAGAGACGCGGGAGAGTGATCTTCGCAAGCTTAGCGAGCGGGGTTTGATCCCGTAAGATAGGGAGGCCGTCAAACTCCCTGGCAACGAGATAATCCCCTGTCCCCCAGCTGGATATCGGGTTATGTTTCTTGCCTTCGTTGTCGTGGGTTTCTTTCGATCCAACTTCCTCCGTGGATGCTCTTTCTCTATGGCATCCATCTTCATCATCTCGCCCAATTCTCTTCTTCACATTGCTTGCTTCATCACTTCTGCAGTGTTGGCTCGGCATTGAGCGCACTTTGGCCTCTTCCTAAACTTTATTCCGTGAAGAGGCGATCTTCGGATGGTGTTTATCCCATTGGGGTTGCATCATCTCCCCGATCCCAATCTTCTTTTCTTTTCTTTTCTATGTCGAATCTGTCGATCAAGGCGGAGGCGATGGTTTTATATCCGACTCCGTAGTGCCTAGGCAAGATTTTGGTCTTGTTCCTTTGACCCTCCCAAAATATTGAGCCGAAAAGGTCTTGGAAAAACAACATCTTGGATGGCGGTGGCGGAGATAGAGGCCCTTTAAGTCGGGTGGAGTATCTCCAATGATCCGGAGAAGGAAGTGAAGGCGTGGACATCATCAGGACGTTTCTCGGCGTGGTGCAGCCTCTCCAGCGAGGGTGCACCCGATGTTTCTTTATTCTGGGCGCCGTGATCCGGCGAGGGTTTGGTGAGAAAATCTAGGGGATCTTGGCGGGACCCTTCGTCATTGCTGAAGTTCAAGGCGGAGAGAAATCCGGAAGTCACCGACTCCGCCGTTTTCTTCGTTGGATGTTCCATGTGTAGATTTGTCTTGGCGTAGAGCTTTTTGTCGATTGCGTATTTATTTTTGTTTGCTAACAAAGTCCCTTCAGTTTTTGCAGAGCTTCAAGGTGCGGGCATGGTACCGCCATTGCTGAAAAATATCCGAATGCCGGATAATGACGTGGTGGATTCCGTGTCAGCTGCCGTCTGCGCGATCTCCGGGAAGATGCCGACGAGTCGAGTGAGGACCATGCAGACAAGCGATCATGGAGCTCAGCGAGTCTTGGATGCCTCGACTCCGACTCCCGAAACCCTCGTGCCTTGGCGTCATAGTAGCGGGCATGGGCTCTTCCTCTACCATTCCTGCCATTCCTGTGCGGGCTGTAGCGCCACACCCGCCAGCGAAGCGGAAGAAGGAAGAAAAGAAGGAAGAGAAGAAGGTGGAGAAGAGAGCCCGAAAGACTCCTCCGGTCTTTGACCTGAGCTCGCTGGACTCATAAGTTTCTTGTCTTACTGCTGTCCTTTTTCCTTCTTGATTTTGCACTTCATTGATTGCTTCGATGTAGGCATTCCTCACGACTCCTCCGATGGTGCTTGGGAGATGATGGGAGTCGAAGTTGCATCTCCTCCTCCCCAAACGGTGGCAACGCTTGGGGCGCCGCTCGAATCCTCCTCTGCGGAGGTGCGGTGGTTGCGCCTCGAATTTCGCAGTGGCCTTCTGAGTCGCCATCGAGCATGTAAGTACCTGCACTGCACCACAGAGGAGCCGGGTGTCTGAAAATTTTTGTGTCTTGTTCTTTTTTTGAATCTTCGGGGGGGGGGGGAAGCCCCCGAGTGTCTTCGTGTTCGAGTTTTGCCTTTATTCCTTAATGTTGGGCGCAACCCCCAAGTCCTTTTTCTTACTGGTGTTTCTTTTTCTGCAGCCTTTTGTGGAGGAGGCCAAGCGTGGTGCAGAGGAGTGCACGGTGCTAGAGGCTAATCTCGAAGCCTTCAAGGTACTGTTTGTTTTTGGTGCTTCTTTCATTTATTCCGGTCAGCTCGGCGTTTGCTTGTTTGAATGCAGGAGCATAATACTTCTCTCGTGAGGTCGACGCTCTCAAGAAGAGCCTTGGTCAATCGGAGAAGAAGGCCGAGGCCGTTGTTGAAGGGCGCCTCGAGCTAGAGTGACCAAGGCCAAGCTAAGGAGCGTCTGCGGCGAGGCAGCGGACCGGGAGCATTGCTGCCTTTATTGCACTTGTGAGAGGTGTGAGGCAAGCTCATGGCTCTTGCCAAGGCTGTTGGGTGAGTGTTGTATTTGTGCTTCTTTCTTCTTGTTTTCTTGTCTTCTGCGTTGCTTTCATCATGTCCTTTTTTGTCTCGGATGCCGCAGCATCGAGTTTAGCAAGGCCGAGACGCTGGAGCACGGAGTGCTCTAGATGATGCTCTGCAGCGGTGAAGATCGTTGCAACACCGTCGACTCCTTGCCAAGGATAAGGAGGTCCTTGGCCGCTTCTACAAGGAGCTTGTCCCTAAGGGTGCGGCCCTTGATGATGTGGATGCTCTGGCGGAGGCTTTGTCAGCCGAAGCGCCTGCGACGTACAAGCGCAAGCAGAAGGGCATCGGCGCGTCCATCGGGCTGGCAATGGCTTTGGCGGCTGGAGCGGAGTTGGACCTGCCTCAGATCACCTCCCGGATGCCGGCGACCGCAGACGGATCCGAGGTAGCCTTTGTTGCCTACTCTGCTCGCTGCAAGCGATATGGGCCAAAGCTCATTGATTTGCTGTCTGAGTATGCGCTGCGGCAGCAAGGGGAGGCCAAGGCTAGGCAATCCGGCTCTGAGGCGACTCAGGGTGCCGTGTCTTAGGCGTTGTGGATGTAGGATAGTTTGTAGTCTGCTTTTGCTGTAAATATTTTGAAGAACACTGTCCTTGTGCCACGTAGTGGCCTTATATGCTTAATGAATTCTTCTGAGTTGTGCTCTATCATTGTCTGAATGTTTGTGTCCTTGTCTTTTTCTGCTGCTCTAGGTTCCTTCGGGTGTTGACCCTGTTGACACCTCGCCTGCAGTGCAGCTTCGGCCATCTTTGGATGATCCTTTGCAACTCGCTTTTCTTCGGAACCGTGTTCGTAGTCTTGAGAGGTAGTTGCTTGGGTTGCGTGGTCACGCCGATGTTTGGAAGTCCAAGGCGGATCGTGGTGCAGCCAGAGAGGAGTACTTGATGGCTGAACTGCTTCGGTTATCTGAGCAGCTTCAATGTAAGTTGTTCTTTGTCTCGAGCTGTAGCTCGGTTCTTCGGATGAGCCTACTGACCTTGCCCTTTATTTTGTACAATTGTCATAGGTGCTAACCTTGCTCCGAGGGAAGAGAAAGAGCGTGTCGCCGTTCGGGTTAATTGCTTGACTCAGCAGGACATGGAGGCTGGTGGCTTCTTCTGGATGGATCGTGACCGTGCCATGGCTCTGGCGACGGTGCAGGATCATGTGCACCAGGTTTCGCGGGTGCTTCGCCAAGTGTAGAAGTCGCTTGCCTCGGTGTTGCACGTCATGTTTCCTTTGGATGCCGTACCGACGAGCCTTGCGGGTCTTCTGTCGAAGTTTCGGAGCGTGAGCAATGTCAAGGAGTTGGTGCGGCAACAACTCGTCGCAGGAGTGAAGGCTGCTTTGTCTCTCGTGAGGCTGCACCGGCCTGATGTAGATTTGACTGTTGTGGCAGCTGGGCCACCTCCTCGGCCGGATGGTGATGAGTGGGACATGCGTCCACATTACGCAGTTGTAAGGCAGTATGCCAAACAGGTCGTAGATTTTTTTGAGCAGCGTGCTCAGGTTATTCTTCAGAATAGGTAGTACATGTAAAAGAGATAGATGTAAAATTTGTATATTTCGATTGGGCGTGTTGTGCCCTTTGTTATAAAGATATGTTTGTTATAAGCACGTAGTGCTTTGTTTGGGTACATGTCCTTTTCGTTTGCCTGACGTTGTCAGCTACTCAGGTGTACACGCGTAATCCTTGGTTGATGAAATCGTGAGGTGGGGGAGAGCCCCCGAGTGCGTTTGTAGCATAAAGTAAAGTTGCAAATAATGAACGGAAGTTTGGGGCGAGACACTTAGCTTTATTTATATCGTAATGGAGGAAGTACATTGTTTGGTGAATAGCCTTGGTGAAAAGCCTTATTGAAAGTAAAGGGTAGGTAGCTAGGGGTAGAATCTGCCAAGTGCGCGATGTTCCATGGGTTGGAGTATGCGACTCAGGACTCCACGTGCTTGAGGCGATAGGCGCCACACAGGATGACTTCGGTGATGACATAGGGTCCTTCCATGGTGACTCGAATTTCTTGATCGCTCTTGCTTGAGTCGCAAGACGAGGTCTCCTTCAACGAAGGACCTTGGGCAGCGTGGTATGGTAGTTCGGAGACTCTGTTGGTACACGATCGAGTTCTGTTATGTCTCTTGCCGTTGAGTGTGTCGGCGGCGTCTTGAGTGGTAGTGGATTGATCTTGTTATGGCGACAACGGGCAGTGGCGATTGCCGGTGGTACGGCCTTAGCTCCGTGCACCATGAAGAACGGTGTGTACTGGAGCTGTTTGGCGTGGTCGTAAGCTCCACGGGACGGATGGTAGCTCTTTCGTCCAGGCTCCGGCTTTCCGTTCGAGTGGACTCATGAGGCACTTCTTGATGCCAACGCCGATTAGGCCGTCGGCCTTTTCCACTTGCCCGTTCGTTTGCGGGTGTGCCACTGAGGCGTACGTGATGTTGATACCAAGGCCTTCGCAGAAGTCCTGGAACTCCTTGGAGATAAAGTTCAATCCATTGTCGGTGATGATCTTTGTGCGATGCGAACACATGAGACAATGGACTCGAAGAACTTGACGGCAGTTTTGCCTTTCTGGTTGGTAACCAGCATGGCCTCGATCCACTTGGTGAATTTGTCGACTGCGACCAGGAGGTAAACGTGTCCCCCTTTCGAGGATTTTGGTAGTTTGCCAATCATGTCGAGGCCCCATTGAGCAAAGTTCCAGGCTATAGGTATTGGTGCGAGCTCACCCCGAATGCGCGCGGTTTGTCGTGAACCGTTGGCACCGTTGCATCTTCGGACGATGTCGCTGCGTCGCTCATGGCGTTGGCGATGAATCCGGCTCGTAGAGCTTTGGCGACAAGGGAGCGGCTGCCTGCGTGATGGCCGCAGATGCCCTCGTGGATGTCTTGGAGGATGGATTTCCCGTCACCGATGGTGACACACCTTTGTAGTACAACCGTAATACTGCGCTTGTACAGCTCGCCATTGATCGCACAATCAGCGCCCCCATTTCCCACAGACGGCGCCAATTGACGAGGTTTGATCTCATCAATGCCCATTGTTATGGACTTGGGTTTTGGAGAAGATGGGGATGCTGGAGATCGTGGAGCAGTCGACAAACAAGCAACACGGGACACAAGGTTTACAGGTTCAGGCCCCCGGAGAAACCCTAATCCTGCATGCGCTCTTGATTACGGAACCAGAGTTCTGGTCTTGCGCAGATGCAATCTGGCGTGGAGGTGTGTATGCGGAAGTATGAGTCGAGAGATCTAGGTCGTGCCCTCCTGGCCTTTATATAGACTTAGGCAGGTCCCGGGCATAGTCCTAGTCGGTTAAAGGTTCTAGGGTTTTACCCCCTTTGAATTTTCTATCTACTCTAGTCTTGCTCTCCAAGGATCCGAAGGCACCATGGGCCTCGGCCACCCGAAAGTCTTCATGGGCCAACGTACTTTTGCCGTGGGCCTTCCTTGGGCTGGACTAGGTATGCCGAGATCACGTACCCGTAGGGTATAACCATGTCAGTAGCCCCTGAGTGATCAGTCGAATCGTAGATTTGGCCGAGGAATCTCCAATCCTTCGGGTGCAACTATGTATTAACAGTATGTGTGTAGGTATTATTGATGCGTGTGCCCGACGCACCCGACGGATTGGGGTCAGTTAACTGTCTTAGGACGAAACAACACGATCTTCCTCAGGTTCGAGTCCCTCAACTCGAAACTGGAACATATGCTGGCGTAATTCGACTCAGGCCGCGGAGGACTTACAGGAGTGGAATCCCAGTGAATTTAATTGATGTACCCAACGCGTCCGTCGGGATTTTTCATCGCACCTGTTAGCACGGGTTTTACTAGCGAGCGATCGTGTGCGTTGCTGTGCCATCGGATGATATCATGAGGTCTTATCTTTGTGTCGCAGAACCTGACATCGAAATGTTTGTCACCGCGGAGGTGTTTCGGGTGGCCAAGAAGATCGTTGCTCACTCAGCGTTTTGTTGGGGCAGAGTTGCCGAAAAGTTTTTGCATGCTGATCCGAAAAATTGCAGTCGAAGATTTCATAGGGTGCGCGACCAGCGCTCCCTATGGGAGTAGCCCCCGAGTGTCTGTTCGAGTCGTAGACTCGAGCGGAGACTTTAGTTCAAGTACTTTGTTTATTTTTAAGTCCGTAGGACACAAAAAATTTCGGATGCTTAAATCCATCCTCCCTATGGGAGTAGCCCCCGAGTCCGTAGTGGAGTCGTAGACTCGACGTAGGACTCGAAGAAATATTTTGTCTTTATCCGTCTTTCGGGTGCGCGGCCAGCGCTCCTGATAGGAGTAGCCCCCGAGTATTTAGTCGAATCGAAGATTCGAGTGAGTACTCTTAGCTTTGGAGCCGAAGAATTGTAGTTGGTGCTAGTATAGCTTTTGATGACATCACTGCTGGCGATCAATGACCTCAAGCATCTACTACGCCAGAGATGACTTGACTGTACGCACGTGGGTCCCACTTGCTGACCTTGAATTGACCGGTCACGCGCGGCGTGGAGATAATTACGGCGTCTCCTCGATTTCCGCGCGTAGTGGACGGCGTGGTAACGACGGTTCGTTGTGATGCTTACACGTGTATGGCCAGATCTGCCGTTGGCGTTAGGTCTTCCTGATGGACGGTTGCCGTGCATCGTGTTCGCCGTTATAATCATTGGGGAAAGATGCAGTTTGTTTTCACCGCATCAGTTCTTGTTTTCACTGCCTCCTTGTGCTCCAGCGATTCTTGCTACGCGCTGGGATTTCCTTCCACATTTCCATCTTCCCTTCTGCGCTTTTCACCGCCGTAGCGCGATGGGGAAACCGAAGAAATCATAATCTGCAGTTGGTACCAGCGCTGCCGGAGGAAAGAAAGGCGCCACCGCTACCCGTGTCATCGACGGTGGTTGGCTGATCGAGAGACGGAGAGTGATCTCCATAAGCCCATGGCGGGGTTTGATCCCGTAAGATAGGGAGGCCGTCAAACTCCCCGGCAACGAGGTAATCCCCCGTCCCCCAGCTGGGTATCGGGTTATGTTTCTTGCCTTCTTTATGCGTGGGTTTTCTTTTCCAGTCCACAACTTCCTCCGTGGACTGCTCTTTCTCTATGGCATCCAGCTTCATCATCTGTCGCCCAATTCTCTTCTTCACATTGCTTGCTTCATCACTTTCTGCGAGTGCTGGCTCGGCATTGAGCCGCACTTTGGCCTCTTCCAAAAACTTTATTACGTTTGGTGGAAAGCTAGGTCTAGGTATCCTCCCTTGATTCCCCCAGGGGCAGCAAGTTCTAGTGCCTAGGAAGGGAGAAGTAGGAGGTTGAAGCTCAACAATAATGGATGAGAGAGAGTAGAAACCGCATCCTACACTTGGGGAAGTAGGGGGTATATATAGCCCCCATCATAATAGAGCCGTTGCAGGCCACTTAACCTGGAGTCTCCGGCTCCCATACGTCGAAATCTCCGGGCGGGTCGGAAACTCGCTTGGAATGGCGGAGTCTCCAGGTGAAACAACATTTCTTAATCCCTAGTGTTTTGAGTGTTAGATAACAATATCAAGGATTATTTAATGTGTGTTGAAGTGTTGCAGCTCTCTCTAAGAAAAAGGGAAAAGTATCTGCCTTTGGGGGGCGGATAATTCGCCCCTCTCTCTTCCCAAGCATGCGCGACCCCCAGAGAGGGGGCGGAGTTTGTGGCCGGATTTTCCGGCCATGCCGGATAGTCCGCCTCTTGGGGGCGGACAGTCCGCCCCCTCGAGGATTTCCTTCAAGCCAAGGCATGCGTCGCTCTCTGTATGAGGGGCGGAGTTTCCCTTGGACTTTCCAGTCCTTGGGCGGAATTTCTCCCAAGAGCGGAAAATCCGCCCCCTCAGGGATTTTTCTCCAAGTCAAGGCTGCGTCGCTCTCTGTATGGGAGGCGGAGTTTTCCCCGTAGTTTCCGTCACAGGCGGATTTATCCCTGTGGATAGTCCGCTAAAGGGGGCGGATAATCGCCCCAAATTTCTCAACGGCTTGTTCTAGGGGTATTTAAGCCTCTTCCCTCTCCGAACTCTTGATTGATCCGAAAAAGAAAAGACCTGACCTGCAACCTTCATCCAAGAGAACTCCACCTAGATCCACTCAAAGGCTCCGTCCATTGGGGAATCAAAGGAGGAGGACTCGATCATCATTAACTACAATCAAGCGCTTCATCTCCTCTCCATTCATTTGGAGAACCACCGATCTAGTATTTCTTGCAAATACCTAGATCCTTGTTTTTTGTTTATATTGATAAACCTTGTTCTTGTGGCAGCTTGTTGTCATCTCGAGAGCCCCCAATTCGGTTGTGGGTGTGTGCCCCGATAGTGTTGTAAAGGCACGGTTCCACTCGAACGGATCCAATAGTGGAGAAGGTGGATCAGGCCTCTCGTGGCGAGATCCATCGGAGAATAGGGTGAGGCCTATTGTGGCGTGGTGGTCTTAGAACCGCCCACCCCTCCAATGCAGATGTACTTCCCTTAACAAGGAAGGAACTGCGGTAAAACAAATCCCTGTGTCTCCGCGTGCTCCACTACGGTTCCTTCGCTCCTCTCTTTACGTGCTTAGTAGTTAGGGTTGCATATAGGGAAATTCTCGTAGCTGCATATCTAGAGAATTTACTTTGTGTCAAGCCTAAAATTAAAAAGTATTAAAAATTGTTTTGCACCTATTCACCCCCCTCTAGGTGCCCATACGATCCATTTCAATTGGTATCAGAGACACGACTCTTATTTCAGGCTTAACCGCCTAAGAGAAGTATGGGTTCCAAGGTAGATGGGAGTGATGCTCCGAAGGTAGTCACCATGAACGATCTCAAGACGTTGGAAACAACCTTGGTGAGTTCAATGGAGGCTAAGATGGAAGAGATGCGTCAATTGATAATGCGTCTCTCCACATCCGCATCATCACCTCCATCTAACTCTGAGGATACCACTCCGCAATCCAAGGAAACGGGTAAAACTGTTTCCAAAGATAACGAAGTGGTTGGTGATGACACTAGCAAGAGCTCCTCCTAGAAAAAGTATAGCGGTAAGGATGGATACAATGAGGTTTATCATGTGTATTCCCCCGATCCACCTATCCCTCACCCACATATACATAATAGGGGTGATCCACCCAAAATTTCAGCATCTGCTTTTACTCAATGGCAATTTTTGATGAAATCTCATGTGTGCAGTTCCTCCATAGAGTTGTGGAAGATCATCGAAAATGGTCTTCATGTTGGAAACCCCAACAATCTTACAAGAAGAGAAGTTGTCGATAGCCAACTCAACGCTACAACTCTACACATGATACAGCTTGGTGTGGGTGACAAAGATATGCCACACATTCAGCATCTTAGTACAGCTAAGGAAGCTTGGGATGCTCTCACCGAACTCTTCATTGGAAATGAAAGTATGAAAATGAATAGAGATGATGCATTGAGCAACGAAACTGAAGGATTCTATATGTTGGATGGAAAAGACCATGAAGACATGTATAGGAGGCTTAAGGCAATAGCCACAAATTTCAGAAATCATGGTGCCGCTCATGTTGATGATGCATGGATCAAGCGCAAGTATGTCAGTGCTCTTATGCCATTTGAGCCCACAGATTTGAAAAGTCTCCAAGGTAGGCATAACTATCACATCATGACATCCAATGAGGTAATACAAGAAATGGCCGCTTTCAAAGTGGCTGCCAAGAATGCCGAAGATGCTCGTGCTCGAGCTATGGGGATGCAAAAGGGGGTCAATGTGGCCTTGAAGACTAGTGTGATTGATCATGATGAATATGCCATAGAAGGTCTGGACTGTCCCGAGGATATAAAAAGGATCCATGGACAATACTTGGCTCTTTATGCTAGAAACTTTTGGAAAGATCTAGCCAAGGCTAAAGCTGAACTAGAACGCAAGAGTGGAGCCTATGGAAGAAAAGAAAATGGTCCCAAGCTGAGAACATGTTTCAACTATGGTGATTGGCTGCACTTTGTAGCTGAGTGTCCATATCAAAGTAGAGAAGATAATGGAGGAAGACTTATTTTCAAGGACAAGTCAAATGCTCCACGCAAGAAACAGTTTGTAAAGAAGAATGCTCCCTTCAAGAAGCAACCAAAGATTGTTCTAGTAGCTCAAGAAAAATATTCATCGGGAAGTGAAGATGAGGACGAAGACGATAGCTCTCAAGAGGTGGCTGCTATAGCCACCACGTCTCCTTCAACATCTCTATTCGACTCTCCGAACGAAAACATCATCAACAAGAATGCTACTTGTATCATGGCAAGAAGCTCCGAGGTAACGACTTCTAACTCTTCTTTTTCTAAGGCTATGATTGACATGGATGATCCTACTTGTCTTAAGGTTAAAGAAGAGATTATTGCTTTGGATTACTTCTACACTAACTTGCAAGGTGAGCACAAAGTTTGTTTTGAAGCTCTTATGGATCAGCTGGCCCAAAACGAAGCTCTTCTCGAAGAAAAGGGCAGAATTGAAAGGGAGGATGCAATGGAAATTGCATCCTTAAAAAATGCCCTTGAGGAAGAAGAAGAAGCTCGGGTCTCTCTTGAAGAGAGGCTTGAGTCCATTGAAGAGTTACATGAAGAAATTGTGGCTAAACTTGTTTGGGGCTGCTCATGATAGACTCTCCGAGGAATTGGAGAAACTTAACAATGCTCACAAGGCATTGAAAAACGATTTCTCCATTCTCAGTGAGTCACATGATCAGTTTCAAAGTCGATTGGCCAAATATGATGTTCCTAGCTCATCCAACTCAACATATAGTCACAAGGAAAATGCTAGTGTGGAAAAATAAGTGGTCAAGGACATCACTCCCAAGGATAAGGGTGTGCTTGATGAAGTTCTTGGCAAGCAAAGGTCAAATCATGGTAAAGAGGGACTTGGGTATGTCACCAAGTCCAAGAAAAAGAAAAACAAGAAGAACAATACCAAGAATGTGCAATCAAAGACAAACACTATTGAGAAGAATGTCACAAAAGACAAGACTAACAATATTGGTTTTGCAGGGTCTCACAA
This sequence comes from Avena longiglumis, assembly GCA_030063025.1. Lineage (NCBI taxonomy): Eukaryota > Viridiplantae > Streptophyta > Magnoliopsida > Poales > Poaceae > Avena > Avena longiglumis. Next base: position 47,630,258 of record CP125978.1, read on the forward strand.
TCCAAATTATGAACTCTTTTGTGATGATTATGGCGATGTTTATGCTTATTATGTCAGCCCCTTTGATGAATATATTGCTTGGTCTATTTGGGTCCCAAAGACCCTTGTTACTAACATGAAAGGACCCATTGAAAAATGGGTACCTAAAACCAAGAATTAATTCTCTTGCAGGGTTATGCTTCCAGTGGGTCGAAATGGGTGCTGGATAGTGGATGCACTAGTCATATGACCGGAAGCAAGGAGATCATCACGGAGATGCGTCCAAATCATGATAATATCACAGTCTCCTATGGTGATAAGTCTAAATCTCAGGTATTGGGTCTTGGCAAGGTTGTGGTTGCCCACGATATCTCTCTCGTGGACGTCATGCTTGTTGAGACCCTCGGTTACAACCTTCTTTCTGTTCGTGCCCTTGGCAAGATGGGCTTTGCTGTTTTTATCGATGATGATTTGGTGGTACTCTTGTGGAGCAAGTCTCGAAAGGTCGCTTTCGTTGGATACGTCGAAAATGACCTGTATGTGGTGGACTTTTCGGGGAAAACCACTTCGGGTCCGATGTGTCTATTCGGAAAGGCCGACGTGGGCTGGCTATGTAATCGTCGTTTAGCCCATTTCAACATGAGAACTTTGCAAAGTCTCCACAAGGGTGGTCATATCCTTGGACTAAAAGACAATGTCTCCTTTGCCAAAGATCGTGTTTGCAAGGCTTGTGTTGAAGGCAAAATGCACGACTCTCCCCACAAGAGGAAGACTATTGTGTCTTCAAAGAGGATCTTGGAATTACTTCATGTGGATTTATTTGGTCCTCCTTGTCATGCAAGTCTTGGTGGGAAGAAATATTGCTTGGTCATTGTTGATGATTACTCAAGATATACATGGGTCTATTTCTTCAAACTAAAGAGTGAGACTCAACAAACTGTCATTGACTTTGCCAATGAAGTTCAGCGTCAACACAATGTTCCTATCTTGGCAATAAGGAGTGACAACGGCTCTGAATTCAAAAACTATACCTTGAATGAGTTTCTAAGCGAAGAGGGGATTAGACATCAATATTCCGCTGCGTACACCCCTCAACAAAATGGTGTAGCCGAGAGGAAGAACCGGACTTTGATGAATATGGCAAGATCAATGTTGGATGAATTCAAGTCTCCTTATAATTTTTGGGCTGAAGCCATATCCACTGCTTGTCACTCATCGAACCGGCTCTACCTCCGAAAGATTTTGGACAAGACTCCATATGAAATACTTATCGGTAACAAGCCCAACATCTCATACTTCAGGGTATTCGGGTGTAAGTGTTTCTTTCTTATCAAAGGTGTCCGCTTGTCTAAATTTGAGTCCAAGGCTTTAGAAGGTATTTTTGTTGGTTACGGTGCCGAATCCCACACTTATAGAGTCTACAACAAGCTCACTGGGATTGTTGTAGAATCTTGTAGTGTGGAGTTCGATGAAAATAACGACTCCTTTGTAGGGAAAGTTGATGTTTGTGATGCAGATGTTGAAATACCCCAAGATGCCATAAGAAGAATGGGCATGTGATTTTTCCGCCCCATTGAGGAACCCCTTGTGGCGGATCGGGAAGGACAATGCTCCACTCAAGTGGAGCCCTCATCTACACAAGATCAACAAGCTCCTACTATTGGAGAAAACTCTGCACCAACACCGCAACCTGCTGAAGTTCATCTGTCTCCTAGACAAGTTGGTAGTCCCAGGCTGGACTATTCGCCCCCTCCAAGGGGTGGACAATCCGCCCCTGGCACTCCAACTCGTTCCAGGGGATCCGAAGGACAAAACAACAACTAAGAAACTCCTAGGCTGGATTCTCCAGCCCCCGAAGGCGGATTATCCGGCTCTCTTTCTCCAAGTCCTGTCAGGCATGCTCACGAAGAAGTCACTGGTGTTTCATCTCCTAGGCCGGATAGTCCGGCCCCTCCAAGGGGCGGATTATCCGCCCCTGAAGAACAAGCTCTGCAGCAACCTCCTGGTGTTATCTCAGACCAAGATCAAGGGCAAGGCAGTGGTCAAGACAAGGATACAAATACTGAATTAACTCCTTCTAGAAACAATATGGACATTGAGGCTCGTCGCAAGGCTCGTGCTGATCAGAACCTTGAACTAAGGGGTCACACTCTTGACAAGGTTGTTGGTGATCTACGACGAAGGGTATCTACTAGAAGAGAACTTGCAAGCTTCTGTGATCATCAAGATCACATTTCCATGATTGAACCGAATAAGGTCTTTGATGCTCTTGAAGACCCCGATTGGGTTGTTGCAATGCATGAAGAATTAAATAACTTCGAACGTAAGAAAGTTTGGAAGCTCGTAGAGAAACTAAAGGATTGCCGCAATGTTATCGGCACCAAGTGGATCTTCAAGAACAAACAAGATGAAAATGGCATTGTTGTGAGGAATAAAGCAAGACTCGTGGCTCAAGGATTCTCTCAAGTGGAAGGAATTGATTTTGGCGAGACTTATGCTCCTGTGGTTCGTCTTGAGTCCATCTGTATCCTTCTTGCCTATGCAGCCCATCATAATTTTAAATTACAGCAAATGGATGTTAAGAGTGCGTTTCTTAATGGTCCTCTACATGAGTTAGTATACGTCAAGCAGCCCCCGAGTTTTGAGGACCCCAAATTTCCGAACCATGTCTACAAAATCGATAAGGCGCTCTATGGCCTTAAACAAGCTCCACGTGCGTGGTATGAGCACCTTAAAGAGCCTTTGCTAGACCGTGGATTCGAAGTTGGGCAAATCGATCCCACTCTTTTTACTAAGAAGGTTAACGGGGATCTTTTTGTATGCCAACTTTATGTAGATGACATTATTTTTGGTTCTACTAACCAAGCTTTTAACGATGAATTTTCAAAGCTTATGACTGACAGGTTTGAGATGTCCATGATGGGTGAGCTGAGGTTATTTCTTGGATTTGAGATCAAACAACTTAGAGAGGGAACCTTTATTAATCAAGCTAAGTACATCCAATACATGCTCAAAAGGTTCAAGATGACGGATCTCAATGGTGTGGCTACTCCAATGCAAACAAAGTGTCATCTTGAGCTCAATCCCAAGGGTAAAGACGTGGTCCAAAAGGTATACCGATCCATGATCAGCTCTCTCCTTTATCTTTGCGCATCTAGGCCCGATATCGTGTTAAGTGTAGGAGTGTGTGCAAGGTACCAAGCCGCTCCTAAAGAAAGCCACTTAGTGGCGGTCAAACGAATCTTCAGATATTTGTTTCATTCCCCAAATTTGGGGCTATGGTATCCCAAGGGTTCAAGTTTCTCTCTATGTGGTTACACTGATTCAGATTGGGCTGGTGACAAAGATGATAGGAAATCAACCTCTGGTGCGTGTCAATTCTTGGGTAGGTCTCTAGTGTGTTGGTCTTCAAAGAAACAGAATTGTATTTCACTCTCAACAACCGAAGCTGAATATGTTGCTGCTGCAAGTGCTTGTACACAATTGTTATGGATAAGGCGAACTTTAAAGGAATATTGTGTCAATTGTGACAAAGTGCCTCTATTATGTGACAATGAAAGTGCTATCAAGATTGCCTACAACCCCGTGCAACATACAAGAACAAAACATATAGAGATTCGCAACCACTTTATTCGGTATCATGTTGCTCGTGGTGATATTGCCCTATCCTTTGTGAGCACGAAAAACCAACTTGCTGATATTTTCACGAAGCCCCTTTACGAAGCAAGATTTTGTTATTTGAGGAATGAACTAAATATCATAGATTCAAGGAGCTTGGCTTGACTATCCTTGCACACTCACTTACTCTTATTCATGTATTTGGTTTAGATGCGGGCATAGACATAGGGGGAGTGTGGTCCTAATTGATTGGGCCAACCCTCCCCCCATAATGCTGAAAGCAAGTAAAATCATTTCCCTTAATATCATCTTGTGATATGTGGGTCATCGATGAGCATTGGTTTTGAACTCAAGATACATCTTCGCGGTGTCATGCCATGCGCTCCAACATGGTGGCTTCGGCCACCGCCCTCTTCCTAGTGAAGAGTTGGTTTCTAATGGTTCTCTTTGGATTTTCTTGCTCATCTTTTGTTCTTATGGAAAACACACTCAATTTTGGCTTTTATTTGATTTGATTCTTGCAAATTTGGGTGTGTAGTACCATCTCGGTTTGTTGATCTAAACCCAAGCCTTTCTTTCCCTCCTTGAACCATCTATTCTTGCACACAAGTACTCCATACACCATCGAGGGGTTTTGCTAGGTTGCTCCGGCCTGAATCTGTCATGTACAGAATTTTCAGAGGGGGGCGGACTATCCACCCTAAGTGGGGGGCGGATAATCCGCCCCGGGCGAAATTCATCTGTTATAGGCAGGGTCGGGGAGGGCAGGCTCAAACAGAGCAGCCCATCCTCCCCCAACCCTCCCTCAGCCCCTAGACGCCGCCAGAGCTTCCGCCCCTCCCCGGAGTCGATTTGACCACCGGATTCTCCCGGCCCTCCCCGGATCTTCTTCCTCATGCCTCCGGGTACCTTCTCCTCCGAGCTCTTCCTCAATGAGTGAGGGTAACTCCCTCATCCATCTCTTTTGCTTGAGATTCATTGTTGTGGTGGAAATCTCGTGGTAGATGTTACTTGGTGTCTTCCCGTGCATGTTAGAATTCGTAGAAATACATCCCTTGTGCCCGATCTGTGGTGCCATCGTGAATCTGGGCCAAACCCGAAAAATTTCGACAGGGGCGGATTATCTGCCCCCATGGCCGGAAAGTCCGGCCTCGAGACAATGTGTCTGGTATGGTTTGGTTCCGATTTTCTCCCATGCACTCTTCTGTCTCATGGACTGTTTTCTTACTCGTTCTAGCATGTCTCCTGGACTTGTGTGTGCGCTTATCCCCATGCTACCTCTCCTTGCTTTTCACAGGTGATTCTCGTCCTCCTAAGATTTACAAGCGTCTTCCTCATGCCCGTTATCTCAGGCCCACTACAAAGGGCACATTTTTTGACGAAACTGAGGTTCGCAGGTTACCTAGAGAAGCTGAACGGATGGCAGAGGCAACAAGGAAAGCCAAGCGGGTTGCATCTCGCAAGGGCAAGGGTAAAGGCAAGGAGGCTCGGCCTAACTACAAGGCCATGGACATCACCGATTACTCTTCCATGCGCTAGACAGATCATTATGTAGATGTTGATAGTGATGGTGAGCCCGAGGATTCTATGTTTTGGTGCTCTCATTTTCGGTATATCCATGATGATGTCTATGTTCCTCTCAAAATTCGACCCATGCACCCTCTGAATATGACTGAGGCTCAATCAAAGGCTCGCCTTCGTGAGGCTTTGGATGTGACAAACAAGATGGGACTTCATCCCCTTATGACTCTGCAGTGCCACTATGATTCCAAGATTCTCCACCCTGGTTATCTGCGGCGATGAACTTTGTACTATGAAGTGGATGACGGGAACATCAATGATCCAGTCTGATTTCCGCACCTTTGGACAAGTTCTTGGCTATGCTTTTCACGGGCGGGACACCCCTTCAAGACACCGCATTATCTCTCCGCTCAGGCCATCCAAGGATACTGTTCTTGCTCCATGTTTGTCGCCCAATGGCGTTGTTGGCACCTTCGCTGGCCTTTCACCACGGTATGCCACCCTTGTTGGCATGTTTCGGGAAAGCATTACTCCCAGTGGAGGCAACAATGACAAAATCCGTGGTCACCTGGTTCCTCTTCTTGCCTTTGCTCATGAGTGTGCCACCAATGCTGGCTCTTCTACAGGATACAAGTTGGATGTGATGGATTTCATTAATCATGAGATGACCGATGCGATGATCAACAGGCTTTACATCCCATATGCTCCTTTTATCATGATGTTCATCAAGCATATGCTGCCTCATGAGGATTTTGGCACTGATTTGGATGGTTTGCACAAGTCAAAGAAAATTTACAACAAAGCTCAGAAGACCTCTCACTCCTCCACTGCCCCTGAGTCCTTTATGCGCGATGCACGGGCTAGTGGTCGTCGTTCTGCCGTGTCCCCAATGGCACGCGAGGTTAAACAACTCACTTGGTTCCAGCGGCACATTCTTTGCATGGGTGTTGACACTCACAAGGTCCAGTATGAGGCGTACCGCAGGGACCATGCGAGGGATCACACTCAGCAGCTCATTCTTCACCATGTTTCTAGTGCCACTAGCCTATTGGAGATATGCCCTAGAGGCAATAATAAATGTAGTTATTATTATATCTTTGTGTTTGTGATAAATGTTTACATTCATGCTATAATAGTATTAACAAGGAAACATTGATACTTGTGTGATTTGTAAAACTTAATTTGAAGTCCCTAGTATAGCCTCTATACATCACTAGCTTGTTGGTTGATAAATGATTGTGGTTTCCCTATCATGAACATTGAGATGTTATCAACAACAAGATCATATCGTTAGGAGAATGATATGGTGGACATACTCCTATAGATAAGCGTAGCATAAAGATCAAGTCATTTCAATAGTTCAATTGCTATATGCTTTCTGATACATAGTAACCTAATTCCTTCGACCATGAGATCATGCATATCACCTTTACCGAATGGATGCTTTGATGACATCAAACACCACACCATAACTGGGTGGCTATAAAGGTGGCATTGAGTGTTCGAAAAGTATTGGTTGAGACACATGGATCAAGAGTGGGATTTGTCCATCCATATGACGGATAGATATACTCTGGGCCCTCTCGGTGGAATGTCATCCAATTAGCTTGCAAGCATGTGACTGGCTCACAAGGGATCACATATCACAGGAACGAGAAAAGAGTACTTATTGGTAACGAGGTTGAACTAGGTATGCAGAGATACCGACGATCATAACCTCGGATAAGTAAACTATCGTGAGACAAAGGGAAATTGGTATCGTATGTAAGTGGTTCATTCGATCGCAAAGTAATCATAGAAATATGTGGGAGCCATATGAATTTCCAGATTCCTCTATTGGTTATTGTTCGGAGAAGTGTCTCGATCATGTCCGCATAATTCACGAACCGTAGGGAGACACACTTAAGGATTCGACGTTGTTTGAGTAGTTATGGTATTATGAGAAAGAGACCGAATGTTGTTCGGAGTCTCGGATGGGATCCGGGATATCACGAGGTGATCCGGAATGGTCCGGAGAATAAGATTCATATAAGGAAAGTTCCGTTTTGGAGTCCGGGAATGATTTCGGTGTTTTCATCGGGAATGTTCTAGAAGGATCCAGAATGTCCGGCACTCCGGAGGGGAAGGGGTACATGAATGTGTCATTGCATATTGGAATGATTGCATCATGTACTAAGTGTCCTCGCTGTTCCAAATAAAAGATTAAATTGAATCCTAAATTGAAAAGTCAAATAGCTAGTTTGAAAAGTCAAACGGCTAAAATTGGAAAGAGGAAAAGAGGAAGGTGTGGGAAAGCAGGTTGGGAGTTCCTCCTCCAACCGCGGCCCACCTCCAAGCCGAGTTGGGGAGGACTCCTCCCTCCCTTGGTCCCTCCACCTATATAAGGAGGCGGCTCCTCCTCTGACACACACAAGTCCTCACCTCAAACCCTAGAAAGCCGCAGCCTCCATAGCCGCCACCACCTAGGGTTTTGCCCTAGCCGCCGACTTGGGGGTCCCGGAACCCTAGCCCGGCTCTAGCCCCTCCTCCTTGGTGTGTCTAAACCCTAGATCGCCGAGGAGCTCTCTCATCCACCATACCCGCTCGGCAGGCGAAGCCTCGGGATTTCCTCTACTTGGTACCACGCCGTTGTCTTGCCGGAATCGCGAGGAGAGTGCTACAACCTCCATTTTCTGGAACAAGGGAGAGGAAGGTCTTCGTCGAATCCGAACGTGTGACCGATCGGGAGGCAGCCGAACGCAGCCGGAAGGATCGTCTACACGATCTTGAGATCGGGAAGAGTACGACTACATCACCCACGAGAATCCGCTCTCGTTAAACACTTTGGAATCTTCGAGGGTGAGTTATTCCATCGACTCGTTGCTACAATCTAGTAGATAGATCTTGGCTTGTTTGTTTGTATGCGATAGAAATTTTTTGTTTTGCATGCTACGAAACCCTACATGGCCATCCTCCTCCTCCCACTAATCCGGAACCGTATGATCAATGGAACACTTCAGGGATCAACTATGGTGAGCTTGGGAGTTACCTGTTTGCTCCACCTCCGAGGGCACCCACTCCTCCAGCTGATGAAGATGATGATGAGTATGACGAAGAGGAAGGGGACGGGGACGACTACGACGAGGACGAGGAGGCGTGATCTTCTGGGGCATTAGCATCGCTCTTCTTCCTTTTTGGCGTTTCGATGCCAAAGGGGGATAAGTAGTTCTATTAGGTCTCGTGGATTTGCAAGGGTCGGGTGCAAGCAATTGTCTTTCCGTTGTTTTATTTGCTTGCTTGTGCCCCTTTAGCGTGAACTTATTTGCTATTTGTACTTGGATTATGTAAGACTATGTTGTGCTCCACTACGTTTATTCATGGAAGTTTGGATTTATCTATTGTGGATATCATGGAATTCTGGATTTATCTATGGAGCTTATTTGATGGCATATGGAATCATGGGATTATCTAATGTATACATCAATACTGTTGGGATGTGATTGGAGGCTATCAAGCTAATTATTTTCTTTGGCTATAATCACATCCCGGTGGTATGACCTTGTCTCACAACCCACCTTGTTTCAATTATCTTTGCTATGAAAGGTGTGTTCTCTCTAGTGTGTGTATTTGTATTCAAATGCAAATTTTAAATATGCACACATCTAGGGGGAGCGTCTTTCATTTTTAAGGTGGTCCTAGCCGGTTTCATTGCAAATCCTAGTATTGTCATCTAACACCAAAAAGGGGGAGATTGAAAGAACATTTCTTAATCCCTAGTGTTTTGTGTGTTAGATAACAATATCAAGGATTATTTAACGTGTGTTGAAGTATTACAGCTCTCTCTAAGAAAAAGGGAAAAGTATCTGCCTTTGGGGGGCGGATAATCCGCCCCTCTCTCTTCCCAAGCGTGTGCGACCCCCAGAGAGGGGGCGGAGTTTGTGGCCGGATTTTCCGGCCATGCCGGATAGTCCGCTCCCTCGAGGATTTCCTTCAAGCCAAGGCTTGCGTCGCTCTCTGTATGGGGGGCGGAGTTTCCCTTGGACTTTCCGGTCCTTGGGCGGACTTTCTCCCAAGGGCGGATAATCCGCCCCCTCAGGATTTTTCTCCAAGTCAAGGTTGCGTCGCTCTCTGTATGGGGGCGGAGTTTTCCCTGGAGTTTCCGTCCTGGGGGCGGATTTTCTCCCCAGGGCGGATAGTCCGCCCCATAGGGGGGCGGATAATCCGCCCCCAAATTTGTCCAACGGCTTGTTCTGGGCAGGGGGTATTTAAGCCTGTCTTCCCCTCTGTCCAGAACCCTTGATTGATCCGAAAAAGAAAAGACCTGACCTGCAACCTTCATCCAAGAGAACTCCACCTAGATCCACTCAAAGGCTCCGTCCATTGGGGAATCAAAGGAGGAGGACTCGATCATCATCAACTACAATCAAGCGCTTCATCTCCTCTCCATTCATTTGGAGAGGCCGATATAGTATTTCTTGCAAATACCTAGATCCTTGTTTTCGTTTATATTGATAAACCTTGTTCTTGTGGCAGCTTGTTTTCATCTCGGGAGCCCCCAATTCGGTTATGAGTGTGTGCCCCGATAGTGTTGTAAAAGGCACCAGTTCCCGCCTCGAAGTGAACCAATAGTGGAGAAGGTGGATCAAGCCTCTCGTGGCGAGATTCATCGGAGAATAGGGTGAGGCCTATTGTGGCGTGGTGGTGTTAGAACCGCACACCCCTCCAATGCAGATGTACTTCCCTTAACAAGGAAGGAACTGCGGTAAAACAAATCCCTGTGTCTCCGCGTGCTCCACTACGGTTCCTTCGCTCCTATCTTTACGTGCTTAGTAGTTAGGGTTGCATATAGGGAAATTCTCGTAGTTGCATATCTAGAGAATTTACTTTGTGTCAAGCCTAAAATTAAAAAGTATTAAAAATTGGTTAGCACCTATTCACCCCCCCTCTAGGTGCCCACACGATCCATTTCACCAGGGCGGTGACAGGGACTCACAATAGCTTGATCCTCGTGAGCAGGCCAGAGATTCCGGTATAGAACCATCAGAATCTCCAGATTGGTCGGAATCTCCAAATCCATGCACGGAGTCTCCGAGATCCTTCCAGGGGCTAGCAGCTGGCTGGCCTGTGAGAACACGCCGGAGTCTCCGGCTAGAAGACGGAGTTTCCTCCCAAGCACCAGTGAGCAATTGCAACTTCATGAAAACTTTGCCGGGACTCTCCTTTTACTATTGCAACAAGAATGACTAGTGAAAATACAAGAAAATACCTGAAACCACTTAGCACACGGTTAGTCTAACGATGTGTTGTCAATCAAACACCAAAACACATAAAATAGGGAAATGCCCTTTCATGATGGATTCTGAAGATTTGTCTCTAGTCTAAATCCAAGTTTCAAGTTCGTCCGTAGAAAAAAATGAAGAGTGATTGTGTGAAAGCATTCAAGGAAGAGAAGCGCATCCCACAAGGGATGTTTCGAAACTCTAAATCAGAGATATCTTTGACTTCGGACATGTGGACATCCAACCGAACAGTGGGGTATATCTGCATTAGTACCCATTTCATTGATGAGGATTGGAATCCACAGAAGAGGATAATCAAATTCACCGCTGTGGAGACGCCACACACGGAGTTCCAATGTTCAATGTCATGGTGAATTTTGTAAGCGAGTGGCACATAGAAGAAGAATTTTTTTGAAGAAGCTTGACAATGCATCCAACAATTTTTTAATGGTGAAATTACAAAAGGCCCATTTGTTGATCAAGAAGTTGCTACTTGATGGTGGCAAGCTATTCCACCAACATTTGTAATGGTGAAATTACCAAAGGCCCATCAATATAGAAAGACAGTATCACGGAGTGTTCAATTCACTGGTCATTCAAGATACAAATTATCATCCTTTCAAACCGCCATTTGAGGATTGGAAAAATGTTGACGTTGTTTGCAGGTTTTTGAAGATAATGTACAAAGCTATGCATGTGGTATTGGATATAAAATTTATCGTATATTTCACTTGTTGTACCTATGATATAAGAGAAACTCTAGCCGATCCCCTAAACCTTAGCCTCCTATCCGGCCTCCTGAACTAGATGAGCGAAATTTGCTCTGCTAAACGGTGGCCGACTATAGCTGATCCCTATTTTTTTCTCAATTTTCAAACTAAAACCACATAGCATTGAGATCATTGCATCACATATCAATGAAACTTTCAAATGGTTCAAAATCGAGCACTAGCAACTACTTATGAATTCATTAAAAATAGGTCCAAATGTTCACCAAATCGAATTGAAACAACCATAGTGCTCATCCAAATGCACCGCAATGATCAAGTTTGATCTAAAAAAACACAACATAGAAAGTTCATATGTTGTGGGCATCATCACTTACCAAATGCCATCATCAAACACCTCTAATGCCGCCACCTCCATTGTCTACAATGCCACCATATCCATTGCCACCGATGCCACCACCTCCATTGCCACCATTGGCAACATCACCAAGATCAAGAACAATGGATTGAGCCATGATCTTATTGCGAGTGTACTCCCAAGAAGCTCTAGCTGTGGCATCCATAGACTCGGGGTTCATGAACATGATGTTGCGCTCAGATTGCTCCTTCTTCCTTGCTATCTTCTTGAACTCAAGTTTGAGTTTTTTCGCTTCAATGTTCTTATCTTTTGGCATCCTTTGCGCCTCTAGTTCAATCCTCCTCTCCTCGACGACCAACTTTTCCCGCCACTTCTCCTCCTCCAACACCTTGAGCTCATTCCACCTTGCGGCTTTCTCCTCCTTGCGTTCGATGACCAAAGCTTTCTTGGTCTCAATGATGGCATTGAACTCTTCTTTGTAGGCACCGATGCCTCCTCTCTTCTTCCTCTCCTTGGCTATCTTTGCCCCCTCCGACCTCTTGTACCCAATTTGTGAGCACAAATTCGGCCGAGACAAGTGTGCAACTAAATTTTTAATCTTTACCTCGGCTGCAACATTTCGTCGAGCACCTCGCGGGAGGCTCGGACGCGTGCTACGATGCCGTTGTGGGCTACCAGACAGGGCGTAGGCGCGGTATCCGCTGGCTTGCGAGCTGCCGGACAAGCTGGAGGCGTCGGCGTCAACCCCACGGCCTTCTTCTGCCGCTTCTTCGCCGTCGCCTTGGAGAGGGCCTACATGGCCGGCGTCTTCTTGCGCGCCCACGGTCCGGTCACCATCGGAGCTAGAGGAGGTCACCCCGTGGTCCTGGTGGCCTTCCCCGCCGTCCCGGTGGCCCGAACCACGTCGGTGTTGCCCAGCCTCTTCCGCGGCAAAGGAGCCACGACGCCGGTCGATTCCGGCGGCGTAGAGCCGGCGAGAAACTCCGGCGGGGATGCGGACGAGGCTCGTGGATCCATCCCGATCGGAATCGGGGCTGATGGTGGCGTCAGGGGTGAATGCCGGCGAGATTGGGCGAGAAGGGTCGGCGGCTCGACGGGAGAAAGTGGTGTTAAAAGTTTTGCTCACCCGCCTCGGCGATGCCCAAATATGAGAGAGCCGCGGCCGATTTTAGGGGCCGGTCTCAAATCTTTACTACTCTAACGCTGATAGGGCTTCGGTTATAGGCCGGTTTAGAGAAGCAAGCGGAAATTTTTTCTCCTTTAACCGTTTTTCGGCTAGAGTCGCTCTAATGTGCCACAGATACGTCGCACTCAGCACGAGCAAGCTTACTTGTACTCCCTCTGTTTCAAAATAAATATAAGATGTTTTAGGTTTGTGAAGAAGATGAATCTAGACTTGTTTTAGTATATATATTTACTCAACTTTGGAATAAATCTACACACTAAAAGTAATCTAGATTCATTTTCTTCATAAACCTAAAACATCTTATATTTTGAAACGGAGGGAGTAGTAGCGAAAATGAAACAAAGCGTATGTCATAGTGTCGTTATCTTGATGCTGCTTCGGGCAGCTGAATAGTAGTAATAGTAGGCACTTACCTATTTTTTTGCCGATCAAGTGCCACTGGTTTGAGCTTTCAATCAAAAACGCAAAGCGTCAGGTTTACCAGGCATGGACTGGTTTGGCAGATCAGAGTAGATGCCAGATTGCCAGGAGAAGTAGCAACATTAGGCCAGATCGGCAGCTCGAGAAAAGTTGCTTACCCGAATACCACAATTCTTTCCAGCAGAAAGGTCACGCGCGCAAACTGCGCCGTCGAGGAATTCGGTCTGCTGGGATCGATCGATCGATGATACTAGTAGTAGTACTATGCTACTTGGTGATGTATTTGGCTCGAAAGGAGGGAGGGAAACGTACAGCGCATGAAGTTTGGCTTGATGCTGCTTCAGACGCGCCTAACTCTTGCCTCCTTTTCCTAAACGGCGCCTAACTTGCCTTGGATTAGCCTATATACCACCGCCTTGGCATATTTTGCCGATCAAGTGCCAGTTCGAAGCGTCGGAAAAAAAGTCTGCCGCCTACGGGCTGCTTCGGCACATCATGGTGACCGGCCAGGAGACGCAGCGACGTTTGGCAAGTAGGACAGATCTCGGTAGCTCGAGAAAGGTTGCTTAGAGCATCTCTAGTCGTGTTCCCCAATGACGCCCGCCGAAAGCACGCGCCAGATCGGTCATGCCGCCGAGCCCGTGCAATGCAGTGTCGTGCGGTGTCGTGTTTGGACATGATTATTCCTAGTCCCAAACAAAAGATATTCTCCCATTCAAATTGATTTTGCAAAGTTTAGTAGTACACGAAAGAAATAGAAATACAAGTGGAAACAACAATTACCTAATCTAGAGGCTTCTCGTTGGAGATGTCGCTCTCGTCGCTATCATCATCGTCGTCGCTGTCCATGTGGTAGTGTTATGGCACATCGTGTGGTCGAGCACCTTCACGACGAGCACGCCATCGTCTTCGTTCAACATCTTATGCTCGAGCGCCAATTTTTTCATGGGAGGTGCATGAACAGATTTCACATGGAACGACGAATTGGGAGTGCCACCGCCGGCTGGCGGCAAATCCCTCAAACGAGTGGTGGGACGAAACCCTTTGTTGTACCCCGAAGGAGAAGCGGAATGAGCCGACCATATACTCGATAGAGGAGTTTCGAAATAGTGGAATGGACGCATTTTCAATGGGCGTACATGCACACTGGGACCTGGAGAGTTTATTTTGACGTGTGTGTGTGCGTGTGCGCGCGTGTGTTTTCTGGATTCTCCTAGTGAGGTTAGGATAACTCCAACAGCTCTTCAAACGGACCGAGACCTTCCAAAACCGTCGAATCGGACAGTGGGTATGCAAAACCCAAACGGACCGCATCCCGCTGACCGGTCCGTTTACCCGCACTCTCAACCCAAATTTGGGATAGCTTTGTTTAGCAGATAGGCCATGCGTCCGAGGAATGACGTTTATTTGTCCGGCTCGGACCCTCTAGCCCCCATTCGCATCTCACCCTTCCACTCTTACCTAGCCGCCACCTGCTGCCACCCATCTAGGGTTAGTGGGTTGTAGAACCGGTAAACCAAGATCCACCTTGTAGTGGTACTTTAGTTTGCATGTTTTACTAGATTTCATCTTCTTAGGACAAAAAAAAGTTCCTAAAAAAATTTACTTCCCGTAGCACGTTGCTAAAAAAAACACGTCTTCCTGAAAAGAAAGGAGTAGCACTCATCCATCCCTGTCCCCGTCCCTTGCGTGGCCTTGTGTTCGTTCTCTCACTCAACAGCAGGAGAGTGGCCAGAGAACCACCGGCCAAGCCCGCAGATCCCAGCCATCCGCCCTCCTGCCACCGACGGCCCAGATCAGCCCGAGCTCCTGGCCAAGACAAAACCCCGCACGTCCTCTCGTCCCCCTCCTCCACTTGCTCGTCCGTCCGTCCCGGCGTCGTCCACTCGTTCCATCCTTGCCTTGCCTTCGTCTTCCTCGTCTCGTCCCCATCCATCCTCCGCCCCGATTAAATCCGCCTATTTAAATCGAATCCCCCAACGAACTCCCACCTTTTCCCCCAGCGCCACCGTCAGCGTCCGCCGCGTCAGCGAGGAGCTAACCCTATCGCGCGAGCGAGCCTCGGGACCAGTCCAGCCGGCCGCGCCATGGGATAGGGGCTTCCCGTGGGGGCGATGGAGTGGGACAGCGACTCGGACGGCAGCGGCGGGGAAGAGGAGGAGGGGGTCGGGCCCTGGGGCGGCGTTGGCGGCGGAGGCGGAGGGTTCTCGCTCGCGATCGAGGGGGTGCTGGGCGGCGCGTGCGGCCTCGTCGTGTCGGACGCGCTCGAGCCCGACTTCCCCATCATCTACGTAAACCGCGGCTTCGAGGACGCCACCGGGTACCACGCCGAGGAGGTCCTCGGCAGGAACTGGTCAGTCCCCGCCTCCCCCCCCCCGCTCCCGCTCTCTGATTCTGGTTTGGCCGTATGCGGCGAATTCGAGCTTGGACCGCCCATCACGATCCATGCCGCGCGTGGTGCCCGTCTTATATGCTTTGTGGGGGGATCTGAGTACATACTGCTTACTAGTCTTTAGATTGGAAATGATGATTCAGTGGAAGGAACAAATGGCAGGAACTAGCAGCTCAATCAGTTCGCACAATTAGCTAGCATGTACTAGTACCTTTTCTGGTTGGTGCTGGTATCAGCAATCCGTGCCAAACTAGGGAAATGGTCGATGAGAAACATGGCCTTACATTTGTTTTCAGCTCGGACACGCGGCGTGTCCGTTTATGCTTAGTGGGGGATCCCGAGTACACGCTGCTTACTAGTGTGTTTATGTTGAGAATGATTTAATCTAACAAAGGCAAGTGACTAGTAGTTCGATTAGTATGCAGAGTTAGCTAGCGTAGACTACTAGTTTTTTTTTTCCTGTTTGGTGCTCATACCAGCATCGGTGGCAAGCAAATTAGGAGAATGGTCCATGAGAAACATGTGCTTACTGTTTGTTCAAGCTACAGCTGGTGTAACCACTTAGTTTTTCAGTGCTTTATATACTTGATTGATTTCGATGGAGGAGATACATACTTCTACCTCCCCTCTGAGAACAGTAAGGCCTCATTTAGATTGTTGTTTTGTAGTCCGGTCGTTTTTATTTTGTGAAGACGCTAAGCCAGAGAAGTCAGTGTAATCCGGTGGTTTTGGTTAAAAAACAACATTCCAAACTGGGCCTAAAGGAAGCCATTGCGTAGGGGGAGTCAGAGTATTTTAGTCCAGTTAAGGGTTCCGTTGGCACGGCAATCAAATAGAAGCTAGAATCATGACAATCTTTGGTTAGCTGTCTATTTGTTCATGGAACTTGCCTCTAACATAAATGGAACCAGCTTGTTACTTTATGGCTGCACTACAAAGACATGTTATCTTTGTCTTGAGGCGCTGCTCTGTTTTTAGTTAGGTATCAAGATTGATTTGGGATGGAACACCTGCCTGCTTTTTGTTAGGTGCCAGTCATCTTTGAGTTGAAACAGTGTGAAATAACCAGAATGTCTGTTGGTGGTTGCCGTCTGGCCAAAACGTTTTAGACAGCCTATACCATCAAGACTTCCATTCCTAAATGTTGGAATCTGTTCTGTTCTGTTCTGTTCTGTTTTACCTCTCCCCTTTAGCCATTTACCTACAAGCAATTGTAAATTTACTCTGTTTTTGTACACTACCATTTACGTCCTCTAGTACTACTTTCCTGGGTGGGTGCACCCATCCCCTTTCCAGATGAATTTTCCTTAGAACCTTCTTTGAAAGAACATTTATTGTATCACTTATCTTGCTAGAAGTTTGGTTTAAGATGAAAATTTATTCAGCTAGTTAACTGTCTTTAGGCTTGAAATGTTATGCTATCAGGGGAAGCAGTAAGAAAGATCACTGGTTTAACATCAGGTCTAATTACTAGTTTGCAAAGCTGAAGAAAGCAAAAGGATCATTTTGTGATTATTGATGTTTGAGAGTTGTGGTTATGTTCACGAAATGGTGTTTACTTGACAAAACATCATAATGTTTTAAAAAATATATTTTCTTGATAGGATAAATTGAAATATTGAAATGTCGATGTGAAAGCTGAAACAGTAACTGATACTCCCCCCGTCTCAATATATGAGTATATTGGTTGTAATAACATCTTGTATTATGGGATGGCGAGAGTACTTGTCAAAGGCCTCTCTTCCTGATTTACAAGTTTTTTAGTTGAAATAATGTGTGCGTGTGAGCAGGGGGTTTGGATGAAAATGAAATGTTTTAGAGGATGGGAAACACCTGTTTGACCGCTCAGTGCTGTAAACTGTTCTAACAGCATACTCCCTCTGTTCCTAGATATAAGGTGTATTTTTTTTGAGGGATAGATATAAGGTGTATTTGTTTGAGGAAAAGCCCAGAATATAGGGTGTATTGT
Source organism: Avena longiglumis (assembly GCA_030063025.1). Classification (NCBI taxonomy): domain Eukaryota; kingdom Viridiplantae; phylum Streptophyta; class Magnoliopsida; order Poales; family Poaceae; genus Avena; species Avena longiglumis. Next base: position 47,647,687 of record CP125978.1, read on the forward strand.
GTTGCACCGCTTGCCTCAACAATTTTTTTAGGGATTACGTTTCTTGTCTCATACAAACTCCTCTATTTTCTCATATTAATTAGCCAGGGTTAATCCAGCCCAAAACTGTTGTAATTTTTGCTCCACGTGTGTTCTTTAATTTCTGTGCCAAAAACTATACACCCTGCATATAGGGAAGGAGGGAGTAGGTGTTTAGAAGTTACCTGGAGACACATATGGTGGATATGCTGGCACTAGTATGTCACTATGTTGTCGTATGCAAGATAATTGTTGGAGCTTTTGGTAGAAGTGGCTTAATTAATGGTGGGTTTTTGGTATTATCGGGGCTAAAGTAGTTAAGGAACACCAATGTTAGGGTGCTTGAATAGTGAGGTCTGAGAAACTCCTGAACGTAACTTGTTTTGCTGATGTCATCACTTTACATATGAGCATGGTCAGAAACAAAAAGAAATACATAGTCATGCTAATCAACTTGCTAGCAAGACAAAGATACATTTCTTATTTGCAAAAGTAATATATCTGGTGCAACTTTTCAAAGATTTCATTTCGATTTATGGCTATCATGCAACTTAGTTGAACATGTTATATTTTTCATTTTACTTGTACATTGCTTAACTGACCCATCTTATTGAAATTTATTTCGTATTTCTTTTGCAGCCGGTTTTTGCAATGCAGAGGACCATTTGCTCAGAGGAGACATCCTCTTGTTGATGCTGTAGTAGTTACTGAGATTCAGAGATGCTTAGAGGAAGGAACCGAGTTCCAGGGTGATCTGCTGAATTTCAAGAAAGATGGTTCCCCATTCATGACGACTCTGCAACTAAAACCCATATACGGAGATGATGAAACTATAACCCACTATATGGGCATTCAGTTCTTCAACAATTGTAATGTTGATTTGGGGCCGTTGCCTGGCTCTGTGCCGAAGGAAGTTTTGAAGTCGATATGGATTGGACCAGATAATACTCTCCGATCAAGTCCAACAGGGAAGGGTAACTTTTGCTCCGAGCATTCTAGTCTCTTCCTACTGAGTGATGAGGTACTGTGCCAGAAGATCCTATCAAGATTGTCACCTAGGGATATAGCATCTGTGAATTCTGTATGTAAGCGTTTGTATCACATGACAAGGAATGATCACCTTTGGAAAATGGTTTGTCAGAAAGCATGGGGCAGCGAGGCTACTTGGGCTCTTGAGATTGTGGCTGGAACAAAAAGTTTGGCATGGGGACTAGCAAGAGAGTTGACCACATTGGAAGCTGTCGCCTGGAGGAAATTGACAATTGAGGTACAGTGGAGCCATCTCGCTGTAACTTCAGCGCTTGTGCTGTAGGGAACCGTGTTGTCCTTTTCGGTGGGGAAGGTGTTAATGCACAGCCGATGAATGATACATTTGTGCTGGACTTGAATGCCAGCAAGCCAGAATGGAGGCACATCATTGTGGGCTCAGCTCCTCCTGGCCGCTGGGGCCATAGTCTGTCATGTCTAAATGGATCCCTGTTGGTTCTGTTTGGTGGATGTGGAGGCCAGGGCCTGCTCAATGATGTATTCATTTTGGATTTGGATGCAAAAGATCCAACATGGCGTGAGATTTTTGGCCGTGCACCACCAGTTCCACGGTCATGGCATAGCTCTTGCACACTGGATGGATCAAAGCTGGTGGTTTCTGGTGGCTGTGCTGACTCTGGTGTGCTTCTCAGTGATACCCATCTCTTAGATGTAACAATGGAAAGACCTGTTTGGAGAGAGATACCTGCACCTTGGACTCCACCTTCTAGATTGGGGCACTCACTCTCAGTATACGATGGCAGGAAAATCCTGATGTTCGGTGGTCTTGCTAAAAGTGGCCCTTTACGGCTCAGGTCTGGAGATGTATTCACGATGGACCTAAGTGAAGATGTGCCATCCTGGCGATGCATCACTGGTAGTGGAATGCCAGGAGCTTGTAACCCAGCTGGAGTTGGCCCACCCCCTCGCCTTGATCATGTTGCTGTGAGCCTTCCTGGAGGGAGAATTATGATATTTGGTGGCTCAGTAGCAGGTCTTCACTCTGCTTCACAGCTTTACCTCCTGGATCCAACGGAAGAGAAACCTACCTGGAGAATATTGAATGTTCCAGGGCGCCCTCCAAGGTTTGCCTGGGGCCACAGTACCTGTGTTATGGAAGGATCAAAAGCAATAGTCCTTGGAGGACAAACTGGGGAAGAGTGGACGCTAACTGAAATACATGAGCTTTCTCTAGCAAGCTCATTAGTTTGAGATCTGGAAGTCTACATACAGGTTTCTCAATGCCATGCAAATGGAATTGGCAAGCAAACTGGGTACTCTCTTCTCTTGGCAGGCAGGTTAGTTGTGTATGCTTGAAAGGAGAGGACGACTAGTCTCGAGTAGATCATACTTGGTTACTCCCGCAATGTCTCAGGAGTCGCCTCATGTAGTCTATGAAGTAGGAATATGTTCCCTCTGCTGTTGCTGTTTGTTTCCTCTACCACAGGATAAGAAATTATCATCCGTAACCCTTGATATGTGTTGTCCTCATCAGATGTTTCCAGCACTCTGATAAGGAAACCGAAGAGACTGGTGTTGTATAGTTGGAACCTCTTGTGCTGCACTGTTCACCGCACACTTCTGTGGCTGGGCCCTTGACACCGGCGAGACGACTATGATGAATGTTGTAATCGCCGAAGATTGGTTATGTTATGTTCTGCCTCCTGTACTTTTCATGTGTTTCCGTGGGCGGTGTCTTGAATTTTACCTTCTGCAGGCGTTTATCCTGTTCTCGTACATTACATTGTTACTGCTAGTTCTGCTGACAGAGACTTTTCAGTTATACCTTTGTAAACACTGATTGTAGCTAAAAGTATCAGGATTTGGTTGTATGAAAATAGGAAATTTGCTTCCTTGCCACATCTGTTGTAGAATGTAATTTCATAATTCAAGGAGATGATTTTTACAGGATAGTAGTCATCCATTGGTATAGGTGTATGATGCCATATTGGAGTCCATTTGAGATCTGTTTTTCGGGAAGAATGTAAACTCCCACCAGTTATAATAAACTCTCTTTACCAGCTCCTAATTCGATGATAGTTGCGTGACCAGTTGCATACCCTGGTGCTTTGTGCAATTAGTGTCGAAACGCGTGGCGCAAAGCGAGTTTATTGAACAAAGAATTCTCTCAATCAATTATGACAAAAAAAGTTACGGCTAGTTCTGTGAATCTGTGGCCATAGCCGTCGGTTTAGTCGTGCAAGCAAGTGAATGGAATATCAGCGTTTCATCTCTATAAAAGAAGTACGAAACAAATGAAGATCACATCGAAGTCATCTTCAAGCCATCGGTGCAGCCCTAATGAGGTCAAACAGGCATAATCAAGCAGCAAAGCGTCTGATTGAAGCAACCAGAAATATATAAGATTCAGCAAGACACTAGCTCTTCTGCTTCTGCACGAAATCACGGTTTAGTTTAAGACACCAGTAGCAATCAAACACATCCCAGCACGAAAGCTCTTCTACAACAGGCCCAGCATCAGAAGCAAAGCACAGCACACAAGCTATCACTTACACAAACTTTCTTTTTCAGATTAAGAAAAATACCCATTGGAAATGTTTGCTAACAATTACCGCCCACGAGACATTCCGCGGCGGTGTTTTATAACATACATTGGTTTCGTAGACGGAAACCAGAGACCAACAATACTATACGGTAGTAAAAGCTAAATATTTACATGGAGAGCCTAAGACGGGAAGGATTTGAGATGGATGGGAAATGAGGGAAAGGTCTGCTGCTATCTTGTAATATGCACATGGAATTCGGGATGGGATAGGCAGAAGGGAGAAATAATGAAATGTGCGGAGGTGGAGCGGTTCTGATTGTTGCTGCTGGATTCTATGTCGTCGGCTGAGCTGCTTTTTCCGCTGCTTGGTCCTAGGATTGCTGGCGTCGGCGGACATATCTGGCATCCCTGGATTGATAACAAAAATTACATATGAGTGAGTGCAAGACATGATTTGCTACAGTTCTAGCACGAAAACATAGCTTGTGCTGATTTTCGCAGGATCAAGGCACTGATCAGGAGCTATATACAAATAATAGCAAAATCTAGTGGTTAAAAATTTGATATAGCACCAACAAAAGCTGGTTGTTAAAGTGGCACCTTATTCATTCTTGGTTGATAAAATGTTACTCTTTAGTAACAAGAGGGAATAAAACATATAGCAATAAGCCAATGACAAAATACAGGGAGAGCAAAGAATGTACAAAGACCTGTAATGACTGGCCATTCTCCGGGATGCCCCTGTGACTAGGTATTCATCGTCCACTCCACCGAATCTGATTTCTCTTATGCCAACAGATCTGGCCGGAACATCAAGAGTAAAGCTTTCCTGAGTAGACCTGTTGGCACTCCTCCCTCCACCACTACTTCTCCTCTCCCTTGCCCTTGCTCTTCTTCGGCCTCTTGAAGATCCAAACGCCTTGCAGAAAATACAGGACGTCCACCAGTTTCCCCTGACCCTGTGGAGAACTTCGTAGTCATCTCCAGCTTCATCATCCCCGTACTCGATGACATAATCTCCCAGAACTATACTGTTGGGCACATGCGCATGTATCGTGCTCAGGACATCTATGATGTCGGACGATTGCTGGAGATTCTCCCAGTCAACTCGGCGAGCCGGATCGATCTCCGAAGGCCGGGAGTTTGGATGCTTCTGCTGGGTGTGCTTCTGAAGCTCATGGAAGTTCCCAACATATGAGCAGCAACTCTCTTCACAACATCTCTTCTTCTGGTTAAGATGCTGGCGAGCCTCGCCGATAACAACCCACCCGATGACATCCCCTCTACACAACGGGCAAGCTGGGTGGTTGCTCGCATTTGATGAGATGATGTGGATGCTATCACGGGGAGCGATGTTAACGGCCGAGACCTTCACGTTGACCGGCTGCCCATGAGCACTTTTAAACCGCTCGAGGCAGTTCGAACGGGACTTGTCGGTGTCGCACACGAAGGGCCTACAGCCCTTCTCATAAGATGTGCACCTCAGCAGGACCGCATTGTGCGGGAAATCAAGACATATCGGGCAAGTAACGTCCTCCGTCCAGCTCCTGTCAAGTTGTATGTCCAGGTCGAAAGAGCCGGGCTTCACCACCTTCTTCATCACCAGATTTCCTGAACCCATGCTGGAACTTCCTCGGTGGACTTTGAGAGGCCACCAAACTTATCTTTTCATGACAGCCTGCATGTCATAAAGCAGCATGTCAACTTAGTCCCTCACACCCATAAGCAATAAAAGCAGCGAGACTCTGCATCTCCATCACTACAGAAATACTGGAGTACTTATCATCATAATAAGCCCAAGGAGCTACTACATCATAGTACAGCATCAACTTTCCAGATCAGCCTAGTTAACTAGATACGGATCCAACTAATTGTCCTCGCATCTAGCATCTCAATTGATCAAGTAATGATCAACCTAAAATTCCGCAAGTGCGCCAGTCTACACATCATTTGCCAAGAAGAAAGTGATGGATCGTACTGATTTGGTTTGCTTTGTTAGATTACATTTCATACCATGTGCACCAGCACCATGTAGGAATTTACTATAGAGATCAAGCATATAATTCAAATGTGCAAGAGAAGGAAAAACGAAGCCATCTTGTGCACTGCCAAGCGTATGAAAACATTCCACCTAAATTGCCAAGATATTCAAGCAGATTGATTGACCACCACACAGCCTACCATTTCAGCAAAAGGCCCCGGAAATTGGGGAAAATAAATCCTGAAGCAACACGGAAAAATCAGGCGCCATGGTGAATCGGGACATGGCCAGAAATTAATCAAAATCTAAGCGGCAACTAACCAAAACCCAGAGACTAAACCCATCCGACACCCAGACCCGAAGTTAACCAAGTCAAATTCGCCGGACGAACACCAAAAGGGGTAAAAACAAGGAATAACTGTGACACGGACAAGCCTGGTGCCGCTACGCGACCAAACAAGAATTGCTGGGAGTAAAAACAAATCTTGGAAGGGGGCGGATCCACCACGGAATCTTCAAAATTTACCAAGAAGGGAAAGAATCAGAGGGGGAAAGGTGAGTGGGGCCGAGAAGAGAGAGAGAGAGACGCACCGCCGCCGAGAGAGAGAGCAGCGCCGCCGGAGAGAGAAGCGAAGCCCTACGGACGGAGGAGAGGGATCGCCGCCGCCTCGCTTCCGGCTCCCTCCCAGCTCTCTGGTGTCTCTCCTACTGCCTTTCTCCTCTGACTCTCTCTCTCTCTCTTCTTCGCAGGGGCAGGGCCGCGCTCCTTAATATTCTTCTGGGATTCGTACCACCACGGCACCACTACTACGGACTAGTCGACTCGTACAAGCATAAAAACTCCAACTTTTCTCTGCTTCCGTGAGGAAAGCGAACAAAAAATCGGATTTTTTTATATGGGCGTTTCGTTTGGTGTGTGAAAATGTGAAATGACTCGGTGAGAGGGATGGAGGAGGGAGAAAGCGAAAGTCCGCGGTCCGGGGTATAGAGAGAGAGAAAGGGTGATGCGCACAACTCCAAAGCAAACTCGTTCTACTAGTGCTATGCCACTGTACCCCCTCTCTCTCTCTAGCATCGTCTTGCTCCCCTTTTCAACGCCTTGCTTTATTTTCTCTCTCCTTTGGAGTACTCAGAATGACGAAAACTCCCTCGGAACTATTTTCTGCTGAGACTTTCGACAGCTAAATTATTTATTCCAGAATTTCTACACGCAGTTGAAATATTAAATACACTTGCTTTGTTTTGTAATTCTTATCGTGATTTTAGTTTAACTTTAAAAAAAAATCATGACAAAATTTATAAAACAGAGCGAGTACTTACCCGCAGAAAGAAGGGCATCTTCACCAGGCCGACGTATTGGACGACAGGCGGTCCGAATCGGTCCACGCGGATGCCCGGGCAGTGAAAACTCGTTCCAGTGGTTCGACCCAAACAACCATGTGTGTTCGGGCCGACCATTTCTGGTTCAAATATGTGCTTGGAATATGTCGCCACGGACGCAACGTGGACAACACTCACGTCCTCCCTCGTGTCCTTGCATCCGTGCACGGGCCCGTCTGATAATGACCAGACGCTTCACCTACTGCCACGGTCAGCACGCCATCGGTGGTCAAGACCAGCCAAAGGCTGACAGCAGTGCGCCATTGAAGGTCAAGGCCAACAAAAGGTTGAGGGACGGTCCGCGGTGCTAAGCCAAAGCGACAGCTCCTGATCACTGTTGGCATCACTGGCCGAGGGCGGAGCAGGATTTTCTTGCCCGAAGGCGCGCGTGGTCTGGCCTCCCCACACCCATTGCCCGTTGCCATATCAAACCAAACCAGTTCCTCGTCAGGTCGCCACCATAGTCGCGATGCGCCTCCTTCTCCGAAGATGTCATCGCCTCCACCTACCGTGAGTGGTCCTCGCGTGCTTCGCCGATCAAGGCTTGCAACGGGCGGGTCATGCCCGTCATCTTCCTGTGAAAGAGGACATGCAAGACGGGCCGAAAAGCCAAGACCGCTATAAGGAGTGCCACCCTTGCGAGCACCACGATGTGTATCTGCCGAGGATGGTACCTGAACCGGGTGCGCATCTCGGCGCTGCCGATGCCAACGGACGAGGCACTGCTCGACTAGGAGATCCATCTACCGGCGCACCTCCGCAACGACCTCACGTACAAGCTTCAGGATTTCTGGGTGAAATTCGTCAATTGGGAGGACAAAGCGAGGCACCGCTCGTCCTACACGGGCAACATCCCGGTCAAGGGCGATGTCAACCTCCCCGAAATCGACTTCTCCGACAACGAGGACGAAGACGAAGGCTGGGGGAGGAGTTGGAGGACATCAAGGTGGAGGAGGAGAAGCCCATGCCACCGGCCATGGTCATGCCGCTGGGCTACGACGAGAAAGAGGCCACCCACACCGCCATGGAAGCATCCAATGCGGAGGAGGATGCCAAGTGGTGGTGGGACTGGCTTGAGGACACCGTCGAGCTCTCTACCCACCTCGTGGACTATGACAACCAGCTGCCCCGATGACCGCCGCTGCCGGAAGGGTGGCCTGCTCACGCCTAGGTGTGGGGGTAGGAAGTGTGGGCATCATCACGGCGCGCCCCACCCACACCCATGACGCTGCTGCACCAGCAGCCGCTGCCACCACTGGCGCACCATCAGCCACCACATCCACCGGCATACTACCTGCCGGGATCATGGTCGTCGCTGGTGTTCGTCGATCTCTCCAACGAGCCCGATGATAGGCGCCATCGCCACCGTCGTCGTGCCAGCCGCCAGAAGCCCTATCTATTTTAGTTATGATTTTTTATTTTCTAGTATGTAAATTAAGATTATTATGTAATATATTTAGTTTTCATTTTATTTTGGTTTTTTATTGTTTTATATTCTAGAGGGGAAAATGGATCAAGCCCGCTCAAGACACTCCGACCCAAACGAACATAGACCAAAATAGTCTATTTTCGTATCCAAGGATTGATCCAAACGGATGGATTCAGACGATCTTCCTTGTTTGAAATAGATCGGATCCTAACCAACACAAGAACAAAACAACCCATTCCAATAGAACGGAACCATGACATTCCTTTCCATATCATTCCCGAACTAAACACACCTAAGGTTTGATTCTTCGGATCGAATAAGACGCGTAGTACATAAGAGGAGACACTGCAATCCAAACCCACTTGCCACTGTTTAATTATAGCCTCGTGGCTTTCGCTCCGATTTTGTTTAAGGGACGGTGACCAAGGGGATTGTCCCCACCTGATCTGAGCTTGCGTGATCACACATTCACATTTTAATATCCTTCTCTAATTGTAAAGAGCACTGCTACGTGCACGACCAATTTTCGTCCGATCGTTACGACCCCACACCAACGCAATATATTTAGGCCGTGTTTGTTTGTTCGGATCAAATTTCTCATTTTTCTTACTTAGTCCGGTGGGTACTGTATGGGAAAAATTGGGTTTGGACCAAGTTAGCCAGTTTGCTTGGTTTTTATATATTTTCTTAAATTTTGGCAAGTTGTTTGATTTCCAAGATAACTGACTTTATATCGTTTGATGCAAATTTCTATTATGTTTAGTTGCTTCTGTCATAGTGATGTGCTCACCACTTTTTAAAGCTGGTGATGTTACCACATAATACCAAATAGCCAGCAAAATGAATTAGCAATTTTAAGCAAGCGGCAAATTAATTCGCAGTACCCAATTACCACTCTAGCTACTAGCAAATACTCCCTCCGTTTTAAAATATAAGATGTTTTAGTTTTGTGAAGCAAATGTATCTAGACTACTTTTAGTATATAGGTTCACTCCAAACCTTTGCGAACCTACACACTAAAAGTAGTCTAGATACATTTTCTTCATAAATTTAAAACATCTTATATTTTGAAACGGAGGGAGTATGAGTTTGAGATAATGTTACCTAGCTACTAGCAAATGACAATTCACCATAATATTACCTAACTACTACGAATAAATATTTTACACCCACATCAGGGGTTGTTCATGGAACACAAGGACGGCACTTCATCAATAAACCATCTTCTTCAGATCCTGTAGTTGCCTTTCGTCACCCACATGTCCAGCCTCCAATGTTGTCCCCTGCTCTTCCAAGCAGCACAATCGTTATGGGCAACACCATGGCCACTGTCAGTGTCATTGTCGCCAGAAACTACATCTTCCTCCTCCGGGAAGTACTCATGGGCACCAAATTGCAGGATCCAGTTCTGCAAAATGCAACAGGTAAGAACAAGCTTAACTTGGATGGGGAAAGAGTGAGAAGGCTTCTAATCGAGGATCCTAAACCTGTTCTTCAGAGCAGCGAAGATCCTCTCAACCGTGACTCTAAGGATAGAGTGCCTAAGATTGAAAAGTTCTTCCGGAGTCCTAGGGTAGTTTCTAGCAGAGAACTCTTTGAGATGGTACCTTGTTGATCTCAAGGGTGGCAGAATTTCAGGCCGACAGGCATACCCGACATCTACAAGGTATAATTTGCGTCAGGGAGCTTTATGCCATCAGGTCTGCTAAGGCTGTCTGCCAGAATCGTCGCATCGTGGGTAAATCCTTCCCACCCGACAAGCACATATGTGAAATTCATGTCGAAATCAACGGCGAAAAACACATTCTGACTGGTGTAGAGCTTCCTCCCCCTATATGCAGCCTACTCAGATTTTGGCACTCTAGCCATCACATGAGTATTATCAATTGCTCAAATACAATTCCCGCATTACAAGAATGTTAGCTGACTATCCAATACAATCATTTAAAGAAAAACATGCTAGAGTTGCTCACCTTGAAAAGGGGGAACCATCGACCGTTGTCATGTATCTTCGCAGAGATTTGACCAGATGGTGGCTTGATCATCTCCTCTCTGAGTTCTCCAACAACATACAACACCTATGGAAATATCGGGTTGTCTCGGTTGATCTCCTCCATGTGTTGTGGATCACTCGGAATCTCTGGTTATGGCATAGAACATGAAGAAACAGAGCCACATTTTCTTCGATACAGCAGTTGATGTTGTCCTTGAGCCGCCCCCTAGACCTGAAAGTCTGCACAAGATGGTTAAATGAGGCTCTTCTCATCCTGAGCATGGTGATAGCCTCCACATCATTGTTGTTGTGGATGTAGTTCAGATTTGCATCCGCGAGCAACCAAACGGCCTTATTTTTCCAGCGCCATGCGAGAAACGGGGTTGCGCCCTACCAAACACGCCCTTACCTGATTACCTCTGTTCACAGGGGTACTAACTTTTTCCTTTGTACTCCTCCACATGCGTGACCTTTCTCCTTTGTACTCCTCCACACGCGCGACCTCTTCCTCTCTTTCCTCTCACGCACACCTAGGGTTCCTCCTCCTCCTGTCGGTGTTGTCGCCGATCTATATTGCTTTTATGGCCTTCAGAGCATGTAGACACGATGGATCTCGACCCCTTTTTTGGCGAAAGGGCTACGTTTTCCTGGTTTTAGGGTTAAGATTTGGTGAAACATCGTTCAGGTGGTGGCGGCGGTGCAAATCTGAACTTTGAAAATTACGTGGTGGAACATGAGTACATATGAACCCAACTTTGGAACCATCCAAAAATCGTATTTCCAAGTCTCCAAACTTTTTGAAATAAATGTTTACATGTAGAAGACGCACCTAAGGGCACGTACATTGCAGGGTCCTTAGGAATAAAAAGAATAATCATTAAATGCATAGCGGCTGTACAGGAGTCTCTCACTAGTGGAAACGAGGTCTTTTGTTGATCCCGAAAAGGGGCTCTAACACCGATTCTTCTACGAACCGGTGTTAAAGGGGGGGCCGTACCAGTGTGGCCCCTGTGGCAAAAAAGGAGCCCCGATGGCACTTTCTTTTAACACGGTTCGTGGCATGAACCGTGTTAAAGGGGGGCTATATAAGACACCAGCCCACACACACCCCACTCTTCCATTCTTTCACATTTTGGAGCCTAGCAAGAGGGTGTGAAGAGTGCTAGTTTGTGTTTTTTTCATATGCACTAGAGGTGTTCGGTGAAATGCCCGAGAGCTCAAAATAAGCTTTCTTGTTGCTCTTTCCGTCTCGGTCGAGGTCGGCAACTATAGTTTCATGTGTCATTGATGTACTATATATATAAATGGTCATCTCCCTATTAATTTTTGATATATACTACATATTAATGTAGATGAATCGACAATGGATGTACGGTGACCGCCGCACTTCCGAGTACATTACGGGCCTCCAAAATTTCATCGTTGTGGCTAATGCAAACCGTGGTCACAATGGTTTTATGTGTCCGTGTGTTCACCGTCGAACAAGAAAGACTACTCAAATACCAGAACCATTCACGCCCACCGCTTCGATCCGGTTTCATGCCCAGCTATAATTGTTGGACCAAGCACGAGAAAAGGGGTTGTGATGGAAGACAACGAAGAAGAGGATGATGAAAACTATCATAATATGTATCCCGAATATGATGATAATGCAACGGAGGTAGATAATGAAGATCAAGAGGAGGCAGATGGGCCCGATGATGACGATCTTGGTCGGGCCATTCTTCGATGCAAAGGAAGAATGTGAAACTGAAAAGGAGAAGGAGAAGCTGGAGAAGATGTTAAAGGATCACAAAACATTGTTGTATCCAACTTGCGAAGATGGCCACAAAAAGCTAGGTGTCACACTGGATTTGCTGCAATGGAAGGCAGAGAATGGTGTGACTAACAGCGCATTTTCAAAGTTGTTGGTAAAATGAAGAATCTTCTTCCAAGAAATAATGAGTTGCTGACAAGACATACCAAGCAAAGAAGGTTGTCGCCTCTAGGATTAGACGTGCGTAAGATACATGCGCATTAATGATCGTGCATCCTCTACCGCGTGAGAAGTACGAGAATTTGGATGCATGCCGGTATGCACTTTGCATGCAGTATAAGATCGACGAGACGATCTGGCGATGTTGAGGGCGAGGCCCCTAGGAAGAAGGTTCCGCCAAGGTTATGTGGTATGCTCCTATAATACCACGGTTAAAACGTCTCTTCGTAAAAAAGAGCATGCCAAGTTGTTGCGATGGCACATGGAAGACCGTAGAAAGACGCGATGTTGAGACACCCACCGATGGGTCACGTGGAGAAAAGTCGGCGAGAGTACCGGACTTCGACGTGACGCAAGGAACTTAAGGTTTGGTCTAAAATGACGGCATGAATCCTTTTGGTGAGCTGCAGTCACATCACACGGCTCAGACCCTATGTATCTATAACCTTCCTCCTTGGTTGTGTATGAAGAGGAAGTTCATTATGATGCGTGCTCATCCAAGGCCCGAGGCAACCCGAACGACATTGATGTGTACCTAAGACCATTAGTTGAAGAACTTTTACAGTGTGGGCCAAACCAGGTGTACGTATGTGGGATGAGCACAAAGTGGAGCCATTTGACCCACGAGCATTGCTTTTCGTAACCATCAATGATTGGCCTGCTCTTAGTAACATTTCGTAAGCACAAACAAGGGATACAATGCATGCACACACTATTTAGATGATCTGAAAGTGTATATTTGGATAAATGTAAGAAGGTTGTGTACCTAGGGTATCGCCGATTTCTTAGAACCGCATCCAAGAAGAAAGAAAGGCAAGCATTTCAAACGTCTGGCGTAACCCGGAGGAAGCCTGTCCTCCGCATCGTGAGGAGGTATTTGGTATGGTCAAGGACCTAGAAGTAATCTTTGGAAAAGGTCATGGCAGTCTATCTGTTCCGAATGACGATGCCGGACACACGCCCATGTGGAAGAAGCAATCTATATTTTAGGACCTACCCTATTGGAAAGTCTTAGAGGTCCGCTCTTCAATCGACGTGATGCACGTAACGAAGAATGTTTGCGTGAACCTGCTAGGCTTTCTAGGAGTGTATGGGAAGACAAAAGATACACCGGAAGCACGATAGGACAAGCAACGTCTGAAGGCCCCTGAAGAGCCTATGCATCCTGAGAACGAGAAGGGTAAACGATGCCACTTAACTCCTGCCAGCTACACTCTTACCAAAGCAGAGAAGGAAATCTTTTTGAATGTCGAGCGGTATCAAGGTCCCGTCGGCTTAAATCCGAATATAAAGGAATAATAAATATGGCGAGAAAAATTCCAAAACACGAAGTCTCATGACTGCCACGTGATTATGACACAATTGCTTCCGATTGCATTGAGGGGCTTCTACCGAAAATGTTCGAGTACCCATTGTGAAGCTATGTGCATTCCTCAATGAAATATCTCAAGGTAATCGATCCGTAAAGCCTACCAGGTTACAAATGATGTGGCCCAATGTCTTGTCGACTTTGAGTTGGTGTTCCCACCATCCTTCTTCAATATTATGACGCATCTCTGGTTCACCTAGTAGAAGAGATTGCCGTTCTCGGTCCGTATTTCTACACAATATGTTCCCTTTGAGAGGTACATGGAGTCTTAAAGAAATATGTTCATAACTGCTAGGCCGGAGGAAGCATCTCCAAGGGCTATGTAATGAGGAGGTCATTGAGTTCTGTGTTGATTTTATTCGACCTTAAGGCGTGGTGTTCCGTAATCACGACATGAGGGGAGCTGCGTGGAAAAGGCACCCTAGGATGTAAAGCAATGATATGTAGGACGGGCATTCTCTCAATCAAGCACACTACACGGTTTTACAAAGATCTATCTTGGTTGCCTCGTATATCAATGAACACAAGAATTTAATACGCCTCAAACACCCGGCGGTCGATGAATGGATTATAAGTGAACACATGGCGAGTTTTGGCATTTGGTGCAAAGACTTCTCACGAATAACACCACTGTTAGGGGATCACTGTACTTGTTGGCTGTGACACCGTCTTCGATGTATGTACTTTCCAAGGGTACAGATAAATGGGAATACATTTTACACGATAGGCCAAGATAAAAGAGCACCAACCAAAGCAGTGGTGTCCGCTCGATGCAGAAGACAATGGGCAAAAGACCACGTATTATGGGTTCATAGAGGAGATATGGGAACTTGACTATGGACCTAATTTTAAGGTCCCTTGTTTCGATGCAAATGGGTCAAGCTAACAGGAGGAGGGGTTGAGGTAGACAAGAAGTGCGGAATGACAACGGTGGATCTCAACAATCTTATGAAGAACTTAGACGAACCATTCGTCCTAGCCAATGATGTGGCTCAGTTTTCTATGTGAAGGACATGTCCTCGGACCAAAAAAAGAAAAAATATGCAAACGAATACATCATATGATGAGCCAAAGCATCACATAGTTCTTTCAGGGAAAAGAAACATCATGGGAATCGAGGACAAGATGGATATGTCGGGAAGATTATAATAAGTTTGATGAAATTCCGCCTTCACAAAGGAAAACCGACCAAGCATTCCGTTAAGTAAAGAAGATGCTCCATGGTTACGTCAAGCGATCATAAGGAAGGACATATGCCAAGAAGTTCATGCTCATATTATGTAACTCTAGTTCATGTTTTTAATATTAATACATGTCTTGAGTGTTAGTCATGTTTTGTGGATGGACCGGGACTATGAGAAGAAGTTGTCCCGATTCGTACTTACCATTAAGATCTCATCTCCAAACGCGGTCACATATTAGGAGTGCCTCTATGACCAGTTTCTTGGAGATGGGAGGACTAGGCTCATCGGCATCTCCCCGAAACTGGCCGTAGTGGTGTCCTCGCTCGAAAAACCATCTTGCAGCTTTGTAACTTCTCTAACTAGATCAATACACATGGGAGCTAACTAATTTCACATATTAGGAGTGCCTCTATGAACAGCTTTCGGAGATGCCGGAGGATTGGGCTCGTCGGCATCTCCTGAAAGCCGTAGTGGTGTCCCCGCCTCAACCGGCCGGAGGACTGGACTCACAAGGATTCCTATTTATAGTACAAGCAGCTCGACATAGTGTTGACACTTACGAAATAATGTCGACACTCACCCCTATTATTAGTGCTGACTCGTGTTTTGTCCCGGATGGTGTCTCCAACCGGGACTAAAGGTTCATCTTTAGTCCTGGTTGGTGTCTCCAACCGGGACTAAAGGTTCATCTTTAGTCCCGGTTGGTGACACCATCCGGGACAAGGTACACGCCGCACGACATAATGTCGACACTCACCCCTATTATTAGTGCTGACTCGTGTTTTGTCCCGGTTGGTGTATCCAACCGGGACTAAAGGTTCATCTTTAGTCCCGGTTGGTGCCGGGACAAGGTACACGCCGCACGACATAATGTCGACACTCACCCCTATTATTAGTGTTGACTCGTGTTTTGTCCCGGTTGGTGTCTCCAACCGGGACTAAAGGTTCATCTTTAGTCCCGGTTGGTGACACCATCCGGGACAAGGTACACGCCGCACGACATAATGTCGACACTCACCCCTATTATTAGTGCTGAATCGTGTTTTGTCCCGGTTGGTGTCTCCAACCGGGACTAAAGGTTCATCCTACCATTTTTTCCCGCCATTTTTCTTCCCGCCAGATCTTCTTCCCGCCATTTTTCTTCCCGCCAGTTCTTCCCTCCAGTTCTTCCCGCTAGTTCACTATATATATATGTAGGGGGTTGGCCTCCATTGTCATTGCACATCTCTAGACTCATATCTGCAACCTCATCACTCTTTCCCATGGCTTCCACCGTAGCACTAACCCCCAGGGAGGTGGAGGCGCTTTGCGCCTCGAACTACCTGCCGGGCTACCGTGTCCCCGTCGGTTGGATCTCGAGGCCGGAGGTGTGCCGTTCCTCTGTCCCTCTAGGTGTGGCGCGCGGATGGCCATCACGAACCACTACTACTTCGATCTCACGCCGAGCAGCGAGGAATCCCAGATGGCATCCCGACTATTTCCCTACTTGGGAAGCCTTCTTCGTGGATCGGCATGAGAGGGCGCCACAGAGGAGAGGACGCCCACCTCCTCCTAACTTCAACGAGGCCGCGTCGGCTATGGTGGCGCGTCGACTCTCGAGCGTCATGGCCTATGACAGTGCCGACTCTAACCCCGTCTGCGCTACCCTCAAGTCCAGCCCACGCGCTACCCTCAAGTCCACCCACGCATACTCTCCAGAGGTTCAATTACGACCCGACGACAAATGATGACGGCCAAGTACACGCATTTACTACGATGGCGAGTATTACAGGTGTAGGCGGAGCATTATCGAATCACTCCAACATTCGAAACAAGTTCGCCGATTGTTACTTAATCGCCATGTATCTTAATTTTCAGTTCTTTTATGTATCTTAATTTTCGAGTTCGCCGATTGTTACTTAATCTGGCCATGTATCTTAATTTTCAGTTCTTTTATGTATCTTAATTTTCATTTCCAGTTCGGCTTTATGTAACTGTCTCAAAATGACCTATCTCGTTCGAGGTTTCTTGGCTTTCGGGTCAAATGACCAATGTTATGGCTAGAATCAAGGCATAGTTTGTGATAATATGGCCATATTGTGCATATATGTGCATCATGGCATGGCAAACAATGTTGCAAGAGGAAGTTTTCCTTTTTATCGCACCAAAAAGGCATTTTCCATTTTCCGAGCATAAAAAACGGACGGTTTTGTGAAGCAACCACCAAATGGCTAATTCAAAAAACCACCAACACATTTTACAAAAATACTAGACCACCTTATATGCACAATGTACCAGGGGATCTGAAACTTTTCCACCTCTGGTGAAAAGACAAATTCCTACCGAATCGGTAGGAAGTGGGTCTATATGAACTACAAGTACATGATATGTGCTCATGATTTTTACAAAATCATTTTAGGTTCACAATATGCTATTTTATCAAAAACAATGCAAGTTGAGCGAGGCTTGGTGAGATTCAAGTGTATACAAAAGATGCGACATTTAAATATCCAATCAATTCAAAAATGTTAATACAAAAGATGCATTAAAATATGATTTGATCTAATAAAAATCATTTTTAGATGCTTAATATTTCTTATGTTCAAAGTTTTAGGATTTAACAATTTATTTTTGTTTGAATTGAATAATCAAAATTTATATGTAAGTGTTTTAATTATATAAAATGATTTACATGAATGGATAGATATTATTTCTGAAAATTATGATATATTATTCATATTTTTCGAGTTGAATGAAAAAGATATGAATTTTCTAAATTCATATCATATTTTTGAATTAAAAAGCCCTTTAATGCATGAATAAATGCCCTTTAACACGGTTCCGACGAACCGGTGTAAAGGGCATTTATTTCGCTTCACACTTTAACACGGTTGGGCTGGAACCGTGTTAAAGGGTAATAACATCTGAACGATTCCTTCTTTAACACCGGTTCCAGCCGAACCGTGTTAAAGGGTATAATCGTCATCCCTTCGCCTTTCTTCCCCTAGAGCCGATCGCCACCGCTGTAGCCCCGAACCCTCGCTGCCGCCCTCGCCACCGAAGCCTCCATCGCCGCCGCCACATCACAGGTGCGCCATCGCCACAAGCCATCGGCCGACCGCCATCGCCTTGCTGGCGCCACCAGCCGACGCCGACGCTACAAGAACCCCGACGCCGTGGTGAGCTAGCGGACGCGCTGTCGCCCCTCTGCTTCTCCTTCTTTTTCGTCGCCGGCGCCTTTGCAGTTGCGCTCGCCACGCCACCGACGCGTCTATCCGCCGTACTGCCTGCTGCCGCCGCGTCGCCCGTTGCCTCCGTGCGCCCGTGCCTCCCTGCAGCTCGCCGAGTTCCTCGCCGGATCCGCCTCCCACGCGAGCAAGGAAGCGCCCACGGATTGGGGCCTCCGAAGAGATGTACCAAGATAAAATCGAACCCTCGAACAGATGTACCAAGATGAAATCGAACAAGCTTTGTAGAAAGTATGATTTCAAACCATTGTACTTATTAGTAGTAGCTAGGATCAAATCGTACACGAGGACAGCTTTGGCGTGGTAGCTCGCGTCATCGGGTGAGGCTACGCGAGGCGCCCCGCCTGATTGGGACCAATGACAAGGAAGTGGAGGGGATGGGTCAGGGAGGCGGATTCGTCGGGGAGGCCCAGGGCCCAGGCGCGGTACGGGGACGGCCTCCCCTCTCGGCTGCGGGGGCGGCCTAGGTGGGGTGCAAGCTCCGGTGGTGGCCATGGGGTGCGAGCTCGCGATGCGGCCTAGGTGGGGTGCGAGCTCCGATGTGGCATCCCCCCTCGGTCTGGGGCCTATCTTGGGGACATCCCCTCCACATTGTATCTGTTCTGCCAAGTTGTTTTCCGTCGCTATAATGTTTGCCTCGGCCTCCTCTTTCGAACAACGCCCATTTTAGGTAGGCCTCATCACGCTACCTCGCGCTCCCTAGGTCGCTCTCCAACGCCGCCAGCCTCCGGCCAGCCACTGTAGCTAGCCCCTCTCATATGCATCCGGATTTCTCGAATTAGGGTTTGGACCCCTAACTCGCTTAAAATGATCAAGCATCCTTAGGGTTTTAATTTCATTTGTGTATTTTTGTATGAATAATATGTATATTTGTCTATGAATCCAAGTCCACTTGAATGTTTACACTCTTACTCTAGATAATATTATTGTTTTAGAAACTATGGATCCACTTAGTAGAAACCTTGAAGAAGAAGAAATAATGGAGAACTTTATTGATGAGGACACCTCACAATATCTGAACTTGGAGGGACATGATGACGACAGCTCAAGTACTAGTCATGGAGAAGATGAAGACTTCGGTGAACGCAATTTAATGGTTACAAAGTCCGGCGAGGTATATGCATTGATTAAGCCTCTGCTGACTTCCACAAACAATCTTCTTCTACATGTATTAATTAACGCTTCTTTCTTCTTTTAGCCCTATGTATCGACCAGCCATCAACCATCTTCTTCTACGAAAAAGAGCAAGCGAGGCGCGAGCCAGCGGTTGAAAGATCGTGCAAAGTTCACGATCGAAGCAGTCCGTGTTGATGGCAGGCCGATGGAGCCCAAGAAGGCCGCAGACAAATTTGTACGTCAGGCTGGAGTTCTTGTTAGGGACCAAATCCCAATCACAATTGAAAATTAGAATAAGCCAAAGAAGGGCGACGGTATCTTTGTCAATGACAGATCCAAAGAAACGCTTTGGAATTCGTCGTTGGTAAATTTCACCCTTCCGCCAGAGGAGGATGAAAACAACCCGGTTATAAAGGAAAAGGTCAAAGAGTGGACTCTAAAGAAGATGGCTGACGCTTTCCGCAACTGGAAGACAAAATTGAACAAATTTGTCAAATGGCGAGACTCAAATTTCAAGACGCATATTATGCGAAGATAAGACCTCAGCCCGAATTTGAGACATATAAAAAGTGCTATAGCTAAAAGAGGTCGAAACCAATACGCTTAATGCCCTCAAGAAGGAATATCACCAGAGGACGGGTCGTGGCTACATATCTCGAGGCCTAAGTGGGAGGAAGCGAGAAGGCCCTCCGCGAGAGAGGATCACACCCAGACGGATGGGTGGGACCTACGTGCAAAGACTTGGTTCTACGGAATCGGGCAAGGTTGGACCCAAACATGATTGTGTATCTTCCCAACCATCCTTGCCAAACCCGTCGAACTCATCACGGCATACGAGGAAACATACACCAGACCTTCCATCCCGACAGAGAATGACCAGCTCACACGCCGCCATCGGTAAAAAAGAACACGGACATGCACGAGGCACGGGGGTATGGCGTGGAAGGATGGGTTTGCCGACCGGAGCGACTCTTACAGATGGCGCGGCGTAAAAGAAAAAGAGCGTCTGAGCGGATGACACAGATAGAACATGCACTTGCGGGCTGCAGCGAAGTGAATGCACAATGAGCCATCAAGCTACCGGCTCATCTCGGCACGAAGAGCCTGCATTAGAAGCTACCCGCGGCCTGCATCGCGGAAAAGCGGTGGCTTCCACGGAGAACGCAGCCCACGCTTGAAATGAGGTCCTCGATACCCGTGGATGAGATCACGGAGAACGCCGAGCTGCATGTGAGATTAATGGGCTTATCCATTAAGGTGGTATCGGCTATGCCTTACCTCATGTAGCTGGTGGAATTTACCACCGCCGACCGATTCCAGATGGCTATGCTATTGTCGGGTGGATGAGGTTGTGAAGGAATATGAGGAAGCACAACTTGACCATGCTACGGTGAAGGGAAACTCAACTCAAATTTGCGGTGAAAACAACCATTCTTTGGAAGAAGGAACACATTTTCTTCCAAATTGAGGTCACTGCACCGCCGTCTCCAGCTGTCGAGTCTGAGCCGCTTCAGCTATCTCCTGCGCGGCAGCCATCTCCGGCGCGGCAGCCATCACCGGCTCGTCAGCCATCTCCTGCGCGGCAGCCATCTCCGGCCCGTCAGCCATCTCCTGCGTGGCAGCCATCTCCGGCCCGTCAGCCATCTCCGGTGCTTCAGCCATCTCCTCAGCGTAAGCGAAAGAGCACTGCCACGAGGAGCATCAGTAGCACTGCCACAAAGAAATCCGCAGGAAACCGTATGCCAAAGAGTTCAAAAAACTACGTCCCGCAGCCTTCCGCCAAGCCATTGCCGGTTTTACCGTGGAATCGCAGCGACGAGGAGACCAATAGGATCTCGGAAGAACAGGTCAAGAAATTCTTTGCACCTAGACGGGCCGAGCCAAAGGAGAAAATAGATCCGGCGGTGGTGGAGAAGTTTTACAATAATCTTTTAAAACCTGAAACCCCACTTGTGCCGGACTACGAGCGCCAGATTTTGAAGGCGGATGCAAGGCGCCGTAGAGAGACTGAAAGTAGCAGTCGTGAGGCACCCCAGAAAACAGTTCCCATGCTCGGAGAGCAGGAAATCCAATCATGTGCTCCGCTCCAAATGTTCGACACACGAGACGCTCCTCCCGTAAATGATTACGAGGCAGAGCTACAAAGAAAGACCAATGAGACGGGGATGACTTACATTGCATACTTGAACGTCATGGGAGACAACTTGCCCAAATGCGATGCCAACCCCATACAGCCATGGAAGTATGAGAAGAATCTCGTCAAGAAAGAGGAGCTCAAGACTCTACCAACAAAGATGCGAAAATTGCACAAGTGGTACCTTCATTTCTGCAAGACGAGAAAGGTAGAATGGATCACGGCGCATATAAGAGATGATATTTTCTTCTGCGGAGATGACGCGATTGACTTCAACATTCAAGACTTGCATTTTCTATTCAATCAGA
The DNA here is from genome assembly GCA_030063025.1 of Avena longiglumis. Taxonomy (NCBI): domain Eukaryota; kingdom Viridiplantae; phylum Streptophyta; class Magnoliopsida; order Poales; family Poaceae; genus Avena; species Avena longiglumis. The sequence continues at coordinate 47,669,333 of CP125978.1, forward strand.
AGGAACTCGACAAAGCTGCCATCAGCCTTTATTGTGTGTAAGTACTATTTCTATAATTTATATCTCATCTCATTCACTTTATTAATTGCATGTATATATATGCTCACCATATATGTATATACTATTATGCAGGAAAAAGGTTATGGAATGCAGGAAAGGAGGCCCTTTTGACATTGGGTTCGTTGACCCAAATAGAGTTCATGAAGAAGTGGTAGAAACCAAACCCGGGCAAACAGAAGATTACTTGCTAACGTCTTTACTGAGACAACAAACCAAAAGGGAAATACTATTGCCTTACAACTTCTCGTGAGTACTGTTACCCTCTCTCTTGTACACATTCTATTTCAGCTTACGCGATGTTAAGTGTAACTGATGATGAGTTATGCGTGCGTAGGTTCCACTTTATTCTGCTAGTCATTCAACCCGACTCAGGAAAAGTCCTTGTCATGGACTCGTTACGAAAAAAAGAGATATAGGCAAACTTTAGAGAGATGCTCCAGAGGTAATTTCAATCATATTATCGCACTAGATCGGCAACTTTCGTGACAATAAGTAATTAATTACTCCTTTATCCATTTTCTTTGTCGGACAGGGTTTGGAAAAGGTTCACGACAGGGCCGTGGGTGAATGGTCAGAAGAACTAAAATTTATAGACCAAAATGTAAGTAATACTAGCTAGCTTCCAATTCCATTATATCATGCTTTATTGATTATTATTTTGATTGAACTCTCTATTCTCGTAAAGTGCGTGCATCAGGGACACGACAATAACTTATGTGGGTACTATGTTTGCGAATTCATTCGCAACGCGATATGTGCGACGGGCCAAGCCGCACTAGAACAACTTAGAGTAAGTAAACAAAGTCCACAACATTATTTTATTACCATCAATTGTGTTGAGTTTTATTCTTATATATATATATATATTGACGGCCCATTCTTCATATATATATTCAGACCGAACGGATGCGGGACCAACTCCTACCATTTGAACGCATACGAGCCATTCAAGAGGAATTGGCGGGGTTCATACTTGATGAGGTCGTCACGCCTGGCGGAGAACTCTTTAGATATCCACCAAAATGAACGATGACGATGTATGTGCCGATGTATGTATGTGCCGATGGCGATGTTTGTATAATAATAGTTGCTTAATTATTCATGTACTCGTATGTACCGATGACGATTTATGTGTATACCGCCCCGATCGATTCCCCTCGCCTCCTCCCAGAAATACGCCCGAACGGGCAGAGGCGTAAGTCTACCGCGCAGAGATTTATGTTTTCGCCGCCCGACGCTGCAGAAGAACCTTTAACACCGTTGCAGTCTGAACCGGTGTTAAAGAGGGGGGCTGAGGCCTCGCAGCCCACGTGCCCCCTTTAACACCGGTTCGTATAAGAACCGGTGTTAAAGGGACCCCTCCTCTAACACCGAACCCTCAACAGCGGTTGGGGAACCGCTGTTAGAGGACCCTCCCAACCGGAGTTAAAGGGGGGGAGGGGGGCCTGCACTAGTGTCTCTCTAACGTGAACGCTAAAGCATTTTTCTATGGCTTGCCGCAGAGTGAATCGCTTCGTGCGGGAGAAGAAAAAAGGCAAAAACCCCGGCTCATCTTCTTGCGGCGACGCTTGAGGAAACCCTAAGATCGAATGGGATTAGGGCAAAACGGTCGGAAATTTCAGCCTAGCATCTATCTTTAGCGCCCGCATTGCACGTGCCCTAAGTGGTAACTTACATATAGCACGAAAGATTGTAGCCTAAGAACACGAGGTCCTACACCACCAGTACGTCTCACACACTCTCTTCTAGTGATAGGCTATGTCAAAGGACGCAAAAGGGAAAAAAAAGTCGTTTATACCGTCTTCGTTCGGTACATAGGTGCGAAGTGCTAATTACATAGCCCCCTCGCAAAAGTTGGTGTAGCTGGGCTACTTTCGGTGACCCTCCAAATTGCTGTAAAGAGAAAGGATGGTAAAAACTAAAAAGGAAGGAAAAGAAGAGTAGTGGCAATGCGTGGAAAGAATCCGTTCCATGTCATCCAATCTTGGACGGGATCCATGCTAAAAGAAGCACTCCCACGTTTTTTTTCTTAAATTTGCTAGATCTGTTTCAAAGTAGAGGACCGAATTGTTCGGATCTTAATTTTAGGTCAGATATTTGCTTAGCTATGTTTCTCCTCGAAATATACTTTCGTCCTGCTATATTAATATAGCAATCATATGATACAGATTTGATACCACCGCTGGGGATAAACAACACAATCATGTCCAAAAGAAAAGAGAGAAAGAAAAGAAAAAAACAATATTGACATCAGGTATATCGACGAAAACAGTGATGACCCACAACGGTGTGCCCTTCGGGGAATTCCCACCACACACTAGCACTCTTAAGCGTCGTGTATCAAGCAACACCTTCAAGAAGGACGCCGACGACGCTGCTGCTCGGACTTGTCCTAGGGTTTCCCACGATACACCGAGGGGAGTAGGGAGGGGTACACCTAGCGTCCTTCGGGAAGGAATGGAGGCACCCGTAGGGGTCACCGCGTCGGTGCCGGACGAGACGAGAGGTATTTCTCCCGAACCCTAAAAAACCACCACCTCAAACGACCCGTAGCTCTCCACTATACTTGCCGCCCACCAACACGTGTCCACCTCGTCATGACACCATCATCATCATCTCACTCTGGCCAGCGAAGCGAGACCTGCCGGACTGAGAAGAGAATCCCCTGGAGCCAGGGGCCGACCTCCACCGCCTTGTGGCGGTACCCGATCGGACGCATCAGTAGGGACACACCGGGCCTAAACAGCCTAGCCGAGCCCAGATCGAGCCGTAGCCGCCGATGCCGATGCCACCCCCGGTCCAAAGATTCAAAGCCTCCATCCAGCTGGAGCGTTGCATGAGCCAAAGTAGAGTTGGCACACCCAAACCTAGATGGGGCCCAAAAGGGCCCTGATCTAGGCCTAGCGGGCGTCTTGGCGCATCGTTGCGTTCCTGCCTTGAGCTCATCCCCACAGCCAAATAGAAGTGCCTCCGCGTCCCGCCGCCCGAAAGGTCGCCGGACCATACACCAGCCGAGAAGCACCGCCACCCGAAGCCCTCACCCGAGCAGAGAGACCCACACGCGGGGAAAGGAGTGACCGCCGCTGCCGGCCCTACACGGGCAACAGCCGGTGGGAGAGGGGAGTAGGAGGAGAGGTTCCGGGGAGATGAGGGGGAGGTGGGTTGAGGGGAGGCAACGCGGGGAAAGGTGGGTTGAGCGGAGGGGAGACGCAGGTAGTTAGTTTCCAAGATTAAATAGGTGTAAATTGAACAGGTAAATATCTTTATAGAACCGTGCAAACTCTTAGCGATGTTTCTGTTTAGTGAGATACTAGTACCCATTTTGCACGTTTAGCTGCGAATTCACTTTCAATAGTCAGCTAATGGATGCGTCGTTGACATGTATACTACTCGCCTGTATAGCAGCAGCACTGTGCCTTGTCACGTGACGCGCACGCACGTGGTAAATTTAACGGAGAATGGAGCTTCATGTGCGAGAGGTGCTGACCCATGCCATGCATCGAGTGAAGTCATCGCGTGTAAGGTGCGTGATTCGCGAGGTCAACGAGCGAGGAGAAAGGCCGCCAAGAGTGCGCCACTTTTATTTCTTACCTTTATTTATTTTTTATGCGTAGTAATGGGTCCATATCGGCTGTAATAAGCCAATTTAAAGCGGACTATATTTAATTTCCACCTTCTCCTGAAAAAAGATTCTCTTTCCTGCCTCCCTATATATCTTCTTATTTCGGTAGTTTTTCTCTTATTTATATGACGTAAATTGTTCTCGGTTGAATTCTCGGTTAGTTGATTGAATGCAATCTTAGTTGTAAACTCATTTACAGCTAAAAACTATTCTAAAAATCTCAGTTGCAACCCTACTCGCAACTATAAATCCCACAGCTTGTAACTCACGTGACACACGAATCACGATGCAAATATAGTAGAATAGGACTTGATCGATTTCTAACATAGTTCTTACTTGACTTAGAATTAGCAAAATCCATAAAAATTTAACCATTAGATAGAAAACACAACTGGAGTTTTTAATGATAGTCCTTAAATATATATTCTGTCACATATTAAGTGGGTTAAATTAAAGATATAGGATACGGCGAAAGAAATTGTAAATCTGGAGACAGAGGGAGTAGTGTTGTGGTTTTAGGAGCATGCTTGTTGACTTCAGGGCACATCTTCTATTCTCAAAAGTTAAAACTAACCGGCCGTTTCTTCTGCAGTTAGTCAATTCCTTCGAATATTTTGACTTGGCATACATATCCGAAACTAGGACGATTTCCAACATCGAATTTCTCATTGGTTCCATAATTAGTCAACTTTCCACAAATTCACGGTCAATTTTAACTTTTATTTTTACTTATGTGAAACTACGGAATACTACTACTCCCTCCAATTCACATTAGTTGACTTAAAATTTATCTAGATTCAGATATATCTATCACTAATGAACTTTACTAGATCCGTATCTAGATGGATGGATCTAAATCGACTTATATGGATCGGAGGGAGTGCATTTAAATGGTCTTAGCTCCTTTTACCATTCAGTTGTGCATATTTTATAAACCGTACGTGCCGACTACAGAAAGCTGTATCCTTCACCTGGATTAGCTCATAACAATGCCGAGTCACGCTTGCGCTTGCACCTTTTTATATACTACAGTACTACATGATTTAGACTGCTGTGTTAGCTTGCTGCTAACCCTTTCGATTCCACGTCTCCATCCCCATTTAAGCCGTCCACACACAGACAGAAATTGGATGCGCTGTCTGACCACGAGATTCCGACCATGTCACCCGGTTGGTATACCAGGCCTAGACGTTTCTCACACACGAAATTGGATGAGGTCGTCACGCCTGGCGGAGAACTCTTTAGATATCCACCAAAATGAACGATGACGATGTATGTGCCGATGACGATGTATGTGTATCGACGATGTTATGTCCCGATCGATTCCTCCCTCCTCCTCCCGCCCGATTCTACCGCATTGCGTGGTCAGCAGGCAGCAAGAGATTTATGTTTATTTTCTGCCTTCGCCGCGGCAGAAGGAACCTTTAACACCGGTTAGATTAACAACCTGTGTTAGAAGTTAAAGGCGAATTTATGCGGTAGCCACCCTTTAACACCGGTTCGTATAAGAACCGGTGTTAAAGGGACCCCTCCTCTAACACCGAACCCTCAACAGCTTCGTGCGGGAGAAGAAAAAAGGCAAAAACCCCGGCTCATCTTCTTGCGGCGACGCTTGAGGAAACCCTAAGATCGAATGGGATTAGGGCAAAACGGTCGGAAATTTCAGCCTAGCATCTATCTTTAGCGCCCGCATTGCACGTGCCCTAAGTGGTAACTTACATATAGCACGAAAGATTGTAGCCTAAGAACACGAGGTCCTACACCACCAGTACGTCTCACACACTCTCTTCTAGTGATAGGCTATGTCAAAGGACGCAAAAGGGAAAAAAAAGTCGTTTATACCGTCTTCGTTCGGTACATAGGTGCGAAGTGCTAATTACATAGCCCCCTCGCAAAAGTTGGTGTAGCTGGGCTACTTTCGGTGACCCTCCAAATTGCTGTAAAGAGAAAGGATGGTAAAAACTAAAAAGGAAGGAAAAGAAGAGTAGTGGCAATGCGTGGAAAGAATCCGTTCCATGTCATCCAATCTTGGACGGGATCCATGCTAAAAGAAGCACTCCCACGTTTTTTTTCTTAAATTTGCTAGATCTGTTTCAAAGTAGAGGACCGAATTGTTCGGATCTTAATTTTAGGTCAGATATTTGCTTAGCTATGTTTCTCCTCGAAATATACTTTCGTCCTGCTATATTAATATAGCAATCATATGATCTGATTTGATACCACCGCTGGGATAAACAACACAATCATGTCCAAAAGAAAAGAGAGAAAGAAAAGAAAAAAACAATATTGACATCAGGTATATCGACGAAAACAGTGATGACCCACAACGGTGTGCCCTTCGGGGAATTCCCACCACACACTAGCACTCTTAAGCGTCGTGTATCAAGCAACACCTTCAAGAAGGACGCGACGACGCAGCCGCTTCGGACTTGTCCTAGGGTTTCCCACGATACACCGAGGGGAGTAGGGAGGGGTACACCTAGCGTCCTTCGGGAAGGAATGGAGGCACCCGTAGGGGTCACCGCGTCGGTGCCGGACGAGACGAGAGGTATTTCTCCCGAACCCTAAAAAACCACCACCTCAAACGACCCGTAGCTCTCCACTATACTTGCCGCCCACCAACACGTGTCCACCTCATCATGACACCATCATCATCATCTCACTCTGGCCAGCGAAGCGAGACCTGCCGGACTGAGAAGAGAATCCCCTGGAGCCAGGGGCCGACCTCCACCGCCTTGTGGCGGTACCCGATCGGACGCATCAGTAGGGACACACCGGGCCTAAACAGGCCTAGCCGAGCCCAGATCGAGCCCGTAAAGCCGCCGATGCCGATGCCACCCCCGGTCCAAAGATTCAAAGCCTCCATCCAGCTGGAGCGTTGCATGAGCCAAAGTAGAGTTGGCACACCCAAACCTAGATGGGGCCCAAAAGGGCCCTGATCTAGGCCTAGCGGGCGTGCGGCGCATCGGTTGCGTTGCTCCTGTCTTCGAGCTCATCCCCACAGCCAAAGAGAAGTGCCTCCGCGTCCCGCCGCCCGAAAGGTCGCCGGACCATACACCAGCCGAGAAGCACCGCCACCCGAAGCCCTCACCCGAGCAGAGAGACCCACACGCGGGGAAAGGAGTGACCGCCGCTGCCGGCCCTACACGGGCAACAGCCGGTGGGAGAGGGGAGTAGGAGGAGAGGTTCCGGGGAGATGAGGGGGAGGTGGGTTGAGGGGAGGCAACGCGGGGAAAGGTGGGTTGAGCGGAGGGGAGACGCAGGTAGTTAGTTTCCAAGATTAAATAGGTGTAAATTGAACAGGTAAATATCTTTATAGAACCGTGCAAACTCTTAGCGATGTTTCTGTTTAGTGAGATACTAGTACCCATTTTGCACGTTTAGCTGCGAATTCACTTTCAATAGTCAGCTAATGGATGCGTCGTTGACATGTATACTACTCGCCTGTATAGCAGCAGCACTGTGCCTTGTCACGTGACGCGCACGCACGTGGTAAATTTAACGGAGAATGGAGCTTCATGTGCGAGAGGTGCTGACCCATGCCATGCATCGAGTGAAGTCATCGCGTGTAAGGTGCGTGATTCGCGAGGTCAACGAGCGAGGAGAAAGGCCGCCAAGAGTGCGCCACTTTTATTTCTTACCTTTATTTATTTTTTATGCGTAGTAATGGGTCCATATCGGCTGTAATAAGCCAATTTAAAGCGGACTATATTTAATTTCCACCTTCTCCTGAAAAAAGATTCTCTTTCCTGCCTCCCTATATATCTTCTTATTTCGGTAGTTTTTCTCTTATTTATATGACGTAAATTGTTCTCGGTTGAATTCTCGGTTAGTTGATTGAATGCAATCTTAGTTGTAAACTCATTTACAGCTAAAAACTATTCTAAAAATCTCAGTTGCAACCCTACTCGCAACTATAAATCCCACAGCTTGTAACTCACGTGACACACGAATCACGATGCAAATATAGTAGAATAGGACTTGATCGATTTCTAACATAGTTCTTACTTGACTTAGAATTAGCAAAATCCATAAAAATTTAACCATTAGATAGAAAACACAACTGGAGTTTTTAATGATAGTCCTTAAATATATATTCTGTAACATATTAAGTGGGTTAAATTGAAGATATAGGATACGGCGAAAGAAATTGTAAATCTGGAGACAAAGGGAGTAGTGTTGTGGTTTTAGGACCATGCTTGTTGACTTCAGGGCACATCTTCTGTTCTCAAAAGTTAAAACTAACCGGCCGTTTCTTCTGCAGTTAGTCAATTCCTTCGAATATTTTGACTTGGCATACATATCCGAAACTAGGACGATTTCCAACATCGAATTTCTCATTGGTTCCATAATTAGTCAACTTTCCACAAATTCATGGTAAATTTTAACTTTACTTTTACTTGTGTGAAACTATCGAATACTACTACTCATTCCGACCGACATTAGTTGACTTAAAATTTGTCTAGATTTGGATATATCTAGCACTAAACTTTACTAGATATATCCGTATCTAGATGAATCTAGGAGGGAATAATTTAAATGGTCATAGCTCCTTTCACCTTTCAGTTGTGCATATTTTATAAACCGTACGTGCCGACTACAGAAAGCTGTATCCTTCACCTGGATTAGCTCATAACAATGCCGAGTCACGCTAGCTTACACCTTTTTATATACTACAGTACATGATTTAGACTGCTGTGTTAGCTTGCTGCTACCCTTTCGATTCCACGTCTCCATCGCCATTTAGTCCGTTCACACATGAAATTGGATGCGCTGTCTGACCACGAGATTCCGACCATGTCACGGTTGGTATACCAGGCCTACACGTTTCTCACACACGTACTCCCTCCGTTTGGAAATATAAGATGTTTTAGGTTTGTGAAAAAGATGTATCTAGACACATTTTAGTGTATAGGTTCAAATGAATCTAGACACCAAAATGTGTCTAGATACATCTCCTTCACAAACCTAAACATCTTATATTTCCAAACGGAGAGAGTACACGCGAAGGTGTCAACCATGCACAGATGCAGTAGCGTTTGATATCATAAGTGTAGTAAGGTCACCACATCTCATTCTGGCCGACCTTGCAAGCCATTGTGTCCACGTAGTATATCTCTCGACACATATCTTACGTGTTGTACATGCTGTCACTGTATCCTGTTACACACAAATTCCTGCTTGCCACAATACATATACGGAAGACTATATATATGCTATCACTACAGGAATGGAAAGCTACGACGGTAGGTCACGGCAAAACATCGAACCGTCGGCGTAGCCATCGTCTGCCAAGCATTTCATGTCGGCGTAGAATTGCCTCGGCGATATCTTCTACGGCTGCCCTCGGCGTATCGCCGACAATGACTGCTCGGCGTAGCTATTTTTATTTTATCTCATTAAACTTTGAAAATCATAACTAAATCATTCTAATTCGAAAAATACAAATAATATATCAAAATTTGCAGAAAATAAGACCTATCTATCTACACTAAAATATTACACATTTATAAATAAAAATTAAGTAAAACATAAGAAATTATATATAGTTTAAAATGGGCATAAAAAATTCAAAAATGATCGAAACAGTGCGAAACTTTCGCGTGGTGTTATATTATGTGACATAGTTAGAAGGAAAAATATCAAACTTGGTATATGTATTATGTCTCAAAAAAACCTTCACAAAATGACCTATCTCATTCGAGGTTTCTTGGCTTTCGGGTCAAATGACCAATGTTATGGCTAGAATCAAGACATAGTTTGTGATAATGTGCCCATATTGTGCATACACATGCATCATGGGATGGCGAACAATGTTGCAGGAGAAAGTTTTCCTTTTCGCACCAAAAAGCCATTTCCCATTTTCCGAGCACAAACACGGACGATTTTGTAAAGCAACCACCAAATGGCTAATTCAAAATGGTACCACCATATTTTACAAAAATACTATACCACCTTATATAGACAATGTCCCAATAGGGGAATCCGAAACCTTTCCGTCCACCTCTGGTGAAAAAGACAAATTCCTGCCGAATCGGCAGAAAGTGGGTCAGGTATGAACTACAGGTACATGATCCGATGCTCATGTTTTTTTACAAAAATCATTTTTAGGTTCACAATATGCTATTTTATCAAAGATCCAATGCAAGTTTAGCGAGACTCGGCCCCGAGCTAAGAATCTTCATGCCCGTCGTTCGACAAAGTTTGACGATAATTTAAAAGGGGCATAAAAAATTCAAAAACGATCGAAACAATGCGAAACCTTCGCGTGGTGTCATATTATGTGACATAGTTATAGGGAAAAATATGAAACTTTATATATTGATTATGTCTCAAAAAAACCTTCACAAAATGACCTATCTCATTCGAGGTTTCTTGGCTTTCGGGTCAAATGACCAATGTTATGGCTAGAATCAAGGCATAGTTTGTGATAATGTGCCCATATTGTGCATACACATGCACCACGGGATGGCGAACAATGTTGCAGGAGAAAGTTTTCCTTTTCGTCGCACCAAAAAGGCATTTCCCATTTTCTGAGCACAAAACACGGACGATTTTGTAAAGCAACCACCAAATGGCTAATTCAAAATGGTACCATCACATTTTACAAAAATATTATACCACCTTATATAGACAATGTCCCAATAGGGAATCAAACCTTCCGTCCACCTCGGTGAAAAAGACAAATTCTGCGAATCGGTAGAAAGTGGGTCGATATGAACTACGGTACATGATCCGATGCTCATGTTTTTTACAAAATCATTTTAGGTTCACAATATGCTATTTTATCAAAGATCCAATGCAAGTTTAGCGAGGCTCGGCCGAGCTAAGAATCTTCATGCCGTGGTTCGACAAAGTTTGACGATAGTTTAAAGCGGGCATAAAAAATTCAAAACGATCGAAACAATGCGAAACCTTGGTGGTGTCATATTATGTGACATAGTTATAAGCAAAAATATTAAACTTGATATATTGATTATGTTTCAAAAAAACCTTCACAAAATGACCTATCTCATTCGAGGTTTCTTGGCTTTCGGGTCAAATGACCAATGTTATGGCTAGAATCAAGGCATAGTTTGTGATAATGTTCCCATATTGTGCATACACATGCATCATGGGATGGCGAACAATGTTGCAGGAGGAATGCAAGTTTTCCTTTTCATCGCACCAAAAAGCCATTTTTCATTATCCGAGCGCAAAAAGAAAATTTTCTAAAGCAACCACCAAATAGATAATTAAAAAACGGAGGGTTTGTGATTAGTTGATATGGATATCATATTTGGATTCCTCTCATTTTTCTGATCAATTTAGACATATTATTTGTTAAATTCCGATTTATAGATTTAAAGATATTAATTATTCCATATTAAATAGAAAAATACAAAAAAGTAAAATTATTATATTTTTATTTGAATTCAATAATATTTTTATTTATTCATTAATGTTTATTTAAATAATTGTTTGTAATTTCAAAAAATACAAACATGTGACATGTTGATATAAGGGTTAATAGGATTGGTATCATAGTATTGACAACAATGTATGAATTACTTTATGAAAGCAGTTACGAAGGAGCGAGGAAGTTAAGCGTCTTTGGAGCTGGAGTAGTATTAGGATGGGTGACCTTCGGGAAGTTCGACCAAGACTGCAATTTAATTAAGTATTAAATGTAATTAGTGTTTAAAATGTTCAAAGTGAGAGATTAACGAGTCAAAGTTCAAAGATTCAAAATTAAGAAAAAAAATAAAATAAAAAATTAATTTTTTAAAAATATTTTTGCAACCGATCGACAAGCTATGCCGACGGCCATACGCCGGACATTGCCCTCGGCGAAGCATACCGACGGCATTTTGATACGCCGACGGCCTCTATGTGCTCGCCGAGGAGCCCTTTGCGAGGAGGCTACGCCGAGGAGCCGTCGCGTAAGCTGTAGGGCATTAAACTCCACGACGCATTTTGCCCTCGGCGTAGCGCGCGCGTCCTGTAGTGTATGGAAAGAAGCGTGGTGTACATGCATGAGAAATATTATGACCATACTGTGTGTACTACGTACTATTTGAAATGCCTTCAGATATATATTAAATGTTTGGAGTTACGTACGTGCAAGGTGTAGGGAGTGTTTACCAGGAACTACTAATGCTTTAATTAGTAGATTAACCAAGGGTATCAAACTCAAATTGATTCTGCACTACTGCAACGAGCAAAGTTACACACAAGAGCCACCTATATATTAATTATCTGGAAGTCGCTTGTATGATCTCCAAGTGGCTTGATCTTGCGTCAGCATTTTCAGGATCCACAAATGCCAGCCGACACATCACCATCGATCTGTGTCATAGTAACAGAAACGCTTATAGTGAATAATAAAGAAATAAATAACAGAAACAAGTGTTACCAAAGAAATACTCCAGTAACAGAAACAGTAATTACTGGAGTAGACTTCACCTATGCATTGCCAGAAATTCGAGTAAATTTACGCAGAGACAGATGGAGGTTTCATCGGAAAGGTAAGACCGTGAGAGGAGAGGGCTCTACTCTAACCTCCAACTCGAAACTATCTCATGCTAGGACCTGCAGCAACTGCCTGTATCTCCCCACCTTGTAGTTCTACCTCAAGTGAACGCTGCAGGCTCCGCCTCCCGTAGAAACTAGTGGAGTGTAGAGGAGAAGAAATGTCGTGCATGACGTACTCGGGATCTAATTAAGTAGCCCATAGCACCGGATGGTTCAGTGGTTATGTGTGTTCTCAATCGAGTCACCGAAAGCCTTGGTCAGGCCAAAATCAGACACCTTAGCCCCAAGATCTGCTGTCAGCAGAACGCTGCTACTCTTCACATCACCATGGATCAATGCTGGCTTACACGCGGCGTGCAGATACTCCAGACCTGTGGTTAAAGTAAATACAGTATTGATGTTAATTTGCAACACATGGCCAAGCCTGACAACAACGGGCTGCTATTCAACGTGCCGACATGTGGGCCTGCAAAAAAAAACCCGGCATTGGCCCAGCCTGGCCTATCGCGTGCCAGGCCCATGCTGGCCCGTGAAGGAGAGGGGCTGTGCCGGGCCCGTCAAGCTTTCATACACCTTGTGCAGCACCACGGGCGATGTGAAGACACACCACTGCCCACAGCCCGTCACAGGCCCAGGACGAGACTTTTCCTCTCGCTCCTGTGCGGCGGCTGCGTCCGAGTCGCACCACAGCGTCGACCTCCCGCCCCCCTCGCCTCCTCGCCGCCGCCTGGGGCGTTTTCGGGCAAAGCCTGTTCGGCGCGGCGGCGGCAGGGCTCCAAGCTCGTGCGCTCCTGGAACTACACCGGCGGCGCCCGATCTGTTGTCTCAGGCGGCGCAGCGACCAGGCGGGGGTGTGGAAGGGCGACGACGGCCAGGGCGCGTTGCAGCGCAACGGCGCGGAGCTGTGGGCAGTGGTGCGGCGTCGAGGGTTTGGTCTAGGTCCGTGATGGGCTGGGTGGGCCGCGGCTGCTGCGGGCGCATCAGCAAGCTCCACAGGAAGCCGGGGCGACGTCTCCGGCCATGGCGACGGCTTGCGGCGGTGGGGCTGACGGCCGCATCGTGTGAAGGTCAGGCAGTCCACGGCGTGGCTCACTTGCCCTGGCGAGGACGGTGGCCAAGCGGTAACTCGGGTGGTTGCGCTCCTATTCTTCAGGCTTCCATGCGTGGCCCGACGGCACAGATACTACTTCAAAAGAAAGCTTTGCTCCGACACCAGCCAGTGACGATGGCCTCGGGAGTCGTATTCCTTCTTGAAGATATCATCGTGGAGATATCCCCTGCCGCCGCAATTGTCATGTGATCTCCGGGTGAAAACACAAGCTCTTTGGAGCGGGCGACGTCGATATCTATACCGCTACCTTCTTGAAGGCGTCGCCTTGGAGTCATTGACCTGTGGTGCAACAGGTTGCGGCATCTGTGTGGGGTTGCTTTGTGGTTGAGGGGAGTGGATGCCGGGGCGACGGCTCTGGGAGGTTGACGTGCGCCGAGGTGGCGGCCTCGGATGGCTTCGTGGCAACGACTATATGAGGCGTGGTGGTGGCCTTGCTTGCGTGCTGATGCTGCAAGGCTCGTCGACCTGGCTGATATGATCCGACTCTGAGGATCGGTCTGGTTGGCATGTTGGTGCATTGGCACCGGATCTTTGGAGCAGCATTCATGGTCTGCAAGCAGTCGTATTGTGTAGCATGGGTTACAAGGCATCTGGATCGTGCAATATTGCGGCTCGATATCGAGCGGCGAGGGGGTGGGGGTGGGGTCGGAGCAGCGGCTCCGGACTTGGTGGTGTGTGTTTAGTGCAACGATGGTCTAGTGTTGTGTGGACACGAGGCTTCGCTGTTTGTGCGGTTTTTTGTTCGGTTTTTCTTATAAGCTAGACCGCTCTGTTAGATTTTTAGACCGATTTTCCTTATAAACTAGGTCAACATGGTCGTCTTTGATCTTTGCCTCTAACGAACAGAATATAACGGTTCTCCTGCTGTTATTCAAAAAAAAAAGTGAGTGATTTACTAGTATAGCCTTGGCATGTCAACTCGAGGATATTATTTGGCTTCGGTTAGTAATCACAGGTTCTCCTTTGAGTAATGCAGAATTCATATGCAGTAGATTACAGACTAGGAACGGAAAGCATTGTTTTCCGGAGGAAGTAGTGCAGGAGGTCCCTGACATCAGGCATACTCGGCCTCAAGTTCGCACTATGACTGCAGCAATCAATGGCGAGCTGCAGGAGCTGGAGAATCATGTGCTCCGTTTCCTGGTCAGGGAGTCGAAGCTGTGCGTCTAGGACCTGAGCCACCCATTTCTCACGGTCCACGGAACTCACCAACCGTAGCAAATCCACGCCGCCTTCCTCGCCGGGGCATGCCGGAGCCTTGCGGCTGAATAGCTCCAGCATCAGGATGCCCAGGCTGTAGACGTCGGCCTTCTGGTGGGAGACGTGCCTGCTGCTATGTTCAGTCACCTCCGGTGCGCGGTAGCCGGAGGCTTTGGGAGCGGTAAGCGTCCCTAGGCCGTGCTCCGACACACGCGCCGCGTGACTGTCCTCAAGCAACACATTGGAGGATTTAATGTTTCCGTGGATGCTCGATGGCCCGAGTGAGTGGATGGACTCCACGCCCTCCACCACGTTGCTCAAAATGCATAGTCGCTGGTACCAGTCCATCGGCTCCGGAGGAGAGGACCCGTCTCCTGTCCGTCTTGAATTAATCAGTGATCCATCGATGCATCAATCAAAAAACTCAGAAGGCACAAATCAATAATAATAAAAAAATGCGTTTTTTTCAGTTAGTTATTACCGTGGAGTGCTCTTGCTAGGCTTCCCATTGGCATGAAAGAGTAGGACACTAACTTTTCTTGGTCGGCGAAGTGATATCCCAGCAGCGGCAGAACCTTCCCGCATTCTTCCGCGGCGCCGATCGCCGACATCCGCTGCTCAAACTCCGCTTCTGGCATGTCCACTCCGTCGAGCTTCTTCACCGCGATGGCGGATCCGTCATCCAGTACCCCCTTGTACGTCGTCCCAACTGTACCTTTGCCCAGGACTTCAGCCCACGTGTCAAGCATCACGTCCTCGTCCGGCTCAGACCTTACGAAGCTAGAACAAGATACAGTAGTCGAACTGGTACTTGATCTCTGCCGTGATGGTCGTCCAGCGACGACAGGAGTTTGAGCTGAAGACGGTTGCCTTTTCCCTCCCCAAGGCCAATAAACCAGCCCTTTTTGTCTCTGACGACTTGGAACAACAACTTTCCTAAGTTTGCGAAGAAGTTCCGCAACCTGTAACATCTTAGGACGTTTTCCGATTTCCAGCGTCAAGCATTTGGACGCCAGCTTTGCAATATCTTGAGCAGTCTTCACCTCGCTCGACGACGTTGCAATTTCAGGATCAAACATCCTCCTCACCCTCCTGGGCCCTTTCGCCAGAGCTTGAGTGAAAGTTGCAACCAGGTTCATCTCCCCATCGTCCATCCTCGCCTTTCTTCGAGTTAGCAGCTCCAATAGCACTACTCCAAAGCTATAAACGTCGCTCTTTCCCGATAGACGGCCATACATAGCAAACAAAGGGTCAAGGTAACCGATACTCCCTACCACGTTTACTGTATATACAGTATTCTCGCTGCTCACAAGCCTTGATATTCCAAAGTCGGATACTTTTACTCCTAGCATGTCATCCAGAAGTATATTAGCAGGCTTGACATCACCATGAATGACCCGGGTATTCATCTGTGAATGCATGTACCCCAATGCCTCCGCACATTCTATGGCAATCCTCAGTCGTGTATCCAGAGACATGGGAATCTTGTCCTTGTGGAGGGCGTCACTCAGGTTTCCGTTAGGAATATACTCCGTCACCATCGTGAATGCATTTTCATCTATGCAGCAGCCGATCAGTCTGACTACGTTCTTGTGATTGATTGAACGGTGGACGTCCAACTCTTTGGCAAAGCTCTCTTCCACATTGCGGATTAACCTCTTAACCGCCACCATACTTCCATCCTCAAGGACTCCTTCGAAAACTTCTCCAAAGCCACCCTTTCCGACCATAGTTCTATAGTTGCTGGTAATGCTTTCCAATTCAATTTCCGTGAAGAACCTCAAGTCATGATGCACAATCGATTTTGGTCTATCGTCCCCCTGGATTTGCTTTCTTACGCTACTTTCTAGATGATCCATATTAATTTTGGAAGTAGCAAGGAGCTAGTTCTCAGCAAACCTTGACGTATTGAACACTGTACTTTGGCGGACGCAACTTCTAATATAAACATAGTTGTGTTAGAATGTCAGTTCAATCCAACATGCAAATGAACATAGCGAGAGTGATAACTAGATAGGGATTTCACATGCCCATGGCCAAGGTATACTACATTGATATTTCTTCTACTACATCACTTAGGGGTTTACACAAAACATTTTCTCTATCTGCTGAACATTTGGGGTGGACGGGAAATAATCAAACATTTAGGTGTGCTCCGGTGTCCTCCCCTCCTTCCAAACTTTGGAAATTGGCAAGGAGCGCCAGGACTGACTAATAACCTTTCGGTTCGGAGAGCATGAAGGGATATTGGCCATGCATCCTGGGTTGTCCTTGTGTTTTCAGTTTTCTAAATTTGTGAGGAGGAGGAGGAGGAGGAGGAGGAGGAGGACACCAGAGCAAAACTCTCAAACATTTTGTTTCAAAAGGGCGAACATAGACCTGGCCACTACATCAATTGATGCATACAATCTATAAAACTAATCAGATATGAGTGTTGCTTTAGCATAGACAAAAATACAATTTTGTTTTCGGATTTCAGTGAGAGAGTGATGCTCATAGGTGAAACCTCCAAAATATACGTAGGACAACACAATTTATCCATATTATTCCATTCTTCTATGGAGAGTACTTTGGAAAAAATCTGCTAGGAGGCGGCTTAGTAACACGAACTTGACTAGCTTTGCTCGAGAGAAAGCGGGGGCACAGCTCCATGATACTAATATCCAAGTGAATTGTCTACGTACATACTCCATATCTTGACTTGCTCTCAGTATTGAGATTATTCATAGAGACCTGGTGTCCTAGATATATTAATATTATGGGAGTGCCTAGATCTCAGGCGTCTGAGGACTTCTTATGTCTAAGTCGGTGACACATCCTACTATTTGTGCTAGTTACAACCTAGTTGCAAATTATATAATTTATACTAATTCTCAGTTGCAACCTAATTACAACTCATTAAAATCTCAGTTACAACCTAGTTGCAACTCATGTAAAAGTCTCATGTTGCACGAATCGCGAGGTAAATCTAATGGCGAGAGAGGTGACTAAGAACTAAGAAGTTCTCAGGCGCCCTGAGAACTAACAAATCCGTAATATTATTAAAGAATGAAGGTACCCTGTTGACTATGTCGGGTATCGTCCTTTATCCAAAAAAGAGATGTACCACCCCGGCCGTTGTCTAAGGCTGGTCATAGTGATAGTATCATACTACTAGTATCATGCATATGATACTAGTGTATGATACTATCTTCATAGTACATGTATCATATGTTAGTATCATATTAGTACTATATTTAATAATTTGTAGAATCTCGATATAAAATTGTGTATAAGATTTATTTGTATAAGTATTTTTTAGTTTTACGTGCTATGATACGGTATTTACCTATAATGCTCTAAACATCTCTTTCTTCGCTAATTGTTATGCCATATCAGATTTTTGCCAACATGGCATATATGATATTAGCTACGATACTCTAACTAAGATCAGCCTAAGCTACCAGCAGGCAAGAAGTACTGGTGGGAGAGGTCTCCCCACTGCTGTCATGGTCGGACATGCCGCTTGATACGCAGTGGCGAGGGAGTGGGAGCTAGCAGCAGCTAGAGTTTGAGTTGCTTGGCAAGAGAGCGACCGAGGGAGAGCAACAAAATGTTGTTTTCCAATTGCACCAAAGGTGACCATGCATGGTTGAGCCTACCTACAGTCAGGGGCGAAGATCCCAGTAGGGCAAGGTAGGGTGGCCGCCCTACCTTTATTTTTGGCAAGAACCTTTAGATGCACATGTTTTTTCTGAACATTTTGAGTGGTCATACGCTGAAAACTGACTTCGTATGAGAGAGCTATGCTTGTTTTAGTGAACACCGCGCAAAACTAATTCTGAAGCGAAATAAGGTGTTGATATTGTCTAGTTTTAAACCAACTCTTTCTCTTTGCAATATCTAATTCTCAATCTAATAAAAACTAGACTCTAAACAATGTCCTAGATGGGGTATCTAAGGAGGACTTAAGAGTAATTTGGCCACCTTATGGCATGTGGCCAGAACCAACCCGAATTATATAATGGTTTTTGTTTTATGTTTCTATTTTGGCTTTTATATACTATTGATATAAAATTCCAATTGACATTCTGATTCGATTGGATAAATGATGGTTGAGATCCCTCCCGAAATGATATCACAATCCTAAGTATGGACGAATTGATAACAAGAGTGAGAAGTCATTAAAACCGAGAAGACACTAGGTCACTATTGATTATTTTGGAGTATGTACACTTTCTATTATTCTATAAAATCTATTACAACTAATTTTGGTTATTGCTTCGATGAGTTGTTGTTAGAGTTGTTTCAGAACTTCTTATCTTGACTCAAGTGACTCATTTTCCAGTTTCAATGTGAATAAGATTTCTTAGCTTATGGAGATTTATCTTATTATGAGCATGCGCCTATATAAGATAACTTTAAGATATTCGTTATTTATATGCGGAGAATTAAAGACTTCGGAGATTATATTAATATTTGGATGATACATAATGCTTCATATCGTTTATCGTCTTGTTGAGTTGGTATTGCTTTTACTCGTAGCAACAACAATAATTGGAAAGGTGTTGTCGATGGTAAAGATCATCAAGATTGAGTTTGATATTTACTTTTATTAGAGTTCGTCCTACCTTATATTTTTCCCGTCCTCCGCCACTGCCTACAGTACAATACCTCGGGAATATTTGCACGTAACACAGAATCACGATTGACAATACATGTTGGCATGTGTTCAGAATGAATATATCCTTAAATACTGAAGCTTGAAAAAGTAGCTACGAAGAAGAAGAAGAAGAAGAAGAAGAAGAAGAAGAAGAAGAAGAAGAAGAAGAAACACAAACCTGCTAAACGGAGCGCACCGTACCCATGCGCTCATGAGATGGAGCACCGATCGAGTCTGTTGGTCGATCGGAACTAACTACTAATCAGTAGTAGTAATATATGCATATATATGTGCGCAAAACTGGGACCAATTCTCTCATGCCGACCTCACCCGCACCCGGCCGGCCTTGTTTTACTATTACAATAGCTTCTGCGCGCGGTCTCACCAACCAGGATTCATCGCCCATGGGTGAATATGACCGGTGGCTGACTTGCGCTTATTATTCGATTTATACGTTCACTTGACACTTGTTTACTTGTCCAGACGACAAAGCCCAAGCGCTGACCTTGGAGACGCAGCTATATATATTAGCTACGTAGCTCCACCCCCACGGGCCAAAACGACACTTTTTGAATGCAAAGCATCTACAAGTGGTCGTCTTACACCCGGGCGGATCACAATCCACTACTAGTAGATTACATAGATCACAATCCACTACTAGTAGATTACATACTGCGAATAATGGAATAATTTGGACGATAGTTTTGATTTTAAAAAATTAGGCTGTCCATTTCGGTTAATATCTTTCTTTATTACGACTCCCTTTGTTTTAAAATATAAGATGTTTTAGTTTTATGAAAGAAGAATAGGAGTTGATGGTCGTAGTTCGTCAATCGACACTTTAATATCAAACACTAGACACTACATGAAAACTCCAAAGCGCCGAGGGCCGGGTTACTACGTCGACGGCTAAATAACCGGGACCCCTCGGCGTAGGCTCCTTCCCAGCCCAGGCCAGCAGGCCGGCCTCGGCACAGGAAAGTCGTCGGCGTAGCCTAGCTAGGCCAAGGGCGGCACTCGGTGTAGCTACCGTGCGCGGGACGACGTTAAGGCTACGCCGATGGCATTGTCCTCAGCATAGGTTTCACAGCTATGCCGATAGCAATGCCCTCGGCATAGCTATTTTTTATTTTATCATAATAATCTTAGAAAATCATAACTAAATCATTTTAATTCACAAAAATACAAATAATATATCGAAATTTGCATATAAATAAGATCTATCTATCTACACTCAAATATTACACATTTATGAATAAAAATTAAGTAAAATATAAAAACATTACATATAGTTTAAAACGGAAATAAGAAATTCAAAAATAATCTAAACAATGCGAAACCTTCGCGTGGTGTTGTCAACACCCGGATTTTTAATCCCAGATGCCTGTTATGCCATACATCGCAATCCCAGGATTATCATTTTTGCGAGACATAACAGTATTGGATACCACAGTACATCATCCATTACAAATCATATATAAGGTCTTACACAAATAAGGATATCATGATCCTGTTCTTAATACAACTCAAGCAGCGGAAATACGTAATAATAACGGTAGCGCAGGTGAAGCTCCATCTTCGGGATCACAGGCAATGCTGACGATGAGAGATGATCCTAGTTGTCGTAACCTTCCTAGGGTCCTTCGTCCTAGTACTCCTCTTCATAGTCTGGCCACGGAAATAGCCAGGGACAAAGCCATGAATACTCTTTAAGTACTCGCAAACTAATACTAACAAGTGAAGGGGGTTTTTATAATAGGACACTAAGCTCTAGGGTTGTTTTGCAAAAAGCCAGATTTACCTCTACTAAGTTAAGAAGCAAGAAAAGCTAGTTGAAGTTTTATAACACCTAAGTGGGAACTTGAACTCTGTTGTGGTCAAGTCAAAATTCTCAATCCATTTCACAAGTCATTTTGAAAACATCTGACGGGGGAACAGTATGGCCACTCCAACTGTCCATAACCGCGGACGCGGCTATTCGAATAGTTTGACACTCTGCAGAGGTTGTACACTTTCACCACAACATTCGATACATCCGTCAGGAACAAATTCTGAATTCACCATACTCAGCATGCAGATAATCAATCCTAACCTTTCAATTACACGCCCTAGTATAAGCACCTCTCCTGTGAGTTTGGCCTCCCAACCATGACCAACTGTCATCTTGGGTACTGCACAGGTGGACAATCTTCACAAGGTAGCCTCAACTCAAACCTTGGCCGTGAGGGAACCAATATTAAGTTATATAAGTTTCCAGTCAAGCCCTACCCAATCTTCGGGTATTGTGGTTGTATGATAAAATTGGAATTGTATCGCATCCATATAACCATCAGTTTTATAAAGGGCTAAGGCTCAGGCCTTAACATTTTCATCATCAAAATCATCTGGTGTTCGGAAACACATGTCAAAACATCTCAATAGAATGATCCATCATTCCAAGGTTTTCATAACCATTTTTCCACCAAGTATTCCCATCTAAAGTTGATCAAGTTTTATGCTTATCACTAGCATCTACAAATGGGAGTGAGTACTAATGAGGGGTGGTAAACTAGTGGAGTTTAACTAAGTTCAATCTCATGCCTTGGGATGACATCAAGATTATCTAGCTTAGGCCAAATTTTATGCTCTTTATGCAACCTTCAATTATCTTTCTAGAATCTACAATTCACCTAAGTAAGCTCTAAGTAGTAGCTTTGATAAAGAAATAAAGTATGGAGCTTGCAAGTAAAACTAGGATTGGGTATCATCAAATGTGTCCAACCAAGCATGCTTAGTGCATTGCATAGGTTATCTAACTTTCATAATTGCAAGTGTTAGCTTGCCTTGTGCAGAGCAGTGGTTGAAGTTCTCCTTGGATTCTTCTTCGTAGTATCCTCATTCCTCCTCGTATCCTTGGTCGGTACTAGCGTCTATGAATAAATACGAGGTACACAATCACCAAACAATACTTAATTACTTTCAATCATCACACACAAGGGTTCTATAGATGATCTAGCATCATCACTAACATTACAAGATTAAAGCATTTGTCTTATTGATTTTATTTTTAGAAAAGTAATTTCTACTCATTGAAAAACTACTTAAGATTTAATATTCTCCAAACCAAACATGGGATCATATTGATGTTGGAGATATGCCCTAGAGGCAATAATAAATGTAGTTATTATTATATCTTTGTGTTTATGATAAATGTTTACATTCATGCTATAACAGTATTGACCAGGAAACATTAATACTTGTGTGATTTGTAAACTAAATTAGAGTCCCTAGTAAATCCTCTACATAATACTAGCTTGTTGGTTAATAGATGATTGTGGTTTCCCTATCATGAACATTGAGATGTTATTAACAACAAGATCATATCATTAGGAGAATGGTATGATGGACATACTCCTATAGATGAGCGTAGCATAAAGATCAAGTCATTTTAATAGTTCAATTGCTATAAGCTTTCTGATACATAGTAACCTAATTCCTTCGACCATGAGATCATGCTTATCACCATCACCGGAAGGATGCTTTGATGACATCAAACACCACACCGTAACTGGGTGGCTATAAAGGTGGCATTGAGTGTTCGGAAAGTATGGGTTGAGACACATGGATCAAGAGTGGGATTTGTCCATGCATATGACATATAGATATACTCTGGGCCCTCTCGGTGGAATGTCATCAAATTAGCTTGCAAGCATGTGACTGGCTCACAAGGGATCACATACCACGGGAACGAGAAAAGAGTACTTATCTGTAACGAGGTTGAACTAGGTATGCGGAGATACCGACGATCAAAACCTCGGATAAGTAAACTATCATGAGACAAAGGGAAATTGGTATCGTATGTAAGTGGTTCATTCGATCGCAAATTAATCATAGAAATATGTGGGAGCCATATGAATTTCCAGATTCCTCTATTGGTTATTGTTCGGAGAAGTGTCTCGATCATGTCCGCATAATTCACGAACCGTAGGGAGACACACTTAAGGATTCGATGTTGTTGAGTAGTTATGGAATGATGAGTAAGATACCGAATGTTGTTCGGAGTCTCGGATAGGATTCGGGATATCACGAGGAGATCCGGAATGGTCCGGAGAATAAGATTCGTATAAGGAAAGTCCTGTTTCGGAGTTAGGGAATGATTCCGGTGTTTTTCATCGGGAATGTTCTAGAAGGTTCTGGAAGGTCCGGCACTCCGGAGGGGAAGGGTACATGAATGTGTCATGACAATGTGTAATGGTTGCATCATGTACTAGGTATCATGGCTGGGCAAAATAAAGGGAGAAATCAAATCCTAGTTTGAAAAGTCAAATGCCAATTTGAAAAGTCAAACGACAGTTTTGCATGGTGGAGGGAGAGTAGGAAACCTACTTGGGGAGGAGTTCCTCTCCCTCCACCCGCCGGCCAAATCTCCTCCCCTTGGTGCCTCTGAACCCTAGATCGCCAAGGCCTCTCTTATAGTCCACCATACTCGCTCCGTACTAAGGCGAAGCCCTACGAGATCTCCCCTCTACTTCCGGTACCACGCCGTCGTGCTGCCGGAATCGCGAGGAGAGTGCTACAACCTCCGCTGCCTGCTGGAACAAGGGAGAGGAAGGTCTTCATCGAGTACCGCACGTGTGACCGACTGCGGATGCGCTGCTGGAACGCAGCGCTGGAAGGATCGTCTACGCGATCTTGAGATCGGCAAGAGTACGACTACATCACCCACAAGAATCTGCTCTCGTTAAACACTTTGGAATCTTCGAGGGTGAGTTCCTCTGTCGACTCGTTGCTACAATCTAATAGATAGATCTTGGCTTGTTTGTTTACATGCGGTAGAATTTTTTGTTTTCCATGCTACGAACCCCTACAATTGACACATGTCATCACCATATATTTCAGTACATGGGAATGTGATTTAAAGTGGTGTCACAATTTAATAAGGTTAACCTTTTATTTCAATTAAATAAAGTGACTAGAAATGTCTATGTGGCATTTTTTTATTACTTGAACATTATTTCTGTAAGTAAACCCATATTTTTTTATATATTCTAAAAGGTATGATCAAATATGATTTTTGAGAGTTGGAATCAACTCAAAAAGCTATTATGGTTTAAATTTGAAAAATGTTTGAATGCAGAAAAGCATCTGAATTGTTATTTTTACCAAGGTTGATCTATATATTCAAATGATTTGAATCCAACGGGCTTGGATTAAGCATTTCAATATATTTCTAACAAAATTGGTTTCGTTCAATTTGGTTTACTGAATCGAGCTCGGTTGATTTTTGAAATTAGGTACATAACTGAGTTTGAATATAAATAGAAAAAGCTAAATTAAAACGAGTGGGCTGCGCGGGAAGAGTTAACAGGCCGGCCCAGTGTCACTCCGCGGCGCGGGGCGCAACTGACAGGGGGGTTCCACCAGTCAGTGGCTCTTAAAACACGAAGCGGTACAGGGTGATATTGGCCGCGCGATCTAAGTCTAATCGAACGGCTATGGCTCATCGTCCACGTCGGGCAGCGCCGACGAGACAGAACCCTAACACGGCAGGTGGGGGTCATGGGAGGCTCACCGGGGTTCAGGCAAAGGTCGGCGATGCGGGCGAACGGCGAAGTCGACGACGGCGATCCTCCTGGTACCGGCAGCTCCTCCTGGGGCGGCTCCAATCGATGGCTTCCTTCTTCTCCAGCAGCGGCGAGCTCCGGCCAAATTCCGGCGATGCGCTGCTCGCCTTGCTCCGGGAATGGGGTGGGGTGGTTCTGGGTGAGAGGGGAGTGGAATGGTGTGAAGAATTTGAGCGGGGGAGGCCTCTATTTATAGTGGCGAGAGGGGACCGACGGGCGCAAGCTGAGCTCGTCGTGGTCGATGGCACAGAGGGCTATCGGCGTGGGCGACGGTAGGAGGCGGTGCTGTGCTCCCTGGCGAAGCTCAACGACGTGGTGGCGAGGCGTGGGGCGGTGCTGATCGGTCGGAACGTTGCGGTGCTCTGAGCGTGGCCGACGGAAGTTTTAATGGCGCACAACACGCATGGTCCGCACGGCGGTGAATGGGCGTGTCTGCGGGGTTGCTGGGACGGTGGTGATCATGCGTGCACGCGGCGAGGGCTACGCGCGGTCTGTGGGCGTTTGCCGAGCGTGGCGCACGGGGCGCGCTCTCGGCATGGTTGCAGAGAAGGTTGGCATGGTCTGAGCATGTGGTCCAGGGGCTAGCATCGCTCGCGGCTGGGACAAGGAGTGGCGGTGGGGTGCTAGCTTGCTTTCAGACAAGGTTGGCGAGGCTAGTGCTGCTCGTAGCTTGCTGTCGACTATGGGGTGGCAATGGTGCACTCAGCCTGCTCACCATTGATGACAATGGCCAGCTTACAGTAGTGCCAGAGATTAGTTATGGTTGTTAGATGATCTACTAAGGCTAGTGGTGTCCAAAGAGGGAACAAGTTAGGCCAGAATCACTGCACACTATAGTGTTTAGGATTTGTTTGATTTGCATCTGCAAGGTGTTTGATGAAATGGCCGCAAGAATTCAAGTTTTGAATTTTAAAATTATTTTTGGTGGGTGTGCTAGGCATGTGCTGGTGAGTCTGTAGATTCTTGGGTTTTGAAAGTTGAGTTTGTTTGAGGGGTTTTTGAAAAAGTGGGATCTTCCCATATAAAATAGATTCAATTTTAAACTATGCATTTGAATGATTTTGGATGATCACAAAGTGGGCCTTGGTACTTTGTTATGTTTACTATCAAGGGGGTGCAAAGATCCAAACAAGTTTATGTTAAGTTCTGAAAGTTAGAGATAGCCAAAGTAGACATGGGAGTTAATTTGGCCAAAGTGACCATTCACTTAATTTATTTGTTTGTCTTTGCGAAAAGTTTGGGGATTGTTTAGATGATGTTTATTTCACCTAAGAATCATTTTACAAGCAAGGAAACACATAATCATGGTAATTCAAAAGAATCCAAATTTTAATGCACACTCATATGCATGCTTTCATATTTTAATTGGAAATTTTTTTTAACCCTAAATTTGGTGATTAGAGTTTGATGATTCTAGTTTCATATTTTTGGGATGTTACAAACCTTCCCCCTTAAACAAAATCTCGTCCCGAGATTTGAAAAAGGGCAAAAAAGATTACCTAAGATTTGAAGAGATCGGGAAACTCCGTCCTGATGTGATCTTCGCGCTTCCAGGTAGCGTCCTCTTCCGTGTGGTTGCTCCACTGAATCTTGAGAAACTTGATGCTTCGGGTTCTGATAGTTTTGAAAGCTTATTCCAAAATACGGATGGGTATTTCGGGACAGGTCAGGTCATCGTTGATTTCTATGGTCCGGTGATCGATATTCTTGAATACTTCGGTCTTCTCCGGGACTTCGAGGCACTTGCGAAGTAATGAGATATGAAACACATTGTGCACGGCTGACATCTCTTCGGGTAGTTCCAATTGATACGATACTTCTCCTCGACGGTTTAGAATCTTGAAGGGTCCGATATATCTGGGGGCTAACTTTTCTTTCAGCTGGAAACGTTGCTTTCCCTTCAATAACGACACTTTCAGATACACAAAATCTCCTATGTTGAAGGCGAGGTCTCGACGTCTCTTGTCGGCGTAACTCTTCTGTCGGGACTGGGCTGTCTTGAGGTGCCCACGAATCTTGTGAACCTTCTCTTCTGCTACACGATGAACGATGGAGGCGCGAGAAAACCTGCCCGCGCTTTTCTATGTGGTGGCCTTCGGAGCCACGATGAACGAGATGAGGGTGGGGGCGAGTGAGCCAAGGGCAGGAGAAGTTTGGAGCTACACGGGTGATCCTAATTTCCATCGGGCATCGGCTAGAGCGCATCTGCGTCTGCGTCTTCGTCCTTCGGCAACTGCGCCAAGCGCTCGACGCCAAATTGAAGGTGGGTGCTCTCTCGCACGAGCAACAACAGGCAGCCTAGCGCGGCAAGCTTCATGTGTGGGCGCACTGGGGCAGCAGCTAGCGGTGTCAGCAACAACTTGTTAGAAATAATGGGGCTAATCCATTTAGGCCCATGAGTATTTCAGATTTTCCCTAAATCTCAAAGCCCAAATTTGTGGCAGCCCATATGTGTTTGGGCCCATGTTTGTGGCAGCTCACATGGGAGTGGAGTGGGAGCTAAAGTTTAGTCCCACATGGAAAGTTGGAGGAGAGTTGCACCACCTTATAAGGTGGAGTGTTGCACCACTTTGTAAGTGAGTGGGAATAAGAGAGATACACACGCGCGCTCCTCCTCCGACGACGCCGCCGCAGACGCGACGCACGCCGCTCGCCACGACGCAGCGTCGGCCAGCTGGTCAAGGCGGGAATCTCACCGAGCCGAGCTTTATTTTGCTGCTCAGGAAAATTGACTGACGTGTCAAACGGTTAGCTTATTCGGGTCGCTCCCGGATCGTGGGCTACTGTAACCGACCCGAACGTGCGTAACGTGGACTCGGCCCACGTTCGCCTCCGTTAGGGTTTCCTGAGCCGCTCTATATAAAGTCCTGCGCGGCTACCGCCACAACACCACCGAAAACCAATCTAGGGTTTTGCCATCCTCTCTACTTGCGCCGTCACCGTAGTCTACTCCATCCCGCTTGCCGGCGTGCACCGGCGGACGGGAGAGCAGGTCTCCGGAACCACTCGCCCTTGTGATCCTGTACGGGAGAGGGCGAATAAGGTTTTTGGGAAGCGCTGCGCGATCGCCGAGTTCTCTATCACGGGTCGTCTTCCATCCAAGTCAGGCGGTGCTGCCTACCGCCGTCTTCGTCGCCATCTGCTGCGATCACTCTTCCCCAAAGTTTCTACTACGACAACCGAACGGTACGTGCTACGTGCTCCAGTTTGGTTATTCATCATGTTCTGCGAGTACATGTTAGGCTGCTATTTGTTTCCGATCATCCTGTTGTTTAGTACATCTAGTATGTTCGAGTTACATGAGCTAGTAGCTGGTTTTGTCATGATTTATTTTCTGAAATTAATCGTGGAAATTATGCCTAATAATCCAACACAACTGCATGAGCTCGTGTTATTCTAGCCTCGGTTCTAAACAGTAGAGAGAAGAGCCAATTGATCATCGCGCCAGGGTATATTTTAAGGGACAAAATAATTGAAAGAAGAAAAAGTAAAATTTTATGAGGGAATTCTAAAAAACTAGTCCACCACGTAAGGAAACTAACGTCTTTCCTACCGGAGTGACTAAAATCATGCGGGGGCAACTTTGTAACCCGTGGTTCGCGTTTTGCAACTTTGTGATCAATGTTTTTTTTCGGGCAAGTTCATGTATTAAATTGGAGTTTTTCTCTTTATAAAACAGTGGGAGTACTAATCAAGCACATACCATGCATGCACGTGTGCATTCACGGTGGAGTTTAAACAGCATGTAATGCCTTGGCATGCTTATACTGTATTATGCCAAAGTTCTAGCGATATAATTAAATATTTTCTTCTTTTTCTTAACTAACAAAACCAATTCTTCTGTAAAAATCAAATCCTTGCTTGTTTGGGAAGAATGATGAAATTTTGAAACAAAATGTCGCACCAATTAAATGGGGGGTGTGGTGGGGGTGGGGGGGGGGGGGGGGGGGGAGAATAAGGAATGATCTTCACAAAATGGGGTAAAATAAGGAATGATCTTCACTAAATGGGGTAAATTGGAGAAACTTTACGCTAGTAGAAAATGGACCTTTGGACAAACTGGGACTAATGCCCTGGTCCCAACGGCTAGAAACGTTCGCAGGATCCAGAAGACATTAGCCTCGGTTCGTATGGAAACTTTAGTGCCGGTTCGTTTAACAAACCGGGGCTAAAGGGTCTGGCGCCGGAAAAGAGCAGATGCGTGGACCTTTAGCCCCGGTTTGTTTCTAAAACCGGGACTAACGTCCCCGACTATATCTTCTTCCCCTTCCCAATCCGAGCCATTTCAAGCTCACACAAGTATCCCTCTCAAATTTCTCCCCTCAAGCTCGAGTTCTTCCCATTTTTCTCAAGATTTGTGAAGATTTTTTGGCTCCACATCTATCAAGGGTCCTAAGAGGTTAGAAAATTCATCATTTCATCTCTCATTGCTTGTTTTAGCTCATTTCATTCTCTAGAAATGGATAGATTTTGTGTGGATTCTATCTCTATATATTTGGTTAATTTGGCACATATAGTTCTCGAAATTCATTTGATTCATCGAAGCACATAGATACATGAGTTCATCCTATCTACATATCTTGGTTTGACACGTTGTCTTGAAATCCAGACGGTTCACAGTGCATATCATGTCACCGTCGAGCAACAAAATATTCTTCTTTCTTCTACATGTCGTCACAAAATCCATTGAAACAAAAATAAGTACCTAAACTGTGACACCCTCAGAATCGGCCCTATGCAAGTTTTAGCGAAACCCGCCAAACCCGCATAGAAACGATTCAAAGGTGCCCACCAGGCACTTTCGTGCGGGTGGAAAACGAAGTAATAACATTACACAACAGTCCTCGATGGGACCCACAGAACAGATATATATATATAACAGCGACTCAAAGAGTCAAGAATACAGATATACGGTACAAAGATCCAAATCACCTTAAAAGATGGTCGCGTTCGACTACGGACAAGATGCAAATGGGGCTAAGAGCCCTGAAGAATAACCAATGGCGTCCATAACCCTGCCCAGGCCAAGCCGGAAGGGTAACCCTGCTAACGACGTCGATCTCAAAACCTGCTTAAACAAAGGGGTGCCGACAAAGGGCAAAGGAAAAAGAGGAGCGTCGATCGAGGCCAAGACAGCGAGACTAGAATTCGGCGGTCCTCGCCTACATAGGTATGGTGGACTGAAGCGGCAGCGGCAGCATGCACTAAACTCCCTATAGAGACTCGATACAACTGGCGGTTATCAGGGAGGGATGAGAATGATCTATCCGGATCCAACCTGAAGCTAACACCAAACAAACCCATCCTGGTGTTTCCCCCTCGAGACCAAACGAGGAAGTCAACCGAGGAACTCACACAGTTGGCAGTTTTAATTATTCAGTTATAGTTGCGGCACTTTACTAGTCAGGTTTAGATAATCATCCTGATAAAATAAGCAGTGGGTCATTTTTAGTTAGTCATTCCGTTGTAGTGGCAACACTTACTAATCAGATACAATTAGCATGAGATAACCCAAAAACCCAGCAGTTATTGGTACTTTTATTTAGCCATTCCGTTGTAGTTGCAGCACTTACTAATCAGGTACAATGGTCGCAAGCGACACTCCAAACAAGCAAATTGTGGGCAGTATTATTTAGCCATTCCATTATAGTGAAGCTGATTACTAGTCATTATATAGTCAAATTTATAGCAATAAACTTTAGTTATGCTTGTCTATGGTCGAGATACTGTGCTCCAAGTCGTCCATAACCGCGGACACGGCTTTCAGAAAGTTTTACCCGGCCGGGGTGCACCAATAGCAACACACGCTCGATCAACCTCGGAAAAACCAAATCAAAACCCAACGAGGCTTTCACGACTAAGCAATCACAGGATTGAATTATTTCAGGGGCCACCCTTGAGTCTTACCCGCAACGTAAGCTAGCTCGAGACGGACTCAAGGTTTGCGACAATGGTCAGAACGATCGGGAACCGAAAACTGGGTGTCGATACTGAAATCACTCCGCTTACCTAAACAGACAAAGGTGCTATCTCGCACAATTTAAATGCATAAGTAGCATGGCATAAGTATAGGATCGTAAATAAAACCTCAAACTAGTTTGTGGCCCCAAGAAATAAGACTGAATCAAGCTCTGGCTCAGGGGGGTCCCATATACCTTCCGGATGTGGGTAGCGCGAATATTCAAGGAACAGGTATCAAGTACTCGGGGTCCTGCGGGACACAAGTGGGCGTTCGGAAACCAAATGTTATCTATCACCCACCGATGCCTCTGCTTACTTCAATTTTAGTTGTTAAACAGGAATTAAAGTGAACAATAAGTAAAACTATGATCATCTCCAACAACACACATGCGGCATTACTCCAACAACTGTGGCATTTGACAACACGCAACATCACTTGAGCAAGCGACTACGACGCGCAAGTCCAACTATCTACCAAACAACAGGTAATAGGATGTGTCCAAGACAATATAGGGTTGCACGGTATATCACAGGTACGGAAACTAAAGCATCGCAACACAGATAGCAATAGATCAACAGGAGGGAATAAAGACTATAAAAGTAAGATAGGTAGAAAGGGGGAGATGCTCGCCTGGAAACATTGTCGAAGGTTCAACCGAAGATCGGTCGACACTCGCATCAACTCAACGGCCTTATCCACGAAGAAGCAAAACGCTAGAACAAACATCGTATGCAATATTTAATACAACGGCAGAAGATCGGCATGATGCATGTATGATGTATGACATGGCAGAAGTGCGATGCAATTAGGCCATATTAAGTGGAACCGGGGTCCCGACAATTAGATATATGGTTCTAGTTATTTAGATACCCCGCAATTTAAATGTCGTTTTAGCATGGCAGAAGATAGCACCGGGTTCGCTACACACATTTAAATGAGGCCGATATGAGACTAGATTTGCCCGCATATGGGCCCCATATTTATTTATGAGGTGAATCGGCATAAGGCCCCCAAACCACATGACAAAAGATGCATGCATGGACAATTCAATATGCAACAATTTATAATTATGGCATTTATAAAATAGGGTTCTCGGATAAGGGTCACACATTAGGTTTCGGCGATCTTGGTTCCGGGGTTCGGGGTTCGGTCTCAGGGTTCAGGGTTCGGTCTCAGGGTTCAGGGTTCGACGGGATCAGTGGGATCGGATACACGACGGAGAACTTGTCGTCCTGCGGTGAAGTACTTGGCTTCCGGGATCTCGACGAGCTTGGCGTATTCGCATCGGCGATCTTGGCGTTCCGGGAAGGAGTCCTTGTCACACCGGAGTTCGGTCTTCGGATCCTAGAGTGAGGGGGACGCCGTGATCGGTCTTCCAGGGTCCGTGAAGTTCTTGTTGTTTCCGCTTCGAGAAGATCTTGTCGGTGCCGGTACGGGGGTCTCCGCATCGAAGATCTTGGCGACCTTGGGGTTTCGAGGGTTGGGGGATCGCGACCTTCGCATGCGTGCAGGCGATCTCGTTGTCACACCATGAAGATCTTCATGCTCTGTGGCGACGATCTAGGAGTGTAGCGCCATCGCCTTAGGGCTCCGGCTCAGATGTCGAAGAAGGAACTGGAACGGCGTCGAGTACTCGTGCTG
Source organism: Avena longiglumis (assembly GCA_030063025.1). Lineage (NCBI taxonomy): Eukaryota > Viridiplantae > Streptophyta > Magnoliopsida > Poales > Poaceae > Avena > Avena longiglumis. Next base: position 47,701,688 of record CP125978.1, read on the forward strand.
AGTGCCCAAGCATCAGTCACCTTGACGGCGGCCAATACCCAACTGCTACCTTGTCTGCGTACGCCCGTGTCACGGCACCAGGAGGACACGCAACGATACCCGAGGAAACAAGCCTCCAAGGAGCATAGAGGCAAGGTTGCAGCTGTTTGCTAACTCGGGTAGCAGCACGGACACACAACAGCACACAGACGTCGTGGGGAGAGCGGGGCCGACGGAGGCGGGCGGGCTGGTGAGTGCAGGAGGCGGCGAGGAAGCGCCGGGGAGGCTCGCAGACAGGGGCAGAGGGAGCGCGGTGCCGCGGCGGACGCGCGCGGAGGGGGGGCCGCGCGGCCTGCCGGCGGGGAGACCAGGGCGGAGGAGGCTCCGGGCGGCGGGGGCGACGCAGGTTCGGCGGCGTGGTTGGGGACCAGCGGCGGCTCGGTTTCGGCGGAGCGGTCCGCGAGAGCTGGCCGGCGGCGGAAGGTGGGCGAGGCGGCTTGGCGGCTTGATGGAGGGCGCCATGGAGGAGGCGACCTTGGCGGGAACGGCGAGGAGGCAGGCGGATGGAGGCATGAGCTCGAGATGGGCGGGGCTTGGGGAGACCGAGGCGGGGTCGGCGAGGGGAGGGTGGCTCGTCTGGCCGGCCAGGCGGGTCGGCGCGGCACCGGGCCGAGGCACGGGCGAGGAGGCGTGGAGGCGGAGAGGCGGAGGAAAGGGCTGGGCGGTGGGCGGAGAAGGGGAGGGTAGCCGGCTAGAGGAAGGGAGGAGCGGCGACGGGGAGGAGGCAAGGCGGGGAGGATGGCGAGCGGGAGGAAGAGGACGGGGAAGGAGAGAGGCGCGCGTGCGTGGTGGGGGTGGGGCCAGGGGACAGCGGGTCAGGGCTGCTGTGGTGGGGCCGGGGCGGGCCAGGGTGTGTGTGTGGGTGGGGAGTGGAGAGAGAGAGAGGGAGGCCACGTGGCAAGCTGGGATTGGGTAGAGGAGAGGGTGAGGGTGAGGTGTCACGAGGGGAGTGGCCGGGGTGAGGTGGAGAGGGGTTGGGGTAGAATAGGATTGGTAGCTGTAGGATTTTAGGTGGGCCGTTTGTATTTTTCTGGGGTGGTCGTTCGGGTCATTCGGCCCGTTCGACTGCCCCACTAAAATAATATAATATTTTATTTATTTAAACGGACCGTTTGCAAAACATATTTAGTCAAAACAAAATATTCCGGCGACCCGGGTTTGCGTTTGAATAAAGACGGGGCGTTTTAGAAAACAAAACTAGGTTTATCTGCAAATAGTTTTATACAAGCAAATGCAAGATGATGCTGATGCTCAAATGCAATGTGGCATGATGACATGAGCATGCGGTCATGAAGATGCAATGCACAAAAACAACGCGATTTTCTAGTAGTGGTTTTGCGGGATGCCACATAAACTATGACGGCACACGTATATATAGTGGCTCCCTAGCATTTTAGTTAATCATCGGCCAGTTAAGCAAGAAAGAACAAAAACATAAACACGCCAAGGAGCTACCAAATTAAATTAGGGAGTGCCTCTATGGCGAGCTCCTCGAAGATGTCTGAGGACGAGGCATCCTAAGACATCTTCGAGAAGCTCTGCCATAGTGGTGTTCCTGCTCTCGCACACCATCTTTCAGTTCATATCTTTTCTAGCTAAATCAGTATGCTGGTGGAGCTAACTAATTTCACATATTAGGGAGTGCCTCTATGGCGAGCTCCTCGAATATGTCTGAGGACGAGGTCCTAAGACATCTTCAAGAAGCTCCGCCGTAGTGGTGTTCCTGGTCTCGCACACGATCTTCCTTGCAGTTGATAGTTCACAAGGAAGCCTATTTATAGATTAAGCAGCACACCATAGTGTCGACACTCATGACATAATATCGACACTCACCCCTGTCATAGTGTCGCCACCCACTAAAACAGTGTCGCCACTCACTGACATAGTGTCCACTCATGACATATAGTGTCGTCACCCACTTTTAGTCCCGATTGGAGTGTCCTTTATGTTGGAGATATGCCCAAGAGGCAATAATAAAGTGGTTATTATCATATCTTCACACTTATGATAAATGTTTATATACCATGCTATAATTGTATTAACCGGAAACATTAATACTTGTGTGATTTGTAAACTAAAATAAGAGTCCCTAGTAAAGCCTCTTGTTAAACTAGCTTGTTGGTTAATATATGATCATGGTTTCCTGATCATGAACATAGAGATGTTATTAACAACAGGATCATATCATTAGGAGAATGATGTGATGGACATACTCCTATAGATAAGCGTAGCATAAAGATCAAGTCATTTAAATAGTTCAATTGCTATATGCTTTCTGATACATAGTAACCTAATTCCTTCGACCATGAGATCATGCATATCACCTTTTCCGGATGGATGCTTTGATGTCATCAAACACCACACCGTAACAGGGTGGCTATAAAGGTGGCATTGAGTGTTCAGAAAGTATTGGTTGAAACACATGGATCAAGAGTGGGATTTGTCCATCCATATGACGGATAGATATACTCGAGCCCTCTCGGTGAAATGTCATCCAATTAGCTTGCAAGCATGTGACCTGCACAAGGGATCACATATCACGGGCGAGAAAAGTACTTATCGGTATGAGGTTGAACTAGGTATCTTGAGATACCAAGCGATCATAACCTCGGATAAGTAAACTATCGTGAGACAAAGGGAAATTGGTATCGTATGTAAGTAGTTCATTCGATCGCAAAGTAATCGTAGAAATATGTGGAGCCATATGAATTTCCAGATTCCTCTATTGGTTATTGTTCGGAGAAGTGTCTCGATCATGTCGCATAATTCACGTAGGGAGACACACTTAAGGATTGACGTTGTTTTGAGTAGTTATGGTATTATGAGAAAGAGACGAATGTTGTTCGAGTCTCGAATGGGATCCGGATATCACGAGGTGATCCGGAATGGTCCGGAGAATAAGATTCATATAAGGAAAGTCCGTTTGAGTTGGAATGATTCCGGTGTTTTCATCGGAATGTTCTAGAAGGTTCCGGAATGTCCGGCACTCCGGGGGTGAACGGGTACATGAATGTGTCATTACATATTGGAATGATTGCATCATGTACTAAGTGTTCTCGCTGTTCCAAATAAAGGATTAAATTAAATCCTAAAACTGAAAAGTCAAATGGCGGTTTGAAAGTCAAGCTAAAGCAGAAACCGAGGGAAACAAGCAAGAGGAGGTTGAAACCGACTTGGGGAGGAGTCCCTCCTCCAAGCCGGCCGCCACCAAGGCTGACTTGGGAGGACTCCCTCCTTGGGCCCTCCCACCTATAAAAGGAGGCGGGCCTCCTCCTCTAGACACACAAGTTCCTATCCTCTAAATCTAAACCCTAGCCACGACCTCCGGTTTAGAGCCGTTTTGGTTTAGAGCTTCTAATTGCCCTAGCCTTGGTTTAGAGCCTTCTAATTGGTGTGTCTAATCCTATACCACTAAAGCTCTCTCAAACTCCACCATACTCGCTCGGCTTAAGGCAAAGCCTGGGATCTCCTCTACTTAGGTACCACGCCGTTGTGCTACAGATCGCGAGGAGAGTGCTACAACCTCCGCTTTCTTTGGAACAAGGGAGAGGAAGGTCTTCGTCAGTACCGAGCGTGTGACCGCTGAGGGCTTCGAACATGGCGGAAGGATCGTCTACGCGATCTTGAGATCGGAAGTGTACGACTACATCACCCACGAGAATCTGCTCTCGTTAACCGCTTTGGAATCTTCGAGGGTAAGTTATTCCATCGACTCGTTGCTACAATCTAGTAGATAGATCTTGGTTTGTTTGTTTGTATGCGATAGAAAATTTTTGTTTTCCATGCTACTGTCACATCCCAAGATTTTCCAAATCTTATAAAGTGAAAATAAATGAATAAAATAAAACTTTGTTTGATTTTAAAGGCCAGAAGAAACTGTTTGAATTCAATTAGAACTTCAAACCAATTTGAATTAAATAAAATCCTAAAGGGATTCATAAAGATAAACATTTAATAAAGGAAATTAAAAATGTTTTGGAATTACTATTATTTGATCCTTTAATAAAAGATTTGGTTTTTAAAAGAAAAGGTGGATTTATAAATAAAAGTTATTTAATAAAGCCAAATTAAACCTTGACCAAACTTTGAGAATTAAAAACATTTAGTTTTGAATAAAAATAACAAAGGTTTATTTAAATAAAATAAAAAGGAATTAATATCAAATTTTATTCAAATAAAAGATTTTACCAATTTAATAGAAACATCACAACTTATTAAATTATTTAAATAAATTTTTCCAAACATTTTATATTCACAAATAAAACCTACTAAAATGCTTTGGCCTTATTCTAGAGTTCAAAATAAATATCCCAATAAAATAAGTCCTATTTGAATTAAATAATGAAAGCCGATTATATTTAATTAATAATGGACCCTAAAATTAAATGTTATTTTACTTTAAACTAGTTTCCAAATATTCCTTACTTTCAAATAAAACCTACTGAACTGGTTTTGAAAATATTTGGGTTTTAAATAAAGATTTTATTAATTGAAACAAACCCTAATTTGATAAATAACAAAAAGGTCCATTTTTATTTAACTAAAGGATAGATCCTAAAAAGAATAAAATCTTTATTTTATTTTGGAATGTGGACTATGTTGATAAACAGAACCAAATTCATAGCTACAAAGTTTGTTAATTGTTTGAATAGAATTGAGTGTGAATTGTTAGTTTGAAATTCAAAACAGAAATCAAAAATAGAAAAAGAAAAGGTTACAGAATAAAAAAAAATTGGAATTGGATCGACCCCAATGACCCACTAAGGCCCAGCAGACCAGCTGACTCCTCACGGAAAAGAAAACGATTCGCACCTCGTTTGACCCGCATGTGACGGTGGACCCTTTCCTCATTTCGTTTTCCCACTGATAGGTAGACCCACCGCTACTGTTCATCGTCCTCACCGCGCGACCCTTTCTTCCCCAAACCTCGCTGCCGTTTGCTGAATTTGAATGCCACGATCAATTCGTCTTAATGACGCGTCTTTACCTCACCTTGACCATGCTCGATAAAACACCTGCGCCTTCTCCTCCATTTCCCCCAGACTACTCTCTCTCTGCCCCCAGGCTGGACGAATTACACCGCACACCATCCTCTGTCCGATGATGTTCCGGTGACGATTCCGGCGAAACCAGACCTCCCCTTACCTCGTTGACCAAGCACACACACTCCCCATCCCCTGGCGCTTCTGTCCGTGCTCGCCGTTCAACCGCGGGCGCCCTAGAGAGTCGGCTAGGACAAGCTCTGACAGCGCCGCCGTCTGTCTCGACTCCGTCGAACTTTCCGGTAAGTACTGACCGCCCTGCGCCTTCTCATTCATACGAGGAGCTTTATCTTGGTCCCGCGCATCTAACCATGCCATCCTTTCGCCTTGGGGTGATCCACAGTGCCATCCACGACGACTGAGCACCTGGGCCGTCCTACACTCCGGCGAAGAATTACTGCAGACCCTAAGCGCCCCGTGACCAACCGACCACGCCCCGAGCATCACCTCGTCCTCGCGATCACGGTGAGCCTTCTCCCCTTGTACTTTGCTTCCTAGAACCACCGCGAACCCCTCGCCTGGCCGTGCGCCGCCGCTAGCCGCCGTCGGTGTCGCTCACTTTTGGTCAAACGAACCAGTACTGTAGGATCTAGTTTGAACGAGTACGATTAGATCACTTACCGCGAAGAGGTACGCGTCGAGGACCGTGCGATCAATCAGATCCAACGCCCCACAGCCGCGATCCACGCAAAGCGGTACCCGCGAATAGAAACTTGCCGCGTGTCACCTATCTCGTTTTAAAAGAAATTTGAATCTGATTTAATTGCAAACTTCAAACCCTTATAACTTGAGATCTACACGTCCAAAAATTGCAAATTTTATGTCGTTGGATTCAGGAGAACAAGCCCTAGCTAACTGTGGCCTTAGTTTAGAAAATAGTATCTGTTAACTTGTTTGAATTTGCAGAAACACTTGTGTACTTGTTTAGAGTAGGAAAATTATTTAAAATTTATTTTAAGATTAGATCTTTTGCAAAAATGGTTTGTAGTGACCTTACTGACCCTAGGAACCAACCCATGGATTTGAAAATGAAATTGGAAAAATTTAGAATGGATTAATTAAATTAGTCTATTTCTAGCTAAATAAAGATAAGGGTTTTATTATGAAAAAGGTTTTTGGAATAAAAACCTTGGGAAAATATTTTGATTCAAAGCTACTGAACCAAAACACCAAGGCTTGAGAATTAGAAACTTTTGGTAAGAAACTTAAAGATTTTTGATTTGATAAAACCATTTTCCCACCATATAAAATATTGAATGGAATTTTAAAATAGTTTTTGGGCAAGACCCTGTAACTAATGACTTTGCCATTTTGGTAAATGACCAATTTGGACCTTACAAAGTTTAGAAACCTAGTGGAGACCATCCTTGCAATAGAACCATCCTTTGCATACTTATGCATAACTTAGTTTCCTTCTTGTCTTGTGTGTGTGATTTTGTTTGAGAAATAGTGGTTTGGAATGTTAGTTGATTTGGTGTTGCTTGATTGACTTGTAGTGAAATTAGCAAAGTGTGAGACTAGCAAGATCAAGGAGTGAACCCTTATTCCCTACCAAAAAGGCAAGTTACACTATCATACAAATGCCCTATTATTTTCATTATACTTAGTGGATTATGAAAACATGCATGAAAAAGATTTCTTTATACTTATGCTATGCCAAATCCTAATAGGATTCCCTACACACTCCTTAGGGAAAATATTGTAGTTGTACATGCTTAGCCATACTTAATTTTGAAAAGAGATACATGTTGAGATTTTACAAAGGTTGAGAAAAGGACTTATGTTTTACATAATAAAACAAGGACTCAATGAATCACCTAGGTGGTGGGCACTTTAAGTTTTGGAGAAGGTGGCAACAAAGGAACCATGTCTATGGGAGTCACTTGTGTTGGGCTCCAAAAGAAAACCACCTAGGAAACTTAGAGATTGAACATGTTTCTCCAATTGTGGCTTTAAATGCAACCACATGCTATTATGGCTCGCTTAGTCAACTACATTAGGAAGACCCATACATTGTCTTTAGTTCGGACATGGGGATCTGGAATGCTTCATGGGGCTGAAGACAAGCTAGCAATGATGTATGGGAGGACCTTTTGGAAAGATTTCGTCACATTCTCGGTCCCATCTTGGTGAGCACTAATCCAAGAGGCCACTGGGCAAAAAGATGGGATTGTGTCATGTGGGTAAAGTGTACTCCTTCTGCAGAAGTTAATAAAATCTAAGTACTTAGCCGTGTCCCCGGTTATGGACAATACTGAGCAACTAAAGTTTGAACTATGGGAGATCTCGACATTCCAACTTCTAATATAAAAACTTGATGCACTTGGGGGTACCAAGGAATTCAAAGAGATTTGTTAAGCCTGTTGCACTTGGGGTTTACCAAGGCGCTCAAGGGCATTATGTACTTGGGGTTACCAAGGAACTCATGAGATTTCATAAAACTTGTTGCACCTAGGGTTACCAAGGTGCTCAAGGAGTTTTGACAAGAACTTGAACACTTGAGTTTCTACCAAGGAGTTCAAGGGATTCTTGGAAAAGAGAATTGACAAAGGACTAAAATCATTTTTGAAAAGATAGGATAAAATATTGCTTTGTGCAAGTAAGCCTTAAACTCTACCTAGCCAAATATGCATGTAATGATAGGATCCACTCTTATTATACATAGAAGTGAAGCTTGCCAATACAATTCAAATGTATTGACCCATGTGGCTGTAACTTGTAATGTTGCAGGTTGATTATTTTTAAGTGAAGATTGTTTGATTGACTAGGACTACAAAGTCTACAACCAACATCTGCCTGTGGCATTTTGAAGATGAAGGACCCATACTTATAGTTATTCCGCTGCAATGTAATGTAATAGCCAAATGAGCTATGTATGATGTAATAAAACTATGCTATTCCTGGTTATAAATTTATATTATGACCTTTGTATCTTGATATTACATCTTAAACTGTGGATGCTAGCTATTGATCCAGGGACTAGCATTGTAAACACAGGAGGAATCTACCTTATTAGGTTGAGACCTCTACAGATGGTATCAGAGCATTGTGTTGCCTGTAGGATTTGTAAACCCTAGGATTGGACAAAACCCTTAGAAAAATAGGAGTTATATTTTGATCCAAAACTTATTTACAAAACCCTTGTAGCCTCTTTCCTTAAACCATTTTGGTTTCAACTCTACACCTCTTCTACTTCAACTTGATAGAAAAACCTACACCATGACTAAAGGCTACACCATGTGCGAGGGACTTCTTCAACATCTTCAGCATGTTCACCAAGGACTTCCAACTTGGATATCACTAAGGACCACAAGTGAAACAAGGAAATCCTACTCAAGATTTAGATACTGAGGAAATGCAAAATAAGAAGGAGCCATCAACAACTTTCAAGTATTGTGACCAAGAGTTTTTCTCAAGGAAACCATGATCTCAAGAAGAATCATGAAGGAAGGAAAGATCACAAGTGAACCATATAGATAGACCACCATATTTTAGCTTAGTCAAAAACACACCAACTTATGTGATGTAACAAAAATATTTTGTTGCCTAAGTATGTGCTTGAACCTTGTTTGAGTGAAAAGTTGATTTGTGATTGCATGCACATTGCTTGTGTGAATTGTGATGTGTGTGGTTAGAAATATTTCCTTAGAAATATCTTGCCTATTCTAATCTTCCTCCAACCCAAACAGATGACTACCCCAAAGGACTCCAACATCAAGGTTGAAGACACCAACACCAACCAAGCCGACAAAGATGAAAGAGCTCATAGCAACCCAACATCAGTTGAACCAACTGACAGCTCAGTTCCTAGCCAACAATAGTGATAAAGATCCAGCACTACAAAAGTTTTTGGAGGAACAATCCCAATTGATGCTTAAGGTGACTAATCAAATGATTAGCATAGAAGAAAGCCATCCTAGAAGTGTGTATGATAAGAAGGATGACAAGAATGTTATTCTAGATGGAGCCCCAGCTTGCATTATTTGTGGAGACAAGGATCATACTTCCAAGGAGCATGAAGGACAATGCCCCAATTGTGAAGAAGACCATCCTGTTGGACAATGCCCCACCTCTCAAGCTACTTGCTACCTTTGTGCAGGAAGTGATCATACTCCTGGCCAATGTCCCATCTATGCCATGGTAGAACAAAGGAAACAAGAAGGATCCAAGTCCAACAAAGGAAAAGGACCACTCATACCTCCAAACAAGACAACCCAATTCAAAGGATCAAAGAAAACCAATAAACCCAAGAAAGACATGAGCCTTGCACAATGTCGTAAATGTAAGGAAATGGGACACTACTCCAGTGGATGCCCAGAGAACAAGAAGAATAAAGAGATTGATCAAGCGTGGTGCAACAACTGCAAAGAGATGGGCCACTATGTAGCAACTTGTCCACAAGAGCCACGTAAAGAACTCAAGGACATTCATTGCTTCAACTGCAAGAATTCAGGACACTATGCAAGCAACTGTCCAGAAAAGATGAAGAACAAGTTGAACAAGCCTATGGAGAAGCTCAACCTTGGCCCATGAGTCAAGTATGGAAACCCAGGAAACCATGCCCAAGTTTGCTTAGAGAAATTTTCCCCAGGATCCCAAGAAGGACAATATGTAATTTTTGTTTGAAACTTTTTAAGGGTGGTAGTACCCTAGTTGTTTTGAACTTGCTTGTAACCCTAACCTTCCCAAATCTCGGGACGAGATTTATTTTAAGGTTGGTAGCTTGTCACATCCCAAGATTTTCCAAATCTTATAATGTGAAAATAAATGAATAAAATAAAACTTTGTTTGATTTTAAAGGCCAGAAGAAACTGTTTGAATTCAATTGGAACTTCAAACCAATTTGAATTAAATAAAATCCTAAAGGGATTCATAAAGATAAACATTTAATAAAGGAAATTAAAAATGTTTTGGAATTACTATTATTTGATCCTTTAATAAAAGATTTGGTTTTTAAAAGAAAAGGTGGATTTATAAATAAAAGTTATTTAATAAAGCCAAATTAAACCTTGACCAAACTTTGAGAATTAAAAACATTTAGTTTTGAATAAAAATAACAAAGGTTTATTTAAATAAAATAAAAAGGAATTAATATCAAATTTTATTCAAATAAATTATTTTACCAATTTAATAGAAACATCACAACTTATTAAATTATTTAAATAAATTTTTCCAAACATTTTATATTCACAAATAAAACCTACTAAAATGCTTTGGCCTTATTCTAGAGTTCAAAATAAATATCCCAATAAAATAAGTCCTATTTGAATTAAATAATGAAAGCCTATTATATTTAATTAATAATGGACCCTAAAATTAAATGTTATTTTACTTTAAACTAGTTTCCAAATATTCCTTACTTTCAAATAAAACCTACTAAACTGGTTTTGAAAATATTTGGGTTTTAAATAAAGATTTTATTAATTAAAACAAACCCTAATTTGATAAATAACAAAAAGGTCCATTTTTATTTAAATAAAGGATAGATCCTAAAAAGAATAAAATCTTTATTTTATTTTGGAATGTGGACTATGTTGATAAACAGAACCAAATTCATAGCTACAAAGTTTGTTAATTGTTTGAATAGAATTGAGTGTGAATTGTTAGTTTGAAATTCAAAGCAATCAAAAATAGAAAAGAAAAGGTTCTGAGAATAAAAAAAATTGGAATTGGATCGACCCAACCCAAAGAGCCCACTAAGGCCCAAGAGACCAGCCCAACTCCTCACCGGAAAAGAAAACGCTTTACACCTCGTTTCCGACGCAGTGTATGACCAGTGGACCCTTTCCTCATTTCGTTTCCCACGGTGTAGACCCCGCTCGCTTCATCGCCTCCTCATGCGACCCTTTCTACCCCAAACCTCGCCCGTTTGCTGAATTTGAATGCCTTGATCAATTCGTCTTAATGACGCTTTACCTCACCTTGACCATGCTCGATAACGCCCGCACCTTCTCCTCCATTTCCAGACCACTCTCTCTCTCTACGCCCCAGTGGGCCGATTTACGCACACCATCCCATCCTCGTCCGATGATGTTCCGGTGACGATTCCGGCGAAACCAGACCTCCCCTTACCTCGTTGACCAAGCCCACACACTCCCCATACCCTGGCGCTTCTGTCCGTGCTCGCCGTTCATGGCGCAGGCGCAGAGTCGGCTAGGACAAGCTCGATGGCAGCTGTCACGACTCCGTCGAACTTTCCGGTAAGTACTGACCGCCCTGCGCCTTCTCATTCATACGAGGAGCTTTATCTTGGTCCCGCGCATCTAACCATGCCATCCTTTCGCCTTGGGGTGATCCACAGTGCCATCCACGACGACCACATGAAGCACCCGACGCCGTCCTACACTCCGGCGAAGAATTACTGCAGACCCTGAGCGCCCCGTGACCAACCGACCACGCCCCGAGCATCACCTCATCCTCGCGATCACGGTGAGCCTTATCCCCTTGTACTTTGCTTCCTAGAACCATGAACCCCTCGCACGGCGTGCGCCGCTGAAGCCGTCGGGCGCGCTCACTTTGGTCAAACGACGATCAGTAGGATCTAGTTTGAACGAGTACGATTAGATCACTTACCGCGAAGAGGTACACGTCCAGGACCGTGCGATCGATCAGATCCAACGCCCCACAGCCGCGATCCACGCAAAGCGGTACCCGCGAATAGAAACGTGCCGCGTGTCACCTATCTCGTTTTAAAAGAATTTTGAATCTGATTTAATTGCAAACTTCAAACCCTTATAACTTGAGATCTACACGTCCAAAAATTGCAAATTTTATGTCGTTGGATTCAGGAGAACAAGCCCTAGCTAACTGTGGCCTTAGTTTAGAAAATAGTATCTGTTAACTTGTTTGAATTTGCAGAAACACTTGTGTACTTGTTTAGAGTAGGAAAATTATTTAAAATTGATTTTAAGATTAAATCTTTTGCAAAAATGGTTTGTAGTGACCTTACTGACCCTAGGAACCAACCCATGGATTTGAAAATGAAATTGGAAAAATTTAGAATGGATTAATTAAATTAGTCTATTTCTAGCTAAATAAAGATAAGGGTTTTATTATGAAAAAGGTTTTTGGAATAAAAACCTTGGGAAAATTTTTTGATTCAAAGCTACTGAACCAAAACACCAAGACTTGAGAATTAGAAACTTTTGGTAAGAAACTTAAAGATTTTTGATTTGATAAAACCATTTTCCCACCATATAAAATATTGAATGGAATTTTAAAATAGTTTTTGGGCAAGACCCTGTAACTAATGACTTTGCCATTTTGGTAAATGACCAATTTGGACCTTACAAAGTTTAGAAACCTAGTGGAGACCATCCTTGCAATAGAACCATCCTTTGCATACTTATGCATAACTTAGTTTCCTTCTTGTCTTGTGTGTGTGATTTTGTTTGAGAAATAGTGGTTTGGAATGTTAGTTGATTTGGTGTTGCTTGATTGACTTGTAGTGAAATTAGCAAAGTGTGAGACTAGCAAGATCAAGGAGTGAACCCTCATTCCCTACCAAAAAGGCAAGTTACACTATCATACAAATGCCCTATTATTTTCATTATACTTAGTGGATTATGAAAACATGCATGAAAAAGATTTCTTTATACTTATGCTATGCCAAATCCTAATAGGATTCCCTACACACTCCTTAGGGAAAATATTGTAGTTGTACATGCTTAGCCATACTTAATTTTGAAAGGAGATACATGTTGAGATTTTACAAAGGTTGAGAAAAGGACTTATGTTTTACATAATAAAACAAGGACTCAATGAATCACCTAGGTGGTGGGCACTTTAAGTTTTGGAGAAGGTGGCAACAAAAGGAACCATGTCTATGGGAGTCACTTGTGTTGGGCTCCAAAAGAAAACCACCTAGGAAACTTAGAGATTGAACATGTTTCTCCAATTGTGGCTTTCGTGTGCAACCACATGCTATTATGGCTCTGGCTTAGTCAACTACATTAGGAAGACCCATACATTGTCTTTAGTTACCGGACATGGGGATCTGGAATGCTTCATGGGGGCTGAAGACAAGCTAGCAATGATGTATGGGAGGACCTTTTGGAAAGATTTCGTCACATTCTCAGTCTGCCGGTACTCCATCTTGGTGAGCACTAATCCAGTAGGCCACTGGTGGCAACAAGATGGGATTGTGTCATGTGGGTAAAGTGTACTCCTTCTGCAGAAGTTAATAAAATCTAAGTACTTAGCCGTGTCCCCGGTTATGGACAATACTGAGCAACTAAAGTTTGAACTATGGGAGATCTCGACATTCCAACTTCTAATATAAAAACTTGATGCACTTGGGGGTACCAAGGAATTCAAAGAGATTTGTTAAGCCTGTTGCACTTGGGGTTTACCAAGGTGCTCAAGGGCATGATGTACTTGGGGTTACCAAGGAACTCATGAGATTTCATAAAACTTGTTGCACCTAGGGTTACCAAGGTGCTCAAGGAGTTTTGACAAGAACTTGAACACTTGAGTTTCTACCAAGGAGTTCAAGGGATTCTTGGAAAAGAGAATTGACAAAGGACTAAAATCATTTTTGAAAAGATAGGATAAAATATTGCTTTGTGAAAGTAAGCCTTAAACTCTACCTAGCCAAATATGCATGTAATGATAGGATCCACTCTTATTATACATAGAAGTGAAGCTTGCCAATACAATTCAAATGTATTGACCCATGTGGCTGTAACTTGTAATGTTGTAGGTTGATTATTTTTAAGTGAAGATTGTTTGATTGACTAGGACTACAAAGTCTACAACCAACATCTGCCTGTGGAATTTTGAAGATGAAGGACCCATACTTATAGTTATTCCGCTGCAATGTAATGTAATAGCCAAATGAGCTATGTATGATGTAATAAAACTATGCTATTCCTGGTTATAAATTTATATTATGACCTTTGTATCTTGATATTACATCTTAAACTGTGGATGCTAGCTATTGATCCAGGGACTAGCATTGTAAACACAGGAGGAATCTACCTTATTAGGTTGAGACCTCTATAGCTACGAACCCCTACAGTGGTATCAGAGCCGTGTCTATATGTAGATCTGTTGCACGAGTAGAACACAATGGTCATTGTGGGCGTTGATGCTTTTATTGTCGATTGCTTCTTGTGTACTTTGCATCTTGCGGTATGTTGGGATGAAGCGGCCCGGGCTAACCTTACATGACATCGTTCATGAGGCTTGCTCCACGCTTGACATGCAACTTGTATTGCATAAGTGGCTTTATGGTGCTGTTTCTCCTAGCATAGTTAAGATCCAATTTACAACGGGTGATTGACAATACTAGTATCAATGTTGTGGTTCATGTTCGTAAGTTAGAACGACACTTATTGAAAGCCCCAAACCACGTAAAACATGCAAAGAAAGTAGAGGCGTCTAACTTTGTTTTGCAGGGGTGTGCAGTGATGTGATATGGCCATGATTGTGATTATATTTGATGTATGCAATGTTCCTTATTGTAAGTTGGCAACCGGCAGGAGCCACATGGTTGTCTTTAATTTATGTTAAGACCCGCGTGTCTATTCAAAGTAGTTGTAATAGTTGAAGCCGGTGGACGACAACCATGGAGAAGCGTCATTGACCTTGATGCAATGCCGGTGATGATGGAGATCATGTCCATGCTTGAAGATGGAGATCAGAAGCACAAAGAAGAAAGGCCATATCATATCACATATTATGAATTGCATGTGATGTTAATCCTTTATGCATCTTGTATTGCTTAGTAGACGATGGTAGAATTATAAGATGATCCCTCATGCACATGAATTTCAAGTCATAAAGTGTTCACCCTTAGTTAGCACTGTTGCTAAAGCTTGTTGTTTCGAAGCACCACGTGATGATCGGGTGTGTTAGATTCTACAAGTGTATACAACGTGAGCAAGCCAGATTTTCTCATGCGGAAACTAAGGTTTGATCTTGACGAGTCTAGTATGTACAGACATGGCCTCAGGAACACGGATTACCGAAAGGTAGAGCATGAGTCATATAGTAGATATGATGAATATGTTGATTGTTCGCCATTGAAGCTATATCAACTCTCGTGATGATCGGTTTTGATGTGGTGGATTTGGTTCGTGTGATCACTAAAACAATGTTAGGGATATTGTTTTGAGTGGGAGTTCACCAAGATTAATTTAATTATTAATTAGAACTCAATTTATCATAAACTAAATCAAAGTGAATTTGCATAGTTGTTGTAGTCATTGGCATCCGTTTACCACCTTGCGCTTAGTTATAATTGAGATGATAGAACTATAGAATTCTGGTTAGATACTTTACGAACTGGTATCGTATTGTTTTAAGTGTTAATCTAAAGTTTATAAGTCCTATTGCAAACTTTCAGTAAGTTCCGGTTACTCCATGAATTTTAATAATTAGAATTAAATCAAGAGTAACAATTCCAAGTGTTAGTATATAAGTATCATGTTTGTCTCCATGATTCTTGATATTCAGAGGATTCTCTTAATATCAAGGTTATCTAGGATCTGAAAGAGTTGTTTCAGAAACCATGATGTGTGGAAGATATTGTGATATCTGAAACAAAGTTTTGGTTACAACATGATAGAGTATAATA
This sequence comes from Avena longiglumis, assembly GCA_030063025.1. Classification (NCBI taxonomy): domain Eukaryota; kingdom Viridiplantae; phylum Streptophyta; class Magnoliopsida; order Poales; family Poaceae; genus Avena; species Avena longiglumis. The sequence goes on from CP125978.1 coordinate 47,717,348, forward strand.
TGGCAAAGTTCATGTTCTCATATTTTGATGAGAATTTGCAAAGGGTTGGAGACACTAGTTGTCCTAATCCACCAAAATGTTTTGGATAGCAACATTATACTCACGATTCATCTTTATAAGCTAAAAGTAGCTTGATCATGGATAATTCCATGATAATGGTGAATATTTGATGTAGGTAAAATATTTACTACACCAAGAGATTACTAAAGAAAGGAATTTGGAAGAACACAAAACATTTGATGATGGTGATCTACTTCAAAGTGCAAGTCCAAAGACATTGGTATTTAATTATACACGCTTTGGACTATGTGTCATATGTATGACTCCACTATTGATGTTGATAGATTCTTTCAAACAGAAAAGGAAATATTGAAAGAAAATCTCATAAGTATATGGCAGAAAGGAAAATACTAGAATTGTTCAGCTTAAGTATATAGATGATATACATGTTATGGCTATATTCTTTGCTTATTAAACAATGTGGTTCTCAAGTATTTGATACTGAATTTGTTGGTGTGAATCGTCATACGAAACAACACAATTCATGAACTACAATGGCCTAAGTAACTAGCAAAAGAATATGTGATGATGTTCATCGAGAACAAATAAAGGGTTATTGTGTTTCTCGTTAAAAATCAAAGCTTGCCTTCAAAGATTTGTTTTATCAGAACAAAAGGGTTGTTCAAATAATTGCCGTAATCCATAAAAGATGGATTCGCAAATCTCGTTGGAGACATCACATCCATAAAACTAGTGCTAAAGATGTCGAAAGACAAATTGATTGAAAGATCACTTAGGAAGTGACATCGCCGTTTAAATTATATTGGAAAGAAAACATGAAGAAACTCCATGTGGATGGAATTTTGGAGTCTTTTGATTTTTGATCAAATGACGCTTGTGAAACTTTCCTAGAGATAATTAAAACTTCTTTCATAGGCCAAAAGGGAACAAATGACTAGCTTATTGGAACTTGTACATATTGTTGTACGAAGTTCATTATGTGTAGTCAAGAGCGATGGATTTCAACTTCATATGCTTTCTCCGATAATTTGAGTGAATATATGAATATTTACTTAATATGGATGAAGTATGAAACATTTGAAAAGTTCAAAGACTTTCAAGATGAAGTGCAAAATCATTGTAACAAGAATATAAACAGTTTATGATAAAGATCATAAAGGAAGATATTTGAGTTACAAAGTTTAGCATAATACCTAAAGATTTATGGAATCGTTCCATGGATTTGCATTTCCCGAAACACCATAAGAGTATGGAGCATTCGAGATATGTAATTAAACCTTGTTTGACATGGTAGGATCAAAGGTATAATTCATAAAATTGCCATTATATTTTAAAGATTAAAAGCTTTAGAGATTACCGTTTTTCCACTGAAAAGAGCTCCATCATAATCCGTTGAAATGACACCATATGTTATGGTTTGGGATAAAACCCAAGTTGTCCTTTCCTAAACATTGGTATGCTATGCATAAGAAAGATGTTTGCAACCAAAGTCGGATGAACCTGTCTTTGTTAAGTATTCGTCCATAACACCGGAGACAAAAGTGTTTGTCACTTAGAACGTCAAGTTTCTTTTAGAAGGAATTTTTCGTGAAAAGTTAAGTGGGAGGACAATAGAACTTTGATAAGGTTAAAAGAACCTTAGCTATATGTGCAGAGTTGCGCAGCACCGAAAAGTGTTCCGGAGGCAGCAACAATGCTCATGGCTCACGTGCCTCAAAGGTTGTGGTTATAAAGGTCAAAGTTTCTGTTGAACCAAGTAGGTCGAGTAAACAATCAAATACCAAGATTTGAGGATTGAATCATTATTTGAGAAATAATGAACGTACTACATGCAAAAAAGCGATGATGGGCCCTGACTCCGTAAAATGGCTTGAAGCCATAAAATCCGTGATAGTTCCATATACGAGAGATCAAGATTTGAACTTGAAAGACCCTCGAGAAAGGTGTAAGACCTTACAGTTGTGTTTGGATCTATAAATAAATAGACATGGATGTTGCACATCTATGAAATAGTCGACATGTTGGGAAAGAGTTCACAACAATGTTCAAAGGTTGACTATGACAAGATTTGATCTTTCATAGTGATATTTAGTCTAGACAGATTAATGTAGCAACCACTACATATAATTTTGTTATATGATAGTTGAATAAAAAAAACAAGTTCTTCTAATAGAATCGTTACCTAGGACATGTGCATAACACGGTCCATAGGGTTTTGTTAATTCAAAGGATGCTAAAAGCATATGCAAACTTCAATGGTTAAAGTGAGCATCGCGGAGTTGGAATCTTCACTGTGATGAAACTGTTAAAGGAGTTTAAAAGTTCATTAGAGACGATGAAGATGCTTGCATTTGCAAGCAAGAAATTAAGTGGGAGCGCTAAGACATGTTTCTAATACATTATGTGGAAGACATATTGTTGATTGGAAATAATGTATCTTTTATTAACACATATTAAGAATTTCATCCCGATGAAAGACTTAGGAAAAACCCAAATATTTGGCATGAATAGACGCTAATATGGTTGTGCCAGAAGTACATAGACGAGATATTGAATGAGTTCAATATAGAAACTACAAGAAAAGGTTCTTGTCGCACAGAAAGGATTGAAAGAGTTCAAATGTTGATGATATATTCAAGTGTATTGACATTTGGTAAAGTGAAACAAATAATCAAGTATAGATTGATACTTGATGTATGAAATCACAAAGAGTATTTATATCAATCATCTTTGTGATATGTACAAATCCAGATATGTCCTATGCTCTAAATGTTGTGAGCATATACCAGAATGATTCGTAAGATGATCATTGGACAATAGTAAGGATATTCTTATGATCTTTTGGAAGAACTAAGAGTATAATATTTGTAGAAGTGACAAATAGATGGTTAGTTCATTGTAAAAGTACTACATTGATACTAGTTTTGTCACAAAGTACAAATTAAGTTTATCTCAATCTAAACTAAGGGTGTCACAATATAATGGAAAGTGAGTTCCATAATAGATTTGGATGAGTTCCAAAGTTAAGACATTGTGACAGATACTACAACAAAATGCTAAGTATATAACTGCTATAATAGCAGCTAAAGAGGGCATTTGTGTCAAGTAGTTTGTTATCAAACTAGGTGTAGTTCACAGCGGGATAATACTATGAAGATATATTGTACGACAATATTATCAACATGTTTTAACCCCGAAGAACTAAAGGTCACACCAAAGGACCAAATTTGTACGAAGCCATCTCATTAGAGAATGAGTGATGCATAGAGATGCAAAGACATGCAATTACACACGAACCTGGAAGTGTCAGATCCGGAGATCAGTTGACCACTAGCAATAGTATACATACAACACTAGAAAGCCATAGGTGTTGAATACACAAAGGTTTGAAACTAGATTATTGACTCTAGTGCAAGTGGGAGACTGTTGGAGATATGCCCAAGAGGCAATAATAAAGTGGTTATTATCATATCTTCACACTTATGATAAATGTTTACATACCATGCTATAATTATATTAACCGGAAACATTAATACTTGTGTGATCTGTAAACTAAAATAAGAGTCCCTAGTAAAGCCTCTTGTTAAACTAGCTTGTTGGTTAATATATGATCATGGTTTCCTGATCATGAACATAGAGATGTTATTAACAACAGGATCATATCATTAGGAGAATGATGTGATGGACATACTCCTATAGATAAGCGTAGCATAAAGATCAAGTCATTTAAATAGTTCAATTGCTATATGCTTTCTGATACATAGTAACCTAATTCCTTCGACCATGAGATCATGCATATCACCTTTTCCGGATGGATGCTTTGATGTCATCAAACACCACACCATAACAGGGTGGCTATAAAGGTGGCATTGAGTGTTCAGAAAGTATTGGTTGAAACACATGGATCAAGAGTGGGATTTGTCCATCCATATGACGGATAGATATACTTTGGGCCCTCTCGGTGAAATGTCATCCAATTAGCTTGCAAGCATGTGACTGGCTCACAGGATCACATATCACGAGCGAGAAAAGAGTACTTATCGGTAACGAGGTTGAACTAGGTATGCGGAGATCCGACGATCATAACCTCGGATAAGTAAACTATCGTGAGACAAAGGGAAATTGGTATCGTATGTAAGTGGTTCATTCGATCATAAGTAATCGTAGAAATATGTGGGAGCCATATGAATTTCCAGATTCCTCTATTGGTTATTGTTGAGAAGTGTCTCGATCATGTCCGCATAATTCACGAACCGTAGGGAGACACATAAGGATTCGACGTTGTTTTGAGTAGTTATGGTATTATGAGAAAGAGACGAATGTTGTTGAGTCTCGGATGGGATCCGGGATATCACGAGGTGATCCGGAATGGTCCAAGAATAAGATTCATATAAGGAAAGTCCCGTTTGAGTTCGGGAATGATTAGTGTTTTCTTGGGGAATTTTCTAGAAGGTTCCGGAATGTCCGACACTCCGGGGGGGGGGGAAGGGTACATGAATGTGTCATTACATATTGGAATGATTGCATCATGTACTAAGTGTTCTCGTTGTTCCAAATAAAGGATTAAATTGAATCCTAAAACTGAAAAGTCAAATGGCGGTTTGAAAGTCAAGCGGCTAAAACAGAAGCGAGGGAAACAAGCAAGAGGAGGTTGAAACCGACTTGGGGGAGGAGTCCCTCCTCTCCAAGCCGGCGCGCCACCCAAGGCTGACTTGGGGAGGGACTCCCTCCCCTTGGCCGCCCCTCCCACCTATAAAAGGAGGGGCAGGGCCTCCTCCTCTAGACACACAAGTTCATATCCTCTAAATCTAAACCCTAGCCACAGCCTCCGGTTTAGAGCCGTTTTGGTTTAGAGCTTCTAATTGCCCTATCCTTCGGTTTAGAGCCTTCTAATTGGTGTGTCTAATACCTAGACCACTAAAGCCTCTCTCATACTCCACCATACTCGCTCCGGCTTAAGGCAAAGCCCTGCGGGATCTCCCCTCTACTTCCACGCCTTGGTTGTCTTCAGGAATCGCGAGGAGAGTGCTACAACCTCCGCTGCCTGCTGGAACAAGGGAGAGGAAGGTCTTCGTCGAGTACGGAATGTGTGACCGCATGCGGGAGCGCTGCCGGAACGTGGCGCCGAAAGGATCGTCTACGCGATCTTGAGATCGGAAGTGTACGACTACATCACCCACGAGAATCTGCTCTCGTTAACTGCTTTGGAATCTTCGAGGGTAAGTTATTCCATCGACTCGTTGCTACAATCTAGTAGATAGATCTTGGCTTGTTTGTTTGTATGCGATAGAAATTTTTTGTTTTCCATGCTACGAACCCCTACACTTTAGTCCCGGTTGGAGACACCATTCGGGACTAAACGGGCTCATGTCGGCCCCAGCCTGCCGCAACCCCTTTAGTCCCGGTTGGTGTGGACTAAAGATGTAGTAGAAAGTTTTTAAATCGGTGCTTATTTGATGTATACGATCTGTTCTTTTATTTTTAGACTAGTACTACTCTTAGCATCGTGATTTGGTTTGATGAACTTATAAAATGCAGATGAGACGGCAATGGATGTACGCTGACCAAATCTCTGACGAGTTTATTAAAGGCGTGCGTTCTTTTATCGTTGTGGCAGAGGCAAACAAGCGGAATGGTTTTATGTGTTGTCCATGTGGTGAGTGTCGGAATCAGAAGGAATACTCTTCCTCAAGAGTCCTTCATGGCCATTTGTTTCGGTCCAGTTTCATGTCTAGCTATAATTGTTGAACCAAGCACAGAGAAAGAGAGGTTATGATGGAAGACAACGAAGATGAAGAGAATGATGACAGCTATCCTATGTCCCCTGAATACAGTGGTACTACAATGGAAGAAAATGATGAAGAAGAAGCAGAAGAACGTGCATCATATGAGCCAGATGATGATCTTGGTCGGGCCATTGCTGATGCAAAGGGTGAATGTGATAGAGAAAGTGAGAGGTTGAAATTTGAGAAGATGTTAGAGGATCACAACAAATTGTTGTACCCGAATTGCGAAGATGGCCACAAGCTAGGCAGCACACTGGAATTGCTGCAATGGAGGGCAGAGGTCGGTGTGCCTGACAAGGGATTTGAAAAGTTGTTGAAGATAATGGAGAAGCTGCTTCCAAAGGATAATGAACTTCCCGCCAGTACTTACGAAGCAAAGAAGAAGGTTGTCTGCCCTCTAGGGTTAGAGGTACAGAAGATACATGCATGCATTAATGACTGCATCCTCTACCACGGTGAGCAGTACGAGAATTTGGATGCATGCCCGGTATGCACTGCATTGCGGTATAATATCCGACGAGATGACCCTGGTGATGTTGAGGGGGAGCGCCCGAGGAAAAGGGTTCCCTCCAAGGTGATGTGGTATGCTCCTATAATACCACGGCTCAAAATGTTTGTTCAGAAACAAATAGCATACCAAATTGTTGCGATGGAACAAAGAAGACCGTAAGAAAGACGAGATGTTGAAACACCCCGCTGATGGGTCGCAGTGGAGAAAAATTGAGAGAAAGTACCCGGACTTTGCAGGTGACGCGAGAAACTGATGGTTTGGTTTAAGTACGGATGGCATGAATCCCTTTGGGGAGCAGAGCTGCAGTCATAGCACATGGCCTGCGACTTTGTGTATCTATAACCTTCCTCCTTGGTTGTGCATGAAGCGGAAGTTCATTATGATGCCAGTGCTCATCCAAGGCCCGAAGCAACCCGACAATGACATTGATGTGTACCTAAGGCCATTAGTTGAAGAACTTTTACAATTATAGCACGGACAAGGTGTAAGTGTGTGGGATGAGTACAAACGTGAGGAATTTAACCTACGAGCATTGTTGTTCGTAACCATCAATGATTGGCCTGCTCTTAGTAACATTTCAGGACAGACAAACAAGGGATACAATGCATGCACACACTGTTTAGATGACACTGAAAGTATTTATTTGGATAAGTGCAAGAAGAATGTGTACCTAGGGAATTGTCGTTTTCTTCCATACGCATTCCCTAAGAAGGAAAGGCAAGCATTTCAATGGTGAAGCGGATCAGAGTAAGCATGTACATCGTCTTGGTGATCTTGTATTTGATATGGTGAAGGATTTAAAAGTAATCTTTGGAAAGGGCCCTGGCGGACAGTCCGTTCCGAAGGACGCTGGCGGACACGCACCCATGTGGAAGAAGAAATCTATATTTTGGGAGCTACCCTATTGGAAAGTCTTAGAGGTCCGCTCTGCAATCGACGTGATGCACCTGACGAAGAATGTTTGCGTGATAATGCTAGGGTTCTTGGGCGTGTATGGAAAGAATAAAGATACACCAGAAGCACGACATGACCAACAACGTATGAAAGACCGAGAAGGCAGGCATCCAGAGCTGTTTCAAGGTACTGCCAGCTACGCTCTTACCAAGGAAGAGAAGGAAATATTTTTTGAATGCCTGAGTAGTATCAAGGTCCCTTCTGGCTTCTCGTCCAATATAAAGGGAATAATAAATATGGCAGAGAAAAAGTTATAGAACCTGAAGTCTCATGACTTCCACGTGCTTATGACGCAGTTGCTTTCGGTTGCTTTGAGGGGGCTTCTGCCGGAAAATGTTAGAGTACCCATTGTGAAGCTATATTCGTTCCTCAATGCAATTTCTCAGAAGGTAATCGATCAAAAAAGTATACCAGGGTTACAGAAAGATGTGGTCTAGTGTCTTGTCAGCTTTGAGTTGGTGTTCCCACCATCCTTCTTCAACATAATGACACACCTTCTAGTTCACCTAGTCGAAGAGATTACCATTCTCGGTCCTGTATTTCTACACAATATGTTTCCCTTTGAGAGACTCATGAGAGTCTTAAAGAAATATGTGTATAATCGTGCGAGGCCAGAAGGAAGCATCTCCAAGGGCTATAGAATAGAGGAGGTAAAAGTACAAAGGAAGTCGCCTAGAGGGGGGTGAATAGGCTTTTTAAAATTATTACGGTTTAGGCTCAAGTAAATGCGGAATAAAACTAACGTTTAATTTATTGAGCACAAAACCTAGCCACTAAGTTCATCTAGGTGCACCAACAACCTATGCTAAGCAATACAAGCAACAAGGTGATAGCAAGGTATAAGTACTTCAAGCACGATGGCTATCACAATGTAAAGTGCATAAGTAAAGGGTTGTTGAGAGATAACCGATGGACGCGAGGCAAGATTTGTTTCCAAGTTCACTTCCAAAGAAGCTACGTCTCCGTTGGAGAGGTGCGATGGCGCAATGCTCTCCGAGCATACAAATGGCTCACCTCGAGGTGTGGTGGCTCGATGCACACCCAACGCCACACAAGGCCTCACCCGGATGCGGAAGCACGCAACTCACCGACGCCAAAAGGCTCACCCTATTCTCCCAAGTGCGCACCACAAAGGCGGCACTTGCTCCACTATGGGACGCTTGAGGCGGTCACGAACCCGACAAGATTGGGGCTAACTCCACAACTCAATTGGAGGCTCCCAACAACAAAGCCACAAAAGGCCAACAATGCCACAAAAGGCCAACAATGCCACAAAAGGCTACAAGACCACAAAAGGTCAACAAGACCACAAAAGGTCAACAATCCAACCACACAACCGTCTAGGGTTCTAAGGAACCCAAGAGAAACAAGCTCACAAGCTTGAACTCGCCGAATCTCCGAGGAGAACTCAAACCTATGCACCAAATGCAAGGGCAAGTCCTTCTCCCCCAAATTCCAACAAAGCTACAAAGCTATTGGGGGAATAAGGGAGGAAGAACACAAGAGTAGAACTCAAACCTATGCACCAAATGCAAGGGCAAGTCCTTCTCTCCCAAATTCCAACAAAGCTATAAAAGCTATTGGGTGAATAAGGGAGGAAGAACACAAGAGGAGAACACAAAACTCTCCAAGATCTAGATCCCAATGATTCCTTCACAAAGAAGGGATTTGAATTGGGGGGATTGTAGATCTAGATCTCCTCTCTCAAATACCTCAAAAGATGCAAGAATCATAGGAGGGGAAAGGGAGAGGGAAAGCTTCTTCAAGGTTGACAATGGATGAGAGAGAGAAAGCCAAGAACCAAGAAGAAAAGCTAGTGCCCACGAAGGGGAAGAGGAGCCCCTTTTAAAGGGCTCCCAGATCTGCCCGTTATGGGCATTCGCGACCTGGCGGAACTTCCGGAGCCGGAAGTTTTGGTGGCACCCACCAACGGACAAAAACACGGAGCGAGAAAAAAAAGCGAAACATGGCGGAACTTCCGGCTCTGGTGGAAGTTCGCCAGCTGGATCAACGGTCATCGGACCGTTGGCGCCCTCTAGAAGCGCGGAAGTTCGGTCAAACAGACCGGAAGTTCCGGTGAACTTCCGAGCAAGTTCCGACAAAGTTCCGGCAAATAGAACGCTTCAAAACAGAAGGTTACTGAGCGTGAGCGGAAGAAGACCCGGAACTTCCACCGGAACTTTCGGCGACAAAGATGCCCTACGGAACTTCCCGTGGGAAGCCGGAACTTCCGGTCAGGGAAATTCCAGAAACCAGAAAACCAGAAACGCAATAACTTTTTCATCCGAACTCCAAACGGGATGAAACCAATTTTGTTGGAAAGATAACGACGAATAGAATCCTTAAATATTGGGTATCACCTTGGGAGAAAATATCATAAATATATATGTGAAGTATCCCCCAAGGTGTGGAGCCGGAAAACTCACAAGATCAAAAACCGCAATAAGATATGCAAGTGAAATCCTTAGATGATGAACTAGAGCTTGTTATGATGATGACCACAAGCTCTAGATCCTCTCATGGACAAGAACCAAATAACAACCAAGAAAGATGATGCTATGAATGAAAAGGTTTGAGCTCTCTCCGAACGATGCAAACGAGACACCCGCTTGAGAGCCCCTCTTGATAGTACGGCTATCTATCCTAAACCCGGTCTCCCAACTAACAACACGAGACCGGCAAAAGAGAAGCCCTATCAACATACCTTTGCCTTGAGCGTCCCACTTGAACTTGATGTAGACCGTCTTGTTCTTCTATAGTGGGAACACCTTCCTTGTTTGCTCTTGCTCGCTCTTGCTTTATGAAGACTTGCAAAATGCTCCCCCATATTCCATGGGGAAACCTCTTCTTTGAACTTGTCTTCATCATTCCATGAGCACGAGGATGGCAAGATTCAAGCATGAGATCTTCTAGAGATGGCGCATCTTGAGCTCGTCCTTCTTCATCCTTACTTGAGGTTGATCCATCTTGATGCAACTCTTTGCACATGCCTTGATCGACCTTCAAGTTCCTTCTTTCTTCATGATTCCAATGGGCACAAAGCCCTTGGACATTTGTTCATCTTCCAACCTTGAGACCAACACATGGCCCAAGCGATGCCAATGGACGAACCTACAAGTGAAACTCAATTTACACATTAGTCCATAGAGATTGTCATTAATTACCAAAACCACACATGGGGGAATACATGCCCTTTCAGGAGGTCATTGAGTGTTGTGTTGACTTTATTCCTGACCTTAAGCCGATCGGTGTACCTGAATCAGGACATGAGGGGAGACTTAGTGGAAAAGGAATGCTAGGAAAGAAAGCAAAGATATGTATGGATGGACATTCTTTGACTAAAGAACACTATACAATTCTACAAAGTTCCACCTTGCTGGCTCCGTATATCGAGGTACACAAGAATATTGTACGCTTGAACTACTCGGGGCAGTCTGACAGGTTGATTAGAGATGAACACATGAAGACTTTCAGAGGTTGGTTGCATACACATCTCATGAATGACACCACTGTTGGAGATCAGTTGTACTTGTTGGCCAGGTCTCCATCTTCAACTATATTTACTTTCCAAGGGTACGAGATCAATGGGAATATATTTTACACGGACGCCCAAGATAAAAAGAGCACCAACCAAAATAGTGGTGTACGATTTGATGCAACAAACGAGAATGGGAAAAAGGACACATATTATGGTTACATAGAGGACATATGGGAACTTGACTATGGTCCTAATTGTAGGGTTCGCAGCATAGAAAAAAAAAATTTCCTACGATGTGAACTATGTACCAAGATCTATCTATTAGATACAAACAACGGGCGGATGTATATCCGTAGAGAACATACCCTTGAAGACCGACAAAGCTTAACGAGTTCAACTCGTGGTTGATGTAGACGATCTCTTGCCGATCTCAAGATCGAGAGGAAGTCCTAGCGCGCAAATCAGCAACAGATGCGTCGCACACGCTCGAGGCACCAAGCAACCTCCGCCTCCTCGCCCAGCGATGCAATGAAGCACAACTCTTTCTTGCCGAAAGCCACGGAACATGTATCTCGCTAGTCCGAGACCATGGGGATAAATTCTAGAGGAGAGAGATCCTTCACGAGGAGGTGTGAGAGACAAGTGAGGAGGAGGGGCCTTTTATAGGAGGAGGGGGAACCCCAAGGGGTGGCCGGCGCATGGGGGCTGCCCTCCCTCTTCATGTGGGTGGACACTCCACTCACAAAACTCCTCCAAATTCCCTCCACTCAAAAGTCCACTCAAAAAACCCATTAAATTTCCACCAAATTTAATGCAAACTCTCATTAAATAAAACTATTTTATTTTATTCAGAATTTTGTCAATTACTTTAATGACAAACATTCACAAATAACCCCTTGCCAGAATTCTATTTCACATGCATAACCACTTTATGCAATTTCACCCGAAAACCTGTTTCGGTATCTAGTGAAATAAATTCCTGCGCTTGTTCATTCTTTCGGCATGAAACTTTTGCTACAATTGGATGTCGGTGTCTCTTAAGTGTGTCACCCTATGGTTCATGAATAATGCGGACATGATCGAGACCCCTTCTCGGATCAATAAACAGAAGCGGGATCTGGAGACCCATACTGACTCCCACACATTCGACGATGACTTTCTTGTGATCGTTGGAACCTTTTACGCTAGTATCTTAATCCCTTTGTTTCACGATATATTACATGTCCGAGATTCGATCATCGGTATCTCCATACCTAGTTTGATATCGTTACTGACATGCACTCTTTTCTTGTTCCCGTGATATAACATTCTAGTGATCAAATCACTTTCTTGCAAGCTAATCAATGTGATATCACCGAGAGGGCCCAGAGTATATCTATCCGTCATCGGGATGAACAAATTCCACTCTCGATCCATGAGCGAACACTTTATTAGTTCTGAATCCATCTTTATAATCACCCTGTTATGGTGTGACGTTTGATGTTATCAAGAAACTCTTCCGGTGTTAGTGATTGACATGATCTCATGGTCTAAGGATTAAGATTACTTCGTAAGTTGTTATAGCAATATAAACTCAATGACTTTGATCGTAATGCTATTCTTCGGATGAATGTTCATCACACCATTACACTAATGTTGTGATCCTGTTATTAACAACATCCAATGTACATGATCAGGAAACCTTGATCATCTTGTTAATCAACGAGCTAGTTTATGAGAGAGGCATAACTAAGAACTTTCTGCTTGTTTATTAAACACACATGTATTAATGTTTTTGTATTAATACAATTATAGCATGCAAAATAAACATCTATCATATACTTGGAATACACATAATAAACAATTTATTATTGCCTCTCAGGCCATATTCCCTTCAGTTTCCCACTTGCACTAGGGACAATAATCTAGTTACATAGTGATAAATCTAACACCCATTGAGTTTTGGTGTTGATCATGTTTTGCTCTAGGGAGAGTTTTAGTCAACGGATCTGCTACATTGAGATCCGTATGTATTTTACAAATCTTTATATCTCCATCCTTGACATGCTCGCGGATGGAGTGAAATCGGCGCTTAATATGCTTGGAATTCTTGTGAGACCTTGGCTCTTTGGCATTGGCAATGGCACCATTGTTGTCACAATAGATCACCATTGGGTCCAACACGTTTGCAACCACTCCTAGTTCGGATATGAACTCCTTCATCCAAACTGCTTCCTGAGCCGCTTCTGAAGCATCAACATATTCGGCCTCCGTTGTTGATCCCGCTACTACAGGTTGTTTGGAGCTCCTCCAACTAACCGCTCTGCCATTCATGAGAAATACGTATCCGGATTGAGACTTAGAGTCATCCGGATCGGTGTCAAAGCTAGCGTCAACATAACACTTAGCGACGAGCTCTTCTTCACCTCCGTATATAAGAAACATATGCTTAGTTCTTCGTAAGTACTTAAGGATATTCTTGACCGCTATACAGTGTTCTGAACCTGGATCCGATTGGTACCTACTAGTGAAACTAATAGCACGTGGCACATCCGGTCTTGTACATAGCATGGCGTACATTATAGATCCTATGGCTGAAGCATAGGGGACTTTGTCCATTATCTCTCTTTCTTCCGCCGAAGCCGGACTTTGAGTCTTACTCAATGTCTTGCCTTGCAACATAGGTAAGAACCCCTTCTTACTTACGTCCATTTTAAACTTCTTTAAAATCTTATCAAGGTATGTACTTTGCGATAGCCCTATTAGACGCCTAGACCTATCTCTATAGATCTTTATGCCTAATATGTATGACGCTTCACCTAGGTCCTTCATTGAAAATTTGCTGTTTAGATAACTTTTAACACTGTTTAAAAGATCTATATCATTTTCGATCAATAATATGTCATCCACATATAATATCAGAAATGCCACATTGCTCCCACTCACTTTCTTGTAAATACAAGCTTCTCCATAAGTTTGGACAAATCCAAACTCTTTGATCACCTCATCAAAGCGGAGATTCCAACTTCGTGATGCTTGCTTCAATCCATAGATGGATCACTGAAGCTTGCACACCTTGTTAGCATCCTTATGATCGACAAAACCCTTTGGTTGTATCATATACAACTCTTCTTCAATATTACCATTGAGAAGCGGTTTTGACATCCATCGCCATATCTCATAATCGAAATATGCAACAATTGCTAACATAATCCTAATCGACTTTAGCATCGCCACGGAGAGAATGTCTCATCGTAGTCAACTCCTTGAATTTTTGAAACCCTTTGCTACAAGTCGAGCTTTATAGACGGTCACATTACCATCAAGAGTTTTTTTCCTTTGAAAATCCATTTGTTCTCCACGGCCTTTCGGTCGTGAGGTAATTCCACCAAGTTCCAAACTTGATTTTCATACATGGATTCCATCTCGGATTTCATGGCTTCTAACCATTTGTTGGAATCTGGCTCATCATCGCTTCTTCATACGTCATAGGTCATCATTTTCATCAACCATGAAATTCATGATAGGATTTCCGACACCGAGCTGCACGCGTCCTGCTTGACCTGCAAGGTTCGGTAGTACTCTCTTTCAGAGTTTCATGATCATTATCATTAGTTCCCTCTTCAACAGGTGGAGCCAACTCCGGAACAACTTTTGGCGCTGCGCTACTCACCATACTTTGAAGAGAAGGTTCAATAACCTCTTCGAGTTCTACCTTCCGAATACTCACACCTTTCGCGAGAAACTCTTTCTCTAGAAAGGATCCATTCTTGGCAACAAAAACCTTGCCCTCGGATCTGTGATAGAAGGAATACCCAATAGTTTCCTTAGGGTAACCTATGAAGACGCATTTTTCCGCTTTGGGTTCGAGTTTATCCGGTTGAAGTTTCTTCACATAAACATCGCATCCCCAAACTTTAAGAAATGACAGCTTAGGTTTGTTTCCAAACCACAATTCATACGGTGTCTTTTCAACGGATTTAGATGGTGCCCGATTTAAAGTGAATGTAGCAGTTTCTAGTGCATAACCCCAAAATGACAACGACAAGTCCGTCAGAGACATCATAGATCGAACCATATCTAATAAAGTACGATTACGACGTTCCGACACACCATTTATTTGTGGTGTTCCGCAGCGTGAGTTGTGAAACAATTCCACACTCTTTCATGTGAGTGCTAAACTCGTAACTTAGATACTCACCTCCACGGTCGGACCGTAGAAATTTGATCTTTCTATTACGATGATTTTCCACTTCATTCTGAAATTCCTTGAACTTTTCAAAGGTTTCAGACTTGTGGTTCATGAAGTAGATATAACCATACCTACTCAAATCATCCGTGAAAGTAACAAAATAACGATATCCACCTCGCGCCGACACACTCATTGGACCACATACATCAGAATGTATGATTTCCAATAAATCTGTCGCCCGTTCCATTGAACCGGAAAACGGCGTTCTAGTCATCTTGCCCATAAGGCATGGCTCACATGTATCAAATGATTCAAAATCAAGTGATTACTAAAGTCCATCCGAATGGAGCTTTTTCATGCGTTTAACGCCAATATGACCTAGACGGCAGTGCCACATATATGCGGATATATCATCATTAAGTTTAATCCTTTTAGCATCAACATTATGAATATGTGTGACATTATCATCGAGATCTAATAGAAATAAGCCATTCATTATCGGTGCATGACCATAAAAGATTTCATTCATATAAATGGAACAACTATTGTTCTCGGATTTAAATGAATAACCACTTCGCATCAAACACGATCCAGATACAATGTTCATGCTCAGTGCAGGCACCAGATAACAATTATTCAAGTTTATAACTAATCCCGACGGCAAATGGAGAGGCGACGGCGATCACATCAACGCTTGATCCATTGCCGACACGCATCTTGACCTCACCCTTGCTAGCGGTCGCTTGTTCATGAGCCACGATTCGAGTTACAAATATTAGCAACTGAACCGGTATCAAATACCCAGGTGCTACTGCGAGCACTATTCAAGTACACATCAATACAATGTATATCATATATACCTTTGTTTGCCTTGACGGCCTTCTTGTCTGCCAAATACTTGGGGCAGTTGCGCTTCTAGTGGCCAGTCCCCTTACAATAGTAGCACTTGGTATCAGACTTAGGTCCAACTCGGGGTTTCTTTTCAGGCACGGCAACATGCTTGCCGCCCTTACTTCCCTTCCGTTTTCCCTTCTTGTCTTTCTTGAAACCAGTGTTCCTATTGGTCATCAACACTTGATGTTCCTTTTTGATCTCCACTTCTGCAGTTTTAAGAATTGACAGAAGCTCGGGGAGAGACTTCTTCATGCCTTGCATATTATAGTTCATCACAAAGCTCTTATAGCTAGGTGGCAGAGATTGCAGAACACGATGGATGCCTAAGTCAATGGGAATCGTTATTCCCAAGGACACAAGCTTATCGGCGTAACCCGACATCTTGAGTACATGCTCACTAATGGAGTGGCTCTTCCATCATGCAACTAAAGAACTTTTCTCAAGCATTGTAGCTCTCTACATGACATGTGTGTCGAAAATCATTTTCAACTCACCCATTGTATCAAATGCATTTCCGTTTTCGAAACGCTTTCGAAGTTCCGGCTCTAGCCCATACAATATGCCGCAATGAACTAAGTTGTGGTCCTCCTGACGAGTCTGATAGACATTCTTCTCCTTTTCAGGGGCATCCTCAAAAGGTGGGGGCCTAGTGGCGCTTCTAGCACGTATTGCTTTTGTGTAGCAGAGAGGAGAATCCTCAAATTCATGGCCCATTTGGTAAAGTTGCTACCGTTCATTGTTAGTTTCTCTTTCTCCATGAACACATTGAAATTAAAAGCAGGTGGTGCCATCTACAACAGAATTTGTAAAGTTTAGACTAAGTGTATGATAGATTGAGTTCAACTAATCCATATTACGAATGAACTCCCACT
The DNA here is from genome assembly GCA_030063025.1 of Avena longiglumis. Lineage (NCBI taxonomy): Eukaryota > Viridiplantae > Streptophyta > Magnoliopsida > Poales > Poaceae > Avena > Avena longiglumis. The sequence goes on from CP125978.1 coordinate 47,734,035, forward strand.
CAAAAACGACATCCCTCGTGCCTTTTTGGTGATTACTGTAGGGGTTCGTAGCATGGAAAACAAAAATTTTCTATCGCATACAAACAAACAAGCCAAGATCTATCTACTAGATTGTAGCAACGAGTCGATGGAATAACTTACCCTCGAAGATTCAAAGCGGTTAACGAGAGCAGATTCTCGTGGGTGATGTAGTCGTACTCTTTCCAATCTCAAGATCGTGTAGACGATCCTTCCGGCGCTGCATTCCGGCAGCGCTTCCGCAGTCGGTCACATGTTCGGTACTCGAAGAAGAACTTCCTCTCCCTTGTTCCAGCAGGCAGCGGAGGTTGTAGCACTCTCCTCGCGATTCCGAAGACAACGGCGTGGTACCTAAGTAGAGGGAGATCCCAGGCTTCAGCTTGCCGAGCGAGTATGGTGGAGTATGAGAGAGAGCTATTAGTGGTCTAGGGTTTAGACACACCAATTAGAAGGCTCTAATCCAAGGCTAGTGCAATTAGAATCTCTAAACCAAAGCGGCTCTAAACCGAGTCTAGGGCTAGGATTTAGATTAGAGGATAGGAACTTGTGTGTAGAGGAGGAGGCCCCGCCTCCTTTTATAGGTGGAGGGCGGCCAAGGGAGGAGTCCCTCCCAAGTCAGCCTTGGTGGCGCATGGCTTGGAGAGGAGGGACTCCCCCAAAGTCGGTTTTGCCTCCTCTTGCTTGTTTCCCACAGGTTTCTGTTTAGCCGTTTGACTTTCAAGCGCCATTTGACTTTTCTGTTTTAGGATTCAATTTAATCCTTTATTTGGAACAGCAAGAACACTTAGTACATGATGCAATCATTCCAATATGTAATGACACATTCATATACCCTTCCCCGGAGTTGGGCCGGACATTCGGAACCTTCTAGAACATTCACGATGAAAACACCTAATCATTCCCGAACTCAAACGGACTTTCCTTATATGAATCTTATTCTCGGACCATTCGGATCACCTCGTGATATCCGGATCCCATCCAAGACTCCAAACAACATTCGGTCTCTTTCTCATAATACCATAACTACTCAAACAACGTCGAATCCTTAAGTGTGTCTCCCTACGGTTCGTGAATTATGCGGACATGATCGAGACACTTCTCCGAACAATAACCAATAGAGGAATCTGGAAATTCATATGGCTCCCACATATTTCTACGATTACTTTGCGATCGAATGAACCACTTACATACGATACCAATTTCCCTTTGTCTCACGATAGTTTACTTATCCGAGGTTATGATCGTCGGTATCTCTGCATACCTAGTTCAACCTCGTTATCGATAAGTACTCTTTTCTCGTTCCCGTGATACGTGATCCCTTGTGAGACAGTCACATGCTTGCAAGATAATTGGATGACATTCCACCGAGAGGGCCCAGAGTATATCTATCCGTCATATGGATGGACAAATCCCACTCTTGATCCATGTGTTTCAACAAATACTTTCCGAACACTCAATGCCACCTTTATAGCCACCCAGTTACGGTGTGGTGTTTGATGTCATCAAAGCATCCATCCGGCAAAGGTGATATGCATGATCTCATGGTCGAAGGAATTAGGTTACTAAGTATCAGAAAGCTTATAGCAAATGAACTATATTGAATGACTTGATCTTTATGCTACGCTTAACTATAGGAGTATGTCCATCACATCATTCTCCTAATGATATGACCTGTTGTTAATAACATCTTCGTGTTCATGATCGGAAACCATGATCATATATTAACCAACAAGCTAGTTTAACAAGAGGCTTTACTAGGGACTCTTATTTTAGTTTACAAATCACACAAGTATTAATGTTTCGGTTAATACAATTATAGCATGGTATGTAAACATTTATCATAAGTGTGAAGATATGATAATAACCACTTTATTATTGCCTCTTGGGCATATCTCCAACAGTCCCACTTGCACTAGAGTCAATAATCTAGTTTCAAACCTTTGTGTATATAACACCTATGGCTTTCCGGTGTTGTATGTACACGATTGCTAGTGGTCAATCGATCTCGGATCGACACTTCCAGTCCGTGTGTAATTGCATGTCTTTATGCCTCTACGCCACTCATTCTCTAATGAGATGGCTTTGTATAAATTTGGTCTTTCGGTGTGACCTTTAGTTCTTTGGGGTTAAAACATGTTGATAATATTGTCGCACAATATATCTTCATAGTATTATTCCTCGGTGAACTACACCTAGTTTGATAACAAACTACTTGACACAAATGCCCTATTTTGCTACTATGATAGCATCATATACTTAGCCTTTTGTTGTAGTATCTGTCACAATGTCTTAACTTTGGAACTCATCCAAATCCATTATGGAACTCACTTTCCATTATATTGTGCCACCCTTAGTTTAGATTGAGATAAACTTAATTTGTACTTTGTGACAAAGCTAGTATCAATGTAGTACTTTTACAATGAACTAACCATCTATTTGTCACTTCTACAAATAATATACTCTTAGTTCTTCCAAAAGATCATAAGAATATCCTTACTATTGTCCAATGATCATCTTCTGAATCATTCTGGTATACGCTCATAACATTTAGAGCATAGGACATATCTGGATTTGTACATATCACAGTATGATTGATATAAATACTCTTTGTGATTTCATACATCAAGTATCAATCTATACTTGATTATTTGTTTCACTTTACCAAATGTCAATACACTTGAATATATCATCAACATTGAACGCTTTCAATCCTTTCTGCGACAAGAACCTTTTCTTGTAGTTTCTATATTGAACTCATTCAATATCTCGTCTATATACTGCACAACCATATTAGCGCCTATTGATGCCAAATATTCGGTTTTGCCTAAATCTTTCATCGGGATGAAATTCTTAATATGTGTTAATAAAAGATACATTATTTCCAATCAACAATATGTCTTCCACATAATGTATTAGAAACATGTCTTAGCGCCCCACTTAATTTCTTGCAAATGCAAGCATCTTCATCGTCTAATGAACTTTTAAACTCTTTTAACAGTTTCATCACGTTGAAGATTCCAACTCATGATGCTCACTTTAACCATTGAGGTTTGCATATGCTTTTAGCATCCTTTGAATTAACAAAACCCTATGGACCGTGTTATGCACATGTCCTAGGTAACGATTCTATTAGAAGAACTTGTTTTGTTTATTCAACTACCATATAACAAATTATATGTAGTGGTTGCTACATTAATCCGTCTAGACTAAAAATCGCTATGAAAGATCAAATCTTGTCATATACAACCTTTGAACATTGTTGTGAACTCTTTCCCAACATGTCGACTATTTCATAGATGTGAAACATCCATGTCTATTTCTTTGTAGATCTAAATACGACTATAAGGTCTTGTACCTTCCCAGAGGGTCTTTCAAGTTCAAATCTTGATCTCTCGTATATGGAACTATCACGGATTTTATGGCTTCAAGCCATTTTACGGAGTCAGGGCCCATCATCGCTTCTCTGCATGTAGTACGTTCATTATTCTCAAATAATGATTCAACCCTCAAATCTTGGTATTTGATTGTTTACTCGACCTACTTGGTTCAACAGAAACTTTGACCTTCATAACCATAACCTTTGAGGCACGTGAGCCATGAGCATTATTGCTGCCTCCAGAACACTTTTCGGTGCTGCGCAACTCTGCACATATAGCTAAGGTTCTTTAACCTTATCAAAGTTCTATTGTCCTCCCACTTAACTTTTCACGAAAATTCCTTCTAAAAGAAACTTGACGTTCAAAGTGACTAACACTTTTGTCTCCGGTGTTATGGAGGAATACTTAACAAAGACAGGTTCATCCGACTTTGGTTGCACACATCTTTCTTATGCATAGCATACCAATGTTTTAAGAAAGGACTACTTGGGTTTTATCCCAAACCATAACCTTATATGGTGTCATTTCAACGGATTATGATGAAGCTCTTTTTAGTGGAAAAACAGTAATCTCTAAAGCTTTTAATCTTTAAAATATAATGGCAGTTTTATGAATTATACCTTTGATCTTACCATGTCAAACAAGGTTTAATTACATATCTCGAATGCTCCATACTCTTATGGTGTTTCGGGAAAATGCAAATCCACGGAACAATTCCTTAAATCTTTAGGTATTATGCTAAACTCTGTAACTCAAATATCTTCCTTTATGATCTTTATCATAAACTATTTGTATTCTTGTTACAATGATTTTGCACTTCATCTTGAAAATCTTTGAACTTTTCAAATATTCACACTTCATCCTTATTAAGTAAATATTCATATATTCACTCAAATTTTTGGAGAAAGCATATGAAGTTGAAATCCATCGCTCTTGACTACACATAATGGATTTCGTACAACAATATGTACAAGTTCCAATAAGCTAGTCATTCGTTCCCTTTTGGCCTATGAACGAAGTTTTAATTATCTCTAGGAAAGTTTCACAAGCGTCATTTGATCAAAATCAAATAGACTCCAAAATTCCATCCATATGGATTTTCTTCATGTTTTCTTTCCAATATAATTTAAACGGCGATGTCACTTCCTAAGTGATCTTTTAATCAATTTGTCTTTCGACATTTTAGCACTAGTTTTATGGATGTGATTTCTCCAACGAGATTTGTGAATCATCCATCTTTTATGGATTACGGCAATTATTTGAACAACCCTTTTGTTCTCATAATACCTGATAAAACAAATCTTGAAGGCAAGCTTTGATGTTTTAACGAGCAACACAATAACCCTTTATTTGTTCTCGATGAACATCATCACATATTCTTTTGCTAGTTACTTAGGCCATTGTAGTTCATGAATTCTGTTGTTTCGTATGACGATTCACACCAAAAAATTTAGTATCAAATACTTAAGAACCACATTGTTTAATAAGCAAAGAATATAGCCATAACATGTATATCATCCATATACTTAAACTGAACAATTCTAGTCTTTTCTTTTCTGGCATATATTTATGAGATTCTTCAAGATTTTCCTTTCTGCTTGAAAGAATCTATCAACATCAATAGTGGAGTCATACATATGACACATAGTCCAAAGCGTGTATAGTTAAATACCAATGTCTTTGGACTTGCACTTTGAAGTAGATCACCATCATCAAATGTTTGGTGTTCTTTCAAATTCCTTTCTTTAGTAATCTCTTGGTGTAGTAAACATTTCACCTACATCAAAATTCACCCTCATCATGGATTTATCCATGATCAAGCTACTTTTAGCTTGCAACGGTGAATCGCAAGTATAATGTTGCTCTCCAAAACCTTTTGGAGGATTAGGACAACTAGTGTCTCCAACCTTTTGCAAATTCTCATCAAATATGAGAACATGACTTTTGCCATATTATACTCTATCATGTTGTAACCAAAACTTCATTTCAGATATCACAATATCTTCCACACATCATGGTTTCTGAAACAACTCTTTCAGATCCTAGATAACCTTGATATTAAGAGAATCCTTTGAATATCAAGAATCATGGAGACAAACATGATACTTATATACTAACACTTGGAATTGTTACTATTGATTTAATACTAATTATTAAACTTCATGGAGTAACCGGAACTTACTAAAAGTTTGCAATAGGACTTTTAAACTTCAGATTAACACTTCAAAACAATACGATACCAGTTCGTAAAGTAACTAACCAGAATTCTATAGTTCTATCATCTCAATTAAAACTAAGCGCAAGGTGGTAAACGGATGCCAATGACTACAACAACTATGCAAATTCACTTTGATTTAGTTTATGATAAATTGAGTTCTAATTAATAATTAAATTAATCTAGGTGAACTCCCACTCAAAACAATATCCCTCACATTGTTTTAGTGATCACACGAACCAAATCCACCACATCAAAACCGATCATCACGAGAGTTGATATAGCTTCAATGGCGAACAATCAACATGTTCATCATATCTACTATATGACTAATGCTCTACCTTTTGGTAATCCGTGTTCCTGAGGCCATGTCTGTACATGCTAGGCTCCAAAATTAAACCTTAGTTTCGCATGAGCAAATCGCTTGCTCACGTTGTATACACTTGCGTAATCTAACACACTCGATCATCACGTGGTGCTTGAAACAAAAGCTTTAGCAACGGTGCTAACTAAGGGTGAACACTTTATGACTTGAAATTCATGTGCATGAGGGATCATCTTATAATTCTACCGCCTACTAAGCAATACAAGATGCATAAAGGATTAACATCACATGCAATTCAATAATATGTGATATGATATGGCCTTTCTTCTTTGTGCTTCCGATCTCCATCTTCAAGCACGAACATGATCTCCATCATCACCGCATTGCATCAAGGTCAATGACGCTTCTCCATGGTTGTCGCCCACCGCTTCAACTATTACAACTACTTTGAATAGACACGCTGGTCTTAACATAAATTAAAGACAACCATATGGCTCCAGCCGTTGCCAACTTACAATAAGGAACATTGCATACATCAAATATAATCACAATCATGGCCATATCACATCATCGACACCCGCAAAACAAAGTTAGACGCCTCTACTTTCTTTGCATATTTTACGTGGTTTGGGGCTTTCAATAAGTGTCGTTCTAACTTACGAACAAGAACCACAACATTGATACTAGCATTGTTGATCACCCGTTGTAAATTGGATCTTAACTATGCTAGGAGAAAGCAGACACCATAAAGCCACTTATGCAATACAAGTTGCATGTCAAGCGTGGAGCAAGTCTCATGAACGATGTCATGTAAGGTTAGCCCGGGCCGCTTCATCCCAACATACCGCAAGATGCAAAGTACACAAGAAGCAATCGACAATAAAAGCATCAATGCCCATAATGACCATTGTGTTCTACTCGTGCAACAGATCTACATATAGACACGGCTCTGATACCACTGTAGGGGTTCGTAGCATGGAAAACAAAAATTTTCTATCGCATACAAACAAACAAGCCAAGATCTATCTACTAGATTGTAGCAACGAGTCGATGGAATAACTTACCCTCGAAGATTCCAAAGCGGTTAACGAGAGCAGATTCTCGTGGGTGATGTAGTCGCATTTTTCCAATCTCAAGATCGTAGAGACGATCCTTCCTACAAGGCGCTCTAGCTCTTCCGATCGGTCACACGTTGGTACTGACGAAGACCTTCCTATCCCTTGTTCCAAAGAAAATGGAGGTTGTAGCACTCTCGCGATTCCGGAAGACAACGGGCGTGAAGTAGAGGGAGATCCGCAGGCTTCGCCTTAAGCCGGAGAGTATGGTGGAGTATGAGAGAGCTATTAGTGGTCTAGGGTTTAGACACACCAATTAGAAGGCTCTAATCCGAAGGCTAGTGCAATTAGAAGCTCTAAACCAAAGCGGCTCTAAACTGGAGTCTAGGGCTAGGATTTAGATTAGAGGATAGGAACTTGTGTGTATAGAGGAGGAGGCCCTGCCCCTCCTTTTATAGGTGGGAGGGGCGGCCAAGGGGAGGGAGTCCCTCCCCAAGTAGGCCTTGGGTGGCGCGCCGGCTTGGAGAGGAGGGACTCCTCCCCAAAGTCGGTTTTGCCTCCTCTTGCTTGTTTCCCACAGTTTCCTGTTTTAGCCGTTTGACTTTCAAACTGGACATTTGACTTTTCTGTTTTAGGATTCAATTTAATCCTTTATTTGGAACAGCAAGAACACTTAGTACATGATGCAATCATTCCAATATGTAATGACACATTCATATACCCTTCCCCGAGTGCTTGACATTCGGAACCTTCTAGAACATTCCCGATGAAAACACCTAATCATTCCGAACTCAAAACAGGACTTTCCTTATATGAATATTATTCTCGGGACCATTCCGATCACCGTGATATCGCGGATCCCATCCGAGACCAACAACAACATTCGGTCTCTTTCTCATAATACCATAACTACTCAAACAACGTCGAATCCTTAAGTGTGTCTCCCTACGGTTCGTGAATTATGCGGACATGATCGAGACACTTCTCAACAATAACCAATAGGGGAATCCGAAATTCATATGGCTCTACATATTTCTACGATTACTTTGCGATCGAATGAACCACTTACACGATACCAATTTCCCTTTGTCTCACGATAGTTTACTTATCCGAGGTTATGATCGCGGTATCTCGCATACCTAGTTCAACCTCGCTCCGTGATACATGATCCCTTGTGAGCTCACATGCTTGCAAGCTAATTGGATGACATTCCACCGAGAGGGCCCAGAGTATATCTATCCGTCATATGGATGGACAAATCCCACTCTTGATCCATGTGTTTCAACCAATACTTTCCAACACTCAATGCCACCTTTATAGCCACCCGACCACGGTGTGGTGTTTGATGTCATCAAAGCATCCATCCGGCAAAGGTGATATGCATGATCTCATGGTCGAAGGAATTAGGTTACTAAGTATCAGAAAGCTTATAGCAAATGAACTATATTGAATGACTTGATCTTTATGCTACGCTTAACTATAGGAGTATGTCCATCACATCATTCTCCTAATGATATGACCCTGTTGTTAATAACATCTCTGTGTTCATGATCAGGAAACCATGATCATATATTAACCAACAAGCTAGTTTAACAAGAGGCTTTACTAGGGACTCTTATTTTAGTTTACAAATCACACAAGTATTAATGTTTCCGGTTAATACAATTATAGCATGGTATGTAAACATTTATCATAAGTGTGAAGATATGATAATAACCACTTTATTATTGCTTCTTGGGCATATCTCCAACAATTACATGAACCAAATCCACTATACCAAGTCCGATCATCACGTGAGTCGGTATAGCTTCAAAGGCGAGCATCAAATGGGCATCATATCGACTATATGATTCATGCTTAACCTTTCGGTCCGTGTTCCGAGGCCATGTCTGTACATGCTAGGCTCGCCAAGTTAGAACCTTAGTATTCACGTGTGTAACTGTTTTACACCCGAAATATGGTCGTGGATCCAAGAACACCCGATCATCACGTGATGTCTTGTAGCGATGAAACATAATCGGTGCATACTAAAGGAAGAACACATTCTTATCTTGATATTTAAATGAGGGATCATCTTATTATGCTAACAAAGCGCTAAACAAGAAATATAAGATGCAATCAAACATCACATGTTTATTAGTGAAATGTTATGGTTCCCGCAAATGATCTCTATCATGTGCATCGTGGTATGATGACTATCATACCTATATGTGTAAATCCAAGGTCTATGGAGTTTACACGCTATGTGTGTTGTAAGAGTATCATCTCATACTTATACTTACAACATCACCATATCATAACACTAGCCCAGCAACAATCTAAACTAGACGCCTCTAATTTATCCATTTCAAGTTTTACATGGCTTAGGGCATTCGAGATAGAACCGTTCTTACCTACGAACATGAACCACAACAAGGATAAACAAATTGTTGACAACTCGTTGCAAAATAGATTTGACTATAGTAGGAGAGACAGACACCCGCTAGCCACTTATGAAAACTAGTTGCATGTCAAGCATGGAACAGGTCTCATGTGCGAGGACATGTAAAGTTTGTCTGGGCCACTTCATCCCACTATGCCACCATTATCCAAAATTACAACAAAGGAGCAACAACATGATCATCATCGCCCACATACTCATATGTGTACTACCCGTGTAAAGCATCTACGCATAGATCCGGCTCTGATACCACTGTAGGGTTCGCAGCATAGAAAACAAAAAATTTCCTACGATGTGAACTATGTACCAAGATCTATCTATTAGATACAAACAACGGGCGGATGTATATCCGTAGAGAACATACCATTGAAGACTGACAAAGCTTAACGAGTTCAACTCGTGGTTGATGTAGACGATCTCTTGCCGATCTCAAGACCGAGAGGAAGTCCTAGCGCCGCAAATCAGCAGCGCATCCGTGCTCGCACACACATTCGAGGCACCGAGCAACCTCCGCCTCCTCGCTCCAGCGATGCAGCGGAAGCATAACTCTTTCTTGCCGAATAGCCACCGGGAACATGTATCTCGCTAGTCCAAGACCATGGGGGATAAATTCTAGAGGGGGAGAGAGATCATTCATGAGGAGGTGTGAGTGAGAAGTGAGAGGAGGGGCTCCTTTTATAGGAGGAGGGGGGCACCCAAGGGGGTGGCCGCCGGCCATGGGGGCTGCCCCCTCCCCTCCTTCATTCATGTGGGTGGACACTCCACTCACAAAAATCCATTCATATGCCTCCACTCAAAATCCCACTCACACTTGCCATTAAATTTCCACCAAATTTAATGCAAACTCTCATTAAATAAAACTCTTTTATTTTATTCAGAATTTTGTCAATTACTTTAATGACAAACATTCACAAATAACCCCTTGCCAGAATTCTATTTCACATGCATAACCACTTTATGCAATTTCACCCGAAAACCTGTTTCGGTATCTAGTGAAATAAATTCCTGCGCTTGTTCATTCTTTCGGCATGAAACTTTTTCTACAATTGGATGTCGGTGTCTCTTAAGTGTGTCACCCTATGGTTCATGAATAATGCGGACATGATCGAGACCCCTTCTCGGATCAATAATCAGAAGCGGGATCTGGAGACCCATACCGACTCCCACACATTCGACGATGACTTTCTTGTGATCGTTGGAACCTTTTACGCTAGTATCTTAATCCCTTTGTTTCACGATATATTACATGTCCGAGATTCGATCATAGGTATCTCCATACCTAGTTTTATCTCGTTACTGACATGCACTCTTTTCTCGTTCCCGTGATATAACATTCTAGTGATCAAATCACTTGCTTGCAAGCTAATCAATGTGATATCACCGAGAGGGCCCAGAGTATATCTATCTGTCATCGGGATGAACAAATTCCACTCTCGATCCATGATCCTCAACATAACACTTTATTAGTTCTGAATCCATCTTTATAATCACCTTGTTACTGTGTGACTTTTGATGTTATCAAGAAACTCTTCCGGTGTTAGTGATTGACACGATCTCATGGTCTAAGGATTAGGATTACTTTGTAAGTTGTTATAGCAATATAAACTCAATGACTTTGATCGTAATTCTATACTTCGGATGAATGTTCATCACACCATTACACTAATGTTGTGATCCCGTTATTAACAACATCCAATGTCCATGATCAGGAAACCTTGATCATCTTGTTAATCAACGGGCCAGTTTATGAGAGAGGCATAACTAGGAACTTTATGTTTGTTTATTAAACACACATGTATTAATGTTTCCGTATTAATACAATTATAGCATGCAAAATAAACATCTATCATATACTTGGAATACACATAATAAACACTTTATTATTGCCTCTCAGGGCATATTCCCTTCACTAATTTCAAGGTCCCATTGTTTCAATGCAAATGGGTCAAGATGACAGGAGGTGGGGTAACGGTAGACCAGCTGTACGGAATGACAACAGTGGATCTCAATAATCTTGCGTAGGGAGATGAACCATTCGTCCTTGCCAATGATGTGGCTCAAGTTTTCTATGTGAAGGACATGTCTACTAGACCAAGAAAAAGGAAAGATAAGCAAAAGAATATAATATCATACGATGAGCCAAAACGCCACATAGTTCTTTCAGGAAAAAGAAACATGGTGGGAGTTGAGGATAGGACAGACATGTCAGAAGATTATGACAAATTTCATGAAATTCCGCCATTCAAAGTGAAAACTGACCCAAGCATACCGCTAAATAAGGAAGATGCTCCATGGTTACGGACAAGAAGAGAACCAAAACACTAGATGTGGATGTTGGTGATGTAATGTATTAAACCTTTGTGAATTAATCCTATTTTTCATCGTCATCATCATTTATTAATATTAAAAACCAGGACAAACCGGGACAAAAAGGAATTTCTGAGATTGTTGTAGGCAGGTACCAAAACACTAGACTAGGTAACACTTAGACATTTGTTAATATTAAAAATCGGGACAAACCGGGACTAGATAACACTGAGGACTAAAGCCACCCCCTTTACTCATAATCATGCCTAGTCCTATAGTATGCAGCTTCAGGGTCTTCTTCGTCATCGTCATCATCATCGTCATCGTCACATTCCACTCCAGAGATCCTCATCCCAGCCATGGCATATACCGGGGGCACCTGCCACTCCGGCCTCGGATCCACTCCGGCCTTCTTGTGGCTCTATGGAGGGGGACTTGTGGGCACCGCAGGCGAGGATGGTCTCCCCCGACGATGTAGCGCATCACGCCGATGATAGTATGGTCCACCCACCATAGACGCCGGCCGACTTCATTGTGGTTCACCGGGGGCGGGCCATCACCGTCATACCCGGCGAGCTCCCTTTCCCGCCGGTTAGCGAAGAAGGCATTCCAGGTGTCGTAGTTGTCGGGATCCCACTGGGGATCCATCCGCTGCTCCGGGGAGAGCTCATGGTAGAAGTGGTTCGTGATGGCCGCCTGTCGGGCGGAGCCTTGAGGCATAGGAGGGACAGAACCCTCCAGCCAAGATCCAATGGCGGCGGCGCGGTAGCCCGGCGGGCAAGGGTAGTTGGAGGCGAACAATGCCTCGGTCTCCTCGAGGGTCAGAATGGCCTAGTAGGCACTGTCAATTGTTGTGAGAGAGGAAGGTGTGGATGTATGTATAGCCATGGCGTAGTCGGCCTATATATACATGGAAAGGGCGGGAAAACATGGCGAGAAATGATAGGAAATGGCAGGAAATATATTTAGTCCCGGTTAGTGGCTACAGCCGGGACTAAAAGCACCGTTCAGAGGAAAAGGGCGGGAAAACATGGCGGGAAGCGATGGGATATGGCGGGAAATATCTTTAGTCCCGGTTAGTGGTACAACCAAGACTAAAAGTATCGTTCAGAGGGAAAGAGATGTGTTGAATCGTGACATAGTTTGTGATACGGTGCCTATATTGTGCATGATTATGTATATTGGGATGGAGAACAATGTTGCAGGAGGAAGTTTTCCTTTTCGTCGCTCGGAAAAGCCATTTTCCATTTTCCGAGCGTAAAAAGACGGGTCGTTTTGTTAAGCAGCCACTAAAATACAGTTACAGAAAGCTACCATCACATTTTTCTAAAATACTAGACCACCTTACATGAACTATAACCCAACCGGGGGATCTCAAACTTTTCTATCCTTCCCGGGTGAAAAAGACAAATGTCTGTCGAAGCGGTAGGAAGTGGGTCCGGTTTGAACTACAGGTACATGATCTAACGTCCGTGATTTTTTGAAAAAATCATTTTTAGACTCATAATATGTTGTTTTTTCAGAGATCCAATGCAAGTTCTAACATTCTCATCCCCTATCTTCACGCACGCCGTTTTGACCTAAGTTCAAAACGACAAAAAAAATCAAAATAGTCATAAAAAATTCAAAAAAAGTCCGAACTATGTAAATCCTCCGTGTGGTGTGATATTATGTGACATAGTTGCGAGGAAAAATATCAAACTTGGTATACTGATTATGTCTTGAAAAAACCTTTACAAAATGACCTATCATGTTCGAGGTTTCATGGCTTTCGGTCCAAGAGACGAATGTTATGTGTTGAATCGCGGCATAGTTTTTGATACGGTGCCCATATTGTGCATGCATGTGTATATTGGGATGGAGAACAATGTTGCAGGAGGAAGTTTTCCTTTTCGTCGCTCAGAAAAGCCATTGTCCATTTTCCGAGCGCAAAAAGACGAGTCGTTTTGTGAAGAAGCCACCAAAATGCAGTTATAGAATGCTACCATCGCATTTTTCTAAAATACTAGATCACCATGAACTATATCCCAACCGGGGGATCTCAAACCTTTATGTCCTTCCCGGGTGAAAAAGACAAATGTTTGCCGAAGCGTTCGGTTGGGGCCGGTTTGAACTATAGGTACATGATCTAACGTCCATGATTTTTTGAAAAAATCATTTTTAGACTCACAATATGTTGTTTTTTCAGAGATCCAATGCACGTTCTAACATTTTCATCCCCTATCTTCACGCACGCCGTTTTGACCTAAGTTCGAAACGGCAAAAAATTCAAAACGGGCATTAAAAAATTCAAAAAAGGTCTGAACAATGTATATCCTTCGCGTGGTGTGATATTATGTGACATAGTTGCAAGAAAAAATATCAAACTTGGTATACTGATTATGTCTCGAAAAAACCTTCATAAAATGACCTATCATGTTCGAGGTTTCATGTCTTTCGATCCAAGAGACGGATGTTATGTGTTGAATCGCGGCATAGTTTGTGATGCAGTGCCCATATTGTGCATGCATGTGTATATTGGGATGGAGAACAATGTTGCAGGAGGAAGTTTTCCTTTTTATCACTCGGAAAAGCCATTTTCCATTTTGCGAGCGCAAAAAGACGGGTCGTTTTGTGAAGTAGCCACCAAAATACAGTTACAGAATGCTACCATCACATTTTTCTAAAATACTAGACCACCTTACATGAACTATATCCCAACCGGGGGATCTCAAACCTTTTTGTCCTTCCCGGGTGAAAAAGACAAATGTCTGCCGAAGCGGTAGGAAGTGGATCCGGTTTGAACTACAGGTACATGATCTAACGTACATGATTTTTTGAAAAATCATTTTTAGACTCAAAATATGTTGTTTTTCAGAGATCCAATGCAAGTTCTAACATTCTCATCCCCTATATTCACACATGCCGTTTTGACCTAAGTTCGAAATAGAAAAAATTCAAAACGGGCATAAAAAATTCAAAAAGGGTACGAACAATGTAAATCCTTCGCGTGATGTGATATTATGTGACATTGTTGCAAGGAAAAATATCAAACTTGGTATACTGATTATGTCTCAAAAAAACCTTCACAAAATGACCTATTATTTTCGAGGTTTCATGGCTTTAGGTCCAAGAGACGAATGTTATGTTGAATCGCGGCATAGTTTGTGATACGGTGCCATATTGTGCATGCATGTGTATATTGGGATGAAGAACAATGTTGCAGGAGGAAGTTTTCCTTTTCGTTGCTCGGAAAAGCCATTTTATTTTCTGAGCGCAAAAAGACGAGTCATTTTGTGAAGTAGCCACCAAAATGCAGTTACAGAATCCTACCATCGCAATTTTATAAAATACTAGACCACATTACATGAAATATATCCCAACCGGAGGATCTCAAACCTTTCTGTCCTTCCCGGGTAAAAAAGACAAATGTCTGCCGAAGCGGTAGGAAGTGGGTCCGGTTTGAACTACAGGTACATGATCTAACGTCCGTGATTTTTTGAAAAAACATTTTTAGACTCATAATATGTTGTTTTTTCAGAGATCCAATGCAAGTTCTAACATTCTCATCCCCTATCTTCACGCACGCCGTTTTGACCTAAGTTCAAAACGACAAAAAATTCAAAATTTCCGAACAATTTAATTCTTGGGAACAATAATTTTATTTACATATATATAACATAGTAGATGTAAATTTTATTTCTGCAAATTTTGATATATAATAATTAATTTTAAAAAGGTTTTAAAAAAGGTTTTTTGTTTTTAAAAAGGTTTTAAAAAAGGACCTTTAGTCCCAGTTTGTAGTACAAACCGAGGCTAAAGGGGTGCGGGCTGCGCGCGAAATGCGGCGCGCCGAAAACCCTATAGCCCCGGTTGGTAGTGCAAACCGGGGCTAAAGGTCCCTTTATCCCCGGTTTGTACTACCAACCGGGACTAAATGGGGTGGGTATACCCATCCCGCGCGCCCCGGTTCGTGCACCAAACCGGAGCACGCAGATCCCCCCGCGCCGCCGTCTTCCTCCTCTCGCAGAGCCACCGCTCCTCCACAGTCAACCATGCGCCTGGTGCCCTCCTCGCGCCCCTCGCGCCGCCCAAGCCCGTCCGCCCCGCGCAGCGCCTCTGCCGCCCGGCGACCGCCGCCGCCCCTCTCCCGCACCGCCCCGCGCCTCTCTCCGACCGTCGCGCCGCCCCTCTCCGGCCAGGTGAGCCTCCCCCCGCACCCGTGCGCCGCCCCTCTCGGCCACGTAGCTTAGTTAGGGTTAATTAGTTATAATTAGTGTAAATAATTTAGTTAGTGTATTTGTTAGTGTAATTTAGTTAGTGTTATTAGTTGTTAATATAGTGTTATTAGTGTTAATATATATAGTTTTAGTTAGTGTAATTTTGTTACTGCATCTTCTATGGTGGTGGCCAAGTGGTCCAGGTGCGATGTA
Source organism: Avena longiglumis (assembly GCA_030063025.1). Taxonomy (NCBI): domain Eukaryota; kingdom Viridiplantae; phylum Streptophyta; class Magnoliopsida; order Poales; family Poaceae; genus Avena; species Avena longiglumis. The sequence continues at coordinate 47,750,184 of CP125978.1, forward strand.
GAGGGAGCCGGCCCCCGACGAGGTGGTACAGTGTCGTGTCAGGGAGGAGGAAAAGCACGTCTGATGCTACATGTACATTTTAGAAGTCCGGGTCGCCAATACCTGGCAGCTTCTTCAGGCACCTTACCCGAGATATTCTCCGGTGATGGTTCCTACACTTTGGGTGCACACCTCCCGCGGCTCAGTAACCGGGGCTCGACGTCTTCGCTGAGCTAGCTAGATGTGTAATAGGGTACCATCATCTTGTATTCGAGATGTATTGTTGTTTAATTAGTACTTTATTGTTGTACTAGCTGGATTATTCGAGATGTATTGTTGTTTAATTGGTACTTTATCTTTCTTTATCGCATTATTTAAGCTGGATTACTTTATCTTCCTTTATTTTATCGCATTAAGCAAAATGGTTTTATCTTTTTTCTGTATTTGTTAAGTTATGGACGGTAGAGACAACGAAGAGAACATCATGTACAACATGATAGATGAGGGTACAAGAGGTTATCATTACGGATGATGGCTCCCAATACCTCAACTTGGATGAAGCTGACAGAAGAGACGACTATGATGAATTTTTTGGTGGAGACGACGGTGGAACTGACAGATACCATAGCAAAGACCGGCGAGGTATATAAAGCCTCTGCTGATCACGAGCTAGTAGATGCATTAGTTGATTCATATATATATATGTACTAATGACTCTTTCTTCTCTTACACCTCCGCATCGGGCGAATCTTCTGCAAGGAAATGAGGCCCAACCAAAAAGTTGGCCGATGGTGCGCGTTTCACTATTACTTTAGTGTCTGAGTTCGGCGAACCTTTGGAGCCGAAAGAGGCCGCAAGTGTATTTGTATACCAATGCGGAGCGATAGTCAGGGACGCAATCCCAATCACCACTCAGAAGTGGAATAAGCTAGGAAAGAAAAGTGATCGAGTTGGAGAAACTTTTGTCGATGACAAAGCCAAAGATGGTCTTTGGAATTCACTCATGGCACACTTCTCTCTGCCTGAATATGACACTCCTGAACTCAATGAGGCATTGAGGTTACAAGTCAGAAAGTGGGCCCTTAAGAAGATGGGCGGACAGTTCAAGGACTGGAAGAAAATATTGTACAACAACTTTGCCAAGAAGGGGCTGACTCCGCCATTCACTGGCCCGCTGGAGAAGCAGCGGGATAACTGGTCGCCATTTGTGACAAACAAGGAACCAGAAGCAGCTACGGCCAAGTCATAAAAGAATAAGTTAAATGCGGCCAAAAATAAATATCACCATACTATGGGGACAGGTGGCTACAAGATGGCCGCGCCGAAGTGGGAAAAAACCGAGAAAGAAATGCGTCAAAAAGGGGTCACGCCAGCTAGAAATCAGTGGCCCGTGAGGTCAAAAAATTGGCTCCTTGGGCATGGGGGTCGTATGACACTGAAACCAGGGAGATTATTTTTACAAAGAAGGCCATTACTAAACCCAAAGATGAACTTGTTAAAGCGATACAACTGAGAAAAGATGGAAAGTTCATTCCCGTCAGAAAGAACAATGAGCTGACATATGCCCTCGGGAATCCTGAAAAAGTCAGACGAACACAAGGCTTTGGCCCATCTGTTCCATGAAAGGAAGGGGTTTCCCGCTGACATCGACACTTATAGAAGCCGATCCAGAAAAACGAACCGGCAGAAGGCGGAGGAGGCAGCGCGGTTGGAGGCGGTTGAAAAAAGGAACCAGGAATTTCAAGCCATGTTCAAGCTGCAGCAGGAGCAGATTAATGAACTTAGAAATCTTGGCTCGACGAAGATCCTGTAGACGATCGGTGGGCCCATTTCAGCGGAGAAGCAGCGTGGCTTCGACAGAGGTACAAGCTAATAATCTAATGCTGATGAAGAATAATGCACCGGTGATAGATGATACGGCCGGTGCAACGATGGTTCTCTACCCCGTGGATGAAGTCGAGGCAAGGACAGCTTCTGAGCTACATGTCACAGTGAAGAACATTTCTATGAAGGTGGCGCTCGGCTTTGCTTTACCTTGTCCACTGGAAGCGGCCTACCATGGAAGTCAGATTCTAGCTAGCTATGCTCGTGTCGGTGTGGATGAAGTTGAACCGACATGTTGATCACTTGAGCTTGACATCCCTGCAGGCGAAGGGGAGAAAACACTTGGAGAAGTGGAGGGTGGGATCATTCTTTGGAAAAACAGCACATCATACAATTATCATGCTTGATTATTATTTGATTAAATTATATTCTCGATCGAAAAGTGTGCGATGCAGCCATAGGGGACTAATTTATGTGGATATTACGTATGCGAGTTCATTCATGGGTGTATGGAGCAGGGCACAGACTTTCTTCGAGTACATAAACAATATATTCGCAATCTATTCTATACCATAGTTTTTGTTGAGTTCTATTCATAATGATCTACTTCTTTATATATAGTTGGATGCAATGCGGGATAAGCTCCTACCACATGAACGCCTACTAGCAATTCAAGAGGAGTTGTCGGGATTTTTGCTCAGGGACATCATAAACACAAAAGGAGAGTACAACGTGAACAGACCTTCGTGTAATCGTGGATAGACACAAAAAGACAGTATCCGTTGTAATGATCTTCGTGTAAATCAATTAGACGAGCTCTAGTCTCGGTTGTGTATATATTTATATGTCTTTATGTAATCGTGAGAGAAATTATATTATATATGCATCAATGTATACAACATGTAGTAGCGTAGAATAATATGTATATGAAAACACAAAATAAAAAATAATCAAACACAAAAAATGAAAACCCTAAAACCCCACCTCCTGCCGCGACAGCAGTTTGGTGCAAAACGCTGCCACGGCAGAAGAACTTTAGTCCTGGGATCCTCCAGCCCAGCGCGCAGCGGGACCACGTGGAGACAATCTAGTCCCGGTTTATAGCAGAAACCGGGACTAAAGGCCTAACCTTTAGTCCCGATACGTTAGTCCCAGATTGCAATTCGGGACTAAAGCCTCTTACAATCCGGGACTAGTGTCCTGTTTTCTACTAGTGTTAGTACCAAAACATCTTAAGTTTAGAAAACAGTGGGAGTACTAATTAAGCACATACCATGCATGTGTTCGTTCGCGGTGGAGTTCAAACAGCATGTGATGCCTTGGCATGCTTATGTTATGCCAAAGTTCTAGCGACATGATTAAATATTTTCTTCTTTTCCTTAACTAACAAAACCAGTTCTTCTGTAAAAACAAACTTTTGCTTGTCTGGGAAGAATGATGAAATTTTGAAACAAAATGTCACACCAATTGTAGGGTGTGCAAAATTACTCACACCAATTTTAAGGTTAGGTCTCACACTAATGGTGATGTGAAATAGATCAACATATACTCTCCATTTAACTCTCTATTCTCATTATATATATGTAAAATTATTTCCTCTAGCATTACACCTATCCCAATATTATGAGTAAAATGCACCGCTAGTCCTATAAGTTTGGACGAAACCGTACGCAGGTCCCAAATCTTTGAAGCTGTGTAGCGGTAGTCCTAAACCGGTCTGACCGGACTTTGACCTGTGCCACGTAGGTCACACGCCACAGTGGCAAACCACCTGCCATTGTTAATTTGCAAAAAGGTCCTCGTTGATCCATTGTTTCCAGTTCACGACCCCTATCCAGTTTCCCCTATCGAGATACAGCACAGCGGCGAAGCGGAGGCGATTGAGAGCCACCGACGCAGCGAGGACTGTTGCTCCGTTGTCGTCCTGGGATCCTCTGTCGGAGGACTCGGGTGGGTCATCAGGATGGCTCATGGGGCCGGGCCGGGCGAGCCACCACCAGCGTATGGTATGTTCGGAAACCCTAGCAGTATACAGTTTTGACATCAATCTCGTGTTTTGCCTATTGAATCTCGATTAGATCTTGTTTTTGCGGTTAGATTCATCATAATATTCGATGCACAACATGTTTGGCTTCGATTTTTTGAGATTTCTTTGTTCTTTTTGAATGGTAGGTCCGAATGAGCTTTTGTTCTCAGTAGAGATGAACCATTGCGGTTTCTTTTGTGGAGTAGGCAGCAACAAGTGTTACGTAGATGGAAGAATAGATTTCTTTGATGGGTGTGAGGTAGATACTTGGTCGCCGCTGTGGATTCAAGATTTTGTGCAACAACTAGGACACAATCCAGCGCAATGTTCTGTCTATTGGCTGCTACCTGGGATGGGATTGGACAATGGATTGCGGATAGTGGACCGTGACAAAGACACTATGAACATGTCAATGGTTGTGCCAAAATTTCAGCATTTCGTACTTTATGTTGATCAACCTCATCTATTTGATCATCTCAATTTAGATGATGTTGCAATTGTTGGTTCTCCACCACTGCCAGCAGTGTTAAGCCCAAAGAAGATCTGCTCAAACAGACACAGCACAGGCACAAGTCCAGATTTTGTGTTCCCCTCAGAAGAGGAAGAAGTTCCAATTGCAGTTGTGTTCCCCTCAGATTCAGATGATTCAGATTTTGTAGACAGTGACAATGATATTGAGGATGATGATGATCTTTATGATGAGTTGGTGGACAAAGATGTTGAAGAGGGAGGGAAGAAGAAGAAGAAGAAGAGAGAGAAGTTAGAAGATAGTGACTATGAGATATATGAGTTGGAGCTGCCAGAATCAGATGATAAATATGAAAGGGAAGATCAGAGCAAGACAAACAAGAAGAATGTGAAGCCTGTCAAGTTCTCTAATTTCAGACCCGAGGACATGACATCACCAGAGTTCAGAATTGGTATGACATTTCCAGATGTTGGTGTTCTTAGAAAAGCACTAAGTCAAGATCTGATATCGTAACAGGCTGTGGTGAAGTATGAGAAGAATGACTTACAAAGAATTAGAGCTCATTATGGAGATCCTGATTGTTCATGGTTCATTTTTGCAGCACCTAACAGCAGCAAAGAGTGCTTTGTTGTTAAGAGATATGTTGGTACCCACACATGTGAGAGAGTGTGGAAACTGAAAGTTTTCACATCAAACTATTTGGCCAAGCATTATGTGAATACTTTCAGGGCAGATATGAAAATGTCAATAGAAAACTTTGAAAATACAGTGCAGAAGGACTTCAAGATGACTCATTATAATGACAAACTTAGAAGAGGAAGAAAATTGGCAATGCAAGAGATCCATGGAGATGAAGAGGCACAATTCAACAAGTTGTGGGACTATGCTGCAGAGGTAAGGAGATCAAATCCTGGGAGTTGTGTATTCATCAAGCTAAAGGATGAGCATTTTAGTTCCTTGTACTTTTCTTTATATGCATGCAAGAAAGGATTTATGGATGCTTGTAGACCTGTAATTTGCATAGATGGGTGTCACATAAAAACCAAATTTGGTGGACAGTTGTTCACAATGAGAGTTGACCCAAATGATTGTATTTACCCCATTTGCATGGCTTATGTAGAAGTAGAGGATACAAAAACATGGTTGTGGTTTATACAAACATTGAAACAGGATTTAGGCATATCAAATACAGCTCCCTGGACCATAATGAGTGATAGGCAGAAAGGTTTGATAAATGCAGTGGCAGCTGAATTTCCAGATTCACAACAAAGGTTTTGTGTGAGGCACCTGTATCAGAATTTCAACAAGCAGTTCAAGGGACATGTGTTGAAGAACAAGCTCTTGGCAATTGCAAGATCTTATAACATGACAGAGTGGAAGAAGAATATGGATGAGATTAAGGACCTGAACATAGAAGCATATGAGTATCTAGAGGCAATTGAGCCTAGTGCATGGTGCAGGGCTCATTTTAGTAAACTGCCAAAGTGTGATGTGCTGCTTAACAACACATGTGAAGTTTTCAACAAGTAAGTATCTCTTGTTCTTGCTAATTTGCGACTTGCAATAATCATTCACTTGTACTTGGTATTTGTGACTTGCAACAATCATTTTGTAGATATATTCTGGATGCAAGAAAGATGCCTGTACTTAGCATGTTTGAAAAGGTGAAAAACCAGGTCATGACTAGATATTACAGTAAGAATGAAGAAGTGCATGAGATGGGTGGCACTGTTTGCCCCTAAGATTAGAAAGAAAGTAGTGAAACTTGTGGACTTGTCCAACTACTATACTGCATTACCAGCTGGCAAGGGCTTGTATGCTGTTGGCAAGTATCAAGTTGACATACTCAAGAAAGAGTGTAGTTGCAGGAAGTGGCAGCTCACTGGCATACCTTGCCAACATGGCATTTCTTGTCTTAGGCAGAACAGAACAAGTGCAGAATCTGTTGTTCATGATTGCTATAGCATTGCATCATTCAAGCTAGCATATGCTGAGTTGATCAAGCCATGTAGAGATGCAACCGAATGGGAAAACACAAATGGGTGTGCAATTCTGCCGCCTATGTACACAAAAGCAGTTGGTAGGCCTCCAACCAAAAGAAGAAGAGCACCTGAGGAATTGGATGGGAGATTGACAAGGCATGGAGCAATACAACACTGTAGTGTTTGTTCATCTACAAAACACAACAAAAGAAAATGCCCTGATCTTGGTAGAGGTGAAATTCCATTGCCTGATGTGGAATATGAATCAGTAGTAGAAGAAGGTTTCAAGCCACCAAAAACAAAGCTGCCAGTTATAAGATTTTCTTCAAGTCAGGTATATGTTCTAAGTCAGTTGCATTGCTAGCATGTTTTGTAGCTGCTCATATGTGTTGATGTTTTGTAGCTGCAATTATTTGATGATCTTGGTACACAGTGTAGTCAAACATCCATGCTAGATAAATTGCTATAAAGTGTAAGTGACATATATCTTCCTTTCTCACTATATTATTGCAAGAATCTTCCATAAGATAGTTATTCTTCCCTTATTACTGCTAGGTTGCACCTACACAACAATCCCAGGTGGTACCACCTCTTCTGCCTAAGTCTAGCTTCATTGCTAGTAGTAGAGATACCTTGCCACTACCTAGGGCTAGTAGAAGAAATGCTGCTGCAAAGAAGAAGGAGAAGGCAGTTGTGTCTGCAAAGAGAAAGAAAGAGATGGCTTTAGCTGCAAAGAAGAAGACAGCTGTGGCTGCAAAGAAGAAGAAACGGAAGTGAACAGAAGTCAGTGGTGGCTGCAAATATTTTGGACTAAAATAGTTTGCCTTTTGAATCTGTAAAAGAGGCTGGAGGTGTTGACATAAACCTCAAGCATGTTGTGTTGTTGCTGTAGGTTTATTTGCACTTCTAATAGTAGTTATTATCAAAAAACCTATAAAACATATCTGTGGTGGTAGGACTGGGCGTTCGGTTACACCGAATCGAACGGTTCGGTTCCTCGGTGATCGAGCGAATTCGGTGTTCCAAAATCAAGCACCGTTCGGTGCACGTCAGATCTGGGAACCGAGCGATCGGTGCATCGGTAGCTTCGGTTCGGTCATCGGTTGGACCGAACTGCACCGAAAATGTATTCTTGGGCTGGCCTAGGCTGGATGGTCCGAATCCTTTATGTATTGTTGGCCTGGCCTGGGATGGATGCTTCCAATCCATTTTATCTTATATCTATTTTCCATCGTTTTTCTTTGGGCTGGGCTGGAAAAGTTAGAGTGCGGTTCGAATCACGACACACCGAGTCCTGCACCGATTCAGTATAAGAAATTGACAGAATTTCCTCTGTTTCCATCATTTCTTGAGAGCATAGAAGTGAGAAAATTATCCAAGAAACACATCTCACACAAATCGGACAACTAAAACTGATAAAATAGCATGCAAAACTAGTTTAGAACACACAATCACACATGACAAGTGTAGGACATAACAATAACCAAGTTTGACGACACATGACACTGAATTCTCAGGAATTACACATGACAAAATAAAATAGGAGCTGCAGAAAGCGCACTGGAGTAGTAGCGCTGGCAACCTAGCAAGCATTCACCGATTCACCCATCTTCTACCCTTCAAAATTTATTGCTTCATGCCTCCATGTTCAGCCTTCAATAACCAGCCACTCAAAACTGCAACCAACCATTCCATATTACAGAGTGAATAACAAAGATGCATCATACATGGAGATCTGGAGGTGAATCATTACAAGTTTACAACTTGGAAGAGGAAGCTCACGAAATTTTAAGCAGGCTTTTTCGAGGTCATTGTCTTGGTCGCCTTAGCTTTGTTCTCCTTGTATTCAGCAATTAATTCTGAAATACAATAGAAGTGTTAGCAGGCATTACATGACAACAAATGAACACATTTCAGTATACGAGATTAAAGTTATTGAGTTACCTTGTTCGACCTTGGCCAATTCTTCGGTGTTCCCTGCTATGTCAATAGGAGTGCCATGTCGAAGCCAATCCTGAGTGCACACAAGAGCTTCCACCATGAATGGAGTCAGAGATGTCCTGAAGTCATCAAGAACACGACCACCAGTGGAAAAAGCGGACTCCGATGCTACCGTCGTGATGGGGATTGCAAGAACATCACGTGCCAAGCATGCCAATACAGGAAACCTAGATGAGTTGACCTTCCACCATGCTAATATGTCAAACTTTGGGCTATCATCTTTGGGCTCCTCAGCAAGAAACTTGTCTATCTCAGACTTGCTGCTGCTGCTACCACCTGTATTCAACCTCATTTTTTTGGCAATCAAGGACTTCATCAAGATCACACGCCCTCCACTAGCTTCAGCTTGCACTAAATCACTAACTTGAGATGATTGACCAGTTGGAGCATACTTGACCCTATATTCTTCAAATAAATCTCTCAGACATGAGTTGACTGCAGCCCACACTTTAGGCCCTTTGTCATCCCCATACATTTCTAAAATGGCAAACTGTGTGTATTCTGAAAGCTTGTACCTATAATTAAAAATAGAGGACATGATTAGCTTTGTTCATTTTCTACAAACCATTACGCAATAAAAAATATGAGATTACAATAATTGTAATGTTTTACCTTGGATCAAGTAATGCTGCAATGAAAATCATCAAGTTGATGTTCTCCTTTTCTTTCCCCTTTTTGCTGGGATCATGCTCATACCAATTTCCCCAATACTTATCATACTTATCCTTCATCCTTTGTGCCATTGCCTTCTGCATACCATCATCACTCTCCATCCAACTTTTCACTAACAGATTCACCTCACCAATCTCATGGAAACAACTGTTAGTAGTCACATGTAGTGAGGCAGAAACACGAGTTGTTAGATCACCAAAATGTCCTAGAAAATCAGCCATTTTCCTACAACTCTCCCAATCTTTCTCATCTGGAACTCCAAGGCCTTTCTCTTTACCTTTATCACTAAGAAGGTCAATAGCAAAATATGGATCTTCATCTGTGTACCTTACAAAAACTTTCTCGTAGCTAACAGCAGCCTGCAACATAAAGAACGTGGAGTTCCACCTAGTGCTGACATCAAGATTTAGGAAAGCCTTGGTCTCAATCTTCTCTAGCTCAGCACATTCTTTGAACTTAGCTATCCTAGCTGGGATGTTCTTCATATATCTAACAGCTCCCCGTACACGCTTGACTGAAGGTTCAACTTCTTTGAGACCATCAGTAACAATTAAGTTGAGAATGTGGGCAAAACACCTCATGTGGATATATTTGCCTTCTGCTATGCTAGTCTTAGCTTTATTCAATTCCTTTTTCATGTAAACAATACCACCATCATTGCTAGTTGCATTATCTACAGTAATTGACATGACCTTCTCTAACCCCCAATCAATCAATAGTTTCTGCAACTGTTTTCCTATATCATCTCCTTTATGACCCTTAACCTTTGAAAAGCTAATAATTTTCTTATGAAGCTTCCATTCTTTGCAAATGAAGTGGGCAGTAACTGTCATAAAGCTTTCTTGTTGTTGAGACGTCCAACAATCAGTGGTAAGAGACACCCTTTCACAATTTTCTTTAAGGAAAAGTTTCAGTTTAGCCTTCTCTTCAAAATATGCACCAATTGTGTCTCTAGTGCATGTTCTCCTAGATGGAATTGAGAAACGTGGGCAGGCTATAGACATGAACTTTCTAAACCCATACTTTCCACCAAATGCAAATGGGAGTTCATCCTCTATTAACATGCAAATAAAAGCAGCCCTAATAGCATCAGGATCAAATTTCCAAGCATGCACACCACTATCACCATGAGTAACTTGCAGAACAACTTGCTTATCATCAGCAATATTCTTATGAGGATTACGCTTGCAAGCTTTAAAGTGTTTGCCTAAGGCAGTTGTACCATTGGTAACGGAGTGAGCGGCGATGTTGGTCTTGCAGTAGTTGCATTTTCCCTTCTGTAGAACACCATCAACCAGGATCTTCTCGAAGTGGTTCCACATCTCAGATCTTGCGGCCATCTGCTTGCGAGCATTTTTTGTTTTCACCCTCCTTCACCTTGCCATCATTCTCCCCCGCTTTCGCTGCTATATCCTTGAAGGGAATATGCCCTGAGAGGCAATAATAAAGTGTTTATTATGTATATTCAAAGTATATGATAGATGTTTATTTTGCATGCTATAATTGTATTAATACGGAAACGTTAATACATGTGTGTTTAATAAACAAACAGAAAGTTCCTAGTTATGCCTCTCTCATAAACTAGCTCGTTGATTAACAAGATGATCAAGGTTTCCTGATCATGGACATTGGATGTTGTTAATAACGGGATCACAACATTAGTGTAATGATGTGATGAACATTCATCCGAAGTATAGCATTACGATCAAAGTTATTGAGTTTATATTGCTATAACAACTTACGAAGTGATCCTAATCCTTAGACCATGAGATCATGTCAATCACTAACACCAGAAGAGTTTCTTGATAACATCAAACGTCACACCGTAACAGGATGATTATAAAGATGGATTCAGAACTAATAAAGTGTTATGTTGAGGCTCATAGATCGAGAGTGGAATTTGTTCATCCCGATGACGGATAGATATACTCTGGGCCCTCTCGGTGATATCACATTGATTAGCTTGCAAGCAAGTGATTTGATCACTAGAATGTTATATCACAGGAACGAGAAAAGAGTGCATGTCGGTAACGAGATCAAACTAGGTATGGAGATACCGATGATCGAATCTCGGACATGTAATATATCGTGAAACAAAGGGATTAAGATACTAGCGTAAAGGTTCCGCGATCACAAGAAAGTCATCGTTGAATGTGTGGGAGTATGGGTCTCGGATCCCGCTCGATTATTGATCGAGAGGGTCTCGATCATGTCCGCATTATTCACGAACCGTAGGGTGACACACTTAAGAGACACCGACATCCAATTGGAGCAAATGTTTCATGCGAAAGAATGAACAAGCGCGAATTTATTTCACTAGATCAAAACAGGTTTTCGGGTGAAATTGCATAAAGTGGTTATGCATGTGAAATAGAATTCTAGCAAGGGGTTATTTGTGAATTTTTGTCATTAAATTAATTGACAAAATTCTGAATAAAATAAAAGAGTTTTATTTAATGAGAGTTTGCATTAAATTTGGTGGAAATTTAATGGGAATTTTGAGTGGACTTTTGAGTGGAGGGAATTTAGAGGAGTTTTGTGAGTGGAGTGTCCACCCACATGAAGAGGAGGAGCAGGGGCAGCCCCATGCGCCACCCCTTGGGGTTCCCCCTCCTCCTATAAAGGAGCCCCTCCTCACTTGTCTCTCACACCTCCTCGTGAAGGATCTCTCTCCCCTCTAGAATTTATCCCCATGGTCTCGGACTAGCGAGATACATGTTCCCGGTGGCTATTCGGCAAGAAAGAGTTGTGCTTCCGCTGCATTTGAGCGAGGAGGCGGAGGTTGCTCGGTGCCTCGAGCGTGTGCGAGCACGCGGATCTTTGCTGATTTTGGCGCTAGGACTTCCTCTCGATCTTGAGATCGGCAAGAGATCGTCTACATCAACCACGAGTTGAACTCTTTAAGCTTTGTCGGTCTTCTAGGGTATGTTCTCTACGGATATACATCCGCCCCTTGTTTGTATCTAGTATATAGATCTTGGTATATAGTTCACATCGTAGGAAAATTTTTGTTTTCTATGCTGCGAACCCTCTGATGGTATCGAGCCGGATCTATGCGTAGATACTTTACACGGGTAGTACACATATGAGTATGTGGGCGATGATGATCATGTTGTTGCTCCTTTGTTGTGATTTTGGATATTGGTGGCATAGTGGGATGAAGCGGCCCGGACAAACTTTACATGTCCTCGCACATGAGACCTGTTCCACGCTTGACATGCAACTAGTTTGCATAAGTGGCTAGCGGGTGTCTGTCTCTCCTAATATAGTCAATATCTATTTTGCAAGCGAGTTGTCAACAATTTGATTATCCGCGTTGTGGTTCATGTTCGTAGGTAAGAACGGTTCTATCTCGAAAGCCCTAAGCCACGTAAAACTTGCAATGGATAAATTAGAGGCGTCTAGTTTAGATTGTTGCTGGGCTAGTGTTATGATATGGTAGTGTTGTAAGTAGAAGTATGAGATGATACTCTTACAACAAACATAGCGTGTAAAATCCATAGACCTTGGATTTACACATATAGGTATGATAGTGATCATACCACGATGCACATGATAGAGATCATCTCGAGAACCATATAATTTCACTAATAAACATATGATGTTTGGTTGCATCTTATATTGCTTGATTAGCGCTTTGTTAGCATAATAAGATGACCCTCATTTAAATATCAAGATAAGAATGTGTTCTTCCTTTAGTATGCACCGATTATGTTTTCGCTCCAAGACATCACGTGATGATCGGGTGTTCTTGGATCCGACCATATTTGGTGTAAAACAGTTACACATAAATACTAAGGTTCTAACTTGGCGAGCCTAGCGTATGCAGACATGGCCTCGGAACACGACGAAAGGTTAAGCATGAGTCATATAGTTGATATGATGCCCATTTGATGCTCGCCTTTGAAGCTATACCGACTCACGTGATGATCGGACTTGGTGTAGTGGATTTGGTTCATGTAATCACCAAAAGGACACGAGGGATGTCGCTTTTGAGTGGGAGTTCATTCGTAATATAGATTAGTTGAACTCGATCTATCATACACTTAGTCTAAACTTTACAAATTCTGTTGTAGATGGCACCACCTGCTTTTAATTTCAATGTGTTCATGGAGAAAGAGAAATTAGCAACGAACGGTAGCAACTTTACTGAATGGGCCATTAATGTGAGGATGCTCCTCTGCTGCACAAAAGCAATATGTGCTAGAAGCGCCGTTAGGCCCCCCACCTTTTGATGATGCCCCTGACGAGGAGAAGAATGTCTATCAGACTCGTCAGGAGGACCACAACTTAGTTCATTGCGGCATATTGTATGGGCTAGAGCCGGAACTTCGAAAGCGTTTCGAAAACGGCAATGCATTTGATACAATGGGTGAGTTGAAAATGATTTTCGACACATGCTTTGTCAGAGAAACTACAATGCTTGAGAAAAGTTCTTTATGCATGATGGAAGAGCACGGCTCGTTAGTGAGCATGTAATCAAGATGTCGGGTTACGCCGATAAGCTTGTGTCCTTGGGAATAACGATTCCCATTGACTTAGGCATCCATCGTGTTCTGCAGTCTCTGCCACCTAGCTATAAGAGCGTGATGAACTATAATATGCAAGGCATGAAGAAGTCTCTCCCGAGCTTGCCAATGCTTAAAAGCTGAGTGGAGATCAAAAGGAACATCAAGTGTTGATGATCAATAGGAACATGGTTTCAAGAAAGACAAGAAGGAAAAGCGGAAGGGAAGTAAGGGCGGCAAGCCTGTTGCGCTTTGAAAAAAACCCCGAGTTGGACCTAAGTCGATTCAGTGCTACTATTGTAAGGGGCCAGCCATCGAAGCGCAATTGCCCCAAGTATCTGGCAGACAAGAAGGCCGGCAAGGCAAACAAAGGTATATATGATATACATGTTATTGATGTGTACTTGACTAGTGCTCGCAGTAGCACCTGGGTATTTGATACCGGTTCAGTTGCTAATATTTGTAACTCGAATCAGGGGCTGCGGAACAAGCGACCGCTAGCAAGGGGTGAGGTCAAGATGCGTGTCGGCAATGGATCAAACGTTGATGTAATCGCCGTCGGAACGCTGCCTCTCCACTTACCGTCGGGATTAGTTATAAACTTGAATAAATGTTATCTGGTGCCTGCACTGAGCATGAACATTGTATCGGATCATGTTTGATGCAAAGTGGTTATTCATTTAAATCGAGAACAATGGTTGTTCCATTTATATGAATGAAATCTTTTATGGTCATGCACCGATGATGAATGGTTTATTTCTGTTAGATCTCAATGATAATGTTACACATATTCATAATGTTGATGCTAAAAGGATTAAACTTAATGATGATATATCCGCATATATGTGGCACTGCCGTCTAGGTCATATTGGCATTAAACGCATGAAGAAGCTCCATTCGGATGGACTTTTGGAATCACTTGATTATGAATCATTTGATACATGTGAGCCATGCCTTATGGGCAAGATGACTAGAACGCCGTTTTCGGTTCAATGGACGGGCGATGATTTATTGGAAATCATACATTCGATGTATGTGGTCCAATGAGTGTGTCCTTGAGGTGGATATCGTTATTTTGTTACTTTCACGGATGATTTTAGTAGATACGGTTATATATACTTGATGAAACACAAGTGAAACCTTTGAAAAGTTCAAGGAATTTCGAATGAAGTGGAAAATGATCGTAATAGAAAGATCAAATTTCTACGGTCCGACCGTGGAGGTGAGTATCTGAGTTCTGAGTTTAGCACTCACATGAAAGAGTGTGGAATTGTTTCACAACTCACACCTAGGAACACCACAGCGAAATGGTGTGTCGGAACGTGAATCGTGCTTTATTAGATATGGTTCGATCTATGATGTCTCGACGGACTTGCCATTGTCATTTTGGGGTTATGCACTAAACTGCTGCATTCACTTTAAATCGGGCACCATCTAAATCCGCTGAAAAGACACCGTATGAATTGTGGTTTGAAACAAACCTAAGCTGTCATTCTTAAAGTTTGGGGATGCGATGTTTATGTGAAGAAACTTCAACCGGATAAACTCGAACCCAAAGCGGAAAAATGCGTCTTCATAGGATACCCTAAATAAACTATTGGGTATTCCTTCTATCACATATCCGAGGGCAAGGTTTTTGTTGCCAGAATGGATCCTTTCTAGAAAGAGTTTCTCGCGAAAGGTGTGAGTAGTCGGAAGGTAGAACTCAAGAGGTTGTAGAACCTTCTCTTCAAAGTATGGCGAGTAGCCGGCGCGGAAGTTGTTAGGAGTTGGCTCCACTGCTGAAGAGGAACTAATGATAATGATCATGAAACTCCGAAGAGTACTACCGAACCTCGCAGTCAAACATGATGCGTGCGACTCCGCTGTCAGACGAAATCTGTCATGAATTTCATGGTTGATGAAAATAATGACCCTGCGACGTATGAAGAAGCGATGATGAGCCCGGATTCCAACAAATGGTTAGAAGCCATGAAATCCGAGATGGAATCCATGTATGAAAATCAAGTTTGGAACTGGGTGGAATTACCTCATGACCGAACGACCGTGGAGAACAAATGGATTTTCAAAAGGAAAAGCGTCTTTGATGGTAATGTGACCATCTATAAAGCTCGACTTGTCGCAAAGGGGTTTAGACAAATTCAAGGAGTTGACTACGATGAGACTTTCTCTCCCGTAGCGATGCTAAAGTCAGTTAGGATTATGTTAGCAATTGCTGCATATTTCGATTATGAAATATGGCAGATGGATGTCAAAACCGCGTTTCTCAATGGTAATATTGAAGAAGAGTTGTATATGATACAACCAAAGGGTTTTCTCGATCCTAAGGATGCTAACAAGGTGTGCAAGCTTCAGCGATCCATCTATGGATTGAAGCAAGCATCACGAAGTTGGAATCTCCGCTTTGAGGAGGTGATCAAAGAGTTTGGATTTGTCCAAACTTATGGAGAAGCTTGTATTTACAAGAAAGTGAGTGGGAGCAATGTGGCATTTCTGATATTATATGTGGATGACATATTATTGATCGGAAATGATATAGAACTTTTAAACAATGTTAAAAGTTATCTAAACAAAGAAATTTTCAATGAAGGACCTAGGTGAGCGTCATACATATTAGGCATAAAGATCTATAGAGATAGATCTAGGCGCCTAATAGGGCTATCGCAAAGTACATACCTTGATAAGATTTTAAAGAAGTTTAAAATGGACGGAAGTAAGAAGGGTTCTTACCTATGTTGCAAGGCAAGATATTGAGTAAGACTCAAAGTCCGGCCATGGAAGAAAGAGAGATAATTGACAAAGTCCCTATGCTTCACCATAGGCTCTATAATGTACGCCATGCTATGTACAAGACCGGATGTGGCACATGCTATTAGTTTGACTAGTAGGTACCAATCGGATCCAGTTGAACATCGGATAGCGGTCAAGAATATCCTTAAGTACTTACGGAGAACTAAGGATATGTTTCTTGTATACTGAGGTGAAGAAGAGCTCGTCGCTAAGTGTTATGTCGATGCTAGCTTTGACACCGATCCGGATGACTCTAAGTCTCAATCCGGATACGTATTTCTCATGAATGGCGGAGGCGGTTAGTTGGAGGAGCTCAAACAACTGTGGTAGCGGGATCAACAACGGAGGCGAATATGTTCTTTGCTTGAGCGGCTCAGGAAGCGATTTGGATGAAGGAGTTCATATCCGAACTAGGAGTTGTGGCAAACGCGTTGGACCCAATGGTGATCTATTGTGACAACAATGGTGCCATTGCCAATGCCAAAGAGCCAAGGTCTCACAAGTATTCCAAGCATATTAGCGCGGTTCACTCCATCATAAGCATGTCAAGGATGGAGATATAAAGATTTAGAAGTACATACGGATCTCAATGTAGCAGATCCGTTGACTAAAACTCTCCCTAGAGCAAAACATGATCAACACCGAACTCAATGGGTGTTAGATTTATGACTATGTAACTAGATTATTGTCTCTAGTGCAAGTGGGACCTTTGAAGGGAATATGCCCGAGAGGCAATAATAAAGTGTTTATTATGTATATTCCAAGTATATGATAGATGTTTATTTTGCATGCTATAATTGTATTAATACGGAAGCGTTAATACATGTGTGTTTAATAAACAAACAGAAAGTTCCTAGTTATGCCTCTCTCATAAACTAGCTCGTTGATTAACAAGATGATCAAGGTTTCACGATCATGGACATTGGATGTTGTTAATAACGGGATCACAACATTAGTGTAATGATGTGATGAACATTCATTCGAAGTATAGCATTACGATCAAAGTCATTGAGTTTATATTGCTATAACAACTTACGAAGTGATCCTAATCCTTAGACCATGAGATCATGTCAATCACTAACACCGTAAGATTTTCTTTATAACATCAAACGTCACACCGTAGCAGGTGATTATAAAGATGGATTGAACTAATAAAGTGTTATGTTGAGTCTGATAGATCGATTGTGGAATTTGTTCATCCCGATGACGGATAGATATACTCTGGGCCCTCTCGGTGATATCACATTGATTAGCTTGCAAGCAAGTGATTTGATCACTAGAATGTTATATCACAAGAACGAGAAAAGAGTGCATGTCGATGCGAGATCAAACTAGGTATGGAGATACCGATGATCGAATCTCGGACATGTAATATATCGTGAAACAAAGGGATTAAGATACTATCGTAAAAGGTTCCGCGATCACAAGAAAGTCATCGTTGAATGTGTGGGAGTCGATGGGTCTCGGATCCCGCTTCGATTATTGATCGAGAGGGTCTCGATCATGTCCGCATTATTCACGAACCATAGGGTGACACACTTAAGAGACACCGACATCCACTTGGAGCAAATGTTTCATGCGAAAGAATGAACAAGCGAGAATTTATTTCACTAGATACCAAAGCAGGTTTTGGTGAAATTGCATAAAGTGGTTATGCATGTGAAATAGAATTCTAGCAAGGGTTATTTGTGAATGTTTGTCATTAAAGTAATTGACAAAAT
This sequence comes from Avena longiglumis, assembly GCA_030063025.1. NCBI lineage: Eukaryota > Viridiplantae > Streptophyta > Magnoliopsida > Poales > Poaceae > Avena > Avena longiglumis. The sequence continues at coordinate 47,768,156 of CP125978.1, forward strand.
TCTGAATAAAATAAAGAGTTTTATTTAATGAGAGTTTGCATTAAATTTGGTGGAAATTTAATGGGAATTTTGAGTGGACTTTTGAGTGGAGGGAATTTAGAGGAGTTTTGTGAGTGGAGTGTCCACCCACATGAAGAGGGAGGGCAAGGGCAGCCCCATGCGGCCACCCCTTGGGGTTCCCCCCTCCTCCTATAAAGGAGCCCCTCCTCCTCACTTGTCTCTCACACCTCCTCGTGAAGGATCTCTCTCCCCCTCTAGAATTTATCCCCCATGGTCTCGGACTAGCGAGATACATGTTCCGGTGGCTATTCGGCAAGAAAGAGTTGTGCTTCCGCTGCATCATGGGCGAGGAGGCGGAGGTTGCTCGGTGCCTCGAACGTGTGTGCGAGCACGGATGCGCTGCTGATTTGCGGCGCTAGGACTTCCTCTCGATCTTGATATCGGCAAGAGATCGTCTACATCAACCACGAGTTGAACTTGTTAAGCTTTGTCGGTCTTCAAGGGTATGTTCTCTACGGATATACATCCGCCCGTTGTTTGTATCTAGTATATAGATCTTGGTATATAGTTCACATCGTAGGAAAATTTTTGTTTTCTATGCTGCGAACCCTACAATCCTCACCAACAACACCACTAGCGTGCCCTACTTTCGCTGCGTGCACCTCCTCAGCGACAACAGTGGCCTTGTCCACATCCATAGGTACAACAGCGAGGAGCTCTCGCGTCTCTCGCTCCCCCGAGGGCGACGAGACGCCGCCGCTCCCTCCGGCCACCCCCGTCCCCTCCACCTCCCCCCATCCTTCGCCGCCGGCGGCTTGGGTCGCGGGGCGAAGCTGTTGGAGATATGCCCAAGAGGCAATAATAAAGTGGTTATTATCATATCTTCACACTTATGATAAATGTTTACATACCATGCTATAATTGTATTAACCGGAAACATTAATACTTGTGTGATTTGTAAACTAAAATAAGAGTCCCTAGTAAAGCCTCTTGTTAAAATAGCTTGTTGGTTAATATATGATCATGGTTTCCTGATCATGAACATAGAGATGTTATTAACAACAGGATCATATCGTTAGGAGAATGATATGGTGGACATACTCCTATAGATAAGTGTAGCATAAAGATCAAGTCATTTCAATAGTTCAATTGCTATATGCTTTCTGATACATAGTAACCTAATTCCTTCGACCATGAGATCATGCATATCACCTTTACCGGATGGATGCTTTGATGACATCAAACACCACACCGTGAATCGGGTGGCTATAAAGGTGGCATTGAGTGTTCGGAAAGTATTGGTTGAAACACATGGATCAAGAGTGGGATTTGTCCATCCATATGACGGATAGATATACTTGGGCCCTCTCGGTGGAATGCCATCCAATTAGCTTGCAAGCATGTGACTGGTCACAAGGGATCACATATCACGGAACGAGAAAAGAGTACTTATCGGTGAGGTTGAACTAGGTATGCAGGAGATACCGAGCGATCATAACCTCGGATAAGTAAACTATCGTGAGACAAAGGGAAATTGGTATTGTATGTAAGTGGTTCATTCGATCGCAAGTAATCGTAGAAATATGTGGGAGCCATATGAATTTCCAGATTCCTCTATTGGTTATTGTTAGGAGAAGTGTCTCGATCATGTCCGCATAATTCACGAACCGTGAGGAGACACACTTAAGGATTCGTTGTTTGAGTAGTTATGGTATTATGATAAAGAGACCGAATGTTGTTCGGAGTCTCGGATGGGATCCGGGATATCATGAGGTGATCCGGAATGGTCCGGAGAATAAGATTAATATAAGGAAAGTCCCGTTTCGGAGTTCGGGAATGATTCCGGTGTTTTCATCGGGAATGTTCTAGAAGGTTCCGGAATGTCCGGCACTCCGGGGGGGAAGGGGTACATGAATGTGTCATTACATATTGGAATGATTGCATCATGTACTAAGTGTTCTCGCTGTTCCAAATAAAGGATTAAATTGAATCCTAAAACTGAAAAGTCAAATAGCCAGTTTGAAAGTCAAACGGCTAAAACAGGAAACTGAGGGAAACAAGCAAGATGAGGTTGAAACCGACTTGGGGGAGGAGTCCCTCCTCTCCAAGATGGCGTGCCACCCAAGGCCGACTTGGGGAGGGACTCCCTCCCCTTGGCCGCCCCTCCCACCTATAAAAGGAGGGGCAGGGCCTCCTCCTCTAGACACACAAGTTCCTATCCTCTAATCTAAATCCTAACCCTAGACTCCGGTTTAGAGCCGCTTTGGTTTAGAGATTCTAATTGCACTAGCCTTCGGATTAGAGCCTTCTAATTGGTGTGTCTAAACCCTAGACCACTAATAGCTCTCTCATACTCCACCATACTGCTGGCTTAAGGCGAAGCCTGCGGATCTCCCTCTACTTCCGGTACCACGGTTGTCTTCTTGCGGAATCGCGAGAGTGCTACAACCTCATTTTCTTTGGAACAAGGAGAGGAAGGTCTTCGTGGTACCGAACGATGTGACATTGAGCGCTGCTAGGAGCCTGGCCGGAAGGATCGTCTCGCGATCTTGAGATCGGAAGAAATCGACTACATCACCCACGAGAATCTGCTCTCGTTAACCGCTTTGGAATCTTCGAGGGTAAGTTATTCCATCGACTCGTTGCTACAATCTAGTAGATAGATCTTGTCTTGTTTGTTTGTATGCGATAGAAAATTTTTGTTTTCCATGCTACAACCCCTCTGAAAGGGTATCGAGCCGTGTCTATATGTAGATCTGTTGCAGTAGAACACAATGGTCATTATGGGCGTTGATGCTTTTATTGTCGATTGCTTCTTGTGTACTTTGCATCTTGCGGTATGTTGGGATGAAGCGGCCCGGGCTAACCTTACATGACATCGTTCATGAGACTTGCTCCACGCTTGACATGCAACTTGTATTGCATAAGTGGCTTCTTGGTGCTGTTTCTCCTAGCATAGTTAAGATCCAATTTACAACGGGTGATTGACAATACTGGTATCAATGTTGTAGTTCTTGTTCGTAAGTCAGAACGACACTTATTGAAAGCCCCAAACCACGTAAAACATGCAAAGAAAATTAGAAGCGTCTAACTTTGTTTTGCAGGGTGTCTTGTGATGTGATATGGCCATGATTGTGATTATATATGATGTATGCAATGTTCCTTATTGTAAGTAGGCAACCGGCAGAGCCATATGGTTGTCTTTAATTTACATTAAGACGCGTGTCTATTCAAAGTAGTTGTAATAGTTCAATCCGTGGACAACAACCATGGAGAAGCATCATTGACCTTGATGCAATGGGTGATGATGGAGATCATGTCCGTGCTTAAGATGGAGATCGGAAGCACAAAGAAGAAAACCATGTCATATCACATATTATGAATTGCATGTGATGTTAATCCTTTATGCATCTTTTATTGCTTAGTAGGCAGCGGTAGCATTATAAGATGATCCCTCATGCACATGAATTTCAAGTCATAAAGTGTTCACCCTTAGTTAGCACCATTGCTTAAGCTTGTTGTTTCGAAGCACCACGTGATGATCGGGTGTGTTAGATTCTACAAGTGTATACAACGTGAGCAAGCCAGATTTGCTCATGCAGAAACTAAGGTTTGATATTGACGAGCCTAGCATGTACAGACATGGCCTCAGGAACACGGATTACCGAAAGGTAGAGCATGAGTCATATAGTAGATATGATGAACATGTTGATTGTTCGCCATTGAAGCTATATTAACTCTCGTGATGATCGGTTTTGATGTGGTGGATTTGGTTCGTGTGATCACTAAAACAATGTGAGGGATATTGTTTTGAGTGGGAGTTCACCTAGATTAATTTAATTATTAATTAGAACTCAATTTATCATAAACTAAATCAAAGTGAATTTGCATAGTTGTTGTAGTCATTGGCATCTGTTTACCACCTTGCGCTTAGTTATAATTGAGATGATAGAACTATAGAATTCTGGTTAGCTACTTTACGAACTGGTATCGTATTGTTTTGAAGTGTTAATCTAAAGTTTAAAAGTCCCATTGCAAACTTTCAGTAAGTTTTGATTACTCCATGAAGTTTAATAATTGGTATTAAAATCAAGAGTAACAATTCAATGTTAGTATATTAGTATCATGTTTGTCTCCATGATTCTTGATATTCAAAAGGATTGTCTTAATATCAAGGTTATCTAGGATCTGAAAGAGTTGTTTCAGAAACCATGATGTGTGGAAGATATTGTGATATCTGAAACGAAGTTTTGGTTGCAACATGATAGAGTATAATATGGCAAAAGTCATGTTCTCATATTTGATGAGAATTTGCAAAAGGTTGGAGACACTAGTTGTCCTAATCCTCCAAAAGGTTTGAGAGCAACATTATACTTGCGATTCAACATTACAAGCTAAAGTAGCTTGATCATGGATAATTCCATGATAAGGGTGAATATTTGATGTAGGTAAAATATTTACTACACCAAGAGATTACTAAAGAAAGGAATTTGAAAGAACACCAAACATTTGATGATAGGTGATCTACTTCAAAGTGCAAGTCCAAAGACATTGGTATTTAATTATACACGCTTTGGATTATGTGTCATATGTATGAATCCACTATTGATGTTGATAGATTCTTTCAAGCGAAAGAAATCTTGAAGAGAATCTCATAAATATATGGCAGAAAAGAAAAGACTAGAATTGTTCAGTTTAAGTATATAGATGATATACATGTTATGGCTATATTCTTTGCTTATTAAACAATGTGGTTCTTAAGTATTTGATACTGAATTTGTTGGTGTGAATCGTCATACAAAACAACACAATTCATGAACTACAATGGCCTAAGTAACTAGCAAAAGAATATGTGATGATATTCATCGAGAACAAATAAAGGGTTATTGTGTTAAACATCGAAGCTTGCCTTCAAGATTTGTTTTATCAGGTATTATGAGAACAAAAGGGTTGTTCAAATAATTGCCGTAATCCATAAAAGATGGATGATTCACAAATCTCGTTGGAGAAATCACATCCATAAAACTAGTGCTAAAAATGTCGAAAGACAAATTGATTAAAAGATCACTTAGGAAGTGACATCGCCGTTTAAATTATATTGGAAAGAAAACATGAAGAAAATCCATATGGATGGAATTTTGGAGTCTATTTGATTTTGATCAAATGACGCTTGAGAAACTTTCCTAGAGATAATTAAAACTTCGTTCATAGGCCAAAAGGGAACGAATGACTAGCTTATTGGAACTTGTACATATTGTTGTACGAAATCCATTATGTGTAGTCAAGAGCGATGGATTTCAACTTCATATGCTTTCTCCGAAAATTTGAGTGAATATATGAATATTTACTTAATAAGGATGAAGTGTGAAATATTTGAAAAGTTCAAAGATTTTCAAGATGAAGTGAAAAATCATTGTAACAAGAATATAAATAGTTTATGACAGGATCATAAAGGAAGATATTTGAGTTACAAGTTTAGCATAATACCTAAGATTTAAGGAATCGTTCCGTGGATTTGCATTTCCCGAAACACCATAAAAGTATGGAGCGTTCGAGATATGTATTTAAACCTTGTTTGACATGGTAAGATCAAAGGTATAATTCATAAAACTGCCATTATGTTTTAAAGATTAAAAGCTTTAGAGACTACCATTTTTCCACTGAAAAGAGCTCCATCATAATCCGTTGAAATGACACCATATGTTATGGTTTGGGATAAAACCCAAGTTGTCCTTTCTTAAAACATTGGTATGCTTTGCATAAGAAAGATGTTTGCAACCAAAGTCGGATGAACCTATCTTTGTATGATTATTTCGAATAACTGTTGAGTATTCCTCCATAACACCAGAGACAAAAGTATTTGTCGCTTAGAACGTCAAGTTTCTTTGGGAAGGAATTTTTCGTGAAAAGAAAAGTGGGAGGACAATAGAACTTTGATAAGGTTAAAAGAACCTTAGCTATATGTGCAAAGATGCGCAGCGCCGAAAAGTGTTCCGGAGTTAGCAAACAATGCTCATGGCTCACGTACCTCAAAGGTTGTGGTCACGGAGATCCAAGTTCCTATTGAAACAAGTAGGTCGGATGAACAATCAAATACCAAGATTTGAGAGTTAAATCATTATTTGACAATAATGATCCGACTACGTGCAAAGAAGCGATGATGAGCCCTGACTCCATCAAATGGATTGAAGCCATAAAATCCGTGATAGTTCCATACACGAGAAATCAAGTTTTGAACTTGAAGGAACCTCGAGAAAGGTGTAAGACCTTACAGTTGTGTCTGGATCTTTAAAGAAATAGACATGGATGTTTTACATCTATGAAATAGTCGACATGTTGGGAAAGAGTTCACAAAATGTTCAAAGGTTGACTATGACAAGATTTGATCTTTCATAGTGATATTTAGTCTAGACGGATTAATGTAGCAACCACTACATATAATTTTATAGATGGTAGTTGAATAAACAAAACAAGTTCTTCTAATAGAATCGTTACCTAGGACATGTGCATAACACGGTCCATAGGGTTTTGTTAATTAAAAAGGATGCTAAAAGCATATGCAAACTTCAATGGTTAAAGTGAGCATCGCGGAGTTGGAATCTTCACTGTGATGAAACTGTTAAAGGAGTTTAAAAGTTCATCAGAGACGATGGAGATGCTTGCATTTGCAAGAAATTAAGTGGGAGTGCTAAGACATGTTTCTAAATACATTATGTGGAAGACATATTGTTGATTGGAAATAATGTATCTTTTATTAACACATATTAAGAATTTCATCCCGATGAAAGACTTAGGAAAAACCCAAATATTTGGCATCAATAGACGCTAATATGGTTGTGCCAGAAGTACATAGACGAGATATTGAATGAGTTCAATATAGAAACTACAAGAAAGGTTCTTGTCGCACAGAAAGGATTGAAAGAGTTCAAATGTTGATGATATATTCAAGTGTATTGACATTTGGTAAAGTGAAACAAATAATCAAGTATAGATTGATACTTGATGTATGAAATCACAAAGAGTATTTATATCAATCATCTTGTGATATGTACAAATCGGATATGTCCTATGCTCTAAATGTTGTGAGCATATACGAATGATTCGTAAGATGATCATTGGACAATAGTAAGGATATTCTTATGATCTTTTGGAAGAACTAAGAGTATAATATTTGTAGAAGTGACAAATAGATGGTTAGTTCATTGTAAAAGTACTACATTGATACTAGTTTTGTCACAAAGTACAAATTGAGTTTATCTCAATCTAAACTAAGGGTGGCACAATATAATGGAAAGTGAGTTCCATAATAGATTTGGATGAGTTCCAAAGTTAAGAAATTGTGAGATACTACAACAAAAGGCTAAGTATATGACTGCTATAATAGCAGCTAAAGAGGGCATTTGTGTCAAGTAGTTTGTTATCAAACTAGGTGTAGTTCACGGGATAATACTATGAAGATATATTGTACGACAATATTATCAACATGTTTTAACCCAAGAACTAAAGGTCACACCAAAGGACCAAATTTGTACGAAGCCATCTCATTAGAGAATGAGTGATACGTGAGGCATAAAGACATGCAATTACACGGACACGGAAGTGTCGATCCGGAGATCAGTTGACCACTAGCAATCGTGTACATACAACACCGTAAAGCCATAGGTGTTGAATACACAAAGGTTTGAAACTAGATTATTGACTCTAGTGCAAGTGGGAGACTGTTGGAGATATGCCCAAGAGGCAATAATAAAGTGGTTATTATCATATCTTCACACTTATGATAAATGTTTACATACCATGCTATAATTGTATTAAACGGAAACATTAATACTTGTGTGATTTGTAAACTAAAATAAGAGTCCCTAGTAAAGCCTCTTGTTAAACTAGCTTGTTGGTTAATATATGATCATGGTTTCATGATCATGAACATAGAGATGTTATTAACAACAGGATCATATCGTTAGGAGAATGATATGGTGGACATACTCCTATAGATAAGCGTAGCATAAAGATCAAGTCATTTCAATAGTTCAATTGCTATATGCTTTCTGATACATAGTAACCTAATTCCTTCGACCATGAGATCATGCATATCACCTTTACCGGATGGATGCTTTGATGACATCAAACACCACACCGTAACTGGGTGGCTATAAAGGTGGCATTGAGTGTTTGGAAAGTATTGGTTGAAACACATGGATCAAGAGTGGGATTTGTCCATCCATATGACGGATAGATATACTCTGGGCCCTCTCGGTGGAATGTCATCCAATTAGCTTGCAAGCATGTGACTGGGTCACAAGGGATCACATATCACGGGAACGAGAAAAGAGTACTTATCGGTAGCGAGGTTGAACTAGGTATGCATGAGATACCGACGATCATAACCTCGGATAAGTAAACTATCGTGAGACAAAGGAAATTGGTATCATATGTAAGTGGTTCATTCGATCATAAAGTAATCGTAGAAATATGTAGCCATATGAATTTCTAGATTCCTCTATTGGTTATTGTTGGAGAAGTGTCTCGATCATGTCCGCATAATTCACGAACCGTAGGAGACACTTAAGGATTCGACGTTGTTTGAGTAGTTATGGTATTATGATAAAGAGATCGAATGTTGATCAGAGTCTCAGATGGGATCCGGGATATCACGAGGTGATCCGGAATGGTCCTGAGAATAAGATTCATATAAGGAAAGTCCCGTTTCGGAGTTCGGGAATGATTCCGGTGTTTTCATCGGGAATGTTCTAGAAGGTTCCGGAATGTCCGGCACTCGGGGAAGGTACATGAATGTGTCATTACATATTGGAATGATTGCATCATGTACTAAGTGTTCTCGCTGTTCCAAATAAAGGATTAAATTGAATCCTAAAACTGAAAAGTCAAATAGGTTTGAAAGTCAAGCGGCTAAAACAGAACCGAGGGAAACAAGCAAGAGGAGGTTGAAACCGACTTGGGGAGGAGTCCTCCTCTCCAAGCCAGCGCCACCAAGGCCGACTTGGGAGGACTCCCTCCCTTGGCCGCCTCCCACCTATAAAAGGAGGCGGGGCCTCCTCTAGACACACAAGTTCCTATCCTCTAATCTAAATCCTAGCCCTAGACTCGGTTTAGAGCCGCTTTGGTTTAGAGCTTCTAATTGCACTAGCCTTGGATTAGAGCCTTCTAATTGGTGTGTCTAAACCCTAGACCACTAATAGCTCTCTCTCATACTCCACCATACTCGCTCGGCTTAAGGCGAAGCCTGCGGGATCTCCCTCTACTTCGCTACCACGCCGTTGTCTTTAGGAATCGCGAGGATGGTGCTACAACCTCCGCCTCTTTGGAACAAGGGAGAGGAAGTTCTTCGTCAATCGAACGTGTGACCGATTGGCAGCTGCCGGAGCAGCGCGGAAGGATCGTCTGCGATCTTGAGATCGGAAAAATGCGACTACATCACCCACGAGAATCTGCTCGTTAACGCTGGAATCTTGAGGGTAAGTTATTCCATTGACTCGTTGCTACAATCTAGTAGATAGATCTTGGCTTGTTTGTTTGTATGCGATAGAAATTTTTTGTTTTCCATGCTACGAACCCCTCTGAAGCCATCTTTGGCGCCTTGTGGCGAACTGCCTTCCGCATCCCGGAGAGGGGTCGGGGCCCTCTTCTCCCTGGTGCTCTTGAGGCCCTGGTCAAGGCCGGGTGGCCCAGGCGGTGGCTCCAACCTCGGGCGGCAGCCGCCATGGCGGGGAGCTCTGCTGGAGTCCGTCCCCGGCTCGAATCTGGGCATCTCGGGCCTAGATGGGCTCGAGCGGGCTCAGATGGGCTTGGGCGGGCCGGTGTGCTGCCTTGATGGCGTTCTCTGTAGGTGGCGGCGGCGGCAAGCTAGTGTGGAGGATGCGGCTCGGTAGCCTCCCATTGCAGCAGTGGTGGCTAGGGCTTTACGGGCCTGTCTAGGCCCGGCCGGACCCTCCCGGGTCTGGTGTGCCCCGGCTGCCCTGTCCGGTCGATGACCGTCTCTCGGTGGTGGAGGTGAGTTCCTCCCGCGCGCTGCGGGGCTGCTGTCCCTCACTCCGGCATTGTCGTGTACCCTCGCTGATCAGGCCACGTGTCAGTGTCCACGAAGAGGCGGGTGAAGATGATTGCAAGATGGTGGTGGCGCATGCTAGTTGGTGGCTTAGCTGGATGGTGGTGTTCCGAGGTGTGGGGTTCTATGGGGGCAGTGGTCGGGAGAAATCCCTGTCGACGTGTTCGACCCCGACACGGTGCCGGCTACGGGTGGCGCCACTCCTTCCTGAAGGGCGTCGCGGGACTCCTCTGCCTCCACTTTACTCAGAGTACCGGGGGAAACCCTAGGACCTTGTCCGGGTAGCAATACCGTGTCGACGGTGCTTCCCTTGGGAAGGGGCTCCTTGGTACTCAGCGCTTCGGAGCGCTTGGAGCGTGGTAGGACATAGTCGGAGGGCGCAGCGATTGCGAATCATCTTAGCCTTGTCGCTTCGCCTTTGTCTTCATTTTTTCTTTGGGCATGTTCGTGTTGTGTTGTTTGCCCCGGCAGTTGTCGTGGTTGTACCGGTTTATCCCTTGGGCGTTGTGCTGTCTGGCCCAGCAACGATCTCACCCGTATGCTTTATTTATAAAGCTAGGCGCAAGCCTGTTTCGAGAGATAGGTACAACAGCCTGGGACCCTGCACCAGCAGGGGTTGCTGTACCCATGTTCTCCGCCTCGGACGACATCTAAATAAGAAAGGACATGGCAATCGATAAGTATGCACACAAATAATTGAGTCAATTATCGTAAATAGAAAGCTACAATAGACATGCTAATAAAAATACAAACACGGATCCGGTATACAAAGCTATATAATAGACAAATTAAGGAGGACTAGATGGTATTATTGTACATCCTCCGACCCATATTAGTTGTCTATATACGGATGTACCTAGCCAAGTTATAGTGCTAGATATGTATCTAGACAAATCTAATTCAATTAATGTCACATCCCAAATTTTAGATTTGATCTTGCATATCATTCATAGCATTGCATCATATCTTTCTATGCAAAACCGTCGAGTAGAAAGGTTCGGCGAAACGCTATTTTCAAAACCCTATTCTAGTTTGCTACGAGGTTCATGCGGGGAGCTTTGGAGTGTCTTGCAACAACCACCCCTTTAGGTTCGAGTTTTCACGCAAACTTCGACTGAAGGTTGTGCCCTCGACAATCTGAACCTGTGGCGCGAGAATCGCTCAATCGGAGTTCGTATGCAAAAGACTGACGTTTTAGTAAACGCCGGAAAACGGTCCGAAAATCCGGACGATTTCGAGTTATAGTACAACTCGGCGTTTAGTTTAGGATTCAGTAGCAGGACTACTTAAAGGACCCCAGGGCCTCGATTCCGTGCCCATAACCCGACCCGCCGTCTCTCTCTCTGCGTCTTGCTTCTCGGCGCCGTGCCGCCACCGCCTCCGCCACCTCGGCCGCCGCCATCGCCGCCTGGCTGGGGTTCGCCTCCTCCTCTTTCTTCCGCCCTTCTCACGCCGTTCGTCGCCGTCACCGATCCCATCTACCGCTGCCGCCGCTCCCGACCACGGCCATCACGCCGCCATCGCCGCCGCGCCATCAGCGCCGCCATCGCCGCGCCGCCGCCGCCAACCACACTATCGCGCTGCAGCGCTCTGCCGCCACCTGCCTGCCACGCACGCATACGCGCGTCATATCTGCATGCCGCGCATACACGCACGTACACGCGACGCCTCGCGCGCGTATTTGTTTTCTCGGACCCGTCCATTGACCGTGTACGTCCGTGCAGGAAGAACCACAACGCCGAAACCAATCGCCACCGCCGTCCGGAGCTCGCCGCACCTTCCGGAGTCCGTTTCGTCATCCGTTTCCGGTAAGACAACAGCCACCGTTAGATCTCAGATCAGCGGCTTAGATCATTCGTTGACTGGTCAGCATCCCAGGCGTTGACTAGTCAGACGCCCAGTCAGCGCCCAGTCAGTAGACGTTTGACCAGTCAAACAGACACAGTTGACTGGGTCAATTTCGTTAATCCCTTTAGTTGGCAGATTTCGGTAGAATCTTGTAAATTGCGTAGAAATTCAACCGCTTGGCCAAAAATTGCAAATAAAATATGTACGAGTTCAGTGAGTCGTGTAGAATCTCGCTGTAGCTTTTTTTCAGACTTTTACTATCAGGTTTATTACAGTTTAATCAAACTAGTTAGTGGCCTTTTCGGAGTAATAAATTCATAGAAAAAGATCCGTAGCTCCAAAAATCGTGTGTGATATGTCCCTGAACTCGTGTGAACGAGGGGAATCTCATCATGAATTAAAAAGGTAGGCTTACAGTAAAAACTTCTGCAGTATTTGTCTAATGGATTTCTGCAGTGTTTTAATTACTCCGGGAGTTTTATAATTCCTTTTTGAGTAATTCCAATTGGTACTGTTTCTAATCAGCGATGCCCATGCGGTAGAATTTTCCCAAGATTTTAAGAACAGTATACTACCGGTAGTGAATTATTTAAGTTCTAGCTCTAGTTTGGAGCATTACTTTTGTCTATTAGTTTTCCTAGCGCCAAAACTATTTTCCATGCATGCATTCGGTAGTGTTATGTTATAGGATGTTGTGGTGCAGCTGTAGCACCAATTCACTTGCCGTTCTTGCATTCATGCATCATATTTGTTGCATATGTTGTGGATTGTTTGTTTATGAATGCAATTGTGTCGTGTAGATTGTGTTGAGTGCAACGCTTGCTCGTGTGAGGATTGTGCTCCAGACCGCTACAACCAAGGCAAGTAGATGCTACTTTGTTTATGATGTCATCCGACTATTTTCTATGCATTGTCGTGTATTTTGTAGATGCATGTGTAGGATGATACTATCGCTATGCTATGTCCTATTATGTCACTAGTGCAGAGCCCCCCCTTTAACTCCGGTTGGGAGGGCCCTCTAACAGCGGTTCCCCAACCGCTGTTGAGGGTTCGGTGTTAGAGGGGGTCCCCTTTAACACCGGTTCTTATATGAACCGGTGTTAAAGGATTAAGAAAATTCTTCTGCATGACGAGAGATTTAGGCCGTTTTCCTGCCACTGCGCGGCGAACCACCCGTTCCGGGCGTATTCTGAGGAGGGGAGAGGAATCGATCGGGGCGGTATACTTATAAATCGTCATCGGTACATACGAGTACATGAATAATTAAGCAACTATTATTATACAAACATCGTCATCGGCACATACATCATCGCATACATCGTCGCCGTTCATTTTGGTGGATATCTAAAGAGTTCTCCGCCAGGTGTGACGACCTCATCAAGTATGAACCCCGCCAATTCCTCTTGAATGGCTCGTATGCGTTCAAATGGTAGGAGTTGGTCCCGCATCCGTTCGATCTGAATATATATGAAGAATGAGCCATCAATATATATAAGAATAAAACTCAACACAATTGATGGTAATAAAATAATGTTGTGGACTTTGTTTACTTACTCTAAGTTGTTCTAGTGCGGCTTGGCCCGTCGCACATATCGTGTTGCGAATGAATTCGCAAACATAGTACCCACATAAGTTATTGTCGTGTCCCTGATGCGCGCACTTTACGAGAATAGAGAGTTCAATCAAAATAATAATCAATAAAGCATGATATAATGGAATTGGAAGCTAGCTAGTATTACTTACATTTTGGTCTACAAATTTTAGTTCTTCTGACCATTCACCCACCTGCCCGTGAACATTTTCAAACCTGTCCGACAAAAAAAATGGATAAAGGGTAATTAATTACTTATTTTCACGAAAGTTGCCGATCTAGTGTGATAATATGATTGAAATTACCTCCGGAGCATCTCTCTAAAGTCTGCCCATAGCTCTTTTCTTTTAAACGAGTCCATGACAAGGACTTTTCTGAGTCGGGTTGAATGACTAGCGAATAAAGTGGAACCTACGCACGCATAACTCATCATCAATTACACTTAACATCGAGTGGCGAAGCAGAATGTGTACAAGAGAGAGGGATTACTTACGAAGTTGTAAGGCAATAGTATTTCCCTTTTGGTTTGTTGTCTCAAGAAAGACTTTAGCAAGTAATCTTCTTGCCGGGTTTGTCTCTTACCACTTCTTCATGAACTCTATTTGGGTCAACGAACCCAATGTCAAAAGCCTCCTTTCATGCATTCCATAACTTTTTCTGCATAATAGTATATACATATATGGTGAGCATATATATATATACATGCAATTAATGAGTGAATGAGATGAGATAAAATTACAGAAATAGTACTTACACACAATAAAGGCTGATGGCAGATTTGTCGAGTTCCTTGATTGAATAGAAAATGCAAGTCTTGAATGTTGAAGTCGATTGTCGTCCCCTTTACAAGAAAATCTGATCTCTTATATGCGTGATCCATTCTACCTTTCTCGTCTTGCGAAATGAAGGTACCACTTGTGCAATTTTCGCATCTTTGTTGGTAGATTCTTGAGCTCCTCTTTCTTGTGAGATTCTTCCCATACTTCCATGGCTGTATGGGGTTGGCATCGCATTTGGGCAAGTTGTCTCCCATGACGTTCAAGTATGCAATATAAGTCATCCCCATCTCATTGGCCTTTCTTTGTAGCTCTGCCTCGTAATCATTTATGGGAGGAGCGTCTCGTGTGTCGAACATTTGGAGTGGGGCACATGATTGGTTTTCCTGCTCTCCGAGCATGGGAACTGTTTTCAGGGTGCCTCATGTTGCTACTTCAGTCTCCTATGGCGCCTTGCATCCGCCTTCAAAATCTGGCGCCGTAGTCCGGCACAAGTGGGGTTTGGGTTTCAAAGATTATTGTAAACTTCTCCACCACCGCCGAATCTATTTTCTCCTTTGGCTCGGCCGTCTAGGTGCAAAGAATTTCTTGACCTGTTCTTCCGAGATCCTATTGGTCTCCTCGTCGCTGCGATTCCACGGTAAAACGCAATGGCTTGGCGGAAGGCTGCGGGGCGTAGTTTTTGAACTCTTTGGCGACGGTTTCTGTGGATTTCTTTGTGGCAGTTACCGATGCTCCTCGTGGCAGTGCTCTTCGCTCTGTTGAGGAGATGGATGAAGAACCGGAGATGGTGACGGTAGGAGATGGCTGCCAGCAGGAGATGGTGACGGGCGGAGATGGCTGCCACAGAGATGGTGACGGACGGCCGGAGATGGCTGCCACAGAGATGGCCGACGGGGCGGAGATGGCTGCACAGGAGATAGCTGAGCGGCTCGAGCCGCTGAGACGGAGGGGGGGTGCAGTGACCTCAATTTGGAAGCACAATGTGTTCCTTCTTCCAAAGAATGGTTGTTTTCCTGCAAATTTGAGTTGAGTTTCCCTTCACATGTAGCATGGTGTTGTGCTTCCTCATATTCCTTCACAACCTCATCCACCCGACAATAGCATAGCCATCTCGGAATCGTTGGTAAGTTCCACCAGCTACAGGAGGTAAGGCATACCCGATGCCCACCTTAATGGATAAGCCCATTAATCTCACATGCAGCTTAGCGTGTTCGCTCTCCGTGATCTCATCCACGGGGTATCGAGGACCCGTCATTTCAGCGTGGGCTGACGTTCTCCGTGGAAGCCCTGCTTCCGCTGCAGATGCGGCAGCGGCCTTCCAATGCAG
This sequence comes from Avena longiglumis, assembly GCA_030063025.1. Classification (NCBI taxonomy): domain Eukaryota; kingdom Viridiplantae; phylum Streptophyta; class Magnoliopsida; order Poales; family Poaceae; genus Avena; species Avena longiglumis. The sequence goes on from CP125978.1 coordinate 47,783,767, forward strand.
CTCTTCGTGCCGCTGAGATGGGCGGTAGCTTGATGGCTCTTGTGCATTCACTTGCGCTCAGCGCCGCAAGTGCATGTTCTATCTGTGTCATCCACTCTGACGCTCTTTTTCTTTTCTGGCGCCATCTAAGAGTCGCTCCGGTCGGCAAACCCATCCTTCCATGTCATACCCATTGTGCCTCGTGCATGTCCAGTGTTCTTTTTACCGATGCGGCGTGTGAGCTGGTCATTCTCTCTGTCGGGATGGAAGGTCTGGCGGATGTTTCCTCGTATGCGTGATGAGTTCAAAGGACGGTTTGGCAAGGATGGTTGGGAAGATACACAATCACTTACGGTCCAACCTTGCCCGATTCCGTAGAACCAAGTCTTTGCACGTAGGTCCCACCCATCTGTCTAGGGTGTGATCCCTCTCGTCAGTGGGGCCTTCTCTTCCTCCCACTTAGGCCTCGAGATATGTAGCCACCGACCGTCCTCTGGTGATATTCCTTCTTCAGGGCATTAAGCGTATTGGTTTCTGACCTCTTTTTAGCTATAGCACTTTTTTATATGTCTTAAATTCGGGCCAGTGAGGTCTTATCTTCGCATAATATGCGTCTTCGAAATTTGGAGTCTCGCCAGATTTGACAAATTTGTTCAATTTTATCTTCCAGTTGCGGAAAGCCTCGGCCATCTTCTTTAGAGTCCACTCTTTGACCTTTTCCTTTATAACCGGGTTGTTTTCATCCTCCTCTGGCGGAAGGGTCTAATTTACCAACAACGAATTCCAAAGCGTTTCTTTGGATCTGTCATCGACAAAGGTACCGTCGCCCTTCTTTGGCTTATTCCAATTTTCAATTGTGATTGGGATTTGGTCCCTAACAAGAACTCCAGCCTGACGTACAAATTTGTCTGCGGCCTTCTTGGGCTCCATCGGCCTGCCATCAACACGGACTGCTTCGATCATGAACTTTGCAAGATCTTTCGACCGCTGGCTCGCGCCTCGCTTGCTCTTTTTCGTAGAAGAAGATGGTTGCTGGCTGGTCGATCCAGAGGGATAAAAGAAGAAAGAAGAGTTAATTAATACATGTAGAAGAAGATTGTTTGTGGAAGTCAGCAGAGGCTTAATCAATGCATATACCTCGCCGGACTTTGTAACCATTAAATTGCGTCCATCGGAGTCTTCATCTTCTCCATGACTAGTACTTGAGCTATCGTCATCATGTCCCTCCAAGTTCAGATATTGTGAGGTGTCCTCATCAATAATGTTCTCCATTATTTCTTCTTCTTCAAGGTTTCTACTAAGTGGATCCATAGTTTCTAAAACAATAATATTATCTAGAGTAAGAGTGTAAACATTCAAGTGGACTTGGATTCATAGACAAATATACATATTATTTATACAAAAATACACAAATGAAACTAAAACCCTAAGGATGCTTGATCATTTTAAATGAGTTCCGAGGGGTCCAAACCCTAATTCGGAGAAATCCCGGATGCATATGAGAGGGGCTAGCTACAGTGGCTGACCGGAGGCTGGCGGCGTTGGATACAACAATGTTTTGTGATCCTTTAACATCTGCTCCATCTTCTCCTTCTCCTTTTCAGTTTCACATTCTTCCTTTACATCAGTAATGGCCCGACCAAGATCGTCATCAGCGGGCCCATCTGCTCCCTCTTGATCTTCATTATCTACCTCCGTTGCATTATCATCATATTCAGGATACATATTATGATAGTTTTCATCATCCTCTTCTTCTTCGTTGTCTTCCATCACAACCCCTTTTTCTCCGTGCTTGGTCCAACAATTATAGCTGGGCATGAAAGCGGATCAAGCGGCGGTGGGCGTGAATGGTTCGGTATTTGAGTAGTCTTTCTTGTTACGGAAAGTGAACACACGGACGACACATAAAACCATTGTGACCACGGTTTGCATTAGCCACAACGATGAAATTTTGGAGGCCCGTAATGTACTCGAAGTGCGGTGGTCACCAGACATCCATTGCCGATTCATCTGCATTAATATGTAGTATATATCAAAAATAATAGGGAGATGACCATTTATATATATAGTACATCAATGACACATGAAACTATAGTTGACCTCGTAGACGGAAAGAGCAACAAGAAAGCTTATTTTGAGCTCTCGGGCATTTCCGAACACCTCTAGTGCATATGAAAAAACACAAACTAGCACTCTTCACACCCTCTTGCTAGGCTCCAAAATGTGAAAAGAATGGAAGAGTGGGGTGTGTGGGCTGGGTGGTGTCTTATATAGCCCCTTTAACACCGGTTCATGCCACGAACCGGTGTTAAAAGGGTCTGTGAGCCACGGTCACGAGGACCTTTAACACCGGTTCGTAGCACGAACCGGTGTTAAAGGGGATCACTAATGCCGAGGGCCACGCTGGTACGGCCCCCCCTTTAACACCGGTTCGTAGAAGAACCGGTGTTAAAGCCCCTTTTCGGGATCAACAAAAGACCTTGTTTCCACTAGTGTGTGGTAGGACCCTCTTTGTAGATGAACCACCGTTTGTAGATGTGCTTAGCCATGCTTTGTTGAACGAGGGATGGGTTACATCATTGATACTTGTTTTCTCAAAGTATTGGTTTGTGAAAACTAAAACAACTTAATCAATGAACCCCCTGGGTGTGATGGTATTGATAAATTTTGGTGGTTTCATTGCGGAAAGGCACCCAGGTATCAAGAGAGAATGATTGGCTTCTTTATTGTGTAGCTTACGTGTACAACCATGTGCCAATAATGGAATGGGCGGTTGGTTGGACTTAGTAGGTTGTGGTAACTCGAACCCGAGTATCCAGAGATGTAGAATTTTGGTAGGTTGGACCGGTGCGCGTCGGGATTGAGGAGCTACTTTCCGAACAGTCTCTTCTTGGTATTCTCCCTATCATCACCCAAAATGAGAGTGATGGTACGAGCTGGGCTGGCCAAGTCACATGGGTAAAGTGTACTAACCTCTGCAGAGTGTATAATGTAATCGATTAGCCGTGTCCCTGGTTATGGACATCTGAGTTGCTAGATATTGATCCCATGACATGTTTCTCGCTCATTCTAATTTCTTAATTGCTTTAATATTGTTTGGGTTAACTTAATTGGGATCTTTTCAAATAAAATCAAAACTGTTTATGAAAGTAGGACAAATGTATTTGCAAATGCAAGCCAGACACAGCTCCACTTGCCAAATATGCATGTAGATGTTAGTACTATTGTCTCCATTACTAGCTCTACTTGCCATACATTCCATGTATTGACCCTTCGGGGATGCTACGTTTCATGTTGCAGGTTATTCCGATTCTGATTGATCGTTATAGGCCACGGTACTCCACTCGGCACTTGTTCACTTCACTTGTGGGCAAATTGAAGATTGGAGGATATATTTAGTTTTGTTGCTACCTGAATAATTTGAGCTAGCTTTATGCTAAGCTTTTATTGTAATAATGGTATTCTGGATCTTTGTAGATCATGATACATGGTTATTTTGCTATGATTATCTATCTTACTTTATTGTGGGCCAATGAACCGATCCAGGGATTGGCATGTCACATAGAGGCCACGGTCTTATCAGAATCGGGGTCTCACAGGATGGTATCAGAGCCCGTGTGTCGACTGTAGGATCGTGACCTAGGATTGGATTAGGAAGCCATAGAATTATTAAGCCTATATTAACACTGTCTTTCCTCTTATGCCTTTCACCCTCGTAAATTCTTACCATATGCTATTCTCACACTTTCCTCTTTTACTTGATAGATGGGAGGCGTCGGATGAGTATGTCACCATGGAGTCACCAAGGCCCTTTGCAAGGCGATTAGCTCAGCTCTCTCAGTCATTGGGATTGCCTTGCCCTATGTTCAAGGGAAGAAGGCTGTACACCTATGGATATGGAGAGGATGCATGGGAGATCACTACCTTCATATTCAGAGATGCCGCCTTGCCAAACCCGCGTACTTGGTCTACACCAAGATATCTGCAACAGGGACTTGGAATCAACTCGGCTGTACATGAAGCCTGTCTCTTGGTGCCACTATGAAGCACACTGCTGCAGATTCACCCTACCGTGATTATGGAAGGCGTGATCAAGATGGGAACATTGTGGTTACCCCGGGCGACAGGAACAACATGCCGCCCCTTCGGAGGCACATAGAGGACATGGAAAGAGAGAATGGAGCTCTAGCAGAGAAGGTGAGGATGTTGAAGGAGATTGCAGACTTTACTATTAATGGAATGGTGGTCCAAGGACAGGAGATAGACACTTTGCATGAAGCTGTGGGAGTTCTGGAGACTGCCCTGATAGCCAGGGATGAGACCATAGCCCATCTTCATGGCACTGTGCAAGAGAATACCCAGAGCATACAACAGTTGCAAGGGACCGTCCAGGAAAGGGACCAAACCATTGAAGCTTTGACAGCCCAGATTGCCGCTCTCCAAGCACAGCTGAATCCACCCTCTGATGATGACAATGGAGATGATGGCAACAATGGGGATGACAATGACAGTGGAGACGATGATGATGAGGACGAGGATGATGATGATGGAGACGATGATGGTGGAGGAGATGAAGCTGTTGCTGTTGCAGCTGAGGATGAAGAAGAAGAGGAGGACCCAGAAGAGGTGGAGTTTGAAGTCTCAAGTGATGGTTAAGGAGAGGTGTACACCCCGCCGCCATGGTTGTACCGCGAGCCGAAGCGCCAACGCATGACCGCAAGGACCTACCTCAATCTCTTCAAGAAGTAGATAGAAGTCCACCAATTAGTCCATGTTTGGAGAACTCGTTAGGATTAGTCTCGATCGTTGTGAAACTTAGTTTGTGTTAGTTTAAAAGTGTTTAGTTGCTTATTTGTGTACTCCAATATCCCAGGATTTATTTGTGCGAATTTTATGAAAGAGTTATGGCAATTTGGTTACTATCTGTGTGTTTTTCGCTGCAGTTTTTCTGTTGATACAGCAGTACTGCGCGATTTTTCATATTTTTCTGGTAACTCGGAAAAATCTTAAAAAAATTGGGATAATGCGAAACTCTCTGTGCCATATGCACAAAAATTGGCTTAATTTTCTGACGAGTTTAAGTCAGGCGGAAAAATTCGTGAATGCTGCTGGACTGTTCTGGCAGAATTGCTGTTTTGTTGATTAGTTGATCTATTGTTTAGTTAACCATTGCCAACTCTTGCAAAACTATTTCAGTAGGTATATACTGCTAGGATAACACCTGGGATGTTGCTGGATCACTTGTTTGTTGACGTGTTGCTTGCTTGTGATTGTCTGCTATTGCTTGTTGTTGTTTGATCATATGCATGGGTAGAATCCTATTATAGTAGTTGATTCTTTCTAAACTTACCTATGCTGAACCGCAGATGCCTCCCCGTCGCCAACCCACTAAGATGGAGCAGCTCATGGCAGCTCAGGCACAGCTGACCCAAGTGATGACCCAGTTCATGGCGAATCAGAACAACAACAATGGAAACAATCAGCCTCATGGAGATGCTCTCACAGATTTACGAGGTTAAGGCCAGCTAAGTTCTCTCTTTGCCATGGAACCAATGGTTGCTCTCGACTGGTTGTGTTCAGTCAACAAGGATCTAGTAGGCCGGATGCTGATGCTGAGAAGGTGAGGTTTTCGCTCACCTCTGGAAGGACCACCCGCTTCTTGGTGGGACACATTTCAGATCACCCACCTGGATACCGTGACTTGGGCAATGTTTGAGGAAGGTTTAGGACCAACCACGTGTCTTCAGGAGTTCTGAGCCTGAAGAGGAAGGAGTTCCATAACGCCAAACCAATCGCACTGCGTGGCAGTACATTGAGGAGTTCAACAACCTGTCCCTTTATGCACGAGGATGTTGACGATGCTAAAAGGAGGAGATTCTGGATGGTCTCGGTGATGAGCTTTCGACAGCTACTTGTGGTTTCTTGCCCACTTTCCGAGGAGCTTATGGACAAGGCCAGGATCTTGGAAGGGAAGCACAAGCAAGTGGAGAACCGCAAGAGAAAGAGCAATACTCATCACTCTGGTTCTCACCACAAGTCTCGCACTTCATATGATGGATACTCCAAGCATGGAGGAAGTGACCATGGGAGCCATGACCTTGATGGACATCGTCATGACAACCATAGGAGCAACCACCACAACCACAAGGGAGGACACTCTCACCACTCACAGTACACGGTGGACATGACCGCAACCGTGATCGCAACCGTGAAGAAGGATCTGAGTGAGGTGGCGTGCTTCAAGCGAAGGGACACTATGCCGACAACTGTCCGGGAGAGGAAAGGACTCAAGCCAACCAACGGCGAGAAGGTTACGTGAACCACATGAATGTGGAGGAGATTCCAGATGAGCCTGACCTTGTGATTGGTAAGTTCCCAATCAACACTTACCCTGCACTTATACTTTTCGATACTGGTGCATCGCATTCATTCATATCAAGGGCATTTGTGGATAAGTATAAGTTACCTACTGAGTCTATGAAAAGGTCTATTAGAGTGAGTTCACCTGGAGGAGATATGATAGCTAGCGCGGGATGCCGTGACTTGACTGTGAGGATTGGAACACACAACTTCATTGCACATCTAGTAGTACTGGATTCACATGGATTAGATGTCATTCTGGGTATGGATTGGATGTCTATGCATGGAGGACACATAGATTGTGCACAGCGAGCTGTTTCACTCAAAACCCTGGATGGTAAGAGGATTAGATTCAAGTCGGCTGCACGACCAAGAAGGTGTAAGTTGAATTCTCTTAAGGGGGTTAGCATGGATACTGTGCCAGTGATTAAGGATTACCCCGACGTGTTTCCGGAAGAGCTTCCAGGGATGCCACCTGACAGGGATGTAGAGTTTCTTATCGACCTGATGCCGGGAACAGGGCCAATAGCAAAGAAACCATATAAGATGGACGTGGATGAGCTGAAGGAGTTGAAGAAACAGTTGAAGGAACAACTGGAAAAGGGATTCATTCAGCCTAGTGCGTCGTCATGGGGAGCACCTGTTCTATTTGTGGAGAAGAAAGACAGCACCAAGAGATTAGTGGTAGACTATCGCTCGCTGAACGAAGTAACCATTAAGAACAAGTACCCTCTGCCGAACATAAATGACTTGTTTGACCAACTGGAAGGAGCAAAGGTGTTCAGCAAGATTGATCTGCGATCAGGCTACTTCCAATTGAAGATCCGAGAGGAGGATGTACCAAAAACCGCCTTCACCACTAGGTGTGGTTTATATGAGTATACGGTTATGTCTTTTGGACTAAAGAATGCCCCGGCATACTTCATAACCATGATGAACAAGGTATTTATGGAGTATTTGGACAAGTTCGTGGTGGTGTTTATTGATGACATACTGATATATTCCAAGGATGATGCTGAGCATGAGAAGCATCTGCGACTGATTATGGAGAAGCTGAGAGAACACAAGCTGTATGCCAAATTCAGCAAATGTGAATTCTAGCTTAACACTGTTGGGTTTCTTGAACACGTAGTTTCAGGAGAAGGAATTGCTGTTGATCCAAACAAGGTGACTGCAGTGACAGAGTGGGAAGCGCCCAAGAATGCTGGAGAGATTCGAAGCTTTTTGGGACTTGCTGGATATTACCGGAGGTTCATAGAAAACTTTTCTAAGATTGCTAAGCCAATGACTGAACTTCTGAAGAAGGAGAGCAAGTTTGAATGGTCAGACATATGTGAAGCCAGCTTTCAGGAGCTAAAGCGTCGACTAGTGACCGCGCCTGTTCTGTGTCTACCAGATCTTCAGAAGGATTTCCAAGTGTACTGTGATGATTCTCGACAGGGACTTGGGAGTGTGCTGATGCAAGATGGGAGAGTAGTGTCATATGCCTCACGACAACTCAAGCACCATGAGCGGAATTACCCCACACACGACTTGGAGTTAGCGTCAGTGGTTCATGCGCTCAAGGTATGGAGGCATTACTTAATGTGAAAACACTGTGATGTGTACACCGACCACAATAGCCTGAAGTACATATTCACACAGAAGGAACTGAACATGAGACAACGGAGATGGTTGGAACTTATCAAGGATTATGATATGAATCTACAATACCACCCAGGAAAGGCTAATGTAGGAGCAGATGCTCTGAGCCGGAAGGTTTATGCCAATGGATTGAAAATTCGTGAATTGCCTGAGGATTTGTGCAAGAAATTCAGAGACCTTAGACTAGAAGTAGTATCTGAAGGATACCTGGCCACAATGGAAGTCCAACCGACGCTACAGGACAGGATCATAAAGGCTCAGGTAGGAGACAAGGAAATAGAGGAGATAAAGGAAAAGATGAGAGAGAACCGGGAAAAGGATATTCGCGAGGACGAGCATGGTACCTTATGGTACGGAGATCGTTTGTGTGTGCCCAGCGACCCGGAGATAAGGGAGTTGATTTTGCAGGAGGCTCATAACTCGCCGTACTCCATACATCCGGGCAACACAAAGATGTATATGGATTTGAAGAGCAGATTTTGGTGGAACAACATGAAGGGAGATATCGCCAAGAATATAGCCCTATGTGATGTATGTAGCCGAGTGAAGGCAGAACACCGTGAAGCCAGGACTGCTACAGCCATTGCACATGCGGATTGGAAGTGGGATAGTGGGAATGGATTTTATCACAGGATTGCCCAGGACCAGGTCAGGATATGACTCTATTTGGGTAGTGGTCGACCATTTGACCAAGGTAGCCCACTTTAGACCGGTAAAGACGACCTATACGAGTGCAAAGTTGGCCAAGATTTACATGGACAGGATTGTGTGCCTACACGGAGTTCCCAAGAGTATTGTATCTGATAGAGGCACCCAATTTACCTCACACTTCTGGCGCCAGCTACACGAGTCACTTGGTACTATATTGGAGTTTAGCACAGCGTTTCACCTGCAGACTGATGGACAGACCGAGAGGGTGAATCAGATTTTGGAAGACATGCTGAGAGCTTGCGCCTTGGCTCATGGCTCTAGTTGGGATGAGAATTTGCCGTATGCGGAGTTTTCCTACAACAACAGCTATTAGACAAGCATCAAGACGTCACCGTTCTATGTGTTATATGGGAAACGGTGCCGAACACCATTGCTATGGGATGGAGTAGGAGAACGTCAGTTGTTTGGACCTGATTTGATCAAGGATGCTGAGGAGAAGGTCGCCTTGATTAGGGACAGGCTGAAGGTAGCACAATCAAGGCAGAAGAGCTACGCTGACGCCAAGCGCAAGGAAGTGGTGTATGAGATAGATGATAGAGCATACCTCGAGTATCGCAACCGTGGAATCAAGAGGTTTGGAATTAAGGGTAAGCACCTCGATTCATTGGACCGTATCGGGTCTTAGCACGCAAAGGAGAAGTTGCTTACCGGTTGAGTTGCGAGGCTCATCTGCTGTTCACAACGTGTTCCACGTATCCCATGAAGAAGTGCCATCCGGAGATGGTGGACACGCCATTGAGAGACACTGCACGCTAGAAGAGGTTCAATCGAGAATGATTTGACCTATGAGGAGAAGCGGTCAAGATTCTCGGAGACAGCGAAGGACTACCCGTACCAAGACAATCAAGTTTTGCAAAGTATAGTGGAGCCACCACACCGAAGAGGAAGCCACTTGGGAGCGTGAGGATGACATCCGAGAGGACTACCCACACCTATTTGCTAGCCGCGCCGAATCTCGAGGACGAGATTCATCTTAAGGGGGTTATTCTTGTCACATCCCAAATTTTAGATTTAGTCTTGCATATCATTCATAGCATTGCATCATATCTTTCTATCCAAAACCGTCGAGTAGAAAGGTTCGGCGAAACGCTATTTTCAAAACCCTATTCTAGTTTGCTACGAGGTTCCTACGGGGAGCTTTGGAGTGTCTTGCAACAACCACCCCTTTAGGTTCGAGTTTTCGCGCAAACTTCGACTGAAGGTTGTGCCCCTCGACGATACGAACCCTTAGGCGCGAATCGCTCAATCGAGTTCAGATGCAAAAGACTCGACGCTTTTTAGTAAACCGCCGAACGGTCCGAAAATCCGGACAGATTTCCGAGTTCTAGTACAACTCTGGGCCGTTTCAGTTTAGGATTCCAGCGCGCAGGACTACTTAAAGAGGACCCCACCTGGCCCTCGATTCCCGTGCGTTCAACCGACCCGACCCGCCGCCTCTCCGCTGCGCTCCTCAGCGCTGCCGCGCCGCCGCCCGCCTCTCGGCCACCTCGCCCGGCTACCCCGCCGCCGCCATCGCCGCCACCACCGCGGGTTCGCCTCCTCCTCCTCTTTCCGTTCCGCGCCTTCTCACCGCCATTCGCCGTCACCGATCCCATCTACCGCCGCCGCCGCCTCACGGCCACCGCCATCACCGCCGCCACTCCGCGCGCCACCGCTTATCGCCGCCGCACCGCCCGCCGCCGCTACGCCACCCGCCGCCACCGCCATGTACCGCGCCGCCCGCCGCACGCCGCTGCGCCGCTGCGCTGTTGCCCGCCGCTGCCACCGCCGCTGCGCCCGCGTCTGCGCCGCCACACCACGCACGCACGCATACGTGCGTGTCATCGCATGCGCGCTTGCATGCACGCATACACGCACGTACGCGCGACGCCTCACGCGCGTATTTGTTTTCTCGAACCCGTCCATTGACCGTGTACGTCTGCGGAAGAACCCGGCCAAAACCAATCGCCACCGCCGTCGGAGCTCGCCGCCTTCCGAGTCCGTTTCGTCATCCGTTTCGGTAAGACAGCCACCGCCGATCTCGGATTAGCGGCTTAGATCGTTCGTTGACTGGTCAAGATCCTGGCGTTGACTAGTCGACGGCCAACAGACGCTGACCAACAAATGATACGCTTGATCGGGTCAATTTCGTTAATCCCTTTAGTTGGCAGATTTCGGTAGAATCTTGTAAATTGCTTAGAAATTCAACCGCTTGGCCAAAAATTGCAAATAAAATATGTACGAGTTCAGTGAGTCGTGTAGAATCTCTCTGTAGCTTTGTTTCAGACTTTTACTCTCAGGTTTAGTACAGTTTAATCAAACTAGTTAGTAGCCTTTTCGGAGTAATAAATTCATAGAAAAAGATCCGTAACTCCAAAAATCGCGTGTGATATGTCCCTGAACTCGTGTGAATGAGGGGAATCTCATCGTGAATTAAAAAGGTAGGCTTACAGTAAAACCTTCTGCAGTATTTGTCTAATGGTTTTCTGCAGTGTTTTAATTACTCCGGGAGTTTTATAATTCCTTTTTGAGTAATTCCAATTGGTACTGTTTCTAATCAGCGATGCCCATGCAGTAGAATTTTCCCAAGATTTTAAGAACAGTATACTACCGGTAGTGAATTATTTAAGTTCTAGCTCTAGTTTGGAGCATTACTTTTGTCTATTAGTTTTCCTAGCGCCAAAACTATTTTCCATGCATGCATTCGGTAGTGTTATGTTATAGGATGTTGTGGTGCAGCTGTAGCACCAATTCACTTGCCGTTCTTGCATTCATGCATCATATTTGTTGCATATGTTATGGATTGTTTGTTTATGAATGCAATTGTGTCGTGTAGATTGTGTTGAGTGCAACGCTTGCTCGTGTGAGGATTGTGCTCCAAACCGCTACAACCAAGGCAAGTAGATGCTACTTTGTTTATAATATCGTCCTACTATTTTCTATGCATTGTCGTGTATTTTGTAGATGCATGTGTAGGATGATACTATCGCTATGCTATGTCCTATTATGTGGTAGGACCCTCTTTGTAGATGAACCACCGTTTGTAGATGTGCTTAGCCATGCTTTGTTGAACGAGGGCTGGGTTACATCATTGATACTTGTTTTCTCAAAGTATTGGTTTGTGAAAACTAAAACAACTTAATCAATAAACCCCCTGGGTGTGATGGTATTGATAAATTTTGGTGGTTTCATTGCGGAAAGGCACCCAGGTATCAAGAGAGAATGATTGGCTTCTTTATTGTGTACCTTACGTGAACAACCATGTGCCAATAATGGAATGGGCGGTTGGTTGGACTTAGTAGGTTGTGGTAACTCGAACCCGCGTATCCAGAGATGTAGAATTTTGGTTGGTTGGACCGGTGCGCGTCGGGATTGAGGAGCTACTTCCCGAACAGTCTCTTCTTGGTCTTCTCCCTATCATCACCCAAAATGAGAGTGATGGTACGAGCTGGGCTGGCCAAGTCACATGGGTAAAGTGTACTAACCTCTGCAGAGTGTATAATCTAATCGATTAGCCGTGTCCCCGGTTACGGACATCTGAGTTGCTAGATATTGATCCCATGACATGTTTCTCGCTCATTCTAATTTCTTAATTGCTTTAATATTGTTTGGGTTAACTTAATTGGGATCTTTTCAAATAAAATCAAAACTGTTTATGAAAGTAGGACAAATTTATTTGCAAATGCAAGCCAGACACAGCTTCACTTGCCAAATATGCATGTAGATGTTAGTACTATTGTCTCCATTACTAGCTCTACTTGCCATACATTCCATGTATTGACCCTTCGGGACTGCTACGTTTCATGTTGCAGGTTATTCCGATTATGATTGATTGTTATAGGCCACGGTACTCCACTCGCTACTTGTTCACTTTTGGGCAAATTGAAGATTGGAGGATATATTTAGTTTTGTTGCTACCTGAATAATTTGAGCTAGCTTTATGCTAAGCTTTTATTGTAATAATGGTACTCTGGATCTTTGTAGATCATGATACACGGTTATTTTGCTATGATTATCTATCTTACTCTATTGTGGGCCAATGAACCGATCCAGAAATTGACATGCCACATAGACACTAGTGCAGAGCCCCCCCTTTAACTCCGGTTGGGAGGGCCCTCTAACAGCGGTTCCCCAACCGCTGTTGAGGGTTCGGTGTTAGAGGGGGGGCCCCTTTAACACCGGTTCTTATACGAACCGGTGTTAAAATGGCGACGTGGGCTGCCTTCAGCCCCCACCCCTTTAACACCGGTTCGATCTGGAACCGGTGTTAAAATTCATGGCGAGATTTAGGCCGTTTTCTGCCGCTGAAAAGCCTAAATCTTCGCCATGGCATTTCCGCCCGCCTGCTTATCATGGAGGGGAGGAGGGGAAATCGATCGAGCGGTATACTTATAAATCGTCATCGGTACATACGAGTACATGAATAATTAAACAACTATTATTATACACAAACATCGTCATCGGCACATACATCGTCATCGGCACATACATCGTCATCGTTCATTTTGGTGGATATCTAAAGAGTTCTCCGCCAGGCGTGACGACCTCATCAAGTATGAACCCCGCCAATTCCTCTTGAATGGCTCGTATGCGTTCAAATGGTAGGAGTTGGTCCCGCATCCGCTCGATCTGAATATATATGAAGAATGGGTCAATATATATATATAAGAATCAAACTCAACACAATTGATGGTAATAAAATAATGTTGTGGACTTTGTTTACTTACTCTAAGTTGTTCTAGTGCGCTTGACTGTCAGACATATCGGTTTGCGAATGAATTCGCAAACATAGTACCCACATAAGTTATTGCCGTGTCCCCGATGCGCACACTTTACGAGAATAGAGAGTTCAATCAAAATAATAATCAATAAAGCATGATATAATGGAATTGGAAGCTAGCTAGTATTACTTACATTTTGGTCTACAAATTTTAGTTCTTCGACCATTCACCCACGGCCCTGCCCGTGAACATTTTCCAAACCCCGTCCGACAAAGAAAATGGATAAAGGAGTAATTAATTACTTATTGTCACGAAAGTTGCCGATCTAGTGCGATAATATGATTGAAATTACCTGGAGCATCTCTCTAAAGTCTGCCCATAGCTCTTTTTCTTTTCGAACGAGTCCATGACAAGGACTTTGCTGAGTCGGGTTGAATGACTAGCGAATAAAGTGGAACCTACGACGCATAACTCATCATCGCTACACTTAACATCGAGTAAGTCAGAATGTGTACAAGAGAGAGGGTAACAGTACTCACGAGAAGTTGTAAGGCAATAGTATTTCCCTTTTGGTTTGTTGTCTCAGTAAAGACTTTAGCAAGTAATCTTCTGTTTGCCCGGGTTTGTCTCTTACCACTTCTTCATGAACTCTATTTGGGTCAACGAAACCAATTCAAAAGGGCCTCCTTTCATGCATTCCATAACCTTTTTCCTGCATAATAGTATATACATATATGGTGAGCATATATATACATGCAATTAATAAAGTGAATGAGATGAGATAAAAATTACAGAAATAGTACTTACACACAATAAAGGCTGATGGCATATTTGTCGAGTTCCTTCTGATTGAATAGAAAATGCAAGTCTTGAATGTTGAAGTCGATCGCGTCGTCTCCGCACAAGAAAATCTGATCTCTTATATGCGCCGTGATCCATTCTTCTTTTCTCGTCTTGCAGAAATGAAGGTACCACTTGTGCAATTTTCGCATCTTTGTTGGTAGATTCTTGAGCTCCTCTTTCTTGACTAGATTCTTCCCATACTTCCATGGCTGTATGGGGTTGACATCGCATTTGGGCAAGTTGTCTTCCATGACGTTCAAGTATGCAATGTAAGTCATCCCCATCTCATTGGCCTTTCTTTGTAGCTCTGCCTCGTAATCATCTACGGATGAGCGTCCGTTGTCAAACATTTGGAGCGGGCGCATGATTGGTTTTCTGCTCCGAGCATGGGAACTGTTTTACAGGGTGCCTCACATCGCTACTTTCAAGATCCCTACGGCGCCTTGCATCCGCCTTCAAAATCTGGCGCTGTAGTCCCACAAGTGGGGTTTCAGGTTTCAAAAGATTTTTGTAAAACTTCTCCACCACCGCGGATCTATTTTCTCCTTTGGCTCGCCATATAGGTGCAAAGAATTTCTTGACCTGTTCTCCCGAGATCCTATTGGTCTCCTCGTCCGCGATTCCAGTAAAACCGCAATGGCTTGGCGGAAGGCTGCGACGTAGTTTTTGAACTCTTTGGCACGGTTTCTGGATTTCTTTGTGGCGTGCTACTTGATGCTCCTCGTGGCAAGGTGCTCTTCCGCTTTACCGAGGAGATGGCTGAAGCACGAGATGGCGACGGGCGGAGATGGCTGCAGCAGAGATGGTGACGGCGGAGATGGCTGCCAGACAGAGATGGCCGACGGAGATGGCTGCCTTGAGAGATAGTCCAGGCAGCTCGGGCGGCAGCTGCGGAGAGGCGGGGTGCAGTGACCTCAATTTGGAAGCACAATGTGTTCCTTCTTCCAAAGAATGGTTGTTTTCAACGCAAATTTGTGTTGAGTTTCCCTTCACCGTAGCATGGTCAAGCTGTGCTTCCTCATATTCCTTCACAACCTCATCCACCCGACAATAGCATAGCCATCTCGAATCGGTCACGGTGGTAAGTTCCACCAGCTACTGGGAGGTAAGGCATAGCCGACAGCCACCTTAATGGATAAGCCCATTAATCTCACATGCAGCTCAGCGTGTTCGCTCTCCGTGATCTCATCAACGGGTATCGAGGACCCGTCATTTCAGCGTTGGCTGCACATTCTCCGTGGAAGCCACACCGCTTCCGCAGCAGTCCGGGCGGCAGCTTCCAATGCAGGCTCTTCATGCCGCTGAGATGGGCGGTAGCTTGATGGCTTTGTTAGGCATTCACTTGCGTCGCAGCCGCAAGTGCATGTTCTATCTGTGTCATCCGCTCAGACGCTTTTTCTTTTCTCGCGCCATCAGAAGAGTCGCCTCCGGCAAACCCATCCTTCCACGTCATACCGTGCCTCGTGCATGTCCAGGTGTTCTTTTTACCGATGGCGCGTGTGAGCTGGTCATTCTCTGTCGGGATGGAAGGTCTGGCGGATGTTTCCTCGTATGCCGTGATGAGTTCGGTGACGGGTTTGGCAAGGATGGTTGGGAAGATACACAATCTGTTTCGGGTCCAACCTTGCCCGATTCCGAGAACCAAGTCTTTGCACGTAGGTCCCACCCATCCGTCTGGGTGTGATCCTCTCTCTCAGGCCTTCCTCCCACTTAGGCCTCGAGATTTGTAGCCACCGACCGCCCCTCTGGTGATATTCCTTCTTCGGGGCATTAAGCGTATTGGTTTCGACCTCTTTAGCTATAGTACTTTTTATATGTCTCAAATTCGGGCCGTTGAGGTCTTATCTTCGCATAATATGCGTCTTGAAATGAGTCTCGAGCTTTGACAAATTTGTTCAATTTTGTCTTCCAGTTGCAGAAAGCGTCAGCCATCTTCTTTAGAGTCCACTCTTTGACCTTTTTCTTTATAACCGGTTTGTTTTCATCCTCCTCTCGCGGAAGGGTGAAATTTACAAACAACGAATTCCAAAGCGTTTCTTTGGATCTCATCGACAAAGGTACCGCCTTCTTTGGCTTATTCCAATATTCAATTATGATTGGGATTTGGTCCCTAACAAGAACTCCACCTGACGATAAATTTGTCTCATGCCTTCTTGGGCTCCATCGCCTGCCATCAACACGATGCTTCGATCGTGAACTTTGCACGATCTTTCAATGCTGCTCGCGCCTCGCTTGCTCTTTTTCGTAGAAGAAGATGGTTCTGGCTGGTCGATCCAGAGGGCTAAAAGAAGAAAGAAGTGTTAATTAATACATGTAGAAGAAGATTGTTGGTGGAAGTCGTGAGGCTTAATCAATGCATATACCTCGCCGGACTTTGTAACCATTAAATTGTTCACGGAGTCTTCATCTTCTCCATGACTAGTACTTGAGCTGTCGTCATGTCCCTCCAAGTTCAGATATTGTGAGGTGTCCTCATCAATAATGTTCTCCATTATTTCTTCTTCTTCAAGGTTTCTACTAAGTGGATCCATAGTTTCTAAAACAATAATATTATCTAGAGTAAGAGTGTAAACATTCAAGTGGACTTGGATTCATACACAAATATACATATTATTCATACCAAAATACACAGATAAATACACAAATGAGTCGAGGTCCAATTTGTATACAAGTTTTAATCTATGCATGTAGTACAATTTATCGAGCAAACAAGTTTTAATCGATGAGTCAAGAATCACACACGTGGCGACACGTGGCTCACCGGTGGGGTGACGTTGGTCTCGTCGGCGGTGCTCGTCGGACGGATGCGCTCTCTCGCCATGCGGCGGTACTAGCGGCGGGCTTGTCGAGCGGCGGCGGCGGCGTTGAGGCGTGACTCCACGAGCTCAAGCGGCGGGCGAGACGCCTCCCCGCACGGGAAGAGAGCGAGATGGTCGGGCTCCTCGAAATAGGCTTGCGCCGCGCTATATTAATATAGCAATCACAAGATACAACGACAATGTTCCTGGGTTTGTCCCTCCGCTCAACAAGCCTGCATCTCCCCTCTTCGCCGCGTTCCCACCTCCGAGGCCACCGCACCACCCCATCGAACTCCTGCATCCACCCTCCGCCAGTCACGACCCACCCCGACCTCCCTATAGTTGCCTGCCGTGCGGCGAGCCCGGCTCCCCTCCGCCGCTTCGCCGCCGCCTGCCGCCACCTTCTCTCTGCGTCGCCACTCGATGAGCTGGCCGAAAGGCCGCGTTTGCCTCGCCCTCGCCGCTCATCTCGGCGCCCCAACCTCCGCCGCGGCCTCCCACCTTTCTGCGACGCTGGCCGCCACCGGGCCGACGGCGCCTCGACTTCCTCGACGCCAAGCCCGAGTTCCGACCACGGCCTCACGCCAACCTTACGCCGCCAGCTGCGAGTCCACGGCCCCTCAGCCAGCCGGCTCCACCGCCCGGCGCCGCCCGGCTCCACCACCGCCACCGCCCGGCGCCACCGCCCGGCTTCACCACCGCCAGCGCCAGCCACCGCCGGCTTCCGCCATCGCCAACAAGCTGCGCCGTCGCTGCCTCCGTCGCCTCCTCCACGGTACCGCCGATTTCCGGCCACCGTCGTGTGGAGACATAGGGGAAGGATGGGAAGAGAGGGTCGGCGAACTCGAGCTCAAGCGGCGAGATCAAGGTCGGGAGCTCAAGCGGCGGCGCAGACGATGGTCGGGCGGCGAGACGGAGATCGATCGCTCGATGGGGAAGAAAGGAAGGAAGGAAGGTGAATAATACACTTTAACACCGGTCAGGCTGAACCGGTTAAAGGGCGCTTCATTCAAGATGTACCCTTTAACACCGGTTCGTGGGCGGAACCGTAAAGGGTGTTTCACAAGCGCATTGTACCTCTTTAACACCGGTTCGTGGCTAGAACCGGTGTTAAAGGAAGTGGTATGTGAAATGAAATAATGCCCCTTTAACACCGGTTCGCTCGAACCGTGTTAAAGGGGCATTTATTTCATGCATTAAAGGGGCTTTTTAATTCAAAAATATGATATGAAATTTAGAAAATTCATATCTTTTTCATTTCAACTCGAAAAATATGAATAATATATCATAATTTTTAGAAAAATAATATCTATCCATTCATGTAAATCATTTTATATTTACTTTACATGAAATTTTTAAAATAAATAAACACTTATTTCATGCATTAAAGGGGCTTTTTAATTCAAAAATATGATATGAATTTAGAAAATTCATATCTTTTTCATTTCAACTCTGAAAAATATGAATAATATATCATAATTTTCAGAAAATAATATCTATCCATTCATGTAAATGATTTTATATTTACTTTACATGAAATTTTTAAAATAAATAAACACTTATTTCATGCATTAAAGGGGCTTTTTAATTCAAAAAATATGATATGAATTTAGAAAATTCATATCTTTTTCATTTCAACCCAGAAAAATATGAATAATATATCATAATTTTTGGAAAAATAATATCTATCCATTCATGTAAATGATTTTTATTAGATCAAATCATATTTTAATGCCGCATCTTTTGTATTAACATTTTTGAATTGATTGGATATTTAAATGTCGCATCTTTTGTATACACTTGAATCTCACCAAGCCTCTCTCAACTTGCATTGTTTTTTGATCAATGTGTTGGTGGTTTTTGAATTAGCCATTTGGTGGTTGCTTCACAAAACCGTCTGCTTTTTATGCTTTCGGAAAATGGAAAATGCCTTTTTAGTGCGATAAAAAGGAAAACTCCTCTTGCAAACTATGCCTTGATTCTAGCCATAACATTGGTCATTTGACCCGAATGAGATAGGTCATTTTGATACAGTTACATAAAGCCGAACTGGAACTGAAAATTAAGATACATAAGAGAACTAAAAATTAAGATACATAAAAGAACTGAAAATTAAGATACATGGCCAGATTAAGTAACAATCGGCCAAACTGGAACTGAAAATTAAGATACATAAAAGAACTGAAAATTAAGATACATGGCCAGATTAAGTAACAATCGGCCGAACTTGTTTCGGAATGTTGGAGTGATTCAGTCATGCTCCCTACACCTGTAATACTCGCCACCTTTGTAGTCAGTACTTCGCCCTGGCCATCATTGCCGTCGCGGGGTCACCAGAATTGAACCTCCGGAGAGTACGCTGGGCCGACTTGAGGGTAGCAGTGGGCTGGACTTGAGGGTAGCGCACGGGGTTAGAGTCGGCGGTGTCACAGGCCATGACGCTCGGAGAGTCCGATCGCGCCACCATAGCCGACGGCCGACCTCGTTGAAGTTAGGAGGAGGTGGGCCGTCCTCCGTGCCTAGCGAGCGCCTCATGCCGATCCACGAAGAAGGCTTCCCAAGTAGAGAAATAGTCGGGATGCCATCCGGGATTCCTCCGCTGCTCCGGCGTGAGCTCAAGTAGTAGTGGTTCGTGATGGCCATCCGGCGCCACACCTAGAGGGACAGGAGGAACGGCACACCTCCGACGCCAAAGATCCACCGACGGGGACATGAGTCTTGGCGGGTAGTTCGAGGCGCAAAGCGCCTCCGCCTCCCTGGGGTTAGTGCTACGTGGAAGCCATGGGAAAGAGTGATGAAGTTGCAGATCCGAGTCTAGAGATGTGCAATGACAATGGAGGCCAACCCTAGATATATATATAGTGAACTAGCGGAAGAACGGAGGGAAGAATCAAGGAAGAAAATGGCGGAAGAAAAATGGCGGAAAAAATGGCGGGATGAACCTTTAGTCGGTTGGAGACACCAAAACCGGACTAAAGATGAATTTAGTCCCGGTTGGAGACACCAACCGACAAAACACGAGTCAACACTAATAATAGGGTGAGTGCATGTCGACATTATGTCGTATGGCGTGTACCTTGTCCCGGATGGTGTCACCAACCGAGACTAAAGATGAACCTTAGTCCCGTTGGAGACACCAACCGGACTAATAATAGGGGTGAGTGTCGACATTATTTTGTAAGTGTCAACACTATGTCGAGCTGCTTGTACTATAAATAGGCATCCTTGTGAGTCCAGTCCTCCTCCGGCTTTGAGCGGGGACACCACTCACGGCCAGTCAGGGAGATGCCGACGAGCCTGGCCCTCCGGCATCTCCGAGAAACCGGTCATAGAGGCACTCTAATATGTGAAATTAGTTAGCTCCCGTGTATTGATCTAGTTAGAAGTTATAAAGCTGCAAGATGGTTTTGAGAGGGACACACTACGTTGCTTTGGAGATGCCGACGGAGCCTAGTCCTCCCAAGCATCTCCAAGAAACTGGTCATAGAGGCACTCTAATATGTGACCTTAGCGTTTGGAGATCGATCTTAATGGTAAGTGAATCGGGACAACTTCTTCTCATAGTCCCGGTCCATCCACAAAACATGACTAACACTCAAGACATGTATTAATATTAAAAACATGAACTAGAGTTACATAATATGAGCATGAACTTCTTGGCATATGCCCTTCCTTATGATCGCTTCAGACGTAACCATATGCCCTTCTTTACTTAACGGAATGCTTGGGTCAGTTTTCACTGTGAAGGGCGGAATTTCATCAAACTTATTATAATCTTCTGACATGTCTGTCTTGTCCTCGATTCCCACGATGTTTCTTTTCCCTGAAAGAACTATGTGACGCTTTGGCTCATCATATGATGTATTCGTTTGCATATTTTTTCTTTTTTTTGGTCTGGAGGACATGTCCTTCACATAGAAAACCCGAGCCACATCATTGGCTAGGACGAATGGTTCGTCTAAGTTCTTCATAAGATTGTTGAGATCCACCGTTGTCATTCCGCATTTCTTGTCAACCTCAACCCTCCTCCGTTAGCTTGACCCATTTGCATCGAAACAAGGGGACCTTAAAATTAGGTCCATAGTCAAGTTCCCATATCTCCTCTATGAACCCATAATACGTGGTCTTTGCCCATTTTCTTCTTGCATCGAAGCGGACACCACATTTTGGTTGGTGCTCTTTTATCTTGGCCTATCGTAAAATGTATTCCCATTTATCTCGCACCTTTGGAAAGTACATACAACAAGACGGTGTCCCGCCAACAAGTACAAATTGATCCCCAACAAGGTGTTATTCGTGAGAAGTCTTTGCACCAGCCGCCAAAACTCGCCATGTGTTCACTTATAATCCATTCATCGACCGCCCCGGTGTTTGAGGCGTATTAAATTCTTGTGTTCATTGATATACGGGCAACCAAGATAGATCTTTGTAAAACCGTAGTGTGCTTGATTGAGAGAATGCCCGTCCTACATATCATTGCTTTACATCCTAGGGTGCCTTTTCCACGCAGCTTCCCCTCATGTCGTGATTCGAACACCAATCGCCTTAAGGTCGGAATAAAATCAACACGTAACTCAATGACCTCCTCTGTTACATAGCCCTTGGAGATGCTTCCTTCGCCTAGCACGGTTATGAACATATTTCTTTAAGATTCCCATGTACCTCTCAAAGGGGAACATATTGTGTAGAAATACAGGACCGAGAATGGCAATCTCTTCTACTAGGTGAACCAGAGATGCGTCATAATATTGAAGAAGGATGGTGGAACACCAACTCAAAGTCGACAAGACATTGGGCCACATCTGCTTGTAACCCGTAGGCTTTCCGGATCGATTACCTTCCGAGATATTGCATTGAGGAATGCACATAGCTTCACAATGGGTACTCGAACATTTTCGTAGAAGCCCCTCAATGCAATCGGAAGCAATTGTGTCATAATCACGTGGCGGTCATGAGACTTCAGGTTTTGGAATTTTTCTCCGCCATATTTATTATTACCTTTATATTCGACGAAGCGACGGGACCTTGATACCGGACATTCAAAAAGATTTCCTTCTCGCTTTGGTAAGAGCGTAGTGGCGGGAGTTAAGTGGCATCGTTTACCCTTCTCGCTCGGATGCATAGGCTCTTCAGGCCTTCACACGCTGTTGGTCCTGTCGTGCTTCCGTGTATCTTTTGTCTTCCCATACACTCCTAGAAAGCCTAGCAGGTTCACGCAAACATTCTTCGCCACGCATCACGTCGATTGAAGAGCGGACCTCTAAGACTTTCCAATAGGGTAGGTCCCAAAATATAGATTGCTTCTTCCACATGGGCGTGTCCGCATCGTCATTGAACAGATAGACTACCGGACCTTTTCCAAAGATTACTTCTAGGTCCTTGACCATACCAAATACCTCCTCACCGACGGAGGAGCTTCCTCCGGGTTACGCCAGATGTTTGAAATGCTTGCCTTTCTTTCTTCTGGATGCGTGTTCGAAGAAATCGGTGATACCCTAGGTACACAACCTTCTTACATTTATCCAAATATACACTTTCGATTATCATCTAAACAGTGTGCATGCATTGTATCCCTTGTTTGTCCCTGAAATGTTACTAAGAGCAGCCAATCATTGATGGTTACGAAAAGCAATGCTCAGAGGTCAAATGGCTCCCTTTGTGCTCATCCCACATACACACCTGGTTTGGCCCACAGCTGTAAAAGTTCTTCAACTGATGGCCTTAGGTACACATCAATGTCGTTGCCGGGTTGTCTCGGGCCTTGGATGAGCACGCATCATAATGAACTTCCTCTTTATACACAACCAAGGAGGAAGGTTATAGATACATAGGGTCAGGCAGTGTGCTGGATCGCAGCTCGCTCACCAAAAGGATTCATGCCGTCGCATTTAGACCAAACCTTAAGTTCCTTGGCCACGCAAAGTCCGGGTACTCGCTTCGACTTTTCTCCACCGTGACCCATCGGGTGTCTCAACATCGCGTCTTTCTTACGGTCTTCCATGTGCCATCGCAACAACTTGGCATGCTCTTTATTTCAAGAGACGTTTTAACCGTGGTATTATAGGAGCATACCACATAACCTTGGCGGGAACCTTCTTCCTAGGGGCCTCGCCTCAACATCGCCAGATCGCCTCGTCGATCTTATACCGCAAAGGCATACCGGCATGACTCCAAATTCTCGTATTTCACAGCGGTAGAGGATGCGATATTAATGCAGCATGTATCTTACGACGCCTAATCCTAGAGGGCACAACCTTCTTTGCTTGGTATGTACTGTCAGCAACTCATTATTTCTTGGAAGAAGATTCTTCATTTTTACCAACAACTTTGAAAATGTACATCGGTCACACCATTCTCTTCGCTTCCATTGCAGCAAATCCAGTGTGGCACCTAGCTTTTGTGGCCATCTTCGCAAGTTGGATACAACAATGTTTTGTGATCCTTTAACATCTGCTCCAGCTCCTTCTCCTTTTCAGTTTCACATTCTTCCTTTGCATCAAGAATGGCCCGACTAAGATCGTCATCGGGCCCATCTCGCTCTCTTGATCTTCATTATCTACCTCCGTTGCATTATCATCATATTCAGGATACATATTATGATAGTTTTCATCATCCTCTTCTTCTTCGTTGTCTTCCATCACAACCCCTTTTTCTCCGTGCTTGGTCCAACAATTATAGCTGGGCATGAAACCAGATCAAGCGTGGGCGTGAATGGTTCTGTATTTGAGTAGTCTTTCTTGTTACGACGGTGAACACACGGACATCACATAAAACCATTGTGACCACGGTTTGCATTAGCCACAACGATGAAATTTTGGAGGCCCGTAATGTACTGGAAGTGCGGCGGTCACCGTACATCCATTGCCGATTCATCTGCATTAATATGTAGTATATATCAAAAATAATAGGGAGATGACCATTTATATATATAGTACATCAATGACACATGAAACTATAGTTGCCGACCTCGACCGAGACGGAAAGAGCAACAAGAAAGCTTATTTTGAGCTCTCGGGCATTTCACGAACACCTCTAGTGCATATGAAAAAAACACAAACTAGCACTCTTCACACCCTCTTGCTAGGCTCCAAAATGTGAAAGAATGGAAGAGGTGTGTGTGGGCTGGGTGGTGTCTTATATAGCCCCTTTAACACCGGTTCGTGCCACGAACCGGTGTTAAAGAATGCTGTAACCACGGTGGGGACCTTTAACACCGGTTCGTGACACGAACCCGGTGTTAAAGGGGGCCTTTAATGCCGCAGGCCACGCTGATACATTTCTTTAACACCGGTTCGTAGAAGAACCGGTGTTAAAGCCCATTTTCGGGATCAACAAAAGCCCTCGTTTCCACTAGTGAGAGGCCACGGTCTTATCAGAACCGGGGTGTCACAATTAATATGGGTCGGAAGGAGTACCTTGATTACTTTGTACAAGAAATTTCTATTCGAGTTTGTACAGAACATGGCAGCTATGTCCTAGAAAGCAATCTTAATCTCTATTACCGCAAGTGCAATCATATTCAGTAGTCTGCCCATTTCAAAGATTTTATTTTGGTCATTGGCACGGTCATCAAGAATTACCTTCGGTTGTTTTTTACTATAACGTACATGTATGTATACAAATATGAACTGCTTCCTAGGAGCTTGCAGACTAGCAGTATCAGCAGAGCTCGGCCATTAGCAGCGCTCAATCAATCAGGAATCGATTTGTAATTCCCAACCATAAACAATCCCCATCGAGAAATCGCTATTCACTAACATTCAATTTACAAAGAAGTATTACGTACATGGTATCTTGCAGCCTAGAAGTAGCAGCAACTCTCCGTGCGGACGTCTTCCGATGTGGTGTTCTGTCGAACAGCGCCGTCGCCCCCGGCCACGGCTAGGTACCGAGGCGAGTGGAGCGGCGAACAGATGCATCGGTGCAGCGATGGGATCCCGCCTTATATAAGGGACTGGGGGGGGGGGGCAAAGATCAGTCGATTTGGAAGTCGAAGATCACGCTCGCGTGAGAATTGAAGGGAGGAATAACTCGGCTGTCGGTACCATGATTTTTGGAGAGGAAAATTGGAAGGGGCTCGCTGATTTAGAGGGAGTCAACACGACCACATAGTCTGCACCTCTACGGGAAGGAAGTCCATGGGATGGGGTGTCGGTTCTTCTGTCAGTTCGGGGCACCGAGTGTATGCACCGATATCACCGATATAATTTCGGTTTTCCAAATCTGCTAACCGAGTTAGGTACCGACGGATTCGGTTTTGGTCATATCGGGTTCGGCCCAAGTTTTTTCGGGTCGGTCTTTCGGTTCTCGGGTTTTATGCCCAGTCCTATGTGGTGGTATGCTAATGTCATTGTCTATCAAAAACATATCTGTGATGATATGCTTATGTGACAGTACTCTCTTTATATTATTCTCTGACTCATGTTTTATCTCAAATTTGCCATAATTCATTTCAGTTTGCTTCATACACCACACACAATCATTTTTTCCAGCCTACATACAAGCACACAAGCAAGATCAGCACACACACATACAAGATCCTCTCTGCTATTTCTACTAGCTGCTTTAATTGTTGCTTAATTTCCAAAAGAATACTGGCCTCCTCGATGCTCCTGTGCTTCTTCTCTTCCCTCCCCTGTTTCTGCAGATTACCAAGTTGAAGCTCTTGGTTGTTGCATTCCTTCTTTAGTGCTTGCTTAGTTAAGGGCATCAGCTCACAACCGAGCATCACAAGCTCATCCAGGGAGCTGCTTGATACTTCTACTCCCTTTTGCAGCAAAAGATCCACATATTCTTCAATCCAGTAGTAGAAATCGCAGAAATCAGATCCAGGATGTGCATTTGGTCCACCCCTCTGAAAAATCGAAGAAATTGTAAAAAAAACCAAGCAAACCAGAAGAACAATTGAAGAACTGCATGCCTTACTCTATGATTTGAGCACTTGAAGAACACCCTGCCCGGATTTGCCTCCGACTGTGAAACAAGCCGAATCGCTCTCCTCCAACCGCAACAGTCACACTTCACGAGCGGAAGTGATTGCCCGGCCAGTGAACTGAACGGCGACGACAGCGACTTGCCGGACGACCTGGAGCTTGCAGCCATGTCAGATGAGGAGAATGGAAGAGAGAGTAATGAGATGAGGAGGAGAAAGGACTCATATCATGTCCATTATATAAGAGAAGGGGGCTGAATGCAATTTACCAAACCGTTTCCGGCGGAACAGATCCTTCCAATGTGGCATCGGTCAAATGACGGTCTGACCGGTATAGGACCTGATCTGCGCAACTTACTGCGAATTAGGACTACCGCTGCATAGCTTCAAAGATTTGGGACATGCGTAAGGTTTCGTCCAAACTTATAGGACTAGCGGTGTATTTTACTCCAATATTATTTATCCAGCTTCCAACTATAGTTATGTTCAGATGTTGGAGGAAACAAAGCTGCGTATATTGTTTGGGAAAGCACTGGTTCACTTTTTATCGGTCGTCGTCTCAGTGTTGGAGACTGACATGGAACTGCGAATGCCACACGAATCGCCTCACTCAGGCCACTTCCATCATGTGGGGTGTCCGCTATGGAAAAACATAACCGATATAAAGTCTGCACCACGATGGCACCGATTCAGCTCGGCTCCCTCCTCGTGGAGATGGCAAGGAGTAGAACACTCACCCTGGAAAACAAGATGATGCCATTTTATTTGTAGACTGCATATTTTCTAAATCTATTAGACAGTATTCTAACACATGTATCTCATAAAACTCCCAGTAGCCAAATTGAGGTCATACAGGGTTGGTTGTCGGTTCTACCTTACTCAGTTTGCTTGGTCGTTCTAAAATAAAATATTTTTAGCTATCTTGATACAAAAGACCACCAATGCCTCAAGAAGAAAATGAACAGAGACGGTGTTTTTTGTCACTAAGTTTGTATGGAATTTACATTTCGAAGTAGATTATTTGTGTGAAGTTGGAGTTCCTATCTATCGCCAGTTGAATCAGCGGGCCCAGTCAAGTATGTCCCGCCAATAGAGAGGACACACTTCATGATGCTTAAGTAGTCAAGAAATTATTTTCATGATGCTTAAGTATGTCCCGCCAATAGAGAGGATGCAGCTAGTATAGCACTCTTCCATATTTTGCAGTTGACAGTTTGCGTACATCATTCGAACTGAGCAAATTTAATGCAGGCCGGCCCCATGTCGACTCAGCAGATTTGACATGGCACTAACAAAGTGAACCTAAGGAATCTTATAATTGGTACTCAAGGTCAAGGATTCAATAATTAGAGAAGAATCAAATACTTCATTTCCTGACTTGATGCGTTGTTAGCAATTTTCCCAGTTAGTATGGCAAGATAAGCTCTGGTCTTTTGGTTTTCTACCCAGATTTTACGCTCTACCAACAACAACTCCAATCGCGAAACAAGACGACGCTGGGTGCTCAGACTACCACTACCAGGCACAGAGACAGAAAAGTATAGCCGCGGTTGCACAGCAACAACGTACCTCACCTGGCCAAGAAGATGACTTCGAACCCTGAGGTAGCTGGGCACGCGCAAGGCCGACCCTCCGCGAAGAGTCCAGCCGGGAGAAGCCAGTGGACGGCCTCAACCAGAGAAGAATGGGCTCGTCCTTGCCGTACCCTCTCTTTCCGACAATAGAGGAAGTCATTTCGCCGAACACCCTGCGTGCGCTCGGATACGGCTTGAAGGCAACGTCGACCGGCATTGCTTTCGCCGCCCTAGGTGCGCGCCGCAAGCAGAATCGCGGCCTGGGAATGATCCGCACGGCAGGGGAGCGCGGGCCGCCTTACAACTATCGAGCATTTTCACCACTCAAATCAGCCACCAAATGAATCTTTTACTACACGCGGTCCATATTAACGTCCTTAACTTTATTTAGATAAGGATACATCTACTCTACCTAGATACATACAAATCTGAATAAAATTAAGGTCATTAATATGGACTGGAGGGAGTAAGTAACTTTTTTTAAGAGCATCTCTAACATGATGCAAAATAGACAGGCTGGAAAATTTAGAGGGCACCTGTTTCTGACTCTTAAGATACCAAATTTGTTTTGTCGTACTAGATGATGCAACACGGTGTGGGATTTAAGATGATGTAAAATAAGGTATGCCCAACACTTTAAAGTCGATAGTTCGATAGACACTACCTCGACTTCAACAGACACTGCCTCAACTTAGACAGACACTACCTCGACTCTGACACACTACACACCCTACACATCATCTCAACCATCGTCGTAGTCAGAGGTGGTGAGCCCATTCTAGAAATTAGAGTCCAACTTAGAATCCGACGAACAATGACGATGGAGGGGCCTGACTCCGCAACTTTCTTCTTCCTCGCAGTCTCCCTCATAGTGTAGAACTTTAGCTCCGCCTACACAAACTTTGGGAGCTCACAGCGGAACCTCGCCATTGCCTCCTCGTTCGACTCGTGGATCCGAAGCTACAAGAAGGCCCGGATATTCTCCATCTCATGTTCGCTGGATCACTGGTAGGTGGAAGTATAACCATACTCCTAACTTGTGTCACGCGTAGCCTCTTGAGACATAGACGCTCTCACGACTATTTTTTGTGCCGTTGTGGGTGCACTAGCAAGGTCGTATGATCCTGGAAATTTTATATCTTGACAACTATTCTATCCCTTGGAAACCTACCTTGGTAATCACGTTCTCCGATGTGAGACTTGTGTTTAATAGGGGTGTCGTGTTCTTAGAGTCATTGTGTACGAGTGTTTCCATTACTACTTCAAAAAAAAAGAGTGTTTCCATTACTTAACAGATTTGTTCTTACAGTCATCGTGTACTATTGATTCCATTAGGTAACATGTTTTTATTGTCATGTCTAGACAACGCAGATTGATAATAAAAGATTTCCTATTCTGTAGCAGTGGCACAACTTCTTATTTATGTGCACTAGTGCAGAGCCCCCCCTTTAACTCCGGTTGGGAGGGCCCTCTAACAGCGGTTCCCCAACCGCTGTTGAGGGTTCGGTGTTAGAGGGGGGGCCCCTTTAACACCGGTTCCTATACGAACCGGTATTAAAATGGCGACGGGGCACGTATAGGCCTCAGCCCCCTTTAACACCGGTTCGTATCTGGAACCGGTGTTAAAGATTCTTCGCATGCAGACCGCCTCGCCTGCTCGGGCGTATTTCTGCGGAGGGGGAGCGAAATCGATCGAGCGGTATACTTATAAATCGTCATCGGTACATACGAGTACATGAATAATTAAGCAACTATTATTATACACAAACATCGTCATCGGCACATACATCGCCATCGGCACATACATCGTCATCGTTCATTTTGGTGGATATCTATAGAGTTCTCCGCCAGGCGTGACGACCTCATCAAGTATGAACCCCGCCAATTCCTCTTGAATGGCTCGTATGCGTTCAAATGGTAGGAGTTGGTCCCGCATCCGTTCGATCTGAATATATATGAAGAATGGGTCGTCAATATATATATAAGAATAAAACTCAACACAATTGATGGTAATAAAATAATGTTGTGGACTTTGTTTACTTACTCTAAGTTGTTCTAGTGCTTTGGCCTGTCGCATATCGTGGTTGCTAATGAATTCGCAAACATAGTACCCATAAGTTATTGCCGTGTCCTTGATGCGCCGCACTTTACGAGAATAGAGTTCAATCAAAATAATAATCAATAAAGCATGATATAATGGAATTGGAAGCTAGCTAGTATTACTTACATTTTGGTCTACAAATTTTAGTTCTTCCGACCATTCACCCACGGCCTGCCCGTGAACCTTTTCCAAACCCTGTCCGGCAAAGAAAATGGATAAAGGAGTAATTAATTACTTGTTGTCACGAAAATTGCCGATCTAGTGCGATAATATGATTGAAATTACCTCTGGAGCATCTCTCTAAAGTCTGCCCATAGATCTTTTTCTTTTCGTAACGAGTCCATGACAAGGACTTTTCCTGAGTCGGGTTGAATGGCTAGCAGAATAAAGTGGAACCTACGCACACATAACTCATCATCAGTTACACTTAACATCGAGTGTAAAGCAGAATGTGTACAAGAGAGAGTAATAAGTACTCACGAGAAGTTGTAAGGCAATAGTATTTCCCTTTTGGTTTGTTGTCTCAAGAAAAGACTTTAGCAAGTAATCTTCTGTTTCGGGTTTGTCTCTTACCACTTCTTCATGAACTCTATTTGGGTCAACGAACCCAATGTCAAAAGGGCCTCCTTTCATGCATTCCATAACCTTTTTCCTGCATAATAGTATATACATATATGTGAGAGCATATATATATACATGCAATTAATGAAGTGAATGAGTTGAGATAAAAATTATAAAATGAATAGAAAATGCAAGTGATCCATTCTAAATGAAGGTACCACTTGTGCAATTGACATCGCATTTGGGCAAGTTGTCTCCCATGACGCGTTCAAGTATGCAATGTAAGTCATCCCATCTCATTGGCCTTTCTTTGTAGCTCTGCCTCGTAATCATCTACGGAGGAGCGCGTCCGTTTGTCAAACATTTGGAGCGGGCGATGATTGGTTTTCCTGCTCTCCGAGCATGGGAACTGTTTTCTGGGGTGCCTCACACTGCTTTCAGTCTCCCCACGGCGCCTTGCATCCGCCTTCAAAATCTGGCGCCGTAGTCCGCACAAGTGGGGTTTCAGGTTTCAAAAGATTTTTGTAAAACTTCCACCACCGGATCTATTTTCTCCTTTGGCTCGGCCCGTCTAGGTGCAAAGAATTTCTTGACCTGTTCTTCCGAGATCCTATTGGTCTCCTCGTCATTGCGTTTCCACGGTAAAACCGGCAATGGCTTGGCGGAAGGCTGCGGGACGTAGTTTTTTGAACTCTTTGGCGTACGGTTTCCTGCGGATTTCTTTGTGGCAGTGCTACTGATGCTCCTCGTGGCAGTGCTCTTCCGCTTACGCTGAGGAGATGGCTGAAGCACCGGAGATGGCTGACGGGCCGGAGATGGCTGCCGCGCAGGAGATGGCTGACGGGCCGGAGATGGCTGCCGCGCAGGAGATGGCTGACGGGCCGGAGATGGCTGCCGCGCAGGAGATGGCTGAAGCGGCTCACAACCCCTTTTTCTTTTTATCAGCGGGCCCATCTGCTCCCTCTTGATCTTCATTATCTACCTCCGTTGCATTATCATCATATTCTGGATACATATTATGATAGTTTTCATCATCCTCTTCTTCTTCGTTGTCTTCCATCACAACCCCTTTTTCTCCGTGCTTGGTCCAACAATTATAGCTGGGCATGAAACCAGATCGAAGCAGGTGGGCGTGAATGGTTCTGGTATTTGAGTAGTCTTTCTTGTTCTGACAGTGAACACACGGACAGCACATAAAACCATTGTGACCACGGTTTGCATTAGCCACAACGATAAAATTTTGGAGGCCCGTAATGTACTCGGAAGTGCGGCGGTCACCGTACATCCATTGCCGATTCATCTGCATTAATATGTAGTATATATCAAAAATAATAGGGAGATGACCATTTATATATATAGTACATCAATGACACATGAAACTATAGTTGCCAACCTCGACCGAGACGGAAAGAGCAACAAGAAAGCTTATTTTGAGCTCTCGGGCATTTCACCGAACACCTCTAGTGCATATGAAAAAACACAAACTAGCACTCTTCACACCCTCTTGCTAGGCTCCAAAATGTGAAAGAATGGAAGAGTGGGGTGTGTGTGGGCTGGTATATAGTTTCACTTTAACACCGTTCGTGCCACGAACCGGTGTTAAAAGAAGTCTGTGCCATCAGTGGAGGGAGGACCTTTAACACCGGTTCGTGGCACGAACCGTGTTAAAGAGGGGCTCCTTTAATTCAGAAGGCCACGCTGATGGCCCTTCTTTAACACCGGTTCGTAGAAGAACCGGTGTTAAAGCCCATTTTCGGGATCAACAAAAGCCCTCGTTTCCACTAGTGGTGGGAACCATAAAGGTCTTGATCATATTCTCTGTAATGTTCCTAAATGGTTGATAGTGGTCTTAAGATAAGAATTACTGGACTCTTGACCATTGTGCATTTCCTAGTTAAGAAGGAAGACCAAATTAATTCTACTCCCTTTGTTTTTAAATATAATATTTCTTCTGTCTTAATAAATTAGTTGTCTCAACTTTTTTTAGATTCGCATATATCTATATTGATACATGCAAATCTAAACAAAGTTAAGATAACTATTTTCTAATAGAGGGAGTATGTTTTAGCAAGTCAATTCGGCTTACCAAAACATCTTTAATTTAAAAAACAGTGGGAGTACTAATTAAGCGCATACCAGCATGTGTCCGTTCATGGTGGAGTCCAAGTAGCATGTGATGGCTTGCCATATGCTTATGCCGGCCATGTCAATGTCTAGCGACATAATTAAACATCTTCTTCTCTTCCTTAACTAACAAGACCAATTCTTCCGTAAAAAACAAACTCTTGCTTGTCTGAAAAAAATAATGAAATTTTGGAACAAAATGTCACACCAATTGCGGGGTGCAAAATTACTCACACCAATTTTAAGGTGAGGTCTCACACTAATGGTGTGGTGAAATAGAGCAACATATACTCTGCATGTAACTCTTTCTTCTCACTATATATATGGAAAATTCTTTCCTCTTGGATTACACCTATCTCAATATTATTTGTCCAGCTTCTAATTTAATCTATAGTTATGTTCAGATATTTGAGGAAACCAAGCTGCGTGTATTGTTTGGGAAGGCACTGGTTCTCTTGGTATTGTTCTTCGTCTCTGTACTGTCGAACGGCATGGAACTGTGCACGCCATAGGAATTGTCTCAATCAGGTCATGGCCATCATGTGGTTAGGTATGTGCGGGCGATCGATGGTGGGAGCGTGGCCGCGCACTTGTGCAGGCCTCACCCGACCAGACGTGCAGACGGGGAGCGTTGTAGGGATCCATAACGGTTCACGATGGCAGGCACGAGAAGCACGGCTGCACAACGTCGTCGACGACGATGGGTACCTGGGACGACGAAGTTGGTGTACTGTGTACACCCACTCCACGGTGGCGACAAGCAATGAAGTGATGCTGGCCTAGAACTTGCCCCTCGAAAGAGCGTGCGTGACAAATATGGTGTTCGCTATGTAAAAACATAATAACCGATATAATTAAGGTCTGCACCACGATGGCGCCGGTCCAGCTCGGCTCCCTCCGTGCGTCAAATGGGAATGAGTACTTTTTTTTTTGCATGATGGGAATGAGTACTAAGGATGTGCAAAAAGTAAAATCGTCCAAAAAAATATAGTGTAGTTTAATCTCTTTCACAAATCTAATATGAACTTTGGAGGTAGTATAAAATTTTGAACTAACCGGTCAAACCGGGTTTGCCCTGGCTTAAGTGGAACACTCACATGGGAAAGAAGATGATGCCATTATATGCCGCCGGCCGGTTCCAGATGTGGCATCATCTGATGTGACTTCACCTGCTACACGAGATCTATGCCTTGTGTTAGCCTGTTTTGACACGACATGTGAGAGACCACGGCATTAAATTGACACGCCTGTTTTGCTCAAGTGTACACATTATTTGTAGGGCACCGCTAGGAAGCCGATTTGTGGCTTCAGCCGTAGTATTTGAAAGCACGCTGAGATATATATCACCATGCTCTCCTGCCTTCCTTCTTCCTCAGCTTTCCTACTAAGAGGAAAAATGGACACATCAGGTTGAGGCCAATGGAAAGATTGTGTGAACCGTGAAGCACATTTTTTTCTATGTACGAATCATGCCATTATTTCATCGGTAGCCTTGTAATTTAGGATGATATAGTGATTTATATTTGGTTTTGGAAGCAATTAAATTGATAGTAAGAAGCCCACGTGTGACGAGTAGAGTCCATTGCCTGGAACCTAAAGCACGTTGGATTGACACGGCTCGAAAAAAACCTCTCGCTCCGTCCCCGAGGCGGCGAAGCCTCCTCCTCGCCTCTCCCTCTCATCTCGTCGCCCAGGCGCCCGCAGCAGAGGTCGGCCGGGACGAGCCGGCGGCCTTCTCTTCCAGCGTCTGGGAGTCGGTCGGGCCGGAGCTCCCATGGCGGTGCGGCTCAGGAAGAATCGGTCCTGCTGGTGGGCGGGGCGGCGGCGCCAGAGGCGAGGAGACGGCTCTGCGTGGCTTGGTGGCGAGGAGGCGGCTCCGCGTGGCCAGGGTTCGGTCTGGTGTCCTCGAGCCCGATTGGTTCGAGGCGGGCCTGTGCGCCCGTGCGGCTTCCCGGCTGCGCGCTGACGGCTGGCGGGTCCTTTGGTTGCAAGCACGAGCACTTCGGCCCTCCTGGCCCAGATCTGGGCCCTTCGGGCCCGATCTGGGTTTCGGCGGGCCTGCTCGTCTGCAACAGGGTACCTTCTGAAGATGGCGGCAGCGACTGTGAGCGAGTAGGGGTGGCAGCGCGGTGCCTAGCCTGTTGCAGCAAGGCGGCAGGGACTTTACAGGCCCTCCGGGGCTCGGCCGGGCCCGCAGGCCTGGTGTGACCCTGCTGCCCTGTCCGGTCAACGACCACCTCTCGGTGGTGGAGGTGGGCTCCTCCCGCGTGGCTACGGTGTTGCCATCCCAAATTCGTTCTAGGTCTTATGCCTCTGTCCTCGGGCTGCTCGCTGTGTCCTTGATGAGACGATGACGATGGTGGCCGCAAGATCGTGGTGGTGCATGTTGGTGGGCGGCAAAGTGGGCGGTGGTGCACTGTTTCGCCCAGGGTTCTGTGTAGGTGGGGGTAGGGAGAAATCCCTGTCGGCTTGTCCGACTCTGTCGCGGTGCCGCTCTCGGGTGGCGCCGTTCCTTCTTGGAGGGCGTCACGGATATCCCCGGCCTACTGGTTCCCGAGTGTCGGGGGAAACCCCTAGGTCCAGTGTTCTGGCCCGGGCAGCAGTGCCGTGACGGTGCCCCCTTGTTGAAGGTGTTGTCTTGGCACTGGGCGTTTCAGTGTGCGAGAAGCGTGGTGGGATTCTTCCGGAGGGCACAGCGGTGGCGGGTCACCCGAGTCTCGTCGAGTCACCGTTTCTTTCATTTATTTTCTTTTTGGGCTTGGCTCGTCCTAGTCTTTTGTATCGTGTGGTTTCTTTCTTTGGGCGTTGTGCTGTCTGGCCCAGCAGCGGTTTCACCTGTGTGCTTTATTTATAAAGCGGGGCGAAAGCCTATTTCGAGAAAGCACGTTGGATTTTCCGAAGAAGCACATCTCTTGGTGGCAGGAAGCAGAGCGTATTGATGATCCATCAGAATTTAGGAATGAAGCAGAGATCTGGGTTAGGAAGTAACGTGCGGTCATTATTAGAGGCAGCGGTGGGCGGCGTCACGGGATGCAGCGATCTGAGCGGAGAAGGCAGCGACTTGTGCTCGATGCGTTCGCCGAGGTCGATATAAGAACAACTTAAAACTAGCACATGGCAAGTGAAGACTGAAGAGTAAGCAACTAAGCATTGATATGACCCAAGTTTGACAAGTAAGAATATTATTGCCAGCTCAATGTATGTCAGACTAAATTGCTACATGATCAAAATATTTGTCCACATCGCAAATGATACCATAGTGCCCAAAATGTCGAATTAAGATCAGCGAGCAGAAAAGCCTAGCTTTAAGATGGAAATGGGGGGCAACAAGGGAGGCAAAAGCCTAGGCTAGGCCAAGGTCTGCGACGATCATTTTGTATATATAATCATGTATAAGTCAAATTTAGTTGTTAACTACTTAAGTGATGTTGATGCTATTTTTAATATGGTAGTTTTGCAATGAATGTTGTAGACAAAATAGAGGTACCTCAAAGATTCAAGGAAGAGAGTAGGCTGATATCCAAATTCTCCTATGCCATCCTAGTGGAGATGAGAAATCCAACCATTAATATAGTTTTGTTCAAAGATAAAGATTGCGAGCGACCTAGAGCTCAGTGGAGTTAAATCTCAGTCTTCTAGCATCATTCTACTATTTATGACACATGAAATATTTTTGACCTCATGAACAAAAAAATTGTACGTGAAAAAGTTTTGTACCACGTGAACAAATTTTTTTAGTTTGCATGAACAAAACATTTGTGATGTGTGAACATTTTTCAGAGCTACAATCCACATGCAACTCTTAAATCACATGAATCATGATGCAGATCCAATGGTACAATTGAGTAGGTTGCAAAAGATAGAGGGTACAAATTTAATCCATAGTAATTAATAGAGGAGAGAAATTAAATGCATGTGAGTGAGTGAGCGAGAGGCTTAACTAATTAGTTAGATTCTACTTTTTTTTATAACAGAAATATATTAGTACACATAGCCTCTGCAACAATGAAATGTCATAAAGACATTCCAGGTGCACATAGCCCCATTACAAAAATTAAACAAAAAGAAAAATAGAAGATCCTGCTACCATGATCAAGATATTTTTGCTGCAACACAAACCACCACCAAGAAAACACCCAAAGTTCGCGCTCACAAAACAATACCTTCAACAAGATCATTCACAGGCACAACCAATTAAGGTTAGAACTTGGATTTTTACCCTGGAGTAAGTTCGTCCTCTCAA
Source organism: Avena longiglumis (assembly GCA_030063025.1). Lineage (NCBI taxonomy): Eukaryota > Viridiplantae > Streptophyta > Magnoliopsida > Poales > Poaceae > Avena > Avena longiglumis. Next base: position 47,820,337 of record CP125978.1, read on the forward strand.
AACAATGCCTTCAATAAGGCCATTGTCAAACACAACCAATTAAGACCATACCTTAGATTTTTACCCTAAAAGATAAGACCATGTACTTCTCATGTGCTGCAACCCCCGCTTGCCAATGTTGTTGGCACAAGTCAAGAACCACCAAGCAAGGTCCTCATCGCCACGAAGACACACTCCGCCTTCACTAGCCTCAGACCTCACCTTAGACCTCAGTCGCCTGACATTCTCTGCCACCGTCTCCTGCATGCAAATCGAAAACCGACATGTCCCATGATGGTAACAGACAATGAACGCTTCACCCCTTATGATATGGGAACACATGACCGAATATCATCCGATCCAGCAATCTGCAGGCAACTTGTGCACAAAGGAGATCGCCGGCTGAGTCTTTTAGAACTTGTCACGGGCTAGAAAATGAGAGTCGGTATCAAGCAGACCACCGTCCTAGCGCAACAAGACCCCAAGGATCACCCCCTTTATTGGGAATATCGGTAGGCATGTTGGTCTCTGCCCCGATCAAGAGGCCCAACACGTCGCCACATCGAGGCCAACCACAAGCACCGCGCTGCCTCCCCACGCACCTCCGGTTGACAGACTGTCGATTCTCTGTTTAACATTGGGAGAAGTTGGAGGAAAATAACAAGAGCATGAAAAAAATAGCGCTCTATTTCATCACTAGTAACACGCCATAGCATATCTGAAAATCTCGTACTAAATTAACCGATAGACAACGTCTTGATAATAGCACGCTATACCGCATTATAGCGTGCTAATAGCGTATTTAAAGCTGATGCTATTGTGCTATAGCTCGCTATTTTTTCCTTGAACAAGAGAGGACCGAAGAATGATAGAGTGGAAGGGAAGAAGCAAATATTAATAGTGGCATGTCACACATGTATAGCGATCTGTGGAGTGCGTCGATTTGGCTCCTAGGCTCACATGAGCCGTTTACTTTTAACATTCAAAAATGTATTTTTAAAGTGTGAAAAAATTATAAAAAATATATAGATATAGGCCATGATGTATACTAACTGTGAAAGGTTTTAACCTGAAATATATTGTATGCTAGCTGCGTAGAAAAGACAAATTTCAGATCTAGATTTGTGAATAGTACACCTCAAATCTTGTCAGATATTAACTTTTTTGCCAATGGAGTACTTTAGACACGTCACCACTACAAAATTATTAGTGGTGTGCGTATAAATAAAAGTGGCACAACGCTATACTATATTCCGCATGTTAGACGGTTAGGTCCCACACGGTAGTGGTGTATAACTTATACCGGCGCGTCACTGGGTAGATACTTAGTGGTGGCTTATACGAAACTAGAACGCCATTGGTATTACAAGTGGCGTGCCACTAACGTGGTACTGTCTATAAGAGTTTTCCTACCGGTGTAATTATTGTATTGGTGATTCCACTTAGTAAACATGTTTTTATCACCCTGTATGGATGACATGGAGTGGTAAGAAAAGATTGCCCTCTTGACCATTATACATTCCCTGCTTAAAAATATGGTAATTTTAATTTTCTCATTTAAGCACATAACATGCATGTATGCATTGAGAGTGGAGTTCAACTAGGATGTAATGGCTTGGCATGCTTATGTTATGCCAAAGTTCTATCAACATAACCAAATCTTTTCTGCTTTTCCTGAACTAACAAAACCAACTCCCGCTTGTCTACAAAATATGCTGAAAATTCTAAGTAAAACATACATTAATAGCTGGGGTGGGAAATCACTCAGCACCTTTTTAAGGTGAGGTCTCACACTAATAGTGCGGTCAAATTGAGAATTGAGCAGCATAACTCCACATGTAACTATGCATGTAACGTCACACTAATTTTGGGGGTGCAAAATCGCTCACACCAATTTGAAGGTGAAGTCTCGGACACACTAATAGTGTGAGGTAATTGAGCAGCATAACTTACATGTAACACTCCGCTTATATATACATATCCTAAACCAACAAACGTTTCTTTTTTCTCAGGTTTTTGGAGAGGCTGTTTGATTTGTTTGCCGTTGACACGTGTCCTTAGGGCTGGGCATAAAACCCGAGAACCGATTAACCGACCCGAAAAGACTTGGACCGAAACCGATACGACCGAAACCGAATGCTTGGGTAAGTAACTCGGTTAGCTGATCTGTAAAACCGAATTAATATCGGTGATATCGGTGCCTACCTTCGTGCCCGAATCGACCAAGAACCGACCCCATCCCATCGATCCCCCGCGGCCGCACCTAGACGTTGTGGCTGGCCGCGTTGACTCCTTCTTCCCTCTAAATCAGCGATCCACTTCCAAATCCTTCTCCAGAAATCATGGTGCCGACAGCAGAGTTATTTCTCTCTTCAATTCTCACGGGAGCGTGATCTTCTCCTTCAAATCGATTGATCGTTGCCTCCCAACTCCTTATATAAGGCGGGATTCCATCCAGGCCCGATGCATCTGTTCGAGTTCGCGCTCCACCTCCACTCGGCAATTCCTAAGCTGCCATGGCGCGGGCGACAGCGCTGTTCGACGGAGCCCCAGATCGGAAGGCGTCCGCACTCGAACCCAGCTGCTGAGCACAAGCTCCAAGGTTTATGCTACTTCTTTGTAAACTGAATATTAGTGAATAGAGATGTCCCGATGGGGATTGTTTATGATTGGGCATTAGAAATCAATTCTGGATTGATTGAGCGCTGCTGCTATTGCTAGGAGTAGGAAGCACTAAATATTCTGAATTCTTCTATATTGTTGACTTGTAGGTACAAACTTTCAGAATACACACGGTTTGCCATTTTTGAAATTTATGGGGATGACAATGGTCCTAAGGTGTGGGCCGCCGTCAACAATTGTCTTAGAGAGTTGTTTGAAGAATACAGGGTGATGTATGCTCCAAATATTGCATCTGCTCAAGCTAGTTTTTCTCAAGAAGCTGAATCAAGTGGAGGCCGTGCAAGCATGATGAAGTCCTTGATTGCCAAAAAGATGAGGCTGAACAATGGTGGTAGTAGCAGCAACAACAAGTCTGAGCTTGATAAGTTCCTTGCTGAGGAACCTGAAGATGATGGTCCGAAATTTGAGATATTATCTTGGTGGAAGGGTAACTCATCTAGGTTTCCTGTATTGGCGTGCTTGGCACGTGATGTTTTTGCAATCCCGATATCCACAGTAGCATCAGAGTCTGCATTCTCCACTGGTGGTCGTGTTCTTGATGACTTTAGGACGTCATTGACTCCTTTCATGGTAGAAGCTCTTGTATGCACTCAGGATTGGCTTCGACATACCACTCCTATTGACATCGCAGAGAACACTGAAGAATTGACCAAGCTTGAACAAGGTAACTCAAAAACCTTCAATTGTATCATGTAATATGTGTTCATTTGTTGTTTTATAATCCTTGTTGCATCTGTTAACTATTTTCAGAATTAATTGCCGAGTATAAGGATATCAAAGCAAAGGCAACTAAGTCGAATGCCAGCGCAAAGTCTACATGAAGAAGATTTGGTGAGCTTCTACTTTGTTTCATATCCTGATCATACATGGTTCTTTACCTTGGTACTTTTGACATGTTCATGTCCTCATCATACATGGTTCTTCACCTTGTACTTTCAACATCACTTTATTTATTCATTGCTCTTCTATGATCTACGCTGATGTATCTAAAATTTTGGTACTCATGATTTTTTATATGGTTGGTTGTAATGTATCTAAAATTATGGTACTTATGATTTTTTACATGGTTGGTTGTAGTTCTCAATGGATGGTTTCTCTTTGAAGAATAAGCAATAAAGCGTGGAGTCTAGAAGATGGCGAATTGGCGGATGGCAGCGGCGCGGTGCTACTGCTCCTGTGCGCTTCCTGCTACTTCTATTTATTTCTATCGAACTTAAGCGTGATTGTCAGACTTGTCATCGTGTCATGTGTGCTACACTATTCCAATTTGCTGGATGTTAATTATTGAGTCAAATTTGCTATGTTTATGTCCACTTTCTGTGAAGTATGTTGCTCCTATTTTCTATCAGGTTTTGCTCTTGTTTGAAACGATGGGGAACAGGTCGGGAAGCTCTGGCAAATTTTCCTGTACCGGTTTGCCTATATTGTACGTGTTTTCCTGCACGGGTGACAACCTTTTTTTTAGATCAAATCTAGTAATGACCTGGCATTTTTATTTGCAAGCCCTACCTAAACCAAGGTTCCCAGTGGCCCAGCCCAACTAGCAGGTAACAGCCCAACATATCGGTAGACGAGCAGCCCACACATCTTACTTCGGTCTGTTCGTGCGTGGCATCGAACCGATCGATCAGGTGACCGAATACTTGGTTCCTTTATTTTTTGGAGACCGAACGGTGCACGTTTACTGGGAACCGAAGATTTCAGAATACCGAAGTACCGGACCGTTCGGTTCGGGCTAACCGAATGCCCACCCCTACGTGTCCTGCTGATGGGTTTGTGTGCGTTCCTGGGTGCTTTGTAGCATTTGTGTGTCCCGGTTAGGTTTGCGTGGTCCCCGCGTGTCATTCTCGGAAAAATTTCTATCGGATGTCCCTTGGATGTAGTATTTTTGTGTGAACTTACCACAAAGATGTCTTGGAGTTGACTCAGGTTTTTGTTTTCTTCTTTTAAATCATTAGCTTTCTTGGCTCTATGCTATTGGAACGTTTGTTTATTTTGGTTGCATGCTTGGGCTGCACAGCTAGGTTCTATGCATGTCGGCATGGTTTTGTTTATCTTCATGATGACTGTCAGTTTTTCAAGGACACGTGCTTCCTGTTTTGTTTCCCTACGACACGTAATGTTCTCCTGAATCTTCTCCTCTTTTCTTGATGCCTCCCCTCTCCTCTTAATCCTACTTCTCACCTTCCCCCCGATCCCGTCCCTACACCAGCGCGACGCCACCGTGCTCCTCCACGGGGCGACGGTGCCGAGGAGCCCCGTGATCTATGGCCGGCCGTCGTCAGCCTCTTCTCCCCAAGAGCCTGTGTTGCCTTTGTGCAACAAACGCTTTTTCTCAGGTTTTTGGAGAGGCTGTTTGATTTGTTTGCCGTTGACACGTGTCCTGATGATGGGTTTGTGTGCGTTCCTGGGTGCTTTGTAGCATTTGTGTGTCCCGGTTAGGTTTGCGTGGTCCCCGCGTGTCATTCTCGGAAAAATTTCTATCGGATGTCCCTTGGATGTAGTATTTTTGTGTGAACTTACCACAAAGATGTCTTGGAGTTGACTCAGGTTTTTGTTTTCTTCTTTTAAATCATTAGCTTTCTTGGCTCTATGCTATTGGAACGTTTGTTTATTTTGGTTGCATGCTTGGGATGTACAGCTAGGTTCTATGCATGTCGGCATGGTTTTGTTTATCTTCATGATGGCTGTCAGTTTTTTAAGGACACGTGCTTCCTGTTTTGTTTCCCTACGACACGTAATGTTCTCCTGAATCTTCTCCTCTTTTCTTGATGCCTCCCCTCTCCTCTTAATCCTACTTCTCACCTTCCCCCGATCCCGTCCCTACACCAGCGCCACGCCACCGTGCTCCTCCACGGGGCGACGGTGCCGAGGAGCCCCGTGATCTATGGCCGGCCGTGCGTCAGCCTCTTCTCCCCCAAGAGCTTGTGTTGCCGCCTGTGCAACAAACGTTTCTTTTTCTCGTGTTTTTGGAGGCTGTTTTATTTGTTTAGTTGACACGTGTCCTGCTGATGGGTTTGTGTGCGTTCCTGGGTGCTTTGTAGCATTTGTGTGTCCCGGTTAGGTTTGCGTGGTCCCCGCGTGTCATTCTCGGAAAAATTTCTATCGGATGTCCCTTGGATGTAGTATTTTTGTGTGAACTTACCACAAAGATGTCTTGGAGTTGACTCAGGTTTTGTTTTCTTCTTTAAATCATTAGCTTTCTTGGCTCTATGCTATTGGAACGTTTGTTTATTTTGGTTGCATGCTTGGGCTGCACAGCTAGGTTCTATGCATGTCGGCATGGTTTTGTTTATCTTCATGATGGCTGTCAGTTTTTCAAGGACACGTGCTTCCTGTTTTGTTTCCCTACGACACGTAATGTTCTCCTGAATCTTCTCCTCTTTTCTTGATGCCTCCCCTCTCCTCTTAATCCTACTTCTCACCTTCCCCCCGATCCCGTCCCTACACCAGCGCGACGCCACCGTGCTCCTCCACGGGGCGACGGTGCCGAGGAGCCCCGTGATCTATGGCCGGCCGTGCGTCAGCCTCTTCTCCCCCAAGAGCCTGTGTTGCCGCCTGTGCAACAAACGTTTCTTTTTTCTCAGGTTTTTGGAGAGGCTGTTTGATTTGTTTGCCGTTGACACGTGTCCTGCTGATGGGTTTGTGTGCGTTCCTGGGTGCTTTGTAGCATTTGTGTGTCCCGGTTAGGTTTGCGTGGTCCCCGCGTGTCATTCTCGGAAAAATTTTTATCGGATGTCCCTTGGATGTAGTATTTTTGTGTGAACTTACCACAAAGATGTCTTGGAGTTGACTCAGGTTTTTGTTTTCTTCTTTTAAATCATTAGCTTTCTTGGCTCTATGCTATTGAAACGTTTGTTTATTTTGGTTGCATGCTTGGGCTGCACAGCTAGGTTCTATGCATGTCGGCATGGTTTTGTTTATCTTCATGATGGCTGTCAGTTTTTCAAGGACACGTGCTTCCTGTTTTGTTTCTCTACGACATGTAATGTTCTCCTGAATCTTCTCCCCTCTCCTCTTAATCCTACTTCTCACCTTCCCCCGATCCCGTCCCTACACCAGCGCGACGCCACCGTGCTCCTCCACGGGGCGACGGTGCCGAGGAGCCCCGTGATCTATGGCCGGCCGTGCGTCAGCCTCTTCTCCCCCAAGAGCCTGTGTTGCCGCCTGTGCAGACGACCGCCACGCGCCACTCGGGCCTCCTCGGCCGCCACACCGTGCTCCTGGCCGTGGACTCTGAGGAGGACGAGGAGGAGAGCATCGTGTCGTGGGGGCTGACCGAGGACTGCGGCTACAACAACTTCTCCGACCACACAGCCGAGGAGGATGGGGTCTGCTCCAGCGACTCCATGTTGTTCCGGAGGGCGAGGGACCTGTACGACAGCGGTGTAGACGATGAGGCTACATCGCAGTTGAGCTGGAGGGGCGGTGGGCAGGTGCGGGGGGACTCCAAGGAGAACCTCCAGGTCGAGGTGTGGGTTGCGGCCGTGTTTGCCGGGAAATGCTCCCATGCTCAAGATCCTCCCTGGTCTACAGCTTGCATGTGAGGATGCTTCTCTAGCTTGCCGCTGGATATTTTGCACTCTGAATTCTGTTGGCCAATATTGCCATGCTTATACATTCTTCATAATTGAACTTTGTGTAGATGAGCAGCTGTTGCTGGCAAAAGTAAGAATCAACTTTAACTGTATGTTTATCCAGGAACAATACGTTGCTGGCAAAAGTAAAATGGGGAGGAGCATCGCATTTTCGACGTAGTTGGTGAGAGCATCGACCATTTCTTATTTTAAACACAGTTTGTTCGTATTTCATTTTGCCTAGAAGAGATAATTAAGACAATTACTTGATGTGCAAACTGCAGACGTGAAAGGAGGCTTTGAGAGGACTGTGATCTCATCGGTGGCAGATATACTGGCTCAAGATGTTCATGAGCTTCCTACAAGATACAGTCCGAGATCATAATTTACATCTGGAGACTATTTTATAATCGTCGTTATTCTTTTCCCTATTAAGAAAATGCAATTCAGATCAAACGTTCAGGAGGATGGTTTGTACTGCCTCCCTCTCTCTGTGGACTCTATACAAATAATTTCCCTCCGGGGATGCCTACTAATCCTTTGAGTAGGCTGCCAGGTGCGTACTGCCTCCCTCTCTCTGTGGACTCTATACAAATAATTTGTATGAATTTATTCAAATTTTGGAGGATTTAATGTTGTTTTGTTTGCAGCGCGTTCTTGCAGGAGTTCGGGAATTGGGGGCTCCTTGGGCGATGGAGGCGATTGCACATGGTGGCTCTTGAGATCAGGTGCTATCTGAGAAGGTGAGATGGGTGGTTGGTTTGTTTGGACATGTTAAGTTGAGGTCTCGGTTCTTACGGTTGCTTTTGGCTTGCTATAGAAAGATATGGAGCTACAAGTGAGCTGGAAGAAGCATGTCAAGCTACAGGCGGTTGTTGAAATGAAATTATTTTTCTTATAATATATGTTTCATGTGAGGAGATACCATGCCTGTAGCTGTAGAATCCAAGCACCAAAGCTAAAACTGCTAATGATTGGTTTCTCTGGTACCACCGTATTCTTATTTGTATATCTTTGTCAGTGGAACTACTAATTAGCATAGTTTTGTTTTACATTATACATCCCTACAACAAAGTGAATTAACCATCTCTATAGAGGCCCTTTTGATAGGCTATGGGATCACCAAAAATCATAGGAGTACATATCCCTGCAACAAAAGGAATTAATCATCTCCATAAGTGTCATTTTAGTTAAGAGATGAGATCACCAATTTTTCTATGAACACGTAGTTCCGTAGGGCCGCTGATGAGCTTGTGTGTCACCTCCAACTGCAGCACAATGGAGGGCTTTGTGGAGTATGTGTCATCTCTTAATGTTTGCAGAGAGAGGGTTATATGGATACTGACTAAATCTTTAGAACCAAGGTAAATAAATCCCCTCCCTAAATCATTCTACTTTAGTTTTCCCGTAGCAATTAGTATAGACATGAATTTCGGGTGTTTGCAGGTTGTATGTTTTGTTTCCTTCCATCGTCACATGTGCCAACAGTTGTGTATTCTCTCGGCTTAACACAAATTGTTGCATCTTAAGCTATCTGCGGAGTATAATTATCTCACTCTTACTACAGATAAATAAATCCCCTCCCTAAATCATTCTACTTTAGTTTTCCTGTAGAAATTAGTATAGACATGAATTTCGGGTGTTTGCAGGTTGTATGTTTTGTTTCCTTCCATCGTCACATGTGCCAACAGTTGTGTATTCTCCTGGCTTAACACAAATTGTTGCATCTTAAGCTATCTGAGGAGTATAATTATCTCACTCTTACTACAGACATGCTTCCACTTGCTGGATGCATCTGGTTGAATGTAGCTCATTCCTGTATGGTCAGTTGGTCATATATCGAACTTCTCCAATTCTGTTGCTTTAGCATTCCATCAATAAAAAAGTTGTTTTAGTTGCGTGAATTGTGATTAGATGTTTGTTGCTTTTCTAGAATAAAATGAGAAAGGTCCGAGCACTCATGTAAAGTATGTGAGTATTAGCATCAAGACTTATGCAGCTTTGCACTTTAGGGGGTTCCATTCTGTAACACTATTGGTGATGTTTGGTTCATGCAAGTAAGATAGAAGTGAGAAATCACCATATGCTGATATTACCATTCAGGTTTATGCAATACTAATAATCTTCAGTAGGTTTAGTATTATGATGACATAATTGATATTTCATTCTTATAATAAGAATTTGTTTTGTCGTCCAAGATTAAAATTAGACATTGATGGACTCCACATATTTCAGTCTAGGAGAACAAAATAAATGGAATGCTGACTAAAAGGCTGTTCTTAACTGAACTTTCCTTCTGCCTTTGACTACAGGGGTTGTGCTCAAGTCCATGAGCCAACAACATATAGCTTGAGAATTTTGGCCAATGACAATGGTTTGATGTTTCTGTCTTCCCTTATGAAATTATGTTATTGATTCCTTGGAAGGTTTTGGTTCTTCCTCTGCTTATATGGGCATGGAAAAACCCAGATCAACAAACCATTTGTTTGGTACTACTATACTGTGTGTCCATGTTATATTGTATAAATTTTTGTATCAACCAAAGCACCGAGTTGAAATTTTTTAATAAACCAAAGTTGTGTACCGCTCTATTTCAGAGGACCATGCTCTTCCTTACGACATGGGATTCCCCTGCACTTCCACTGGATCCTATTCACATATACAATGAGTTTTTTTAGGGTTAAACAGGGGGAAAGACTCCCACTGCAGTTTTTATAATATTATAGGACAATATTTACAGTTTTGCAGAATAACATAACATGTACATAGGAAAGAAGGGGACTATAAAATGGAGAAAAATAAAAGCCGAGTTTGAAGCCAATCTTTGAAACTTTGAATATGCTTCTTTTTCATCCTATGGCCAAGGAGATGCATCTCATTCAGGTTTCCAGCTTGCAGAAGTTGGATTCAGGTCCTTGAAAGTTTTGTTATTTCTGACGATCCATAGGCTCTAGGAGGCAAAGATCATGATTTCCATCGAGAAGGGTAGACTTAGATTATTATTTATGTCTTCATAAGGCTCAAAGACTGACATGTTTCTATTTCTCCGTGGACAGATATAATCCATTGAACAGGAAAGGGGCATGTCCAGAAATTGGAGAGTAGCACAATTGTATGACTGCAGATGTATGTCCTTCCTGGCCAACAATTTTTTGGTGTTTAATCTGTCATGTAGAAGGAGCCATAAGAAAAGTTGCTACCGTAAAGTTGACTTATCTCATATATGTGTTTTCTTGAGATGGTCCTGAAATAGAGCAGGGAAGGATGTCTAAGTGCCAATCTGCTACAGTAAAGTTGACTTATCCAAACCTTTGCAATTCAGTATTGAGTTATGATCTCATATGTTTTCTTGAGTAAAATGTGGGGCGTGTTGCTTCTTCTACACTAATTACTGTATTTGGTTAGAATGGTACATGCCAGTTATATCAATAAGACACTTGTGTATTAGTGTATACCTCTGGATGATCTATATAATGTTGTCTGAATCAATATGAGCACTGATTATTTTCTTGCCTTGAAGCAACAGTCTATTCACTTCTAAACATTATATTAGGTTGTTTATCCGCTGAATCATACCACACCTCCACATCGCTGGACCCTAAGAATAGATATGTCTTCTATACTTCAACTCGTGGCTACTTCGAAGGCGCTGTCGTGCCGCTGTGCGTCAATTTCAGATACTTGTGGTGGTTTTACTGGATATTCTGAACCTGTAGAATTGGACTCAGAGATACTTGTGGTGGTTTTACTGGATATTCTGAACCTGTAGAATTGGACTCAGAGACAAAAGAGTTCCAACCTTATAAATTATAGGTCTTCGAATAAACAATTTTGTTATTATGTTGAAGTGATCAAATCCCTTGGTTCCTTGAGCTAAAGGGTTGTTTTTGGTAATTGAAATAACTGTTCTATTAGGAAGTTCATTGTGTTCAAATTTTATCTATTGCCATGACCATATGTAATTCCAAATCTCTAGAATATTTTTTATGAACCTGCAGGATATAATTGGGGTTATTTTTGTTCCTAAGCTACTAAAATCAAGTTGAAGTGAACAGATGGCTCGAGCATGCAATGTTACCGAGATAAGTTAGCTCCTATTTTTTTCCTGACACTATGCAACTATCGTCCACCAAAAGGGTGTAATAAGGTGCAGCACGTGAAGGCATAGCTCGCCCGCCGCGCAGTACCTAGCTAGTTATATATTTCTGGGAGCGACGTTCTTTGCTCTATCATGTCACCTATCTCAATATTTATTATTTAGATTTTAATTTATAGTTAGGTTGAGATTTTGGAGGAAATCAAAGGCATTTGGGCTGCGTGTATTGATAGTTGGGGAAAAGTAAAATACATCAGCGGTCAGAGTACCAGACCAACCACATATTTCATATCAGCACCGAACAAGAGTATTCATATATCAACCCAACGACGAGACATGATTGCGGAACAGCTTGGTAACCAGCCATATCACGCCGTACGTGACAGACATGGCGAGCCAGCCGCCCGCGAGCACCATGAACTCTGACCTCGCCATGCTGCGTGAAGACGGTCGCCTGCTGCACTAAGGAAACTAAAATTTCAAGTTCTTTGTAGAAAGTTTTGGCTGCATTTCAGTACAATAAATTGTATTTCTCTGTTCACCAGTGCACCGATCCATTAGAACTTAAGGACCAAATAAAGTTGCAGAACATGGCATTGTATTTACAATACTGAATTTTGTCCTCCCTTGATTGATGCACAACTGAGTTCATGTCGGTGTTGTGGATCTTCCCGGCCTCGAGGATCTCAGGTATCTCTTGTCGCGGAGGGCGTCGATCATCAGGCTTGGCCTCCCTGGAAAATAATGACCTCTCCACTCGCTTCGCCGCGTCGCTACGCTTTCGATCCGAGCCTCCGCAGCCTCCCACGAGTCCCATCGTCGATTCCATGCTCGCCGGTGCCGGCAGCCCCGCAGGCATCCTCGCCCCGGTCAAACCCGGCCATGAGACCGCCCTCTTCACCCTCTTCATCGTGTCCTCGAGGCTTCCCCTGGAACGGATTCATAGACCCGATGAGGGAGATGGAAGCCGCCGCCCGCGGAGAGGAGACGGTGCAGCTGCAGCATGACCTGGAAGGCCTTACGGCCTACCCGGATCTCTTACTGGTGGCTCCTTTTCAATTTAGCCCTCTTAAATTTTAAACCTAGCCCGTCTATTCTTTCTTATCCACAAATAATCCCGATGGACAGCACTTAGGCCTGGCATGTGGGGGTTAAGTAGTGTCACATTGGTAAATACAACGGCATGCCAGTGATCGTCTACGACACATTCATGCATATTTATGTGGCCGTAAATTGCGTATTGTGTTTTACCGTGACAAAGACGAGTAATTGGCTCAAGTCCAGTGATTTCAGATGTATTTTACTCTTTGGGAAACACCCGCACACTTTTGCTAGTTGTGGTTCATGTGGTGCTCGCACTGGTGAAAGGGCCACATGCATGGAACCGACCTAGAGGCGGATCTAGGGAGGGGCGAGGGGTGGCCAGCCCCCCCCCCCCCCCTATGGTTCGGCCCCCCTCAAGAATATGCAATGGGGGCTAGCACTAATTTTGATGCTCAATTACTGATCGTAATACTCTGTCCATTAGTCTAGACCAATATGTGCAATGTGTTGATTGCTCGAGTTTTATGGGACAAGCCCAAAATATTAGCCATCAAGAGATAGTACATACCTATTTAAGTATCAGCAAAACCACATATCGAGCAACTAATCCCTGGGACACATCTGAATTTCTTCTCTATTTGGTTTCCCTCGACGATCTAATGGGCTTATATCTCCTTTCTTCGCCACTGTTGTGGCACCGCCATCGGTATCGGAATTTTGTATTCAAGTGTTGGCGTGTTCGTGATTACTGATTAGTGAAGACACAAAGAACAACTCCCATGCGTCTAGAAACTATCAACTATGGCCTGCTTTATCCACACGGCATGTCCAATACGTGAAGTGATCGTCCTAAGGTATGATCTCAGATATATGCATGTTGGCTACTAGAATTGCTAGTTTGATTACCCCATCTAATAGAAATTGCTTAGTCAAATTAATTACAAATTATATTCACCTTTTTTTACAAAGTATTTAGTGATTAAATAATTATTGAATTGTTGTGTTATTGAGTTATTTGATAGCTCTAGGCATACACCTACACTCAAACTAGTAGAATGTAGTCTGCTTCTTTATTGCAAAACATATAATGTTACAATTTGATATCCATAATATACACAATATAACTTGATATAGTTTCAATGTTTATCTCTTTTATGGTGAATTTCTTCTTCTCCCCACCACTGATGTGCCCCTTGATTTATTTAGTATTCTTCTACAACTTTATATAGTTATTCGTATTTGTAAGGAAAATTTCTGTAAATTTTACCGTTCATGAGATCATAGACTTGTTATTTAACGGATTTGTAGTTGTAAAGCAAATAAAATAAATCTTGAGTTATATAAAATATGTTCGGATAACAAAACTATATATATTTAAGATTTAGTATAATGTTTTTATAAACCTATACTATGGTCGTTCTCGTCTTGCCCCCCTCCACCCATGGTCAAATCCCGGATCCGCCCCTGAACCGACCCACTACTTCAGCAAGGGTGGCGCACGCAACAGCAAGAGCCTCAACTAGTTTTAGTACTGTACAAGATAGACACGAAGAGTTCGGCCATAGACTCGCCTCGATCGTGGCACCCAAAACCCAGCTCGTAGCCGACAAGAGCAACGTTGCAGATCCAGAATGTGGTCCATAATTTCATCATTCTTCTTGTAACTAGCTACCTTAATTTTTTTGGTTGGCCAAGGGTGCATAATTAGCTAATCGTAATTCTTTGGATTGATTAAGAGCGCATAATTATCTACGGACGACATCGCATAATTTAAGTAAGACATTGATCTCATTATTCGTTTTGTTTGACGAGACACGGCTACGTCTATAGGCAATAAATCCTAACTTGATTAGTGCTTTGATACCATGTCAGGGAGGTTTTAGGGAATGATTAATCACCCATCTCTCTAGAAACGAGGGCGATGGACAGGGGCGGATCCAGGATTTGACCATAGGGGGGGCGAAGACGATGTTGAGTGTGCATTCATTATTACACAAGAATATACATATTTTTAAATATACATCAATATCAAATTTAACAATATAGGTTTTGCAATTAAAAAGGAGTTTATATTTTTACCGGTCAGCCACGGATCAGCATAACAATACACGATATGGAAGTTATATTAACATGACTATACTACAAGTTATTCATAGTAGTGATGGCATTTCCAGTAAACGAGTTATATTATAATAACAACGGATTACTCACATTTTGTATGTTGAACTTGGTCTTCAACCTCAAATAAACATCAGCATTGAGGTACACGTTATTTTTTGTGTCTTTGAAGCTTTGAGGATATTTTATTTTTAGCGTAGGGGAATTAGGTAAAAACAAATGAAGCTGTGTACCTGAATTCTTAAAGCACTGAAGTCTGAACATGGTCCTTCTGAATGATGTCCGATTGTGGCAAGGTGCACTGTGCTGGTATATAGGGTGCTGTGTTGCCGCATCAGCGCTTCTTCTATGGTGACGAGCGTCCACTAGTGCAGGCCCCCCTTTAACTCCGGTTGGGAGGGCCCTCTAACAGCGGTTCCCCAACCGCTGTTGAGCGTTCGGTGTTAGAGGGGTGGGCCCTTTAACACCGGTTCTTATACGAACCGATGTTAAAGGGTGGCGCACGTGGGGCTGCCGCAGGCCTCAGCCCCCCCTTTAACACCGGTTCGTATCTGGAACCGGTGTTAAAGGTTCTTCTGCCGCGGCAGAGATTTAGGCCGTTTTCCTGCCGCGGCAGAGTTCTGCCGCGGCAGGAAAACGGCCTAAATCTCTGCCGCGGCAGACTTCTGCCCGCCTGCTCGGGCGTATCTCTGGAGGGGAGCGAGGGGGAATCGATCGGGAGCGGTATACACATAAATCGTCATCGGTACATACGAGTACATGAATAATTAAGCAACTATTATTATACACAAACATCGTCATCGGCACATACATCATCATCGTTCATTTTGGTGGATATCTAAAGAGATCTCCGCCAGGCGTGACGACCTCATCAAGTATGAACCCCGCCAATTCCTCTTGAATGGCTCGTATGCGTTCAAATGGTAGGAGTTGGTCCCGCATCCGTTCGATCTGAATATATATGAAGAATGGGCCGTCAATATATATAAGAATAAAACTCAACACAATTGATGGTAACAAAATAATGTTGTGGACTTTGTTTACTTACTCTAAGTTGTTCTAGTGCGGCTTGGCCCGTCGCACATATCGTGTTGCGAATGAGTTCGCAAACATAGTACCCACATAAGTTATTGCCGTGTCCCTGATGCGCGCACTTTACGAGAATAGAGAGTTCAATCAAAATAATAATCAATAAAGCATGATATAATGGAATTGGAAGCTAGCTAGTATTACTTACATTTTGGTCTACAAATTTTAGTTCTTCTGACCATTCACCCACGGCCCTGCCCGTGAACCTTTTCCAAACCCTGTCCGACAAAGAAAATGGATAAAGGAGTAATTAATTACTTATTGTCACGAAAGTTGCCGATCTAGTGCGATAATATGATTGAAATTACCTCTGGAGCATCTCTCTAAAGTTTGCCCATATCTTTTTTTTTCGTAACGAGTCCATGACAAGGACTTTTCCTGAGTCGGGTTGAATGACTAGCAGAATAAAGTGGAACCTACGCACTCATAACTTATCATCAGTTACACTTAACATCGAGTAAGCTGAAAGAGAATGTGTACAAGAGAGAGGGTAACAGTACTCACGAGAAGTTGTAAGGCAATAGTATTTCCCTTTTGGTTTGTTATCTCAGTAAAGACGTGTTGCCTGCCAAAACTCACCGGCGAGCAGCGACGAGCAACACGAAGAGCCGGGAGGCTCCCAGAACTGCTGGTGGGCCCTGGTCCCTCGGGCAACGGCCCGCAAAACTCCGACACGCCCCGGCTTGGTTCATATACACCGACCTATACCGGTCGAAGGTGAAGGATTGCTCCGATTGATTTCCTGCATGGTAAACAAGTATACGTAAAATTCGAGCCGTGACCGGCTCCTAGGTTTCCCTGTGAATCGGCTCCCAGAGCCGATTAACCTATGGTTCTGCATTAGATTTACGATAACATGGGGTTTTGCTTGATCATTACAAGTTAAATCGATCTATTTACGGTTTAACGCTTTTCACCACGTGAATGGAACTTCCTACACGTAATTGAGCCTGGTATATACAAAAGATGAAGAATACTAATCCTAGAGGAGGCCTAATAACCAACGTAAAGTCAATTACCGGAACAACTTCTCTAGAGCGAGTAAACTACGTCTTTATGTACTACTGGATCGTTCAACCCGTTTGTAAGGCCTGACTACGTAGATATCAAACTAAACCTTGGCGAGCAAGGCACAACCATAACAGATCGAATCAGCTAAATAAAGATCAAGCAAGATGCTACCCTCGCACTTGGGAAATAGTGCAAAGGTAGCAAGGTAACTAGAGGCGGCATAACTTTAAACAATTATAGCGAAAAGCACCGGTGCTAGCCTCAACAAATCTATGATAGTAGTGTTACTCGCCATCAACAAGGCTTCAATACGAGTAACACTAGATAACGCATAAGTAAAAGTACTGCCTAGATCGCAAGATGCGATCTAGGCAGCATGACACTTACCCGAAAGAAACCCTAGAAATAAGGGGTGGCGATGCGTCGAGATTGTGTTTGTTGTGAACGTGATTGTCCTCCTTTTCTCGATAACCTTAGGTACATATTTATAGTCCGGAGACTCTCTACTTTTGGAATAACTCTACAACTCTATCTTTACCTAAACTGAAACGGAACCTACACTGAAACGAAACCTACTATGATACAAGATACACGGGCAATTTAACCCAAATCCACGCACTAGGCCGATCCAACAACACGTTGAATATACACATCTTCCAAGCCCATCTTGATCACGGCCCATCTCCCTCCTTGGCCAAAATATGGCGATAACACATGCCCCCCTGGTTTTGGCAATGATAATTCCAAAACCATTCTGCTGATGTTTTTTTTTCTTCCCCCTCTTTTTTTTTGTATCGGGTTGCGCGTTGACAGAATGCGTTGCAGAACAGGATCGTCACGCCACCCCTTCATCATGATGCCCTGTCTTCTCAACTCCTTCGCAGTGCATGATTTGACGATTTTGGCAGCACATTCTGGGAAACCGCTATGGCATTGAACCGTCTCTCCACTATTCCCCTTATTTAAATCCATCTAAGCAGTTCGCAATCCCCATCTTCCTCCAGCAGCCAAAAAACCCTCTTTCTCCGCCATGGCCTCCTCTGCTTCCTCTGGCCTGTCCTCCCACGCCTCCAACTCAATGAGCGACCGAGAGCCGACGCCAGAGCACCCACCCACGGGCAGATAAGATTTTCGCCCACGATGGTGGGACGAAAGGGACTGGGATTTCGCCGTCTGGTCGGAGGACGATGCGTCCCTGACTGACGTCGAGGAGAGCCTACAGTTCCTCGTTGACGGGGACTGGAGGCGAAGAGCAGTGATGACGCCTGGTCTTGGGACGGCGTCGAGTCCTCCGACGAGGAGGAGGAATCGGAGGAAGACGCCTCCTCCGACGATTACCCGCCGACGAAGCGCTTCCGCGCCGGGTCCAGCGAAGACACCGAAGATGACGACGAGGACGAGGAGGCCCCTGCTGGCTTCTTCAGCAGCAGCAGCGAAGACGACGCCGGTAGCAGCGCTGAGGATAGCGCACAAGACGGCGGCGACGACAGCGACGACGACCTCAGCCTAGATTAGGAACCAGTAGCAGTAGTAGTAGTAGCAATAAGCTCCCTTTTGTAATCAATATTTTGTAAGCACTCAGCTTCCGAATGAATGAATGAAAAATCCGTTTCTCGAAGATTTGTCTTTTTCGCCCCAATTTTGCCGATAGCCACAATAAGTCGAGGCTCCAGAAGCCGATAGCAACGTATCAGCTTTCACCTTGTTACATTCACACAGTCAACCAAGGCACAGCTCGAAGAGCCGATGCACATCGGCTTTCCCAACAACGTTGACAAGGTTAAACTTGGTCGCATACTTAGGCAAACCTAAACGGTCACTTCTTAGTTTCAAATGGTAACCTGCGACCCTCAACAAGAACCCTCAATCCTCAACTGATTTTGAAGAGAAGGTCCGGGCGACAATTCCTCCAGTAGCTCGTACGTGTAAACTGGCACCTGTTTGTAACATGTATGAACCTCTAGAGTCGATGACCGTGCATCGGCTATATATTTTTGCTTTTATTCGGCCGATTTCCAGCATCGGCCCCCACATTTTTACTGTCCATCGTCTCACGTGCTTTTACTTGGCCGATTTCGTGTATCGGCCCCCAAGTTTCACTGTCCATCATCCCACATGCTTGGGAAATATTTCTTGAGATGTTGACCGTTGACCGCCACTGGGAATTTCACGCCGTCCAGCTCCTCGAGCATGTATGCGTTTCCTCTTAAAACTTGATCGACCCTGTACGGCCCGTGCCAATTTGGAGACCATTTACTATATGTTGCATCCTTAGTCCCTAATGGCAACACAGCTTCCCATACCAGATCACCAACGTGGAACTCCTTCGGCTTCAATTCTTGTTATATGCACGAGCTACCTTGGCCTTGTTCTCTTTGATTTTCTCAAGTGACCACAGCCTGAGCTCAGTCAAATCCTCGACATTGTCACTCATCAGGGTTGCATATTCTTCAGTTGTTAGGTGGTCCTGAAAAGTGACACGTCTCGACCCAGCCGTAATTTCCCAGGGCAATACGGCTTCTTGTCCATATACTAGATGGTATGGCGAGGTTTTAATCGCCCCATGGCATGACATGCGATAAGCCCATAAAGCTTCTGACAGAACCTCGTGCCAACGTCTAGGGTGTTCATCGATTTTTCTCTTGATCAGCTTGATGAGGCTTTGGTTGGACGCTTCGGCTTGCCCATTTGCTTGAGCATAGTATGGAGATGATCTGATCAGCTTAATCCCCGTGTCCTCGCAGAACTTCCTAAACTCCTGAGAAATAAAGACCGAACCTCCATCGGTCGTGATAGTTTGGGGAATCAATCTATGGATGACATGTTCTTTCGCAGTTGATAACATCCTTTGAGTTTATCGATTTCATCGGGACAGCCTCCACCCATTTAGTGAAATAATCGGTGGCCAAAATCCACATGTGGCCTTTGCTTGATGGAGGATTGATTTTGCCGATCATATCCATGCCCCAACCTCGGAATGGCCAAGGCTTGATGATGGGGTTCATTGTCGACGCTGGTACCATCTGAATTTTCCCAAATTTCGACATGCTTGACACCCTTTGTAGTACTTGAAACAGTCCTCAAGCATGGTGGGCCAATAAAACCCCGATCCCGATCAACCATTTCATCTTGTGAGCCGATTGGTGAGTTCCACAGCGCCTTCGTACCTCGTGTAGGAGCCGATTGGCCTCGGCATCCCCTGCATTTGAGCAATAACCCTTCAAGAGTCCTGTAAAACATGTCATCCAATAAGCACATACTTCATGGCCTTGTACCTTATCCGTTTAGGTGCCCCGTTTTAATCCTTCAAGTAATTGAAGATATCGGCTCTCCGATCGTCGACCAGAACGCATCAACATCGCCCCGCTGCTACATCCTTGTAACTCAAGCCATTTGTGCAAGATCATTTGCCTCGCATTCTCGACCATGGATCCGTGAAGTTTATGTACCGGAATGCGCCATCAGCCGGCAGGCAACCATAATGGGAAGAGGGACTCGCCTCACACTTGTACTCCTCCGTGAGTTGGGAAATCGCCAACTTGAGTCTCCAAAATTTCCACCGCTCGCTCCCCGGCCGAGGAGTAACTCCATTCCTTGCGACTCGTACTCGGCGAAATTGTTGGTGCGAGAGGTAGACAATCTGATGGAGAAGGAAAATGTTGCCCCCCGGGGCGACACGAGTAAAATGCCGATGCCGCATCCATCATCACAAACCGATCCGTCGAAAAACATAGCCCACGCTCTTATGGACAGTGCTGCTATGTTAGTGTTGATCCTTTCAGCGATAAGGTCGGCCAACGCCTGTCCCTTAACTGCTTTTGTGGGTTGATACCGGATGTCAAACTCTGATAATGCAAACATCCATTTGCCCAGTCGGCCTTTTAACATAGGAGCCGACAGCATGTGCTTTATGACGTCTGATTTGCATATGATGATGATCTCTGCTGATAGCAAAATGTGCAGCTTGCGTGAAAAAAAGCAGAGGCACAACTTATCGATATCGGATACCTTGTCTCGCGTCCAAAGATCCTTCCGCTTATGTAAAATACGACTCGCTCCAGCCCATCATAAACTTGCACCACCACCGATGGCGGACGATCGGCCATCGACAAGTAAATGTAGAGCAGTCCGTCCGTCTGGGTGGAACCAACACCGCACTTTGCCGATATTCTTTGATCTCGCCAAAGGCTCGTTGTTGTTCCCCAATGAATTCCTCGATTAATTTTCACCAGTCCCATGAACGGCTCTATTCTTCCCGACAGATTGAGATGAATCTTCCGAAGTTGATCTTGCCGATGAGACTGCAGTTCTTTCTTTGTAGTGGGTGGCTTCATTGTTCGTGACCGCCTCGACTTTCGTGCCGATCTCAATTCCGCGTTCATGGACCAAAACCCAAGAACTGACCGGCCACTCCAAGGCACACTTTGGATTCATCTCGTAGGCAATTTTCTTGTTCGGTCCAGACGTTGTAGATCGTCCAAGTGTCCTTGCGCTGAAGCGACTTGACCACCACGTCATCGATGTAGATTTCCACCACTTGCCGATCGATCATGGAAAATATAATTCATGGCCCTTTGGTACGTGGCGCCGCATTCTTCGGCCAAACGCCATGACTACATACTCAAACAACCCCACCGAACTGGGACTCAATAATGCAGTCTTGTGTATGTCTTCCGAGCCATAAAAATTTGGTTGTAACCGGCATTGCCATCCATGAAGCTCAAGATCTTATGACCAGCCGCTGCGTTGATTAACGCTCGCTACCGCATCGGATACTCATCCTTTGGGGTAGCTCATGAGATCCCAAAATCTATGGCAACACGCCACCGCCATCCTTTTTCTCTAAGGCACGATACTAGAAATCCACTCAAAGATACCGCATGGCCGATTAACTTGGCTGTGAACATTTTCTCGACCTCTTTCTTGACTTCTTCCAGAATTTCGGCCTTCATTTACCGTGCTCGCTGCTGAAATTGCCGAAATCCTTTTTTAAGCGGGAGTCGATGCTCAATGATGCTCCTGTCTAACCTGTGCATCTCTCTAGTCCCAGAAGCGATCGATATTGTTTCAACAGGGCTATCATCGCCCCGTGAGACCCGGATCTAACTTCTTCTCGATAAATGTTGGTCGTGGCTTATCCCGTGACCAATGTCGATCTCTTCTAGTTCATCACGGATGTAAACCCATACCCTAGCTTTCACACCGTCAAATCGATGCTAAACAGGGCAAGCAGAGGTGAGGACAACAAAATAATTGGGCCGATTGCCGAATCGCCCCTTTGATTGCATTAGTCAAGGATGGTTTACACCTTATTGTTTTACAATGGCGGGCATCTCCTGCCACGACTACGTGATCGCTTGTCGTATGATTGCTGCTTTTATTTTTTGTGATCGCGAGGATCGGCCGTACATGATGATCGTGGACTTTTCTACTCGCCGTGCCAGTGGATAAGACCAGCCTCACCCCGTTTTTTGTAGCTTCAATGCGCTCACAGCCGTCTAAACTGATTCCAGAGATCGGCTCTTGGTCTTCTGCTTCCCAGACGTTCATGCCAGCTATGGAAATCTCGATAGAATCATCTGCATGGATGACCTCCACTTCATCTCCGTCCCACTGTATTAGGCACTGGTGCATTATCGACGGAATGCAGCAGTTCGCGTGAATCCAATCTCTTCCTAGCAAGACAGCGTAGGTGCTTTTGCTGTCCACGACGAAAAATGACGTGGGTATGGTTTTCCTGCCCATCGCCGATCCACGCTCATGCGCCTTATGCGTTTCCAAAGACTGACCGTTGAAGTCGCTTAACGTGACGTTGGTTTTGATCAGATCTGCAGTGGAGCGTCCCAAACGTCGTAGCATGGAGTATGGCATGATATTGACTGCCGCCCCGGTGTCCACCAACATCTTGCTGACAGGTTGCCCATTGATGTAACCTCGTAGGTACAGGGCTTTCAGATGTTTGTAACCCTTCTCACGTGGCTTCTCAAAGATAACCGGCCGTGGACCGCAGTCGAACTGTGCCACTGGTAGCTCATTGGTTCTTGGCGCGCAGAATTCTGACGGAAGTATGAACACCATGTTTGTGCCAGCCGATGTCTGTGCATCGGCTTTTACTGGTTTGGGGCGCCACTCTTTCCTTGTCGGGCGGTCTCCCGTTTCTAAGGTCTGCCTAACTTTGACGGCCAGATCGGGCCGCGCTTTCTTTAAAGCGTGGAGATACTGCGCTTCAGCTTCCTCCAAGTTACGCAGCCGTGACTCTACGCTTTGGGTATGTCGAGTCCGTCGGACACCACCTTGACGGTGATATCTGTCTTCTTCCTTGTCATCCCTTGGCTTCTCGAGGTCCTTTGATCGAGCGGACTCCTGACGGCTCGAGGTGGGAGAGGCCCTAGACGTTTGAACACCAAACCGGCCTCGTGTCCTCCTTCGCTGTCCACATTCCGCAGTTGTCGTAGGTAATCGGCTCATTCCAGCGTCCCAGCAATATTTGAAGAAGGACAATCCCAATGTTTGTCTGCCTTCCTTTTCTTTTGACGGTCCCTAGCGAGGTGCTCATATCCCTCATCGTCTCGATCGCTACCGGCCGTTGGTCATACTGACGCTCATACTTGTTAAGGAGATGCGTGGAATGTGGCTTCTGATACCGCACCCTCCTCACCTGTTCCTCTGTTAAGTACCGCCTGTCATTGTGGCCGGGCCGGTCGCATGGACCAGCCTCCTTTCTTTCTTTGCCCCGAGAGTGACCACCTTCCTCCTTGTACGTGTCATGGTGGTACCCAGACCCTGCCATATTAACACCGAACGAAAAGTCCAGCTGACGCCTCGCGGAGCGACTGAGTTCTACCATGTTGACGCCGGGAAACGGGTTTGTGTCCACTTTCATGGCGAACTGCCCAAGGATCAGACGGCCTTGTTCTATCGCCATTTGGATTTGGCGACGTAGCTCTTTGCAATCATTGGTGGTGTGGGTGAACGAGTGATGCCACTTGCAGTATGGTCTCCCGTTCATTTCCTGAGCCGTGGGGATTTTATGGCCTTCGGGTAACCTCAGCTGCTTCTCTTTCAAAGAAGAATCGAATATCCGCTCGGCTTTGCTCACATCAAGTCGAACCCTTTCGCAGGCCCTTTGCTTTCACCCATTTGCGGATACGGATCGCCCCCCGAGCCCATTCAGCCGACCACCTCCCCGATCTTGTGTAGGATCATCTTCTTCAGACGACTAGGCCTATTGGACGCTTGAACTTGTCTTGGTATAACTCGGTGGCTGTTCATACATCGTCATTTTCGGGCCATGTGCCAATGAGTTGTACTCTACTTGAAAGCGGATCCTTGATGGGTGCCGAGACCAACACCCAGCTACCGACCGCTTCCTTCTCGCTTAAACGAGCCGAGTAACATCGGTTCTTGACGGTCTGGCCGCTGGATGTACTGCCATCGCTTTCTCGCTTCGCCGACTGTGCAGTGCGCAATGCTAGCCTCGGTAGCCTCGAATGATATTGGATGTGGAACTGCTCTTCCGCTTTCCGTGTCTGAATCGAATCGTGTGGCGCGAGGTGTACCACCCAAAGCTGGCCCTGTCGAGATCGCAAAACCTTACGCGATCGATCCGATGTCAAATTATGCCTAGCTGTGCCAGGTATCGGCTTACGTGCTCGATCGAGTTCGACCCTTCTGACCCGCTAAACCTTGAGAACTCAGGGAGCCGATACTTGGGTGGCAGCGGAATCAGATCAAACTGCTAGTACGGCTTTGAATAGCCGATTGTCCTTCTCTTCGGCACGAAGCCAAACTGGTCTCTCAAGATGGTACGGATTTGCTCCACTGTTTGAGCTGCAGGGGCTAGATTGTCATGACTCGTTCCAGTGGCATACTTGGCTAGCCACGCCTGTTTATCAGCGTCCATCCCATACATCACGCTCGTAAATGCTCGCTCGAAGATCCCGCCCCAGAACCCCGCCAGAAACTCCTGCGTTGCAATCTGTTGGTGCGTGCATGTTATTGCAGTCCGCACGAGGTGCATATATATCCGCAGGATTTCCTTAGGTGGCTCAAACAGAACTGGCAATCGCTGGTCGCCTCCAACCTTGTAGACGACGATGTCGCTGCTCCGGCGGCTCGAGCTGCAGTGTGAATGGCAGCTGTGGCCCGGTCTGGAGCGGTCTTTCTCCTCGGTGAGTCCCTAAAGGGCCCCGACGAAGAATCGATGTTTCATGATCTCCTGAACTACGCGAACCGCGACCGCCAAAGCGTTCACTGTGCTCTCGAATGGCGGTGCGAGAATGAGCCACCATGTAGTTGACTTCGTCAGAGAGAGCTCGTGCGTTCCTCCGAAGGAATGCATGATCCACCTCATCAAGAGCACCTCGGGAGAACCCTCCACTTGATGCCATGCTTACGGGTCCTCTCAAAAGAGCCGATGAGATCGGCTTCAAGAGATTTCGATCTCGCCATGCCGCTTTGTGCTCTTCAGTTCTCGTCAGACGCGTGTGTCCGTTTCCATCGCAGCGTCGGATGTTGATGTAGACGTTGTTGAAGGTCCCACCGGCGCATGTAATGTGTTGCCTGCCAAAACTCACGGCGAGCAGCGACGAGCAACACGAAGAGGCGGAGGCTCCCAGAACTGCTGGTGGCCTCGGTCCCTCGCAACGGCCGCAAAACTCCAGACACGCCCCGGCTTGGTTCATATGCGTGCCACCGACCTATACCGTCGAAGGTGAAGGATTGCTCGATTGATTTCCTGCATGGTAAACAAGTATCGTAAAATTCGAGCCGACCGGCTCCTGGTTCGTGAATCGGCTCCTAGAGCCGATTATCCCATGGTTACGCATTAGATTTACGATAACATGGGGTTTTGCTTTATCATTACAAGTTAAATCGATCTCGACGGTTTAACGTTTCACCACGAATCGAACGTCCTACACGTAATTGAGCTGGTATATACAAAAGATGAAGAATACTAATCCTAGAGGAGGCCTAATAACCAACGAAAGTCAATTACCGAACAACTTCTCTAGAGCGAGTAAACCACGCCTTTATGTACTCTGGATCGTTCAACCCGCTTGTAAGGCCTGACTACGTAGATATCAAACTAAACCTTGGCGAGCAAGGCACAACCATAACAGATCGAATCAGCTAAATAAAGATCAAGCAAGATGCTACCTCGCACTTGGGAAATAGTGCGAAGGTAGCAAGGTAACTAGAGCGGCATAACTTTAAACTTATAGCGAAAAGCACCGGTGCTAGCCTCAACAAATCTATGATAGTAGTGTTACTCGCCATCAACAAGGCTTCAAGACGAGTAACACTAGATAACGATAAGTAAAATCGCCTAGATCGCAAGATGCGATCTAGGCAAGATGACACTTACCAAAGAAACCCTAGAAATAAGGGTATGGCGCGCCGAGATTGTGTTTGTTGTGAACGTGATTGTCCTCCTTTTCTCGATAACCTTAGGTACATATTTATAGTCCGGAGACTCTCTACTTTTGGAATAACTCTACAACTCTATCTTTACCTAAACTGAAACGGAACCTACACTGAAACGAAACCTACTATGATACAAGATACACGGGCAATTTAGCCCAAATCCACGCACTAGGCCGATCCAACAATACGTTGAATATACACATCTTCCAAGCCCATCTTGATCACGGCCCATCTCCCTCCTTGGCCAAAATATGGCGATAACAAGACGTTAGCAAGTAATCTTCTGTTTGCCCGGGTTTGGTTTCTACCACTTCTTCATGAACTCTATTTAGGTCAACGAACCCAATGTCAAAAGGGCCTCCTTTCCTGCATTCCATAACCTTTTTCCTGCATAATAGTATATACATATATGGTGAGCATATATATATATATACATGCAATTAATAAAGTGAATGAGATGAGATATAAATTATAGAAATAGTACTTACACACAATAAAGGCTGATGGCAGCTTTGTCGAGTTCCTTCTGATTGAATAGAAAATTCAAGTCTTGAATGTTGAAGTCGATCGCGTCATCTCCACAGAAGAAAATATCATCTCTTATATGCGCCGTGATCCATTCTACCTTTCTCGTCTTGCAGAAATGAAGGTACCACTTGTGCAATTTTCGCATATTTGTTGGTAGATTCTTGAGCTCCTCTTTCTTGACGAGATTCTTCCCCTACTTCCATGGCTGTATGGGGTTGGCATCGCATTTGGGCAAATTGTCTCCCATGACGTTCAAGTATGCAATGTAAGTCATTCCCATATCATTGGCCTTTCTTTGTAGCTCTGCCTCGTAATCATTTACGGGAGGAGCGTCCCGTGTGTCGAACATTTGGAGCGGGGCGCATGATTGGTTTTCCTGCTCTCCGAGCATGGGAAATGTTCTCCTGGGTGCCTCACGATTGCTACTTTCAGTCTCCCCACGCGCCTTGCATCCGCCTTCAAAATCTGGCGCTAGTCCGGCACAAGTGGGGTTCAGGTTTCAAAAGATTATTGTAAAACTTCTCCACTACCGGATCTATTTTCCTTTGGCTCGGCCCGTCTAGGTGCAAAGAATTTCTTGACCTGTTCTTCCGAGATCCTATTGGTCTCCTCGTCGCTGCGATTCCACGGTAAAACCGGCAATGGCTTGGCGGAAGGCTGCGGACGTAGTTTTTGAACTCTTTGGCGACGGTTTCTGTGGATTTCTTTGTGGCGTGCTACCGATGCTCCTCGTGGCAAAGGCTCTTCCGCTTACCGAGGAGATGGTCAAGCACCGAGATGGTGGACGGAGATGGCTGTCACGCAGAGATGGCCGACGGGCGAGATGGCTGCAGAGAGATGGCTGCCGCGCCGGAGATGGCTACAGAGATAGCTGAAGCGGCCAGATCACCGACGCGGAGGCAGTGCAAGTGACCTCCAATTTGGAAGCACAATGTGTTCCTTCTTCCAAAGAATGGTTGTTTTCACCGCAAATTTGAGTTGAGTTTCCCTTCACCGTAGCATGGTCAAGTGCTTCCTCATATTCCTTCACAACCTCATCCACCCGACAATAGCATAGCCATCTGAATCGGTCGGTGGTAAGTTCCACCAGCCATGGAGGTAAGGCATAGCCGACAGCCACCTTAATGGATAATCCCATTAATCTCACATGCAGCTCAGCGTGTTCGCTCTCCGTGATCTCATCCGCGGGGTGTCGAGGACCCGTCATTTCAAGCGTGGGTTGCACGTTCTCCGTGGAAGCCACACGCTTCCGCTGCAGAGTCCGGGCGCGGCAGCTTTCAATGCAGGCTCTTCGTGTCGCCGAGATGGGCCGTAGCTTGATGGATCTGTGCATTCACTTGCGCCTACAAAGACCGCAAGTGCATGTTCTATCTGTGTCATCCGATCTGACGCTTTTTTATTTTCGCGCCATCTAAGAGTCGCCCACGCAAACCCATCCTTCCACGCCATACCCCGTGCCTCGTGCATGTCCAGTGGTGTTCTTTTACCAATGGCGCGCGTGTGAGCTGGTCATTCTCTTTGTCGGGATGGAAGGTCTGGCGGATGTTTCCTCGTATGCCGTGATGAGTTCGGGACGGTTTGGCAAGGAGTGTTGGGAAGATACACAATCTCATTTCGGGTCCAACCTTGCCCCGATTCCGTAGAACCAAGTCTTTGCACGTAGGTCCCACCCATCTGTCGGGGTGTGATCCCTCTCTCATGAGGCCTTCTCGGCTTCCTCCCACTTAGGCCTCGAGATATGTAGCCACCGACCCCGTCCTCTGGTGATATTCCTTCTTGAGGCATTAAGCGTATTGGTTTCGACCTCTTTTTAGCTATAGCAATTTTTATATGTCTCAAATTCGCCGTTGAGGTCTTATCTTCGCATAATATGCGTCTTAGAAATTTGGAGTCTCGCGAGCTTTGACAAATTTGTTCAATTTTGTCTTCCAGTTACAGAAAGCGTCAGCCATCTTCTTTAGAGTCCACTCTTTGACCTTTTCCTTTATAACCGGGTTGTTTTCATCCTCCTCTGGCGGAAGGGTGAAATTTACCAAAAACGAATTCCAAAGCGTTTCTTTGGATCTGTCATCGACAAAGGTACCCGCCTTCTTTGGCTTATTCCAATTTTCAATTATGATTGGGATTTGGTCCCTAACAAGAACTCCACTGACGTACAAATTTGTTCACGGCCTTCTTGGGCTCCATCGGCCGCCATCAACACGGATCGCCCGATCGTGAACTTTGCACGATCTTTCAACCGCCGCTCGCCTACCGCTTGCTCTTTCAGAAGAAGATGGTCGGCTGGTCGATCCAGAGGGCTAAAAGAAGAAAGAAGCGTTAATTAATACATGTAGAAGAAGATTGTTGGTGGAAGTCAGAGGCTTAATCAATGCATATACCGCCGGACTTTGTAACCATTAAATTGCGTTCACCGAGTCTTCATCTTCTCCATGACTAGTACTTGAGTCGCCATCATGTCCCTCCAAGTTCAGATATTGTGAGGTGTCCTCATCAATAATGTTCTCCATTATTTCTTCTTCTTCAAGGTTTCTACTAAGTGGATCCATAGTTTCTAAAACAATAATATTATCTAGAGTAAGAGTGTAAACATTCAAGTGGACTTGGATTCATAGACAAATATACATATTATTCATACAAAATACACAAATGAAATTAAAACCCTAAGGATGCTTGATCATTTTAAACGAGTTCGAGGGTCCAAACCCTAATTCGGAGAAATCCGGATGCATATGAGAGGGGCTAGCTACAGTGGTCGGCTGGCGGCGTTGGAGAGCGACCTAGGGAGCGAGGTAGCGTGATGGCCTACCTAAAGCAGGCGTTGTTCGAAAGAGGAGGCCGAGGCAAACATTATAGCGACGAAAACAACTTGGCGTATCAGATACAATGTGGAGGGGATGTCCCCAAGATAGGCCCCAGACCGAGGGGAGAAGCCACGACGCTCGCCAAAGAGCTGCCCGCGTATTCCACCTTTTAAGGCCGCCACCGACATCTGCGAACTCTAGCCATCCCCTCCACTTCCCTGTCATTGGCCCCAATCCGTGGACGCGCTCGCGTAGCCGCTCCTGCCCGCCACACCCGATGACGCGAGCTACCACGTCAAAGCTGTCTTTGTGTCCGATTTGATCCTAGCTACTACTAATAATTACAATGGTTTGAAATCATACTTTCTACAAAGCTTGTTCGATTTCATCTTGGTACATCTGTTCGGAGGGGTTCGAGGGATCGGTCTTCGGATGGATTCCATAGGGAGATCTTGATGTTCCGGGTTCTATGGTCGATGGGGATCTTGGCATGGTTCAGTTCCTCGGTCCTCTTCCATGTTGTTATCATGAGCGAAGTTAGTCGATGTGGGCTCAGAAATCACCACACCAAAACACAACATGCATGGTTAGCATCAAGAATCGATTGAACGAACACGCTCGAGAGAGCTCATGGGGAGGCCGGCCGAGGAACCGCCGGGGCGAACACGAGGCAACAGGTCTGCAGGCTCGATGACGGCTGCAGATGCTGTGACGGCAGCGAACGGCAGATGAGGACGGAGGTAGAGGCGGCGGGCACAACGCACTGCAGAGGGGGCGCCAGCTGCGATAAGGCGCGGTGACCTCACCGACCTCGTGTCAAAGAGGGAGGACGAGATCGGGCGCAGGGTCGGCGACGCGCTAGCGGCAGTCGCGGTGGTGGCAGGACGATGCTGAGGGACTTCGCAGCCATGAAGGGAGGAAACAGAAGGGGAGGAAACAGAGGGGACGACCAGGCGCAGTCCGCTAGCTCACCACGGCGTTGAGCCTTGTAGGCGCCAAGGCAGCCTATGATACATACCGGGTCGAGGGCTTTGGTACATGCATGGCGTAGGGTTCGATCGATCAGATCTGGGGAAGAAAGGAAGGATGGCGCATTTATACCTCCTCCTTTAACACCGTTCGTGGTCGGAACCGTGTTAAAGGAATCGCTGCCAAGATGATATTTATTACCCCCCCTTTAACACCGGTTCCAGCCCCGAACCGGTGTTAAAGGGCGGTGCTGTGAAATTAAATTTTCTTTAACACGGTTCCTCGCTCGAACCGGTGTTAAAGGGGGGGCATTTATTTCATGCATTAAAGGGGCATTTTTAATTCAAAAAATATGATATGAATTTAGAAAATTCATATCTTTTTCATTTCAACTCAGAAAAATATGAATAATATATCATAATTTTCAGAAAAATAATATCTATCCATTCATGTAAATCATTTTATATTTACTTTACATGAAAATTTTCAAAATAAGTAAAACACTTACATATAAATTTTGATTATTCAATTCAAACAAAAATAAATTGTTAAATCCTAAAACTTTGAACATAAGAAATATTAAGCATCTAAAAAATGATTTTTATTAGATCAAATCATATTTTAATGCCGCATCTTTTGTATTAACATTTTTGAATTGATTGGATATTTAAATGTCGCATCTTTTGTATACACTTGAATCTCACCAAGCCTCGCTCAACTTGCATTGTTTTTTGATAAAATAGCATATTGTGAACCTAAAAATGATTTTTGTAAAAAATCATGAGCATCGTATCATGTACTTGTAGTTCATATCTGACCCACTTCCTGCCGATTTGGTAGGAATTTGTCTTTTTCACCAGAGGTGGACGGAAAGGTTTCAGATCCCCCTGTTGGTACATTGTGCACATAAGGTGGTCTAGTATTTTTGTAAAATGTGTTGGTGGTTTTTTGAATTATCCATTTGGTGGTTGCTTCACAAAAGCGTCCGTTTTTTATGCTCGGAAAATGAAAAATGCCTTTTTGGTGCGATAAAAAGGAAAACTTCCTCTTGCAACATTGTTTGCCATGCCATGATGCACATGTATGCACAATATGGCCATATTATCACAAACTATGCCTTGATTCTAGCCATAACATTGGTCATTTGACCCGAAAGCGAAGAAACCTCGAATGAGATAGGTCATTTTGAGACAGTTACATAAAGCCGAACTGGAACTAGAACAAAACACGAGTCAGCACTAATAATAGGGGTGAGTGTCTCCAACCGGGACTAAAGATGAACCTTTAGTCCCGGTTGGAGACACCATCCGGGACAAAACACGAGTCAGCACTAATAATAGGGGTGAGTGTCGACATTATTTCGTAAGTGTCAACACTATGACGAGCTGCTTATACTATAAATAGGCATCCTTGTGAGTCCATTCCTCCAGCGGTTTGAGGCAGGACACCACTACGGCCGATTTCGGGGACATGCCGACGAGCCCGGGCCTCCCGGCATCTCCGAGAAACTGGTCATAGAGGCACTCCCTAATATGTGAAATTAGTTAGCTCCCAGGTGTATTGATCTAGTTAGAGAAGTTACAAAGCTGCAAGATGGTTTTCAAAAGGGGACACCACTACGGCCAGTTTCAGGGAGATGCAGACGGAGCCTAGTCCTCCCAAGATCTCCAAGAAACCGTCATAGAGGCACTCCCTAATATGTGACCGCGCGCGTTTGGAGATCAGATCTTAATGGTAAGTACTAATCGGGACAACTTCTTCTCATAGTCCCGGTCCATCCATAAAACATGACTAACACTCAAGACATGTATTAATATTAAAAACATGAACTAGAGTTACATAATATGAGCATGAACTTCTTGGCATATGTCCTTCCTTATGATCCCTTCAGACGTAACCATGGAGCATCTTCTTTACTTAACGGAATGCTTGGGTCAGTTTTCACTGTGAATGGCGGAATTTCATCAAACTTATTATAATCTTCTGACATGTCTGTCTTGTCCTCGATTCCCACGATGTTTCTTTTCCCTGAAAGAACTATGTGACGCTTTGGCTCATCATATGATGTATT
The DNA here is from genome assembly GCA_030063025.1 of Avena longiglumis. Taxonomy (NCBI): domain Eukaryota; kingdom Viridiplantae; phylum Streptophyta; class Magnoliopsida; order Poales; family Poaceae; genus Avena; species Avena longiglumis. Next base: position 47,852,731 of record CP125978.1, read on the forward strand.
CGTTTGCATATTTTTTTCTTTTTTGGTCCGGAGGACATGTCCTTCACATAGAAAACCCGAGCCACATCATTGGCTAGGACGAATGGTTCGCCTAAGTTCTTCATAAGATTGTTGAGATCCACCCTTGTCATTCCGTACTTCTTGTCTACCTCAACCCTCCTCCGTTAGCTTGACCCATTTGCATCGAAACAAGGGGACCTTAAAATTAGGTCCATAGTCAAGTTCCCATATCTCCTCTATGAACCCATAATACGTGGTCTTTTGCCCATTGTCTTCTGCTGCATCAAGCGGACACCACTGCTTTGGTTGGTGCTCTTTTATCTTGGCCTATCGTGTAAAATGTATTCCCATTTATCTCGTACCCTTGGAAAGTACATACAGTCGAAGATGGTGTCCTGGCCAACAAGTACAGCTGATCCCCAACAGTGGTGTTATTCGTGAGAAGTCTTTGCAGCCAGCCGCCAAAACTCGCCATGTGTTCACTTATAATCCATTCATCAGACTGTCCCGTGTGTTTGAGGCGTATTAAATTCTTGTGTTCATTGATATACGGGGCAACCAAGATAGATCTTTATAAAACCGTGTAGTGTGCTTGATTGAGAGAATGCCCGTCCCTACATATCATTGCTTTACATCCTAGGGTGCCTTTTCCACGCAGTCTCCCCTCATGTCGTGATTCTGGAACACCAATCGCCTTAAGGTCAGGAATAAAATAAACACATAACTCAATGACCTCCTCTGTTACATAGCCCTTGGAGATGCTTCCTTCTGGCCTAGCACGGTTATGAACATATTTCTTTAAGACTCCCATGTACCTCTCAAAGGGGAACATATTGTGTAGAAATACAGGACCGAGAATGGCAATCTCTTCTACTAGGTGAACCAGGAGATGCGTCATAATATTGAAGAAGGATGGTGGGAACACCAACTCAAAGCTGACAAGACATTGGGCCACATCTGTTTGTAACCCTGGTAGTAGGCTTTCTGGATCGATTACCTTCTGAGATATTGCATTGAGGAATGGACATAGCTTCACAATGGGTACTCGAACATTTTCAGGTAGAAGCCCCCTCAATGCAATCGGAAGCAATTGTGTCATAATCACGTGGCAGTCATGAGACTTCAGGTTTTGAAATTTTTTCTCTGCCATATTTATTATTCCCTTTATATTCGACGAGAATCCAGACAGGACCTTGATACTTCTCAGACATTCAAAAAAGATTTCCTTCTCTGCTTTGGTAAGAGCGTAGCTGGCAGGAGTTAAGTGGCATCGTTTACCCTTCTCGTTCTCAGGATGCATAGGCTCTTCAGGGCCTTCGACGCTGTCGGTCCTGTCGTGCTTCGGTGTATCTTTTGTCTTCCCATACACTCGTAGAGAGCCTAGCAGGTTCACGCAAACATTCTTCGTCACGTGCATCACGTCGATTGAAGAGCGGACCTCTAAGACTTTCCAATAGGGTAGGTCCCAAAATATAGATTGCTTCTTCCACATGGGCGCGTGTCCGGCATCGTCATTCGAATGATAGACTGCCGGACCTTTTCCAAAGATTACTTCTAGGTCCTTGACCATACCAAATACCTCCTCACCGCACGGAGGACAGGCTTCCTCGGGTTACCAGACGCTTGAAATGCTTGCCTTTCTTTCATCGGATGAAGGTTCTAAGAAATCGGCGATACCCTAGGTACACAACCTTCTTACATTTATCCAAATATACACTTTCAGTATCATCTAAACAGTGTGTGTGCATGCATTGTATCCCTTGTTTATGCCCCGAAATGTTACTAAGAGCAGGCCAATCATTGATGGTTACGAAAAGCAATGCTCAGAGGTCAAATGGCTCCCCTTTGTGCTCATCCCACATGCGACACCTGGTTTGGCCCAGCTGTAAAAGTTCTTCAACTAATGGCCTTAGGTACACATCAATGTAGTTGCCGGGTTGCCTCGGCCTTGGATGAGCACTGCATCATAATGAACTTCCTCTTCATACACAACCAAGGAGGAAGGTTATAGATACATAGGATCACAGGCCGTGTGACGCAGCTCTGCTCACCAAAAGGATTCATGTCGTTCGTACTTAGACCAAACCTTAAGTTTCTTGCGCCACGCGAAGTCCGGTACTCGCCGACTATTCTCCACTGTGACCCATCACGGGTGTCTCAACATCGCGTCTTTCTTACGGTCTTCCATGTGCCATCGCAACAACTTGGCATGCTCTTTATTTCGAAGAGACGCTTTTAACCGTGGTATTATAGGAGCATACCACATAACCTTGGCGGAACCTTCTTCCTAGGGGCCTCGCCTCAACATCGCCAGGATCGTCTCGTCGATCTTATACCACAGCAAAGTGCATACCGGGCATGTATCCAAATTCTTGTACTTCTCACCATGTAGAGGATGCGTCATTAATGCAGCATGTATCTTCCGCACGCCTAATCCTAGAGGGCGACAACCTTCTTTGCTTGGTATGTACTGGGCAACTCATTATTTCTTGGAAGAAGATTCTTCATTTTACCAACAACTTTGAAAATGCTTGTAGGTCACACAATTCTCTGCCTTCCATTGCAGCAAATCCAGTGTGGCACCTAGCTTTTTGTGGCCATCTTCGCAAGTTGGATACAACAATGTTTTGTGATCCTTTAACATCTGCTCCAGCTTCTCCTTCTCCTTTTAAGTTTCATATTCTTCCTTTGCATCAGTAATGGCCCGACCAAGATCGTCATCAGCGGGCCCATCTGCTCCCTCTTGATCTTCATTATCTACCTCCGTTGCATTATCATCATATTCAGGATACATATTATGATAGTTTTCATCATCCTCTTCTTCGTTGTCTTCCATCACAACCCCTTTTTCTCCGTGCTTGGTCCAACAATTATAGCCGGGCATGAAACCGGATCGAATCAGGTGGGCGTGAGTGGTTCTGGTATTTGAGTAGTCTTTCTTGTTCTGACAGTGAACACACGGACAGCACATAAAACCATTGTGACCACGGTTTGCATTAGCCACAACGATGAAATTTTGGAGGCCCATAATGTACTCGGAAGTGCGGCGGTCACCGTACATCCATTGCCGATTCATCTGCATAAATATGTAGTATATATCAAAAAATAATAGGGAGATGACCATTTATATATATAGTACATCAATGACACATGAAACTATAGTTGCCGACCTCGAGAGCGGAAAGAGCAACAAGAAAGCTTATTTTGAGCTCTCGGGCATTTCACCGAACACCTCTAGTGCATATGAAAAAAACACAAACTAGCACTCTTCACACCCTCGTGCTAGGCTACAAAATGTGAAAGAATGGAAGAGTGGGGTGTGTGTGGGCTGGGGTGGTGTCTTATATAGCCCCCCCCTTTAACACCGGTTCATGCCACGAACCGTGTTAAAGGAGGGAATCTTGTGAACCCACTGCTGCAGGGACCTTTAACACCGGTTCGTGGCACGAACCGGTGTTAAAGGGGGGGCTCCTATTTTGCCGCAGGGGCCACGCTGGTACGGTTCATAGAAGAACCGGTGTTAAAGCCCCTTTTCGGGATCAACAAAATACATTGTTTCCACTAGTGGTTGTTGTGCCCGCCGGCTGCTGGAATAGAGATGACCACCGGCGGCGCTCTGTAGACAGCATATAAGGTTTGGTATTTTGGCCGTGCCCTAGCGGCGGCGATCTATCGATCAGTGGTGGGCTAAGATGTCAGTTGCAGCCACACACGTACACAATCCCCATCAAATCAGCCATCATGGGTTTGTGGGCCAATTTGCGTTGCCGAGGATGGCTTAGTTAGGCCTTATTTGTGCTTATGGTGATGTTAATTAGTGAACCAAGTTATTAGTCCCTGCTAATCCTCATTGAGGGGGACAACGCATAGGGCCTGGCCCCCGCTCCCCCCTGGATCCGCCACTGGCGATGGAGATGGAAAATAGCGGCAATAGTTTGGAAATTTGAAAGTGGGCCTTGGCCTTCCCTCTATAAATACCAAGAGATATGCTTGCGTGTGAGATCGACTTGTAATTGTACTTGTGCATCGGTGATTTCAACGAGGTTTTGCACAAAGAGGAACATGTTGGTGTGAACGAGAGATGCAATGCCCAAATCGCAGCTTTCCGCGACACTGTCGATATATGTGGCCTTGCTGACCTGGGGTACACAGGACTGTCGTGGACTTTCGAGAAGAAAGTGGCAGGGGGGAATTACTGCCGCACAAGGCTAGATCGAGCCTTGGCCTCCCCAAGTTGGATAGCCCGGTATCCGCTTGCTACGCTAGAACACCTGACGGCGGTAACATCAGACCATGGGCCGATTTTGTTGTGGATATTTCCAAGGGAACCCACTATTCCAGCGAGCTCTCGTGTCTTCCGTTATGAGGTCATGTGGGAAGCACACGATGAGTTTGAGCCGTTTTTACAGATACTTGGCGAGCTGTGGGTGTCAGTACTTGTGCATCAGACATGAAGGCTGAGCTAAATGCTCTCTCTAGTAGTCTCTCCAATTGGGATACGAACACATTTGGTAGTGTTCTAAAAAACCGCGTCAGCTCAAATTTACGCCGGAGCGCATGCGAGCTAGGCCAAGTAGGATGGGTCTGGATCATGCCGAGCTGAAGGTTTGTGACCGCATTGCGGAATTGCACCATCGTGAAGAGATAATGTGGCGTCAGTGTTCGCGTGTACAGTGGTTAGCGGAAGGCGACAAAAACACGCACTTTTTTCACCAACGGGCGAGTAGAAGAAAAAAGAAAAATAAAATCTCTCGGCTGCAGAAATACGATGGTGAATTCACTGAAAACCCACAAGAGCTATGTTCCCTTGCAAAGGAATTCTACGGTGCACTGTATACATCAGAGGGTACGAGCGGCATGGAGGATGTGCTGAATACTGTGCCTAATTCAGTTACGGGGATGATAAATGATGGCTTAACAATACCATACGCTGCTGAGGAAGTGAAGACAACATTATACCAGATGTTTCCTACCAAAGCTCCAGGGCCTGATGGGTTTCCAGCCCAATTTTTTCAACACAACTGGAAACTTTGTGGAGCTGAGGTCACTGCAGCGGTAATTCGCATACTTCAGGGGATTGGGGGCCCGGAGGAAATAAACGACACTTCCATTGTTCTTATCCTGAAAGTGGCAAGTCCGACGGAACTAGGACAGTTTTGTCCCATTAGTCCGTGCAATGTCATATACAAAATTGCTTCCAAAGTTCTTGCAAACAGACTGAAAAAGATACTGCCAGAAATAATATCACAGGAACAGTCTGCCTTTGTCCCAGGAAGATTGATCACCGATAATATTATTACAGCTTATGAATGCCTCCATTTTATGAAAAGGAACAAGGCAAAGAAGCACCAACAGTGCGCTCTAAAGTTGGATATGAGGAAAGCATATGATAGGGTGGAGTGGTCATACCTCCAAGCTATTATGTTGCGGATGGGCTTTGACCCTGGATGGGTTGGCCTAGTGATGAGGATGGTATACACGGTGAGTTTCTCGGTGTTATTCAATGGATCGCCGACTGAAAATTTTAAGCCCACAAGGGGCATCCGTCAGGGTGACCCAATCTCGCCATATTTGTTTTTGCTTGCAGCAGAGGGCCTCTCGTGCCTTTTAAAATCTAGAAGTGTTATACCGTCATCAAACCTACATGGTCTAAAAGTGGCTTGCACTGCCCCGGCAGTCAACCACCTTCTTTTCGCCGATGACAGCCTGCTGTTTGTGAAAGCGAGTGTGGAGGGTGCGGGAGAAGTTTCTGAAGTTTTGGATGTTTATTGCCAAGCTTCAGGTCAGAGGATAAATCTCGACAAGTCATCGGTTTTTTCAGTAAAGGTTGTCCTGAGGTGACACATACAACAATGAAAAATAGATTAAATATGCAAAACGAGTCCCTTAGTGAGAAGTACCTTGGCATGCCATCAGATGTGGGGAGATCTATTAATAGAGTATTCAAATACTTGAGAGATCGAGTCTGGAAACATGTGCAAGGATGGTTAGAACTCCTTCTATCTGCAGCTGGTAAGGAGATACTCATTAAGTCAGTTGCTCAAGCGATACATGTTTTCTCCATGTCATGCTTTAGGCTACCAGTAGGTCTGTGTCAACACATAAACAGTCTATTGCGTAATTTCTGGTGGGGCTGCCGCGAGGGCAAGAGGAAAACATGCTAGGTGTCATGGGAGGATATGACTACTCCGAAGTACGCGGGAGGAATGGGGTTTCGAGACATTGAACTCTTTAATCTTGCTCTACTTGCACGACAGGCATGGAGGATGATTCAAAATCCAGAAACACTAAGTGCAAGGATACTCAAGGCAGTCTACTTTCCAAATAGTGAGCTGATGGAGGCATAGGTTGGGTCACATCCGTCCCAAATATGGCGTGCTATTATTGATGGAAGGGACACTTTGAAACAGGGTCTTATACGGCGCATCGGGACGGGGGAGAAAACTCATGCCAGAATGACAATTGGCTACCACGAGATACTATGATTAGGCCATTTTCTTGTATAAAGGATGATCCACCGGTTGTGGTGGCTAATTTCATTAATTCGTCATCTGCAACATGGGACGTACGGAAGCTGGAGAAATATTTCTTGCCGATGGATATAGATGTTATCAGGGCCATCCCAATTGGAACAACACGTCTTGATGATTATTGGGCATGGCAGTTTGAGCGCACGGGGATCTTCTCGGTTCGATCTGCTTATCGAATGTTAGTAAACTCGAAGGCCCGCAGGGAGGCGTGGCTCGAAGGTACTGCTACCGGGTCTGATCACGAGCTAGAAGGGAAGAACTGGACAGCCTTATGGAACATCCAAGTACCATCCAAAATTAAAGTTTTTCTTTGGCGTCTGGATAAACACTCGATACCCACAGGTGATGTCCGCCATCATCGCAACATGGCCCCTGATGGTTCTTGTAGCCTGTGCGGAGCTGACGACTCATGGAGACATTCTCTCTTGGAGTGCAACATGAGTAGGTGCATCTGAGCCCTTGTCCCTGAAAATATATCACAGAGCATATGATGAAGACTCGGAGGACCCAGATGCAAAGGGCTGGATATTTACAATGATAAACTCTCTCAGCCATGATGATCTTACTCGCTTCTTAGTCACTCTGTGGACAGTGTGGTTTGCTCGACGGAAGGCAATTCATGAAGGAATTTTTCAGAGCCCGCTATCCACTCATTCTTTTATTGAATCATTTCTTCATGATCTTGAAGTTTCTACTGCATGCAAGATGAAGGTCCGATCTCTCACTAGGTCTGCTACTCGTCCTACTCAAACGAGGCGCTGGATTGCCTCTCCTCTAGGTGTAGCAAAGATCAATGTGCATGCTGCGGTGAAGAAGTCTGATAATATTGGCACGGCCGCTACAGTCTGCCGATCATCGGAAGGTGTTTATCTAGGCGCATCAGTTCTGGTGATGCAAGGCGTAACTGATCCAGCGATAGTTGAAGCGATCGCATGCCGCGAGGCACTGGCTTTGGCGTCAGACTTAAATCTCTCAAGGATTAAAGTTGTGTCAGATTGTCTAGAGGTTATTAACAGTCTCGGTGGAAACTACTTGGGCAAATTCAGTTCGATTACACGAGAGATTGATAAAAGGACAAAGGACTTTGTTGGAGTTTCCTTCGTACATGAGCGGAGGACTGCAAATATTGAGGCCCACAGTCTTGCACGTTCATCTGTTTCTCGCAATTTTGGTCGCCACATATGGTTAACTCAAACACCAGATGAGTTTTGTATCCCTATGAACTTGATAGTTGAATAAAGTGGCGGCTGTTTTCCCCTCAAAAAAAACTTGTACTTGTCGAGGAGAGGAGAGCTAGAGGAGAGATGTGATGATTTGATCGACTTGTACTTGTACTTGTACATATATTGTACTATATGTTGTACTCCTTCCGAAAAAATGTATCTAGACTTCTTTTAGTGTGTAGATTCACTTCAAACCTTAGTGAACCTATATACTAAAAGAAATCTAGATACATTTGCTTTATAAAGCTAAAACATCTTATATTTTAAAACGAAGGGAGTACAACATACAATACAATATATTTTCGTTTGTGTGTCTGGGTGATTTCTTATGAAGAATGAGCTTATAATTCATGGGCCGGTAGATAATCAGTATGGAACTTTTGATATGTAGGTACTACATACTTTTTCCATGTTGATCTTTTTCCTTTTGCGAATATGACTCTCGCATTAAAAGGAACATCAAACGTTAAAAACAGCTAAAAATGAAAAATACATCAAAAATCTTGTGAAACCCTTCATCTTCAACCTCAAGGCCGTGTCGACGGCGCATGGGCTGCCACTCTACCCTGAGCCGGACTAACGTTGTTGATCAGGACGGGAAGTCACCGAACGGCTCAAAAAGATCACATATGTCCCGGAGACAAAGAAGAAGGATGAACTATCGATAAAACTCCTTGACGATCCAGAGATCACCACATCTAGAAGAAATCCTCGAGGACCAAATAGGATGCCTTTTCTTCATTCCAAATTCTAGATGATGTATGTCCGAAAAAGTTTGTAGTTACAAAAAAAACTAGTTGATGATAAAATTGCAAATATTTGGCTTCTTGTTATGAAGTTCGCTTGTTCGATGTTATACCAGTACACTTCTCACTTCATATGATGCATCGTACGATGTACTAGGGCTTTTCTTTGCATTTCGGAAAAAAAACAGTATACTTCATATATGAGAATACACATGCCATTGAGAAGAGCAAACAAAAACAATAGAAAGTCATTCGTAATACTTTGAAAAAAAAAGAAAAAAGAATGCTAGGAAGTGACATGGATATGCCCTACATGTACTCGATGTTAGCCTACCTGGTCCAGTTCGACGGAAGGCTCACTCGATGACCTGCCAAGGTCCATGACGATTATGACGTTTCGACTTCTATGAAGCCCATATGGATACGAACTCCCAAACGTACAAGACAAGAAAACCTCAATACTAGAGTTTGAATAAAAATTGTAACCTACTCATATTGGCACCTGAGACCTAGCCTTCCCATATATAAAGGCTAGAAGGGTCCAACAAGGAGACACATGCGCCATAACCCCCCAATAGATAGATCTACGATGTCCACCTCCATGATAGATCTACAGATCTAAACTTCCCACCGCATATACACTTCCACGCTAGATTGCATCTGCGCATCCCTATACCTTTCGGTTCCGCTGTAATCAAGAGCAGACAAGCAGGAGTAGGGTTTTTCCTCCGGAGGCCTGAACCTGGATAAATCCCATGTCCCCTGGTTGCTTGTCTGTTAACCGTTTCGCGATCTTCAGCACCTCCATCTTCTCCAAAACCCAAGCTCATAACAATGAGCATTGACGAATGGAAACCTCGTCAATTGGTGCCGTCTGTGAGAATTGGGGGTGCTGATCGTGCGATCGTGACGGTCTCGTCATCAGAAATTTACGACCTACCGGTCTCAAGGAAACAAATCTACAATGGCGGTCAGATCACATCAATTGATTCGTCTTCGCTGACACACGGTGCTTCGTCATCGAAGTCTTTGGTCGGATCTTTGGAGTCGAAATTATTTTCGGCAAGCTGTCTTACGCTAGATAGCTGAGTTCGATTCGTCTCAGAAAGCTAGCTGGTATATACCTCGCCCTCTCCGCATCGTTGGGCGATCAAGCACCAGCGAAATCAATGCGTGGCAACAATTAATTGAGCCAGAACAACCGGCGGTTCAATGAAGCTCATGTCCCGATACAGTACTGAAGACGTATGCCAACATCGATTTGTCACCTGCAATCAGATTGGATAAAGGCTCAGATGAAAATTCAGGCTCAATCTCATGTGACTACAGGATTATATCGCCCGTGGCAGTTAGTTTATTTGGATTAAAAGAAGCTACCTTGCATGGAGCAACTAGTACACACACGGGATTATGTGGATTCAGAATCTCCATCGAATCCGTGGCCACGAGCGCACGCGGCTGGGTCCCAAATCTGACCAAACAAAAATATGGAGGTTGCGCATCAGAGAGAATAGAGGTGGGCTCTCATGCAATAGCCAGCTCTTGTGCGTGTTTCTAGGCACCTTGTGAGTATATAAGTGGGCCATTCACCTATAAAGTAGTACTCTTTAAATGTAACTATTGTAATGATTATAGATGACCTTATAGCCAGCAAGCCGACTGTATTATTAGAATTGCTCTCAAGGGGCTAAAGAAAAAAAATCAGAACAAGCAGCAGGCATTGGGGCTAGAGCCTAACGGTGCATGTATCCACTATATATCAAGTTTAAATTAATCAAAAGCTCCACGTGAAGCTTAAAATTCATCTTCGCCGCTGTGAACAACACTGACTCGCCGATGTGTCGACTCCATGTCCACTGTGCTACGACTCCGTCGACCTCGAATACACGTCCGACCGTGTTGACTCTACGCTCGAGGGCTACGCCGATTTCGCCGCGTGACCTGCTGCAGTCTTTGATTGCAGCGATCCGCTACGATCTTTGGCTCCAATGAGTCGGGGCTTGGGGGCTCCCTCCGCTATGGCGACCCCGCCGCGGTCTTTGGCTTTGACGATCCGGGGGCTTCTTCGACTCCCGTGAGACCCGCTATGGCCTTCGGCTGCGGTGACCCGCTGCATCCTTCGGATGTCGCGACTCAATGCGATCTTCGATTATGATAATCTTCGGATACGGAACTCGCTGCCTCCATCGACCTCGGGAACCCGTCGCTGCTATGACTGCGGTCCGCCGCGTCGACTACGTCCGCCGCGTGACCCGCTACCGCGTCAACTACGCCACAACAACCAAAAAAGCTGAATTTCCCTCTACTTATAGCTGATTTCTTTTTTAACTCGCACTCGAAACACTCGGGGGTTGAGCCCTCTTCGAGTAACCTAATGTGCCATCGTCTCCACGCACTCGAGCACCTCGAACGCGACAACCCGAGTAGCTGATTCTGGCTGATCGTCGAATCCTTGAACTCCGAGCACCTCGGCAAGGTACTAAAACTAAGGGTAATCAGGCTAACGAAAAGGCCTAGCATTCAGTGCAAAAGTGTCGACTCGATCGGCACCAGAATCTTACTATACAAGATGACAGGCAAATATTTAGTTACAAGATACAAATACTTCACAATTCTTTATTTTTCTACAGCTTACAAGGACATAGACTGCATCGAGCTATTCAATTGGGTCCTCCAACAGGAGTCGACAAAACAACCGGCTACGCCATAACCTCAAGGCCCGAGTCGAAACCCTCCTCGGATGGTTGCATCGCTTGATGCTACACAAACGCGACGCTGACTATGTACCCGACAGAAGCAACGGTGTCGACTTCATCCGCAATGTCGAGTCCTTCCGGCTAAACGCCGCTCGAATCCGCCACGTCAACTCCGACTGCATCGTCGATTCCTGGCTCCTTATGCGTGATACGCTGACTCGATGCACTTCCGGGTCAGTGGTTTCTCCTTGCATGAGTCTCCACTCGAGTCTGCGAATCGACTAGACACTCGGGGGCTACTCCTATCAGGAGCGCTGGTCGCGCACCCGATGTACTTTCGGGTCAGCGGTACGCCCACGAGATTGTTGACTACAACTGCACGATACAAAACTCAAGTCTTTTCCCGAGTCTACGACTCCGCCAGACACTCGGGGGCTACTCCAAACTAGAGCGCTAGTCGCGCATACAGAAGATCTTCGAGTGGCACGCTTCGATTCCTCACTCAAATCAACGATTCGACTGAGGACTCGGGGGCTACTCCGATAGGGAGCTCTGGTCGCGCATTCGAAAAAATGAAGGCATTCAGAGCATCTGCAAGGTCATCCGAAGAACTTCCAGATCGCCATATCACGCAACTGACGACAATAAGTCTCTGCTCGAGTCTACGACTCGAACAAACACTCGGGGGCTACTCTCATAGGGAGCGCTGGTCGCGCACCCTATAGTCCATTGTGTTGACTACGTCCATAATGCTGACTCCTTTACAACAACCAAACAAATTCAACTGACTCGATAAACTTTCGGGTGAAGTGCTTCACACTTGACACAACTTTCGACTCCGACATCCAAATGCAAGGTTCAAGATATCTAAGTCTTCACCCGAATCTATGTTTCGGATGGAGACTCGGGGGAATTGACATGGATATGCCCTACGGGTACTCGATGTTAGCCTACCTTGTCCAGCCCAACAAAAGGCCCACTCGACGACCTGCAAGGTCCATGACGACTATGACGTTTCGACTTTTATGAAGCCCATATGGACACAGACTCCCAAGCGTACAAGACAAGGAAACCTCAAGACTAGAGTTTGAATACAACTTATAACCTACTCGTATTGGCACCCGAGACCTAGCCTCCCCATATATAAAGGCTAGAAGGGTCCAACGAGGAGACACATGCGCCATAACCCCCAATAGATAGATCTACGATCTCTACCTCCATGATAGATCTACAGATCTAAACTTCTCACCGCATACACACCTCCACGCCAGATTGCATCTGCGCACCCTGTACCTTTCGGTTCCGCCGTAATCAAGAGCAGACACGCAGGAGTAGGGTTTTCCCTCCGGGGGCCTGAACCTGGGTAAATCTCGTGTTCCCTGGTTGCTTGTCTGTTAACCGTTCCGCGATCTCCAGCATCTCCATCTTCTCCAAAACCCAAGCTCATAACAATGGGCATTGACGAGTCGAAACATTGTCAGGAAGTACACTAATATGACATGTGCGGTACACATGATTACATGGGGCAATGCAAATGGATGTACCCTGGAATGTACTCGTTTCGTCAAAAAGTACAAAAATCATATAAGAAAAGTGCATCAGAACAAAAAAGGAAGACTAGATAGTGTAGAAAAATGATCATTGGAAGTACAAATAATTCGGCCAAGAAAGCACATGCTGATGTACAAAACAAGACATATCACATGAAAAATATATAATACAAGAAGTTTGTCAGAAAGTATGCATAAAAATGGCAAGCACTACACTACTTGCACAACGAAACCACAACAAATCTTCTTCCTATCAGGACCAATTTCATGATCACTTGCGGCTTTGTCTGCTTCCATCTTCATATTCTTTTTTGGCCTGCTTCAGCAAACGGAACAACACTTTAGCCGCTTCAAACCTAATTTTGCGGGTAGAGTATATTTCATTGTAGAGTTCGATGCAAGGAATCCTGGATATTTTATCTTCATACAGAGGTGCATCCTTCATCAACCTATCCAATAGTTCTTCTGGGACTACCTGAAAGAAACACACTGCATTTAGATGAATGGAAACTTCCATCAAATCCATAGAAATCCCCAATATACTACGATTTACCTTTCGGGCAGATGAAATTTTATCTTCGGGGCACCATATCATCGTGAGTACCATCGAGAGTTTCATTAAATCCCAATCCCTGGCGTCAATCTGAGATACTTCCATAAGGTCCTCCGCAGCAAAGCGCAATGAGTCACCATGTTCGTCCACACAGCGATCACACTCATATATGACCCCTGCCATCTCAATACAACGTTTACTAACCTGGATATATACAAGGAGCAATGCTATGTCAGTAATGCAGAAAAAACAACATAAATGGAAAACTCCCAAAACAATATTAGGATTGAAGAAAAAATACTTTGGTCGGTGTGAAAAAGAAAGGCTTAAATGTATACTGGGAGTAATATATAAGGCAGAAACCACTTCTTCAGTGTCAGACATATATATGGGGAAGGAAGTAATGGTATCACCATCATATCTACATTGACTTCAACTTCACGGTCATTCAGGAACGGTTCCATTCCTTTACTGATCGGGAAGCGATCCTCATCAGTCGACTTTGAAGTTTCTTTAGGCACATAACGTTGCATCTGAATGTTCAAGCCCCACATCAGCTCCTTGACAGCAGGAGTGTAGAGGCAGTGTATTCCCTGAAATAATATCAACAAATCTAATTTTGGTGCTCAAACTTATTATTCATCGAAGTAAGCAAAACGAGGGAGCTTTAACACTAACCAAGACCCTCTGAATGACATTTTTGTAATTCTCATTTCCAACAGCCAGTAGTTGCCCGTTGGGAACATGCTTCTGGATCATCGAACTAAGCTCTGGACTAAGAGTAGTGTCGTTAATTGCACTGCCTTTGTCCTCAAAAGTTTGAAATGCTCTCTTCCAAACAACCTGTTAACGGAACAAACAATGAAAAGGATGTTAAGGGGTGAAGACATGATTAGTGAAAAATCATGCCAAATAGTATACATGCATAATAAAAAAAATTAGGGGGTGGGGTGGGGGGGGGGGGGGGCACTAACTGCTTTTGGGATATTGAGGAAGTCTGTCCATATATGCTGCACCGGATAGAAAATACAGAAGAAAAATTAGGTCGATGAGAAATATGACAAGAGAAAACAGGAATATATAGGAACCAGCAATAATAATTAAAAAATTAACCTTCCAGGCCTCTGGTTTAGTGAACTTGGCCGCATCGTAACCAAGAATTGCAAATCCAGAGGGCGTCTCAAACAGCACCGAGATCGCCCCATAGTTCTCAGATATGGCAGCAGCTGGTTAATCAGAAGTTAAGCAAATTCGGGTAGTTACAAGGGAAGACGTAAGTTGACTGTATAATCGATGGAGTTGTAGATAGATATGATGAAGCGTGAAGTCAGTTGGTGGGGGCAGCGTGAAGTCAGTTGAACTCACCTATGCTCTTCTCATCAGGAATCACGGTCGGCAAGGGATTCTTGTCCGCTTCCTCCTTCTCCTTGCGCGTATCCATCGGAATATCGAGATCCTGCAGAATTCGAGAGGAGAGAGAGATGTATATTTGCAGCCGCCTCCGTCTGAATTTAAAGGGAGTCGGTATAGGTTTACAGCCGGAGCGTCAGCAGCAGTTGAGGCCGGACTGACTTGGACTTGCCCCTTGCATCCACTGTCCATCCGAATCCAAAAATTATTCACACGGGATCAACACAAACTAATCCTTCACGCCGATGAATAAAACAAGCACACAAAGTATACTGATAACCTGCATTCGTGTAGCTTTAGATTGACAAAGTCACCATATACATATTTATGTCGCCAAAAACATCGCCTCTTACAAGAAGATACACTGCCCTAGGAGCATCTCTAACCGAAGTCCTAAATCTTAGAGAAGAAAAACGTACACTTTTCATGGATGAGAATTTTTTTGCTCCTTTAAACGGTAGCCCGCCGGAACCAATCCCCTAAATCTAAGCTCCTATATTGGATCTTCTACTAGACATTTCAACGAACACATTACCATCAAACCAAAAACACGCCAAATTCGAACAAAAACACATAAGATTGAAACGCATTGTATTGTTTTGTTGCTAGTTGATGCTTGGCACCGTCGGTGGACTGCCGCGCTGCCACCTAACCGTCAAGGCTATCGAGCCATGCATTGAAGGAGTTGTTGGAGTCGGTGTCGCTGTCGCAGAGGTCGATGACTTCCTGGTCGGCGTGGAGGAATACACAGTCGCCCGTCATCGAGGAAGACGAGGCCGCGGTCAAAGAGGAAGGCCCCTCTCCTGCAGTCGGCGTCACAGATGCCTCCGGTGCCGCTGAAGAGGCAAGGCCGTAGCGCGCAGCATACTCCGTGTAACGCTGCGTCTCCACCATGACGAAGCTCGTCCATGTACCTCTCACCGGCAACCTTGGCTTTGAGTCGCTCACGAGCCTCTCGGTCCTCCCGAGCGATACCCGCGACGGCCGTGGCTGGGAGGGGATAAGAGCGATGCCCGCAGTTCAGGCCAGACTAACTTGGACTTGGCCCTAGGCTAGCATCCATCCGAATCCAACCCGCGTTACGGCAGCAACGAATCCAAAAAATAAACAAATCACACGGGATCAACACGCGTTAGCATCCACGTCTTTCACGCTTCAATCATGCATGTCCCGAATTTTAGAATATGGACAACTATTTCTTTGTGCTTTTACGTGTACGCTTGAGAGGTCAGTTCAAAATCCGGTCTCGCTGGGTTCCCATGCGTCTCCACATAAATAGACACCAGCAGACTAGGGTTGCTAAGAGCATCTCCACTTGTCTCCAATACTGTGTCCGACGGTAGCTCGTATCGGGGGCGCTCGATGATGATTGATTATATAGAGGGTAAATGCTACCCAGTCACACTTGTAATGATAAAGATAGTGAAGAGGTTACCGGGTGGGTCCTTAAAGTCATAGGTTCTTCCATATAACTATATTATTATATAGGCGACGTAATATCACCCATGTTCTTAGTTGGAAGATCATGTTCTAAAGTGATTCATGAGTATATCACTGGATAAGGTTTAAGCATATCCTCAAGTGTCTGGAATAAACAAAGGATCTACATGGATATAGAAGTATGTGATTACTTAAGAAGTGGCAAGTATAGAAGTTATGGCTTAGAAAGTTCGACTTTTAACTAAGTGTGTTCCGGTATACATGACGATAGTGAAAGTCCACTTGACCAAACAAATTTATTATAGACACAAGGAAACAAAGTCTCACTCTGCCACCAAAAATATACTTCGTTACTATCATATGATGATAGAATGGATGTCAAACAAGGTGACATTATACGATTCACAACGAACATACGGATCTGTTAGATACAGACCATTGATGGAACATTTTCCATAAGCAAGCATGATCAATAGCACACTATGCAATATTGTGTTTTATGATTAGTAACAAATGCAATTAGATTATTCGTACTCTAGTGTAAGTGAGAGACTATTGGAAATATACCCTAGAGGCAAATGATAAAGGATGTTAATTATCATATTTCATTAGTTTATAATATTTTAATACCATGCTATAACTGTATAAATCGAAAATATTGATACACGGGTGGTATGTAAACAAACCAAGTACCTAGTATCCTCTGTTCAACTAGTTTGTTGGTCAACTGATGATTAAGGTTTTTTGATCATGAGCATTTATGCCAATTGATAATGATGTCATATCATTAGACGAATGATGTGATGGACATTGTACCCAACATAAGCATTGCGACACGATCAAGTCACAAAATTCATCGTTGCGGTAATTAAAAATGTAGTATCATACTCCTTAGACTGTGAGATCATATTTAATCACTATTACTAGAGGTTGCTTTGATTGCATCAACGATCACACCGTAACAGGGTGATCATAAAGTTGTATGTCAGGTATTTCAAAGGAATAGGTTGATACGTATGCATCTAGATCCGAATTTGTTCTACCATGTGATGATGAGATACGCTGGACCTACTTGGTGAGATTACATCCATAAAGTTGCGCAACACATGACTAGGTCATAGGGATGAAATATCACGAAAACGAGTTAAGCAAGACTTGTCGGTAATGAGATTGAACAAGGTATAGTGATACTAACGATCAGATCTCGGACAAGTCAGGAATCGAAGTAAAAAAGAGGACTGGACTCGAACGTTGATGGTTCAAACAACATTGATATCATGGAATGCATAAGGGTCATTATGATTATCCATATCCCGCTGATGATCATTGGTATGAGAAGCATCTTATGTTCCCAAATCGAGGGTAACACACTTAAGGGTTTTATGACGCTTCGAGATCGTTCTGAAATCATCGAGATCACCGGAGGAAAAAAAGAGAAAGTCGAAATTGTTTCATGAGAGTCTGAAGGTTGTTTGAAGTGATCCTTAATATGGGAGTTGGCCCATATAGGGCAGTTGCCCCATGAAGGAGAAAGGGGGGGTCGCCGCAGCCTAGGGCAAGGGCGCGCGGGGTGGGGCCCTCTGTCGCCGACCATCAGCTTGGCATGTGGGCCCACCCTGATCGCCTCCCCTTGGCGTCTCCTACTCCCTCTCCTTTAGTCCCACCCCGGAACTTTGGAATGTGGAGTCCCCTCCCTTTCCCCTATATAAAGAGGGGCATATGGGAGGGAACGGACACAACACAACCAATGCAATATTTACTAAGGAAATTTTCTTCGGGGATCTCTATCTCTCGTTGGCTCTCACGCACGTGGTTCCAAGAAGAACTGGGCACGTGGAAGACAATGGTTTCTTTGGCATGCCGGTTGATACGTCGGAAACGTATCTATAATTTTTGATGTTCCATGCTTGTTTAGTATCTACTCTGCTTTGCTTTATCTACACTTTGATGTGTTTTTATATGTTTTCTGGTACTAACCTATTAACAAGATGCCATAGTGCCAGTTGCCTGTTTTCTTCTCGGAATTGGAGGGGACAAAAGCCAAAGTCAATATTTTACCGTAGGGAACACGGAGCCAGAAGACGAGACGGAGGAGGGCCTCGAGGGGGCCACACCCCCTGGCCGTGCGGCCAGGCCTGGCCCGCGCCTGGGGGGTGTAGCCGCCTCGGGAACCCCCTCGGCCTCCCTCTTCGCCTATAAGAAGCCCCTGATGTCTAAAGTACCTGAATAAATATTCCACGAAACCGTCTGTAGCCGTCGCCACCATTGTACCTAGATCGGGGGGGTCTGAAGCTCTTTCCCGGCACCCTACCGGAGGGGAGATCATCCCGGAGGCCTTGTTCTTCATCATGCCAGCCTCCGGTATGAAGCGTGAGTAGTTCCACCTTGGACTACGTGTCCATGTAGTAACTAGATGGTTGTATCTCCTTCTTTGTGCTTTCATGTTTAGATCTTGTGAGCTCCGTTCATGATCAAGATCTTATCTATTTGTAATCATGCATGTTGTGTTTGCGGGGATCCGATGTATATTGAGATTACTATATCAGATTAATTAATGGTTTTGTCTTATTGATTCTATCATGTCTGTGTTATTTGTGATCTTGCATGCTCTCAATTGTTAGTAGCTATCTTGGCCAAGTAGTTGCTAGTGACTCCAAGAGGGGGTATTTATGCTCGATAGTGGGTTCATGCCTCTATTTAATCTAAGGGAAGTAATAGAAATCTCTAAGGTTGTAGATGTGCTGTTGCTACTAGGGAGAAAACAACGATATCTTGTTCATGGAACAAGTGAATTGTTTACCTTACACACTTTGCTTAAATCAGTTGTCTGTTGCTTGTAACTTAATACTGGAGGGGGTTTGGATGATAACCCAAAGGTGGAATTCTAGTCATAGATGCAGTTGGATGGCGGTCTATGTATCTTATTGTATTGCCCAATCAAATCTCATAGTATCATGAATGTCTGGTATTGCATTGTTATGCCTTGCTCTGTCCTGTCAATTGCCCTGCTGTAATTTGTTTATCCAGCATGCCATGTTTTTTATCTAAGGATAACACCTCTAGTGAACTATGTACCCGGTCCAATCTTTACCATTGATATATCTTCCATTGTTACTGTTTACTTTCTGCAAACCACTATTACCTTCAACACCATACAGTTAACCTTTGTTACAGCAAACCGGGGAGATTGACAACCTCACTGTTCGTTGGGGCAAAGTCTTGAGTTTGTGTTATGCAGGTCTCCAAGTTGTGTGCAACACCTTTGAGACGTTTCCTTCCTCCTACTGGTTCGATAACCTCAGTTTCTTACTGAGGAAAGACTTGTTGTTGTGCTCTTCACACCTTGGTCTTGGGGTTTTTCGACAAAGCGCTCTTAGGCGCCATCACCGGTGCGCTGCTGGATCCCTATTTCAGAAGGTCTACTTCCGCAATCCCGGCTAGATCAGGGAGAACGGGAGTTATTGCTGAACACTGTGCGTGTGCGAAACCACATGGGTAGCTGCTAGTTGTGGCACCTATATTGTCGTACGAGGAGCAACGCGACCTTGAGATCGGCTACGTCGTTCGACTACATCATCCACATTTCTCTCAAAAAGTTAAACGCTTTCAGTCTACAAGAATACATCATCAAAACCTTCTCTATTACAACATTACTTCTAGATAGATACGGGCAATCGGTGTTACGCTAGTCATGAAAATTACGATCGGTGAGTAGCATATCCTAGCTTCTAGGTGGAAATGAGAGGCGACAAGAGAAGGAAACCCCTAGGACAGGTCAGGGACGGCGACAGTCATTGTTGTAAACCGATGTCCTTGTACAGAGGGATTCTAAGGGGGCAACTCTCTCTGGAAAACGGCATGAAAAAACCCACAGTAAACTGCATCTACGTGTAGCTAATGAGGCTTTCCAGGAATGGGCCACGACTAGGCCATAGACATTGTTTTTCATACGAATAGGACTCTGGCATCAAAAGAAATATTAAATAGTACAAATCATTTTAATAAAAATGAACATTACAAAGCATCTTAACGGTCCGTGACTAGGCTATAGACATTGTCTTTTTGAATAAGTTTATACGTCAGAGGGGTCATAGGGATCGTACAATAAATTTTTATACTATATAGATTTCACATTACAATGACATATTTTTTAACTTGTGCCAAACTGAGATAAATTTGACTTAGGAAAAACCTAGAACTTTAATTATTTTGAAACAGAGGAAGTACCAATTAAACACATACCATGCATGTATAGGTTGAAAATATAGTCAAAATACGATGTGATGGTTTGCCATGCTTATGTTATGTCAAAGTTCTATGAACAACATCAAATGTTTATTTCTGTCCCTTGACTAATAAAAACAATTCTTGCATGTCCATGAAATGTGATGAAATTCTTAAAAAAATGTCACGCTAATTGTGGGGTGCAAAATCGATCACACCAATTTTCAGGAGAGGTCTCACACTAATAGTGAGGTGAAATTGAGCAACATAACTCCACGCAACGTAACTCTGTTCTATATATATGGAGAATTTTCCTCTATGTTACACCTATCCAAGTATTATGTATTGAGATTCTACTTTAAATTTTTATTACTAGTTAGGTTGAGATCTTAGAGGAAACCAAAAGAAACGGGGATGCTTGTCTTGGTATTTGGAGAAGCACCGGCATGCTTGCTGATGGTCGCGGTTTATGTGGCGCTTGCACCGGTGACGAAGAGTTCATGTGTAGTCAACCAGTTTTCCGACGTAGAGATGAAGAGTTCCACGACTGGTTCCTCGATAGCACAGCTGGTTGGCGAGATGAGCACCTCACAGTAGCAGATCCAGATTTCTCAAATGACTCACAAAATATGACGAACTTGTTTCAGAGGTTTTTTTGCTACACGTTTTACTTGTCTCCGTACATGCCCGATAGCTAATCCCTAGACTAGATGTGTCCGTTTGCTAAGTGGTAAACGATTCGACAATGTACATATCATTGATAAATATTCCGGACCATGCTCTTTTCCCTTTGCCAAAGCGATCAGGATTTATAGCTACTATGTGACATCTTTCAGTGGAATTGAATAAAACAAGACATCGTTGATGGAAATGGCTAGCATACGATGTTTCTTAGGTAAAAAATAACACAGGACCACACGGACCATAAAACGGTCGTTAAGAACACAGTTAACTTAGTTTCAAGATTAGGTTAAGCTGAACCGGTCAGTTGGGACAGCCAGTCAAAGCAACCGTTTCCGACCGAGCGCGCGCGTCACACTTGCTGTAGCTTTCCCGACGGCGGCGGTGGACATCACCCATCGTTCTCGGCTCGGCGGCGACAGGGCAATTCTTTTATGCGGTAGCGCTTTCGTTCGTCGACGAAGGTGATGAGTGCCATTTGAAACCTAATTTCTCTCCCATTCTTCTCAATTCTCGAGATTTGAGCATGCCCATTGATGCTAGATTGTGGAGGCCGGGTGTGTTGAACGAGGGGAACGAGATGGCCGCGAGAGGGGACTTCTAATCGGTATATCCTGCATCTCAAACACTTAATTTATGTTAGGTTTGGCTCCTTGTTCGCTTCCGCTAGCTCACAGTGAACGCCAAAAACAGGGGAGACGATGTTGCGTGGCACACCTTCGAATTTTGCATCAAATTCTTTCTCTCTAGGGCTGTGTTAGTTGATGGTAGCACACAGGTCATTGAAAGAGACACGGTTGTTAAATGGGAGATGAAATTAGAACATGTTGATCCCCAAGAGCTACAAAGCATGGAAGAGGAGGCGGTGAGGAATATGGAACACGAGAGTTATTAAAGCTTGAGCATGTAAATTATCCACCAAATAACATGTAAGTTATCCACTACTATAAAAATTTAAATATGAATAGAATATAAAATGTTATTCTAACGTCTCGGCCTTGTTGCTCATCGCCACTCTCGTAGCGTATAGACTAAAGCATTAGGGGTTATGATACCGAGCCTTACTCGTAGCGGCTCTCATAGCAATTACTCGTAGCCGCTCTCGTAGCGTACGAGTGACGAAACATGTTATGGTACCGAGCCTTACTCGTAGCCATTCTCATAGCAATTACTCGTAGCCGCTCTCGTAGCATACGAGTGACGAAACGTGTTATAGTACCGAGCTTTACTCGTCCGTCGATGCTAACGCATTGCCGGTACTCTAATACCTAGATTATCGCATCCCAATTAAACTAGCTCGTAGCTCATATTTAATAAACTAGACTAAAATACATGGGTCAACCGAGGTTTCAGAGACAGAAAAATACAAAAACTATCCACATAAGAAATGCGAGAATGCATCGATCCAACTATTTATATGGTCGATAACTTATAAGTTATAGGTGGATAACTTATATATTATGACATTGATAACTGACGTGTTAAGGGTGGATAACCTTTTGGTTTGAAAAAAAATTCATCAAAACATATCAACATGGGATCTAGTTTCGAAGATCTCGTCGCGACTAGCCCAACGGTGAAAACGGATTCTAAATCAGACAAATGGTTTGAGCTATAAAGTTTTTTGAATATATGGATTTCTACATTAAATGCCGATGGTGTCAGCAATTTAGTTTTAGTGCATGCATAGAATTAGAAAGAAGAGAAGAGAATCACGTGGGGTGAGCATCCGCCATGTTTGGTTTTCCTCATACCGGTCTGAGAATAGATTTATCGTAACTTTAAAACCGTGCGTCGGAATTGCGATCAGTTTTCACCGTTAGCCTCCTCGTGTCGAGATATTTGAAACTAGATCTCATTTATATATATTTTGACAAACTTTTTTTTTATAAAATAACTTAGTGTTATTCAAAAACAACTTCCTACAAATAGTTGCTTTTATACTTTTGTTACATTTTGTAGCAAACTTTGTTTTATAGATACCCATTTAGCAACAAACAACTAGAAACTTTGTAGTACTAAGACCCGTTACTTTGCACTACTAATTGTCTACCGTAATTTCTAGTACCGTTGGTTACTTGCTTTGTGAGGTAGACAACTTAGTAGCAACAAAGACAACTTTATAACATAACTTAGGTTCAACAATATGCAACTTAATGAGCATATAAAAGGAAACTAAGATGAATAGATATACACCTTAATAAGCATACAAGAAGGAACTAAAATACCAAATATAAATATATTGGAAAATTGGTGAAACTTAATCCTAGTCTGTATATAACTTAGCAAAAGGTTGGTAACTTAGCACAAGTCGAAAATACAACTTAGCACTAGTGGGTATGCAACTTAGCATAAGTCGAAAATACAAAGTTAGCACATGTGTAAAGAAACAACTTGTTGTCTTCTTGGTAGTCACCACCACGAGGTAGAACTCCATCGCAATCAACATGGATGTGGTCGGTGCCATAAGCACGACACAAGGCGCAACACGAGATGCAAGAAAACAAAGAGGATGTTGCTTTGAGACAAGCGATGCCTAGACGAAGGAGAAGCCGAAGCAACAATTTACTAAGTGGGTATACTGGACAATGGGTGCAACTTAACACTAGTAGGTATACAACTTAGCAAATAGTGGGTATGCAACTTAGCATTAGTCGAAAAATATAAATTAGCACTGCGTATACAACCTAACAATAGTGTGTGTGTAACTTAGTGTCTGTAGGTATACAACTTAGTACCGATGGATATACAACTTAGCTTATCACCAGTGGATGCACAACTTAGATCGATGGATATACAATTAGCACTAAAAATAACAAAATCCGCCTCAATCAACATAGACGTGGCTAGTCACAACCCAAGACACAACACATTCTAGAAGAAGCCAAATGGAAACTAGTTTTAAGACCGTGCTTTGTATGCAACTTAGCAATAATGGATATATACATTAACAATAGTATATGTGTGAAAAAACTTAGCGTTAGTATGCACGGGCAGACCTTCTTGGGGGCAAACCTGGGCTATCGCCCCCCAGCAAAAAATATTTTTGTTGAGTACCCTGTAGTATTCAGCCCATAATATGGCCCAGATGTCCGGACGCGGCTTGCCTGTAGCCTCGCCGTGCGACCATCCATGCGGCCTCACAAGTTAATTTAATCGAGCGGTTCTCTCTCCCCCGCACCAGACGCTGTTCTGAAAAAAAATAAAGGACGCGGCACGTCCGTATCCCTCTCCCGTGTACGGATTCCCTGATTCCCATCCGTAATACACGCACTGTCATTATAAGTAAAATACCACATGACGCGGGAACAGTCCACGGAGCTGCGCGCCAAAAAACCAATCCCCGCTAATGCAAATAGAAACAGGAGGTTAAAGCGGAGCAATCTGGACAGGAAAAAACCAATTGAACGACGAATGAACAGTAACTTCATACGCAGGCTCCAATTGAATAGTGCAGCAATCAGCAGTGGTTGCCGATGGATTCTTCAACTACTCCTGGACATGAAGGCGATGAATCTCACGCACGGACAGTAAGAGATCTGACCCTACTCTTCATATGAATCATATTCAAAATTTCCAATTTCTTCATTTTGTACTGATTGGAAAGAGTTCTTCCAACCCTGCCATTCCTTCCCTTTGCTCCCCTTCGTCAGGGATGCCATCAGCCTCGATTTACATGAACTCCTTGCTAAATTTCTGGGAACATCTGCACGCAAGATCAAATGATAATTGCTTTAGGAAATAGAGCATTGGCATCCTAACTAATTTTTTTGCTGATGTTGAATCCATTAACAAGAGAAAAATAGAGAGTACATGTGATTAACTATGTTCTGTTGGATTCATAGCCTAGAATCATGATCTAACAGTCAAATTAATTTTGTCGAGACTATTAGTCATAGGCAATCAAAAGACATGGTGTTATATAAGTGTCAGTAGTGATCATCACAATGTGACTAAATTGAATATTGACTGATATAGGATTTCCAAGAAACAGTAGCTGATCCCACTGATGGAAGGGTACCAAAACTTGGGATGCAGTTTTTATCAGAAGAGGAAGGATATTCTTTTTATAACAAGTATGCCGAAACTATTGGCTTTAGCATTAGAAGAAGCAGTGGCCATAAAATGAAGAACTCCTCTGCAATGCAACAAAGGACATTTACATGCTCTCGTCAAGGTCTGGGCTATAAGCAATTTTTTTTCATGATTGTAATCATATTTCGGTACACTAAGAAAATTATTATAACTTACAGGCTACCGTGGGGATGATAAAAGAGAGGACACGTTCAGCTACAGCAGGCCTGAAACACGATGTGGTTGTACCGCCCGTATGAAGATAAGTTTTAGAAATGGATTTTATGAAGTGTATGAATTTGAGGCATCACATAACCATATTCTTGCTCCTGGAACCATGGCCCACTTTTTGAGATCCCAGAGAAAAGTAACAGAAGCACAAATAGCGAATGCAGAGGTTGCGAAGTCCGTAGGTATTTCAAATAAAGCAACAATCGATTTGATGGCCAAACAAGTAGGTGGAATCGAAAACCTTGGTTGTACACGTGAAGATATGAAAAATCGATTATACTCAAAGAGAACAATAAAAGCAAAGGAAGGTGACACGGGGGGAGTGTTAGAATACATGGAGAAGAAGGTATCGGAAGATGTCAATTTCTTCTATTCAATTCAAGTTTATGAAGATAGCTGCTCGTGCTGCTGAATCTGATGAATCGTACGATAAGGCTACTAATTGCGCAGAGCAATTAGCACTAGAAGTGGAGAAATGCTTGAAAATTAGAGTTGATCCAGAAGTGGGCAACTCTATTACTACTTATAATTTCCTAGAATACTTCCAAACTAAGACTTACATTTAACATTATTGTGGCAGGACTTAACATCGACTCTAGTAGAATTTCGAAACACAATGAGGGGCTTGAGAAACCAAAAGGTATTAAGGTCAAGGAGAAGACTACCAAAGGATCAAGAAGACCGGTTGGTGTTTTTGAGAAAGCAACTAGAAAGAAGAAGAAGAAGGACATAGATAATATTGTGCAAGTGCAGCCACAGGGCATCTCAACGGTATAAAAATCAGTAGCTTGTTTCCTATAAAAGCTTTAATTTTACTAATATTTTTATATCATTTTCCCAGGGTCATTTGGATAAAGCAACCAGAAAGAAGAAGAAAAAAATAGATAATATTGCACAAGTGCAGCCACAGAACACCTCAATGGTATATAAATCAGTAGCTTGTTTCCTATAAACCTTTAATAGTACTGACATTTCTATACCATTTTTATAGGGTAATTTGGAGTGTTTCGCAAATCAAATGGCTGCATATCCATTACAGTACAACAATATCCTAAATGCTTCAATATCATCATCTTTTGGTAATATCACCCCAATGACAGCACATACCCAAGAACTTCCAGGATCCCAACCTAACGGTCTAATGGGTAATGTCATCCCAATGTCAACACATAACCAAGAACCGGCGGGATTCCAACCATACGGTCGAATTGGTAATATCATCCCAATGTCAACACATACCCGAGAACTGGCAGGATTTCAACCATACAGTCCACTAGTGGTATAAAAAGTTCACACTTTCACTTTTTCTAATTTTAAACTTCAATAAATTAAATTTCACTGCTTTTATGTGCAGGGTCATTCGACAAATCACATGCATAGTTATTTACAACATCAGAACTATGCTCCAAATTTCTCACTGCAAGGGACCATTGGGATCTCTACCTCTAGTTTGATGACATCACAGAATCAAGCATTCTCCAATCAATCAAAGCCAACATAATAATTTTTTTTCAGAACTTGTATGTACTGTGGTATGTACCGACGTTTGTAGTTTGTTTCCTATCAATAGAAGCTAACACAAGATGGCAAACTAGATTCGTTTTCATTTGTTTTATGCAGCTGAGACTATGAGTATTGGTCCAGAGGATTATTAACTCGTAAGTTGTAACTGGGCAATAAGCAAACCAATTCAAGAAAAAATCCATTTCAATTATAACGGAACAGAAGTAATCCATAGGATGTAAAAGCTGCTTACCTCTAGTTTTCCTGGAGCTTCGACCTGCAGACTAAGTTCGCCAAGCTGCTCGAGGCGCCTCGTCCAGCTACTCCTGGGAACGGGCCGGAAGCGAAGGAACATGAGCGCGTCGTGCTCGACCGGGTCGAGGCTCTCCAGCTTGTCGAGGCGATGCGCTCGTACAGGTCGACGCACGATTGTAGCTAGGTAACAGGCCGGCGGCGGAGGAAGAAGGGCGCGGTCGCGCTCATCCAGGTCGAGGCTCGCCACCTCGTCCAGGCGCGGTGGCGCTCGTCTAGGTCGAATGAACGGGCCAGCGGCGGCAGAGCTGCGAGATTCGCGAAGTAAGGAGGCTGCAGGCTAGAGGCCGGAGGAACGGGAGCACGACCAACGGAGTCTCGCCGGACGGGTCAGCTTCTGCTTCAGTTCTTGCTCTCCTCGAGTTTGGATAGGGGAATTGGGGAAGAATACGATGGGAATCCAACAGCAGACGACGACCAGGACGGAGGTGCGAGGCGCCGGTGGCGCTGGGTGACGGAGGGCCGAGCCGGCCTGCCGGAGACTGGCTCATCTTGCATGTCGGCGCGCCGTTCAGCTCAGCAGCGGCACAAACTCGCAGTCGCGGGTGCCCAACTGCACACCCAAAGCAGTTCGATCTGCATCGTGCAGCTAGCCCTCCGCATGCCTCCGGGCTCCGGCAGTCCGGTAGTCCGGCCGTCAGGACGTCCGACGAGCAACCTCCTCCTGGTAATTCCTTTCGTACAGACCATGTCGACGCTATCAATTTAATTTTTTAAATCTTGTCCCGCATTCTTACATTTTAGAATTGGGGAAAAAGCTAGTTGCCATAATCTAAAACTTATTGGTTAAAGATTGTCAATTCACTATTTGACAGGAAGTAACGATTGGAAAGGGCAAAACCATTGATTTATTTTTCATAAAAAATAGAGGTGACTCTAAAGCTAATGAATAAGCAGACCTGCACTAATAACAGTAGAACCCATTCTTTAAAGGACGGGGCTAGCGAGCCTCCGGAGGCTCGTTAGTCTCGGCCAGCCCTCGTCCTATAAAAGAAAAGCTATAGCTATTACGTAGTATTTAATTTTATGCTATATAAAAAAAGGCATAACTTTAAAACCGTGTGTTGGAATTGTGATTAGTTTTCACCGTTAGCCCCATCGTGTCCAGATATTCAAAACTAGATCCCATATATATATATTTTAATAAACTTTTTTTTTAAAAAGCAACTTAGTGTTATTCGAAAACAACTTCGTACAAATAGTTGCTTCTAGTATTTACTTTTATTACATTTTGTAACAAACTTTGTTTTCGAGATACCCACTTAGCAACAACAACTAGAAACTTTATAGTAGTGAGACCCACTACTTTGCACTACTAGTTGTCTACCGTATTTGTATTTTTCTAGTATTGTCGATAACTTGCTTTCTGAGGTGGACAACTTAGTAGCAAAAAAACAACAATTTTATAACATAACTTAGGTGCAACAATATGCAACTTAATGAGCATACAAAAGGCAACTAAAATGAATAGATATACAACTTAATAAACATACAAGAAGGAACTAAGATAACAGATATAACTATATGAAAATGGGTGCAACTTAATCCTAGTCCGTATATAACTTAGCAAAAGGTGGACAACTTAGCACAAGTCGAAAATACAACTTAGCACTAGTGGGTATGCAACTTAGCACTAGTCGAAAAATATAAACTAGCACTGCGTATACAACCTAACAATAGTGTGTGTGTGCAACTTAGCGTTTTTAGGTATACAACTTAGCACCGATGGGTATACAACTTAGTTTATCACCAGCGGATACACAACTTAGCATCGATGGATATACAATTATCATTAAAAATAGTAAAATCTTCCTCAATCAACATAGATGTGGCTAGTCACAACCCAAGACACAACACATTTTAGAAAAAACCAAAGGGGATATAGTTTTAAGACCGTAGTGGGTATATACATTAACAATAGTATGCGTGTGAATCTTAGCGTTAGTATATATACAACTCAGCATTGGTGGCTATACAACATAGTATCAATAGATATATAACTTAGTGCGTATACAACTTAGCATTATTGCATATACAACTTAGCACTGGTATGTATACAACTTAGTACTAAAAACGACAACTTCTAATTTTCTCTGGCTTGGTCGATCTATCCATCCATCCTTCCATGCGGTGGTACACGTCTGGTGGTAGCGAGTGAGAGAGCAAATCAGGTTAAGTTGTGAGCGAGACCAAATCAAAGCAAGAGTAAAAAACGACATCCATTGGAGAGCAGATCCCGGAGTGTCGTTGCAGAACATATGTCGTGTGTCGCCGCCTTATCGGGGAGTAGCGCACAGGACAGCACTGACCTCCGGGCTCTGTCCCTCCGCGACGCGCAATCTAAAGGAGCAACGATGGCGGCTTTCGCTTCGGTACCTCACTATCAGGGCCCTCCGCGCCCGTGGTACTTCGCCATGGGACAGGATGTCAGGGCAACGCCGGTGAGCTGTGTGGTCCGTCGGAATCACGATGCCCCCTCTTCCTCTGTCGCGATGACACCAACAATAGGTCCAGCTGCTCGGGCAGGAGAACCGGGAGGTTGTCGCTACATAACCGGCTCAGCTTCATGGCGGACCGTATGGGCAGCCGGGTTGACCTTACGCAGGCGGAGGTCAGGACCGGCCAGAGTTGAGGCGGCGTCGCCGGTTTTGTCGAATCGGGATCAAACTTAGTTAGATTTATAAAACAACTTAGCAGTTGGGCAAAGACAACTTAATTAGACTGACTAGTCAACTGATACCGATATAAAAAGGAAATCTAAAATGACAAGGGGATCAAATTTAGTTGGATTTAGGAAACAACTTAGCATGTGGGAAAAGTCAACTTAATTAGGCCAAGTAGCCAACTTCTACATGCTGATCAGAAGAAATAACACTGGAATCAAACTTAATTGGGTTCAAAAAGCAACTTAGCATGTGGGCAAAAACAATTTAATTAGGCCAACTAGAAGATCTAGTTCAGTTCCATGCTGCAAAAAATTCAACTAGAAGATCTCAGACAAAAGGTAGCAGGAGCAATACTATCAGAGTAGGCAAGCATTCATTCTGATTCAATATTTTTCCAAAATAACAATCCATTATTTCTGCATAAGGCCACGTAAAATAATACCTCCATTCCAAAATAAGTGACTTGCTTTTGTCTAGATTCGGATACATCTCACACTAAAACAAGACTAGATACATACAAATCTAGACAAACTCAATTCACTTATTTTAGAACGGATAGAATACAAAGATTTTTTAATTTAATGAAACTAACAGCAAACTGAGTCAAGACAACAATACAGGCTGGACCTGATGCACACACCAGAACAAACAGTAAAGCATTTAAGCATACCTAGCTTTCACCAATTAAAAGGCACGATGCAGATGCATCTGCTACAACAACAAATCGAATTTCCATGTATATGCACCGGGTATGTGTTCACCTCGAGACGAGGCAAGGGAGGTTACTGACGTGAAGTTGTCAAGCTCCATGTCGCGGGGATATGGTTGCTTCCTCGCTGGGGGGTTGGGGATGAGGCTGATGGTGGTCACCGGTGTCGCTGCACATGGACGGAAGTGACAGGGGCTTCGGTCTGAAGACATTGTTGTAGATCGGAGCTGCGCATCGCGCCAGGGGTGGGCTCACTCTCCCCCTTCAAGCGATTTCGAGAAGCCGAGCGGCGGAGGCGACGCACGCCGGCGAGGATGGAGGGCGGCGCGCCGACGGGGATGGAGGGCGGGGCGCGCCGGTGTGGGTGGGCGGCGCACTCGTTGAAGAGAAAGGGGTCAGTGCTGTGGGCTTTCTGTCGTTGTCGGAACTATGTCACCACACGCGTTCATCACTGTCCATCGGACGGCCAGCAAACTGAGGGCTAGAAAACAAAACAGCCCCCGAGCACTTATTAGCAATTGGGTTCTTTAAAGATTATTAAGACAAGATTGCATAATAAAATAGAGGATGAATTTCTTGTCAATAGTTTGCTAGTAAACATAGAGAGGGAAATTGACTATGAGGATATTTTTCTACATTTCACTGGCGCAAAGAGGCGAAGAGCTGATCTGTAGTGATGAGTGAAAATCCATGGTTAAGTAGTAGATGGCAGTTGTGGTAGATGGTTTGTTTTGTTTTAGGCTACCTTATGCATATATTGATCTTATAATTGTATTTTCTAGACGAGATCAATATCAATATATGAGTTTCTAATAAATACTAGAAATTCTACCTAGTTACTTTGATTTGATTTGCATACCAAAAACAAATTTACATGTCATTTTGTAGCTTCGCCCCCACGGATTCTTTGCAAGGTCCGCCACTGTTAGCATGTATACAACTCAGCATCGGTGGCTATACAACTTAGTATCAGTGATATAAAACTTAGCACTGATACGTATACGATTTAGCACTAGTGCATATAGAACTTAGCACTAGTGTATATACAACTTAGTATAAGATGCAAGAAGTCGAAGAGGATGTCGCTTTGAGACCAGCAATGCCTAGACGAAGGGGAAGCAGAAGCAACAATTTACTTAACGCCAGTGCGTATGCAACTTTGTATATTTCATTTACAACTATGTTGGACAACGGGTACAACTCTGTATATTTCATTTACAACTATGTTGGACAATGGGTACAACTCTGTATATTTCATTTACAACTATGTTGGACAATGCCTAGACAAAGGGAATAGATATCGTATGTTACACTACGGGACGCGCGCGCTACGCCGAGGGCAAAAGGCCGTCGGCGTAGGCCAAAATGCCCTCGGCGTATGGTACGCCGAGGGCTGCCCTCGGCGTAGCCTCCTCGGCTGTAGCATCCCAGTTGTCTAACCCCTGTAATGCTACATGTCATAATAATAAAAAGGGCCACTTCCAACATATAATTGTTGCATCATCATCATATCATGCTCATGTCATCATGTCCCCTTGCATTTGAGCATCATATAAAACCCTTTCTTGTTTGGTTCTTATCTCATGTGCATGATTAATTGTAGTTGTCTCTTGATATTGTATTTGGGTCTTAATAAATTGTTAAATGCCCAAGTTGAGTTGGGGGCATCTCTCTTTTTGACTCCACCACCTTTTTCTTTCGCCACCTTGAAATTCCACCATCCAACTATTCTGAGCTTGGCATTTTGTTGATTTATCTCTGGCTCATGATAAGTTGGTTGGAACCCACCCATAATCTTTGCTTGGCCTTGCCCACCTTTTGGGAATGCATATGAATAATGCCTGGTTAATGTTTTTGTTTTCACAAGGATTAGTTTGGCATTATTTATTTTTCATGGGCCATGCAAGTGCCACCTTTTCTAGTTTGGTTTTTGCTTGGGATTCAAAGTGGATCTTTTTCTTTGCTTAAATCTTGTTTTGGGCTTGTAGTTGCTACATCAAATCACCATCTATATCCCCCCTTTAGCTTCCCCCACCCCCATGCCCCATGCACATACATGTGCTCATGAAGCATGCACCTACCAAACCACCCCCCTCTCTTTTGGATCTTGCTTGTTCTTTGCTTGGATCATGCATGGGCCAAAGGAGAACCCCATCATCACATGGCCATCTCTCTCTCCCTTTCTTTCCCTCTTTCCTCTTTTCTTGATCTTGTGTGCTTTGTGAAGCTTGCATGACCAAGTTTAGTACCACCTCTTTTCTTACCCCTCTTAGCAACTCTAAACCACCCCATGCTATCTCCCCTTTCTACCCTAAGCCAAAACCCTAATCTACATCTAACCTAAACTAAACCCTAAACTACACCTTCCTCTAAACAAAACCCAAAAACCTACCCCTCCTCTTCCCCACTACCTAGCATGTTCCCCCATGCTCTGCCCCAGCTCGTCAACCCTCTCCCCTCTCCCTGCATGAGGACCCCACCTCCATGCCCTAGCTACCCCCACACGCCCAAGGAACCTAGCCCTAGCCCGAGCTTCCCCTCTCCCCTCTTTTCTCCCCTCTCTGCCTCACCTGCCCACGCCCAAGGTCCACACCTGCCTCGCCATCTACCCCACCTGGAAGACCCCCTCTAGTGACCTGCCTTGCCTGGCCTGCCCGACCCGAGCACGTGAAAGGGAAAAGTGGCACCCTGCCAGCTTCCCCTCCCCCACGCTAGCCCCTCCTTCCCCTGGCGTTCTTATCCACCCTCACCCCCTCTCTGGCCTCCCCAGATCCGCCCAAGGACCCTGCACCGCTCCCCTCCTTCGCCACCACCACAGCTCCCCCTCGCCACACACCGCCGTCTACCATTTGTTCCCTGTCGATCGAGCCGGTGGAGTGTTGCTGCGAGGTATCGAGGAAGCCTCCTGGAGCCGCTGCGACGTCTCCGTGCCCAGCAACGAGGAGGAGAAGGACCAGCTCGCCAGAACCTGCCGCGCCACGCCGGAAACCCTAGCTCCGCCCGGCGTCAGCCTCGCCGTTGATCGTCTGCACCCCTTGCCTCGCCACCGTCACCGACAGCCTCGCGGTGAGCCTACCTACCCCCCAGACAACCTCCCGTTCGTAGCCGCTTCCTGGACGCGTGGATCTTTGTGTCGAGCGCTCTCTGTGCGTCGGCGGCGTGTTCGTGTCTGCGAGCTCCCAGACGCGGCCAACCTAGCTAGCGCGCGCCCCCCTATCCATCACCTACCCCAGCCCACTGTAGTAGCCGCCACTTAGCGCGCCTAAGCGCTGGTTCGAACCCTCTGCAGGCAAGGCGACGCAGCGTGCGTCTGGCGCACACGCTCTGCGCGACCCCGTGGAAGAAAAACAGTGCGCCTTGTTTTTTTTGCGAATAACCCCCTGGCCCCCTTTTGCCTCAACCGCGGTCGGTAAGCCCAGTGTCTGTGTCTTTGTAGCTTTGCAAAAAGGCTCCTGACGTTTGCTAAAATAAACCCGCGGTCCCTCGCGTTCCCAGACATCTTGGCGTGGGTCGAGGACCCCCACCTGCGACCAGCTGGATTAGACTGTGTAAACGTTCCAGATCTGTTTTCAAATTCAAATTCTGTTTAAATAATTTAAAATTCAAATTCAATTGATTTAAATAACTTTTCCATACTAAATACAATTTGGGCAAATAATATATGTTTGGATATCAGAAAAATGAGAGGATTTCAAATATACCATCCAATTTGACTTTTGCACAATTAAAATTCCAAGTTTATTCAAATTACCACCAATGCCCTTGGTTTTCAATAATTAATAACTTGTGTTTTATAATTCCAAATTTAGCAAATGATGTGTCTAAATTGATCAGCTCGACGAGACCTTTCTGTTTATGCTATCCATAACTTCTTTTGCAGCATGCATCATATAAATATATATTGAACAACAACTGTTATGACAACAAATTGTGAACCAAAACTCCACTAAAATGTTGCTACTTGTTTTCCACACCTCACCATGCCATGCTACCTTTTCTTGCCATGTAAATTGTGCATCATTCATCATGGCATGATTGTTTGTTTGACGCATCTTATTTATATGCTTGTGCTCTATATTCATGTTGGCCTTGTTTGTTTGGCTTTTCTCGGATAGACACTGAGCAGGGGTTGTATCAAGAGAACCAGGAGCACTACCCAGATCCGTCCCTCGCTTCAACTGAGATACCAGGCAAGCACTTCCACATGCTTGCATACATACAGTACCTATTGCCTCTATCTTATTCTTGCATCATTGAGTCGCGAATGCATTAAATTGAATCCCAAGTATGCATAGCCTTTACTTTTAAACTCCACCAAGCTTGTTCCTCCATCCCATGAGCCATTACTATAGGAGTTGTTTGAGCCATGCGAGTCGTAGAACAGCATGTGTAGGGTATGTGAGAGTCTGTTGAATAATGAGGTACCTAAACAACTTAACTCGAGTAGTTCGGGATAACTAAAGAAAGTGGCACCGTGAGCAACATCTGCTATTTGGTTTTCCTGCTCACTTGTGTCCGTAAGACCCCGAGTACTTGATTCCTGTTCCTTGATTTGTCGCTATCCACATCCGGAGGTATATGGGACCCCACAGGCGAGCTTGATTCCGTCTTATTTCTTGGGGCCACAAACTAGTTTGAGGTTTTATTTACGATCTGTACTTATGCCATGCTACTTTTCGTATTTAAATTGTGCGAGGTAACGCACCTTTGTCTTATTTAGGATCGGGACACGATTCCGGTGTCGACAAGCCCAGTTTGGGTTCCCGATCGTTCATGACCGTCCACCCAAACCTTGAGTCCGTCTCGGAGCTTGCTTACCGTTATGGTCTACTCAAGGGTGGCCCCACAAATATTTCTGAATCTTGTGATTGTTCAATCGTGAAAGCCTCGTTGGGTTTTGATTTGGTTTTCCGAGGTTGATCGGCGTGTGTTGCTATTGGTGCACCCGGCCGGGTAAAACTTTCTCAAAGCCGCCGTGTCCGCGGATATGGACGACTTGGAGCAGTTTCTTGATCATAGACAAGCATAACTAAAGTACCGCTTTTAATCGACCAAAGTAACTTGACTAGTAAATAGTGCAATACTCATGGAATGGTTAATAAAATTGCCAGGATGGGGTTGTTCGTCCGCTTCCTTGTTGGTAGCGAGGAGGATGGATCGGATGAGATTACCATTATAACTGTTGTACTTAATTCACGGACATCCGTCTATTATTGGTTAGGCGGATGGTTAGCGTTTATCGTAGAATTGCTAGGGTTTATCTTTCGCCGCAATTCGTCACCCAGGTTGTGTCCCTTTAGAGGCATTAAGACTTCCGAGTACCCTTAGGGTCTCACGATAAATTCTTGATTCAGATGAACAGTACCTTCACGGACGGATCTTGGGTGGAAGAAGCCAAGATGTGGGCAACGATCGCTCGGTGTAGAGATTCGGGAACGGGATCCATGAGACCTGTAGTTGGGATGTGCTTATTTCTCTGGCATCTTATGCCGATTTGCTTCTTATCCGTACTCGGATCTTGTTTGCCGCTTCCGCATGATACTCTGATGTGTGTTGTATGAGGAGTTATCCTAAAATATAGATTTATCTAAGTCATTTGAATCTTGCCGTATGGCGTTGGTATATTTTCTTTCTTTCTAGATGGTATGGCTCTGATGTACTCTTGTATGGTGGCTTGCGTACATACCCACTTGTGTCGTAGTTGATCCTTCGCTTTGCCGACCACGCCGTCTGACAGTCCCGTTGAGAGGGTAGTGGTTGGGACGTCTGAAAGGACTACCGGTGAGTGGCTTTTGGGGCCCCGTACTATTTCAACCACTACCACTCATCCAGGCTTGTATCTAGGAGCGTAGTTCACCGAGGTAGTTACAATTGGTATCGAGCCATCCCGACCTTCGTGGTTTCCAATAAGCAGTCGTTGTCGATCTAGCAAATATTTTGGTAGTTATGTATATTAGGGAAAAACAAAACGCGAGAGTAGGACTGCTTCCACTTTTTCTTCTTACCCTCCCACCCACCTTTTTCTGGTAAGGAAGTGCAACGTTTTCAATTCTCTTCTCAAAGCTCAAACTAGGATTCACGTGTTCGGGGTTTCCGTAGTACCATAGGTTGTGTGTGTGTGTGTGTGTGTGTGTGTAATCCCTTGTCTATCTGTTGCATCCAAGTTGTTATCTTATCTGCCTTTGGTTATCAACTGTTGGTACATTCCATACCGACAGGCTTTTGCAAACCGACGCAATCTATCTTCCTCTTGTATCCGACGCTATCTTGTTTGGGGTGTTCGTTTCCGTAGTTACCAATCTTTAGGTTTCGTCGTGAGAAGAAGGGGTTAGGATATGTGTTCCACTTGTTCATGTGCGGAGTAATGATTTGAGTGCGGGATGGAGTCGCAACCATACCACTACTTTTATCATTCGCTTTTGTATATTGAATCGGTAGAGTCACTAATCTTGATTCGTTAAGTAATTTTGCGCATCTATTGGTATTTTAATGCCGAAATTTGTGGAAAAATTTTCTTTGATATGTTTGTGTACCACACTCCTTATCGACCGTGGTGCGATATGCTTAATATCTTTTAGGTGCTATGAACTTTGTTGATATTTTAATATCATCTCAGTAAATTGTATCCTTTAATCTTGGTTAATTCCATCTTGGTACTATGTTGGATTATTATCATCTTCCATTATAGTACTGACTTGATTTTTATATCAACGACAGGATGGCTCCCCCACGCCGGACTGAAGAGGACATCCCTCCGGAACTGGGCTCAGCGCTGTCAAGCATAGCTAATGCTTTGGCGGCAATGCAAGAGAACCAAAGAGCGCTTTGAGGAGAGCGTCAAGGAATGAGTTTGCTCCACTTCCTCCACCTCCCAAGCGTGGTGACATCAAGAGCTTCCTCAAGTTCAACCTCGTCGTTTGATGTGTCCGACCTCTTGACGCGGATGATTGGCTGCGCGAGATCTCAAGGTTGCTCGAGACTGGCGATGTTCCGTATCAGAGTGGGTCAAGTGTGCTACCCACCTTCTCAAGGGAGATGCGGCTCTTTGGTGGGAGAACTACTTGAAGGCAAGCTGCACTGGGTTCCAGCCAACTTGGGAGAGGTTCACTGCAGCTTTCAAAGAACAGTTTCTCTCAAAGATTGTGATGGAAAGGATGAAGGAAGCTTTCCTCAACCTGAAGCAGGGAAATGATAACGTCAACACCTACATCAGGAACTTCATGAACCTGTCCCGCTATGGTGGTGATGAGGTATCTGATGACAAGAAGAAGCAGAAAAGATTCAGGCAAGGGCTCAATGCGTCGATCAAGTATGCAATCACGCATGCAAGACCGGCAACCTTCCTGGAACTACAGCACACAGCACTACAAGAGGAGGCAAGCAAGCAGATGTTTGAGGAGTCCAAGAAACATAACAGGGATGCATCAAGCTCTGCAGTTATGGCAGCTCCTTCTAAGCGGCGTGTCTGGGTTCCTAACACCCCACCGTCGCTCCCGGCTCCACCAAGACCTGCGAGTTTCACGTCAAGGCCACCAAACTTCACCACTGCGGCTTCCAGGGGCTACAACAACCCTTACCAGGCGCTGGCGGAGTCCTCGCTACTCGCTTCCACGCCCGGTGGTGCTACACGTGTGGAGATCTGGACATCCCCAATCGAATCGCCCAATGAAGAACAAAGCTCTCCTCAACCCCGCCAAGATCGCAACAAGCTCTCCTTCGTTCGTGCACCACCGCCGGGCTCTCAACATCAACACTAAGCCCGGCTCATGCGGTTGTTCGCGCTAATCGTCAACGCCTCTCAAGCCGAGCTCGCACCTGGAGTTGTCATGGGTATGCTTTCGCTAACTCGGTTCTGCATGAGTTCTCTTTGATTCGGTGCATCGCATTCATTTGTGTCACAAGTTTGCAAATGAGAATGAGTTAGTCATGGTTCCTCTCAAAGCGGTTAATGGTTCTTTCTCCTGGAGCAAACATGAGGGTTGTTCACATCAGCCATGGCAACCAAGTTGAGATTGGTGGTTCTTCATTCTTGGCTTCTTTGATTGTTCTGGGCAACTCTGACATTGATGTCATTTTTGGCATGGATTGGTTGACAGCAAATGCAGCTGTGATTGATTGTCTTTGAATGCTCGGTGTCTCCGAAGATTCCTCAAGGCCACATAGTCTTTTCTCCAAGTCGACGCTCATTGTCCAGCTCTACTCCTGGCGACTCAATAATGATGCTATGGAAGCTATTCAGGTGTACCAGTGGTCCGTGAGTTCCCAGATGTCTTTCTGAAGAGTTGCCGGTATGCCTCCGGATCGCGGGTTGAATTCGTGATTGAGCTTGAACCCGAACGGCTCCTATCTCCAAGAGGCCATATAAAATGGGTCCTTCGAGTTGGTGAACTCAAACGACAACTTGATGAACAAGAGAAGTTGGGTTTCATTCAACACAGCACTTCTTCTTGGGGTAGCCCAACAATCTTTGTGAAGAAGCGTGACAGAACCGATAGGCTATGTGTTGATTATCGGGCTCTCAATGCTAAAACCATCAAGAACAAATATCCTCTTCCTCGGATAAATGATCTATTTGATCAGCTGGCAGGAGCTGTGGTGTTCTCTAAGCTGGACTTGAGAAGTGGTTATCACCAAATCAAAATTCGCAAAAAAGATGTGCCCAAAACAGCTTTCACCACCCGCTATGGCCTGTATGAGTACACGGTCATGTCTTTCGGCCTCACCAACGCACCTGCTACCTTCTCGAGGCTGATGAACTCCGTTTTCATGGAGTACCTGGACAAGTTTGTGGTGGTATATCTAGATGACATTCTGGTTTATTCCAAGTCCAAGGAGGAGCATGAAGAGCACCTGCGGTGTGTCCTGCACAAGCTTCGTGAGAACCGCTTGTATGCAAAGTTCTCTAAGTGTGAGTTTTGGCTACCTGAAGTAACATATCTGGGTCATGTTATCTCTGCCAAGGGCATTGCAGTCAACCCGGAAACTGTGAAGACAATAGTTGAATGGCTTCCTCCTGCTAATGTCAAGGAAGTGCGGAGTTTTCTCGTCTTGGCTAGCTATTGCCGTCGCTTTGTGCAGAACTTCTCGAAGATAGCAAAGCCTCTTACCGATCTCCTCAAGAAAGGCAAGAAGTACCTGTGGACTCCTGCTTGTCAAGAAAGTTTCGAGACACTCAAAGAGAAGCTCACTTCCACGCCAGTCTTGGTTCCTCCGGATACATCTAAGCCTTTCCAGATATTCTGCGACGCCTCTCTGCAAGGATTGGGTGCGGTCCTTATGCAAGAGAGACAGGTGGTTTCTTATGCTTCTCGCTTGAAGACGCATGAGATCAACTATCCTACACATGACCTTGAGCTAGCAAAGATTGTCTTTGCTTTGAAGCTATGGAGGCACTACTTGCTTGGTAACCGTTGTGAGATCTTCTCGGACCACAAGAGTTTGAAGTATATCTTCACTCAACCGGATCTCAACCTTAGGCAGAGGAGATGGATCGAAGCAATCAATGACTTTGATGTGACCATCAACTACACCCCGGGCAAAGCAAACGTCATGGCGGATGCGCTTAGCCGTAAAGCTTATGTCAACAACCTCATGGTGGAAGAGTGACCTCTCTTGTGCGAGGAATTCCGTCACCGAACTCGGGAATTGTGGAACAAGGGCATCTCCTGAACCTTCGCTACTCCTCTCTTGGAAGAACAGATTCGCTCTCGTCGACTTGGTGATCCGACACCAAAAGCTCATCGCTAAGCTTGACCTTCCGGTATGAGTCCTTCCACGTTGATGATCAAGGAACGCTCTTCTTTGAACACCGGATGTTTGTTCCAAACTACCCGGTCGAGAGACCAAGTTCTCAAGGAGGCACATGATTCGGTTCTTTCTATCCATCCCGGCAGCACAAAGATGTACATGGACCTGAAAACACAATCTGGTGGCCTGGTTGAAACGGTATTGTGCCAAGTATGTCTCGAATGTGATGTGTCGCAGAGTCAAGGCTGTCCATCGAAACCGCTTGGTCTTCTACAGCCATTGAAACCTCCGGAATGGAAATGGGAGAAAGTTGAGATGGACTTCATCACCGGCTTTCCAAGGTCGCGAAGGGCAACAATGCAATCTTTGTTGTCATCGATGGGCTTTCTAAAGTGGCTCATTTCTTCCCATCAAAGAAACAATTTCGGAATTCATTGGTGAGCTCTATATCAACAGGATTGTCTCTTTGTATGGCGTTCCACTTGAAATCAGTTCAGACCGTGGGAGCATCTTCACCTCAAAGTTCTGGGAGAGTTTCCAAAAAGCTTTGGGAACAAAGTTGAACTTGAGCACTGCTTACCACCCTTAGTCGCAAGGACAAGTGGAGAGGATCAATCAGATTCTCGAGGACATGCTTAGAGCTTGCGTCATCTCGTTTGGCATGAAGTGGGAGGAATGCCTTCCATATGCTGAATTCTCCTACAACAACAGCTTCCAGAAGAGTCTGAAGATGGCACCATTCGAGGCTCTCTATGGACGCAAGTGTAACTCCCATTGGTTGGTCGGTCAGGAGAAAGAATCTGGTTTGGCCTCGACATTGTAACCCAAGCAGGAGAAGGTGCATATCATTCGAGAACTCGAAGATTGCTCAAAGTCGTCGAGAAGAGCAACTATGACAGAAGCACACAGATATGGTATATGCCCCGGTGATCTCGTCTACCTTCGTGTCACTCCCATGAGAGGAACACACCTTGTATCAAAGGGAAGTTGGCTCCTAGATACATCGGTCCTTTCAAGATACGTGGTAGAAGAGGAGAAGTTGCTTATGCACTGGAGCTTCCGGAAAAACTCAAAGTCCATGATGTTTTCCACATCTCTCAGCTCAAGAAGTGCTTCAAAGATCCCGGCAAGACCGTGGATCATGAGCTAATTGACCTCCAAGAAGATCTGTCTTATCAAGAACACCCCACCAAAATCCTTGAGACCACAGAGCGAAGGACTCGCAACAAGTCCATCAAGTTTTGCAAGGTGCAGTGGTCACACCATTCTGTTGGTGAAGCCACATGGGAGCGTGAAGATGAACTCCGTGCCAACCATCCTTCTCTCTTTGTATCTTCTTCTTCTTCCTAGAATCTCGGGGCGAGATTCCTGTTTAGTGTGGGAGAGTTGTAGCATCCCAG
Organism: Avena longiglumis; assembly: GCA_030063025.1. Classification (NCBI taxonomy): domain Eukaryota; kingdom Viridiplantae; phylum Streptophyta; class Magnoliopsida; order Poales; family Poaceae; genus Avena; species Avena longiglumis. The sequence continues at coordinate 47,894,426 of CP125978.1, forward strand.
TTGTCTAACCCCTGTAATGCTACATGTCATAATAATAAAAAGGGCCACTTCCAACATATAATTGTTGCATCATCATCATATCATGCTCATGTCATCATGTCCCCTTGCATTTGAGCATCATATAAAACCCTTTCTTGTTTGGTTCTTATCTCATGTGCATGATTAATTGTAGTTGCCTCTTGATATTGTATTTGGGTCTTAATAAATTGTTAAATGCCCAAGTTGAGTTGGGGGCATCTCTCTTTTTGACTCCACCACCTTTTTCTTTCACCACCTTGAAATTCCACCATCCAACTATTCTGAGCTTGGCATTTTGTTGATTTATCTCTGGCTCATGATAAGTTGGTTGGAACCCACCCATAATCTTTGCTTGGACTTGCCCACCTTTTGGGAATGCATATGAATAATGCCTGGTTAATGTTTTTGTTTTCACAAGGATTAGTTTGGCATTATTTATTTTTCATGGGCCATGCAAGTGCCACCTTTTCTAGTTTGGTTTTTGCTTGGGATTCAAAGTGGATCTTTTTCTTTGCTTAAATCTTGTTTTGGGCTTGTAGTTGCTACATCAAATCACCATCTCTATCCCCCCTTTAGCTTCCCCCACCCCCATGCCCCATGCACATACATGTGCTCATGAGGCATGCACCTACCAAACCACCCCCCTCTCTTTTGGATCTTGCTTGTTCTTTGCTTGGATCATGCATGGGCCAAAGGAGAACCCCATCATCACATGGCCATCTCTCTCTCCCTATCTTTCCCTCTTTCCTCTTTTCTTGATCTTGTGTGCTTTGTGAAGCTTGCATGACCAAGTTTAGTACCACCTCTTTACTTACCCCTCTTAGCAACTCTAAACCACCCCATGCTATCTCCCCTTTTCTACCCTAAACCAAAACCCTAATCTACATCTATCCTAAACTAAACCCTAAACTACACCTTCCTCTAAACAAAACCCAAAAACCTACCCCTCCTCTTCCCCACTACCTAGCATGTTTCCCCCATGCTCTGCCCCAGCTCGCCAACCCTCTCCCCTCTCCCTGCATGAGGACCCCACCTCCATGCCCTAGCTACCCCCCACACGCCCAAGGAACCTAGCCCTAGCCCGAGCTTCCCCTCTCCCCTCTTTTCCTCACCTGCCCGCGCCCCAGGTCCACCTGCCTGCCCCTGCCATCTACCCCACCTGGAAGACCCCTCTAGTGCCCTGCCTTGCACGGCTGCCCGCAGAAACGTGAAAGGGAAAAGTGGCACCTGCCCTTCCTCCCCACGCTAGCCCTCCTTCCCGGGCGTTCTTATCCACCCTCCCCCTCTCGGCCTCCCCGGATCCGCCCAGGACCCTGCAGACCGCCCTCCTTCGCCACCACCACAGCCCTCGCCACACACCGCCGCCTACCATCTGCTCTCGCCGATCGAGCCGTGGAGTGTTGCCGCGAGGTGTCGAGAGTTCTCGAGCCGCGACGCTCCGTGCTCAAAGAACGAGAGGAGAAGGACCAGCGCTGAACCTGCCGCGCCACGCCGAAACCCTAGCTCCGCCGGCCGCCTCGCTGATCGTCTGCACCTGCCTCGCCACCGTCACCGCGACCTCGCGTGAGCCTACCTACCCGCACAACCTCCTGCTCAGAGCCGCTCGACGCGTGGATCCTTTTGTCGAGCGCTCTCTGTGCATCGGCGGTGTGTTCGTGTCTGCGAGCTCCCAGACGCGGCCAACCTAGCTAGAGCGCGCCCCCCTCTCCATCACCTACCCTGGCCAGCTGTAGTCAGCTTAGCGCCTAAGGGCGCTGGTTCGAATCCCTCTGCGTGCAGGCGACGCTCTTGCTCCCTGACACGCACGACCCTGGAAGAAAAACAGCGCTTGTTTTTTTTGAATAACCTCGCCCCCTTTTGCCTCAACCCGCGGTCCACCGCCTGGTTCTGTGTCTTTGTAGCTTTGCAAAAGGCTCTGACTTGCTAAAATAAACTCATGTCCTCGCGTTCCAGACATCAAGCGTGGGTCGAGGACCCCGACCCCATCTCTGCGCGACCCAGGCTGGATTAGACTGTATGAAACGTTCAGATGCTGTTTTCAAATTCAAATTCTGTTTAAATAATTTAAAATTCAAATTCAATTGATTTAAATAACTTTTCCATACTAAATCCAATTTGGGCAAATAATATATGTTTGGATATCAGAAAAATGAGAGGATTTCAAATATACCATCCAATTTGACTTTTGCACAATTAAAATTCCAAGTTTATTCAAATTACCACCAATGCCACTGGTTTTTCAATAATTAATAACTTGTGTTTTATAATTCCAAATTTAGCAAATGATGTGTCTAAATTGATCAGCTCGACGAGACCTTTCTGTTTATGCTATCCATAACTTCTTTTGCAGCATGCATCATATAAATATATATTGAACAACAACTGTTATGACAACAAATTGTGAACCAAAACTCCACTAAAATGTTGCTACTTGTTTTCCACACCTCACCATGCCATGCTACCTTTTCTTGCCATGTAAATTGTGCATCATTCATCATGGCATGATTGTTTGTTTGACGCATCTTATTTATATGCTTGTGCTCTATATTCATGTTGGCCTTGTTTGTTTGGCTTTTCTGATAGACACCGAATGGGTTGTATCAAGAGAACCAGGAGCACTACCTGGATCCGTCCTCGCTTCAATCGAGATACTGTGCAAGCACTTCCACATGCTTGCATACATACAGTACCTATTGCCTCTATCTTATTCTTGCATCATTGAGTCGCGAATGCATTAAATTGAATCCCAAGTATGCATAGCCTTTACTTTTAAACTCCACCAAGCTTGTTCCTCCATCCCATGAGCCATTACTATAGGAGTTGTTTGAGCCATGCGAGTCGTAGAACAGCATGTGTAGGGTATGTGAGAGTCTGTTGAATAATGAGGTACCTAAACAACTTAACCTGAGTAGTTCTGGGATAACTAAAGAAAGTGGCACCGGTGAGCAACATCTGCTATTTGGTTTTTCCTGCTCACTTGTGTCCCGTAAGACCCCGAGTACTTGATTCCTGTTCCTTGATTTGTCGCGCTATCCACATCCGGGAGGTATATGGGACCCCCCTGGGCCAGAGCTTGATTCCGTCTTATTTCTTGGGGCCACAAACTAGTTTGAGGTTTTATTTACGATCCTGTACTTATGCCATGCTACTTTTCTGTATTTAAATTGTGCGAGGTAATGACACTGCATCGCTTAGGATCGGGACACGATTCCGCTGTGTCGACAAGCCCAGCTTTTGGGTTCCTGCTCACATGGCCGTCCACCCAAACCTTGAGTCCGTCTCGAGCTTGCTTACTTGCTATGGGTCTACTCCAAGGGTGGCCCCTGAAATATTTCGAATCTTGTGATTGTTCAGTGAAAGCCTCGTTGGGTTTTGATTTGGTTTTTCCGAGGTTGATCGGCGTGTGTTGCTATTGGTGCACCCGGCCGGTAAAACTTTCAAAGCCGTGTCCGCGGATATGGACGACTTGGAGCACAGTTTCTTGATCATAGACAAGCATAACTAAAGTACCGCTTTTAATCGACCAAAGTAACTTGACTAGTAAATAGTGCAATACTCATGGAATGGTTAATAAAATTGCCAACGGATGGGGTTGTTCGTCCGCTTCCTTGTTGGTAAAGGTGGAGGAGGATGGATCGGATGAGATTACCATTATAATCTGTACTTAATTCACGGACATCCGCCTATCATTGGTTAGGCGGATGGTTAGCTTATCTCAGAGAATTGCTAGGGTTTATCTTTCACGCAATTGCGTCACCCTGTGTTGTGTCCCTTTAGAGGCATTAAGACTTGCCGAAAATTTAGGGTCTCACACGATAAATTCTTGATTCAGATGAACAGTACCTTCACAGACGGACTTTGGGTGGAAGAAGTCAAGATGTGGGCAACGATCGTCGTGTAGAGATTCCAGAACGGGATCCATGAGACCTGTAGTTGGGATGTGCTTATTTCTGGCATCTTATGCCGATTTGCTTCTTATCCGTACTGGATCTTGTTTGCCGCCCGCATGATACCGATGTGTGTTGTATGAGGAGTTATCCTAAAATATAGATTTATCTAAGTCATTTGAATCTTGCCGTATGGCGTTGGTATATTTTCTTTCTTTCTAGATGGTATGGCTCTGATGTACTCTTGTATGGTGGCTTGCGTACATACCCACTTGTAATGTAGTTGATCCTTCGCCGCCGACCACGCCGCCTGCAGGTCCCGTTGAGAGGGTAGTGGTTGGGACGTCTGAAAGGACTACCAGTGAGTGGCTTTTGGGGCCCCACCGTACTATTTCAACCACTACCACTCATCCAGGCTTGTATCTAGGAGCGTAGTTCATCGAGGTAGTTACAATTGGTATCAGAGCCATCCCGACCTTCAGGGTTTCAGCCAAACGGTCGTTGTCAGTCTAGCAAATATTTTGGTAGTTATGTATATTAGGGAAAAACAAAACGCGAGAGTAGGACTGCTTCCACTTTTCTTCTTACCCTCCCACCCACCCTTTTCTGGTAAGGAAGTGCAATGTTTTCAATTCTCTTCTCAAAGCTCAAACTAGGATTCACGTGTTCGGGGTTTCCGTAGTACCATAGGTTGTGTGTGTGTGTGTGTGTGTGTGTGTGTGTGTGTGTGTGTGTAATCCCTTGTCTATCTGTTGCATCCAAGTTGTTACCTTATCTGCCTTTGGTTATCAACTGTTGGTACATTCCATACCGACAGGCTTTTGCAAACCGACGCAATCTATCTTCCTCTTGTATCCGACGCTATCTTGTTTGGGGTGTTCGTTTCCGTAGTTACCAATCTTTAGGTTTCGTGAGAAGAAGGGTTAGGATATGTGTTCCACTTGTTCATGTGCGGAGTAATGATTTGAGTGCGGGATGGAGTCGCGACCATACCACTACTTTTATCATTCGCTTTTGTATATTGAATCGGTAGAGTCACTAATCTTGATTCGTTAAGTAATTTTGCGCATCTATTGGTATTTTAATGCCGAAATTTGTGGTAAATTTTTCTTTGATATGTTTGTGTACCACACTCCTTATCAGTCGTGTGCGATATGCTTAATATCTTTTAGGTGCTATGAACTTTGTTGATATTTTAATATCATCTCAGTAAATTGTATCCTTTAATCTTGGTTAATTCCATCTTGGTACTATGTTGGATTATTATCATCTTCCATTATAGTACTGACTTGATTTTTATATCAACGACAGGATGGCTCCCCACGGATCAAGAGGACATCCTCCTGAATCGGGCTCAGCGCTGTCAAGCATAGCTAATGCTTTGGCGGCAATGCAAGAGAACCAGCAGTGCTTTGAGGAGAGCGTCAGAAGGAATGAGTTTGCTCCACTTCCTCCACCTCCCAAGCGTGGTGACATCAAGAGCTTCCTCAAGTTCAACCCTCGTCAGTTTGATGTGTCTGACCGACCTCTTGACGCGGATGATTGGCTACGCGAGATCTCAAGGTTGCTCGAGACTGCTGATGTTCCAGAACAGGAGTGGGTCAAGTGTGCTACCCACCTTCTCAAGGGAGATGCGGCTCTTTGGTGGGAGAACTACTTGAAGGCAAGCAGACTGGGTTCCAACTTGGGAGAGGTTCACTGCAGCTTTCAAAGAACAGTTTCTCTCAAAGATTGTGATGGAAAGGATGAAGGAAGCTTTCCTCAACCTGAAGCAGGGAAATGATAACGTCAACACCTACATCAGGAACTTCATGAACCTGTCCCGCTATGGTGGTGATGAGGTATCTGATGACAAGAAGAAGGTAAAAGATTCGGGCAAGGGCTCAATGCGATCAAGTATGCAATCACGCATGCAAGACCGCAACCTTCTGGAACTACTGACACAAAGACTACAAGAGGAGGCAAGCAAGCAGATGTTTGAGGAGTCCAAGAAACATAACGAGGATGCATCAAGCTCTGCATTATGGCAGCTCCTTCTAAGCGGCGTGTCTGGGTTCCTAACACCCCACCGTCGCTCCCGGCTCCACCAAGACCTGCGAGTTTCACGTCAAGACCACCAAACTTCACCACTGCGGCTTCCAGGGGCTACAACAACCCTTACCCTGGAGCGCCTGGCGGAGTCCCTGGCTACTCTGCTCCACGTCCAGCTGGTGCCTGCTCCACGTTCAGTCTTATTCAAACTTCTCAGCAAGTCACCCATCCTAATACTACTCCAGCTTCAGCACGCTTAACTTCTTCGTTCCTTCAGAATCCGTTTCCGCAAAGTAATTCATACATTGGTATCAATACTATGATATCAATCTTATTAACTTTTATATCATCATGTCACATGTTTGTATTTTTTGAAATTAAAAACAATTATTTAAGTAAATATTAATGAATAAGTAAAAATATTATTGAATTCAAATAAAAATATAATAATTTTATTTTGTTTGTATTTTTCTATTTAATATAGAATAATTAATATCTTTAAATCTGTAAATCGAAATTCAACAAATAATATGTTTAAATTGATCAGAAAAATGAGAGGAACCCAAATATGATATCCATATCAACTAATCACAAACCCTTCGTTTTTGAATTAGCTATTTGGTGGTTGTTTTAGAAAATCCCCTTTTTGCGCTCGGATAATAAAAAATGCCTTTTTGGTGCGATGAAAAGGAAAACTTGCATTGGATCTTTGATAAAATAGCATATTGTGAACCTCAAAATAATTTTTGTAAAAAAACATGAGCATCGGATCATGTACTTATAGTTCATATCTGACCCACTTCCTACCGATTCGGCAGGAATTTGTCTTTTTCACCAAAGGTGGACGGAACGGTTTCGGATCCCCCTGTTGGGACATTGTCCATATAAGGTGGTATAGTATTTTTGTAAAATATGGTGGTAGTATTTTGAATTAGCCATTTGGTGGTTGCTTCACAAAACCGTCCGTTTTTTTGCTCGAAAAATAGAAAATGGCTTTTTGGTGCGACGAAAAGGAAAACTTCCTCCTGCAACATTGTTCGCCATCCCATGATGCATGTGTATGCATAATATGGGAACATTATCAGAAACTATGCCTTGATTCTAGCAATAACATTGGTCATTTGACCCGAAAGCCAAGAAACCTCAAATGAGATAGGTCATTTTGTGAAGGTTTTTTGAGACATAATCAATATATCAAGTTTGCTATTTTTACTTATAAATATGTCACATAATATGACACCACGCGAAGGTTTCGCATTGTTTCGATCGTTTTTGATTTTTTTATGCCCGTTTTAAACTATCGTCAAACTTTGTCGAACGACGGACATAAAGATTCTTAGCTCGGGGCAGAGCCTCATTAAAATTTCATTAGATCTTTGATTAAATAGCATATTTTGAACCTAAAAATTATTTTTGTAAAAAAACATGAGCATCGAATCATGTACCTGTAGTTCATATCTGACCCACTTCCTGCCGATTCGGCAGGAATTTGTCTTTTTCACCAAAGGTGGACGAAAAGGTTTCGGATCCCCCTGTTGGGACATTGTCCATATAAGGTGGTATAGTATTTTTGTAAAATGTGTTGGTAGTATTTTGAATTAGCCATTTGGTGGTTGCTTCACAAAACTGTCCGTTTTTTATGCTCTAAAAATAGAAAATGGCTTTTTGGTGTGACAAAAAGGAAAACTTCCTCCTGCAATATTGTTCGCCATCCCATGATGCATGTGTATGCATAATATGGGCATATTATCACAAACTATGCCTTGATTCTAGCCATAACATTGGTCATTTGACCCGAAAGGCAAGAAACCTCGAATGAGATAGGTCATTTTGTGAAGGTTTTTTTTGAGACATAATCAATATATCAAGTTTTCTATTTCCTTATAACTATTTCACATAATATGACACCACGTGAAGCTTTCGCATTGTTTCGATCGTTTTTGAATTTTTTATGCCCGTTTTAAACTATCGTCAAACTTTGTCGAACGGCGGACATAAAGATTCTTAGCTCGGGACCGAGCCTCGCTAAACTTTCATTAGATCTTTGATACAATAGCATATTGTGAACCTAAAAATGATTTTTGTAAAAAAAAATGAGCATCGGATCATCTACCTGTAGTTCATATCTATCGGCAGGAATTTGTCTTTTTCACCAAAGGTGGACGGAAAGGTTTCGGATCCCCCTGTTGGGACATTGTCCATATAAGGTGGTATAGTATTTTTGTAAAATATGGTGGTAGTATTTTGAATTAGCCATTTGGTGGTTGCTTTACAAAACCGTCCGTTTTTTATACTCGGAAAATAGAAAATGGCTTTTTAGTGCGACGAAAAGGAAAACTTCCTCCTGCAACATTGTTCGCCATCCCATGATGCATGTTTATGCATAATATGGGCATATTATCACAAACGATTCCTTGATTCTAGCCATAACATTGGTCATTTGACCCGAAAGCCAAGAAACCTCAAATGAGATAGGTCATTTTGTGAAGGGTTTTTTGAGACATAATCAATATATCAAGTTTGCTATTTTTCCTTATAAATATGTCACATAATATGACACCACGCGAAGGTTTCGCATTGTTTCGATCGTTTTAGATTTTTTTATGCCTGTTTTAAACTATCGTCAAACTTTGTCGAACGGCGGATATAAAGATTCTTAGCTCGGGGCAGAGCCTCGCTAAACTTTCATTAGATCTTTGATAAAATAGCATATTGTGAACCTAAAAATGATTTTTGTAAAAAAACATGAGGATCGGATCATGTACCTGTAGTTCATATCTGACCCACTTCCTACCGATTCGGTAGAAATTTGTCTTTTTCATCAAAGGCGGAAGGAAAGGTTTTGGATCCCCCTGTTGGTACATTGTCCGTATAAGGTGGTATAGTATTTTTGTAAAATATGGTGGTAGTATTTTGAATTAGCCATTTGGTGGTTGCTTCACAAAACCGGCCGTTTTTTATGCTCGAAAAATGGGAAATGGCTTTTTGGTGCGACGAAAAGGAAAACTTCCTCCTGCAACATTGTTCGTCATCCCATGATGCATGTGTATGCATAATATGGGCATATTATCACAAACTATGCCTTGATTCTAGCTATAACATTGGTCATTTAACCCGAAAGTCAAGAAACCTCGAATGAGATAGGTCATTTTGTGAAGGTTTCTTTGAGATATAATCAATATACCAAGTTTGATATTTTCCTTCTAACTATGTCACATAATATAACACCACGCGAAGGTTTCGCATTGTTTCGATCGTTTTTGAATTTTTTATGCCCGTTTTAAACTATATATAATGTTTTATGTTTTACTTAATTTTTTTTATAAATGTGTAATATTTGAGTGTAGATAGATAGGTCTTATTTTTCTGCAAATTTTGATATATTATTTGTATTTTTCCGAATTAGAATGATTTAGTTATGATTTTTCAAAGTTTAATGAGATAAAATAAAAAATAGCTACGCCGAGGGCAGTCGGCGAATGCTACGCCGAGGGCCGTCGAAAGTATAGAATATGCCGAGGGAAATTTTACGCCGACGGCTGTTTGGCGGGGCTGGCCTGGACGATGGCTACGCCGACGGCCCCGACGTTTGGCCGTCGGCGTAGCGACCGCCGTCGACGTAGCTTCCCATTCCTGTAGTGTTAATCGTTCGTTCGATCACGAAGTCATCGTTGAATATGTGGGAGACACTATGAATCTCTAGGTCCCTCTATTGATCATTGATCGGAGAGGTGTCTCGATCATGTCACTACTAGAAATCCCCAGATTTCCGATGGTTAAACATATTATCCGACGGCCCCTCAGCTATTATGTTGATAACCGACGGTATCTGTAATGGCCGACGGTTATAGTGAACCTCTCAGTTATGACCACTAATAACCAACGGTATAGTGAATTTACCGACGAGGCATACCCAACTCTCGGCTATTAGTGCAAATAGCCGACGGTGAAATTTAATATCCGACGGTCCAAATGTAACTCTCGGCTATGAGTGGAAATGATCGATGGTACAAACGTAACCCTCAGTTATAAGCGATAATATCCAAACGGAAAATAGTAATAACCGACCATTCACTTCCACTCTTAGTGATATTGTTTAGTGGCCAAGGATACATCTATAACTCTCATCATAAGTGAACATATACGATGGAGAATAGTAATAACCGACAATTGACTTTGATAAATTCATCCAAATTTTACCAAACTTGCGAAATGAGGTAGTAGAATTAAATTGTGAAAGAAAAAGTTATTTGGCGACTAAAATTTCACCCCTTCGCGCTGTTTGGCGCACTTTCCAGATAAACTTGTGCGGCCCACTAACTCGGTTAATCTCGAGCACTTGACCTGGTCTCCCCTATCTCTAGGTCTGCAACCTCCCAGTAAAAAATACCCTTCCGGTTCCGGCTCCTGCAGTCGCACAGATCGCCTCCTCTCCGACTTCTCCGGACCTCCCCCTAGATCGTATGCTCCAATCCCTTCCATCCGCATCCTATCTCCTGGAGTCGCAGCCAGATCTGAGCAGCTGATCACCTTGCGTCGCCGGTGGATGCTGACTCGTTGCTCTTGCTTCCCAAGATGTAAGATCTCTCTGCCACTGTCCAGGCCCTCCTTGTGGTTGTGCACTCCGCAGTTCTCGTGAAGGTAGGTGCTGCGCCTAATTCTTCTGGTACTCGGTTGTAGTACAAGAAAGTGATTCACAGAGATTGGTGCCTGAGCTCGATAGATCTTTTTTTTCTTGATTTGATTCACGAGCCTTTTTTTACTGACCAACTTGTTGTTTATAGACGATCGCATCTTGAGCTGGTTCAAGCTAGATGGTTCTGAACCACTACTACGAAAGCAGCTGAAAGGTTCTTTTCCTCTATTTCCTCATAATATTTGTTTTGTTCCGTACATGGAATTGGTCGTGATGATCTGATGGCAAATTGATTGACTCTTTTTCCCCATCTAAAATACGTGTGACTGTACCGCATGTAAAATATAGCCCCTCTTCTATGCCATTTGTTATAGAATTAGTCCTTCACTGAAGATCTATGATCTGGTGCTTCCGTTCTTATTACAATTCAGAACAAATTTGTCTGGACAATTTCCTAGCGAAATTGCTCTTAATTTCTATTGTTTCTTTGTGTTTTCTGCATGACGTTAACTTATCTAAACAACATATCCATGACTATTTAGAAGTGTGTAACTGATATTTCAAGCTCAAATAGATCTGCATACTATGGAAATAACCTGATCCATTTCTGCATTGTTCTTATTTTTGGTACCATGTTGACTTGTTGAGATGACTGTGTACCATTTCCGATGGCTCACCGCCAGTTTCTTACTGTCGGCCAAGACATAACCGATCGTACCGTCGGTTATGTGAGTAATGGCCGACCGAGCATAGCCGAGGGAAGATTGCCGATGGTAGACCGTCGGTTATAATCTTATCCAACGGTGAACTAAAATATCCGACGGTAATTCGACCCTCGGCTAAAATGAGATATCTAGTAGTGTGTCTACATAGTTCACGAACCGTAGGGTGACACACTTAAGGAATCGATGTTGTTTAAGTAGATATGGAATATGAGTTGGAGACCGAATGTTGTTCGGAGTCTCGGATTGGATCCGGGACATCACGAGAAGATCAGGAATGGTCTGGAGAATAAGATTCATATAAGGAAAGTCTTTTTCCGAGGTTCAGAAATGTTTTCGGTATTTTGACCGAAAGCTTCTAGAATATTCTAGAGGGACCACCAGTGGGTCCACCACCCCGGGAGGGGCCACTTGGGCTGAGGCATGCCGCGAGGGAGCCATAGGTCCAGCCGCACCAAAGCCCATGGGGGCCCGACCACCAAAGGAATTGAGGTCAAACCCTAGTTTGAAAAAGGGGTCTAACCCTAGTTTGGAAAGGGGGGCTTGGAGGGAAAGTTCTGACCTCTTTCCCCTTGTGGTCGAGTTGGGGGGAACTCGTCTAGGTCTGGGAACCCTTGGCTGCCGCCCCCTCTATATAAAGAGGTGTGTGTGGGGGGGGGGGCACCCTCCTTAAACCTTGTCCTCGCGCCTCCTAAACCTAGGAGCCACCACCCCTCTCTCTCCTCCATCGACTGCTTTGGCTTAGGGGAAGCCCTACAGAAATATCTTCTCCATCTCCTTCTCTTAGTTTTCTTGGTTTTCTTCTGAGTTTGATTATTACACGTGCATATTTTATAGCAGGAATCTTCTTAGACGATAAAAACCTACTCGGATTACAAATGAGATGAGAGACGGAGAGTTTCCGCAATTTGATCAATTTCTGGATCGGATTGCATTATTATCGACCTTTTTTTTTCTAACCTCAGACTAGAACCGGGTGATTCCCAAACTGCTGCATCCCGACCATAGTTGCCAGCGATCCGGGTCGCTGGGGTCGAGGATCCGGATCGCGGGACGTGGTACGCTGCCTCCTCGAACAAGGATCGGTGCAGGGTACTCTTCTCCGGGACGGTTATTTTGGACGTGGGTGGCGACCCCGATTAATATGGATCGATGACCCGGATCGATAAGCTTCGTACGTACAGTTTTAACATATTTTATACAACGTAAAAATAAATAAAATCCCATGATAGCCCATACCGTTGTTAACCCTACAGAACACATATTGATTGATATCCATCCCGCCTCGTCCCTGTGGTGGCGCCGACGAGATGTGAAAATTGATGCATAGCTAGTCTCCATCTTTACCTTTTCTAAGGACGCACTTGGTCATTCTGGGTCGCTTCCCATCAACGACTCCTATCGACCCCATCTCGTTCCCGACCCTCGATTTGGGTCGATCGATCCCGGGTCGTACGCGGCATCGATCCCGAACATGGCTACTATGCTCCTGACACCGTTGCTGGCGGGGCTGACAGTGTCTCGTGCTCGCGGCTGGGAGGGCTGATGATCAGGCTGTAAGTGGTCACGGGCTGCACATGGCGCCGCCAGCCCATCCCACCTATTCTCCCCCTCCCATCTCTCCCTCCGCATCTAAGCTCCATGGAGCTGGCCCCATGATCCATCACTCTGCCCCTCCCATCTGCTCTTATTCTCCATCAATCGAGCACCAAAGGTTCGAAGAGATCTGTGGGTAGCAGCTGGCCGGAGCGAAGACCCCTTCCCGTATCGCTCCTCTCGCCCTGACGAGGATGACGGGACACTAGTAAAAAACAGGTCTTCTGTCCATCCCACCCCGAGCCATCAGCCCCATTCCCTCATGAACCGGGACTAGGGCTCACATTATTCTCGGTTCGTAAGGCCGGGACGGCGCACGGGGCAGGGCGACGATCTATCCCGGTTCATGCTGGTCCTTTGGTCCTGGTTTGGGGCAGGAGCTGGGACTAAACGTGTCTGGCCACACGTGGCCGCTGGCGCAGATCTTTAGTTCCATTTTTTGCTAGGAACCGGGACTAAAGATCCATGTTGTATATATACAGCATCCTACCTCCACATGCTTGTGTGATCTGGTTTGTTTTTCCTCTCTAATGCACAAGCGATGTGTGTTGCTTAAATTTTCCCCTCTATGCATAAGAGGTGCTCGATGAAATGCACAAGTGCCTGAGACACACTTAAGCTTTCTCCTCTTTCTTTCCTCCTCAATCGAGGTTAGCATGCAACTTAATCCTTTTATCTGTCATTGATATAATGCATGTGTAGATGTATAGTGGTCATTTCTCTAGATGTTATGTGATTTTTTAATAAACTTAATTATATAATGCAAATGAGACGACAATGGATGTACGGTCACCGGCGCAGTGGCGAGTTTATTGCGGGCCTTCATAATTTTATCGGTGTGGCTGAGACAAACAGAAGTAACGGTTTTATGTGTTGTCCATGTGTTAAATGTCGGAATCAGAGGGATTACTCTTCCTCGAGAACCCTTCACACCCACCTGCTTGAGCACGGCTTCATGCCCAGCTACAATTGTTGGACCAAGCATGGAGAAAGAGGGATTATGATGGGAGACAATGAAGAAGAAGAAGAAGAGGATGATGACAACTATCATCATATGTTTCCTGAATACGGTTATACACAGAGAAAATACGGTGATACAACTGGTGAAGCTGAATATGAAGAGGCGCCCAATGTTGAGCTCGTTGATGATCTTTACCGGGCCATTGTTGATGCACATAGAGAATGCGAAAGTGAAAATGAGAAGTTGAAGTTAAAGCGCATGTTAGAGGATCATAAAAAATGTTGTACCAAAATTGCGAAGATGATAACACAAAGCTCCGTACCACACTGGAATTGTTGCAATGGAAGGCAAAGAATAGTTTATCTGACAAGGGGTTTGAGAAGATACAAAAAATAATGAAGAGGAAGCTTCCAAAGAATAATAAATTGCCTGCCAGTACGTATGAAGCAATGAAGGTTGTGTGCCCTCTATGTTTAGAAGTGCAAAAGAGACATGCATGCATTAATGACTGCATCCTCTACAGCGGTGAGGAGTACGAGAATTTAGATAAATATCCGGTATGCACTGCACTGTGGTATAAGATCATACGAGATGACCCTGGTGATGTCGAGGGCGAGCGACCTAGGAAGAGGGTTCCTGCCAAGGTTATTTGGTATGCTCCTATAATAACATGGTTGAAACGTTTGTTCAGAAACAAGGAGCATGCCAAGTTGTTGCGATGGCACAAACAAGACCGCAAGAAAGACTCGATGTTGAGACACCCCGCGGATGGGTCGCAGTGGAGAAAAATTGAGAGAGAGTACCTGGTCTTTGTAGAAGATCCAAGGAACTTAAGGTTTGGTCTAAGTACAGATGGCATGAATCCTTTTGGAGAGAAGAGCTACAATGATATCACGTGGCATGTAACTCTATGTATCTATAACCTTCCTCCTTGGTTGTGCATGAAGCGTAAGTTCATTATGATGTCAGTGCTCATCCAAGACCCGAAGGAAGCCGGCGACAATATTGATGTGTACCTAAGGCCATTAGTTGAAAAACTTTTACAGTTGTGGCACGAAACCGGCTTACGTGCGTGGGATGAGCAAAAACAGGAGGAATTTGACCTACTAGCGTTGCTTTTCATAACAATCAATGATTGGCATGCTCTTAGTAATCTATCAGGACAGACAAACAAGGGACACAATGCATGCACTCACTGTTTAGATGAGACTGATAATGTATATTTGTATAAATGTAAGAAGGTTGTGTACCTAGGGTATCGTCAATTTCTTGCGACCAATCAACCCGTAAGAAAGAAAGGCAAGCATTTCAAAGGGGAGACAGATCTTCGGAAGAAGCCTGTCCATCGTACTAGTGATGATATATTAGGTATGGTCAAGGATCTAGAAGTAATATATGGAAAGGGTCATGGCGGTCAATCTGTTCCGAATGACGCTTCCGGACACGCGCTCATGTGGAAAAGGAAATCTATATTTTGGGAGCCACCCTATTGGAAAGTCCTAGATATCCGCTCTTCAATCGACTTGAGGCACGTGATGAAGAATCTTTGTGTGAACCTTCTAGGCTTTCTGAGAGTGTATGAGAAGACAAAAGATACACCGAAAGTACGGCAGGACCAACAACGTACCACACAACATGCATCGAGAGAATGAGAGGGATAAAGGACGTCGTCCTGCCAGCTACGCTCTTACCAAAGCAGAGAAGAAAATATTTTTTGAATGCCTGAGCAGTATCAAGGTCCCGACTGGCTTCTCATCGAATATAAAGGGAATAATAAATATGACAGAGAAAAAATTTTAGAACCTGAAGTTTCATGACTTCCACGTGATTATGACGCAATTGCTTCTAATTGCATTGAGGGGGCTTCTACCGGAAAATGTTCGACTACCCATTGTGAAGCTTTGTGCATTCCTCGATGCAATTTCTCAAAAGGGAATCGATCCAGAAATTCTACCAAGGTTACAGAATGATATGGTCAAATGTGTTGTTATTTTTGAGTTGATGTTCCCACCAACCTTTTTTAATATTATGACGCATCTCCTGGTTCACCTAGTGGAAGAGATTGTCATTCTCGGTCCTGTATTTCTACACAATATGTTCCCCTTTGAGAGGTTCATGGGCGTCTCAAAGAAATATGTTCATAACCGTGCTAGGATAGAAGGAAGCATCTCCAAGGGCTATGAAACAGAGGAGGTCATTGAGTTTTATGTTGACTTTATTCCTGACCTTCAGCCGAGTGGTGTTCCTGACTCGCGGCATGAGGGGAGACTGAGTGGAAAAGGCATGCTGGGAAAAAAAAAGCAATGATATGTAGGGACGGGCAATCTTTCACTCAAGCACACTACACATTTCTACAGAATTCCTTCTTGGCAACTCCGTATATCAAGGAACACAAGAATATTGTACGCTACAACAACCCGGGGAAGCCTGCCTCCTGGATTAGAGATGAACACATGAAGACTTTTGGCAGTTGGTTCCGAACACATCTCATGAATGACATCAGTGTTGGAGATCAACTCTACTTGTTGGCCGGGTCACCATCTTCTACTATATTGAATTTCCAAGGGTATGGGGAATATATTTTACATGATCGCCCAAGATAAAAAGAGCACCAACCAAAAGAGTGGTGTTCGCTTTGATGCAACAAACGAGAATGGGCCAAAGGACACATACTATGGTTACATAGAGGAGATATGTGAATTTGACTATGGAGCTTCTTTTAAGGTCCCTTTGTTTCGCTGCAAATGGGTCAACCTGAATGGAGAAGGGGTAAAGGAAGACCAGCTGTACGGAATGACAATAGTGGATCTCAACAATCTTGGTTATAGAGACGAACCAGTCGTCCTATCCAATGATGTGGCTCAGGTTTTCAATGTGAAGGACATGTCCTATAGACCGAAAAAAGAAAAAATAAGCAAACGAATACATCATACAATGAGCCAAAGTGTCACATGGTTCTTTCAGGGAAAAGAAACATCGTGAGAGTCGAGGACAAGACATACATGTTAGAATATTATAATAAGTTTGATGAAATTCCTCCCTTCATAGTGAAAACTGACCCAAGCATCCCGTTAAATAAAGGGATCATAAGCAAGGGACATACGCCAAGAAGTTCATGGCCTCATATTGTGTACCTCTAGTTCAAATCTGGCCGGCCGCATATTGTGAACATAAATGCCATGATACATGATAGCTCATTTTGTGAAGGATATTTTATCATGTTTGCAATTTTACAATTTTAATATTTTTCCTTGCAACTATAACACATAACATGACAGAACACAAAGGGTTTAGTATTTTTGATAAATGTGAAACTTTAATTCGGTTGTTGCTTCACAAACTATATATGTTGCGATTCTAGCCATATCACATCGTAATCCATCCCAATATATTTCCACTGCTTCCCACCAAGTTTTCCCGCTCTTTCCCTCTGACCGGAGCATTTAGTCCCGATTGTATCAACTAACCGGGACTAAAGATATTTCCCGCCATTTCCCACCGCTTCCGGCAAGTTTTCCCGCCCTTTCCCTCTGACCGGAGCTTTTAGTTCCGGTGGTAGCCACTAACTGGGACTAAAGATATTTCCCGCCATTTCCCACCGCTTCCCGCCATGTTTTCCCGCTCTTTCCCTCTATATATAGGACAACCGCGCCATGGCTATCCACACCTTCCTCTCTCACAACAATGGATAACGCATACTGGGCCATTCTGACCCTCGAGGAGACCATGGCGCTGTGCCCATCCAGCTACCCATGCCCACCGGGCTACCGGCCGCCTTCCGGCTGTATGTTGAGTGCTGGAGGGGTTCATGTCCCTCTTGTGCCTCAAGGTTCCGCCCGCCAGGCGTCCATCACGAACCACTTCTACCACGAGCTCACGCTATACCAGCGGATGGATCCCCATTGGGATCCCGATAACTACGACACCTGGAAAGCCTTCTTCACTAACCGGCAGGAAAGGGAGCTCGCCAGGTACGAGAGTGAAGTCCCTCCCCTGGTGCACCACAATGAAGTCGGTCACCGCTTGTGGTGGGCAAACCGGACTATCGTCAGCGTGATGTGCTACATTGTGCAGGGAGATCATCCCCACCTGCGGAGCCCGCACCCGTCGCAGAGCCATAAGAAGGGTGGCGGTGGTGAAGACCGTGGGCATAGCGGCGTCGTCATCCGGGAGCCCCCTACCCCACGTGTCATGAATGATGAATCCGAGGCTGGAGTAGCAGGTTCCCCCGGAATATACTATGGGTGGGCTGAGGATCTAGCTGCGTGCGCGTAGCAACGATGACAATGACGGAGACTAAGATGAAGATGACCCTGAAGCTGTGTACTATAGGGCTAGATATGAGCATGACTAAAGGAGTGGGGCCTTTAGTCCCGATTCTGTAGTCCCGGTTTTTTAATATTAATAAATGTCTTGAGTCTTACTCCCAGTTTGTGGCTGAACCGGGACTAAAGGGGGTCTTTAGTCCCGATTCCGTAGTCCCAGTTAGGAAACCGGGACTAATGGACCGTTTCCTACTCCAACTTTCCCGAACTATGAAGATGTTGTTCTATTATTGTGCTGGAGAGTGCCTCTATGACCAGCTTTATGGAGATGTCTGAGGACTGGATCCTTAGGCATCTCCATGATGGTTGCAAGTGCACATATTGTTTGTAGCTAGTTTCGAAGTTAGGATGTCGATCCCACAGGGAGCCCAAAGGTAAGTGCTTATTGGTGAAGTCTTTGTCACACCCGAAGTTGTCACAGGTCTTCGAGTGAATTGACTGCAAGTGTTGAAATAGGAATAGGTTTTGTATTAAATTAAAGTATTTAAATAAAACTAAAATGTAAACTTCAGAAATAAAAAGCATAAAAATGATAGAACGATTTTTTTGTTGTTTTCTGCAAATGACGAAGTATGCGCGGGGAGTTTCAGTTCATGGTGATAGTGAATGTGCCGGGTGGATGAGTGATAAATGTAACAATTATAATCTTATAAGTATGTGTAAAGGCGAGCAACCCATAATTATCCAGAACTCCCCTTGGTAGATTTCATCCCAACTTCAATAATCCTACTAGCCTGTTTACCATAACCATGGTCAGTCACTAGACAATTAAGATCCTCAGGTTGCTTAGCAATTAAGCTCTTTGGATCGGACTAATGCAATAAGCTAGTTGGTTCCTCGTTATCCTCGAGTCAAACTAGTTTCCCATTGATATCCCCGTGTCACTCGAGGGTCGCCGGTCTGCTAGCAAACAAGATCCTATCTATGTAGAAAAAAGCATCATGTTGTCTGGGCCCTTAATTGGACAACAGTCATTAATCATCCCACAAATAGTCAAGCACACATAATATATTAATTAAAATCAACCACAAATTTAATAGAAATTATATAGGCACATCAAATCTCACTAATCCCCTACATATCCCACGCCCAAGGGAGCTTATTCACACATGAGAGAAGAAAGCATCATAGATATAATTAAATAAAGGGAGTTTTTCTTGATATTACCGTGGAGATCCACAATAAGAAATAGAAATAATTCCAACACAATTCAAGATAGGAAGTCCAATCTCAAACCCTAATCTTGAAAGGTGGAGATCTCTCTCTCTCTCTCTCAAGTACAAGTAGTGGCTATGGTGGTGTGGTGGCTGGGAGATCGAAGATCGTGGAGCGAGGTGAAGAACGTCTTCCCCTTCTTCTCTGGATGTCTTCTTTCTCTCTTCTAGATGGTGTGGCGGCTCGTGTGTTCTGTTTTCGACCTTAGCCTCTTCACTAAAGTTTCCCCTTTTAGTAATACGAAGGAGATGGCAACTATACGGCCGGAGAAATATTCCCGTCGTATAGTTGCTCGTTAAAGCTTCAGTATCCTCTCCTCGATGGCTTCCAAAAAGAGACTTGCTTGTTTTTGTCTGAATATTGTGTTTTTTCTGTTAAATACCTCTATTGATGTTCAGAACCTGAAACACATATTAAAAACCAAGTTTTCTTCGCTACCGAAGTATTAGCGTTAGGTAAAGCTAGAAAACCATCAAATCCAAACGAAAACCATCGATAGAAATGATCAAAAATGTGTAGAATCTCACAGCTATCAACTCCCTCATGCTTAGATGTTGCTCGTCCTCGAGTGACAAGAAAATAAGAAAGGATAGCGGAGATTCGAAACTGAAATAAAAAAACTTACAAGTTTGAATTGGTGTCAAATTCTTTTCTTCACATTACCTGCAATCTTAAACATGATCATATAAATATTCACAAGATTGCACTGAGTTCACTTCCTAACCACGTATATCTTGCTAGCAAATAAATCATATGCACAAGTAAGTGTCTAAAATTTAGCTAGGAAAGTGAAACAAATCTTTTTAGTCTCTCTCTTATTGAGAGATAAAAACTTTTTGCTCTTGTTCCTTTAATAGGTTAAGAGTACTCAAGTTTGCACCAAGAACATTTAATTTAATAACAACTCATCTACTCCCACATCAAAATTTCAAGACTCTCAAAGCACCTTTTCCTTTCCTTGTTGTTCAAAATTTTTAACTCTTTCATAGATAAATCATGCCACTGTTTTTAACATGTTAATTGAGGTTGTGTTGGGCACTCGTGACCATGCCAATATATAGCTGTTGAGCAATAGTGGGTCAGAGGAGTACTACAACTTCACTTGGAACGTGAAACCACGAGGAGAATAAATTTTTTACACGTCATAACATTGCAGCTATAGACGTTTACATAACTCAATAGCCGAAATAAAGTGGTTTCCCACATTTAGATCGTTCGTTGGCCAACGGAGTTAATACTTCCCCATAGAGTATGACAGTGTTTGTAGTGACACACGTAAAGCAATATCCTACTGTAATTATTAGAAAACGCAGTGGCATAATCTCTTCTACTTTGAAGTATCCATTTTATCAGACAATTTCATTCAAGGGTGCTGCCGATTCTATTTACATTAGGCTCAATGAGGTTGAGTAGTTTCTAAAATCAAATATTTTGGGCTAAACATGGACTCAAGTCATCTCTTGGATGCTTTTTCTTGTTGTAAAAATGTCGGAAGTATTTTAACCAAGTTCGTTGTTTCAAAGCTAGGAGACGACACTAGCAAGGGAATATAATTTATAGGATAACAAGCTAGGTGGGGAGTGACTCAAGTGCAAGCGAGTAAATAAGTGTAGGATCAATTTAAAGTTGCAGGAGAGGTGATGAAAGGAATGTGATACCTCCTCCTGCTTGATTCGTTCTCGTACTTGATTCGAATCCTCTCCATATTTCCCTATTGCCAAGCCACCTGAAATTGAGCAATCTCCGAGAAAGGCAAATAAACAAATTTGCAAATAAAGGTTACACCTAATTTTTTGTGTTTTTGGTTTTTAAGAATGCAATACTGAAAGTAAACATGTTTTTCTTGGAAAAGAAAACAAATCAAAAGAAGAAATAAAAATATGAATGCAAGTTTGGAGGTTTTCAACCCCCCCCCCCCAAGCTTAGGTTGTTGCCATACTTAGTTGTTGTCGTCATTTGGTGGCGGTTGGTGGTGTTGCTGGTAGTAATCGAGAAAGTAGGTCATGAAGTTACCAAAGGTGTGAGTTAAGGCACTCACATCTTCACTTACTCCATGCAGAGTCTGGTCAATCTTCCCAACGCGCTGGTTGAGCTATAGAAAATCCTGATAGGGGACATTGTTGAACCCCTGCTGCTGATGTGGCTGATTGAGCCATTGGTCCTAAGGCGCTCCTCCTACTACTGTCCCTCCCAAGCAGGGTTGTACTCCTGCTCCTCCTGCTCCTCCTGCTGCCCTCCTTCTTCCTCTTCATCGTAGTCATGATTGAGCTCCACCATGATTTCAGTCACTTGATCCTTGGTGAGGATCCAGTTGTACCTTCCCTGAACCTCGAAGGCTTGCGGGCAAGGCAGTGGCATCTAACCATCCTGCACATCATTAAGATAACCAAATTGATAGGCTCGGAGCCTCCTGTTAGCTCGGTAAACACAGAGGAAGCCACAGGCAGTTATATATCTGACATCCATAAGTATGGAGCCATCAACAGGTTGAGCAATAGGAATTGCAATTTCAAGAGCTTGGATTAGGTGGGTTACCATTCCACCGATACGAATATCACCTTTCTTTTTGTTGCTCAGGTGGCGGAGGTGCTGGAGAAATAGAGCTGGAGGAGTGGGACTCTGTGGCGCATTAGGGAAGCGCGCCTTGGTGATCATGGCCATGTCTACATTGGCCATCGAGCAGGTATCTCCTCTTCCTAACAAGGTGTTAGCAAGAAACATAGCAAAGTAATAGATGGTTAGGTTCTGAATGGTGGACATCTTCTTCTGGTAGAAGTCCCTACCACCACTAACACAAACAACCTCCCAAGCATTTTCACTTGAGACACTATAGAGGTTTGTAACAGTTGGTTCCCCTTCTTGAGGGAATCCATAAGCATTGCAGAATTGTTGATAGGTAATTTGATACGGCCTTTGGTTAACGGTGAAATTTATCATGCATGCATTACCTTTCTCCCTGTAGTCGTCATAGAGGAGGCGAGGAACTCATGGGTGAGCCCTTCATAGGTGTAGTGGTTGGCGAGGCTGGCAAGCTCTGCATTTGCACACAGGTAGTCGAAGTTCCCCTTCAACTCCGCTGAGTTGAGTAAGCTGCTATCGGCCCATCGTATGGGCATCACCTTCCTTGCCTAAACCATGGAATACTTGTTTTCGAGCTCATCCCGGAGCCCCGAGCCCTCACCATGTTGGCGCTTTCTCTTGTGAAAAATACTACCGAGCTTGTTCATCTTGATGCACTGAAAAATTTCAACATAAAACCTTAGGCATATAGTTTCTACATGATATATGAGCGATTCTACATGGAGGAATTCAATCCTAACGTGAGAAATTAAAAGACAAAATCAATCAAGCTTGAGTTCATCCACTAATTCAATGAGAATATTTTAACCATGGAATTCTAAAAATAAATCATGCATAGGGAGAGAAACATACCGATCTATTGATTCCCCCACTCAAATGAACGAAATCCACGAAGAATTGAGAGTTCTTGAGAGGTTTTGAGAGTTTTGGAGAGAGAGATTGAGAGAAATAATGAGAGGAGGAAGAACCTTGCCCTGCCGCGACCCGTTTAACTGGTCGGGCCAAACTATACGGTGGGAACTATATGGTCGGGCCGGGTAGCTCCCACCGTATAGTTGTGGCGGTGGAGAGGGTTACGGTTCCATTCGCCAAATCACAACTATATGGGCACAACTATACAAACAGACCAAATGGTTTGGCTGTATAGTTTGTCGTCAAACCTTCTGTATCCCAACCCCAACTTTTGAGAATTTTGTCGATAACTATACAACTGCAACTATACGGCTGGAATATGAATTCCCGCCGTATAGTTGGTCGTTAGACCTTCTATAGCATGCTTTTTCACCCAAATTTTTAGAGATGCATTTTTTATTCGAACATTATTATTAAGCTAGTTTCTACAGATAAAACTCAAACTTTATTTTCTACTCTAGATCTATGCTTATTCAATCAGTATTTATGCTACTTTTCGACAACTGCATTTTTACGGGCGCGCTTCCACAAAAATGTCTATGAAAAAGTTGTAGGAATGCGATGAAAAACTTTATTATCTAATTTTAATTTATTTTATTGATATGATGGGTTGACTCCCATTAAGCATTTTATTGAGAATGGTTGAATATTTCAACCCCCTCTCTGTTATCGAATTCTTACCTTTGGTTGCCCTTTATCAAAGGCGCTTACCACATGAACTCGTTTTGCCGGTGGAACATAACTTTATCCTTCTTATAGTTTCTTTAGAAAATACGGGATTATTTAAGGATCATAAACATTGAAGATTTTTTTCCTGCAGCACAATCCACTGATGCTCCTGCAGTGCTAAGAAAAGGTCTTCCAAGTATTATAGATAATATTTTATCTTCCAACATTTCAAGAATAATAAAGTCAGTGGGAATAACATGCTCATCTATTCTAAGTAGAACATCCTCAATCATACCAACAGGTTGTTTAGTGGATTTGTCAGCCATCTGTAAAGTGATAGAAGTGCGGAGTATTCCCCTAATACTAGATTTTTATAGAGGGAGTATGGCATTGCACAAACTCCTACACCTAAATCACATAAAACATTATGAATATCAGTTTTTCCTATTGAACATGAAATAGTTGGTATACCGGGGTCTCCTGACTTAGACAATAGTCTCCCATTAGCAGGGTAACTAGTCACCATGGCAATGGTTTCAGTTATCTCTTTCTTTCTATTAAGAATATCATGAAGAAATTTAGAATAGGCAAGCACTTTTATTGCATCCGCAAATGAAATTTCTAGACGAAGATCATTAAGTGCCTTTGCGAAACAATCATAGATTACGGGATCCGGTGCTTTCTTTTTGCGATCTGGATATGGAAGTTTCTTACCTTTGTCTTTTACCTTTTGTGGAGGATCAGGCTCTTTAGTCGCTTTCTTTTGTTTTTTCTTATAAATTTTCTTCTTCTATATTGCAACAACTTCATCTTCTTTACTTGTGTCTTTTTCTTCTACTGGATCAACAGTTTCTACATCAGAATAATAACTGTCATCTTGTGCGTCATTCTTCTCCAAGGTTTGATCTTGTGTGTCTTGAGCAGTCTCATCTTGAGGATCCACCAATGTATCATCTTCCTGGCTTTCTTTGAGCAAGGCTTTTTCCATTCGATCTTTTTCAGCTTCATATTCTGGTAGTCCTAATGGTCCCTTAACAACTGCACCTATTCTTATTAAATAATTAGTAGAAATAGGTATATTTATATGATCGTGATTTTTTTTGATAACTAGATGCTATTTGTTCACATTGGGTTTCAATCATACTGAGGTACTTGTTAATAATTTTATTTCTTGGCCAATTTCCTCATAATTTTCTGTAAGTTCGGCCAAAATATTTTTGTGTCTTTGAAATTGCTTATGCAAGCTACTGTAAGATTTGGCTTGTCGATGTTTTAATTCTTGAAAAACTTTTATAGTTTCATCCTCTTCAGTAAAATCTTGTAACAAATCTACTTTGTTTTCCTTAACAAGTTCAGAAGGTATACCTTTTTTTTCATGGTTTTGCGTACTTCAGGCATAAGATCAGGATTTATACGAAGTATTCCGTTTCCCGTTTTTTTTACCAAAATCAGGATTATATAAAGACTCATTCTTAGCCCTAGTAGACATTAATTCCAAACATGATTTAACAGTTAAAGCATTTATTGATCCTCCTGCTGATGAATCTAGCAACTCTCTGCGTTGAGTACTAAGGTCGTGGTAAAATAAGTGGCAAACAGTTGACTCAGAATAGCCATGATTAGGAATACTATTGATCATTCCAAAAAATCTTTCGCAGGCTTGATGGTAGTTTTCTCCCACGTTCTGACTAAAGTTGCCTATATTCTGTCTAAATTCTGTCACCTTTGCAAAAGGATTAAACCTGTTTATGAATTTAACAGTGCAATTTTCCCAACATTTAATATAATGGCGAGGGATAGAATATAACCAATCTAGAGCTTTACCTTTGAGAGACCAACGGAATAACTTTAGACGAGAGAATTATCTTGGCAAACCTTTTCGTCCAAGTGATGTTATCACATCGTCGAACTCTCTAAGATGACATCTTGGGTCCTCATCTTCCTTCCACTGAAAGCATTTTCCTGCAAAATTTTAATAATTTCACCGTCAAATTGATATTCCCTAACTCCAGGATTAGGAAATTATATTGGTTGTTTATGAAATTCAGAGTTTGGAGCACTATATTCTCTGAGAGTTTTCTCAGGTTTCTTGGGGGTTGTCTTATGAATGGATATGATTTCCATGAAGTCACTTAGGTTGTCAACTTCAACTTTATTCAATCTCAAAAGTTTTTCAATAATTTCCTCGTGCTTTTGAGTAGGCATGCGTTCAAAATAATCTGGTAGATAAGACCTACCTGAGCGTGTAGACCCTTTGTTTCCTAGGGAGACCATCTTGTAATAGTAACACCTAAAATGCCAAGAGACAAAACAATTAGCGCTTAGCTCCTCGGCAACGGCACCAGAAAATAGCTTGATGGATGCAAGTGAACAGATCATTTGTAGCTAGTTTCGAAGTTAGGATGTCGATCCCATAGGGAGCCCAAAGGTAAGTTCTTATTGGTGAAGTCTCTGTCACACCCAAAGTTGTTACAGGTCTTTGAGTGAATTAACTACAAGTGTTGAAATAGGAATATGTTCTGGATTAACTGAAATTATTTAAATAAAACTAAAATGTAAACTTTAGAAATAAAAAGCATAAAAAGTAAAGAACAATTTGTTTGTTGTTTTTTGTAGATGATGAAGTATGCGCGGGGAGTTTCAGTTTATGGTGATAGTGAATGTGTCGGGTGGATGAGTGATAAGTGTAACAGTTATAATCTTATAAGTATGTGTGTAGGCGAGCTACCCATAATTAGCCGGAACTCCTCTTGGTAGATTTCATCCCAACTTCAATAATCCTACTAGCCTGTTTACCACAACCAAGGTCAGTCACTAAACGATTAAGATCCTTGAGGCTGCTTAGTAATTAAGCTCCTTGGATCGGACTAATGCATTAAGCTCATTGGTTCCTTGTTCTCCTCGAGTCAAACTAGTTTCCCATTGATATCCCTATGTCACTCGAGGGTCGCCGGTCTGCTAGCAAACAATATTCTATCTATGTAGAACAAAGAATCATGTTGTTTGGGCCCTTAATTGGACAACAGGTATCAAGAATCCCATAGATAGTCAAGCACACATAATATAGTAATTAAAATCAACCACAAACTTAATGAAAATTATATAGGCACATCACATCTCACCAATCCCCTACATATCCCACGCCCAAGGGAACACTTACTCACACATGAGAGAAGAAAGCATCATTGATATAATTAAATAAAGGGAGTTCTTCTTGATATTACCATGGAGATCCACAATAAGAAATATAAATAAATCCAACACAATTCAAGATAGGAAGAACAATTTCAAACCCTAATCTTGCAAGGTGGAGATATCTCTCTCTCTCAAGTACAAGTATTGGCTATGGAGGTGTGGTGGCTGGGAGATCCAAGATCGTGGAGCGAGATGAAGAACGTATCTCCCTTCTTCTTCGGATCTCTTCTTTCTCTCTTCTGGATGGTGTGGCGGCTCGTGTGTTCTGTTTTCGACCTTAGCCTCTTCACGAAAGTTGTCCCTGTTAATAAGACGAAGGAGGTGGCAACTATACGGCCGGAGAAATATTCCCACCGTATAGTTGCTCGTTAAAGGTTCAGTATCCTCACCTCGATGGCTTCCAAAAATTGACTGGCTTGTTTTCCTCTGAATATTGTGTTTTTGTTGTTAAATCCCTCTGTTGATGTTCATAACCTAAAATACATATTAAAAACCAACTTTTCTTTGCTACGGAAGTATTAGAGTTAGGTAAAGCTAGAAAACCATCAAATCCAAATGAAAACCATTGATAGAAACCATAAAAAATGTGTAGAATCTAACAGCTATCACTCCACAGAGCTGGTCATAGTGTTGTCCCTGCTCTCGCACACCATCTTGTAGTTTATAACTTCTATAACTAGATCAATATGCCTGGGAGCTAACTAATTTCCCATGTTAGGGAGTGCCTCTATGAACAGTAATGTGGATATGCCTGAGGACTAGATACTTAGGCATATCCATAGAACTGGCCATAGTGTTGTCCCTGCTCTCGCATACCATCTTGTTTACACAGACTGGATGCCTATTTATAGATTAAGCATCACGACATAGTATCGACACTCATGACATAATGTCGACACTCACCCGTGTCATTAGTGCTGCCACCCATAGTAATAGTGTTGCCACTCACTGTCATAGTGTTGCCACCCATCGAAATAGTGTTGCCACCCATGTTTAGTCCCGGTTGGTTTCTCCAACCGGGACTAAACATGAACCTTTAGTCTCGGTTGGAGACACCATCCGGGACTAAACATGTTTGCCTCGGCCACAACCTGCCGCAACCCATTAAGTCCTTGTTGGTTTCTCCAACCGGGACTAAACATGAACCTTTAGTCCTGGTTGGAGACACCATCCCGGCATAAGAAATTCAAAAACAAGTCCAAACAATATAAATCCTTCGCGTGGTGTCATATTATGTGACATAGTTGCAAGGAAAAATACCAAACTTAGTATATTGATTATGTCTCGAAAAAACCTTCACAAAATGACCTATCATGTTCATGGCTTTCGGTCGAAATGACCAATGCTATATGTAAACTCGTGGCATAGTTTGTGATACTATGCGCGTATTATGCATGCATGTGGACCTTGGGATGGCGAACAATGTTGCAGTAGAAAGTTTTCCTTTTCGTCGCACGAAAAAGCCATTTTCCATTTTCTGAGCGCAAAAAATGTGGCATTTTGTGAAGCAACCACCAAAATGTTGTTTCAAAATGCTACCACCCCATTTTTCACTGGCTCAGGCTGATAAGTCTCAGTTCATGTGTATAGTATCAATCCCTGGATCAGTTCACTGGCACACACAGTACAAAATGATACCAAATATAACTATTCATCATAAATACAATGAATATGATCCAAAATTTACATTATTTATTCAAGTACACAGCGGAAAATGAATACAAGTTAGATCTCCATCCTTCAATGTGCCACAGGAGAACAATTGTTGAGTGGAGTCTTGCGACCTATAATGATCACTCAGAAATTATATAACCTGCAACATGAAAGGTTCCAGCCACCAATGGTCTATACTTTGAATGTATTGGAAAGTGTCACTAATATGTGGATATAAATGGAACCTATCAATTACATGCATATTTCTCTAAGTGGAGTTTTAGGCTGATTTGCATAAAGCAATAGTTTTTTCCTAACACTTCCAAATAGTTTTAATCATTTCTGAAAATTGTCTGAACACATTGGCCAACACCAAGTGCTCCTACTACATTGTTCAAACCATGAAATTTTATTAAGAAATTGGAATGTCGAAATCATCCATAAGCTTCAGTCCTTAGTTGCTCAATATTGTCCATAACTAGGGACACGGCTAATCGATTAGATTTATATCTTATGCAGAAGTTGTACACTTTACCCACATGACACGATCTTGCCTTGACGCCACCAGCGGCCGCTGGTTTAGTACACACCATTTGGTATACCTGCAGATCGATAATGTGACGAAGTCTTTCCATAGAAGTAGTCCTAATACACATTACTAGCACGTCTAACATGCACCAATGCAAGGATATAACCTCCAATACACAATTCTAGTTAACCTGAAGATATACCAATGCAAAGGGCCTTCCCTTTAACATGAAATTAACTAAGCCAGATCCCATATTAGCATGTTGTTGTACTGGAAGCTACTGTACAAGAAACATATCAAAACTCTATGATCCTAGGTGGACTTCTTCCAGTACACACACGAGAGAGGTAGCCAAAGATACAGTCCCCTTTGTTGTCACTTCTTCAAAACTCAACAATATCAATATTCCACCCAAGTGATTCATTAAGTACTTGTTTTATTACATAAAAACATAGCTTTTGCAATACCTCATAATACTCATGACATGATATTCCACCTCGAATCTATAGCAGGGCTAAGCATGCTACAACTACGATGTTTCTACTAAGCAAGATACAAAAGGGTATCCTAAATAGGACATAGCATAGCATATAGTATAAAATATTCCTACCCATGCACTTCTATTATAACAAATATAATGCATAGGAAAATAAGTAGGACATTTATGATAGTGCCACTTGCCTTTAGTTGATGTAGTCTTTCAAACAATCCTCACAATTGCAACCGTTGTACTCGTCACAATCACAAACGTTGCACTCCTTGCAATCTATCGATTAAAACAAGTGCACAACAAACACACCATTCAAAATAATGCAATTATGGACAATACAACAAAACAATGATGAAGAAATGCATGTATGACGATTTAATATGTCACAATGGTTGAAATTAGTTCTCTGAACATTACTAGGTCATGTGATGCATGTGGCGAATTATTTAATGCAATAGGATATTTATTATTAATTCTTGATTACCATTAGAGAGGTTTTAATAGTTCTATTACAAATTCTATTCTAACTATTGAATTAAATTTTGTTCTGGGTTGTACTGGATAGAGAACATTAATACGAACAAGTATAAAATGGATTCACCTTAATCGGAGTTGTATATCTTTTCTTGTGATTTGGTTACTATTTAAGAGAGATTAATTCACTTAAATAGATTACATTGTCTAAATTTAAAAATAAAACCATATATGTAGTCTACAGGAGATTGTGATTTTAGGGACATATTATTTATATTTTTTGGAAGTATAAATAATTTAGTGTGAATTTAATATTCTAAAAGTCCATAAAAACTAATTACGTTATTACCAGTTAACTTTAGTTGGAAAATTAGATCCAATCATATATTAATAACTCACATTTTATTAGCTTCAATTTGATATATTATTCATATTTTTATGACCTACAGATAATTTACTATAGATTTAATACTCTAAAAGGATATTAAAACTAATTAAATTACTAAAGTAATTCTACACTGTAAAAGTTGGATCCAATAGCATATTAATGTTGTATATGAAATTAGGAATCCATAGATATTTTATTTGTATTTTTACGATCTACATATAATTTACTATGATTTATTTAGTCTAAATTGTCCATTAAACTATTTAAATTATTACAGTAACTATATATCGTACAAATCATATCTAATAGCACAATAATATTCTACTGTGAATCCATAGGTATATTATTTACTAATTTTAGATATGTATTCGATTTAATATGAATTTTACAAGATATGACAATATTCTGCTAATTTTAATCCAATTTAAACTAGTAATTGACTTGGTTCTGACTGTATCACATTGACGGGCGATGTGGCTGTTGACCGGATGATGAGTCAGTGACTGGACCGCCACGCGGAAAATCCTGGTAGGACAGTACCGCTTCAGTCTTAGATCTAATCTCGTATGTCAAAGAGGGATCCAACGGCTGCTGTTCTCCTGAGGTCTTGGTGGTGGTCAACGGCAGGGCGGAGGGAGGCTTCGGCGGCGGCACTCGGATGGTGGCGGCGCTCGGATGGTGGCGGCCGGTGGTGCTCCGGTGACTTCCCGGCGTGGAGGAGTAGTCCATGGTGATCAGAGGGTGTAGGGTATTCTCCTTGTTTCCTTGCAGTTGTGATCCTCGTCACGGTGGTGCGGTGAAGGGCGGCTGGTGGAGATGGTTGTCGGTGAAACTCCGGCACGATACTGGCGAGCTCAGTGCGGATGCTCCAGTTCCCTGCACACAGGGGAAAAGGCATGAGGAGATGCGGAACAGGACGGGGATCACAAGTATGAGGGAAAGGGGTAGCGGGGGCGATAGAATCGACAGGAAGATTAACTTCTGAAGGTCGGTAGTGGTGGCGACGGCGGAGTAGTTCGATCTAGGGATAGGGTCCACCGTTTTCCA
The DNA here is from genome assembly GCA_030063025.1 of Avena longiglumis. NCBI lineage: Eukaryota > Viridiplantae > Streptophyta > Magnoliopsida > Poales > Poaceae > Avena > Avena longiglumis. The sequence goes on from CP125978.1 coordinate 47,925,754, forward strand.
AAAGGAGAACGAGGGCTAGTGCGGAAGATTATATGGGCGAGTTTTCGTGCACAAGGGGCAAGCAATCCGAACAGAATCAATGCAAATTTCAAGCGATTTTGTTTGGCAGAGACGAACCCGTGTTCGTCCTGGTCTCCGTTGCGAGGTTGGTAGCGATAGGGTGGGCCCCGCTTGGAAGCGAGAGGCGTACACGAGGTGGGCTACTGCGGTCACTTTGGGCCGGCCCGACTGCTTAGGTTGCGCGCGTGGTAGCTTGCTTGTGGCGGCAGGTAGGCGGCTAGGTGGGCTGGGCTGTCTGGCCGGTTAGGTTAGTTGTTTTTTTTATTCTTTTCTTTTTCTATTTCCTATTTTATATTTCTTTTATAACTTTTTCTCTGTAACTCCAAATGAACTAAAATTTATTTCCAAAATTTTATAATATTCAGTAGATCATTTTAGGATCAATTTTGTACCCTTTTATGCAGTTCCATAATAAATATTTATAAAATCCTTGTTTATTTCTCATAGGTATATTTGCAAAACCTATTTGGGTTAGGGTTTTCGAATTCAATTCTTGCAATTTTTGCGTGGAGACAATTCAATGCAATGCAATGCACATGAATGACATGTAAAAACATTTTTTTGTAGTCCCAATTTCTAAAATCTTGGGATGTGACACCTTACATGGATGATCTCCCAACCGGAAGATCTCAAACCTTTTCTTCCTTCCCAGGTGAAAAAGACAAATGTCTACTGAATCGGTAGGAAGTGGGTCCGGTTTAAACTATTAGTACATGATCTATGCTCGTGATTGTTTGAAAAAATCATTTTTAGACTCACAATATATTGTTTCTTTAGGCATCCAATTCAAGTTCTAACGAGGCTCTTCACGCCCGCCGTTTTGACCATAGTTTGAAATGGAAAAAAATCGAAACACGCATAGGAAATTCAAAATAGTTCATAGTTAATTAATTTTTAATTGAAAATGGTTAATAGTTTAAATAGTTACAATAATTATTTTAGAAAACAGAAAATTGTTTCGAATTAGTTATTCAAATTCAAACACTTTTCATGTTTAATGTTTTTAAGATTCCAAAATATGCAAAAAAAATTAGTTAATTCATTTTTAATTCAAAATGGTTAATAGTTTAAATAGTTACAATAATTATTTTAGAAAAGATAAAATGGTTTTGAATTGGTTATTCAAATTCAAACACTTTTTATGTTTATAACTTTTTAAGATTCCAAAATATGCAACAAATATTAGTTAATTCATTTTTATTTGAAAATGGTTAATAGTTTAAATAGTTACAATAATTATTTTAGAAAACAGAAAATGGTTTTGAATTAGTTATTCAAATCGAAACACTTTTTATGTTTAAAGTTATTTAAGATTCTAAAATATGCAAAAAAATAGTTAATTCATTTTTAATTAAAAATGGTTAATAGTTTAAATAGTTACAATAATTATTTTAGAAAATAGAAAATGGTTTTGAATTAGTTATTCAAATTCAAAAACTTTTCATGTTTAAAGTTTTTTAATATTCCAGATATGCAAAAAATATAAGTTAATTCATTTTTAATTGAAAATGGTTAATGGTTTAAATAGTTATATTAATTATTTTAGAGAACATAAAATGGTTTTGAATTAATTATTCAAATTCAAACACTTTTCATTTTTAAAGTTTTTTAAGATTCCAATGATTTACCATTTAAAAACCATTACAAATTTATTCTCCTAAATAAAAAAATAAGGCGGGAACCTATACTGAAAAGTTGATTTTTTTTAAAACGGGCCCTTTAGTCCCGATTGGTGATTCCAATCGGGATGAAAGGGCTCTGCGCGCCGCTTAGGGTCAGCTGCTCCCAGTTACTGCCAGGCCACACTGATCTCCCGGACATCGCGTCAGCTACATAGGTACGGTTTTCCTCGACGCATGGCCACAGGCTATTACGTGCACACACACGCACTGTACTATTTTTTATTTTTTTGTGGAGTTAGTTGATTTTAGTTTTAAATATTGCGGATTTAGTTGTAAATATTGTAATCCTCTAACTTTTTTGTATTCTTTATGTGGATTTAGTTTATTTAATGGATTAGTTGATTTAGTTGTAAATATTGTGGATCTAGTTATAAATATTGTAATTCTCTGACATTTTTTGTAAACCTTATGTGGATCTGGTTTTTTAGTGGATTTAGTTGTAAATATTATGGATTTAGTTGTAAATATTGTAATCCTTATGTGGATTTAGTTCTGTAAATATTGTAATTATTTTGTAAATTAATATTGTAATCCTTATGTGGATTTTTTTGTAAATATTGTAATCGTTTTGTAAATATTGTAATCCTTATGTGGATTTAGTTGTAAATATTGTAATCCTTATGTCAATTGTAAAAAGATAGAACAAATATTATAATCCTTTATGTAATAAAAAATATAAAATAAAAAACATGAGCATTTTGTTGTGAATAAAAAAGATAGAATAAAAAAGATGAAATCCTTATGTAATGAATAGTGTATCCATTTTATCTTTACTATTAAAAGCAAAGTGGTGGTGTCACACGTCGATATAATTACTAAGAAAATGCCACCGCAACAATAAACTAGATGCGTATCTATTTTTTAGCCCATATCTACTGAACGGTATAACTAATTGACTAACAAACTTCTAATGGAACGGCCGAGAGTACATGCATGTCCCAACCGAGATTACCTAAAAATGCTAACAGATCTTCTTGTTGATGGATAGTTGAGAAACCTTCCTTTTTAACGAGATGCTAACAAGCGTTCCTTTATCTCGACAAAACCAACGCATGCAATGGTGAGAAATCGGGCAGAGAGCCTCATCCATGGGTGCTGGGATGGAGGAAATAGCAGGGTACGCGGCCGAGATGTACGCATAAGAGCGGGTCTGCGGCGAGGGGCCAGCCGTCACATTCACTGTCGATGACCTCGGAGTGCTCATACTCCATGGTTGCCCCTAGCACGAGGACATCCCTATCATCTACATCGCCGGCGGGAAAAACTCCAACGATCGACTACGACACAACCAACATCGTCTTCCACACCAGCCAGCTACCAGACTTTTCCGACGAGCTCCGCTGCTTGCAAACTGCACTTCCCACAAGATAAGAGTACTTCTATCATGCGTTGGCTTCTTTATGATTCATGTTCTTTGTTGGTTTTCAAAACAGCGGTTAATTTGTGGTGTTGAGCTGCTCTTGATCTGGTACGATCGTTGTTTGTGCATTAAGATAATGGTGACCAATATGGACGACACACGTGAGCGGATCGACACGCAAATCGACATGCCGATCTTGATGGCACCGAGGGAGAGCAAGTCAGTGTGCCTGAGCATCAGATGCATCCTCCTCGGGCTACCTCACACCACCCCCCATAACACCCGATCCCCTTCTTCCTCGGCCACTAGGTAAAAAATAAGAGACTTTTAGGATATAGGTTCCATTGTTCAAAAAAAAAGGATACAGGTTTTCGTTGCCCAAAGATTGTACTCGATCAAATCGGTAGATTGATTTGTCATGTGCGAACCAATGACATTTAGTGTCATGCAAGCTATCTACTTCAAGGTTGCTTAATTACTACCATGCATGTATATATCTGGCAACTAGCAATTGTGTGTTTTCGTTGATATTATGCGGAACTGTTGTATGTGATCCCCAGGTCAATCCTCTCGCGATTTGATTACTCCCTCCAGTCAAAAGTTTCTTAGACACATTAACCTTTCGGGAAAATAAATCCGATGCTACATTATTAATTTGTCTCTCACTCTTTGTATATCCCCATAAAATCGACTAGATGGTTATTTAAAAATCTTAACAAAAATATTATTCCTCTAATGATAGGCACTCGTTGTTCTTTTTTTCTTTGGAAGATCCATTTAATTATTTGATGCTACGTGGCATCGGCATTTTCTAACTTGCCAAGCCCTCGGGAATGACAAAGAGCAGTATGCCAAAGCATGCCATCCTTAGTTAGAATGCTCCTCACATACCTAAACCACATGCTGTGTCGTGGTATTGCCGACGAGTACGCCATAGAGGGGTCCTCACAGTGCGTGTTTAGAGATGTGGGGGAAGGCGGACGGTTGACGGATACGAGGTAACACAGGTTACCTAGGTTCAGATCCCACGACGGTGGCGGAATCCTACTCCTGCTATAAATCACTATAATGGCAATACACAGAGTTACATGGATTGGTTCGCCGTGCGAGGTGACTAGAGAGTCTAAGTTATCGTCTGAGATGGTGTCCTAAAGGCTACCATAGGCCCGACTTATATAGTCGCCAGGTCCTAGGGTTATAGGGAAAAGTCCTAGCCGGACAGGTTACAGAGTCCTACACCGCCTATTACTATTCTAGCGTGTCTTGTACTCCAAGGCTCCGGGTACGCTGGTGACTCCACCGTAGCCTTCCTTTATCCGGCATGGGCCTCCCTTTGGATCCTTCTAACTGGGCCGCCCAGCAGGCCATGGGCCATGCTACCAACTGTGGGCCAACCGGGTTATCCGGATAGGAGACATGCTATGAGGATACCCATATAGCAATATCCCCAACAGTAGCCCCCGGAGAACTCCGAGATCTTGAGCCGTCTTACCTCTTCAGGTTTAATGCTCCGTCTAGATGAATGTCGGCAAATCGTCAAGCAATATCTTGTAGTCCTCCCAAAGAATCCTGCAAGGTTTTCTCCGTCTTCAATTCGTAAGTCGGAGAATTGCTGAATCTTCCATCGTACTCTTCCGTAGCCGGACTAGATCTGTCCATACCGGAATCTTCTGATGTGATGGTTCATCTGCCTATGACAGCTAGGGCGATGTAGACATAGGTCAGCAACGCCTCGTAACTCACATGCAGAGAACGCAATAATGTACACTTTTCCCGCGCAAGAGATATGAACCGTTGGCGGCGACAGTTGGTACGTGGTGAAATTTCCGCGCACGTCTCTGCACACGTCGTCTACACGGCAACCATTCGATCAAGCTGCACGAATCTTGATGCCGGAGACGATAAATAGTAACTGCGGTGGAAAATTTACTTTTTCACCTCATTCTCCCCTGCATCGTCTTCTTCCCCCAGCGAGCGCCTCCTCGAGCTCTCCGCGCAACGTGCGAAAAACCCTAGCTCTCCAATCTTTCCCAGTCACCGTCTAACATACCCAATGGCCAGCAGCAGATCCTCCCCTTCGATGGCGGTGGCGGGCGAAGCCGCGGCGAAGCCGGCGAGCTCCGTCATCGTGCCCCCATAGGGCCTGGTCATCCCCAAGTCTGTGGTGGTCGAGGCCACCGGCGGCGACCATAATCCAGCGATGCTGGAGCTGCTGGAGGAGGAGTACGACTCGCACAAGGGTGACTGGCGCGGTTCGGACATCACGGACCGCGACATCAAAGAGATGATCAACGAGGGTTACCTCCCAACGACGGAGGGGCTCGCTTGGCGGCTGGCCGGCCGGTGAGGAAACACCTTCTCCCCAAGCCAGAGAAAAGGTGTACCTCAAAGCATAGATGGTACGCAGCGTCTCCCTGCCCATCTCCAACTTTTTCCTTGCTGTCCGGAATCATTACCGAGTATAGCCACAGAACCTCTCGCCCAATAGCATCTTAGCGCTCATCAATTACGCGGCGCTCTGCGAGGGTTATTTAGGAATCAAGCCTAGGCTAGATCTCTTCATATACTCTTTTACCGTCAAGCGCGAAGCCGGAGCCGGCAAGGACGAGCTTAGGGATTGTGGAACCATTAGTTTTAAGATCCAGCCTGGCCGGCGCTTCCCCGACATCGTCGGCCATGAATCCTGCAAGAATTGGCAGCAGACATACTTCTATGGCCCAGATATCCCTCTATCTAGACGAAAAGTCATGTACCCAAACTTTGTCGATGGAGCAGCCGCCGAAGTCTCGACATGGAGATCCCAGGCCTCCCTTCCCTCCGACATCGATGCTTCCCGCGCTATAAGGCGGATATAGTGGTTCGTAGAGACGGGTTTGACCGGACTAGACCTAGCCATGTGCTGGTTCATCAGGCGGATCCATCCTCTACAGCACCTCTTGAAGTTGATGCACGAGTATTCCAACGATAGAAGGGATAGCCTCCGCATCTCCGAGGACAACTTCTCGAGCGATTCCGTCAAGATCCGCCTCAAGGACATCGTCAAGGTGAAGGACATGAAGCGTGGATTCACCATCACCTACGACATGTTCGTAAAGAGCAAGTGCCCAAAGGTAACTGTTTATTTTCCGTGTATGACATATACTCCAGTTCTTCCGTCTAGCCATTACCATCTCATCTAACACGGTGGTTCTTCACTTTAACAGCTCAGCGACATAGATGAGGACAACATGGCTCCTCAAATCTATGATCCAAAGATGAAGGAAGTCACCGTCGTGTCCGACGACAATGCTCCGTTGGCGCGAAAGCGGAAGAGCTCCACCTCTGACGCTGCCGACGGAGGCAAGAAGAAGAAGACGGAGGGTGGACACTCCAAGAAGACTACCGCCGCCCTGGAGGCGGAGAAAAGAAAGGTTACTGGGATCCCTTTTGCTAAATCCTCTTGTGTAAGAAAAGAAAGGTTCCCGTACTTATGCATTTTGCACGTTTCAGGAAGAAAGCCATGACCAGCTTGAAGAAGACCTCCAAAACTTCGGGGGCTTCTAGAACCATCAAGGATATGCTGCACCGCGACGTATCTCCCGCCATCGCCCCTGTCACTCCCATCGTCCAGCCTTCGTCCGCTCCGACAAACTCACAAGCTAAAGAAGGATCTGTCCCTTCCGCCATGGAAGTAGACTCAGGTGCCTCCACGGAGCTCACTGTTGTCGGCGAACAGGCGACGCAGGAGAGTGCCGCACACCAAATGGCTGAAGCTCTGGCTAAGGATGACATGGGTAGCGGTAAGGCGGTAGTGGAAGGTGGTACATCTGCCGAAGGCGGCGCCCCTACACCCAAGAAAACCTTAGAGTTTCCGAAGATAGTCTATCCGGTACTTACGCCGGGTAACACTTCTCGGGTTCCTGGTGCGGCGCCGATATCTCCAACGTGCGGTCTCGAGGAGCTTCTCTGGCAAGAAGAAATCTTGCGAGTAAACAGTGTATCCATTGGCAAGTTGCTAGCTGAGAGTGCTACCAACCTCAAGATCATTGCACTTGTAAGTTATATTTGCCTTTTTGCATTCATATGAATATCCCACTGTAGCCCCCGAGGATTTAGACGGAAAACCATATGTCTTTGTGTATAAATGCTCTAAGAGTGACTAAGCTAGAAAACTTCTCACTGTAGCCCCCAAGCATATAGGTGGAATGAATTATTCCGACTAGATGCTTTAAGAGTAGCATACGCAGTATTTATAAATTTCAATACTGTAGCCCCCAAGCTTCTAGTTGTAACTGAATTAGTTCCGACTAGATTCTTCAGATAAGCTAAGCATACATCCGAGTTAAAAACTTTATACTGTATCCCCCAAGCTTCTAATCGAAAACTAAATTAGTTCCGACTAGATGCTTAAAGAAAGACTAAGCATATTGCTAAGTTAAAAAACTCTCGTTGTAGCCCCCGAGCGTCTAGGTGGAGATTTTTCCAGCTAGATGCTCCAAGTAGACCAAACAACGTTTAACTTTTTTTTTTCCACATAATGAGAATGCGCGGAGGGGCATGGCCAACGACAAGTACCAGAATATGCGCGCTGATTTGGAAGCCGAAAAGGGTAAAACTGCCTTCTTGAAGGAACATATCATCAAGAGCAAGCGTCTGTTTTTCCTTTATTTTTCCGTACTCCGGCTTGGTCTTATGCCAACATTCTCCGAGTACTCACTGTGTACTTTTCTTTCTCCAACTTGCAGAAACCATTTCCAAGGCTAAGGATATTGTCGAGCAATCCAAGAACATTCAGCAGATGGATAGCGAGAACAAGATCCTTAAGAAGGAGAGGGAGGAGATGTTAAAAATGCATGAAGAATCAATGAAAGCCCTGTAGGACTCCGCCACCGAGGAGATGAACCGCTTGAAGGAGGAAATCGCGATCTTAAAAGATTAGAAGAAAGCTGACGATGAGAAAAATCACCGCCATCATGAAGCGTATAAGATCCTCCAACAAGAACGGGACTCCATGGCGGATACTCTCTGGCCGGCCGAGGCCGACATCTTTAGTAAGTGATTCTCCGTCTTGGATTTCTGTAGTCTAGATACTCTGAATTTTTGAACTCATGTGCTCCTTTGTCGTGAATTCGCAGCTCCTATGGGTTTAACCCGGTCGCCTCCTCCTCCAAAGGAATGCATGGTCCTTGCCGGCAATTTCATCAACACCGCCATCGCGCAGACCAAAGAGATTGGCAAATCCCTCCAGATTAATATCAAGGCATCAAACTCAGTAGCGAAGTTCTCGGAGATCCTGCGCCGAGCCCCCGAGCGTATTTCAAGCTGGAAAGCTTCATGTGCACGGGCCGGTGCCAGGATGGCATTGTCAATGGTGAAGGCACACTACGAGAATGCCGACATTTACACGGTAACCTCCGGTACCCCAGACGTAGACGACAAAGGCCAAAAGATAAACCACGAATCTATCTTGGCGTCGCTTGCAGGTTATGACACCAGAGTCGCCAAGTTGGTCGACATTAACGTCTTTGTGTCCATGAAAACCATTGAAGACAAAGGCCAAAGCTCCTCCGAGTTCCTCAATACTGTTGACTTCGAGGGAGGTGACTCTGCTGCTGCTGGTGATGTTACTTCCAAGTCGCCTGCACCAGAGGAATAAAAACAACCTGTAATATTTGTTTCCTCTATAACGTGTTATGCGGAAAAAATCATGTGTTAACTTAAGGTGGAAAACAATGGTGTATGTCCTGCTACTTAAGAACTATTTCCATCATGTATATATTTTTAAGCAAGTGCTAGCTTATCCGTTACTTCGGCTTTTATGCTTGACTTTTCATGAGTCGGAAGACTCGTTGTCGGAACCATGCGCTCAGGTGATAATGCCCAATGGCACCGTCAATAAACTAATCACAAAATCGCCGACAATAAGTGCTAAAAGTCACTACTCCAGAAACCACATAAAAACGACAAAGAACGTGTAGACCAGAAAACTTAAGCTACCGCCCGTAGGCGGAATTTTCACAAGGGCAATTGCAAAGCTTGTGCATAAAGGTTTTATACGATCCAAAAATGAAAACTAAAGGAGGTAAAAGACTCAAAAATATGAGTGAACCAAAGAGCTTTATTTTATTGATCATATAAGAGGTACACAATTAGATAAAAAAATGCTAAGTGTAGAAAGGACGTAGCTGTGCTATGTTCCATGGCCGATCAAGCTCCGGGTAGTCATCATCCGGGTCACGCTGCTTACTCTTATGATCCTCTTTGGGTCTACCCTTCAGTTTACGATTGTCAATGAGGCAGTAAGACCCATTGAGTAGCGCCTTGCTTATGATGAACGGTCCTTCCCATGGCGGGGATAATTTGTGTGACTTCTTCTGCTTAAGTCGGAGCACCAAATCCTCCTCTTTAAACGACCAATGCCTAACGCAGCGACTATAGTAGCTGCGTAGCTTCTGCTGGTAGATGGAGGATCTTTGGCATGGCAAAACACACTCCTCCTCGAGAAGGTCCACATCTAGGCGTCTGGATTCTTCAGCGTCATCTTCGTCGTAGGCGGCAACCCTTGGTGCATCGTGAAGTATGTCGGAAGGTAGGATGGCTTCTTCTCCATATACCATGAAAGAAGGGGTGTAGCCGGTGGATCTGTTGGGTGTAGTTCGTAAACTCCACATCATAGATGGCAATTCTTCCGCCCAGTCTCCAGCTGCTCTATGTAGCGGTGCCTCAAGACGTGGCTTTATTCCCTGCAGAATTAATCCATTGGCTCGCTCAACCTGACCATTAGATTGTGGATGTGCCACAGATGCAAGGTCAAGTTGGATGCCCTTCTCGCAACAATATGCCTCCACTTATCCGAGTGACAAGTTGCTACCGTTGTCTGTGATAATGCTATGTGGGAGACCAAATCTCACCACTAAATCCCGGACAAACTTGATGGCAGTTGCTCCATCAAGCTTTCTAATGGGTTTAGCTTCTATCCATTTAGTGAATTTATCAACTGCTACTAGCAGATGCGTAAACCCATATGGTGCCGTTTGCAACAGACCAACCATGTCCAGCCCCCAGACTGCGAACGACCAAGTTATTGGTATTGTTCGCAATTCTTCATGTAGGGTTCGCAGCATAGAAAACAAAATTTTCCTACGATGTGAACTATGTACCAAGATCTATCTACTAGATACAAACAACGGGCGGATGTATATCCGTAGAGAACATACCCTTGAAGGCCGACAAAGCTTAACGAGTTCAACTCATGGTTGATGTAGACGATCTCTTGCCGATCTCAAGATCGAGAGGAAGTCCTAGCGCCGCAAATCAGCAGCGCATCCGTGCTCGCACACACGTTCGAGGCACTGAGCAACCTCTGCCTCCTCGCTCCAGCGATGCAGCGGAAGCACAAATCTTTCTTGCCGAATAGCCACCGGAAACATGTATCTCGCTAGTCCGAGACCATGGGGGATAAATTCTAGAGGGGGGAGAGATCCTTCACGAGGAGGTGTGAGAGACAAGTGAGGAGGGGGGGTTCCTTTTATAGGAGGAGAGGGGGAAACCCCAAGGGGGTGGCCGGCGCATGGGGCTGCCGCTTTCCCTCCTCTCTTCATGTGGGTGGACACTCCACTCACAAATCTCCATTAAATTCCCTCCACTCAAAAGTCCACTCAAATTCCCATTAAATTTCCACCAAATTTAATGCAAACTCTCATTAAATAAAACTCTTTTATTTTATTTAGAATTTTGTCAATTACTTTAATGACAAACATTCACAAATAACCCCTTGCTAGAATTCCACTTCACATGCATAACCACTTTATGCAATTTCACCAAAACTGTTTGGTATCTAGTGAAATAAATTCCTGCGCTTGTTCATTCTTTTCGGCATGAAACTTTTGCTCCAATTGGATGTCGTGTCTCTTAAGTGTGTCACGCTACGGTTCGTGAATAATGCGGACATTATCGAGACCCTCTCGGATCAATAATCGAGCGGGATCTGGAGACCCATCGACTCCACACATTCAACGATGACTTTCTTGTGATCGCTCGGAACCTTTTACGCTAGTATCTTAATCCTTTGTTTCACGATATATTACATGTCCGAGATTCGATCATCGGTATCTCCATACCTAGTTTGATCTCGATTCGACATGCACTCTTTTCTCGTTCCCGTGATATAACATTCTAGTGATTAAATCACTTGCTTGCAAGCTAACCAATGTGATATCACCGAGAGGGCCCAGAGTATATCTATCCGTCATCGGGATGAAAAAATTCCACTCTCGATCCATGGGCCTCAACATAACACTTTATTAGTTCTGAACCCATATTTATAATCACCCTGTTATGGTGTGACGTTTGATGTTATCAAGAAACTCTTCCGGTGTTAGTGATTGAGATGATCTCATGGTCTAAGGATTAGGATCACTTCGTAAGTTGTTATAGCAATATAAACTCAATGACTTTGATCGTAATGCTATACTTCGGATGAATGTTCATCACACCATTACACTAATGTTGTGATCCGGTTATTAACAACATCCAATGTCCATGATCAGGAAACCTTGATCATCTTGTTAATCAACGAGCTAGTTTATGAGAGAGGCATAACTAGGAACTTTCTGTTTTTTTATTAAACTCACATGTATTAATGTTTCCGTATTAATACAATTATAGCATGCAAAATAAACATCTATTATATACTTGGAATACACATAATAAACACTTTATTATTGCCTCTTAGGGCATATTCCCTTCAGTCTCCCACTTGCACTAGAGACAATAATCTAGTTACATAGTGATAAATCTAACACCCATTGAGTTCTGGTGTTGATCATGTTTTGCTCTAGGGAGAGTTTTAGTCAACTGATATGCTACATTGAGATCCGTATGTACTTTACAAATCTTTATATCTCCATCCTTGACATGCTCGCGGATGGAGTGAAACCGGCGCTTGATATGCTTGGAATGCTTGTGAGACCTTGGTTCTTTGGCATTGGCAATGGCACCATTGTTGTCACAATAGATCACCATTGGGTCCAACGCGTTTGCAACCACTCCTAGTTCAGATATGAACTCCTTCATCAAGCGCTTCTCGAGCCGCTTAAGCAACATATCCGCCTCCATTGTTGATCCCGCTACCACAGGTTGTTTGGAGCTCCTCCAACTAACCGCCGCCATTCATGAGAAATACGTATCCGGATTGAGACTTAGAGTCATCCGGATCGGTGTCAACTAAGCGTCAACATAACACTTAGCGATGAGCTCTTCTTCACCTCGTATACAAGAAACATATCCTTAGTTCTTCGTAAGTACTTAGGATATTCTTGACCGCTATCTAGTGTTAGAACCTGGATCCGATTGGTACCTACTAGTCAAACTAATAGCATGTGCCACATCCGGTCTTGTACATAGCATGGCGTACATTATAGAGCCTATGGTGAAGCATAGGGACTTTGTCCATTATCTCTCTTTCTTCCATTGAAGCGGACTTTGAGTCTTACTCAATGTCTTGCCTTGCAACATAGGTAAGAACCCTTCTTACTTCCGTCCATTTTAAACTTCTTTAAAATCTTATCAAGGTATGTACTTTGATAGCCCTATTAGGCGCCTAGATCTATCTCTATAGATCTTTATGCCTAATATGTATGACGCTTCACCTAGGTCCTTCATTGAAAATTCTTTTTAGATAACTTTTAACCTTGTTTAAAGATCTATATCATTTCTGATCAATAATATGTCATCCACATATAATATCAGAAATGCCACATTGCTCCCACTCACTTTCTTGTAAATACAAGCTTCTCCATAAGTTTGGAAAAATCCAAACTCTTTGATCACCTCATCAAAGCGGAGATTCCAACTTCGTGATGCTTTCTTCAATCCATAGATGGATCGCTGAAGTTTGCACACCTTGTTAGTATCCTTAGGATCGACAAAACCCTTTGGTTGTATCATATACAACTCTTCTTCAATATTACCATAGAGAAACGCGGTTTTGGCATCCATCTGCCATATCTCATAATCGAAATATGCAGCAATTGCTAACATAATCCTAACTGACTTTAGCATCGCTAAGGGAGAGAATGTCTCATCGTAGTCAACTCCTTGAATTTGTCGAAACCCCTTTGCGACAAGTCGAGCTTTATAGACGGTCACATTACCATCAGCATCAGTTTTCCTTTTGAAAATCCATTTGTTCTCCACGGCCTTTCGGTCGTGAGGTAAGTCCACCAAGTTCCAAACTTGATTTTCATACATGGATTCCATCTCGGATTTCATGGCTTCTAACCATTTGTTGGAATCGGGCTCATCATCGCTTCTTCATACGTCGAGGGTCATCATTTTCATCAACCATGAAATTCATGTCGATTTCCGACAGCTCGGGGCTGCGTCTGCTTGACTGCGAGGTTCGGTAGTACTATCTTTCGGAGTTTCATGATCATTATCATTAGTTCCCTCTTCAGCAGTGGAGCCAACTCGGAACAACTTCCAAGCGCTACTCGCCATACTTTGAAGAGAAGGTTCCATAACCTCTTCGAGTTCTACCTTCTGACTACTCACACCTTTCGCGAGAAACTCTTTCTCTAGAAAGGATCCATTCTTGGCAACAAAAACCTTGCCCTCGGATCTGTGATAGAAGGAATACCCAATAGTTTCCTTAGGGTATCCTATGAAGACACATTTTTCCGCTTTGGGTTCGAGTTTATCCGGTTGAAGTTTCTTCACATAAACATCGTATCCCCAAACTTTAGGAAAAGACAGCTTAGGTTTGTTTCCAAACCACAATTCATACGACGTCTTTTCAACGGATTTAGATGGTGCCCGATTTAAATTGAATGCAGCAGTTTCTAGTGCATAACCCCAAAATGACAACGGCAAGTCCGTCAGAGACATCATAGATCGAACCATATCTAATAAAGTACGATTACGACGTTCCGACACACCATTTCGCTGTGGTGTTCCGGCAGGCGTGAGTTGTGAAACAATTCCACACTCTTTCATGTGAGTGCTAAACTCGTAACTTAGATACTCACCTCCACGGTCGGACCGTAGAAATTTGATCTTTCTATTACAATGATTTTCCACTTCATTCTGAAATTCCTTGAACTTTTCAAAGGTTCCAGACTTGTGTTTCATCAAGTAGATATAACCGTATCTACTCAAATCATCCGTGAAAGTGACAAAATAACGATATCCACCTCGCGCCGACACACTCATTGGACCACATACATCAGAATGTATGATTTCCAATAAATATGTCGCCCGTTCCATTGAACCGGAAAACGGCGTTCTAGTCATCTTGCCCATAAGGCATGGCTCACATGTATCAAATGATTCAAAATCAAGTGATTCCAAAAGTCCATCCGAATGGAGCTTCTTCATGCGTTTAACGCCAATATGACCTAGATGGCAGTGCCACATATATGCGGATATATCATCATTAAGTTTAATCCTTTTAGCATCAACATTATGAATATGTGTAACATTATCATCGAGATCTAATAGAAATAAACCATTCATCATCGGTGCATGACCATAAAAGATTTCATTCATATAAATGGAACAACCATTGTTCTCGGTTTAAATGAATAACCACTTCGCATCAAACACGATCCAGATACAATGTTCATGCTCGGTCGGGCACCGGATAACAATTATTCAAGTTTATAACTAATCCCGGCAAGTGGAGGGTAGCATTCCGACGGCGATCACATCAACGCTTGATCCATTACCGACACGCATCTTGGCCTCACTCCTTGCTAGCGGTCGCTTGTTCCATAGCCCCTGATTCGAGTTACAAATATTAGCAACTGAACCGGTATCAAATACCTAGGTGCTACTGCGAGCACTAGTCAAGTACACATCAATAACATGTATATCATATATACCTTTGTTTGCCTTGCCGGCCTTCTTATGCGCGGATACTTGGGGCGATTCGCTTCGATGGCGGTCCCTTACAATAGTAGCACTCGGTATCGGACTTAGGTCCAACCGGGTTTCTTTTCGAACGCACGACAGGCTTGCCTCCTTACTACCCTTCCGTTTTCCTTCTTGTCTTTCTTGAAACCGGTGTTCCTATTGATCATCAACAATTGATGTTCCTTTTTGATCTCCACTACGCGGTTTTAAGCATTGTGAAGCTCGGAGAGACTTCTTCATTCCTTGCATATTATAGTTCATCACGAAGCTCTTATAGCTAGGTGGCGGACTAGAAGAACGATGGATGCCTAAGTCAATGGGAATCGATATTCCCAAGGACACAAGCTTATCAGTAACTTGACATCTTGAGTACATGCTCACTAACGGAGCTGTGCTCTTCCATCATGCAGCTAAAGAACTTTTCTGAAGCGTTGTAGCTCTCTACAGCAGCATGTGTGTCGAAAATCATTTTCAACTCACCCATTGTATCAAAAGCATTGCCATTTTCGAAACGCTTTCGAAGTTCTGGCTCTATCCCATACAATATGCCGTAATGAACTAAGTTGTGGTCCTCCTGACGAGTCTGATAGACATTCTTCTCCTTGTCAGGGGCATCATCTAAAGGTGGGGGGCCTAACGGCGCTTCTAGCACATATTGCTTTTGTGCAGCAGAGAGGAGAATCCTCAAATTCATGGCCCATTCGGTAAAGTTGCTACCGTTCGTTGCTAGTTTCTCTTTCTCCATGAACACATTGAAATTAAAAGCAGGTGGTGCCATCTACAACAGAATTTGTAAAGTTTAGACTAAGTGTATGATAGATTGAGTTCAATGAATCCATATTACGAATGAACTCCCACTCAAAAACGACATCCCTCGTGCCTTTTTGGTGATTACATGAACCAAATCCACTATACCAAGTCCGATCATCACGTGGGTCGGTATAGCTTCAAAGGCGAGCATCAAATGGGCATCATATCAACTATATGACTCATGCTTAACCTTTCGGTCCGTGTTCCGAGGCCATGTCTGTACATGCTAGGCTCGCCAAGTTAGAACCTTAGTATTCGCGTGTGTAACTGTTTTACACCCGAAATATGGTCGTGGATCCAAGAACACCCGATCATCACGTGATGTCTTGGGCGGCGAAGACATAATCGGTGCATACTAAAGGAAGAACACATTCTTATCTTGATATTTAAAAGAGGGATCATCTTATTATGCTAACAAAGCGCTAAACAAGCAATATAAGAAGCTATCAAACATCACATGTTTATTAGTGAAATGATATGGTTCCCGCAGATGATCTCTATCATGTGCATCATGGTATGATCACTATCATACCTATATGTGTAAATCCAGGGTCTATGGAGTTTACGCTATGTGTGTTAAGAGTATCATCTCATACTTCTACTTACAACACTACCATATCATAACACTAGCCCAAAGAACAATCTAAACTAGACGCCTCTAATTTATCCATTGCAAGTTTTACGTGGCTTAGGGCTTTCGAGATAGAACCGTTCTTACCTACAAACATGAACCACAACGAGGATAACCAAATTGTTGACAACTCGCTTGCAAAATAGATATTGACTATAGTAGGAGAGACAGACACCCGCTAGCCACTTATGCAAACTAGTTGCATGTCAAGCGTGGAACAGGTCTCATGTGCGAGGACATGTAAAGTTTGTCCGGGCCGCTTCATCCCACTATGCCAGCAATATCCAAAATTACAACAAAGGAGCAACAACATGATCATCATCCCCCACATACTCATATGTGTACTACCCGTGTAAAGTATCTACGCATAGATCCGGCTCTGATACCACTGTAGGGTTCGCAGCATAGAAAACAAAATATTTCCTACGATGTGAACTATGTACCAAGATCTATCTACTAGATACAAACAACGGGCGGATGTATATCCGTAGAGAACATACCCTTGAAAACCGACAAAGCTTAACGAGTTCAACTCGTGGTTGATGTAGACGATCTCTTGCCGATCTCAAGATCGAGAGGAAGTCCTAAGCGCGCCAAATCGGCGCATCCGTGCTCGCACACGTTCGAGGCACCGAGCAACCTCCGCCTCCTCGCTCCAGCGATGCAGCGGAAGCACAACTCTTTTTTGCCGAATAGCCACCGGGAACATGTATCTCGCTAGTCCGAGACCATGGGGGATAAATTCTAGAGGGGGAGAGAGATCCTTCACGAGGAGGTGTGAGAGACAAGTGAGGAGGGGGCTCCTTTTATAGGAGGAGAGGGGGGAACTCCAAGGGGGTGGACGACGCATGGGGGCTGCCCCCTTGCCCTCCCCTCTTCATGTGGGTGGACACTCCACTCACAAATCTCCTGTAAATTCCCTCCACTCAAAAGTCCACTAAAATTCCCATTAAATTTCCACCAAATTTAATGCAAACTCTCATTAAATAAAACTCTTTTATTTTATTCATAATTTTGTCAATTACTTTAATGACAAACATTCACAAATAACCCCTTGCTAGAATTCCATTTCACATGCATAACCACTTTATGCAATTTCACCCGAAAACTTGTTTCGGTATCTAGTGAAATAAATTCCTGCGCTTGTTCATTCTTTCGGCATGAAACTTTTGCTCCAATTGGATGTCGGTGTCTCTTAAGTGTGTCACCCTACGGTTCGTGAATAATGCGGACATGATCGAGACCCCTCTCGGATCAATAATCAGAAGCGGGATCCGAGACCCATCACGGCTCCCACACATTCAACGATGACTTTCTTGTGATCGTCGGACCTTTTACGCTAGTACCTTAATCCTTTTGTTTCACGATATATTACATGTCCGAGATTTGATCATCGGTATCTCCATACCTAGTTTGATCGTTCACGACATGCACTCTTTTCTCGTTCGTGATATACCATTCTAGTGATCAAATCACTTGCTTGCAAGCTAACCAATGTGATATCACCGAGAGGGCCAGTATATCTATCCGTCATCGGGATGAACAAATTCCACTCTTGATCCATGAGCCTCAACATAACACTTTATTAGTTACGAGTCCATCTTTATAATCACCATTACGGTGTGATGTTTGATGTTATCAAGAAACTCTTAGGTGTTAGTGATTGACATGATCTCATGGTCTAAGGATTAGGATCACTTTGTAAGTTGTTATAGCAATATAAACTCAATGACTTTGATCGTAATGCTATACTTCGGATGAATGTTCATCACACCATTACACTAATGTTGTGATCCCGTTATTAACAACATCCAATGTCCATGATCAGGAAACCTTGATCATCTTGTTAATCAACGAGCTAGTTTATGAGAGAGAGGCATAACTAGGAACTTTCTGTTTGTTTATTAAACACACATGTATTAATGTTTCCGTATTAATACAATTATAGCATGCAAAATAAACATCTATCATATACTTGGAATACACATAATAAACACTTTATTATTGCCTCTCAGGGCATATTCCCTTCACTTCAGCAGGAACATGTGGTTGTCGGGTGTAAAACTGGCATCCCATGCATGTCTCAATCAGCTTGTCAGCGTCCGTCTTCGCGGTCAGCTAGTATAATCCTTGCCGGAAGGCTTTCGCGACCAAAGATCGGGGAGCTGCGTGATGCCCGCAATCTCTGAGATGGATTTCGCGTAGGATTTCAATACCTTGCTGGGAAACTCACTTAAGGTATACATCAGTAGTGCTTCTTTTGTAGAGCTGTCCATTGATTATGGTATAGCCCTTCGCTCGATGTACTATTTTCCGTCTTTCGACTTCGCCGTCGGGCAAAGTTCCGTGTTCGAGATATTCCATGAACGGATTTGTCCAAGCCAGAAGGACCTTTGCCACCATGTGGACGAAAGAGTCAACTCTATCCGGGTTATCGATGTCTGCTCCCTTCACGGATGGTATCCGTATATGCTCTAGGAAAACTCCTGGCGGAATTCGTTTGCGCCCTGATCCAAGCATAGACAGCAGATCAGCTGCATCGTTTTGCTCCCTAGGTACATACTTGACCTCGTAGCCCAAGAAGCTCTTGGCTATCTCGTACACTTCGTCTCGATATGCCTCCATCATAGGATTCCGCGCATTCCAGGTGCCAGCCACCTACTAGGCAATCAAGTCGGAATCTCCACAACAAACTATGCGCTTTATGCCAATATCCTTGGCTACGCGTAATCCATGAATGAGTGCTTCATACTCCGCCAAGTTGTTCGTAGCCTCGAAGTGGATCTGTAGAACATAGTGTAGCTTGTCCCCAGTTGGTGACTGTAGCAGTACACCAGCCCCCGAGCCATTGAGCAGCTTTGATCCGTCAAAGTGCATCACCCAATATTCTGGTTCCGGCAATGGGGTAGCATCTGGCATCTCCGTCCAATCCGCAATAAAATCCGCCAAGGCTTGTGACTTGATAGCTTCGCGTCTCTTGTAGGTGATCTCGAAGGCGGCAAGTTCAATGCCCCACTTTGCGACCCTTCCCGTAGCGTCGCTGTTGTTGATAATGTCGGACAATGGAGTCTTGCTCACCACTGTGATTGGGTGCTCCTGAAAGTAATGCCTCAGCTTCCGAGAAGAAAGGAATACTCCATAAGCTATCTTCTGTTAGTGCGGGTAACGCTGCTTGGACTCCGTCAAGACCTTGCTTACATAGTAAACTGGTCGTTGAACTCCGTGCTCATATCCTGGTTCCTTTCGCTCTACCACGACGACGATGCTGATTACCCGGTTCGTGGCCGCCATGTAATTTAACATGGGCTCTCCAGGCTCGGGTGCTGCAAGGATGGGCACTGAGGAAAAAATCTCCTTGAGCTGCTTCAATGTTGCATCTGCTTCGTCAGTTCACGTGAATTTGTACACCTTCTTCAGCAACTTGTACAGCGGCAGAGCCTTCTCGCCAAGACGGCTGACGAACCGACTAGATGCTGCAACACAACCTGTTAGTCGTTGTATGTCCTTAGGCATGTCGGACGGTTTATGTTTAATATGGCCTTGATTTTCTCCGGGTTGACCTCGATTCCACGCTGGGAAACGATGAAGCCCAACAATTTGCCGGCTGGAACCCCGAAGGCGCACTTAGGGTTAAGCATCATGTTGTATTTCCGGAGATTATCAAAGGTTTCTTTTAAGTAGGAGATTAAGTCATTTGACATTTTAGACATTACCGCTATATCGTCCACATAGGCGTGAACGTTCCGACCAATTTGATTGTGTAGGCAATGTTGCATTGTCCGCTGGTACGTAGCACCTGCGTTTTTCAGCCCAAAGGTCATCGTAACTTATCAAAACGTGTCCTATGGAGTAGTGAACTAAGTGGCCAATTGGTATGACTTCCTCATCTTGATCTGGTGGTATCCTGAGTATGCATCGAGAAAACACAAAAGTTCCGAGCCAGCCGTCGAGTCAATGACTTGGTCAATGCGAGGCAAAGCAAACAGATCTTTGGGGCATGCTTTGTTCAAGCCGGTGTAATCAATGCACATTCTTAATTCTTTGGTTCCCTTTTTGGGGACAAGTACAGGATTGTCTACCCATTGAGTGTGAAAGACTTCTCAGATAAAACTAGCTTTAAGTAACCTAGCTATCTCTTTGACTATGGCGCGTCTCTTCTCATCTCCAAAGCATCGTAGAGGTTGCTTCAGTGGTTTGCATTTTGGATCAATGTTTAAGTTGTGCTCGGCAAGTTCCCTAGGTACACCTTTCATGTCGGCAGGTTGCCAGGCAAAGATGTCCCTATTCTCACGGAGGAACTCGACGAGCGCGCTTTCCTATTTGGGATCCAGGTTCGTCCCAATTGCGGTGGTCTTGGAGGCATCGCCTACCACAAGTTCCACCGGCTTGGTCTTCATGGCGGCCTTGAATGATGGAGCGGAGTCAAAAATCTATTTCTTCGACGCGGGAATCTCTGAGGCATCGACCTTGCTCTGGATCTCTTTGAATTCTTCGCTGTAGAGGACAGCTTCCGCGTAGGCTGCTTCACCAATCTCGCAGTCCCTAGCTTTGGCAAAGCTTCCGGATACGGTGATGACACCGTTTGGTCCAGGTATCTTGAATTTGTTGTAGACGAAGCATGGCTTGGCCATGAAGGTGTGGAATATGTCACGGTTGAATATGACGTGGTACACACTCTTGAAGGGGACCACCTCAAAGGTCATGCGCTCTTGGCGGTAATTATTAACATCGCCAAAGGCAACCTGAAGTGTGATGTATCCAAGGGACCAAGCCTCCCGACCAGGAACTACGCCGTGGAAGATGGTGTTGGTCTGCCTCCGTCAAGTTTATCTTCTGTAGTGTATCCAGGTACATGATGTTGATGCTGCTTCCACTATCCACCATACATTTGGTGAACTCATTGTCATCAATCAAAGGGTTGATGACCATGGTGTATTGGTTTTCCGTAGGGATAAGGTCTGGGTGATCCTTCCTGTCCCAAGTAATTGGAACCTCCGACCAGCGCAGGAACTATGGAACTGGGGGTAGAGTAGCCATCAGTACCCTCATAGAGGTCTTCTGTTGTCGGACGGTGGGGGTGCCAAGGAAAGTGTGGCAAACTGCCACCTTCTTCTCGAAGGGGTTCTTGCCTTTTCCTTCGTTCTAGGCGGCGTGCTTGTGGTCAACATCCTCGTCCCTGTCACTTGAATCCTTGGACTCCTCCTCCTTCTTCTTCCCCTTGCCCTTGCCTCGCGGTCTGTTCTTCCGACTTTGCTTGTAGCTGGACTCTGGGTCCTCCTTGAGGTCGTTGACGAACTTGTAGTGTCGATTGCTATGGGTGGCTTTGCCGTTGACATCGAGGTGTACGAGGCACGGCTTATCGCGGTACTCTTCGTAGGTTTGGGGAACACGGAGCGCTGCCAAGGTAGTTTCATTTCGTCGCTGCTGCCCACGACCAGCTCCCCGTCCTCGGCCACGTTGTCCGCC
The DNA here is from genome assembly GCA_030063025.1 of Avena longiglumis. Classification (NCBI taxonomy): domain Eukaryota; kingdom Viridiplantae; phylum Streptophyta; class Magnoliopsida; order Poales; family Poaceae; genus Avena; species Avena longiglumis. The sequence goes on from CP125978.1 coordinate 47,947,655, forward strand.
ATCACCTCGTCCTGCGAAGGTCATAGCGACCATGTCGGTAGTTTGCTTTTCTTTTGGAGCGGTTTTCCGCTTTGTGCTGCTGTTCCTCTGAGCTTGAGTTGGAGCGGCTGTCAACACCCGGATTTCTAATCCCAGATGCCTGTTATGCCATACATCACAATTCCAGGATTACCATTTTTGCGAGACATAACAGAATTGGATACCACAGTACATCATCCATTACAAACCGTACATAAGTTCTTACACAAATAGGGATCTCATGATCCAGTTCTTAATGCAACATCAAGCAGCGGAATACGTAATAATAACGGTAGCGTAGGCGAAGCTCCATCTTCGGGGTCACAGGCAATGCTGACGATGGGAGATGATCCTAGTCGTTGTAACCTTCCTAGGGTCCATCCTCCAAGTACTCCTCTTCATAGTCTGGCCACGGTAGTAGCCAGGGACAAAGCCATGAGTACTCTTTAAGTACTCGCAAACTAATACTAACAAGTGAAAGGGGTTTTTGGTAATAGTACACTAGGCTCTAGGGTTATTTTGCAAAAGCCAGATTTATCTCTACTAAGTTTAGAAGCAACGAATGCTAGTTGAAGTTTTATAACACCTAAGTGGGAACTTGTATTTCATATCACAACCCTGTTGTGGTCAAGTCAAAGTCTCAATTCATTTCACAAGTTCTTTTAAAACATCGGCGAGGGACATGTGGCCACTCCAAGCGTCCATAACATGACGCTATTCGAATAGTTTGACACTCTGCAGAGATTGTACACTTTCACCACAACATTCGATACATCCGCCAGGAACAAATCCTGAATTCACCATACTCAGTATGCGGATAATCAATCCTAACCTTTCAATTAAACGCCCTAGTATAAGCACCTGTCCTGTGAGTTTGGCCTCCCAACCATGACCAACTGTCATCTTGGGTACTGCACAAGTGGACAATCTTCACAAGGTAGCCTTAGCTCAGACCTTGGCCGTGAGGGAACTAATACTAAGGTATATAAGTTTCCAGTCAAGCCCTACCCAATCTTCGGGTATTGTGGTTGTACGATAAAATTGGAATGGTATGGCATCCAGACAACCATCAGTTTTATAAAGGGATAAGGCTCATGCCTCATCATTTTCACCACCAAAATCATCAAGTGTTCGGAAACACATGTCCAAAACATTTCAATAGAATGATCCATCATTCCAAGGTTTTGATAACCATTTTCAACAAGCATTCCCATCTAAAGTTGGTCAAGTTTTATGCTTAGCACTAGCATCTACAAGTGGGGGTAAGCACTAATGAGGGGTGGTACACTAGTGGAGTTTAACTAAGTTTAATCTTATGCCTTAGGATGACATAAAGATTATCTATCTTAGGACAATTTTTATGCTCTTTATGCAACCTTCAATTATCTTTCTAATATCTACAATTTATTCCAGTAAACTCTAAGTACTAGCTTTGATAAAGAAATAAAGTATAAAGCTTGTAAGTAAAACTAGGATTGGTTTATCAAGTGGATATGATCACATATGCTTAAGGCATATAGTGGCATGGTAGCAAGCAAGTAGTATCTTGCATAGGTCAACTTGATTAGTAAGGCTTGAAAGTATTGGCTTGCACAATATCAGTATAAGCTTGCTAAATTGCAAGTATTATCTTGCACATTCAACTAGTAGAATTAGGCTTGCCTTGTGCAGAGCAGTGGTTGGAGTTCTCCTCGGCCTCTTCTTCGTAGTCCTCCTTCCTCCTCGTATCCTTGGTCGGTACTAGCGTCTATAAATAAATACGATGTACACAATCACCAAACAATACTTAACTACTTGCAATCATCACACAAAAGGGTCCTATAGATGATCTAGCATCATCACTAACATTACAAGATTAAGGTTTGGTTTAATTCCTTTTATTTTTAGAAAAGTAATTTCTACTCATTGAAAAACTACTTAACATTTAATATTCTCCAAACCAAACATGGGATCATGTTGACACATGTCATCACCACATATTTTAGTTCATGGGAATGTGATTTAAAGTGGTGTCACAATTTAATAAGGTTTTACCCTTTTATTTTAATTAATTAAAGTGGCTAGAAATGCCTATGGGGCATTCTTTTATTACTTGAACATTATTTCTGTAAGTAAACCTATATATTTTTATATATTCTGAAAGGTATGGTTAAATGTGATTTTTGAGAGTTGGAATCAACTCAAAAGCTATTATGGTTTAAATTTTAAAAATGTTTGAATGCAGAAAAGCTTCTGCCTTGTTATTTTTACCATGGATGATCTACAGGTCAACATGACTTGAATCCAACGGGCTTGGATTCAGCACTTCCAGAACTTTCTAAAAAAATTAGTTTCATTCAATTTGGTTCACTGAATCGACCTGGGTGGATTTTTGAAATTGGGTACAGAAGTGTGTTTGAACTAAAAAGGAAAAGGTCAAATTCAAATAACTGGGCTGCACGGGAAAGGTTAACGGGCCGGCCTGCTAAGCACAGCGCTTCCACGGGCTGCATAAGTGGCTGTCCCCACGCGTCAGTGAGACAGGGGGTGTGAAGCGGTATGGAGAGATGTGGTGCGTTCGATCTGGTTCTAATCCAACAGCTGAGGGTCATCGTCGATGTTGGGCAACGCCGGCGAGACAGAAACCTAGCGCGGCCAGTGGGGGTCGCTGGGGGCTCACCGGGGTTCAGGCGAGGGTCGGCGAGGCGGGTGAACGACGAAGTCGACGACGGAGAACCTCCTGGTACCGGCAGCTTCTCCTAGGGCGGCTCCAATCGCTGGCCCCTTCTTCTCCAGAGGCGGCGGGCTCCGGTGAAATTCCTTTGATGCGCTGCTCGCCTTGCTCCGGGACTGAGGTGGGGTGGTTCTGGGTGAGAGAGGAGTGGAATGGTGTGAAGAATTTGAGCGGGGGAGGCCTCTATTTATAGTCGCGACGGTGAGACCGAACGGCATGGGCAGGCGATGGTGGCGACATGGCTACGGGCGGCTAGAGGCATGGACGGTGGTGCCGATCGCTTGGTGGTCTCCTGGCGATGCTCTACGGCTTTAATGCGTGCGTAGGGGCGATGCGGTTTGGTCTAGAACACGTGTCTTCGATGGCGAGCGGTGGCTGTGAGGCATGGGGCGGCGAACGGGGATGTCTGGCGGTCTCCTAGGTCGGTGGCGATCATGTATGCACGCGACGAGGGCGGCACGCGGTCTGTGGGCTTCGGTCGAGGGTGGCCTCTGGCGCATGCTCGGCATGGTTGCTGGCGAGCTGGGCGTGGTCTGTGCGTGTGGTCCAGTGGCTGGCAACGTTCGAGCGCTGGACAAGGAGTGGCGGTGGACGGTGGGCTGCCTCCCAGACATGCTGGCTAGGCTTGTTGTCTCCACTGGGGTGGCATGGGTGGCTTCGGCTGTTCACCATTGATGGCATTGGCAGGCTCACAGTGGTGCTAGTGATTAGTTAAGATTGTTAGATGATCTACTAAGGCTAGTGGTGCCCAAGAGAGGGAACAAGTAAGGCTCAATTCACTGCTCAAAACAGTTTTTGGATTTTGTTTGATTTGTGTCTTCAATGTGTTTGATGAAATGGCCACAAGAAATCAAGTTTTGAATTTTGAAAATATTTTTGGTGGGTGTGCTAGGTTGGTGCTGGTGAGTCTGCAGATGCTTGGGTTTTGAAAGTTGAGCTTGTTTGAGTGGTTTTTGAAAAAGTGGGATCTTCCCATATGATAAAGATTCAATTTTGAATTGTCATTTAAACTATGTATTTGAAAGTTTCTGGATGATCACAAAGTGGGCCTTGATACTTTGTTATGAGTACAATCAAGGGGTGCAAAGATCCAGAAAAGTTTCTGTTAGGTTCTGAAAGTTTGAGACAGCCAAAGTAGGCATGGGAGTTAAATTGGTCAAAATGACCAGTCACTCATTTAGCTTTGTTTTGATTTATTTGTCTTTGAGAAAAGTTTGGGAAATGTTTAGATGATGTTTATTTCACCTAAGGAACATTTTACAAGCAAAGAAACACATAAGCAAGGCAATTCAAAAGAATTCAAAATGTGATGCATACACACATGCATGCTTTCATAATTTTATTTAGAAAAGTTTTTGTTAACCCTAATTTTGATGATTAGAGTTTGATGATCCAAGTTTAGTATTTTTGGGATGTTACAAACCTTCCCCCCTTAAAAAATCTCGTCCCGAGATTTGAAAAAGGACGAAAAAGATTACCTAGGATTTGAAGAGATCTGGAAACTCCGTCATGATGTGATCTTCGCGCTCCCATGTAGCTTCCTCTTCTGTGTGGTTGCTCCACTGAATCTTGAGAAACTTGATGCTTCGGGTTCGGGTATTTCTGAAATCTTCTTCCAAAATACGGATGGGTACTTCGGGATAGGTTAGGTCATCGTTGATCTCTATGGTCCGGTGGTCGATGTTCTTGAACATTTCGGTCTTCTCTGGGACTTCAAGACACTTGCGAAGTAACGAGATATGGAACACATTGTGCACGGCTGACATCTCTTCGGGTAGTTCCAATTGATACGACACTTCTCCTCGACGGTTCAAAATCTTGAAATGTCCGATATATCTGGGGGCTAACTTTCCTTTGAGTTGGAAACGCTGCATTCCCTTCAATGGCGACACTTTCAGATAAACAAAATCTCCAATGTGAAGGCGAGGTCTCGACGTATCTTGTCGGTGTAACTCTTCTGTCTGGATTGGGCGGTCTTGAGGTGCTCATGAATCTTGTGAACCTTCTCTTCTGCTTCTCGTAGGATATCGGGTCCAAAAATCTGACTCTCTCCTACTTCCGACCAGTTCAAAGGGGTGCGTCACTTTCTTCCGTACATGAATTCAAATGGGGCCATTTGCAAACTGGCTTGATAACTGTTATTGTAAGAAAATTCTGCAAACGGCAGACAGTCTTCCCACTTGGATCCATATTCTAACACACATGCTCTCAGCATATCTTCGAGTATTTGGTTTACTCGCTCCGTTTGTCCATCGGTCTGAGGGTGATACGCGGTGCTGAAATCTAGGCGGGTTCCTAAACCTTCTTGGACTTTCTTCTAGAATCTCGAGGTAAACTGAGTTCCTCGATCTGATACGATGTTCTTGGGGACTCCATGCAAACTAAATATTCTAGCGATGTATAACTCCGCTAGCTTCGAACTCTGATATGTGGTCTTGACGGGCAAGAAATGGGCGACTTTGGACAATCTGTCCACTATGACCCAGATAGAGTCATTTCCCCAACTAGAGGTAGGCAGTCCAGTGATAAATTCCATTCCAACGGAATCCCATTTCCATTTCGGAATCTGTAAGGGTTGCAATAATCCAGCAGGTCTTTGATGTCCGGCCTTGACTCGCTGACATATATCACACGTGGCGATATAGCTTCTGATTTCTCTCTTCATCTTATGCCACCAAAATTGCTCTTTTAAATCTTGATACATCTTAGTTCCTCCGGGATGGATAGAATAAAGAGTATCATGAGCCTCCTTCAGAATTACTTCTTTCAACTCAGAATCTGCTGGTACACAAAGGCGTCCTTTGTACCACAGAACTCCTTCTTCGTCTTCGGTGAATCCGGGTACTTTGCTGCATCTGCACGACGCTTGATTCCGTCGATACTAGCATTTCCTTTCTGCGCCTCTTTAATCTGACTAATCAAAGTGGGCTGAAGTTCTATGCTAGCCAAAAAATCCTTCACTCACTAATTCTATTCGAAAATCTTCCATCTCTTTGTGCAGGCTTGGTTGCTCCTTCAAAATCATGGAGTTCAAGCGGCACGGCAATCTGCTAAGGGCATCTGCAACCACATTGGCTTTACCAGGGTGATAGTGAATGTCCATATCGTAATCCTTGATTAGCTCAATCCATCTCCTCTGTCTCATATTCAGCTCCTTCCGAGTGAATATATACTTCAGACTCTTGTGATTCGTATAGATCTCACAACGGTTTCCCATCAGGTAATGCCTCCATGTATTCAGGGCTAGAACTACGGCTGCGAGTTCGAGGTCATGGGTTGGGTAATTTTGCTCGTGTAGCTTCAGTTGTCGAGATAGATAAGATATAACTTTGCCTTCTTGAATTAGCACACATCCGAGACCGATCTTGGATTCATCACAATACACATCGAAGGGCTTCGTGATATCTGGAATGATCAAGATTGGGGCTGAAATCAATCTCCTTTTGAGTTCTTGAAACCTCGCTTCACATTTGTCGGTCCATTCAAACTTCTTGTCCTTCTTCAGCAATTGGGTCATAGGTCTGGCGATACTCGAGAATACTTCCACGAGTTGCGGTAATATCCCGCCAATCCGAGAAATGCACGAACTTGGGTTTGAGTGGTTGGGGCTTGCCAATCTTCTACATCTTTCACTTGGCAGGGTCAACGGCAATTCCTCCGGCTGATACAATGTGACCGAGGAATCCTACCTCCTGTAACCAGAATTCACATTTGCTAAACTTGGCATACAACTGATGCTCTCTAAGGGTTACAAGAATGGTCCTTAGGTGTAGCTCATGTTCTTCTTCTGATTTGGAAAAAAGCAGAATGTCATCGATGAAAACAACGACAAACTTATCCAGGAAGTCCATAAAAATCTTATTCATGAGAGTCATGAAATAAGCAGGGGCATTGGTTAATCCAAAAGACATGACTGTATACTCGTACAATCCATATCTGGTGGTAAAGGCAGTCTTGGGAATATCCTCTGCACGAATCTTGAGTTGATGATAGCCTGTTCTAAATCAATCTTAGAAAACACTTTGGCACCGGTCAACTGATCAAACAAATCTTCTATCTTGGGCAAGGGGTACTTGTTCTTGATGGTGACATCATTCAACTTCCGATAATCCGTACACAAATGGTTACCTCCATCCTTCTTGTCCACAAACAAGACATGTGATCTCCAAGGTGACGCACTTGGTTGAATCAATCCAATTTCCAGCATGGCATCTAGTTGCTTCTTCAGTTCTGCTAGCTCCGACGGGTTCATACTATAGGGTCTCTGAGCTATGGGTCCAGTTCCGGGGATTAGTTCAATGATAAACTCGATATCCCGATCTGGGGGCATACCGGGCAAAACATCTGGAAATACATCGGGGTATTCACAGACTATCCGGACTTGGTCAATGGTAGGTTGGGCTATACTCTTGTTACACTTGAATTGGCGAGGTAAGGTTTCAGATATATGCTCGTCGATATTCCTTATCTTGGTCATGGTTCTGACTTTCTTGGCGATCAATCAATCCTTTATGTTTGGACATCCAATCCATTCCAAGTACTACTTCCAAACCTTTAGTTCCGAGTACTATTAGATTAGCATAAAAATCTATGCCATGGATTCAGATAGGGACGGCTTTGCAAATTTGCCTAGCCTTGGTGGTTGATCCGGGAATTTGAACAATCATGACATGCTTCAGTTTGGTTGGTTGAATTTTACTAGTGCATGCAAATTCTTTGGTGACAATGAGTGCGATGCACCAGAATCAAACAACACTCGTGCAAGTACTGAATTAACAGAAAACATACCCAGCACGACGTCTGGCGCTTCCTGAGCTTCTTCAGCATGCATGAGAAAAAGACGGACATTGCGGTTGAGCGAATTCCCTGGGGCAAATCTCCTTCCTGGCTGAACACGACGTTGTTGCTGAGCTGGGGCATTGGTATTGGGTGCTGCGGCATTCTTCTTGTTGGGGCACTCGTTGGCATAGTGGCCTTTATTTCCACAGTCATAACAAGTCACTTGCGACTTGTCCTTTGCTGCTACAGGCACAACATTGCTTCCAGTCCTCGGGGTAGTGTTGGTGTTGGTGGTAGCATTTTTGTTGTTGATCTTGGGTGGGGCACGGTTGAAATTGCTAGAGTTGCCGGGGTTGTGGTGATTTCCTCCGGGTCTAGGGTTTCCACGGTTGGGATAGGTCGGACGGTTTATCGGGGGTCTGTTGGTTCTTGGGGCAAATACTGGAGATGGGTTAGGGCGATACTTTGGGGTCTGATGGGTTCCTGGCTGATGCATCATACGACGCTTGTGGTTCTCATTGGCTTGGTTGATATTTCCTTCCATCTGGATAGCAGAGTCGACAAGGGCTTCAATATCAGCAAAGGGGATATTGACTAACACCGTCTGCATCTCATCGTGCAGACCATTTAGGAATCTTTCTCTCTTCTTGGCTTCGGTGTCAATCTCATCCGGGGCATACCTAGCTAATGACAAGAATTTGTCATGGTATTCCACTACAGTCATCCGTCCTTGCTTCAGTTCTCTGAACTCGTCTCTCATTCTCTTGATCAAACCCGGTGGCACATGGGTTCTGCTAAACTTGACCTTGAATTCCTCCCAAGTCATGATCTGGCCTCCGGTCATTGCGCGAACACTGTTCTACCATGCTCTGGCATCTCCGGCTAGATAGTGGGTGGCGAACAGAACTTTCTCATTGGCTTCCACTCCGGCGACTTCTAGGTTATTTTCCATGGTTTGCAGCCAATCATCGGTGTCTAGGGGCTCTTCTGACTTAGTGAAAACAGGTGGGTTGGTATTCTGGAAATTTTTGAGCTTAGATCCATGGTTGTCCTGATTTCCGTGGCCTTGGTTGTTGTAGGCAAGCTGAGGTATCTGTTGTAGGGTGGCTAGGTTGGCTTGACGTTCGGCTCTTTCAGCTTCACGGTCAGAAGTCAACATTTGCAGAATCTGCAACATCGGGTCCGGGGATGAGCCACTTCCTCCACGTGGCATCTGAAGATTGAGATAGATCATGAGAAAAGCGGGAAATTTCTAAGGTTTTGGGTCTTTGAAAAGTTTTTAAAGTTTGACTCAGATTTTTCTAGCACACTACAAGAAATGTGTTAACTTGTGACCTTCTCATAGTGACGGGAAATGAAATCGTCATAAATATATTACGATTTGGCATAAGCTGGCCATAGGCTATTTGTATAGGTCAAAAAATCCTATAAAATTATGACGATTTATGTCAAATCGTCATAATTTCAGCATATAAAATCGTCATAATCACTAGGATACAACTTAGAGGATTATTTATGCTCCATTATGACGAATTTAAATCGTCATATAATCTAAAATCTGATACGTTGAATTGACTGGTTGGCCACATAAGCAATTATGTCTACGTGGCATGTCTACATGTCAATTTCTATATATTGTATATTCATGTGCCAAACCCTAATCCCATTGCTCCTCCTCGCAGACCCCGCCGCCACTCCTTCCTCTTTCTCTGCTCGACAGCAACCCTAATCCCCTTGCTCCTCATTGCGTCGCTCGCCACCCGACCTGCCTCTCCTCTCTCTCAATCGTGGATGGCGGCCAGGCCGCCATGGCCGTGCGCCGTGGTTGCTTCTCGCCGTTTCCACCACCTCCTCCTCTCTTCTCTTACCTTGTGTCAGATCCCGAGCCACCCCGCGCCTCCGTGTCGACCCGACCCACCCAGGCTACGCCAAGATCCAATCCATGCCGCCTCCCAAGATCCAATCCATGCCGCCACCCACCCCACCCCTAATCAACGCGTCTTCCATCCACATCCTCCCGGTCCTCAACGACATCCTCTGCATCGCCCGGCCCTACCACAAGTAACACCTGTGCAGAAGGAGGGAGGTCCGTCGGAAGGATGCCGGATCTTCCAGATGCGCCGCTACCGCGACCATGGAGACGTGGGTGGGCGTGGGTGGCCTGCCGCCGATGCAGATGGAGGCGTGGGTGGCCCGTGCTGCTGGTGGGCTTCGCCGGGAGGCTGCCTTAGGGGCCGCGCAGCGTCGCCAAGGCCTTCTGGATCTATTCGTGATTCCACCAACCCGAGGTATATATCCGCCAACCTACCTTATCCTCCCATCTCCTCTGGATCTATTCGTGATTCCAAAATCATGGTTGCGTTCGTTCCATGGATGCTTGACCCCAAAACCATCACGTTCTGATCCAGCGATCCACTGTCTCCGGTTCCTCCCTTTATCCTCTTCAATTGTTCATGCTCTAATCATGTTCTGTTTACTCGCACCCCTTCCAGATTTTTGGATACTTGGAGCCAGTTCACGTCCTAGAGATCCGAGACACCATCATCATGGTACATCTCTCTCCCACAGTCTGTCTGTTTGCTAATTAAGCTAGCAAATATGTCCAACTGATTCAGGTTCATGACTCAATTGTGTGGTCTTGAATTCGGTGAATGCCAGCCCGGGATAAAGGCGAGCACGAGAACCATGGTGACAAGTGTGAAGATTCTTAGTTTGCATGTCCGTTTGAGTTCGTGATGATGTCAAGATGGTGCCTACCTTCCTCGATGCTTCCCCAACGTTGAGAGGTGCATATCATGGTATATTTTGTCACCAATTCGTGATCGCTTACATTTCTACAAATTTCATGTGATGCATAGAATTACTGCAGATTTGTTGTGATATAGCTCTGTATAAGGTCTTTCCATTTCTTCCAGTGTGAACGATTACAGTGATGCAAGCTAGTTTAAGTACTACATTTTTTCATGCCTTAAGTGAAGGTAACTTTGCACATCAGCTGGATGACTAGGCATAAGTTGCCAATTACGATGCATATATATGTGACCAGTTAGTTTAAATGATGATTATGGTGATGCAAGCGGTTTAAGTAACTTTTCGTGCACCTAGTTAAGGCAAGTAGAACATCTACCAGGCATACGTTGCCAATTATATATATAATATACATATGTGACCAGTTATAGGTTAAATGACATGCCTTGCCATTTATTCTCATCAATCAGGTCTTCTCTACAATCTGCATACATATACTGAATGAGAGTCTATTTGAAAGGTTTCTTGTTGTACAATGACCATTGTTCCTCTATCTTGATTTATAGTACTCTGCTTCTAGTCCAGAATTCCTTTTTCTGCTATTTCTTGTTGTGTTCATATGAGCTATAGTATTTGTTTGTTACGGTAATGTAATAGACATGCGTGCTTACTCTGAGACTTATGAAAGTTATGCTTTGTACATAAACTCTCTCCCATCATCATGGACACACAAACTAGTATGTCTAAGTTACTTACGGTATTTTCGTAATCATTCTTACGTATTTCTCGGTGTGTTCTCTAACCAATGCAATATGAAAGCATTCATTCTTGAGGGGGATATGTTTTTAGAAGTGGTCAGTCATCCTGTAGAAGGCTGTCGAATACACCTTTTTGTGCTATCTATATGTTCTTATAAAGTGTACATGTTGTTGCCGATGAGCTATGCTTGTCTATTGTAGTCCACTATGCACCTCTATATTTATGTGGTTGTGTCTGCAACCCACTTTATTTAGTTTTGACATGGTGAACTTCTACTGTTTCCCTGCTATGAACTTCTACTGTATATGTAGTGTAGCCTTTTCCTGGGGAATCATATGTTGTTGTCTAATATAATTTTGACTGTTAACCTCAACCAACTGAGCTATTTATGCTTGTCGTTTACTATATAACATCTGTTTGCCATTTATTATAAACTTTCCATTGTGCTATTGGTGCTTATTCACTGACTTCTTAGCTCTGATTGTGTTATTCTACAGCATACGTCTATGCCATGGAGCCATGGTGTTTGTGCAATTTGGTTGTATTGGTGGTATCCTGGACTTGTACCATGTTTGTGGTACAGAGCATGTGGTGTACTACTAATGTAATTTATAGAGTTCAACTTCTAGTTCCTGTTCTGGTACTAATCATGTGGCAATGCTGCTGGTCTTAAATGAGTGAATTAATAAATTGGTTCTTGGTGATATGTTGATCACTTAGGAGTGTGGTACTTCTTCTGGTTGGTTTATAGCTCCTATTGTGTTGTAGATTAGGTGGTCTAGTAGATGCAGATGGAGTTATTATGTATAACTAGAGCATAATCATGTTGTTTTTAGTAAATTGAAATGTATATGATGTGCTGGAGTGTACATAAGCTCATCTAGGCATACTTAATTCCATATGCAAGGCACTAGTAGGTGATTTTAATGATAGGTTTATGGAATCTGTGAATTGGTAATATCTGCTGTTGAGAATATGTTAAATCCATATGTGATTTTTGAATATGTTGGCCTTTTGCTAGTCGATCGAGTTCACTCGCTACTATGATTCAAAATCATTTAATAACCCTGTAATGCATTAGTTTGACATGCAAGAGTAGCATTCTTAATCCTTATTGACCCAAACCATTGTTCTCGCACAACCAAAGGAGCTAGCCCTGCTGCTTGTGTGCTGAAGCGCATCATCCTTTGCCATGTTACCACATTTGCAGCGTCGATATCAGCACGCTGCCACGGCAGGGGTGTTCCCTTTATGGAATAGATAAGTATCTGATCTCTCCCATCCTATTCCTTTATTACTTGGTTGATAGGCCAAGGTTCCATGACATATTATTTTGTCGAGTTCCTATGTGACGTGGAAAGGTATTGTCTGAATAGCGTTTTATTAGGTTCCCGTTTTTGTTGCCCGCTTAACCTGTGGAGTATTTCCTGAAGCTTAATTTTCTTGTTGCTGCTCTTTTCGTATACACAGAGCATTTCCTGGAGCTTAATGTGTGCTAGTATATTTGTTCTATCTAGTACCTGTAGTGTCTAGGTCGTGCATTTGATGAACTACATGTGTATATTTGAGTGCTAATAGCAATTAGTTTGTGAACCAACTGCTTGATTTGGAGTTGGGTTCTTGTAAATCTATTATTTATTGTGTTTCTAATTTTCTATGTTATTGCTAGAATATATGATTTCATTCGACTCGATGGCCATCTTTTTCTCTCTTACAGGAGCTCAAGGCTGAAGTTGGAAGAAGGGAAGATTTTATTGCATACTCAAAAAGTGGAGTAGATAGTCATGTTTTTAGGTAGTTATACATGGTCTTGGGTGGTGAACTATGAATGATTGTAATATACTACATATCCCCAAATGTTTTATATTCCAGGTTATGTGTCTGCTTGATTGAAATATACATTATAATTTTTGATGTCATTTGTGAAAATTTATTTGATTTTGGTTCTTGACTGCTCGGTCACAGTAAATGATCCAAAAGATATTTGGGCTAGTAAGAAATGATCCAAATAATTTTTGGGCTTTAAAATGGTTGTGGCCCAAACAATATTAAATTGCAGCAGTGAATAATTCAAAAAATGCAGAACAAAATCATTGTAGAAAAGGCACGGGCCTAGAAATAAAAAGGCCAATATTCGGCTTGATCCATGTAGCTGAACGGATTGATTAGAAAAGCTTATTTGAATTATTGGGCTTGGCCCACATAAATGACCGAATGGTGGGCTGAATTCAGAACTCTGACGATTTTATTTCGTCATAATTTTGCCACGTCGGATCAGCCACGTCGGATCTGACCTGGCCTGGCTAGATGGTCCATGACGATATTGAATCGTCATAGAGGTTATGATGATCCAATATCATCATAGACGGTTATGACGATTTCGCAAAAATCGTCGTTATAGTTCATTTGCGACGCCCAGCTTTCGACGATTTCATTTTCGTCATAAGATCGTCATAGATGAACTACTGTGACGATTTTGTGACGAAAATGGAGGGTCATAGAAGCTCAGATTCCTTGTAGTGGCAACTTGCTTTTTCATTCATTCATTCATAGCACACGATACAACACACACCACAACAAAGAAAAGAAGATGGTTTTAAGAACCATTCTGAAAACTATGATACAGTGGGACCGAATACTACTCACTACGCTAGTGCTCAAGTGCTACTACTCTTCGGAATCTGTGGCTTCGTCATCCTCATCATCATCGATGAAGGAGAAATCATCCTCATCGGTGAAGAAATCCATAGCCTGATCCTCCATAAAATCATCATCATCGCTGAGATAGGAGTAGGGGTCTCCACGAAGATCCTCTCTGGCATTCTCCCTTTCCTCTAACTGCATGTCTCTCTCGTGGATGGTCTCCTGCAAAGACGAGATACGGTGGCGAAGACGGTCAAATATGCGCTCCTTCTTGTCGAGCTGACGGCGGCGTGACTTGCGATCCTTTGCTAACATGGCGATGGTCTGATCCTTCGTCTTGATGATGGCAGACTTGTGGTTGGAGTAGTCATGGCAGTTGTCCAACTCCTGCTGACGATCGTACATCATGAAGCTGAGGTGGTCCAATTGAGTCTTCAGCTCGGGGTGGTATAGTGCTTCCAGTGGTTGTCCATTAGCATCATGCCTTGGGAAAAACTCAAAGCGAGTTCCCTTGATCTGATTGATGCTCTACCCACACTTTCCTGCATGGACCTGGCAAGTCCGTCGAGCCTGTTGTTCTCTCTCTCAAGGTAAACTGAATTCCCTCAGCAGTGGGAGGTTCAATCTTTCCTCGAAGACTTGCAACAATTAGCCACTGCAGATCTTCTCCTCCTTGATCATTGAGCTGAGCTCCGAAGAACTCGAGTGCGACGCTCGGAAGTTCGAAAGCTGGTCCAAATCCCTCTCAAAGATAAGGTCTCCTCCATTCCCCAACTGATAAAACTTGCTGTACATCACGTCCATCTATAAGAATAGGATGAGTAAGTTAGTAGAGTGATCAAGTGTGTCAAAATTTTATGTATTTTGCAAGAGTTTTTGCGGAACATGAATTTTCATGAAAGAATCAAAGGGATAAGAATGATAATAAATTTTTGTAAATATTTGCTTTCTTTGGGTTTGGAAACCAAGTTTTTGATTCAAACGTCCAATCCAACTAGGGTCTCCTATGGTCAGGATGGCTCTGATATCAACTTGTCAACACCCGGATTTTTAATCCCAGATGCCTATTATGCCATACATCGCAATCCCAGGATTACCATTTTTGTGAGACATAACAGAATTGGATACCACAGTACATCATCAATTAAAAACCATACATAAGTTCTTACACAAATAGGGATCTCATGATCCAGTTCTTAATACAACATCAAGCAGCGGAATACGTAATAATAACGGTAGCGTAGGCGAAGCTCCATATTCGGGGTCACAGGCAATGCTGACGATGGGAGATGATCCTAGTCGTCGTAACCTTCCTAGGGTCCATCCTCCAGGTACTCCTCTTCATAGTCTGGCCACGGTAATAGCCAGGGACAAAGCCATGAGTACTCTTTAAGTACTCGCAAACTAATACTAACAAGTGAAAGGGGTTTTTGGTAATAGGACACTAGGCTCTAGGGTTATTTTGCAAAAGCCAGATTTATCTCTACTAAGTTTAGAAGCAACGAATGCTAGTTGAAGTTTTATAACACCTAAGTGGGAACTTGTATTTCATATCACAACCCTGTTGTGGTCAAGTCAAAGTCTCAATTCATTTCACAAGTTCTTTTAAAACATCTGACGGGGGAACAGTATGGCCACTCCAACTGTCCATAACCGCGGACGCGGCTATTCGAATAGTTTGACACTCTGCAGAGATTGTACACTTTCACCACAACATTCGATACATCCGTCAGGAACAAATCCTGAATTCACCATACTCAGTATGCGGATAATTAATCCTAACCTTTCAATTACACGCCCACCTCTCCTGTGAGTTTGGCCTCCCAACCATGACCAACTGTCATCTTGGGTACTGCACAAGTGGACAATCTTCACAAGGTAGCCTCAGCTCAGACCTTGTCCATGAGGGAACTAATACTAAGGTATATAAGTTTCCAGTCAAGCCCTACCCAATCTTCGGGTATTGTGGTTGTACGATAAAATTGGAATGGTATCGCATCCAGACAACCATCAGTTTTATAAAGGGGTAAGGCTCATGCCTCATCATTTTCACTACCAAAATCATCAAGTGTTCGGAAACACATGTCCAAAATATTTCAATAGAATGATCCATCATTCCTAGGTTTTCATAACCATTTTCACCAAGTATTCCCATCTAACGTTGGTCAAGTTTTATGCTTAGCACTAGCATCTACAAGTGGGGGTAAGCACTAATGAGGGGTGGTACACTAGTGGAGTTTAACTAAGTTTAATCTTATGCCTTAGGATGACATAAAGATTATCTAGCTTAGGCCAATTTTTATGCTCTTTATGCAACCTTCAATTATCTTTCTAATATCTACAATTTATTCCAGTAAACTCTAAGTACTTGCTTTGATAAAGAAATAAAGTATAAAGCTTGTAAGTAAAACTAGGATTGGTTTATCAAGTGGATATGATCACATATGCTTAAGGCATATAGTGGCATGGTAGCAAGCAGGTAGTAGCTTGCATAGGTCAACTTGATTAGTAAGGCTTGCAAGTATTGGCTTACACAATATCAGTATAAGCTTGCTAAATTGCAAGTATTAGCTTGCACATTCAACTAGTAGCATTAGGCTTGCCTCATGCAGAGCAGTGGTTGAAGTTCTCCTCGCCTTCTTCTTTGTAGTATCCTCCTTCCTCCTGGTATCCTTGGTCAGTACTAGCGTCTATAAATAAATACGATGTACACAATCACCAAACAATACTTAACTACTTGCAATCATCACACAAAAGGGCCCTATAGATGATCTAGCATCATCACTAACATTACAAGATTAAGGTTTGGTTTAATTCCTTTTATTTTTAGAAAAGTAATTTCTACTCATTGAAAAACTACTTAAGATTTAATATTCTCCAAACCAAACATGGGATCATGTTGACGCATGTCATCACCACATATTTTAGTTCATGGGAATGTGATTTAAAGTGGTGTCACAATTTAATAAGGTTTTACCCTTTTATTTTATTTAATTAAAGTGGCTATAAATGCCTATGGGGCATTCTTTTATTACTTGAACATTATTTCTATAAGTAAACCTATATATTTTTATATATTCTGAAAGGTATGGTTAAATGTGATTTTTGAGAGTTGGAATCAACTCAAAAGCTATTATGGTTTGAATTTGAAAAATGTTTGAATGCAGAAAAGCTTCTGCCTTGTTATTTTTACCATGGATGATCTACATATCCACATGACTTGAATCCAACGGGCTTGGATTCAGCACTTCTAGACCTTTCTAACAAAATTAGTTTCATTTAATTTGGTTCACTGAATCGACCTGGGTGGATTTTTGAAATTGGGTACAGAAGTGTGTTTGAACTAAAAAGGAGAAGGTTGAATTCAAATAACTGGGCTGCGCGGGAAAGGTTAACGGGCCGTCCTGCTAAGTACAGCGCTTTCGCGGGCTGCATAAGTGGTTGTCCCCACACGTCAGTGAGACAGGGGGTGCGAAGCGGTATGGAGAGATGTGGTGCGTTCGATCTGGTTCTAATCCAACGGCTGAGGGTCATCGTCGACGTTGGGCAACGCCGGCGAGACAGAAACCTAGCGCGGCCAGTGGGGGTCACTGGGGGCTCACCGGGGTTCAGGCGAGGGTCGGCGAGGTGGGCAAACGACAAAGTCGACAACGGCGAACCTCCTGGTACCGGCAGCTTCTCCTGGGGTGGCTCCAATCGCTGGCCCCCTTCTTCCCCAGAGGCGGCGGGCTTCGGTGAAATTCCGGCGATGCGGTGCTCGCGTTGCTCCGGGACTGAGGTAGGATGGTTCTGGGTGATAGAGGAGTGGAATGGTGTGAAGAATTCGAGCGGGGGAGGCCTCTATTTATAGTCGCGACGGTGAGACCGAACGGCATGGGCAGGCGACGGTGGCGACATGGCTACGGGCGGCTAGAGGCATGGCCAGTGGTGGCAATCACTTGGTGGTCTCCTGGCGAGGCTCTACGACTTTAATGCATGCGTAGGGGTGGTGCGGTTTGGTCTGGAACACGTGACGCTCTGCGCAGCAGAGGCGGCGTCTTCGACGGCGAGCGGTGGCTGTGAGGCATGGGGCAGCGAACGGGGATGTTTGGCGGTCTCCTAGGTCGGTGGCGATCATGTATGCACGCGGCGAGGGTGGCGCTCTGGCGCATACTTAGCATGGTTGCTAGCGAGCTGGGCGCGGTCCGTGCGTGTGGTCCGGTGGCTGGCAACGTTCAAGCACTGGACAGGGAGTGGCGGTGGACGGTGGGCTGCCTCCCAGACATGCTGGCTAGGCTTGTTTCTCCTCCTAGCTTGTTGTCTCCACTGGGTGGCATGGGTGGCTTCAGTTGTTCACCATTGATGGCATTGGCAAGCTCACAGTGGTGCTAGTGATCAGTTAAGATTGTTAGATGATCTACTAAGGCTAGTGGTGCCCAGAGAGGGAACAAGTTAGGCTCAATTCACTGCTCAAAACAGTGTTTGGATTTTGTTTGATTTGTGTCTGCAATGTGTTTGATGAAATGGCCGCAAGAACTCAAGTTTTGAATTTTGAAAATATTTTTGGTGTGTGTGCTAGGTTGGTGCTGGTGAGTCTGCAGATTCTTGGGTTTTGAAAGTTGAGCTTGTTTGAGTGGTTTTTGAAATAGTGGGATCTTCCCATATGATAAAGATTCAATTTTGAATTGTCATTTAAACTATGTGTTTGAAAGTTTCTGGATGATCACAAAGTGGGCCTTGATACTTTGTTATGAGTACAATCAAGGGGTGCAAAGATCCAGAAAAGTTTCTGTTAGGTTCTGAAAGTTTGAGACAGCCAAAGTAGGCATGGGAGTTAAATTGGTCAAAATGACCATTCACTCATTTAGCTTTGTTTTGATTTATTTGTCTTTGAGAAAAGTTTGGGAAATGTTTATATGATGTTTATTTCACCTAAGGAACATTTTACAAGCAAATAAACACATAAACAAGGCAATTCAAAAGAATTCAAAAATGTGATGCATACACACATGCATGCTTTCATAATTTTATTTAGAAAAGTTTTTGTTAACCCTAATTTTGATGATTAGAGTTTGATGATCCAAGTTTAGTATTTTTGGGATGTTACAACGGCCGTTGCTGGCAGAGAGCCGTGAGCATCGTCGTCGGCAGCTGCGAACTCACTAGCCAACTGAATCATCTGGTTCAAGTCAAGCTGGTGATTGTCCTGCAAGCGCTTCAGCTTATGTCGGAGCAACGTGCCCCTTTCCAACCCATCGATGAAGGCGGCCTTGGCGGTCTGAGCGTGCACTCCAGTGCAGGAATTTTTCATATACAGCCAGCGGGAGAGGTAGGCGCGAGATGTCTCGTCTTTCTCTTGCACGCACCGCTGTAGATCGCCAACAGTGCAGGGATGTTTGTACGTGCCCTCGAAGTTCTTGGTGAATGCTTTTTGCATTTCCAAACAATTGAAGATGGATTTCTCCGATGAGTCATCAATCCACTGACGGGCTGTGCCCAGCAACATCAGTGGGAGGTACTTGACGGCAAAGTTGGGGTTACCCTCGGCAATCTCTACCGTGTTGCCATAATCCTGCAACCATGTAGCTGGATTAGCGGTGCTATCATAGGGCTTGATGGTCTTGTAAATCCTGAAAACTTTGGGATAAGTTGTTGACCGTACTACAGGTCCAAAGTAACGTGGTCCCAGGTATGGTCCTTCCCGGGCCTCGTGGATCTTATCGATCCGCGAACATCCATCATATGGCTCCGGGTTTCTTTTCTTCTTGTCAACAGGGGATGGGCTGCGTGAATGACGCGGGGCCCCTTCGCCATGGTGACTGCTAGGTGGCGATGGAGGCGGAGGTGGCGGTGGGTTAGCCTTCTTGCTATTACCCTCCTGTGATGCCTCACGCCTTCCGTGATTGCTTGTCGGACGTGGAGGGTCATGGCGCGACCTTCTCTTGTGTCCCTGGTTGCGCTCTCCGTCATGACGGGTCTGCTCCGTGTTGTCGCGGATGATGATGCCGCTCTGCCTTGGCGGGGGCATATCCGTATGGCGGTGAGCCTTGGAGTCTTCGTGATGTCGGGGGGAGCGGGGCCGTGGCGATGGGTGACGAGGTTGGGCCTTTTCTATGTGGTCGGAGGATATGGGGAACCCATCTGGGACCTGGCATCAAGAGGAGATCTGTCCATTGGCGGCTTATACTGGCTAGACTGGCAAAGTGCTGGGTCATACTCAAGCCTCTGAGAGGTGGACTTTTCCTGCTGCTTTACCGCCTTGGCTACTAGGTCATAGACCTGGTTCACCGCCTCGGGCAATCTATCCTGCTCCAGAAGGGTCTTGGCGATTGCGAGGTTGAGGAGAGGAGTGGGCATCACCTGCCTGCCTTCGCTGTCAATGTATGGCTTGGCTTGTGCCGGCTTTGGGGGAGCCCATCCTAGGTTTCGCCGTACACCAGGATCATTGATGACGCGAGCCGGAGCTTTCTTGGCCTTCTGTTGCTGCAACAGAGTCTTGTACTCGTCCTCCATTGCTCTAGATTTCTCTATGGATTTATGCACGTTGAATAGATATCGATCTAGCTTAGCTCCTTGCTCCGCGATGGCCTGTGCTTCCTCCAGCATCTGCTGGCGCTTCTCGTCATGTTGGGTCACGTTTCGAATATGAGCTACGGTCAGTGGCTCGACGAGGAGATTGTCGTACATCACTCTATCAGCTGGAGTAACTTGGGCAGCAGCAGACGTAGATGCCGGAGGTGGCAAGTTTGCGGTGCTGTTGTTGCTCGGGCCGGTGCCGAGTTCCTGCGGCTGTTGCACTGGGTTAGGCGGAGGGGGCATGACCTTTGCGCGATCATTGTCGGCAGCAATAGGTGGTCCTTTCCCTTTGTCCAGAGCTATAGGCGGAGCTCGTCCGGGTTGATCTTCATCCATCGCCGTCCCAATGGTGACGAACACCCCTCGAGAAGTGACGGCGTTGTTGGCTTGCTCGTCGCGCGTGTACTCCTCTTCCATCTCCTGCATGGCGGAGTCTAGCTATTCTGAACTTAAGTCTATCTCCTATGAATCTGCAACTGCGACCATGGCGGCCGGAGGCAGTGGTGGAGGTGGCTGAATCGAAGGGGCTCCGTCAATGAGCGTAAGCGTTGTCTAAGCCACCGCTTCGGCCTCCGCGTAGTTGTAGACGGTGTTTACCATGCTTTAGAAGGTAAGACGTCCCGAAGCCTGCTGCCGCCTTAGAGAATGCCGGAGAAGCGTTCCATGGTCCAGCCCTTCCACAAAGTGATACATGGCATCATCATTGGGGTAATGTGCCAGGTCGGCCCGTATACGGAGCCACCTGGCAAGGTAATCACGGGGGTTTTCGCCCTCTCTCTAAACGCAACGCGCCAGATCGAAGATGGTAACCACGCCGACAAACATGGATCTCTGCTGTCCAGACGCACGGACGAAGCCGGCGGACTTGCAGTGATCTTCCACCTTTATGTCCTGCACAGGGGCGGTTTGGGTGGTCCTTGAATTTTTCCGATCTTTGCCGGCAAACTCCAAAGAGAGATCCGACATCGACCATTCCGCGAACGTATCTGGACCGTAGGCGGTCCGTGCGGGTCTTGATGCTCCTCCAACTCCCGGGGAACTAGTGCCCGAGTCGGTTTCGCTGATGAAGAGGTGGATATCTCTGATAGGAACGATCGTACACCACGTAGGGTTCGTCTTCGCCGGGATCCAGAATTCGTCGCGGGGGACGATCGGAATGTTGCCAGAGAAGAGAACGCGACTGATGGCTACTGTTTCACCGATTCCCGCGAAGATCTTGGTCCTCGCCCGCTGAAGAGCCTGAAGTGCCTCTTGCCCCACGGTGGGCGCCAACTGTCGTGGTATTGCTGACGAGTACGCCATGGAGGGGTCCTCACAGTGCGTGTTTAGAGACGTGGGGAAGGCGGACGGTTGATTGGTACGAGGTAACACAGTTTACCCAGGTTCAGATCCCACGACGGTGGCAGAATCCTACTCCTGCTATAAATCACTATAATGGAAATATGCCGAGTTACTGGGATTGGTTCGCTGTGCGAGGTGACTAGATCAATGTCTATCCTGACAAGTTCAAGTAGATCTGGCATGCCATGAACACCGCCCAGAGTAGCGGCATGCCCATGTCTACTTAGAATGTTAGACTCTTTAATTGGTCGATCTTTGCTTCAGGGCAGGCCTCGATCCATGTTCATGACGGAAGACATAACCATGGTCATGGTTTGATTACTCTAGTCTGTTATTTATCACTACACTAAAGATCTAAATGACCAAACAATAAACATCTCAACAGTTGACAACTTTACCTATTTTTTCCTCGCCCATATGAATAAGCTCTGAATTCTGAAGGGAGATCGGTTCACAAATCACATTAATGCACAATAGCTAAGTCATGGGGCAGTGGGGAGAGAGAATCGTGGTCTCAAGATCGGTCAGCACATACATATTTTTTTTATTGTTGCTATTATGGGACTACTTGGTACCATGAATGGATTGATGTTTCCGTGGAAGGGTTTAAATATGTGCCACATCATCGTACATTCACCAACTTCTATGATAGTACTATAGAAAAATAGAGATGCTTAATGCGCCACTTCTACCATTATTGATGGAATGCTTTACATAAGAAAGGAGCCGAATGCGAGAGGTTGGGAGGAAGTAACCGGGCTTGCTATTT
Source organism: Avena longiglumis (assembly GCA_030063025.1). Taxonomy (NCBI): domain Eukaryota; kingdom Viridiplantae; phylum Streptophyta; class Magnoliopsida; order Poales; family Poaceae; genus Avena; species Avena longiglumis. The sequence continues at coordinate 47,969,980 of CP125978.1, forward strand.
TAAACTTAAGCCCTTATCCTTTGTTAAATTAAAAACGCCGATCAATAGATACAACGTTCTTACAAACAACTTATAGGATCTAGGCAACACAAGCAAACAAGTGATTAAACAAAAAGGCACAACATGAGACACCTAGACCAGAGCTCAATGACGAGATCAACATCGAAGCCAGCCGGGAACATGTCTTCGTTTCTCCATCCGAACAGAACTAGACACAAACTTCACTGTCATTGCCTCCGGAAAGGGACCCCTTGTCCCTCGCCCTGGATAGAAGGGCGTCGTACCGCCGGGAGGAAAATGTTTCTCCTAGAGCACAACAGAGCTAGGATGTCAGCGAAGAAGCCACTAGAAACACCCAGGGAGCTTCAATGAGACAACCACCACTAGAGATTGAACCACAACACCAGACCGAAGCTAACGAAGACACATAAAATATGAAACAACGGAAGAGGGTGAAGCCACCCACCGCAGATGAACATGAACACCATAGCATGCAAGCTCAATAACCAAGCATCGCTACTGCTATAGAGGGGAACCTTTCCACTATGTCTGAAGGGAGCTTAAAGTTCGGGTTGTTCGAAGGGAGCCTAAAGTTCTTCGGCATCCGTGATTGCCGGACGGCCCTACTAAAGAACCTGCCGCCACACGGCTCCCCTTCGTTATCTTCGAACTAAGTTGAGCACCCGCGCTTGGCGCATGATTTGTCGATCTTGCGTTGTGCGATATGGCTATGAGCATCATAGTTTCTCCTCCTGCGTTGTGGGCTGCGGCGGCATTGTGGCAGGTCATGCTCTTCTTCCTCGGATAAGGACATGCGGCTTCGAGTGAACTTTAGCGCGACCTTCTTCTTTGGATCCGCGGGTGTTTCGTCATGGAGCGCAGCTCCGACGAGTCCGAGGCCTGCAAGCGCAGACTTGTGGATCGCGTTCCTTGGGTCTCCCGCCGGTGGCGGGTTGGATGCGAGGTAGGTGGTGGCCACCATGACCGCGGCCTGCAGCGTTTTGGGCAGGACGTTGGCCTGTGAGTCCATTGTAATGAAGGACATGTCGAGTGCCTTGGTAGGATCGCATCGCGCTGCAGGGTCCATGCGCTCCAGGCGAGAGTGGTATTTTCCACCATCGTAGCCCTTCGAGGTAGAGCCGCCAGTAGAGAGTGCAGCTCGTCGCATGCTTGATTTGTTGGTCACTCGCTTACTCTTGTCAAGCTCGGATTGCTGCTTGACCTATCGATTGTGCTCCTCGATTAGGAGCCAGTGATAGTCCATCAGCATATCGCGGGAGGCGTCGATAGATAAAGGGTGAGTGCCCCGTACGGCGTTGCGCACCGTCTCCCAGCCGGCATTGTTGAGGTGGATTTCATTGCGGACACGGTTTATGCCCTCATTTCCTTGAGGCTCCCTATTCCTGTTGGGATCTGGCGGGGGTGCCATGTTTCCTCTATTCTCGGCCTGAGGATTGGGCGGGGGATCTAGTGGCGGATCGGTTCCGTCATTGACGTTGCCGTTATGGATGGCGGCGCACACATAGTGCGGGGAGAGATCGTTGCTCCTGCATCTCTCAGATCCATAACCGTAGATTCCTTCCTTCGTAGGAGGATCGTAGAGATTGGAGTTGCAGCTTCTGCTCGTATCCGAATTGCCCGTCAGCGACGACATGCACCGGGCATCGATAGGTGGGACCCACGAGGAGAGCCTGATTGATGGAAGTGGCACCCGCTCTGGGCGTAGAGGTCCCAACCTGATAAGGTAGAGATCCCTGTGTTTATAATGCTAGTCCCTGGATCAATAGCTAGCATCCATAGTTTAAGATGTAATATCAAGAAACAAAGGTCATAATACAACTTTATAACCAGGAATAAAATAATTCATTACATCTTACATAGCTCGTTTGGCTATCTCATTACAATGCAGCAGAAATAACTATATAGCATGGAGTCCTTCATCTTCAAAGTGCACAGGCAATCATGTTGGTTGTAGACTTGTAATCCTATTCAACACAGTTCACTAACATCAAACAAACCTGCAACATAATAAGTTACAGCCATAAGGGTCAATACATTTGAATTATATTGGCAAGTGATACTATGGTAGAATAGTGGTATCTATTACCTATATGCATTTGGCTAAGTGGAGCTTAGGCTTGCTTTGCTCAAAATAGATTTTCCTTATTAGTTGAAAACACTAAGTTTTTTTTGTCAAATCACCCAAGGCATATACCAATAAAATTGGTGATCCTTTAACCCTTGTTCAACCACAAGTTTTTAACTTAGAAATTGGGATGAGGAGATCCTTGATAGCTTCCATGTCTTGATGCTCAAATTTTCCATTGCCGGGGACACAGCTAAGTACTTAGATTTTTCCTTCTCGAGAGGTGGTGCACTTTCCCCACAAGACTCGACATGCATCGAGACAAGATGTTTCAGAAGCCTTCCCTTAGACCAAATGGACGCATTCCATCCTATCACCCCCTACCACCTTTTGTCCATCTAGCTAAGTTATTGCAACATATATGATCTAGGCAGAACCCATATGCCATGTGGCTGCACTTGAAGCTTCTCAACATTTGACATCTCAAATCTCTTTGTTCCTAAGTGGCTTTCCACAAGTGTGATACACCAGGTAGTACCCTGAGTAACCACTCAACACATTCCATTCATTCCATTCCACCCAGGTGATTCATTCACTTAGTTGGTTTATTAAGCAAAAATATAAGTCAAAAGACTGAGCAAAATTTCCATAACATGTATATAAACCACCCTTGTTTGCTAATAGCTAGGCTAAGCATGATAGTAGTAGGAATATTAACTTAGGGAAAATTCTACTAAGGCATCGTCTACTAGGATTTCCCATGGCATAGTTAATCACATAGAAAATTCCATGGAAGTCCTACTTAGAAATATCACTAATGCATAGTTAAAATAATAGGGCAAAATGTATGAAGCACCACTTGCCTTTTTAGTAGAGAATATAGGTTCATTCCTTGATATTGCAATGGTCACACTCTTCAAAGTTCACTACAATTCAATCAAGCAATCACATGTTCAAATCTAGCATTCAAACAATTCATCACATAAAATAAATAAAACAAACAATGCATGCAAGCGTGCAAAATATTGTTTTCTAGAAAAAGTGGTTTCTACTAAGGTTATGAACATTTTAAAACACCTATTAGTCATTTATAAAAGTGTCAAAAACATTTAAAATCAAGTTAGTGAAAATAGGCCATTTAAATCATTTTGTTTTGCTAGAATTGCTTTTATCAAAAGGAATAATTTCTAGTATTTGCCAAATATGTTTTTAACACAAATGTTAGTGTTTATGGTCAAAGTGTTTAAAACAAACCCATTTGCAAAAGGTTTCACTCAAAAATCATTTTTAAAACATAACAACATTTTTGTTTTACTAGAAATGCCTTTAATCAAAGAAATATTTTCTAGTGTTAACAAAATATATTTATAAACCCAAAAGTTTGTGTTTATGGTCAGTAGGTTCAAAACAAATCATTTTCAAAAGATTTTACCCAAAAATCATTTTTAGAATAATTTTTATACTCAACATATGCCTAAATGTTTTTCTACAAAAATACCTAATTTTCCAATAGTAAAATACTAAACTAGTGGCATGGTTTCAAAGGTTTCATTTTACTGATTTCAATGATATAAAATTTGTAAATTTTGGACGTGTAGATCAAAAGTTATGATTTTTGCAAGTTTATACATTCAAAACCATTTTCTCGATTTTTAAACAGACAGAACTGCCACGCTTCTTAATTATATTGGTTGGTACCATTTCGTGAGGATCGCGCTACACAAAGCGCTGGATTTAAATAGGATCGCACAGCTCAGAGCGCTCGATACCGTTTCGATTACAGATCTAATCCTATCCACCAGATCATCATCTAATGGTCCAGATCTCTTTGACCACTATCTGGCGGCGCTGGCCGACAACTGCGGCGGCAGTGTGTCGGGTAGTGACACTCCGGTGAATACAGGAACGAGGAAGGGAGAGGAAGGGCTCATCATGTTCGCTGGGTCACGGTGAAGCTCAAGGTCATCGTGGGAAGGCCAGGGGTGCACGTTGTTGGTGTAGATTGCTCGCCGAAGTAGGTGTTATCGTCGGGCACGCACTGTCGTCGACGGAGGTGAAGATACAAAGCACGCTAGGACAAACAAACGGTGCCGTTAGACGTGTAGGAGAGTGGTGAGTACATGAGCATCAATGAGAAGGGGAGGTGCGGTCGGAGTTTACCAATAGAGGTCGCCGGAGTTGCAGCAGACAGCGGTGGCACTCAGTCGTCGTCGTTGGCAAGGCTATGGGGCACGCGTGGGCGAGCTAGGGTTACTGGCAGATGCGCACGGAGATGGGGGTCAAGCTCGTTTGATCTAGGGCAGTGGGGGTGGCTGGGTTGGCCGGGGTGGATCGTCGGAGCAGTGGCGTCGCGAGGGAAAATTATGGCAGCCTGGTGGCGGAGAGAGGCTGGCGAGTGAGGGGGAAGAAAGAGGAGGAGGGGGCGGTTATGAGGGCACGGTCACGAGGCTGATTACTGACGGCGTTAACGCGTATTTTACGATCATTCAACGGTGACAGAAACGGCAAGGAGAGATTTGGGGGCGGGTCAGCGCTGGAGAAGACGATGACATGGCGATGGTGGGGTCATGGAGTGAGTGGCTGTGTGGGTGCGATGCGCGGTGAGAAGAGAATGGAAGAGAGAGGGGAGTGGGTTTCCCGTATGGGCTGGTATTGGGCTTGCTCGGCCTGGTTAGTGGGTTGGACTGGATTGGTGTGATCTATTTCATTTTTTCTTGTTTTCTGTTTTTTTCTAATTTTTGTTTTTAATTCAAACAAATAATTCAAACTTCTATTTGAATTCAATTTCTTGCCAAACCTTTTTAGTAGTTTAATACTATTTATTAGTGTGTTTAAAATTCCACTTTTAGAATATTTTTTATATTCTCTTATGGTTTATTATTTATTTAAATTAGACATTTGTTTTTATTCAAACCATTGATTAAAGCTTCCATTTAAATTCAAATTTCACTCAACCTTTTCAGTAGGTTTTATTTATTCACTAGTGTGTTTAAATAATTCACTTTGAATTATTTCAAATACTTTAATACGATTTAATATTTATTAAATGAGGCTTTTGTCTTTATTTAAATGAATTTGAATATGGTTCCAAACCATATAATTCTATTAAATTAATCCTTTATTCTTTTTAAGTTATTTGGATAACTTCTAATCCATTTTGGCAATTTCAAATATTTATTTTCTCATGATTTAATCAATCATTTATATTAGGGATCTTATCTTTATTCAAAACAAATTTGGTTAAAGCCCACGTAATTTTATTTAAATAATCTTTATCCCTTTATTTTATTTGGATTATCTTTATTGCATTTGCTTATGGATTTAATTCAAGTTTTTAAATTGTCTTCTAAATAATTTTCTTAGAATTTATTATTTAATTTAGGTAAATAGTCTGCTGCCCAGGGGGATAGCTACCCCCTGTTGGATGCCGCCCAGCGTGTGCACTAAGATACATGCAAAACAAGAATAAGCTAGACAGTTTGATTAACCAGACTGTAATAAAGTTGACAGGCTACAACAAACATTTTGTAAAGATGACATGTTATATGCGAACAAATGGTCTCCTGGATATGCGTGTACATTGTTTGCTTGTGTTAGCATGGTTGTGCACCAGAGCACGGGAAAAAAACTCTTTGCCAACCCATTATCTCCTTAATACATGTGTGTTGTATTGTTGTGTACCACTATAAATATCATCATATTTTCTTCGAATCCACCAAACTAGGTAGCTGTACTCGTTAGCATGTATGTTTGATAGATGGAAGTGGATTTAAATAGTATCGCATGACTCAGAGCGCTCGATACCGTTTCTATTACCAATCTAATCCTATCCACCATATCATCATCTAATGGTCTAGATCGCTTTGACCATTATCTGGCGGCGCTGTCTGGCGACTGCGGCGGCGGCGCATCGGGCAGTGACGCTCCGGTGAATACAGCAAGAGGGGAAGGGAGAGGAAGGGCTCACCGTGTTCGCTGGGTCGCGGTGAAGCTCAAGGTCGTCTTGGGAAGGCCAGGGGCGCACGGTGTTGGTGTAGATTGCTCGCCGGAGTAGGTGTTGCAGTCGGGAACGCACTGTCATCGATGGAGGTGAAGATACAAAGCACGCTAGGAAAAACGAACGGTGCCGTTAGATGCGTAGGAGAGTGGTGAGTACAGGAGCATCAATGAGAAGGGGAGGCGCGGTCGGAGTTTACCAGTAGAGTTCACCGAAGTTGCAGTAGACAGCGGTGGCGCACCGTCATCGTCGTCGTCGTTGCCGAGGCTGTGGGGCACGCACGGGCGAGCTAGGGTTACTGGAATATGCACACGGAGATGGGGGTCAAGCTCGTTTGATCTAGGGCAGTGGGGGTGGCTAGGTTGGCCGAAATTGGCCGGGGAGGGTCGTCGGAGCAGTGGCGTCATGAGGGAAAATTGTGGCAGCCTGGTGGCGGAGAGGGGCTGGCAAGTGAGGGAAAATAAAGAGGAGGAGGGGGCGGTTATGAGGGCACGGTTGCGGGGATGATTACTGGCAGCATTAACACGTATTTTACGAGCATTAAACGGCGACATAAACGGCCAGGAGAGATTTGGGAGAGGTTCAGCGCTGGAGAAGACGATGACATGGGGATGGTGTGGTCACGGAGTCAGTGGTTGTGCGGGTGCTGTGGCACCCCAGATTTACGGTCCGAGAATACTCGTTATGCATACCATTCACGTTCCCATGATCAGTGAGCCGTGAGCATAACCGACAAGTATCATTACATCATCCTTAATTAACGAGTACAACAACTTTATCATACCATCATGCCTTTATGGTGATTACAACACAAGTAGCGGAAGTCTTCAGCGTAGAGCCTGTGCCTTAACCTACAGGCAACTGTTTTGGAAGACGGCCTAGCTCGCATAGACGTCAGCACCTTCTAACATCTGCAATCTAGCCAGTAAATAGCTAGGGACAATGCCGGTGAGTACTTCGAATGTACTCACAAACCACCTTAGGATAACAATAATAACGGATATGCAATATGGCCGTGGTAGGATGGCTCCAAGAGCGGTTCTTTTATAAACTAGTTTCTCTTGTAGATATAGCATGTCTCCATATCTTTGTTGAAAACTTTTGTAAAACATGTTGGAAACCTTTTTGAAATGTTTTAGGAAAGCACTAGGATTGGGTCACCCATTTGTTTTTCCTTCTGGTCATCTCATGACCAAACTCCTTCCTCCTTTTCAGACCATCCCATGGTCAAAACATTCCCAAACCATTTCTTTTGAAAATGTCCTTTTTGAAAACCAAAACCATCACCGTTGTACAGCCGCCAGCACAGCCGTCCATGACCGAGGACTCGGCTATTCGAATAGATTTACACTCCGCAGAGGTTGTACACTGTACCCACACCATATGATTACCCGTCCCTGATCTACACCGATCGTGGGTCGAATAACCAGTCAAGACCTTCTAAATGCCCTCTCCGATACAAGTGCCTACCATATGAGGTTAATCCCCTCAAGACCGGGATGCCCTATATAGTCACAAGACAACCGGAGCGCGTTTTGCACCCGGCAGGGTGTGCGCTTTCAATAAGGGGCTCATAGTATCGTCTGGCCGCCATTTAGACGGTATTTACCAAGCCCAGACCAATGTTTCACATGCGCCTTACAGGGGAAAGCCCAGCCTTCGGGAATTTGTTCTTACCCGTAGTAGTTTGAGACACCTATACCGGATTAGAAAAACCTCCAGCCCAGCCCCGTCCCATTCCAGAGTAATGTGGTTGCATGGGTTAATTGCGCTAGTTTCAAAACTGGCCAGCCCGGCTGTTTTCGTAAACATTTTCCCTCCATCATTTTGCAAAACAAAACCCTTCTCATTTTCCAAACCACTTGATAGGCCAAGCCTCACCAAGGTTTTCTCATAAAACATTTCTGAAAGTCTTTTCCCGGGGTCTTCCCATCCTACACTTTTGCTTAGGCTAAAACGGGGTCTCCAAGGGGTTATGGTGTTAAACACCATCTACCATAGTAAGGGAAGGTAGGTATTATACAAATGGGTTGTACCTAAATTATTTCCTTGGGTTATTAAGTCGTATTTGATGGACTGGATCAAGAGGAGTTGGAATCGCCTCAAAACAATTACAAGATTGCCCTTGAAACAATTTCCAAAGGCAGTACTGGTTGGGATTTGTTGTTTTCATCAGATTTATTTTACAGAAGATTTTTAGTTGATTCCAAGGACACATGATAGGTAGTGAGAGTACCTTTCTGTAGAAATTGGAATCAACCTTTTTGGAGTTAAATAGCTACTATAAGGATTTTACTAATGAATTAACCATGCACAGAATAGTTTAATTCACCAAATTTCAACAGAGGCTCACAAAAATAGGAGCTATGGGGTTTTAGAATATATATGGTTATGAGTGATCTCTGAGAGTTGGGTTTAGGTCCAAACCTCAGGTGGTTTGACCTAGGGAAAATCCTCAGGGCAGAAAGTATCTGTTTTTGTTATTTTTGCTATTGGTAATCTAGGAAGCAAGTGACTATGGGACCTATGGGAATGGAAGGGTATGGTCAGTACCTTTCATTTCCAATTGGGTTTACACCATTTGGACATGTGAAAATTTCTAGAGGTATGATTTACTGATATGGACAGATCTTGATAGAAGCTTTATCATCTTTATTTGGAACACTATTTTGGTCCAGAACCAAGTATGTAGGTTTGTAAAGACATACCTGTACCTAAGAAAAATGGGATATGGAAATTTTAAGTGGTTTTGCATTTTCATTTGGATTTAAACTAAACTGCCAAAACAAAATCTGAAATTTGTTTTAAAGAAAAAAGAGAGGAGCTAGGGGAAACGGGCTAGTTCCTTTACCACAGTGGGCCATGGGGAGCCGTGGCGGCCCAGCTTGGCCGCCCTCACGCGAAGGGTTAAGGGTGAACCACGACCGTTTGATCTAGGCAGATCTGACGGCCGCGGTGCTTCTTCCCCGCGAGACAGAAGGAGGGGAGAGGAAACCCTAGCCGGCTCGGGGAGGTACGGTGGCGCGCCAGGGGTCCTCGCCGGAGATGGAGGGATGGAGGGGGAGAGGGGGCGGTCGATGACAATCCCGGAGAGGGGCGGAAAGGGGTAGGGGCTACCATGGGAGGAGTTTCGCGTGACTGCCCGAGAGGAGCTCGGTTTGACTCGCCGGGGTCACCTCTAGAGACGGTCCTGCACGAGAGGAGGGGTAGGGTTCGAAGCAGAGGAGGGAGGGGGTTCAGAAAATGTAGCATGCAGAAGGCGAGGAGGGGAGAGGGGAGCTCGGGGCTCGTTTCTTGGTGGAGGCCGAGGTGCCTTCTCCTCCTCTTCCCGGGCAGTACAGAGAAGGGGAGCAGGGGAGGGCGCTCTATGAAGGATAGGTGGGAGTGTGGGGGGGGGGGGGAAATGAGGCCAAAGAGAGGAGCTGGAGTGGGTGGAGGCTTATAAACCGAGGTGGTATGGTCTATGGTAGACCATGCTCATGGGGGAAGCAAGGGAGGGGTGGTGGCCATCCATTGGGCAGTAGGGGTGATGGAGGGAGGTCTCTGGTCATGGTAGGGGACAGAGAGGTAAGAGGGGCTGCTGTAATGAGAAGAAAAGGCATGACATGACCTTGCCTTTGTCTCCCCTCTCAAAGAACCGTGTGGGACAAAGAGGTGGGGCATGCTACAATGTTCTTCGACCAGAAGGGAGTGATGCTGCTTAGGAGACTTACTTGGCAAGCTTTGATGAGGTTTGACCTTGATTTAACTCAAGCTTGATGGTTTTTGCAAAATGTTGATCGAATGGATGCTTGTGAAGTAAGTTGAATAAATTGCATTGGACAATGTGTGCAAATGGTACTGGTGTGTGTGTAGAGTCATTGCATAACCCCAGGAATTATTTGGGATTTTTCCAAAGGTTATAAGTCCACTTAATCTCATTTATTCGAATAGTGTAGAAATAGATTATGAAAGCTAATGTAATATTTTTACATTAGACAAGGTTGGTTTTTGGTGTGAAATGGTGCTGAATGCCATTTTACACCTTGGAGAATTTATTTGGAATTTATTGAGGTTGAAAAGTATTTTTAATGAATTATTTGTTATTTCTTCCAATTAAGAAGAAGGGCAAAAAGAAATAATTAAGAATCTCAAAAATATTTATTTTTGAGTTTGGAAGGTAGGGTACGATATATAGCATCCAATTATGCCTTGGGTTGGCTAAGTGATTTGGAGAAAATCAACTTTCCTTTATAGATAAGGATTTTGAGAATTTGGTAGATAAAGGAAATTAAAGGGTTTAATAATCCAAATAATTGGGAGAATTATTTGAGGATGCTTATATCCAAGTTTGATGATGTTAACTTTATGTAGGCACCAATATCATCCTTGGTTTTGAAAAAAGTGGTGAAAATGGTGGAAATTAGATTAGGGAGGGATCTAGGGTTTAGTTATATTTGATACCATCTAAACATGGTTAGATTAGGGAGCTCAGAGATCACCTTGGTACAAGGGGTAGATGGATGGATATATCATGTCATATAGATGATCATGGAAGCAAAAGTTGGGCTTGGTTGCATTGGAGGTTGTTTTGGAGAGCTAGAAAACTTTGTTGAAAATAAGGCTCCCATAACAGACACATTAGTTAGCCTCCTAAACCATGGGGGTTTAAGAAGCACAAGGTTCCAATGGAAACAAGTGAGGTGGGGATTGATAGGACATGATTAGTAGATCACAACGATACCAAAATTTGTTCAAGGGTAGGTGGCATATAGATGTGAGCTTTTTCCAAGGTAGGCAAGATGATAAGATTTGCAGAAAAGATTAGTATCTTGACTACAAAACCATTAGGGATGAGTGGGAATTAGAATGGATTAGCCAAGGGCAAGAGTGGGCCTTGGTAGTACTACTGATGTAATACAAGATGGTTCAAATACATTCTCAAGAATGCACATAGGTTGGAAAAGGTAGAGCTCCAAAGATTGTATCTAGATAAGAAATACAGACTTAGCCATTTTGGCAGATTTAGGGGTTTAGACTAGAGGGCAGGTGTAGAAGCTTTTGAGGGTTCCGAACTCATGATCAAGTACATAGGATCCATGCTTAGATTGGATCTCCACTGAATTGGAAAACTATCAGAAGGGATTATCCCTGATTGATCTGATTAGGGGATGAGATGATCACCTTAGTGGCTTAGGATAGATCCTGACTTGGATGCTTGAGGTGATATTGATGATCACAAGAATATATTGGGTCCAAAGGGATGAGATACTAGATTAGCTCAATCTAGTTCCTAAGAAAACAAGGCAATCAGCAGATCAAGGCAATTCATCAGACAGCAGATCAAGGCAATTCATCAACCAGTAGATGAAGACAATTCATATTAATACTTATCCAACCAGTACTAGGGTTACCATCAAGCCTAGCTTGAGGTAAGGATGGGTATGTTGAAAGAGGGATGGGGAGTACACAACTAATACACAAATAGTTGCTTGAGCACAAGCAAACAAGTAAGCACACATTGGAATAAAAAGTTTTTGTTCCCCCTAATTTTTGCCCTTTTGACATTAAACCAGGGTTGCTGAAATTCGGATGTTATAGACCTTTCCCCCTTAAAATAATATCGTCCCGAGATTAGGGAGGAGTAGGATTTGGTGATAACATCCGCTTTACAATTTCAGCGGTGGAAAAATATTAGGCGCTAATAAGTTTTGCAAAGAGTCAACGAGGTTGGCCACAGGTTTGACACTACAAGAAATGTGTTAACTTATGACCTTCTCATAGTGACGAGGAATGAAATTGTTATGACGATTTCGCACAAGATGGTCATATGCTGTTTGGAGAGGTCAAAATCTTGTAAAATTATGACAATTTGTGTCAAAACCACCGTAATTTCATCACATGAAATCGTCATAACCTGCATGATACAACTTAGATCCTTATTTATACCCCTTTTATGACCAATTTAAATCGTCATATTGTCTAAAATAATATACAATGAATCAACTAGTTGGCCACATCAGCAATTATGCTTATGTGGCATATCTATGTGTCAATTTATATATCTATGTCTAAAAATAATGGGAAAAGGGGGAATCGAACTAGCGGCCTTGCAATATAGCTCACTCATGGACAACCACCACACTACAGCATCATCTGTGTTACAAATATCTCACTTGTTTCTTTTATAATGTTGGGATTCTACAAATCCGCGAACAAATAAGGCAAAAACAAGGAGAACAAGGGGGGTCGAACCAGGCACATCCACAACCGATACGGTGGGTCTAACCATCCCACCGCCACCTCTTTCTGGTTTTACTGACGTGCTACTCGTTTATAAAGGTATCCACATTATTTGTTGGGCCTGGGCCTTAGCTAAGGGAATCCATGTGTCTTCCTTTTTTTAAATACGTCCTAGGCCTGGGCCTTAGCTAAGGGAGTCCCCTTGTCTTCCTTTTTTTTAAATCCGTCCTGGGCCTTGGCATCAGTTGTCCAGTGGATAAGATCCGGCCCAGCTCGGTGGTCTATTTAGCAAAGTTTTTTTTCCTTTTCTATTTTCTTAATTTTTTTGTATCCTTTTCATAAGAAGTCCAAATGAATTGATTTTTTGCTCTAAATTTTTATAAAATTAAATTATATCCTTCTAGTTTATTAATTATCATTACTTTTATTATTTCAAAATAATGGATTTACTAATCTCACATCAGTCCATGGTAGGAACAATATCATAATTCAAAATATCATTTTGAAACTAGGGTTTTGGATTCATTTTTTTGGCCTTAAGTCTTATAAAAAATTGCATTGGATCTATGATAAAAAAATTATATTGTGACACTAAAATGATTTTTTTGAAAAATCATGGGCATCAGATCATGTACTTGTAGTTCAAATCGGGCCCACTTCCTACCGATTCAGCAGGAATTTGTCTTTTTTGCCAGGGGTGCACGGAAAGGTTTGAGATACCCCGGTTGGGACATTGTCCATGTAAGATGGTCTAATATTTTTCAAAAAATGTGGTGGTAGCATTCTAAAACTCTCATTTGGTGGTTGCTTCACAAAACACCCCATTTTTTGCGCTCGGAAAATGGAAAATCGTTTTTTCGTTCGAACGAAAAGAAAAACTTCCTCCTGCAACATTGTTTGCCATACCATGATACATATGTGTGCATAATATGGGCACATTATCACAAACTATGCCATGATTCTGGCCATAACATTGGTCGTTTGGTCCGAAAGCCATGAAACCTCAAACATGATAGGTCATTTCTGAGAAGGTTTTTTTGAGACACTTGCAATATACCAAGGTTAGTATTTTTTCTTGAAACTATGTCATATAAGAAGACACCACGCAAAGGATTTTCATTGATCGGACAGTTTTTGAATTTTTTATGCCTGTTTCAAACTATGGTCAAAACGGCGGACACGAAGGTTCTTAGCTAGGGGATGAGCCCCGCTAAACTTGCATTGGATCACTGAAGAAATAGCATATTGTGAGTCTAAAAATTAATTTTTCCAAAAATCATGAGGATCGGATCATGTACATGTAGTTCAAACCGGACCCACTTCCTACCGATTCGGCAGGAATTTGTCTTTTTTGCAAGGGGTGAACGGAAAGGTTTGAGATGCCCCGGTTGGAACATTGTCCATGTAAGGTGGTCTAATATTTTTACAAAATGTGGTGGCACCATTCTAAAACAGTCATTTGGTGGTTGCTTCACAAAATGACCCGTTTTTTGCGCTCGGAAAATGGAAAATGGATTTTCCGTGCGACGAAAAGAAAAAATTCCTCCCACAACATTGTTCGCCATACCATGATACATATGTGTGCACAATATGGGCATATTATCAAAAACTATGCCATGATTCTGGCCATAACATTGGTCATTTGGTCCGAAAGCCATAAAACCTCAGACATGATAGGTCATTTCTGAGAAGGTTTTTTTGAGACACTTGCAATATACCAAGGTTGGTATTTTTCCTTGCAACTATGTCACATAATAAGACACCACGCGAAGGATTTGCATTGATCGGACCGTTTTTGAATTATTTATGCTCGTTTCAAACCATGGTCAAAACGGCGGGCATGAAAGTTCTTAGCTAGGGGCTGAGCCTCGCTAAAATTGCATTGGATCTATGATGAAACATCATATTGTGAGTCTAAAAATGATTTTTGAAAAAAATCACGAGCATCGGGTCATGTACCTGTAGTTGAAACCGGACCCACTTCCTACTGATTCGGCAAGAATTTGTCATTTTCGCAAGGAGTGAACGGAAAGGTTTGAGATACCCCATTTGGGACATTGTCCATGTAATGTGGTCTAATATTTTTATAAAATGGGATGGTACCATTCTAAAACTTTCATTTAGTGGTCGCTTCACAAAACGCCTCGTTTGTTGGCACTCGGAAAATGGAAAACGGCTTTTCCGTGCGACGAAAATAAAAACTTCCTCCTCGAAAAATTTTCACCATCCCAAGACGCACATTCATGCACAATATGGGCACATTATTACAAACTATGCCACAATTCTAGTCATAACATTGATCCTTTGGCCTGAAAACCATGAAAACTCGGACATGATAGCTTATTTCTGAGAAGGTTTTTTTGACATATTCACAATATTCCAAGTTTGATATTTTTCTTGCAACTATGTCACATAATAAGACACCATGCGAAGAATTTGCATTGATCAGACTGTTTTTTAATTTTTTATTCCCGTTTCAAACTATGGTCAAAACAGCGGGCATGAATGTTCTTAGCTAGGGGCCGAGACTCACTAAACTTGCATTGGATCTCTGAAGAAATAACATATTGTGAGTCTAAAAATTATTTTTTCAAAAAATCATGGGCATCGGATCATGTACATGTAGTTCAAATCTGACCCACTTCCTGCTGATTCGGTAGGAATTTGTCTTTTTTGCTAGGGATGGATGGAAATGTTTGAGCTCTCCCGGTCGGGTCATTGTCCATGTAATACGGTCTAATATTTTTTTAAATATGGTGGTAGCATTTTGAATGAGAATTTTTGTGGTTGTTTCACAAAACGCCCCGTTTTTGGCACCTGGGAAATGGAAAATGACCATTTCTTCTGCAACCAATCAAATTACAGGGTTCGGCCTCCCACAGATCAGGAATCTCGGCGTCATCAAAACCGTTAAAAGCCAATCCAACGCTTATGTGCTCACCCAAAGAAACACACCTAAAAAAACCACACCTACTTCGATTCCCCTCTGTTCTCTTTCCCCTTGACCTAGATCGAGATCGATGTGCCCTCCTCTCTTTTCCTTGAGTCGCCATAGCTGCCTCCCTCCCTCCTCCTCCTCCTCACCCGAAGCCGACTCCAATGCCGCATAAGCCAAATATGGGCAGCACCCCTATGATGCATGTGACACCCGCGAGCTCAGATGAATCGACGACGACGTTCGGGAGCTCAAACCAAGAGCCGACGGTTTCGGTGGTGGCCGCGCAGGTTGCCGCGATGGTGGCGAACGTGGACGGGTCAGGCGGCGTGGGGGTTGGGGAGCGGCGGAGCCTGGCGAAGCGGCTGCGGATGGGGAGCCTCCTGGAGGGCGGCCTCTCCTACTAGGAACCAACTCTGTCATCGCCACCACCCGTGCCCCCTCTCTCGATCTCGATGCAGATAGGTTCCTCGCCGGATCCCCACGCCACCCACCAGTAGCCCAGCGCGCCGCCTACCCGATCCCCATGCCCACCCTGGTTCCACCCCCACCCCACCATCACCAGTCTAGAACCGATCTAGAGAACCACTGTAACTCACCATCGCCCATCTCCACTGCCTCGCCCCTCCACAGCTGCCGCCACCTCCACCGCCTCACCAGATCCCTCCCTTCCCACCGCCCCATCTCCCTCACCCTCGAGCCCCATCTCCCTCACCCTCTCGAGATTTCTCCCATCTATATCGAGGGAGAACCCTTGTCGTCTTACCCCTTTTCGTCGGTGCCCTGCTGCTGCTCCCGACGACGTCCTCCCAAACCTACTGCTGAGAACCCCGGTGAGGCCTCCCTCCTCCTGCTGCTCCTCCCACATCTCATGTGGGTGTGTATATAGTCTATAGTTAGTACTACTCACTGAAGTCATGTGTAACTTTTACAACTTACTAGCTACTACTTGATATATAAATCATTGTACATATTTCACTAGTTGTTGCGTGCCTAGCTGTTTGCTAATTGATACATGTATTTTCCTCCTTTTAAAGTTTCACATGTAAATAAATGGAGATCAAGTGCATGTATAATATTTTTGAACTGATGCATAGTGCCTTGGTGAAATGAAAGATCAACCTCTCATATTTACCTTTATGTCCTGCTGATTATTAATAATTAAATGATGAACAGTTGGGTTGGTTGATGATATTTATTTCCTAGTTGAGGATCTATCAAGTTTTCATGTAGCTGGGGCATGCTGATCTATCAAGCTCATGTGGTTTCTTCAATTAATTTGCCTGCCACAGGCACACAGCTTCATTAATGGCTAATCATATGGTGGGATGTTCTATAACTGCAGGTGTGCCCGCATACCAGCAGCGCCTTATCTTTGTCGGGAAGCAGCTGGAGGATGAGTGCACGCTCGCCAACTACAACATCGAGAAGGAGTCCACGCTTCAGAAGGTATAGCATGACTCGTGTGATTGTACGTTGTTGTGCCAAGATAGCCCTACTTCTATTTTGCTTCTTTGTTATAGCATAGCTAGACCTGTTGCTTGCATGGCTATATATCAGGAATAGAATGAACACTAAGAGTTTGGCCTAGCTAGGCATGCTAGCTTATGATTGAACAGGATGTATAGTTAGGTTATCTACAGGGGTGAGGATCTGTAGTATGTTGTGCTGGCCTATAACTATAACTTCACCAATTTATGATTGGATCCACCCGCTGTAAGTTTCCAAGGAGTCCTAGGGTTCTTGTAGGTTCATATTTTTGTTATAGGAGTACCTACTGATTTTTACTCAATTTAATTCCCTGTATGAGATGTGTGCCTCACATTAGCCGGTTGTCTCTGTGTATCCTTGGACATTAACCCGTATTAGATGCTTGTAAAACCATTGGATATGTTCTTCTATAGCATGAAACTAAACTGGGATTTGGTTTAGTTCTACAGTGCCCTTGGCTATGGAGGGAGGTCTTAACCATGTCAGCAACAACAAGATCCTCCATGCGTCCCGGGACAACTTCTACCCCCACGTCACCATCAGTGAGTACTGCTTCTTTGCATGTTGTTTTCTTCCTGCGCCTAGCTCTTGTGTTAGTGTAGTAGGTATAAGAAGTATTGGCTGTGAATAGAAAATGTTTCTTTCAGAAAAATGACTGACTGTGTTTACATTTTTTATGCCTGATAATCTTTACATTCAAGAAAGTTGAGTTAGCTATACTATGGATAGATAATTTTTTTTCATTTTCATTACAGTATAAGAATAATAGTTCTGCATTTAATGTGTATTGATTAATCATAGACTAATCAATATTGTTCCTCTCTATTTGCTGTAAGTTGTTCATATACCCCATGTTTTCTACTCTTTTAATAACCTTGTGTTGTTTGAATTAACAGGAGAAGGCAACATATAGCCAATTTAAGTCTGGGGTGAACAACGAGTTCCCAGCTTCTTCTTGATGGTGTCATAATCAAAGAATTAGCATCCTTCTTATAGTATGCAAACAAAGAAACTGACTTGGCTTATGGTGTTTAGTTTCATTTTGAACCATCTGACTAGTGTTGTTTTTTAACCTTTTGGATGTCATGTGGAGTTATGTAATGGTTGTAAGTAGAAATTCTGGAGTGTATTGTTCGGTTGTTGTGTTATTCATGATATTTGAAATATTGCTGGGATTACTTGAATGGATAATTGCCACTGTCATATACTTGACAGAGTAATAGCTTCCATGGAAATTTCTGGATCTATGTGCTGGATCGTGTACTAACTGGAACTTTTAAAGTCCATAGCCCAACAATACTTGAATGGATAATAAACAATAAACTGTAATTTGGTCAATTTTCAAAAACCAAAATGGACTGTGAAAGGGCAAGGCCCAAGGCTATAAAGGCCAAGGCCCAATATTGAAATATACGATAAAAGGCCAAGCCCAAAGGAAAAGGTACATTGAAAAGGCGAAAACCAAAGAAAAAAAGGATGGATTATTAGGCTAGGCCCATATAAGCGACTGAATTGGATCGGGCTGATTTTACACTATGACGATTTTGTTTCGTCACAATTTTGCCACCTCGGATCAGTCACGTAGGATCTGACCTGGCAAGGCTAGACAGCCCATGACGATATTGGATCATCATAACGGTTATGAGGATACAATATCATCATAGACGATTATGACGATTTCGTGAAAAATGTCGTTGTGTGTAATTACTGACGCTCAGTTTTTGACGATCTGTTTTTCATCATAAGATCGTCATATATTGTGGACAATGACGATTCATGATGAAAATGGAGGGTCATGTATCAGCAGATTCCTTGTAGTGTGAGCTGAGGGGCTTTTGGGTTTGGGGTGTTTGGGTGGAATGAGTGGAAAAGATGTAGTCTTTTCCCCTGATGACAAGTCTAGGTGGGTTTAACATCGACGGGGTACTTCCTTCTTGAGGCAAGACGCCGAGTTGACTATTCTTCAAACCTTTACCAGTGAGGTCAACTTCTCTGCCTTCTTGGTCTTGAAACTTCCAAAAAGTGTTGGCTGGGTTGTCGAATCTGTGATGGAGAACTTTTGCTGAAGTACCTTCTGATTCTGGAGAAGTGCCGATTTCCGTCCTTCTAGCAGGGTCGATGATTCAGATTTTTGCAGAGATGTTCATCAGTTAATGATAACTATTGTTAGACTCCGGGGTTCTATCGGGTTTTTGGGCGGGAAAGACGCAGTGTTCCCCCTTAGGGAAACACTTGGGTTTTTGGTGAAGTCGCAGGCTTTCCTTATTGGAGTCGTAGCTGATGCTGGGGGATGGCGTTGCACCTTTCATCCGGAGGTGGTTATCTTCTGTCAACATCGTAGGAACCGCTTCATGAGATGGAGGGTCTATCGGAAAGGGGTCTACTAGCTTCCGGTTGATTAGCTCTGAGCTAGTTAGGGGGGTCCGATATGTTGAGGATTTCCATTGGCTGCTCGAGGTCTCGGAAGGTGGTACTTTTTGATAAGGGTACTTTTCAGGTTCGGTCGGATGTAACGTCGTGGGTAAAACACGCAAAGAAGGGCATTATTCTTGCATATCATCCAGTAGTGTCCATCCAAAAGTTCAGCAGATTTGCGTCGGCCAATGGTGAAAGTACTTGACGCCTTACTGAACAGGTTTCGAGACGATCCATCCCTTTATAGAGGCTGGGGAGAGTGATTTGGTAGGGTACGAAGGACTATATCGAGGGTGTTCCTTGAATCTTGTAGCCGTCCCTGGATTGGGTACCAACTTTGGTTACTGTATTTCCTCGGGGGGGGGGGGGTATGAGGGACATTCAGCTCTTCAGCAGCAAGGGTCCTGCCTTCTCTGATGTTTGATTTGACGAATGGATCTTCTAGGAGGGGTGACTTTAAGAGGGGTTGATACTCGTGAAGGGGAAAGTTCTACATTCTCCATCTCGGGGTTTGTAGATTCGGAGGTCCTTTTTGGTGGGTCGTTAGTAGCATAAGCAGAGAAGGGCTTCACGACGTGTTCAGAGCAACTTGAGGTTTTGGGTTTCTTTCTACTCCTTGGGGAGTAGTATTACCGGTGTCGGGCAGTCTTGTCATCTTAATTCTGAACATCTCTGTTGTTGGGAGGATCAAGCAGACTTCTGAAGCTTGTTGATGATGTCTGGGTTCTGTCCCTCCTGACGACTCTTGAGTGGTGTTTGGGGCAGGTTCTTGGATTGAGGATCTTCCTAGATTATCTTCTCGTAGGCGGTCTTCTGGATTTGGGTGGGAAACACGTAGTCTTTCCACCTTAGAGGTTTCTACCTGAGGTCGTCGAGGTTGGGGTAGGTCCTCCGCCTTGGAGCATTGGCATGACACTTGAGTTGAGATCTTCGAGTGACGCCTTATTGCGACAACCTTGCTCTGGGGGTTACCTAACCAAGTCCTAGGAGTTAGCTCGAGGTAGATCTAGTGGTTAGCGACGCTTCTTCTTGGTCCTTCGTCAGGGTGGGGGAAGGTCATCTCCAGAGAGGTTGTCTTCACTTTGAACGCTTTGTATTGCCTTGGTTCGATGATGGAGTAGACTCTTTGTTTTAGGGCCTTCTTATCTTCCGGCTTCTTGGCGAAGACTCCATGTTGATTCAGCGGTGGGTTCATTTGGATTGTTGCTCTTTTGGGGCGATTAGAACTAAGACACGAGTAGGAGTTGTCGGGGATTTCTTTAGGTGGCCATCCTGCTGAGGAGAGGTTCCAGCTATGGGGTTGAGGGGGTTAGAGTTGGGATGTGCCAGCAAGGTGGTTATCCAACAAGATCGGGTGATCTGAGGCAGACAAGCAACACATTTCAAGCATCACACAAGCAGATGGACAACAAACAAGGCATACCATAGGTACTAAGGGGATGACTACACGCCATAAGGGGAATCCTAAATTCGGGATGCTAATCTTAAGTACGGACATTACGGGGTTCCTGACTTCTTTCTTGCCATTTGTTGTTGTTGGTGTCGTACTTGATCAATTTGGGGGCGATGAAGGACTCCGTTGGTGGGGCGATCTTTTAGGGTCTTGCGTCGTTGATAGCTCCTTTGTTTTGCTTGTCTTGGTGTCTCTTCATCTCGGGATGTCTGTCTTCATAGTCTCCGACTCAGACTTTGTTTGGGAAAACGGAACATTTGAAGTAGACGAGATATAGAGTAATCCCTTTTTAAACTGTTTAAGTTAGAAAAGATGAGATAAGAATTCTTTTCAAAAAGCTTTTGAGAAAGTAGTTTGCGAAAACCGGTGTTTTCATAAATAGGGGTTGTCCTGTCTAACGTCCATGCTAACTAAGGTCGCCTACAGCCAGGATGGCTCTGATACCATGTCTGTGGCACCCCGGATTTACAGTCCGAGAATACCCGTTATGCATACCATTCACGTTCCCATGATCAATGAGCCCTGAGCATAACCGACAAGTATCATTACATAATCCTTAATTAAAGAGTACAACTTACAAGGAGGCCTTTATGGAGATTACAACACAAGTAGCGGAAGTCTTCAGCGCAGAGCCTGTGCCTTAACCTACAGGCAACTGACTGGGAAGACGGCCTAACTCGCATAGACATCAGCACCTTCGTTCCTTCTTAACATCTACAATCTGTCAAAGTAAATAGCCAGGGACAATGCCGGTGAGTACTTCGAATGTACTCGCAAACCACCCTAGGATAACAATAATAACGGATATGCAATATGGCTATTGTAGGATGGCTCCAAGAGAGGTTCTTTTATAAACTAGTTTCTCTTGTAGATATAGCATGTCTCCATATCTTTGTTGAAAACTTTTGTAAAACATGTTGGAAACCTTTTTGAAACGTTTTAGGAAAGTACTAGGATTGGGTCACCCATTTGTTTTTCCTTCTGGTCATCTCATGACCAAACTCCTTCCTCCTTTTCCGACCATCCCATGGTCAAAACATTCCCAAGCCATTTCTTTTGAAAATGTCCTTTTTGAAAACCAAACTATCACCGCTGTACAGCCGCCAGCACAATCGTCCATGACCGAGGACTCGGCTATTCGAATAGATTTACACTCTGTAGAGGTTGTACACTATACCCACACCATCTGATTACCCGTCCCTGGTCTACACCGATCGTGGGTCGAATAACCGGTCAAGACCTTCTGAAAGCCCTCTCCGGTACAAGTTCCTACCCTATGAGGTTAATACCCTCAAGACCGGGACGCCCTATATAGTAACAACCCAACCGGAGCGCGTTTTTCACCCTGCAGGGTGTGAGCTTTCAATGAGGGGCTCATAGTATCGTCTGGCCATCATTTAGACGGTATTTACCAACCCAGAACGATGTTTCACATGGGCATTTACAGGGTAAAGCCCAGCCTCCAGGAATTTGTTCTTCCCTGTAGTAGTTTGAGACACTTATACCGGATTAGACAAACCTCCAGCCCAGCCCCGTCCCATTCCAGAGTAATGTGGTTGCACGGGTTAATTGCGCTAGCTTCAAAACTGGCCAGCCCGACTGTTTTCGTAAACATTTTTCCTCCATCATTTTGTAAAACAAAACCCTTCTCATTTTCCAAACCACTTGATAGGCCAAGCCTCACCAAGGTTTTCTCGTAAAACATTTCTGAAAGTCTTTTCCCGGGGTCTTCCCATCCTACACTTTTGCTTAGGCTAAAACGGGGTCTCCAAGGGGTTATGGTGTTAAACACCATCTACCATACTAAGGGAAGGTAGGTATTATACAAATGGGTTGTACCTAAAGGTTCTAAGGGGTAATTATTTGGAGGAGCCAAACATTCTCCATATAAAATATAGTATAGGAAAACAATGCAATTTGCATAAATGAGTAGATAAAACATGCATAGGTAAAATAATAGGACAAGGCATATGAGCAAGAAGGTGGCTTGCCTGTGACCAGAGAGATGTCCCTTGATGTTGTTAGATAACCAGAATACCAATAATAATCGTAATAGTAATAACCCCGATCCTTCCTTCTTCTCGACGTCACACAATCGCAACTATCGCCGTTAATAAGCATACATGCAAACAAACAATACTATAATCAATACAAGCATACAAACATCAAACCATACAGCCAGTAAAGGATATATGCATGATATACCTCAGTAGGATGTGGGAGGTTTGATTGGAGAGATTTGCAAGGGATTTGGAGGCATTAGGAAACAGGATCCTTTTGGATTTAGGGTCTAGGAATCTCCTAAGAGAGGGGTTTTTGCTCAAGGACTTGATCTGTATGATACCACTGTGTAAAAATGATACCATCAGATAGGTATTGATAAAATGAAGACAACAAAAGTGGTTTCACTATTTTATCAATTTCCTAGGATATATAAAGGGTTTTATATTGATTAAAACTCTAGTTTTCGGAAATAATTCACCAGAACTGCTCTGGAGTTCCAAAAATTATTTCCTTTGTTTATTAAGTAGTATTTGATGGACTGAATAAAGAGGAGTTGGAATCACCTCAAAACAATTAACAGATTGCCCTTGAGAAATTCTGAAAGGCACTACTAGATGGGATTTGTCTTTTTCATCGGATTTATTTTACAGAATCTTTTTAGTTGATTCTAAGGACACATACTAGGTACTGAGAGTACCTTTCTTTAGAAATTGTAATCAACCTTTTTGGAGTTACATAGCTACTGTGAGTATTTTACTAATGAATTAACCATGCATATAATAGTTTAATTCACCAAATTTCAACAGAGGCTTTCAAAAATAGGAGCTACAGGGTTTTGGAAGATATGGTTATGTGTGATCTCTGAGAGTTGGGTTTAGGTCCAAACCTCAGTTGGTTTGACCTAGGGAAAATCCTCAGGGCAGAAAGCATCTATTTTTGTTATTTTTGCTATTGGTAATCTAGGAAGCAAGTGACTATGGGACCTGTGGGAATGGAAGGGTATGGTTTGTATCTTTAATTTCCAATTTGGTTTACTCCATTTGGACATGTGAAATATTCTGGAGGTATGATTTAGTGATATGGACAGATCTTGATAGAAGCTTTATCATCTTTATTTTGAACACTATTTTTGTCCAGCACCAAGTCTGTAGGTTTGTAAAGACATACTTGTACGTAAGAAAAATGGGATCTGGATATTTTAAGTGGTTTTGCATTTTCATTTGGATTTAAACTAAACTACCAAAAACAGATCTGAAATTTGTTTTAAAGAAAAAAGAGAGGAGTTAGGGGAAACGGGATGGTTCCTTTACCACAGTGGGCCGTGGGGAGCCGTGGCGGCCCAGCCTGGCCGCCCGCGCGTGAAGGGGTAAGGGTGAACCGCGACCGTTCGATCTGGGCAGATCCGACGGCCATGGTGCTTCTTCCCCGCAAGACAGAAGGAGGGGAGAGGAAACCCTAGCCGGCTCGGGGCAGCATGGTGGCTCGCTAGGGGTCCTCGCCGGTGATGGAGGGATGGCGGGGGAGAGGCGGCGGTCGACGACGAGCCCGGAGAGGGGCGGAAAGGGGTAGGGGCTACCTCGGGAGGAGATTCGCGTGACTGTCCGAGAGGAGCTCGTCGTTGACTCGCCGGGGTCACCTCCAGAGACGGTCCTACACGAGAGGAGGGGTAGGGTTAGACGCAGAGTAGGGAGGGGGTTCAGAAAATGTAGCATGCAGAGGGGGAGGAGGGGAGAGGGGAGCTCGGGGCTCGTTTCTTGCACTACAAGAAATGTGTCAACTTATGACGTTTTGGTAGTGACCATCTACAAAATCGTCTTAGATTTATGAAGATTCCGCACTGGGTGGTCTTGGGAGGGACAAATCCTTAGTAAACTATGACGATCTTGCTCAAAACGTCGTAATTTCTTTAAACGAAATTATCATAATAAGTAGACAGATCTAAATATAGAGGATAACAACATAGACTGTTGGATGCGAACAAGATGGACGGGTAGGATACTGATATGCGGGAACTTACATGGATCGATGACATGGCATGGTACCCATCCCGCGCGCAGATCCCAAATATTTTCATAGGACGCGCGTGTCGGTCAAGCCAAAATCGCCAGTCCCCGCCCTCCCAGCAAAACCTACTCCCCAACCCTAATCCTATCGCTGCCGCCACTCCCAGCATGGGATCTAGGAGCGGTGGTTCCGGCGGGAGGTGGAGAGGAAGAAGGGGAGGAGAATATGGGGAAGGGGCTCTCCATGTCGCAGAAGCTCACCCTCCCGCCGGCTCTCCCCTCTCATAGATCCACCCCCTCCCTCCCTCATCTCTCCACCACCACCCCTATCACTCCCCCAGCACCGCAATCTATCTCCCTCTCCGCTTTCCTCACCCATGGCGACCAAGATCTCGTATGCGCCGCTAGAAGGCCTTCAGGGAAGGGTTTCCAGGGGATATCGCGTACACGCTGCTCTACTCGGGCGACGGTGGGCCTGAGGGTGGGGTTGGGTGGACAGCGCCAACAAGCTACTGATCCGAATGGTTGAAGATATTAAGCTTGCCCTTCTTTTTCAAGTACCTTGTGGAACTATTGTATGCATGTGTAATAGTAGCACTACTGTCTATGAGTGACATTTATTAGTTAGTCCTGATTGCTGAGTTAGTTTTCCATACTAGCAGAACATTACAATTTATTGTAGTAGAAACTTGTAAAATTTGTAGCAGGAGCATTTCCCTTTGTTTTAAGTTGCATCTAATTCTAGAACATTGGCCTGCTTATATAGAGTAGCTATCCTGTATGATTCTGGTTACTTTTCTTCATGAACCTTGCTCAGTTTTGGCTGTTGTGTTTATGGTTTGTAATGTTTCAATCTTACACAACCGACCCGATGGCCGCCGCCGTCCAGGAGGCTGGCCACACCAACAGCGAAGAGCAAGAGGCGGTCCTGCTCGCGGACACTAGGGTCGTGCCTGACGACACCAGACCGCGGCCCAGGCGTCCTCTGCTACCGCACTACCTCTCGCTCGACGACACCCGATCCCAAGCTCCATTGTGTAGGCAAGTCCTTGGTTCCTCCCTTTTCTGCTCTATTTGTTATGTAAGACATGACTGTAATGTCTGCCATTGTGCCAAAGAACTGGTCTGATATCATTGAAATTTTTGCAAGGACATGTTGAATACTTGAGGTACTATTTGGGTCTATTTGAAATGGATAGTTCACACGTATTCCTTCTGTGTTGATGGAAATTCAGAATAAATGGCGTTCACAATTTAAGTACCTTTGTGTTTTAGCACCCCAATATTCTACTACAGGGATTAACTAAAAACATCCTAGCTAGCCTCTTGCTGTTTCAGTCCACCTAGGCCCAAAGAAGAAAAGAGAGGAAAAGCTTCTTTGGTTGCTTCCTTTTTTCTTTTCTCTTTCGTATATTCAGATTGATTGTTACTACTAGCAGTACATAGTGTTCTTCAAGTGGATGTCAAGGTGATTTAATATTGGTTCTTGAGGCTGGTCTCTAGATTACATTTTTAAGCTATACTTAAGCTGCCATCTATAGCATGCTCTAATTCTTAGTTACTGTAAAAATGGTTATATTTACAGTTTTCTTTGATAAGAAACTTGCTCTTTTACCTATGAAATTAGTACAACTTTTAACAATGTTTGAAAAGAAACTTGCTCTTTTACCTCTAAAATGCGTAGCATGAGTAAGTTAGAGTCTAAAATTTTACAGAACAAGAAAAATGTTTTAAATTCAATGCTACTCTATCCATATTGAGCATTCAAATTGATTATATTATCATGGTTGTATTGTGATATCTTTGTGCTACCTTTCTTTTGCTACTAGTTGTAGCTCTGAACATGTATTAATGTTGTTGTCTTTCATTCTTCTCCACATGTCTCGCAGATCTCCCAGAATAACTATGCTAGGTGACCGCAGGCTCGGCATGCACATCAAGACCATCACCACTGATTTTAAGAGGGTGTCCAAGATCCACGGCAAGCTCTGCATCGTCTTGTCTTGCTTGCCACCGATGCCCATACTTTGTGAGTCACTGCCCCTCACACCCAGCTGTGTTTGCGTCTGATTTCCCATGGCGGGTTCTTATACACAAGATGGAAGAGTGAAAATGCAAAAGATACTCCTGGTATATTGATTGATGATGAAATAATCTACACCTGGTATATTGCAATAATAATATGTTGTTGTTGGTGTCTTGCAGTAGTAATAGGATTACTTGAATATTTACCAGTGCTTGGGCGATAAACAGATTGTGTCACAACCACTATATTACAAACAAAACTTTTATTAGTGCAGATGCTCCATTAGTGGACTTGTAGCAGAAGTAGAATCTTGCAAGATTGGATGTGACACTGTATTACACCACTGCCTTATTTACAAGGATTATAGTACTCTAGTATATGTATTATGTGAAATTGTATTACTTCACTGCCTTATTAACAAAGAGTGCAGCACTATATTACTTGTATTAATCTGTTTTGTTTAATAACTTGCAGGCATTGGATTTCATTTGCCCGCAAGTGTTGTTCTGTCACATTTTTACAAGGGCTCTAGGATGAATTCTACCGAAAGAAGCTGGAACCGGCAACTAACAAAGTTTTCTAGCTCATTAGACTTGGTTTTACTTTCGTAGATAGTTAATAGATCATTAGAGTTGGTTTTACTTTTGTAGCTAGTTAATAGATGTTCTAGTATAGTTAGTTATCCGAATACCTAATGTTAATGCATGGTTGTAATATGTGATGTTATCTGTAATATTATTTGTAAATTTGATCTGTTTCAATCAAAAGAGCTATATATGGTATCTGTTCTGATTAAATTATTAATTGTTTAAATACTGGGACAAGAGTGAAAATGAATACCGACATGTGGGACAGTAGGCTTTGACAACTTGACCCATTTGACTAGTGGGACCGTCCATACTAAAAAGGCTGAAAGTTGAATGGAAGTTCAATGTAAAAAGTCCAAGGCCCAAAAAACAAAGAGTCAAAAATGTTGGACGTGTTCCATGTAGATGACTAGAATGGATAGGAGAAAAAAA
This sequence comes from Avena longiglumis, assembly GCA_030063025.1. Lineage (NCBI taxonomy): Eukaryota > Viridiplantae > Streptophyta > Magnoliopsida > Poales > Poaceae > Avena > Avena longiglumis. The sequence goes on from CP125978.1 coordinate 47,997,631, forward strand.
TAAACAAGCCAGAATTGTTGGGCTGAGCCCATGTAGAACCTAGAAATGGACTAGGCTAAATTTGCACTACGACGATTTTGTTTCGTCACAATTTTTCCACGTCGGACTGGCCACGTAGGATCTGACGTGGCTAGGCTAGACTGCTAGTGACGATATTGGATCGTCATAGAGATTATGACGATTACATAGAAAACGTCGTTGTGTGCAATTACTGACGCTCAGTTTTTGACGATCTGTTTTTCGTCATAAGATCGTCATATATTGTAGACAATGACGATTCAGTGACGAAAATGGAAGGTCATGTATCAGCAGATTCCTTGTAGTGTTGGTGGAGGCCGAGGTGCCTTCTCCTACTCTTCCCAGGCAATACAGAGCAGTGGAGCGGGGGAGGGAGCTCTGGGAGGATAGGTGGGAGTGTGGGGGGGGAATTAGGCCAGAGAGAGAGGAGCTAGAGTGGGTGGAGGCTTATAAACTGAGGTGGTATGGTCTATGGTAGACCATGCTCATAGGGGAAGCAAGGGAGGAATGGTGGCCATCCATTAGGAAATAGGGGTGATGGAGAGAGGTCTCTGGTCGTGGTAGGGGACAGAGAGGTGAGAGAGGCTGCTGTAATGAGAAAAGAAAAGGCATGACATGACATTGCCTTTGTCTCCCCTCTCAAACAACCATGTGGGACAAAGAGGTGGGGCATTATACAGTGTTCTTTGACCATAAGGGACTGATACTGCTTAGGAGACTTACTTGGCAAGCTTTGATGAGGTTTGACCTTGATTTAACTCAAGCTTGATGGTTTTTGCAAAATGTTGATCGAATGGATGCTTGTGAAGGAAGTTGAATAAATTGCATTGGCCAAAGTGTGCAAATGGTACTGGTGTGTGTAGAGTCATTGCATAACCCCAGTAATTATTTGGGATTTTTCCAAAGGTTCTAAGTCCACTTAATCTTATTTACTCGAATAGTGCAGTAATAGATTATGAAAGATAATGTAATATTTTTACATTAGAAAAGGTTGGTTTTTGGTGTGAAATGGTGCTGAATACCATTTTACACCTTGTATAATTTATTTGGAATTTATTGAGATTGAAAAGTATATTTAATGAATTATTTGTTGTTTCTGGCAATTAAGAAGAAGGGCAAAAGAAATAATTAAGAATATCAAAAATATTTATTTTTGAGTTTGGAAGATAGGGTATGATATATAGCATCCAATTATGCCTTGGGTTGGCTAAGTGATTTGGAGAAAATCAACTTTCCTTTATAGATAAGGATTTTGAGAATTTGGTAAATAAAGGAAATTAAATGGTTTAATAATCCAAATAATTGGGAGAATTATTTGAGGATGCTTATATCCAAGGTGGATGATGTAAACGTGATGTAGGAATCAATATCATCCTTGGTTTTGAAGAAAAGTGGTGAAAAGGGTGGAAAGTAGATTAGAGAGGGATCTAGGGTTTAGTTAATTTGATACCATCTAAACAGGGTTAGATTAGGGAGCTCAGAGCTCACCTTGGTACAAGGGGTAGATGGATGGATAGATCATGTAATATATATGATCATGGAAGCAATATTTGGGCTTGGTTGCATTGGAGGTGGTTTTGGAGAGCTGGCAAACTTTATTGAAAATAAGGCTGTCATAACAGACACATCAGTAAGCCTCCTAAACCATGGGGGTTTAAGAAGCACAAGGTTCCAATGGAAACAAGTGAGGTGGGGATTGATAGGCCATGATTATTAGATCACAACCATGCCAAGATTTGGTCAAGGGGAGGTGGCATATAGATGTCAGATTCTTCCAAGGTAGGCAAGATGATAAGATTTGTAGAAAAGATTAGTATCTTGACTACAAAACCATCAGGGATGAGTGGTAATTAGAATGGATTAGCCAAGGGCAAGAGTGGGCCTTGGTAGTACTACTGATGTACTACAAGATGGTTCAAATACATTCTCAAGAATGCACATAGGTTGGAAAAGGTAGATCCATTTTGGCAGATTTAGGGTTTTAGACTAGAGGGCAAGTGTAGAAGCTTTTGAGAGGATGCTAGATTCCGAACTCATGATCAAGGAGATTATGTTGAGGTGTTAACTAAGTAGATAGGATCCATTCTTATATTGGATCTCCACTGAGTTGGAAAACTATCAGAAGGGATTATCCCTGATTGATCTGATTAGGGAATGAGATGATTAGAAGACAATTCATCTTAATACTTATCCAACCAGTACTAGGGTTACAATCAATCCTAGCTTGAGTAAAGGATGGGTATGTTGAAAGAGGTTTTGCTTTGAAGTAAGATAAGTACCATCTTGGTATCTCTACCAAGATGGAGATGAAAAGGTTTTGGATAAAGGTTTTTGGAAAACCTAGAGATAAGGGTAGTTGAAGTTCTGTCTTGAGAACATGAGGAGAGTATATATATGTCTCCATATTTTTGGCAATAGAAACTATTAAAGTAGGTGGTTGTGTCAAAGTCATCTTGGCTCGGGTTTTTGAAATGCGAGAACATTTGAGAATATGAAAGATGAGCCAAGACATCTCTTTTGTAAAATATTTTTTGTAAACTAGTGTTGGGATGGGGAGTACACAACTAATACACAAATATTTGCTTGAGCACAAGCAAAAAAAGTAAGCACACATTGCAAGAAAAAGTTTTTGCTCCCCCTGATTTTTGCCCTTTTGACATTAAACTAGGGTTGCTGAAATTGGGATGTTACCGGTGCGATGCGCGGTGAGAAGAGAATGGCAGAGAGAGGGGGAGTGGGTTTCGCGTGTGGGATGGTATTGGGCTTGATGGGCCTGTTAGTGGGTTGGACTAGATTGGTCTGATCTATTTCATTTTTTTCTCTTTTCTGTTGCTTTTTATTTTTCTAATTTCTGTTTTTAATTCAAACAAATGATTCAAACTTATATTTGAATTCAATTTCTTGACAAACCTTTTCAGTAGTTTAATACTGTTTATTAGTGTGTTTAAAATTCCACTTTTAGAATATTTTTGTATATTTTCTTATGGTTTATTATTTATTTAAATTAGACATTTGTTTGTATTCAAACCATTGATTAAAGCTTCCATTTAAATTCAAATTTCACCCAACCTTTCAGTAGGTTTTATTTATTCATTAGTGTGTTTAAATAATTCACTTTGAATGATTTCAAATACTTTAACATGATTTAATATTTATTTAAATGAGGCTTTTGTCTTTATTTAAATGAGTTTGAATATAGTTCCAAACCATATAATTCTTTTTAATTAATCCTTTATTCTTTTTAAGTTATTTGGATAACTTCTAATCCATTTTGGCAATTTCAAATATTTATTTTCTCATGATTTAATCAATCATTTATATTAGGTATCTTATCTTTATTCAAAACAAATTTGGTTAAAACCCATATAATTTTATTTGAATAATCTTTATCCCTTTGTTTTATTTGGATTATCTTTATCCCATTTTCTTATGGATTTAATTCAAGTTATTAAATTGTCTTCTAAATAATTTTCTTGGAATTTATTATTTAGTTTAGGCAATTTGTCTTTATTTAAATAAAATTGAATTTGGTTCAATTCATATAATTTTATTTAAATAATATTTCACTCCTTTTTTTACTCAGTAAACTTTCATTTGTTTATGGATTTGGCCAAGATTTAATTTGGCTTTTAAATATTCCTTATTTATTTATTTATTTGCCTTATATAATCCTTATCTTTTTATTCATAGATCCAAAATTGGTGATTCCAATTTGTATAATTTTATTTAATATTTGTTTATATTTTAAAATCCTCTTAAGATTATTATGCTCACAATTTGATTTTTTTTAGCTAGGAGCTTTATTAGCTTTGGAAATTTATTCCTTTTATCTTATTAAATTCATAAGTTTTTATCCATGGCTCCAAATTAAATGAAACCAACTTCTATTGTTTTATAATATTTTTATATATCATTTTTAATCATTTAGACATGTTTGTTGCTGAATTTTTATATGGATCAAATCCATAGTCTTAGAGAGATCTTGGAAATGATTTCTTTCATTAGGGTTTGAGGGTTTTGGTTTAACTTTTCCAAGTGTTTTAAATTTCAAGATACATTCATTGATGAATGCATTTCACTTGATTGAAATTTTGTTGGATTCTCTTTTCATTCAAATTTTGTTCAAGAAGGGTTTTGATGTTTCCGTTTTGAAGCAAAAAATTTCTTTTCACCCTAAATTTCAACAATTTTTTATTTTCTTAATTTATTTTTCACATTTCAAAATTTGGAAAATTTTGGGATGTGACATTGGGAGACGGAGGGTGCTAGTCTAGCCCACCTGGAAGCAGAAGCTTTCGAACATCATCTCGAATCCGTCGTCTACAGACTTGAAATCTTTGCGGGTGGCCGGCGAGTGGGCGGTGAAGTCGAAAGCACCAAAGAGGAGATGATTCTCCGTCACCGGTGAATCGTAGATCGCTCCGGGTGGAACCGTCATGACCGCACGATCAGCGTCCCCCGTTCCCACAGACGGCTCCAATTGACGAGGGTTCGATTCGTCAATGCCCATTGTTATGGACTTGTGTTTTGGAGAAGATGGGGATATTGGAAGTCGCGAGACGGTTAACAAACACGCAACAAAGGGACACGAGGTTTACCCAGGTTCAGGCCCCCAGAGGGAAAACCCTACTCCTTATCTGTTCTTGATTATGGTGGAACCGAAGGTTACAGGGGGTGCACAGATGCGATTTGGCGTGAGGTGTGTGTATGAGTTGGTCATGTCCTCCTCGTCGTTCCCTCCTGGCCTTTATATAGATAGGCCAGGTCCCGAGGGTAGTTCGAGTCGGTTACAAGTTAGGGTTTCACCCTTGAATAATTTCTCTACAGCCTGGGCGTGTCCTCCAAAGAGTCAAATTTGTAATTGGCTTGGACCACTCAGAATCTTCTTGGGAAGCAAGTCTTCACGTGGGCCATGCCACCCATGATTGAGGGTGTTGACCCACCGGGAAGGACCTTGGGTAGGGAGCACCAAGCGATAGAAACCTTTCTTTAATACAATTGTATGTTCCATTTCTTATTTGTAGGAAAAACAATTTGGTTTTTAAAGACTACCATCATACCACTACAACGATGAAAAAGATGGATCCAACAGTGTTGCATGTTGACATATTCTAAGAGTTCGTAGAAACGCACGGGTATTAACCTAGTTATGACTAAAGATCAACTTATGAGCATTTTTATTATTGTGTATGTATATATTAGGGTTTCTCTGAATTAGGGTTTATATCCCTCGGACCCGTTTAAATTTTCAAGCATATATTAGGGTTATATTTAAGGTGATCTTGTCGTCAAACCACGACACCCTAGACCCTCAAATCTTGCCTACCTAACCTCCTCGATTAGCTGCTTCGACTCATCCGCTTTTCCCCTTTTGCAGAAAATATGGAACCACATGGAAGAGACAAAGAAAAGGAAGAGTTGATCCAGGGTATGATCCGCAAGAAAGAAATCGATGTCTCGATGTTTCTAAACAACTCCGGTGAGGGTGATCCTCTTATCGCCAAAAGAGACGACTTCGATGAGGAAGAAGTTGACAGCGTCGGTGAGGGAGAAGGCGACGGCTTAGATGAGGAAGAAGTCGACAGCTTCGGTGAGGGAGAAGGCGATGGCTCCGGTGGAACATTAACTATTACAAACTTCGGCGAGGTGCATAAAAATATTAATTAATCAATCCTCTATTGTCTATATACATATATTAACACTTTTTATTCTTTTATCCCTCCGGATCGAGCAAATCTTCTTCAAAGAGCAAACGAGGCGCAGCCAAAAAGTTGGAAGTCCATGAAAGGTATAGGATCAAAGAAGTCGCTGATGAAAGTGAACCGATGACTCCCATTCATGTTAAAAACAAATTTGTAGTGCAATGCGCAGTTATTGTTAGGGACTTCATCCCGATCACCATTCGAGAATGGCATAGGCTAAAGGAGGCAGGAGTATCATATGTGGGTGACAAAGCCAAAGATATACTTTGGAGGAGGATCATAATTAATTTCACCCTACCGATGGTACAGGTGGATCCAAATGCATATAATTCAGATGAGGAGGCCCATCGATATGCCGATGCCATGAAGGAAGAGGTGAAGGAGTGGTATCTTAAGAAGATGGCCCATCAATTCACCAACTAAAGAAAACAATGCACCTTAACATTATCATGAAAGAGAAGACTCTGGATTTCAAGGGAGCATATGAGAAGATAAAAGACCACTAGGATGAGTTTATGTTGTACAAGAAATCGGAGGTAGCTAATAAAAGGTCTAAAACGAACAAGAAAAATGCTGCTAACAAGAAGTATCACCATACTATGGGGCAAGGTGGCTACAGTGCTGGCATTCCTAAGTGGAAGAAACTTGAGGCCGACCCACGTGCTAAAGGGGTCACTCCAAAGACAACCGATTGTCTCGAACGGGTAAAGAATTGGTTTTACGGGCATGGGGTCACGTTGGACTCGGAAAGGAAGTGCATATATAACAAAATACATAAAGAAAATCCCATGCCGATCGAAGACATTAGAAATGCAGTAAAGGCTATTGAAGAGGGGAGTTTCATTCCCGATAGAGAGAATGACGAGCTCACACTATCCCTTGGGAATGAGGAACACACAGGACAAACACGAGTCATAGAAGGATCCAAACCATGGATAATTGGGTTTCTCGATAGCAGGAAGAAATATCCCAACAAAATCCATAACAGGAGAAAGGAAAAGCAGGAAATTGAAGAAAAGATTTAGTCAAACCGGATTCATAACATAGAAGAACAACTAAAGCGGCAGTAGGATCAAATTGACACACTTAGCCAGCAAGGTACTACCAGCCCATCTCAATGGCACATGGTAGAACCTGCATTCGATGCTACCAGACTATCTTAGCGGAAAAGCAGCATGGCTTCCATGGAGCTCCCGGGTGATGATGATGCACCAACGATGGCTCCTCTTCGCTACCCACTAGATGATATCACGGAGATGACAAATTGTGAGCTACATGTGAAATTTGTGAACATAACAATGAGGGTGGCGGTTGGCTATGCCTTACCAATTGGACCTGAACCAACTTACCATTGTCGTCCGGTTCCACATGGCTATGCTATTGTCGGGGTGGATGAAGTTATATACGGATTTCACCAGTGAATCTTGACTACCCTGCAGGTGAAGGGGATGTGACTAAACTGGGAGATGCCAAAAACAACACCATTCTATGGCGAAAGGAATACATCGAGCTTCCAAATCAGACGCCTGGCCCACTGACTTCTCAGAGCACTCCATCTTCGCCGCCGCCTCACCCGTCTCCAGCACAATACTCGCCTTCGCCGCCTCACCCGTCTCCAATGTAGCCGTCAACACCGCATCAGCCGTCTCCAGCGCAACCGTCTTCACCGCCGTGGAAGCCGTCTCAGCCCACTATTTCTCAGGGACAAAAGCAGAAGAGTACCACCGTTACTCTAGGGCGTGGTAACCGATCCCCAAGACATCAACAGAACCCCTCCCAAATGTACCAAAGGTTCCTCCCAAGAGACCTTACGACTATACTCCATAGGAGACTGCGGTGATAGTAAAGCAGCAAACGACATAGTTTTTGCTAAACTAAAGCGGCCGAAAGAGTCAGAGTTCCCCAGCACCGAAATGCTGAAGACCCTTCGCCAACCCGAGGCAAGGCTGTTACCAAACTATGAGCGCTCTATTCTCAAGTCACATGCGGCAAAGAAACGGTGGAAAAGTAGTAGTGTGTAACATCTCGAAAATATTAATAAAGGTTATCAAGTTCTAATCACCCAAGTTTAGGGTTAATAAAAACTTTTGTAATTAAAATCAATATGAATGCATGTGTATGTGATGAATGCATAAATGCTTGCAATGAATTATTTGATTGTTAGGAATGGCAAGGGTTCATGTAAAGATGAAAACAACATCATCTAAATCATTTCCTAGCAGAATCAAATGAATAGAAAATAAAAAATAAACAATATAAGTAAATGGTCATTTTTGCCAAACTTGTTCACTAGACCACTTTGAGTGTTTCTAGTCCAAGTTTTCTAACAGAAAAAATCGAATTCTTTTCACCCCTTGCTAGAACAAGTACAACTGAACCCAATCCCACCTTGCAAACCCATAGAAACATTTTGCAAATCTAAGCCAAGGACAATTCAAAATTGAATCTAGTTCATATGGTAAGATCACCATTTCTCAAAACCCAACCAAACCAGTTCACCTTGACAAACCCAAGAAACCAGAGACTACCAAGTATGTGACCAGAGCACTCACCAAAATTCATCCAAAAATTTCAAACTTGATTTCTTTCAGCCATTTCATCAAACACCTTCTGAGCACAAATCAATTAAAGCAACAAACACTATGTTGAGCAGTGTTCTTGCCAAACTTGTTCCCAGCATGTCACCCACCTTGTCTATGCAGCCCTAGCAAACTACGCATGACCATTCCATCAATGGCATGCATGCCCGAGCACCCCCTTGTCCACCTCAATGTCGATAGCACGATGCAAGCATCGCCAGCCTCGCCAACCATGTCAAGAACGCTGCCCGTGACTCACTACCCCCTTCATACCAGCCCCAACTCAAGGACAGAGAGAGGAGAAGCCAGAAATGCCGTGCCCACGCCGCTGTCGACCATGCCGACATGCACCGTAGTTCATGCTTCGTTCTCGCTCAACCCGATCACCTCGAGCTCTTGCCGCTTGCTTGCAGGATCACCATCGTCCCAGGAGACCAAAAGACATGTATGTTCCCTCGACGGTGCCCCGTAGCCGCCGCATGTCGCGAAGTTCGCCATCAGTACCGCGCAGAGCAACACCCTGTTCCGACCGCTGCAGACCTCCATTGACTGAGCCATGCTGCCTATGATGACTGCCAGGCGACCGCCCACCGTCCTAGCCTCTGAGAAATGATGTTAGCTCGCTGTGACACCAGCACCGACGACCTCTGTCCACGTCATGCTGCCCCTCTCGCCCCGCTATAAAAAGGGAGCTCCCCCGCACCAATTCTTCACACCCTCTCCCTCCACACCTCCTCAGCAACGCCTCCGAGCAACCCAGAGCAAGCCGCTGCCCGTAGCTCCCCAGTTTAGGCCACAACAGGAAACTCCGCCGGTACGAGGAGAACCGTCGAAACCGCCTCGTCCGTTTGCCCCTGTCGTCGACCCTCATAGGAGCTCCGGTAAGCCTCCCCCGACCCTCACTGACCTCGTTAGGGTTTCTCCCCGTCGTATCCTGTTCGAGAAGGAAGATGAGTTGTGGATCGTTGGATTCCAATCTAATCTAATGGCCTAGTTTCGTAGATATCCCTTCGGCATCCCCTGCCTCACTGATGAGTGGGGACATCACTTAAACCAGCCCGAGCGTGCTGTGTGCAGTGGGCCGGCCCATCTACCTCTCCCGCGCGACCCAGTAGTTCAAATTTACACTACTAGGAAAACGGCCTTTAGTGGCGCACCTGAAACCATCATCTGTGGCGCACCTGTAGTGCGCCATGGGCCTTGCGCTACGGCTATCTCTCGGCCGTGGCGCACTGCCTAGTGCGTCACGGTTGTGTAGAGATAGGCGTGAACACCCAGTGCGCCCGAAGTTTGGCGTGGTGCGCTACCTTGGATCTTCTGGCGCACTACCTGATGCGCCACGAAACATCCATGGTGTGCTTTAGGTGTAGTGCGCCAGAAGGTAGACCATGTGCTCCACAGATGTATTTTTGTTTTTTTAATTTCCAAGCTAGATTATATGCAATACAGATTATATACAATATTACGAGATATACACACAGATACAAGATATACAATTATATATATAAATACTCAATATGAAAAACAAGATTGAAACAAATACATATAGATAAGTCTCATACATGAATACATAGTCCAAGTTACATTGTTTTGATCATGTTACAAAGTAGTAGTTGGTGACATGCGAATACATGTGTCGATCGAACAAGTTAGAGCTCGGAAGCTCGCTAGACATCTAAACTAGCTAGCTAGACACAAACGCGGATAAATAACCAAAGAAGATAAGCATGATCACCGCATGACGAAGGTGTAGGTCTTCATCCGGTTCCTTGTCCTAACTACCGCTAGATAGCGTGTATCTAGCTTCCGCCTCCGCCATAGTGTTGTACCCTTTGTAGCTATTGTCGCTGAAGCGGTGCACTGTCTCGGGTCTTCCCAATCATCGTAGACTCGGAAACCCGTCCCTTACACGGCGTACCACGTCATCTACAAGTTGACAATAATAACTAACCGTGATTGAAAAAAACATGTATAATTAAAGTCGCATATGAAGATACACTTATAGAAAGTACTCTTAAATCAAAAAGCAAACTCAAAAGCATGCCTCATATATAACTAGGTTGTTGGACACATGAATATGCTTATGACGGGATGATTTAGCCAAGTAGGATGCACAATTCTGGACTTGTGCATATCACAACTAACAATCCGTCATAACATTCACATATATATTGTGCGACATTTCAATCATCGGCATATTCTCGAAAAAGACAAAAATAACTCAAAAGCATGCCTCATATATAACTAGCTAGGTCGTTGGACACGGGAATATGCTTATGGCGGAATTGTTAGCCAAGTAGGATGCACAATTCACGGACTTGTGCATATCACAAGGCTAACAATCCCGTCATAGCACATTCACATATATATTGTGCCACGACATTTCAATCATCGCATATTGTCGAAAAGACAAAAATAACTCGAAAAGCATGCCTCATATATAACTAGCTAGGTCGTTGGACACGAATATGCTTATGACGGAATTTGTTAGCCAAGTAGGATGCATTCACGGACTTGTGCATATCACAAGGCTAACAATCCCGTCATAGCACATTCACATATATATGTGCCACGACATTTCAATCATCGGCATATTGTCGAAAAAGACAAAAATAACTCGAAAAGCATGCCTCATATATAACTAGCTAGGTCGTTGGACACAGGAATATGCTTATGACGGGACTATTAGCCAAGTAGGATGCACAATTCCTGGACTTTTGCATATCACAAGGATAACAATCCCGTCATAGCACATTCACATATATATTGTGCCACGACATTTCAATCATCGGCATATTCTCGAAAAAAGACAAAAATAACTCACACTTGTCGTCCGAGAACCAAAGAGTAAGCAAAAAAACCAAAGAGTAAGCAAAAAAACCAAGCATTGATTGATATATAATAATAATAAGCAAAATAAGTAAGCGGTGATTCATAAACCTAATAAGATAAGTACACGTGTCGTCCACACACACACAAAGGTCATCTATAGTTTGCAACTACAACTAGGCCAACATCAAGCCTTCGGCTCGGCTTAGGAGCAGGGAGGGCATACTGTCTCGTCATGAACTTCCTATAGTCACCCCATCCCTAGGCGATCTTCTATGTCACGGTTATTCGGGATATTTCCTCCGTAGAAGATCCCCAAGTCATGACATCACGAAGATGATTGCCCCAAATCGCTGCTTTGGATGCGATACATCTCTTGTCTAATATCCGAATCATTGATCTTGGCCTTTGCTTGACCTGTTTGAGATGATCCGCAGCGTAGAATTACGCTGGTCAAGTAGGAACCCTCATGTGATGGAGTGCGTAGTAGGCTTCCTTCTTCTTTTTTTCGGCTGCTTCACGCAGGGAACTCTGTTACGTGGTTGAAGGCGTGCTGCCGAACTTGACCTTCTTACGCACGAAGCTGGTGCCTTCCGTCGAGGCAAAGCCGTGAGAGCATCATCGAACTTCCTTGATCTTGTCGTAGTTTTTCTTATTTTCTAGACTCCCAGTCGAAATACGTATGGGAATGCTTCGGCGATAAGGAGATGAGCGTGCAGTGTTTATCTCTTCGCAAAAAATTCAAATGGAATGTGTAGAAAAAAGAATGATGATGATCTAATAAAGCCAATCGGCGGTGGCTACTGAATAACGACGTACTCGGGAAAATAAGGCACGAGAATGTATTCCTTTGTCTTGTTCGCCACGAGGATTCTTTTTAGTACGAGGCCACGATCGTCGTTCGGGGAACCCAAGCGGCAAATCACGCATGTAGTAGGGGTCCACTATAGCGATGCCGGTGTGTTCTCTCTAATGATCTGCGTGGCGGGCTGAGAGAAAAGGCGGACCATGGTATAGTTCAGCGGTATAGGTGGAACATATTGAAGATGTCCTCGAACGCGGGAAGAACAGATCCGGGGGCAATGTCGACGAAGCCCAAGCCTGGTGGCACCTTAACCACGAATACGGTGCGAGGATCTTTCTCCGATAGGCGTCTCTCTATCGTCGACGCCCGTCATGCACACTCTGCGATTCGAACTAGCGAGCTTCCGCAAATTCTTAGGTAGCATGGGCTCACCGCCACATGAATCCTCCACATTATACCCTCGGGTCTTGGTGGCCCGTCCGAAAACCTGATCGGATTCGCGTTGTTGACGCCACGGCTGGCTCATTGCTAGATTTTCTTTTCCCGCCCTTTTTCCTTTTGGAGAGCGGGCAGGCATATCGAGCACCGGCCGCCCTATGTAGTGTGTCGGGCTTAGAATAAAGGGCGGTTGGTTGTATCGGCTGGCTCAGTAAAGGCGCAAGGAGGCGTCTCGAGAACCAAGCACGCTTGGTGATAGTGGATTTCTCTGTGGGGCCACCAGCTAGGTCTTCTTCGTTATGGCGAGTCTTGAAGAAGTGATCATTCCGGTCTTGAAGTCCTCGGCGGATCTGCGCCATGTGCATATCATCAACATGATCATCCGACCCACGCGTGGAGGTGGCGAGGCGGTAAGGGCCTTGCCACCGCTTGTCGCCGCACGGCGGTGTTGTTTTAATGGCGTGATGGCCCCGCCGTCCCCAAACAGATCATGCTCTTTGTCCATAGCAAGAACAAGCGAAGCAACTTCGAGGGGGCGACTCTTCTTCATCCGCTCACAGGGGTTGAATGGGAGGTTCGGTCGTCGCAGCCCTTAGCACCCGACTAATTTTAACCTGTGCACGCTTCTCGGCATCGGTTTTGAGTGGAGCGTGCTGCAAGGTTGAGCGATGGTACCCATGGCAACATCCCTCAACTCGTTGTTCACGTAGCATAAGAGTGCAAGGAACATCCGTCTGCGAAAACATGTACGTCGGGCGAGATGCCACAAGAGTAATATATAGATGGCATGAAAGGAGGTAATTAAAGCAATTTGTTTACCGTGATGGCGTCGAGATCGGCTAATGTCGGCCGCACGCTGGCGACGTGCAAGAGGCGGAAGGGCTGCTTGATGGCGCGGTGCGGCGCGGTGTATTCTCCCTACCGGGTGCTTGGAGCTCCGGTGCCGCGATGATGGCGGGGCACCAACATGTACTCCGGCGCCATGGTGATGGCGAGTCACCAACACTTGCGGCACAGCGGTGATAGCGGAGTCACGAACACGTAGTTCGCTGATTAAATCGGTGCGCGTTGTTCGGTGGCTGCGACCATGCTTGGAATCGCGGCCCTACTCGACCACCGCACTCCGATTCGCTATTGACTCCACCAAGGTGGCGGGAAGGGCGTAGGGTGATTGCCGGGTTGTCTTGGACGATCTGCGGGATCCGCGCCACTTGTGCCTTAAGTTCTTGAACCTCTCTGTTTTCCTCCTCGCTCCTTCCAGCGGCGCCACATGCGTCCTCGGCGGTGGACCAAAATGATCCACCCAATTCTTACCCGAGGCGGCGGACGGCCAGACGGCAACAGCTTCTTCGTGGCAGCTCTATTTTCTTGGCCGGTTCGCCATACTGTTAAAGGTTATCCCACGGGTGGCCGTCGACCCACAGGATGAGGAACCACAGGATCCATGACTAGCAACAATTTCCTCCTCCTGCGGAAGAAATGATGAATCATTTACATCATCGATTAGATTGCAATCGTGTTGATCATGAATTAGATTATACTTACCACAATTTCCTCGAATTCCTTCACCGCAGGATTCGCGGTGAGTTGTTTGGTTTTGGGTCCATATGGTAACGGGCACGATGAAGTTTCAAACCTGGGTTCGAATTTAGCAAAGGGTTTTCTATCCCTTGGATCTATACTCTTCGTCCTCCTTATTCCATTTGGCCTCCGGTTCTATCCACCGGATCCGAGATGGTGATGACCTATATTCATCGCTGCGGCACCTTTCCCGATTACTATTGGCGGGGCTCTTTCGATTCACACCTCTCCTTGAACTCCGGGCGATCTTGGTGATCTGCGGGTCAATCTTCCGGATCTCCTCGAGACTTTTGCCTTCTTTATAGATCTTCTTCTTTATCCGGGTTCTCCGGTGGCCAGGCGGTGCTCATCTTTGTGAGGCGGTTGTTTACTTCGTTCCCATGATAATTTGTGTTACGATACTTAGCGGGAACTTGTATCTTGCGTCGACTTCTCGAAGAGGTGTGCGCAAGTGGCCATTATCTTTATGCTAGGAGATTCTCGGTGTTGATCGAGATGGTTATGCGGGTGATCGCCGCCACTTGCCCACCGTACCCTTTGGCGACAAGGCGGGCTCCAAAGGAACCCCGATGGGCTCACTTGGTAATTTCCTCCACCGTGCCGACCGTGTTGGGCGCCGGTCCTTCTTCTTCTTCTTAGGAGGGTTGCTACCACTCCTTGTGCCCTCGCCGCCATCGGTGGTTTCATCGTCCGCCGTTCCTTGGCTTCTTCCTCGCGTCTTCCATCTCATCATCCTCGCTCTCGAAGGATGGTATTCTTCATTGTCTTCTAGGCGCTGGGCGCCTCCCGAATGTCAATTGTTTATTCGAGGTCGAGTTCTCCTTTAGCTGATGCGCTTAGAACATCTAGCCTCGTCGTTGTCACACATCTTTGCACTAATAAAAACAAATAATTGGTTAAATGCGGAAAAATCCGGCATGACCTTTGCTAATTTTCTTAAACTAGGAGTGCCCGATTTCTGCCAAAACGGAAGTTAATCAACATTCCGGCAAAAATCTGGACTCATTTCATACAATAACCTGCATACACACATAATAAAGTGCTTCATATACACGCACAAGCACAATTTCAAGGTCTTGTTGTCCCGGCCAGATAGTAGTAGAAGCACATGAGTAGCACCACGATAGTAGTAGCGAGCAACACTAGGATGGATATAAGGCCAGCCAACCACAGATAGTAGTAGCGAGCAACCTATAGCCACCACAAGCTGCACAACCAGCACAATAAATCATTTCATGCAAAATGGAGCACAACTAGAATAAATGGCCAACACACAAACAGTACATCAAGCATAAATGGTAACCACAAGAATGATCCTGAACAATCTATTAACAATCCAGATTTGTGAAGCCGAGAGCAAGACCTTAAACAAGCAATTAATACTTGCAAGTACATTAAATTAGTGATCCTTTGAACAACCCGCTATCCATGATACCTCTATTATGATTCCAGTTCATGAAGGTGAGAGTAGGGGCCCAAAGCGAACAATACTTCCAGTACCGGATAATATTAGCCGCAAAATATTTTACATCATCACTTACTCAACAACTATCTCAAGTTATGAGATAGGGGCAATACTAAACCTAGATATTCCAAGCTAGGCTAAGGAAAAATGGGATTCACGGTATCTCAGGGCTTCTAAACCATATGCTTTTAGTCTTGAGCACTAAGAGGCTTCTAAACCATATGCTTCTAAACCGATGATCATGAACTCTTGAGCACTAAGAGGCCCAAGACCATCACATGCTTTTAGTCCTTCCATATGCAAATAAGTAAAATAATGTGAATATTTTTTACTGATGAACTATCATAGTAACAAACCTAACAAAAGGATCAAATCATTCTATAGATTCTGAACCCTATAGATCAACATACTATATGTGGCATTAATCAGTATGTGACATATATACTGAATCAACCCTATAGATTCTGAATGCTGAATTGATGCCACCCTATGAGTGATTGATCTATAGTATGCTGAACAGTATGTGGATTTATAGGGTGGACATATAGTATATATGCAAACTGCAAGCACAACAGTACTAAATCCACATACTATATGTTCAGAAGAGCAAGCAGTGCAACAGAGATTAAAAGAGGTGGCATCAATTCAGCATTGCATTGTGTTTTGCTAAGCATTTGCATTGTGCATGGACTAAATGACCAAATTACTCGCAAAAAAATGACCAAATTGGCACATCAACGGTCCATTTGGTTTCTCTGTCTTACACATACAAAGATATACATGCCATCTTCACTTAACTAGCATCGCTCATCAGGTCACTAGCAGTATGTATATAGAAAGATATACATGCCATCTTTGTCAATAATTACAGATGCTTTCTCGAGGCAGCCTGCAAGCACCAAACTACATT
Source organism: Avena longiglumis (assembly GCA_030063025.1). Classification (NCBI taxonomy): domain Eukaryota; kingdom Viridiplantae; phylum Streptophyta; class Magnoliopsida; order Poales; family Poaceae; genus Avena; species Avena longiglumis. The sequence goes on from CP125978.1 coordinate 48,013,958, forward strand.
TTTGTCTAACATTCTGCAAGCACTAGCACATTTTTCTCTAACATTCTGCAAACACCAAAGTAAAATAGCCTAACCCTAACGGATGCAATGGATTGGAAGAAAATAGCCTAACCCTAACGGATGCAAACACCAAAGTACAATAGCCTAACCGTAACCCTCGAGGAGAGAGAGAGGGAGAAGGATAGAGGGAGGGCAGCTCACCTCTGAGATTGCTCGAGGAGAGGGGAGATAGCGAGGGTGGCAAGGAGACGAGGGAGGGAGCGGCAGCGCCTTGCCGTCGGAGGCGAGCCGACTGCAGGAACCTCGCCGCCACCTCCTCCTCCACGAGCAGCGGCGGGCAAGCGTCCTCCTCCTCCTCTAGCGTGGGCCTCCTCCTCTGGCGTGGCGTGGCCTCCTCCTCCTCTTGGCGTGGCGTGGCGGCCTCCTCTGGCGTGGCGGGCGGCCTCCTCTGGCGTGGCGTGGCGGCGCCTCGATGCGAGATGGGGATGGGGAGGATGGGGGCGATGTGTGCGAGGGACGATGGGAGGCTGGCTCACGCAGCGCGATTGACTAGTCCAACCCACACAGCGTGGCGCACCACAGCAAGTGCGCTACGCGTGTGTGGAATGAACTATCGAATAACACTTGGCCGTCCCACTAGTTAACACTAATCTTGTCTTACCTTGGTTCTGCCCTTAGCTCTATTCTAAACGATGAGCACCCAGGTTCGAATCCTGGTGCTCCACTTTTTTATTTTTACTTTAAAAATACTTTAAAATGTTCCAAAAAATACTTTAAAATGTTCCAAAAGTGGTGATACATGCCATACAAATTTTGTTTTGTTTTTAAAATACTTTTAAATATTCCAAAAATGCCCAAAAGTGATAATATATGTCATAAAAGTGTTACAAATATGATTCAAAGTATAACTAAATTTCATAATACTTTGTCCATGAATATTACAATCTTTTTCGACCACGCGTTTTACAATATTTTTTGAGCTAGCGTTTTACAATCTTTTTTCCCTTCTTTGTCGCGGTTGAATAATTTAGCCCCGGCACTTTAATGTTTCTTCTTTCGAATGGGCTACCTTTTTTGGTAGGGTTGTCCTTTTCTTCTTGTGATGTATGTTCTGCATCGTAGTCGCGTCATCTTCAATCTTTGGATCATCGTCTTGGTGAAGTCTTGCTCGTTGGCGACTCCATCCATTCCGATGAATTATTCTTTTTCCTCTCCTCCGACAACACGGCTAGGATTTGTCGGTCGGTAATGAAAAACATTGGTCCACTTTGGTAGCCAGTACCCGGTTCATTTTTCGCCACGTTTGCACGGCGACCTTGGATTTGGCTGCGGGTATAACCATGGTTGTGAAATACGGTCTTCTCTTTCGGCGCTCTTTGCCCATCTAACACGGAACATCGGCACCTTTTTCTCCACATGAGTCGAGCTCCCATCTCCTCGATTCTTAGTAGAATCTTTCCTTCACGTTGTCATCGGTGTAGAATTCCGACGTTACGCCTGAGTTCTGATAATCACACTTGTTGTCCTTTTCCTCCGTGTAGAATGTGTAGCCGTTGATATCATACGCCTGATAGGTCACCAGGTTTTGCATCGGTCCCTGCGACAAGGTGAATATGATCTTTTCCGTGTCAGAAGAATGCGAGCGCGGGGATTATCAAGGAGCGTCTGCCTAAACCAACGCGTGAAATCTGAGTTGTGCTCTTTGATTATTTCTCCCTGCGTCCTCTGTATGCCCCGGTCACTGTACTTCTTCTCGATTAACCTTTTGTGCTTCTGTACCCAAGGATCGACCAGTTCTAAATGCTGTAGCGCAACGAGGTTTGCTCGATCAAAGTCTGCGCGTCGAAAATCGAAGTCTGCATGCGATATCGGCGACCCTCTCGGTGACCAGATCCGTCGAGCTTGCCAAGGTGTACGGTGGGGAAGACCGGGGGTTCTCGATGTCTAGATAATTCGTGCAGAAAGAGATGCACTCTTCGGATATAAAGCCCTTGGCTATGCTTCCATCTGGACGGGACCTGTTGCGAACGTATCCTTTGATGTGTCCGTTTATCCTTTCGAACGCCATCATGCTGCGGAGAAACATCGGCCCGAGTTGTACGATGTCCTCCACGACATGGACCAGCAGATGCACCATAATGTCGAAGAATGCGGGTGGGAAGTAGACCTCAAGCTCACATAGTATCACCACGATCTCCTCCTGTAGCCTTCCGAGCTGATTCAAGCCAATCGACTTCCTAGAGATGACGTCGAAAAACTTGCATAGGCCAAATAACGTTTCACGGACGTGCTCGTCCATTATCCCTCTTAGTGCGACCGGAAGTACCTGCGTCATTAGCACGGCACAGTCGTGAGACTTCATGCCACTGAACCTCTGCTTCGCCTCGTCTAGGTATCTCTTATCTTGCCCAGTAGTAAGGAAATTTGACTCCTAGAAGGCACTTGAAAACTGTTTGATCTCATCTTGGCTTAGAGTGAAGCAAGAAGGAGGGCGTAATATTCGTTCTTCTTGAACTTTTACCCTTCCGCGACCTTGTGTCGTCTCCGACTCATGATCATCGTCATCTTCACGATCATCGAGTAGTGCGTCCTCCGTGAAGCTCCTTCCGGATACCCAAGCATATCAGTCGTGCCTTGCTTTGACCATCTTCGTCCTATCGGCATGTTGATTATGGTGGCGACGGACTCGCACACGTTTTCGTGATATGCATGATGTCGAGGCCATGAGGCGTCGGAGAAACTTCCAAGATGGCAACTCCCGAAAAACATACCTTGTTTTCCATACCTTCAGCGGCTTGTCTTGCTGCCTCTTTTTCTTCTTTCCAGGCTTAGGACAATCTTTCCAGTTTTTCAGCAACTCTTCCACTTCTTCGCTGCTCCTATGCTCTGGGATTCCTCGGGTCTCTGATTTGCCATCGAACAGGTCTCCACGTTTTCTCCATGGATCATTCTTGCCGAGCCACCTCCGGTGCGCCATGAACACGGTTTTCGATGACCCTGGATCTTTCTCTAGTTGGAGATAGCTTGTGTTATCCATGCACCTAACGCATGCGCAGAATCCTTGGATAACCTGCCCCGAGATATACCCGCAACCTGGATAGTCTTGCACCGTAGTGACCAACGCGGCTCTCATAGTGAAATAATCTTGTGCGACGGCGTGAGTATTGGCTCCATTCCCATAACGTTGCTAGCTCCTCTTTCAACAGCCGAGATCTGATTGATGTCGGTGCAGTTGTTTCGCCCTTGAATTAGCATACTCATTTGTATGTACTTCTTCTTCATGCACAACCATGGAGGAGGTTGTACATCCATACAAACACGGGCCAAGTGTTGTGCGTGCTGCTCGGCTACCGAGCGGATTGAGTCCATCGGTGCTCGCACAAGCTTGATGTTCCTCGAATCTCCACAATGCGAATTCGAGGTCCAATGCTTTCAGCTAGCATCGAAGGGTGCGTCGGCAGCTCATCCTTTTCGGTCATCATCATCTCCTGGCTTCTTCCTTTCCGCATGCCATCGCATGAGCCGCTTCCTTAGGGTCCGCGAAATAGCGCTGCGAGGGTGATAGGAAAGTACCATACCACTTTTCGAGGTGCTTTCTTCCCTTTCTTGTATCGACTCACGCCGCACACGGACATGTGGTTTTCTCCGCGTCCTCGCCCGATAAATGATGCAATCGTTGATGCATATGTGATATCTAACGTCGGTAGATCGAGAGGATGAGCGATTTTCTTGGCATCCTCGATACTAGTTGGACATGTGTTCCCCTCCGGGAGACGATCGTGCCAGAATGCCATCATATCGTCGAAGCTTGCGTCGCTCAATTTGTGCTTTGCCTTCATCTCCATAGCCTTGAGCGTTACATTCAACCGGGTATCATCGGGCCTGCATCCTTCATACAATGGAGTAACCGCGTCTTTCTCAAGTTGCGCAAGCTTGGCTTTCTCTCTAGCGGCATAAAGTGCTGTCCTAAAAGAATCGACACATCCGTGGCGCTGCAAAGGCGCAGCAGGAGTAAACCTGGTGCACTAGGCGAGTGCGCCACAGATGCTCTAGTCCTGTGGCGCACTAGGCGAGTGCGCCGAAGTTTGTAACCGTTCGAGCGAGGTGGGCATGCGCTCAGCGTAGCGCACACGAGCTGCGTCGCCAGATGACCCTAACAACCGTGGCGCACATGACTATAGTGCTCTCTGAGATGTTTGGCGTGTAGGCCAGGCCTGGCCACACATACGTGGCGCACTATAGTCATGTGCGCCACTTGTTGTTATAGTTATTAGAGGCACGCCTGGTGAGCCACGCCTGTTTTAGCCGTGGGGCACTTCAACCATGTGAGCCACGGATGTGCTGATTACCTATAGCCGTTTTCCTAGTAGTATTAGATTTTTCCATTTTAGTTCAAACCTAGTTCTGTCTATTGATTCAAAAATAAATTCAGAGAGATTCACTAAACCAAATTGCATGAAACCAATTTTGTTATAAAGGTATTGAAATTTTTAATCCAAGCCCGTTGGATTCAACCCATTTGAATTTATAGATCACCTGTAGTAAAAATAACAAGGCAGAGACTTTCTGCATTCAAACATTTTTCAAAAATCAACCATAAATGCTTTTGAGTTGATTACAACTCTCAAAAATAAAATTTGACAAGACCTTTCTAAATATATAAAAATATCTAGGTTTACTTGCAGTAATAATGGACTAGTATTGAAAGAATGCCCCATAGGCATTTCTAGTCACTGTAATTAATTAAAATAAGATTGCTAAACCTTATTAAATTGTGACACCCCTTTAAATCACATTCCCAAGAATTAAAATATGTGGTGATGACATGTGTCAATATGATCCCATATTTTAATTGGAGAATATTAAATATTAAGTAGTTTTTGATGAGTAGAAATTGATTTTCTAAAATAAAATAAATAACACTAGGTCGTTAATTCTTGTGATGATTCTGATGATGCTAGATCATATAGTGTGAACCTTTGTGTGCCAAATAGAAGTAGTTAAGTATTGTTTGGTGATTGTGTACCTCGTATTTATTTATAAACGCTAGTACCGACCAAGGATACGAAGAGGAAGGAGACTACTACGAGGAACAAGGAGAAGAGAACTTCAATCACTTCACTACTCAAGGCAAGCCTAACACTACAAGTTGACTATGCAAGCTAGCACTTGAATGATAACTATGCAAACTAGATGCCTTAGGCATATTTGGTTATACCACTTTATTATACCAAATCCCAGTTTTACTTGCAAGTTTATTCTTTTATTTCTTTATCAAAGTTCTTTCTTACTTTAGTTAATGTTTTGTGAATTTTGGGTGGTTATTATTGGTAGCATAAAGAGCATAAAACTTGGCCTAAGTTAGATAGAACTAGATGTCATACTGAGGCATGAGATTAGATTTGGATAAGTCACACTTGATTAGCACCCCTCATTTGTGATCACCCCCAACTTTAGTGGCTAGTGCTAAGCATAAAACTTGATCATTTTAGATGGGAATACTTGGTGAAAATGATTATGAAAACCTTAGAATGATGAGTCATTTTAATGAAAGGTTTTAACATGTGTTATGAACACCAGATGATTTTTATGATGAAAATGTTGCGCTTGAGCCTTAGCCCTTTATAAAACTGATGCTTGGGTTCGGATGCGACACAATTCCAATTTTACCGTACAACCACAATACCCGAATTTGGGTAGGGCTTCACTAGAAGTTTATATATCTTAGTATGGGTTCCCTTGCGGAAGAGGTTTGAGCTGAGGCTACCTCGTTATGACTGTCCAGCTATGCAGTTCGCAAGATGACGGATGGTCATGGTTGGGAGGCCAAACTCATAGGGGAGGTGCCTATACTAGGGTGTGTAATTGAAAAGTTAGGATTGATTATCCGCATACTGTGTATGGTGAATCAGGATTGTTCCAGACGGATGTGTCGAATGTTGTGGTGAAAGTGTACAATCTCTATAGAGTGTCAAACTACTCGAATATCCGCATCATGATTATGGACGATTGAGTGGCATATCTTGTTCCGCCGATGTTTTCAAAATGACTTGTGAAATGAATCATGACTTTGACTTGACCACAACAGGGTTGTGACATAAAAACTAAGTTCCCACTTAGGTGTTGTAGAACATTAAACTAATTTTCTTTACTTCTAAACTCAGTTAGAGATAAATCTGGATTTTTGCAAAATAACCTAGAGCTTAAGATCCCTACTTGAACCACTTTACTTGTTAGTATTTGTTTACGAGTACTTAAAGAGTACTCATGGCTTTGTCCTTGGCTATTCCTATGGCCATACTATGAGGAGGACTACCAGGATGATGGACAGCAGGAAGTCTACCACAACTAGGATCATCTCCCATCGTCATCATTTCCTGTGACCCTGAAGATGGAGTTTCGACCATGCTACAGTTATTATATTATTCCGCTGCGTTGATTCTGATACGTCATAAACGTATCTATAATTTTTTATGTTCCATGCTTGTTTAGTATCTACTTTGCTTTGCTTTGTCTACACTTTGAGGTATTTTTATAAACTTTCTACAACTAACCTATTAACAAGTTGCCATAGTGCCAGTTGCCTGTTTTCTTTTGTTTTTGGTTCCAGAAAGGTAGAAAATAAATATTCTCGGAATTGTACGGGACAAAAGCCGAAGTCATTATTTTTCCCGGAGCAACACGGAACCACGAAGCAGAGCTGGAGGGGCCCACATGGTGGCCGCACCCCCTAGGCGTGGGCAAGCCCTGGAGGCACCCACAGGGGGTGTGGGCCCCCTGGCCCTCCACCGACCTTGCCTCCTTCGCCTATAATAAGCCTCTGACCCAAAAAGCCTAAATCATCCGGGAGAAAGCCACGAAAACCTCCACAGCATCGTCGCCACCGAAGGGGAGATTTGGGGGACAGAAAGACACTGTTCCGGCACCCTGCCGGGACGAGGAAGTGTCCCCAGAGCCATCTCCATCGATCTCCACCACCATCTCCCTCACCGTTGCTGATTCCCATGATGAGGAGGGAGTAGTTCTTCCTCTAGGCTAAGGGCTCTACTGGTACCTATGTGTTCATCTCTCTCTATGCATGATCTTGTTGTGGTCATGAGCTTTGTAATCAAGTAGATCTACCTTGCTACTCAAGTGCTTCAATAGATCTCTGCTCTCCCCATGCGTGTGAAAGTGACCGCATGCACGCCATGGTGGCACTTAGGCTTGAGTCTACATAAATACTCTTTGTGCTTTATTAGATCTATGATTTTCCCCACGTGTGTGAAAGTGACAGCGTGCATACCGTGTGTGGCACTTTGGCTAGATTGAATATTTGTTATGAGTTATATTTGGAGTTGGATGTCTCTATGAAAGTGTGGTGTTTGTTGGAACCATCTAGCGCTCAAGGTGATAGTGTGGGGTTATCTAGATTGGGGAAGGCGGACTTTGAGTTGTGTTGTTATAGCCCTACCATGGATTAGAGTGTCCAAACGAATAGTAGTTAAGAGTAGTATCATGAAGAGAGGATATTTATATGAGAGAGTTTTTACTAGTGAAAGTATGATCCCTAGGCCTTGTTTCTAAGCATCGAAACACCATTTGCTGCTAGATCTGTTGCATGTTTGCTTGCTTCCTTCAGTTTTCCTTTATTCTGTTCCTCCACGCCATCAACTATTTTCTGGCACCGTTACCACTTGTATTTCACTATCTCCTCGTCGAACTAGTGCACCTATATCGGGTGTGTTGGGGACACAAGAGACTTCTTGTATCTTGATTGCAGGTTTGCTTGAGAGGGATACCTTTGACCACTTCCTCCCTGAGTTCGATAAACCTTGGATAATCCACTTAAGGGAAACTTGTTGTTGTTCTACAAACCTCTACACTTGGAGTCCCAATAACTGTCTACAAGAATAGAAGTGTGTATACATCAAGCTCTTTTCTGGCACTGTTGCCAGGGAGGAAAGGTAAAAGGCATTCACACACGTTACCCATGACAACAACAAGCCATGAAGCTCTTTTCTGGCGTCGTTGCCGGGGAGGTAAGGTAAAAGGTACTCACATCCTGTGGTGTGAGTACTCGAAGTTCTTTCCTTTAGATTCTGCAATTTTGTCTTTTTGTGTCTTGTTTTCACTAGTTAGGCTTAATGGAAAACAACAACAAAATTAGAGAGCTTTATAGTGTTTATCTCGAGTTAGGACATGAAGTGTTTGAAGAGAAAATTAAAAAACCTATGGAACTTTATTTTCATGCTAATAGCAATGTTATTAGTATGAATTCTTTGAACACCATTATTGCTAATGCTATGGAAAATTCTAAGCTTGGGGAAGATAGTTTTGATGAAATGATCTTTTTAGTCCCCCGACTTTGGAAGATAGCTATTCTGTTGCTTATGATGATACCAAACCTCCAATATATGATGATTACAATGATGAGTATGATATTTTAAGTCCATCTACTATTGAGGATAAAATTAATTGTGATTACAATATGCCTCCTACATTTGATGATTATGGTGATGACGATAACAATGATAGCTATTTTGTTGAATTTTCTCCCACTACAACTAATAAGAATGACTATGTTTATGTGGAGAGTAATAATCATTTTATGCATGTGGCTCATGATAAGAATGTTTTATGTGATAGTTATATTGTTAATTTTGTTCATGATGCTACTAAAAGTTATTATGAGATAGGGAAACATGGTTTTATGCATCTCAATAATATTAAGTTTCCCCTCTTTATGTTGAAAATCTTAAAGTTGCACTTGTTTTGCTTTCCTATGCTTATTGCTTTGTGCTTTCATGACTTGTTTCTTTACAAGATTCCTATGCGTAGGAAGTGGGTTAGACTTAAATGTGTTTTTAATTTGCATCTTGATGCTCTCTTTTACTTCAATTCATATTTCTTATGTGAGCATCGTCTCAAACTATCAAGCCTAACTTAAAGGCGGTGAATAAAAGTACTTGTTGGGAGATAACCCAAGAGTTTCCTTGAGTCTTGGAAGTTATTACTTCAGTAATGACCTCTCCTTGTCCTTTTTGTTTTCTTTTTGTGCCAAGAATGACCTCTAATGAGAGGGAAGTAAGATTTGGGGAGTTGTTGTCCCGAAACAGATTTCTCTCCTCCACCATAAAAATTCGTGAGGAGTCTTTGTAAATCTAATTGAGCTCAAAATTTACAAATAAAACCCCCAGTATTTTATCTAACTTTCGTTAGTTCAACACTTCTTGATTTCAGCAACAGAAGATTTTCGAAAAAAATTGGACTCTACCTGATGGTCTGTTTTGACAGATTTCTGCCATTATTTTCATTTGCTTCTTATTAATTCCTTTTTGAGTTCTCTTTTGGAGAATTGAGCTTTTTGAAGGAGTTGCTACAGTAGCTTGTGTTTTTAGTGAAAATTTTTGCTATTCCAAAGCTTTTCCTAAGGGTCTAATATCTTTTTAATACACTAATGTTGCTAATGAAGATTGTGTGAAGTTTTGTATGAAGGAAAAATTTCAGGTGTAGAGAGAGAATGATGTAATGAGATGAAGAATGGACAAAAGCTCGAGCTTGGGGATGCCACCCCGGTGTCACCCCAAGAAATATCCAAGAGGTACAAGGGTCAAATCTTGGGGATGCCCAAGGAATCCCCTTCTTCATCAATAAAAATCCCAGGTCTTTCTAGACACTTCGTTTTTATTGTTTCATACATAGTTGTGTTATTCTTGGAGCATCTTATTTTTTGTTTTTGGTTTTCATTTGCTTAGTTTTCTTGAGTAAGTTGGTTGGTTACACCACACTTTTGGAGAGAGACACACTCTACTTTCATTGCCTAGAACACTCTGGTTTTCATTCTTATTGTTTTGTGAGTGTTCAGTTTTGCTAGCACTGTGTTTAGCCTTAGTTTTCTTATGCTTTCAGCTTAGTGAATTTGTGAGACTTGCTCACTGATCTTTATTGATTATTATATTTGTGATTTGTTTCAAATAAGTTAACTAGTGTTGGAAAAGAGTAGAAAGTTTCATGCTTAAGTGGTACAAAAGGGAGCTTGCTTTGACTGTGGCTTAGGCTTTATCTTGTCATGCTAGATGTTATTTTTTACCTTATTCTTAGTGATTATTGCTATATCATGACTTGTTCCAAAAAAAATTAGATTGCTTAATGTTCCTTGAGATAATCATGAGTTGTTTTAGCATGCAAAAGCATAGTATTGTGGTATTTTCCTTTGACGCTTTGCTTGGGTTGACTTGGTACATGCTCACACCATGTTATGACTATGACAAGTCACCATTAGCCTCTCTGATCATTTAGTCCTTGACTTGTAGTACCACTCTATGCTTTTATTAGTAATGCTTTGTTGCACTGCATGATTATGGCCATTATTGCTCTCTAAGTTGGTTGCTCCCAGTCCTTTGCTAGCCTCCACTTGTGTGAGTAAGCTCTACTCATGCTTCCAACTCCCAAGAAACCAAGTTATTCCAAAGTTTCCACTATAAATTCCCATGCATGGTGTGTTACACCATTCCAAGTATATTCTTGTTTTCAGCTATCTTCCAATTAAAAAGTATTTTGTTATGTGAAAACTTAGTGATTAAAGCTCTTACAAACTTGATGGCACACTTCTTTGCCCCTAATAAACTTGAACCATTGTGTCTTGTATGTTGTATATGCTTGCACTTATACGTTGGAATTAGCAGAACCATGCTGTCATGGGGAATGTTTTCAACATTGCACTTGTACTTTGTACTCAGTTGATATCATGCTCTTTTGTCTATGGATGTCACTGGTGTGAAATAAAGAGGGAACTTGTAAGTCCATGGAGTATGGATTTTGTGTTAGAGAAACGCCTGGGCCGCTAGCCTAAGCCATGCCTAATCATGGTGGAAACTTGCAGCATCACCATAGTGAGCTATCTATAAAGCATCCTCAATAAAAAGCTATGCACATAGTAAATAAAAAGATTGCTGAGATGCTCATTTTCTGCTTGCCTTGTCATTTTGGTTATTGGAAAGATCATGTACCATGTGCAAGGGGTACCCCGTTGGCGCTTCTCTATGATATGCATGTACTTACAATGACAAGAACTTACAGGTGTCTGAAGTTGAGTAACATGAGGTGTGGCCCTCGTATTCAAGGGACTTGAGATTGCCAACTTATACTTTGTCAAGCATATACTTCATAGTTTGTTCACTTTAACCTTAATCACTTCAAGATGCTTATGATAGGGGCAATGAGGACTGAAATCTAACAAGTACCATAATTTTTGGAAGCTCTTTTTGAAACTTGAAATCTCTGCTTCCCTTATAAAGGGCCTTTCTTCCACCAATATTGAGTCTCCACCTTCTACCTCTAGGCACCATTAAGAGAGCATAGTTGCCATTCTTAGTTCTATGTGCAGTGTCCCAAAGCTTATTGATTGATGCATATTGTGATATTACTTGTTCTTCTGCTATTTGTTTCTAGTCACCCTTGTGAACTTTGAAGGTGTCCTATGCATCTATTTGCTACTCTATGAGGGACAAGCTGATTGCCACTATGCCATGTTTTCTGTATGTGAAACAAACAAACGTTTTTCAATGCATGTTATTCATGATCTTTGTTTGTAGCCTTTCATGTTGCATGCATAGTTACTGTGTCTTATTGTTAGAACTCAATCATTCATGCACATGTTTAGAGTTCTTTGATCCCAGCTTTCAATGCTTGCAAATGTTTTGATCTTTGTTTTGATGGTGCATGTCACCTCAAAAATTATTATTTTTATGACTTACCTACTCGAGGACGACCAGGAGTTAAGCTTGGGGATGCTTGATACGTCGTAAACGTATCTATAATTTTTTATGTTCCATGCTTGTTTAGTATCTACTTTGCGTTTCTTTTTCTACACTTTGAGGTATTTTTATACACTTTCTGGAACTAACCTATTAACAAGTTGCCACAGTGCCAGTTGCATGTTTTCTTCTGTTTTTGGTTCCAGAAAGGCAGAAAATCAATATTCTCAGAATTGGACGGGACAAAAGCCAAAGTCATTATTTTTCCCGGAGCAACACGGAACCATAAAGCAGAGCCGGAGGGGGGGACACTGGGTGGCCGCACCCCCCTAGGCGCGGGCAAGCCCTGGAGGCGCCCATAGGGGGTGTGGGCCGCCTGGCCCTCCATCGACCTTGCCTCCTTTGCCTATAAGAAGCCTCCGACCCAAAAACCCTAAATCATCCGGCAGAAAGCCATAAAAACCTCCACGGCTCCGCCGCCACCGAAGGGGAGATTTGGGGGACAGAAAGTCACTGTTCCGGCACCCAGCCGAGATGGGGAAGTGCCCACGGATCCATCTCCATCGATCTCCACCACCATCTCCATCACCGTTGCTGATTCCCATGATGAGGAGGGAGTAGTTCTTCCTCGAGGCTAAGGGCTCTACCGGTAGCTATGTGTTCATCTCTCTCTCGATGCATGATCTTGTTGTGGTCATGAGCTTTGTAATCAAGTAGATCTACCTTAATACTCAAGTGCTTCAATAGATCTTTGCTCTCCCCATGTGTGTGAAAGTGACAGCGTGCACGCCATGGTGGCACTTAGGCTTGAGTCTACATAAATACTCTTTGTGCTTTAATAGATCTATGCTTTTCCCCACGTGTGTGAAAGTGACAGTGTGCATACCGTGTGTGGCACTCTGGCTAGATTGAATATTTGTTATGAGTTATATTTGGAGTTGGATGTCTCTATGAAATTGTGGTGTTTGTTGGAACCATCTAGCGCTCAAGGTGACAGTGTGGGGTTATCTAGATTGGGGAAGGCGGACTTTGAGGTGTGTTTTTATAGCCCTACCATGGATTAGAGTGTCCAACCAGAGAGTATTTAAGAGTAGTATCATGAAGAGAGGATATTTATATGAGAGAGTGTTCACTAGTGAAAGTATGATCCCTAGGCCTTGTTTTTAAGCATCAAAACACCGTTTGCCGCTAGATCTTTTGCATGTTTGCTTGCTTCCTTCAATTTTCCTTTAGTATGTTCCTCAACGCCATCATCTATTTTCTGGCACCGTTACCACTTGTATTTCACTATCTCTTCGTTGAACTAGTGCACCTATATTGGGTGTGTTAGGGACACAACAGACTTCTTATATCTTGATTACAGGGTTGCTTGAGAGGGATACCTTTGACCACTTCATCCCTGAGTTCGATAAACCTTTGGTAATCCACTTAAGGGAAACTTGTTGTTCTACAAACCTCTGCACTTCGAGCCCAACAACTGTCTACAAGAATAGAAGTGCGTAGACATCAGATTCTATTAAGACTGGATGATGAGATCCTTTATTTGTAAGACATTTATTATGGTTTGTAATGGATGATGAACTATGGTACCAATTTGTTATGTCTCCCAAAAATGGTAATCCTAGGATTGTGATGTATGGCATAATAGGTGTCACATCCCAAGATTTTCCAAATCTTGTAATGTGAAAATAAATGAATAAAATAAAACTTTGTTTGATTTTCAGAGCCAGAAGAAACTTTTTGAATTCAATTGGAACTTCAAACCAATTTGAGTCAAATAAAACCTAAAGGGATTTAAAAAGATAAACATTTTATAAAAGGAAAATAAAAACATTTGGAAATACTATTTTGAAACAATTAAATGAAAAGATTGGTTTCAAATAGAATAGAAGTTTATAAATAAAGAATATTTTATAAAGCCAAATTAAACCTTGGCCAAGCTTTGGGAATTAAAACATTTTTTAAAAAAAATTAGCAAAGGTTTATTTAAATAAAATAATAAGGAATTAATATCCAAACTTTATTTAAATAAAAGGTTTTACCAATTTAATTGAAACATCAAAGCTTATTAAATTATTTAAAATAAGTTTTCCAAGTATTTTATATTCTCAAGTAAAACCTACTGAAGTTTTTTGGTTTTAATTTAGTTTTCAAAATAAAGATTTTAATAAAACAAATCCTATTGAATTAAATGAATAAAATCTATTCATTTAATTGTTATTGGACCCTAAAATAAAATGTTATTTTATTTTAAACAAGTTCCCAAGTATTCTTTATTTCCAAATAAAACCGACTGATTTGGTTTTGAAAATATTTGGATTTAAAATGGAGATTTTATTAAATAAACCAAACCCTATTTTATTAATAAACCATGGTCCATTTTATTTAATTAATAAATGGAACCTAAAAAGATTTAAAATATTATTTTATTTTGGAAGTTGGTTTATGCTACTAAACAGAACCAAAAACTCATTACAAGTTTGAATTGTTTGAATGGTTTGCATTGTTGGTTGAATCATTTGTTTGAATATCAAATCAGAAAATAGAAATAGAAAAGAATAAAACAAACAGGCAGAAAAAATATGGAAAAGGACAAACCCAACTGAGCCAGCCCAACAGCCCACTTAGCCCAGTCCTCTCCTCCCCGCAGAAAACGATTCGAACCAACTATCTGACCAGTGCAGACGATGACATGTGGACCCCTCTCCGTCTCCCTTTCTCACTGACCAAAGGACCCCACCGCCACGTCCCCTTCTTCCCCACCCCATGACCTGTTCCTCCTCTCTCATCGCCGTTGCAGGTTTGATTTCGCGGCTTGAATACGCCTTAACGCGACCATCTTTACTCGCAGTGATCATGCACCTTTAAACGCCAGTCACTCCTCTCCGTTTCCCCTCTGTCTCCTCCCCCGAGCACGCCTCCAGGCCGCCACAATTTCTCCTCGACTGCCCCTGTCTCCGACGACGCTCCGACACCGATTCCGGCAGCCCCTCGCCACCCCTTGCCTCCCCGACCATGCTCATGTGATCCCCACCTCCTGGCGATCATCCCGTGCGCCCGGCTCGCACCCAGCGCTCGTGTCGGCAACATCTCCACCTGTACGCCACCGACGACCCCGCAACTCCGGTGAGCTCTGGCACTCGACTCCGTGCGCACCTTGATCAGTTTGTCATGCCATTTGATTAGTATGTGTCCTCTGCATCTCCAGGTGCACGCCAAACACTCGCACGTGGCCTGCAACCTCGTCCCCGTCGACGAGAAGAAGCTCCTGGCGCTAGTAGAAGCTCCGGCGAGCAATTCCCCAGGAACCCATACGCCCCTTGTCCAACAAAGACCTCGTTGAGCATCAGCAGGGTGCTGCGAACTCGGTGAGCTCCCCCTCCCTATTTCTCGCATCCTGCATCGTTCGGCAACCTTGCCGTCTGTTTGCTTACCACCGCCAGCTGCTTAGCTTTAGGTCGAGCTCACAACCGCTCGATCCCGATCTAGTGGCTAGGATAGAAGCTAGGAAAGCGGTAAGTAGCATCTGGCGTCGCATGCGATCGACTTGATCCAGCAAGCTGCGGTGTGCAATCCGAGTGAAGCTGCATTTAATGATATTAGGACGCGTGGCACCAGATGAGCTGAATTATATTTAGAAACTAGATTTAAATGCCATTTTGAAACCCTTGTAACTTTCAAACCACACGTCCAAATTTTACAAATTTTATATCAATGAAATCAGGAGAACAAGCCCTAGCCAACCATGCCCTTAGTTTAGCAAATAGAATCTGTTATCTTGTTTGAATTTGCAGAAACTTGTGTGTGCTTGTTTAGAATAGAAAAATTGTTTAAAATTGAATTTAGGGTTAAAACTTTTGCAAAATGGTTTGATGTGACCTTACTGACCCCAGGAACCAACCCTTGGTGTTAAAAATGATTTTGGAAAAATTTGGGTTGAATTACTTGACTTAGCCATTTTCTAGCCAAATAAATTTATCAGGTTTATTATGAAAATGTTTATGGAAAGAAAACTTTGAGAAAATAGTTTGGACCAAACCTACTGACCCAAAAACACCAAGTTTTGCAATAGCAACTCATTTGGTGAAAAACTTATAAGGTTTTGTTTTGATAAAACATTTTACACCACATAAAATGATGAATGGATTTTAAAATGGTTTTGAGATAAAACCCATTTGCAAATGACTTTGCCATTTTGGTAAATGACCAATTTGGAACCTAAAAAGTTTAGGAGCCTAGTGGAGACCATCCTTGCCATTAGAACCATCTTTTGCATACTTGCATGCATTACTTTGACTTTGTCATTTTATGTGTGTTGTTTTGCTTGATTGGTAGATTGAGTTTGTGCCTTGCTTGATTTACTTGTAGTGACTTGAAGAGTGTGATTGTTGCAAGATCAAGAAGTGAACCACCATTCCCTACCAAAAAGGCAAGTGATGCTTCATACTTTTTGTCCCATTACTTTCTCTATGCATTAGTGATTTTGCTAAGTAAAACTTGCATGGATTTTGCTAAGTATAGACCTTGCTATAAGAAAACCTAGTAGATGAATCCTTAGTAGGATTTTACTAAGTTAAGATTCCTACTACTATCAAGCTTAGCCTAGCTAATAGAAAACATGGGTGGAAAATATATTCACACTATGGAAAAATCTCTAAGTCTGAGGACTTATGTTTTGTTTAATAAAACAACTAAGTTAATGAATCACCTGGGTGGAATGGAAGGATTGGTTTATGTTGAGTGGTTCACAAGGCCCGTGTTTATGGTTGACCTTGTGTATCTCACTTGTGGATGGCCACCCAAGAAACAAAGAGATTTGAGATGTCAAATGTTGAGAAGCTTCAAGTGCAACCACTTGGCAATATGGGCTCTGCCATGATCATATAGGTTGCAAGAACTTAGCCATATGGACAGTGGGTGGTAGTGTTTGATAGGTTGGAACGCGTCCATTTTGGTCTAAGGAAGGCTTCGAAGATCTTGTCTTGGGAAACCAAGTCTTGTGGGGAAAGTGCACCACCTCTGCAGAGTGTAAAATCTAAGTACTTAGCCATGTCCCTGGTAAAGGACAATTTGAGCATCAAGACATGGAAGCAATCAAGAATCTCATCATTCAAATTTCTAAGTTAAAACTTGTGGATTGGAACAAGGGTTGTTTGAAATCTTCAATCTTTGGTTGGTAGATGCCTTGGAAAGGATCTTCAATCTTTGATTGAGAAAAATGATTTTGACAAGCAAAAACTTAGTATTTTCAAAATGTTAAAGAAAAATCTATTTTGAGCAATGCAAGCCTCAACCCCACTTATCCAAATGCATATAGATGATAGACTCCACTATACTAATATAGTATCACTTGCCAATACAATTCAACTGTATTGACCTTTTTATGGTTGTAACTTGTATGTTGCAGGTTTGATTGATTTTAGTGAAGATTGATTGATTAGGATTACAAAGTCTACAACCAACATCTGCCTGTGGTACTTTGAAGATGAAGGACCCTATACTTATAGTTATTCCGCTGCAATGTAATGTAATAGCCATATGAGCTATGAAAGATGTAATAAATTATGTTATTCCTGGTTATAAAGTTTTATTATGACCTTTGTTTCTTGATATTACATCTTAACTGTGGATGCTAGCTATTGATCCAGGGACTAGCATTGTAAACACAGGAGGCTCTATCTTATCTAAGATTGGGACCCCTACAGATGGTATCAGAGCATTGTGTTGCCTGTAGGATTTGTAAACCCTAGGATTGGACAAAAACCCTTAGAAACAATAGGAGTTATATTTTGATCCAAAACTTATATACAAAACACTTGTAAACTCTTTCCTTAACCATTTTGGTTTCAACTCTATATCTCATCTATTTCAAACTTGATGGACAAAGCCTCAACCATGACCAAAGACTACACCATGTGCAAAGGACTTCTTCAACTTCTTCAACCCTAATGACTTCAACATCTTCAGCATATTCACCAAGGACTTCCAATTTGGATAACACTAAGGACTACAAGTGAGACAAGGAAACCTCACTCAAGAATTAGAGACTGAGGGAATGCAAAATAAGAAAAAGCCATCAAACCTTGAAATATTGCAACCAAGAGTTTTTCTCAAGGAAACCATGATCTCATACAAGAAGAATCAAGAAGGAAGGAAAGATCACAAGTAAACCATATAGATGGACCACCATATTTTAGTTAAGTCAAAACACACCAACTTATGTGGTGTAACAAAAATATTTTGTTGCCTAAAAATGTGCTTGAAACTTGTTGTTTGAGTGGAGTGTTTGCTTGTGATTGCATGCACATTGTTTGTGTGAATTGTGATGTGTGTGATTAGAAATAACTCCTTAGAAATATCTTGCCTATTCTAATTCCAATTCAACCCAAACAGATGACCACTCCAAGAAACTCCAACATCAAGGTTGATGACAACAACAACAATCAAGAAGACAACATGAGAGAACTTATAGCAACCCAAAACCAGTTGAGCCAAGAGACAACTCAGCTTTTAGCCAACAACAATGGACTAGACCCAGCCATACAAAGGATTTTGAAACTTCAATCCCAAATGTTGCAAGGATTGGTTACTCAAATGATCAACATGGGAGAAAACTTTTCCCAAAGAGCTAATGACAACAAGGATGACAAAGATGTTATTCTAGAAGGAACTCAAACTAGCAATATTTTTAGAGACAAGGATCATGCATCCAAGGAGCATGAAGATCAATATCCCAAGAAGAGAGAAAGATCTCCCACCTATGAAGAACATGATCTAGAAGAACTCCTAGCTTTGGAGAGACCCAAAAGGAAGAAGAAAGACATAAGACAGTTGCAATGTTACAATTGCAAAGATAAGGGACACTATGCCAGTGAATGCCCAGAAAATAAGAAGAACCAAGGAAACAAACAAGATGTAATGATACCCAAGATGAGGAAGGATATTAGCCAAGTGATGTGCAAACACTGCAAAGAGTTAGGACATTATGCAAGCAACTGTCCAGAAAAGATGAAGCATGAGATAAACCGGCCTATGAGGGATCTCAGCCTTGTCACATGTTTCAAATGCAGGGAACTAGGCCACTATGCAAACAATTGTCCAGAAAGGATGGAGAAAAAGTTAAACAAGCCTATGGAGGAATTCAACCTTGGCCCATGAGTCAAGAATGGAAACCAAGGACACATGCAAAAGTTTGCTTAGATAAGTTTTCCCAGGATCCCAAGAAGGACAATGTGTAATTTTTGTTTGAAATTTTTTAAGGGTGGTAGTACCCTAGTTGTTTTGAACTTGCTTGTAACCCCAGCCTCCCCAAATCTCGGGACGAGATTTATTATAAGGGTGGTAGCCTGTCACATCCCAAGATTTTCCAAATCTTGTAATGTGAAAATAAATGAATAAAATAAAACTTTGTTTGATTTTCAGAGCCAGAAGAAACTTTTTGAATTCAATTGGAACTTCAAAATAATTTGAGTCAAATAAAACCTAAAGGGATTTAAAAAGATAAACATTTTATAAAAGGAAAATAAAAACATTTGGAAATACTATTTTGAAACAATTAAATGAAAAGATTATTTTCAAATGGAATAGAAGTTTATAAATAAAGAATATTTTATAAAGCCAAATTAAACCTTGGCCAAGCTTTGGGAATTAAAACTTTTTTTTTAAAAAAAATTAGCAAAGGTTTATTTAAATAAAATAATAAGGAATTAATATCCAAACTTTATTTAAATAAAAGCTTTTACCAATTTAATTGAAACATCAAAGCTTATTAAATTATTTAAAATAAGTTTTCCAAGTATTTTATATTCTCAAATAAAACCTACTGAAGTGTTTTGGTTTTATTTTAGTTTTCAAAATAAAGATTTTAATAAAACAAATCCTATTGAATTAAATGAATAAAATCTATTCATTTAATTGTTATTGGACCCTAAAATAAAATGTTATTTTATTTTAAACAAGTTCCCAAGTATTCTTTATTTCCAAATAAAACCTACTGATTTGGTTTTGAAAATATTTGGATTTAAAATGGAGATTTTATTAAATAAACCAAACCCTATTTTATTAATAAACCATGGTCCATTTTATTTAATTAATAAATGGAACCTAAAAAGATTTAAAATATTATTTTATTTTGGAAGTTGGTTTATGCTACTAAACAGAACCAAAAACTCATTACAAGTTTGAATTGTTTGAATGGTTTGCATTGTTGGTTGAATCATTTGTTTGAATATCAAATCAGAAAATAGAAATAGAAAAGAATAAAACAAACAGGCAGAAAAAATATGGAAAAGGACAAACCCAATGACCAGCCCAACAGCCCACTTAGCTCCTCTCCTCCATGAAAACGATTCGAACCAACTATCTGACCAGCCGGCAGACGATGACATGTGGACTCCTCCTCTCCCTTTCTCCTGACGGAGGACCCCACCGCCACGTCCCTTCTTCCCCACCCCATGACCTGTTCCTCCTCTCATCGCCACAGGTTTGATTTCGTGTCTTGAATACCTTAACGACCATCTTTACTCACAGTGATCATGCACCTTTAAACGCCAGTCACTCCTCTCCGTTTCCCCTCTGTCTCCTCCCCCGAGCACGCCTCCAGGCCGCCACAATTTCTCCTCGACTGCCCCTGTCTCCGACGATGCTTCGACACCGATTCCGGCAGCCTCGCCACCTTGCCTCCCGACCATGCTCCTGTGATCCCCACCTCCTGGCGATCATCCCGTAGCGCCACCGCCCAGCGCTCGAATGTCGCAACAACTCCACCTGTACGCCACCGACGACCCCGCAACTCCGGTGAGCTCTGGCACTCGACTCCGTGCGCACCTTGATCAGTGAGTCATGCCATTTGATTAGTGTGTGTCCTCTGCATCTCCAGGTGCTCGCCAAACACTCGCGCGTGGCCTGCAACCTCGTCCCCGTCGACGAGCAGAAGCTCCTGGCGCTAGTAGAAGCTCCGGCGAGCAATTCCCCAGGAACCCGTGCGCCCCTTGTCCAACAAAGACCTCGTTGAGCATCAGCAGGGTGCTGCGAACTCGGTGAGCTCCCCCTCCCTCTTTCTCGCATCCTGCATCGTCGGCAACCTTGCCGTCTGGTCGCTCCGCCGCCAGCCACCACCGCAGCGCCGCTAGCTTTAGGTCGAGCCTGCGTCAACCGTTCGATCCCGATCTAGTGGCTAGGATAGAAGCTAGGTGAAACGGTAAGTAGCATCTGCTGGCCGCGATCGACTTGATCCAAGCGATTGCAATCCGGTGAAGCGGTACCGAATGATATTAGGACGCGTGGCACCGATGAGTCAATTAGATTTAGAAACCAGATTTAAATGCCATTTTGAAACCTTGTAACTTTCAAACCACACGTCCAAAAATTACAAATTTTATATCTTTGAAATCAGGAGAACAAGCCCTAGCCAACCATGCCCTTAGTTTAGCAAATAGTATCGGTTATCTTGTTTGAATTTGCAGAAACTTGTGTGTGCTTGTTTAGAATAGAAAAATTGTTTAAAATTGAATTTAGGGTTAAAACTTTTGCAAAATGGTTTGGTGTGACCTTACTGACCCCAGGAACCAACCCTTGGTGTTAAAAATGATTTTGGTAAAATTTGGATTGAATTATTTGACTTAGCCATTTTCTAGCCAAATAAAATTATCAGGTATATTATGAAAATGTTTATGGAAAGAAAACTTTGAGAAAATAGTTTGGACCAAACCTACTGACCCAAAAACACCAAGTTTTGCAATAGCAACTCATTTGGTGAAAAACTTAAAAGGTTTTGTTTTGATAAAACATTTTACACCACATAAAATGATGAATGGATTTTAAAATGGTTTTGAGATAAAACCCATTTGCAAATGACTTTGACATTTTGGTAAATGACCAATTTGGAACCTACAAAGTTTAGGAGCCTAGTGGAGACCATCCTTGCCATTAGAACCATCTTTTGCATACTTGCATGCATTACTTTGACTTTGTCATTTTATGTGTGTTGTTTTGCTTGATTGGTAGATTGAGTTTGTGCCTTTCTTGATTGACTTGTAGTGACTTGAAGAGTGTGATTGTTGCAAGATCAAGAAGTGAACCACCATTCCCTACCAAAAAGGCAAGTGATGCTTCATACTTTTTGTCCCATTACTTTCTCTATGCATTAGTGATTTTGCTAAGTAAAACTTGCATGGATTTTGCTAAGTATAGACCTTGCTATAAGAAAACCTAGTAGATGAATCCTTAGTAGGATTTTACTAAGTTAAGATTCCTACTACTATCAAGCTTAGCCTAGCTAATAGAAAACATGGGTGGAAAATATATTCACACTATGGAAAAATCTCTAAGTCTGAGGACTTATGTTTTGTTTAATAAAACAACTAAGTTAATGAATCACCTGGGTGGAATGGAAGGATTGGTTTATGTTGAGTGGTTCACAAGGCCCGTGTTTATGGTTGACCTTGTGTATCTCACTTGTGGATGGCCCCCATGAAACAAAGAGATTTGAGATGTCAAATGTTGAGAAGCTTAAAGTGCAACCACTTGGCATTATGGGCTCTGCCATGATCATATAGGTTGCAAGAACTTAGCCATATGGACAGTGGGTGGTAGTGTTTGATAGGTTGGAACGCGTCCATTTTGGTCTAAGGGAAGGCTTCTGAAAGATCTTGTCTTGGGAAACCAAGTCTTGTGGGGAAAGTGCACCACCTCTGCAGAGTGTAAAATCTAAGTACTTAGCCATGTCCCTGGTAAAGGACAATTTGAGCATCAAGACATGGAAGCAATCAAGAATCTCATCATTCAAATTTCTAAGTTAAAACTTGTGGATTGGAACAAGGGTTGTTTGAAATCTTCAATCTTTGGTTGGTAGATGCCTTGGAAAGGATCTTCAATCTTTGATTGAGAAAAATGATTTTGACAAGCAAAAACTTAGTATTTTCAAAATGTTAAAGAAAAATCTATTTTGATCAATGCAAGCCTCAACCCCACTTAGCCAAATGCATATAGATGATAGACTCCACTATACTAATATAGTATCACTTGCCAATACAATTCAAATGTATTGACCTTTTTGTGGCTGTAACTTGTATGTTGCAGGTTTGATTGATTTTAGTGAAGATTGATTGATTAGGATTACAAAGTCTACAACCAACATCTGCCTGTGGCACTTTGAAGATGAAGGACCCTATACTTATAGTTATTCCGCTGCAATGTAATGTAATAGCCATATGAGCTATGAAAGATGTAATAAATTATGTTATTCCTGGTTATAAAGTTTTATTATGACCTTTGTTTCTTGATATTACATCTTAACTGTGGATGCTAGCTATTGATCCAGGACTAGCATTGTAAACACAGGAGGCTCTATCTTATCTAAGATTGGGACCCCTACAATAGGCATCTGGGATTAAAAATCCGGGTGTTGACAAGTTGGTATCAGATCCATCCTGACCATAGGAGACCCTAGTTAGAATGGATGCTTGAATCAAAAACTTAGTTTCAAAACGAAAAGAAGTGGGTATTTATGAAAACCTATTCCCGTTCTTATCACTGAGATCCTTTCAATAAAATTTATGTTCCTCAAAAATTCTTGCAAAATCTTACATAAAATTTGACACACTTGATCACTCTACTAACTTACTCATCCTACATTCTTATAGATTGACGTGAAGTATAGCAAGTTCTACCAGTTGGGCAATGGAGGAGAGCTCATATTTGAGCGCGATTTGGACCAACTCTCAGAACTTCTTGAGCACCCGCACCCCGAGTTCTTCGGAGCCCAGATCAATGATCAGCAGGGAGGAGAATTGCAATGGCTGATAGTTGCAAGCCTTAGAGGAAAGATGGAAGCACCCACCTCAGAGGGAATCCAGTTCACCTTAAGAGAGAACAACTGGCTAGACGGACTTGCCAGGGCTATGCAGGAAGATCTTGCCCGTTTGTGTGGGCAAAGCATCAATCAGATCAAGGGCACCCGCTTTGAGTTCTACGCAAGGCGTGATGCTATGGGACAGCCATTGGAGGTTCCATACCACCCGGAGCTGAAGCATTAGGTGGATCATCTCAACTTCATGTTTTATGATAGGCAGAAGGAGTTGGACAATGCCTGCTCCTACGCCAACCATAACCATGCCATCGCAGTCAAGAAGGACCAAACCATCGCCATCCTTGCGAAGGAGCGCAAGACATTTCGCCGTCTGCATGACAAGAAGGATCGCATTATTGCTCTCCTACGTCACAAAGTGACAGACTTGGAGGAGACCATCCATGAGCGGGTCATGCAGCTTGAGGAGAGGGAGAATGCATGGGAAGATATCCGTGGAGACCCTTACTCCTACCTCAGTGACAATGATGACTTCCTGGAGGACCAAGCCATGGACTTCCACACTGATGATGATGATTCTGCCTTCATTGATGATGATGATGATGATGATGATGAAGCCACCGATTCTTAGGAGTAGTAGCACTTGAGCACTATCGTAGGTGTGAGTTGTATCTGGTCCCACTATATCGTAGTTTCACAGAATGGTTCTTAAAACCATCTGTTTCCTTATTGTGGTGTGTTTTTGTATTGTGTGCTATGAATGAATGAATGGATGAAAAGAAAGTTGCTAGTTAGCAAAACCAGAGTCAAACTTAAAGTTTAAAAACTTTTCCAAAAACAAATCCCTAAACCTTAGAAATTTCCCTCTTGTCTTATGATCTATCTCAATCTTCAAATGCCTCGCGGAGGGGGCAGTTCATCCCCAGACCCAATGCTGCAAATTTTGCAATTGTTGGTTTCGAACCGCGAAGCTGAAAGAGCCGACCATGGAGAACAACTTAGAAGTTGCAGGAGTGGAGGCCAATGAGAAAGTACTGTTTGCCACCCATTATCTGGCAGGAGATCCAAGAGCTTGGTGGAATAGCATTCCCACCATGAATGGAGGACAGATGATGACTTGGGATGAATTCAAACTCAAGTTCAGCAGAACCCATGTGCCACCAGGTTCAATCAAGAGGATGAGAGATGAATTCAGAGAATTTAAGCAAGGGAGGATGATAGTAGTTGAGTCCCGTGACAAATTACTGTCATTTGCTAGGTATGCACCAGATGAGATTGACACTGAAGCCAAGAAGAAGGAGAGATTCTTTAATGGTCTGCATGATGAGATGCAAACAGTGTTAGTCAATATTCCGTTTGCTGACATTGAAGCCTTAGTGGATTCTGCCATTCATATCGAAGGAAAGATCAACCAAGCCAATGAGATCCGCAAGCGTCGAATGATGCATCAACCAGGAACCCACCATACCCCAAAGTATCGCCCCAACCTGTCTGCAGGATATGCCCCAAGAAACAATAGACCCCCAATGAACCGTTTGAACTATCCCAACCATGGAGGAGGAAACCCAAGGCCCGGAGGAAACCACTACAACAACCTCGGCAACTCTAGCAATTTCAACCCTGCACCGCCCAAGTTCAACAACAACAACAACCCCACAAACACCAATACTGCCCCAAGGACTGGAAACAATGTCGTGCCTGTTGCAGGAAAAGACAAGTCTCAGGTGACTTGTTATGAATGCGGAACCAAGGGTCACTATTCCAACGAGTTCCCCAAGAAGCTTGCAGCAGCCCCCAATGTGAATGCCCCAGCTCAACATCAGCGTCGTGTTCGGCCTGGAAGAAGATTTGCCCTAGGGAACTCGCTCAACCGAAACGGCCGTCTGCTTCACATGAATGTTGAAGAAGCTCAGGAAGCGCCAGATGTCGTGCTGGGTATGTTTTCTGTTAACTTGGTACTTGCAAGAGTGTTGTTTGAGTCTGGAGCATTGCACTCATTTTTTACCAAAGAATTTGCATGTACTAGTAAGATTCAACCAACAAATTGAAGCATGTTATGATAGTTCAAATACCTAGTTCAACCACCAAAGCGGGACAAATTTGCAAGGCCGTACCTATCAGAATCCATGGAATAGATTGTTATGCTAACCTAATAGTACTCGAAACCAAAGGTTTGGAAGTAGTACTAGGAATGGATTGGATGTCGAAACATAAAGGATTAATCGACTATGCCAAGAAAGCCCTAACCATGACTAGTACAGCCGGAGTATCGGTAGAGCATGTATCTAAAACCTTGCCCCGTCAATTGAAGCGCAACAAGAGTCTAGCACAGCCAACCATTGACCAAGTCAAAGTAGTCTATGAATACCCCGACGTATTCCCAGATATTTTGCCCGGTATGCCCCTAGATCAGGATATCGAGTTTCTCATTGAACTAATCCCTAGAACTGGACCCATAGCTCAGAGACCTTATAGTATGAACCCGTCTGAATTAGTGGAGCTGAAGATGCAACTAGATGCTATGCTGGATATAGGACTTATTCAACCCAGTGCATCGCCATGGAGATCACCTGTTCTATTTGTGGACAAGAAAGATGGAGGTAACCATTTGTGCACGGATTATCGGAAGCTAAATGATGTCACCATTAAGAACAAGTACCCACTGCCAAAGATAGAAGATCTGTTTGACCAGTTGACCGATGCCAATGTATTTTCGAAGATTGAGCTTAGAACTGGTTATCATCAACTCAAGATTCGCACAGAGGATATTCCAAAGACTGCCTTTACCGCCAGAGATGGACTGTATGAGTACACTGTCATGTCTTTTGGATTAACCAATGCCCCCCCTTATTTCATGAACCTCATGAATAAAAATTTTATGAACTTCCTGGATAATTTTGTCATTGTTTTCATTGATGACATTCTGATTTATTCCAATTCATAAGAAGAACATGACCAATGCCTAAGGACCATCCTTGAAACCCTTAGGGAGCATCAGTTGTATGCAAAGTTTAGAAAATGTGAGTTCTGGTTACAGGAAGTAGGATTCCTCGGACATATCGTGTCGGCAGGAGGAATTTCTGTCGACCCCGTCAAGGTTAAGGATGTGGAAGAATGGCAAGCCCCAACCACTAAAACCCAAGTTTGTGCATTTCTCGGATTAGCGGGATATTACCGCAAGTTTGTTGAAGGATTCTCGAGCATCACAAGACCCATGGCCCAATTGTTGAAGAAAGATAAGAAGTCTGAATGTGCAGACAAGTGTGAAGCAAGTTTTCAAGAACACAAGAAGATATTGATCTCGGCCCCAATCTTGATTATGCCGGATATCACAAACTCATTTGATGTGTTTTATGACGCATCAAAGGTTGGTCTTGGATGTGTGTTGATGCAAGAAGGCAAATTCATATCATATCTATCCCGACAACTGAAGCAACATGAGCAGAATTACCCTACCCATGACCTTGAACTAGTAGCCGTAGTTTTAGCCTTAAAAACATGGCGGCATTACCTCATGGGTAACCTTTGTGAGATTTATTCGGATCACAAGAGCCTGAAGTATATTTTCACTGAGAAGGAGCTAAATATGAGGCAAAGTAGATGGATAGAGATAATCAAGGACTATGATCTTGACATTCACTATCACCCCGGTAAATCCAATGTGGTAACAGATGCTCTTAGCAGATTGTCGTGCCGCTTGAACACCATGATTCTGAAGGAGCAACCAAGTTTGAACAAGGAGTTGGAGGATTTTAGAATGGAGCTAGTAAGTGAAGGATTTTTGGCTAGCATAGAACTTCAACCCACTTTGATCAGTCAGATCAAGGAGGCGCAGAAAGAAAATGCTAGTATCAACGGAATCAAACGTAGTATCGGTACAGGGAAGGTACCCGGATTCACCAAAGATGAAGAAGGAGTTTTGTTGTACAAAGGACGTATATGTGTACCAGCATATTCCGAGTTGAAGCAAGCTATTTTGAAAGAAGCCCATGATACTCTTTATTCTATCCACCCCAGAGGAACAAAGATGTATCAGGATTTGAAGGAGCAATTTTGGTGGCATAAGATGAAGAGAGAAATCGGAAGCTACATAGCCAAGTGTGAATCTGCTAGAGAGTCAAGGCGGGACATCACAGACCCGCGGGACTGTTGCAACCATTGCAGATTTCGGAATGGAAATGGGATTCAGTTGGAATGGATTTTATCACCGGTTTGCCTACATCTAATAGGGTAAATGACTCTATTTGGGTCATAATGGATAGACTATCCAAAGTCGCCCATTTCTTACCAGTCAAGACCACTTATCAGAGTTCGAAGCTAGCAGAGTTGTACATTGCTAGAATAGTCGGTTTGCATGGAGTCCCCAAGAACATCGTGTCGGATGGAGGAACCCAGTTTACCTCGAGGTTTTGGAATAAAGTCCAAGAAGGATTAGGAACAAGACTAGATTTCAGCACAGCTTATCACCCTCAGACTTATGGACAAACGGAGCGAGTGAATCAGATACCCGAAGATATGTTGAGATCTTGTGTGTTATAATATGGATCAAAATGGGAAGACTATCTGCCTTTCGCAGAATTTTCATACAACAGTTACCAAGCCAGTTTGCAAATGGCCCCATTTCAGTTCATGTATGGAATAAAGTGCCGTACCCCTTTGAATTGGTCGAAAGTAGGAGAGAGTCAAATTTCGGATCCGACATCCTACGAGAAGCCGAAGAGAAAGTTCACAAGATCCGTGAGCACCTTAAGACCGCCCAATCCAGGCAGAAGAGTTATGCTGACAAGAGACATCGAGACCTAGCCTTCAATATCAGAGATTTTGTGTATCTCAAAGTATCACCCTTGAAAGGAATGCAATGTTTCCAACTCAAAGGAAAGTTAGCCCCTAGATATATCGGACCCTTAAAGATTTTGAATCGCCGAGGAGAAGTGTCATATCAACTAGAACTGCCGGAGAAGATGTCAGCCGTGCATAATGTGTTTCATATCTCGTTACTTTGCAAATGCCTAGAAGTCCTGGAGAAGACCGAAGTTTTCAAGAATATTGATCACAGAACCATAGAGATCAACGGTGACCTAACCTATCCTGAAGTACCCATTCGTATTTTGTAAGAAGCCTTCAGAACCACCAGAACCCAGAGTATCAAGTTTCTCAAGATCCAGTGGAGTAACCATACTGAAGAAGAAGCTACCTGGGAGCGAGAAGAATACATTAGGACGAAGTTTCCAGATCTCTTTAAATCCTAGTTTTCTCTTTTTCTCAAATCTCGGGACGAGATTTTGTTTAAGGAGGGAAGGTTTGTAACATCCCAAAAATATTAATCAAGTTTATCAAGTTCTAATCACCCAAGTTTAGGGTTAACAAAAACTTTTGTTATTAAAATCAATATGAATGCATGTGTGTATGTGATGAATGCATGAATGCTTGCAATGACTTGTTTGATTGTTATGAATGGGAAGGATTAGTTTAAATATGTAAACAACATCATCTAAATCATTTCCAAGAAGAATCAAATGAAGAGAAAATCAAAAATAAACAACATAAGCAAATGGTCATTTTTGCCAAGCTTGTTCACTAGACCACTTTGAGTGTTTCTAGTCCAAGTTTTCTAACATAAACAAATCCAATTATTTTCACCCCTTGCTAGAAAACGTACAAGTGAACCCAAGACCACCTTGCAAACCCACAAAAACATTTTGCAAATCTATGCCAAGGACAATTCAAAATTGAATTTAGTTCATATGGTAAGATCACCATTTCTCAAAACCCAACCAAACCAGTTCACCTTGACAAACCCAAGCAACCAGAGACTACCAGGTATGTGACCAGAGCACTCACCAAAATTCATCCAAAAATTTCAAACTTGATTTATTTTGGCCATTTCATCAAACACCTTCTGAGCACAAATCAATTAAAGCAACAAACACTATGTTGAGCAGTGTTCTTGCCAAACTTGTTCCCTCTACAACCTCCACAACACTCCCACCATGTCACCCACCTTGTGTATGCAACCCTAGCCCACTGTGCATGAACATTTCATCAATGGCATGCATGCCCGACCACCCCCTTGTCCACCTCAACGTCGATAGCACGATGCAAGCGTCGCCAGCCTCACGAACCATGTCTAGCACACTCCACGTGCCTCACTGCCCCCTTCAGACCAGCCCCAGCTCAAGGACAGAGAGAGGAGAAGCCGGAAATGCCTTGCCCGCGCCGCTGTCGACCATGTCGATGCGCACCGCAGTTCACGCTTCGTTCCCACTCAACCCGACCACCTCGAGCTCTCGCCCCCCGCTTGCACGATCACCACCGTCCCAGGAGACCAAAAGACATTCCCGTTCCCTCGACCGTGCCCCGTAGCCGCCGCACGCCATGAACTTTGCCGTCAGTACCACGCAGAGCACCGCCCTATTCCGACCGCCACAGACCTCCATTGACTGAGCCATGCTGCCCGTGATGACCGCCAGGTGACCGCCCACCATCCTAGCCTCCGAGCCATGTTGTTAGCTCGCTATGACACCAGCTCCGACGACCTCTGCCTATGTCGTGCTGCCCCTCTCCCCCTCTATAAAAAGGAAGCTCCCCTGCACCAATTCTTCACACCCTCTCCCTCCACACCTCCTCAGCAACGCCTCCGAGCAAGCCGTTGCCCGTAGCTCCCCAATTCCACCGGAGACCGCCATGGCAGGAGGAGAAGGGCGCCGTCGATTTAAGCCACCGCAGGAGACGTCGCTGGTACCAGGAGAACCGTCAGAGCCGCCTCATTCATTTGCCCCTGTCTCCGACCCTCACCGGAGCTCCGATTAGCCTCCCCCGACCCTCACTAACCTTGTTAGGGTTTCTCCTCGTCGTATGTTGTTCGAGGAGGAAGATGAGTTGTGGACGGTTGGATTCCAATCTAGTCTAACGGCCCAGTTTTGTAGATACCCCTTCGGCATCCCCTGTCTCACTGACGAGTGGGGACATCACTTAAACCAGCCCGCACGCGCTGTGCGCAGTGGGCCGGCCCATCTAGCTCTCCCGCATGACCCAGTAGTTCAAATTTAGATTTTTCCATTTTACTTCAAACCTAGTTTTGTCTATTGATTCAAAAATCAATTCAGAGATATTCACTAAACCAAATTGCATGAAACAAATTTTCTTAGAAAGGTATTGAAATTATTAATCCAAGCCCATTGGATTCAACCCATTTGAATTTATAGATCACCTATAGTAAAAATAACAAGGCAGGGACTTTTCTGCATTCAAACATTTTTCAAAAATCAACCATAAATGCTTTTGAGTTGATTCCAACTCCCAAAAATCACATTTGACAAGACCTTTCTGAATATATAAAAATATCTAGGTTTACTTGCAGTAATAATGGACTAGTAATAAAAGAATGCCCCATAGGCATTTCTAGTCATTGTAATTAATTAAAATAAGATTGTTAAACCTTATTAAATTGTGACACCACTTTAAATGACATTCCCAAGAATTAAAATATGTGGTGATGACATGTTTCAATATGATCCCATATTTTAATTGGAGAATATTAAATCTTAAGTAGTTTTCAATGAGTAGAAATTACTTTTCTAAAATAAAATATATAAGACTAGGTCTTTAATTCTTGTGATGATTGTGATGATGCTAGATCATCTAGTGTGAACCTTTGTGTGCCAAATAGAAGTAGTTAAGTATTGTTTGGTGATTGTGTACCTCGTATTTATTTATAGACGCTAGTACCGACCAAGGATACGAAGAGGAAGGAGACTACTACGAGGAACAAGGAGAAGAGAACTTCAATCACTGCACTACTCAAGGCAAGCCTAACACTACAAGTTGACTATGCAAGCTAGCACTTGAATGATAACTATGCAAACTAGATGCCTTAGGCATATTTGGTTATACCACTTTATTATACCAAATCCAGTTTACTTGCAAGTTTATTCTTTTATTTCTTTATCAAAGTTCTTTCTTACTTTAGTTAATGTTTTGTGAATTTTGGGTGGTTATTATTGGTAGCATAAAGAGCATAAAACTTGGCCTAAGTTAGATAGAACTAGATGTCATACTGAGGCATGAGATTAGATTTGGATAAGTCACACTTGATTAGCACCCCTCATTTGTGATCACCCCCAACTTTAGTGGCTAGTGCTAAGCATAAAACTTGATCATTTTAGATGGGAATACTTGGTGAAAATGATTATGAAAACCTTAGAATGATGAGTCATTCTAATGAAAGGTTTTAACATGTGTTATGAACACCAGATGATTTTTATGATGAAAATGTTGCGCTTGAGCCTTAGCCCTTTATAAAACTGATGGTTGGGTTCGGATGCGACACAATTCCAATTTTACCGTACAACCACAATACCCGAATTTGGGTAGGGCTTCACTAGAAGTTTATATATCTTAGTATGGGTTCCCTTGTGGAAGAGGTTTGAGCTGAGGCTACCTCGTTATGACTGTCCACCTATGCAGTTCCCAAGATGACGGATGGTCATGGTTGGGAGGCCAAACTCATAGGGGAGGTGCCTATACTAGGGTGTGTAATTGAAAAGTTAGGATTGATTGTCCGCATACTGAGTATGGTGAATCAGGATTGTTCCTGATGGATGTGTCGAATCTTGTGGTGAAAGTGTACAATCTCTACAGAGTGTCAAACTATTTGAAAAGTCGCGTCCGCGGTTATGGAAAGTTGGAGTGGCCATACTGTTCCGTCGTCAGATGTTTTCAAATTGACTTGTGAAATGAATCATGACTTTGAATTGGCCACAATAGGGTTGTGACATGAAAACTAAGTTCCAACTGAGGTGTTCTAGAACGCATTAAACTAATTTTCTTTACTTATAAACTCAGTTAGAGATAAATCTGGCTTTTTGCAAAATAACCTAGAGCTTAAGATTCCTACTTGAACCACTTTACTTGTTAGTATTAGTTTGCCAGTACTTAAGGAGTACTCATGGCTTTGTCCCTGGCTATTCCTATGGCCAGACTATAAGGAGGACTATCAGGATGATGGACAACAGGAAGTCTATGACAACTAGGATCATCTCCCATCGTCAGCATTGCCTGTGACCCTGAAGATGGAGTTTCGACCACGCTACCGTTATTATATTATTTCGCTGTGTTGATTGTATTAAGACTGGATCATGAGATCCTTTATTTGTAAGACCTTTATTATGGTTTGTAATGGATGATGAACTATCGTACCAATCTGTTATGTATCGCAAAAATGGTAATCCTGGGATTGCGATATATGGCATAACAGGCAACTGGGATTAAAAATCTGGGTGTTGACATAGTGCAAGCGGGAAATCAGTTCCCCTACTCAGTGAACAAAAAAACCAATCGTGCCCCCGCTCAAGGTGATTTCCCATACCAATGTGGGGTCGAGCAAATGTGCGGTCGAAGAGAAGTATGATCTGGAGGTAGTTGCACTATACGGAGAAGCGGCCGCTGGTCAAGGTATGACTATTGCTCGGTACTTAGCCCAGTTATAGTACTTTTTCGAGGCTGATGTAGCATACAAATACTGACACGGGAATTCTCTTGTCAAACCTAAGGAGGTCAAGAATCTACCAACAAAAATGCGAAGATTGCATAACTGGTACATGGATGCCTCAAAGGATGGGACAAACTGCATAATGCTAGGAGTTAGAAACGAGCATGACGGGAAAGGATATGACGTGGTAATGGTTGAATTTGACGAACTATTTCAGTTATTCAATCAAGATGTCATCAACAAATTGATCATCAGTGCCTATTGTCTGTAAGTACTATTTCTGTAATTAAGTATCTAGCTATCTCACCTCGTTTATTGCATGTATAATCATACCCACTATATTATGCACAATGAATATTCTCGAATGCAAAAGAGGATGCATATGATATTGGGTACATTGACCCATATATTGTTCATGAACTTAATCTCAAACAAAAATCCAAGGAAATAGAGGATAATATTGTACAGGCGTTAAGGTTTTAAGAAACCAAAAGGAAAATACTATTTCCTTTTACAACTTCGTGTGAGTGTTATTGTCTTGTACATATTATATTTCGCTTACTCGATGTTAAGTGTATAATTGATGAGTTATGCGTGCGCAGCTTCCACTATATTCTACTAATCATTCAACCTGACAAAGGGGTAGTACAAGTCATGGACTCGAAACATAAACCCCTTGAGCAGTGGGTGGACATGTAGATGATGCTCTAGTGGTAATTTCAATCATTATGGCACTATATCAGCAAATTTCTTAAAATTTCTTGATATCAAGTAATTAATAACTCCTTTTATTCGTTTTCTTTGCCGGACAGGGCTTGGAAACGGTTCACCAACAAGGATAAGGGTGAATGGAAAGAGGAGCTTACATTTCAACCACTAGATGTAAATACTACTAGTAGCTAGATCTGTGCATCTCTTTGATTCTAGTTTTGATACCATTATCATGCTTGATTATTATTTTGATTGAACTCTATTCTTGTAAAGTGGCTGACGCAAGGACCCGGGAATAATTTATGTGGATACTATGTTTGCGAGTTCATTCGTCAAACGTGTTGTGAGAAGGGCGGGCAGAAATTTAGAGAAACTTCACGTACGTAAACAATAATCACAATTTTTATTACGATCAATTGTGTTTAGTTTCATTCATATATGTTGACTTCTTATTTAAATCAGATCAAACAGTTGCGGGACGGTCTTCTACCAAAGGATCGCGTACGAGCAATTCAAGAGAAATTGATGGAATTCTTAGATGCAGAGGTCCTAAACCCAAAAGGAGAATACTATCGAGAGTTCAATATAAGGCAATAGGGACCGTAAAAGAGATTATATTGTATATATATGCATGAAACTCGTGTACCCAATATAATATGTTCGACCCTTCGATCTCTATATTCATGATAATGTTGTGTAATATAATGGTTCCTTCATTGCTGAGTGCAAAACACAAAATAAAAAGGAAAACAATAAATGAAAAAATACAAAATGAATTCTCTTCCACGGCACAAAAAGTGCCCAAAATACTGCCGCAGCACAAAAAGTGGCCAAAATGAATTTTCTACCGCGGCACAAAAAAGTGCCAAATTGTTGCAGCGACAGAGAAACATCTACCCCGGTTCGTAATACGAACCTGGACGAGTGGTCCCCCCCCCCCTCGTGCTAGATAGCGGCCACTTGGAACCCCGTTCATCCCAGTTCGTAGCCCAACCGGGACTAAAGGGGGGCTTTAGTCCCAATTGCCCCGTCCCGGTTAGGCAACCGGGACTAAAGCCCCTTACGAACCGGGACAACAGACCCTGTTTCCACTAGTGCCGCATCACCGATACTGCAATTGCCGCTTCTCACTTTGAAAGGAAAACACGGTCCAACCATCCCTGGCCCAAGTGCAGGGCTGGAGGCGCGGGAGTTTCAAATCAAAAAATTCTTGTGCAGCTCACCAAAAGGATCTTGCATGCTCGCACTCCATCAAAGCATGGAACACAGGGGACAGAAGCTAACATTCTTGATGTGTCTTATCTTCAATTCGGAAGCGCATGGTAGTAGGTTCTTAATAACCCTCCACCAAGACACTCGTATCTTTGGCATAACTCACAGTTTCCACAAGGTTTTCCATGTATGTGCATCATCATTTGAGGAGCTGCCCGATGAATCTGGCAAGCCCGCTCTCTAGCATATTTCTCTGCATGCTGACCGCACTGTGAAAGACCCTGAACTTTCCCACGCCCACGCCCAAAAGTCGGGCTGTTCTATGTGTGGTCTAGGCATATTTAAGATAGCAGCAGTGTCAAGGGGTAAAAATACCCGTTGCACCTTCTCTAAATCCCACTAGTTTGAGCCCTCCTCTAACAGATCAGATACAAACAACACTGGCTCATCCGAGGCTCTTCCCATTGCCTTCATGGTAGTAGTTCTCTCTATCCATTGGTCATGCCAAATTTCAGAAGTACGACCACCTCATATCCTTTGGATTAGGCCTTTCCTCGGCACTTCATGCCCTTTCATGTGTTGAAGTGTATAAGTGGATTGCACTAGCTCTTTCCATTAGTTCGAACTTTTGGTTGCGTTGGCTAGTGCATGAAGCTTGACATGGTATCAGAGCCTAAGGTCTCGAGTTTGAGTCCTGGCTTTCGCAATTTATCCTAAAATTGTTGTTGACCCCTCTATGTCCACGTATAGGCCTCTTGAGTCACACGTGAGTTTCGCGCGCCGTCGCTCTCTTCCGGTTGCACGTGCTGACTTCTCCCCGTCACACGTGAGAGGGGGTGTTGAAGTGTATAAGTGGATTACACTAGCCCTTTCCATCAGTTCGGACTTTTGGTTGCGTTGGCTAGTGCATGAAGCTTGACATCATGATCGCTTTCCAAGTCGCTAAAGCTCCCTGCCTCGTTGTACCTCGTTGCGTCTGCAAGGAATGGCGCGAAGTCGTTGACGCATGCCTCTTACTGCGTGGGGACCTCCTTCCTCTCTCACTTACTGGCATCTTCACATACACCGGCGACGGCACTGAGCTCCCCAAATATTTCTGCTCCCTTTGACTACTTGGGTACCCACGGTGTAAACAGCATCAAGATCATGCAACACTGCAATGGTGTCCTAATGATTGGCGACAAAGAGGCAAGGGTCCTTAATCCCGCCACGTAGCAATGGGCATGCTTGCCTTCTCCCCTGCCCATGGGCATGTAGGGCTTGGAAGACGTCGATAAGTCCGTAAACCCATCCATGAAACATCATGATCACTACTTTGTGTTCGACACCGCTGTATCGCCGGAGTATGAATCTTTTCAATCAAGTATGTCCCCTTATTCCCCTCTCCTGATTACAATTGCTTGGCTGATTCTGAAATATATGCCTGAGAATGGCCACCGTCGTCATTCGTCATTCATGTCTTCTCATCGAGGGCAAAGCATCACAATTGTTGTGAGAAAAGAGAGGCTACGGCTAGGGTGGAAACCTGAGAAACTTATACCATCAACCTCGTCCTTGTAGATGGTTCCCTAAAGTTAGAGTTTGGTCAGCTGGCATCATTATTATGGTGTCTTTGGAGGCATTGTGTGGGACAAGAATAAGTTATAGCTGTCTCCTTGTCCACCTCGTCGACAGCGCTCTCGCTAGTGGCGTTGTGGAGGGTGGGGATTCGTCTAATCGTCACTTTCATGGAGTGGTGGATCTCGTCCACTCTAGGTATGTTAGAGGTTTGGTGTTAGAAGATTCGGAACAATTTAAGGGTTCAATGGCGACATTTTTTGCTCTGGGGCGTTGGTTCTTAGGGGAAGGTGTAAGAAGACTTCCCGATTGTCATCAACCACGTCAGGACAGCTCCGGTAAGGGTGCGGCGTTAACGGCGCGTCAGTGCTTCACTCTGGCGGTAGTAGTGGTCGTCTGGTGATCCAAGGATCTCGATGAAATTTTATTGTGCGTCAATTATTTGCTGGCTTTTCATACCCTCCAGGTCAGCCTCGCAGATAACGCAGTACTCCCTCCACTATACATTCCCTAGTTCAGAAAAAAAGAATGGTAAGTTTAATTTTACCATTTAAGCACATATAACATGGATGTGCGCATTGAGAGTGGAGTCCAAATAGGATTTAATGGCTTGTCACATGCTTATGTTATTCCAAAGTTCTATCCACGAAACCAAATCTTCTCTTCTTTTACTTAACTAACAAAACCAGTTTCTACATGTCCTGGAAATGTGATAAAAAAATTTAACAGAATGTCACACTAATTGTGGGGGTGCAAAATCACTCACACTATTTTGAAGGTGAGGTCTCACACTAATAGTGAGGAGAAATTGAGCAACATAACTCGGTATGCAAGTCTCTTCTTCTTATATATATGGGAGGTGCTTTCCTCTAGTATTTCACCTATCTCAGTACTATGCATTTGGATTTTGGGGAAAACCATATATGTTTGGCATGTAACTCTATTCTTCTTATAATTTTTTTAGATTACTATTCTTCTTATAGAAGATTGAGATCTTGGAGGAGACCAAATGCATTAGGGCTGTGTGTATTGAAATTTGGGAAGCACTAGTACTTTTTGTGATACCTGTGGCATCGACACGGCATGATAGCCAGTGGCGAGCCACATAGAACCGTGCGCAAGATTGAGTAACTGAACGGCGGTGGTGTACACAGCAAGACCTGAAGATGTTTTAGGACATGGGATAAGAAGAGTTTGGCCGGCCGCAGGTTCGTTTCAGCTCCACCTGGATGGTAGCACAGCCAGCTGGAGAGCCAGTCAGTGCACTGCAACGTCAGTGATTCAAATTTTTCAAATCAAGGCTCTACAGATGTGGCTGTAGTTCTAATCTATATAGGTGCGTAATGCGTCGAGGGAAAACAGTTACTGCCGAGTGTAGCCCACTTTTTATGCTCCTCTAGTTTCATAGTTTATTAAATTTGACTAGCTGAATGCCCGTATGTTACGGGTATACTAAGTGTTTGGCCGATAGCAACACAATCAGAGTTTTCTATTACTGATGTAAATGATAAATGAGAACATGTCTTTTTCCTGGATTTCTGATATGCAGGCAGAGGATTTGCGAGCACACGCTAGAGTACATGATATTTGTTGATGCATAAGAGCATCTCGACTCTTTAGGCGTTTTCATGCCAAAATTCGGAGATAGAAGACGCCGGATGGGTGCAACTTTGGGCCTAGGAATGGCCAAATTTCCATTCGTGTTTCCAGGTGGCGCAAGCCTAAATCTGGAGGTAAAGATCGCCGGATGGATGCAACTTCCGGCCTAGAAATGGCCAAATTCTCACTGGCGTTCTCAGGTAGACAATTTTTAGCCAATTTAGCGACATTTCTCCACAATTCAGCTCAAATTCACATAAATTTGGCGAAATTTCACACAAGATGGCGACGACGCGCCCGCTCAAGGTCGTTCGCACGTGTGCCAGCGAGATCCGCCTAGGTCGCCCGCCTGCAAGCTCCGCGCTGACCGCCCGGCCATGCGCCTGCGAGCTCCTGCAAGCTCCGCGCTGACCGCCCGGCCATGCGCCTGCGAGCTCCGCGTCGGCATCCGCATGGCCGAGCTCGTCGTCCCCTGCATGGCCGGTTGGTAGGGAAAAGGAGGAGAGAGAAAGACCGGTGGGTGGAGGAGAAGAGTAGGAGCATGCTGCATGCAAAATTTATATCCGCCGTTCCCAAGCAATTTGTTGTGCCCTGGGTTTGGTCTCGTAACGACGGATGAAAAAATCGCCCAAATTCCGACTGAAATCGGCGTCCGAAAAATACGAGTGGTGAAATTTATTCAGCCTGATAAAAAAGTCGCCAAAAAGTGGTCTCCTGAAAGCGCTAGTGGATGCTTAAAAAAGTCTGATCTCATGCACCGAGAACTGAACCAGATAGAAGAAATGAAATTTACTACCTCGAGCTGATGCTTATCAATCAGCGACGCCATCTTGACAAGGCACAAGAAAGAAGCATCAGCGCCTCGCATGAGATCAGAGCAGAGCAATACAAGAAGAAAATAAACTTATGTGTGTCATGTGGAGGTGAGCAATGCAGACAGAAGAAGAACGAGAACAGGGAGGAGGCCGGCGTGGGCACGGACTACGACTACGATGGCGTGGGCCGTGCGGTGCGGGCAGCACTGGGTGGGGGTGCGAGGGGAATTATGGATTGCGCTGCGAGAGATTTTTAGAGCGGTGCTACTTTGACCGATCGTGGCTGACATGTACATGCGCAAGTTTTGGTGAGCCGGATGGACCGACCAGGCTTGAGCCCCTCACTATTAAGGGCATTTTTGTAGTGGCACTTACTAAAATTGCCTGAAAAAATATATTTAGAGGCACTTTTTAATTAGTCCTTGCAAAAACATTATTTTTAGAGGCGTTCTCTGAAACTGCCTGAGAAAACATGATTTTTAGAAGCGATTTTACAAACTGCCCGAGAAAATAGGATTATTAGAGGCAATTTTAGAAAGACCCGGCAAAAATAGGATTATTAGAGGCTATTTCGAAAAGTGCCGGCAAAAATAGAGCAAACATGTCCTGTACGGTCTAATCAGCTTTGAGGCTCGATGGAGAAAATGAAAGCAGATCTCATCGAAGAATGAAAAGGCGCGCGCGGAACGTGGCCGGCTTGCGAGCCGTGCCCCGTCTCTCGCCATGACGCTCGCGCGCCGGCGTCCGCCTCGTCTGTGGTGCTCCGGCAGCCTGCCGGTCTTCTGCACCCGGCGTTTCTTGGCGTGAACCAGCGACCGGCCTTCGGCTTTTGCAGCGGTGGCGGCACGTATCTCTCCCAGTGGCGGTCTTGTGCTGGTGCCGCCGGCCGAGACGAGCCCAGCCCGGGGCCGATTATGACGGAGGCCTCCTCTAAGCATCCAATGTGACTTGCTCTCGAGCACCACCCAGGCTGAGTCGCTGCTGTATCGTCCGCACACCAGACTGCACTGCACTCCCTCCCGAGATCTGGCGGCTCGAAGTCCACGCCCCCTTGGACACTCGCGGGTAACGTGCCCTGCTTCCTGCCGGACATGCACTTGATGCGCTTGAAGCACACTCCAGCCATGTCGTGGCATGTCGGAACCGCGTTGGCCGGCAACGGCCCCTGGTGGCGCGGCCGCTTCTGATTCCTCCTAGCCCCTTGGCGAGTGGACTCTGGCACGTCCTACTGACCCCGGTCCGGCCGCACCACCGAAGAGGCCATGTGTCGAGCAGGTTCCGGGCGAGCATGAGAGGGAGCAGCTCTGGAGATTGGAGAGGGGGTATACACGCGCACTGTGCTCGGGCTCCCATCGCACACCACATCGGACCTGGACCACACCGATAAGCCGCTCTCCGACGCTTCTCCTCCACCATTCTGCCCAACGGCGGGATCTGGAGCCGCTCGCTTCTCATGGAGACGCCATGGGAAGGGGGTAGGAGGTCAGGGGACGCCTCTGTCGGAGTGGCAGGCGGCAAACCACCCTCATACTGTCGGTTCAAGTACTTGCGCAGGCTGTTTAATTTGCAACGATCTTTTCACATTGCTAATCTATCTATCTATCTATCTATCTATCTATCTATCTGAGTTTAATTTCTTATTTTTAAATCTCTTCCTGTTTAATTTCTTCCCAGGTAGGTTGGTTGTGTGGCGGTAAATACGTTTCCGTTCACGTAAGTACGTCTCCGCCCGTGTGTCTTTTCTTGCAAGTTGTGTTATAGCAGGACTAATACAATCGGACCACGTGCGGAGAATAAAACGGACCGGCCGAGGTTTCCTCCTTCCTCCAACCTATATAGCCACGAAACGAACGGCCCGCCTCGACGGCATCCAACGATCCAATCTCTTGTCTTTGTGCAAACACTATACCGACGCTATGAGCTTTTTGTGCCATGCCGGAGCCAAAGACATCACGACTTAGTTTCCGCACGACAGCTACCAGTCGGCGCCGTCCGGGTAGAGTGTGAGCTACGGAACGGGCGTATGCACGGTCGGCATACGCCGCCACCTTGCCTCCAGAGCACGAAACGAAACAAAGGTCCACTACGAAGCAGCGGTGGAAGGTATGCTGGTGGCACGGCGGGGCTCCATGGCAGTTGTACAATCCATTCTCGGAGGCGGCCAGCAGCGCGCCGATGTGCTCGAGTTTGGCAACTTCGAGCATGTAGGCGAGATCACATTCGTCCTCCGCGGTACAGGGGTGTGGCATGAGCATGGAGCAGAACGTGAGAAGACCGCGGTGCTGACCATCTCTCTCTGATTCATCTAAGCCTTCGTGTGTGCAACGTGCAAGCCATGCACGGATGCGCCTGCACACACGCTCGCCAATTTGCTCTTGGACTGTTGTTGGGGAGTAATGAGGAATGATAGGTACTGCCACGCGACGTAGACGTCCTGGGCAGGTCCTTGTTGGACGCCACGCTGAGGGCGGACCAGTGCGTGTTCAAGAAGCCTCGACGGCAGCAACAGCATCAGACGAGAGTGCGCCAGAAGATCAACATGAAGATTGGGGAGCTCTACGACGAAGCATGGGCGTAGAGGAGATTGACGACCAACCGGGGGAGACGGGGAACACGAACACAAGGTGGGCGACACAGAGCACCGCTACTCGATTCCGTCAGCTGGGAGGAAGCGGACGGCGAGATAGTTGGCCGACGCGGAGAGCGATGGCGTGAACCGAACGCATCTCAGTCGCCTTATAGTTCAGTTTATAAAAAAAATTGCACAGCTTGAGGCTTACGTGGATAGTTTTACCGATCAACGTCTTGCCATGTCATCAAATACGTATCCGAACCATCGTCAGTGACCGTAGATGACCCTCCTAAGCGTCTTTGAGGATCGTAAGTTGAACTTTTATAATATAATAATAACCGAACTGATTTATACGGACAAGTTTCATGCTGTCCCGTGCATTTTATTCTTTTTTTTTGGATGATACATCTGTTGTAGATCTGTAATAGATCTGCAATATGGAGAAACTTCATAGTCTGACAAGGGAGGTCGTAACACACAATATTTTAATACGTTAGAGAGTCAGATGAGAGAAGTCAATAGCAATGAGCATGGCTAGAAGTGGTGAGGGGAGGAAGAACATTGTCATGTGCTCGCGGTAATATCGTTGTCGGAGAGACGCAAGAGACAAACTTATTTTTGAATATGTACGTCCATGAACATATATTACTTGTATTTATAATGGTAGAAATACAAAAATGATACACATACAAGTAACAGAAAATAAAAAGAAAACAAACGGTTGAATGGTTGCAAACCATCCTTGCTGCAACTACTAAGGATTCCAAATCCTTCGCTAAAGTTGGAGAAGAAGAAGAAGATCACAGCCAGTCTACACTT
This sequence comes from Avena longiglumis, assembly GCA_030063025.1. Classification (NCBI taxonomy): domain Eukaryota; kingdom Viridiplantae; phylum Streptophyta; class Magnoliopsida; order Poales; family Poaceae; genus Avena; species Avena longiglumis. Next base: position 48,056,277 of record CP125978.1, read on the forward strand.
TGCCACTAAAGAAACCCCTAACTACTAATGAGCTGCAATAACCATCAGCACCGTAAGACTGGATCTAGCTTGGTGCTAAGGAACATTGGCCGGATGAGCCCTCTGAGCATCCTCAACACCGGATCCGGGGCTAGCGGCACCCAGTCTATCAAGCGGTCGGATCCTTCACCGTCCACCACAAACCAGTAGCAATGTGCACTCCAAGACCGACAGGACTAGATAACGATGAGATCAACACTACACAAAGCCGGAGCACACGCCCAGCAAAGACCATATCTCACAGCCTTCTCCACATCGTAAACACCGCAAAGATGGTGTTGAAGCTGGTGTACTACTATTCAAAGTAGTGCATCCACCGCCAACTGAGATGCACCACCACGACACCACAAAACACTAACCTTATGGACCATGTCGCAACTCCAAACGAACGTCCTGGGTCCCCGCCCCCTCTAGCCCGTAGGAGTGACAACGGAGGTGACAAGGACCCGTTGATCGCCAAGAGAGTTTTTTTGGAGAAGGAAGGGAGCGAAGGGTCTAGCGATGCCCTAAGAGTGGGATACAACACAAGGGACAAACTTGACATTCAGAACTCATATAGATAAGTACAACAGCTCTCCTGCCGTTATTTAATAAAAATTCACAAAGAGATGTTTATGACCGGCCGTAGCAACGCACATGCATTCAACTAGTCTAATTAGTCTCACGTCGGCAACCGAATAAAATATAACCAGTTTATAAACCGTCCTCGCCCAAGGACGTCAGTCTAGCTGATTAGGAGGAGCCTCGTGTCTAGCCAAAGCTCTAGGTGTCGCAATTTCCAGAATTCTAGAACTATAAAGAGTTTGGCCCATTATTGGTATTTCTAAGTTTGGGCCGGCTGTGTCCACGAAATTATCCAATTCCTAGGATAATGAGTAGCTCATGTTTCGGTGATAGGCAGACAATATATGAGTCTTTTCGATGACCATCTTGTTCCGAATGTTCCATAGGGACCATGACATTGCCGCAAACACTAGCCAGAATAGGTGCCGGCCCTTCCCAGGCTGGTTTGCATGCGAGTCCAGAAATTCACCGAGATCATGGGCCAGCCATTCCGGGTCCAAAGCCAAAGCCTCTCTGGTGAAGTTCCACAGAAACCGGGCCACGGGACAGGTGAACAATATGTGGGTGCCCGTTTCGGGGATCCCGCATAGTGGACATAACCCATCCCCCGGCCCCTGCCTCTTGGTCACCTCCACCCCCGAAGGGAGCCTATCGCGAAGGAGTTGCCACACAAAGATTTTTATCTTCAGTGGGAGGGAGGCCTTCCACAGGGGCTTGGTCCAGGGGAGAACCGTGCGGCCAAAGAGGGCCCGATAGGCCGACCCAACCGAGAAGGAACCTGAGGGAGTGAGGGTCCATGAAACCCTATCGGGTTCGTCTGCCAAGGAGGTTGGGAGCTCTGCCCTAAGTTCCCTCCACGCTTCGGTTTCCTCCGGACTGAAGGTACGCCGGAACGATATGTTCCATGTACCTTCCAGCGCGGCGGAGGATACACGAAGCGTTGGATCGAAACAAATGGCGAAAAGGTTCGGGTATACCTCGCGAAGCGGACGTTCCTTGAGCCAGGAATCCAGCCAGAACATGGTCCCCTCCCCATTGCCAATGGACACCGAGACCCCAAGCCTAATCTCGTTCTTGGTCTCCTGGATGGACCGCCAGAACTGGGAGCCGTCGAGGCGGTCGCACCCTAAAAGAGGATGACCGCGCAGGTATTGGCCTTAATGAGCTTGAGCCAGAGGCCTCCCTCGTTGCGGAGGATGCGCCAAACCCATCTAAGCATCATGGCTTTATTGAACTGGCGGGATGCGAGAATACCTATGCCCCCAAAATCCTTGGGGCGCAAATGTCAGCCCACTTGACCATGTGGTATTTCTGGCGACCCAAGGGGTCTTGCCAGAAGAACCTCGACAGCTCCTTGTCAAAGGCCCCATGCACCCCCTCGGGGAGGAGATACATGCCCATCATATACATGGACAGGCTAGACAGGCAGGAATCGATCAGGATGGTATTGCTGCCTTTAGATGTGAATCTCCCACACCAGGGTTCGGACCTAGCGCGCACCCTGTCCACGAGCGGGTCCAGGTCCCTTTTCAGGATCCTGGTGTCGCGGACTGGCATCCCTAGGTAAGTTATGGGGAAGGAGGTCAGCTGACAATTAAAGTTGTCAGCTATCCTCTGCTGCTCGTCCTGGGAGAACCCTAGTGCGATAATCTCACTCTTGTCAAAGTTGATGCGGAGGCCAGACATCTCCTGGAAGCATAGCAGGAGGAACTTGAGGTTCGCAATGTCCAATGTTGAGCCTTCAATCACGATCATTGTGTCGTCTGCGTACTGGAGCTGAGTGATACCCCATCCTGGGATAAGGTGGCCTACCACTCCGGAGATGTGGCCGGCCGCCTTGGCTTTGTCAAGCATCTCCGCGAGGGTGTCAACCGCCGCGTTGAAGAGGAGTGGGGTCATGCAGCGAACACCACACGCCGGGAGGAAGTAAGGTCCAATCTCACCGTTGATGTTAATCGCGTTACTCCCGGTCATAACGAATTGCATCACCCAGGTGATCAGGCGGTCGTCAAATCCTCGTCTAATGAGGACTGTCGAGAACCGCCAATCCAGAGTCGTGGCCTTACGGAAGTCTAGCTTCAAGAAGATGCCCTTCAGACGTCTGGACTTGATCTCATGGATGATCTCATGGGCGCTAAAATCCCATCATGTATCAATCGCCCTTGAGGAAGGCGAATTGATCTTGATGGGTGAGGCGCTCCAAGACCGGAGTCAGGCGAGATGCGCAAACTTTCGCGAAAAGCCGTTAAATAACATTTAGGACTGTGATGGGCCGGAATTGGCGGATGTCCGAGGCCCCTATCACTTTAGGGATCAAGGTGATCACCCCAGTTCAGCCGTCCATCACGAGAGTCCTGTGAAGAATTCTGGAACATGGGCATAATGACCGGGAGTTCCTCCGAATGTGCGGAAGAAGACAACGGGAGGCCATCAGGCCCGGGCGGAGTTGGCCTTCATGGCCTTGCCCGCTCAACCTCATCCGGTGAACGGGAGTGTGAGTTCCGCGTTCTCGTCAGCTGTGACCCTGGCCCTCATCGGCCAAAAGTCCGCTGCCAACACGACCCCCGTGGGGGGACCTGCCGAGAAGAGCTCCTTGTAGAAGGAGTAAATATGGGAGGAGAGCGCCCCTGCCTCCTCGATGAGGCTATCCCCGTCCCAGAGGCAAGGGATAGAGCATTTCCTACGGCGACCATTGGCCACCGCATGGAAGTATGCCGTGTTCGCATCCCCCTGGAGGAGCCATTTTTGACGGCTGCGTTGCCTCCAAAACAGCTCCTCGCCTTGGTAGATCTTGACTAGCGAGGTCTCTAAGGCATAGCGGTGGGACCACTCGTCCACGGATAATCCCACCGAGTCTGCCGCCAGGTCCAGGGAACGGATCTCGTCCAGCGCCTTCTTCGAGCCTCGTTGCTGCGCCCAAATTGGCCCCCCAGCCCCTCATGAACTGTCGGGCAGTTTTAGCACAGTGGTGCCACACGTCCACAGCATTAAAACGCCTAGGAGGGTTAGCTGCCACCGCTAACCACTTGGCCTGGACCGCCTCCACAAAACCCGGCTGGTGGAGCCAGAAGTTCTCGAAGTGGAAGCGGTTCAAGCGAGGTGGCGAGCTCCCCCCAGTCGATAGAAGGAGAGGGGTGTGGTCCGAGCCTACCCTGGTAAGCGCCCGAAGGGAACAAAGAGGGAAGGCTACCTCCCAATCAACCGATACCAGCACGCGGTCGAGGACACTTCTGACGGGATCAACCCTGTTGTTCGTCCACGTGAACCGGGCACCCACTCGCGTGATCTCTCTAAGAGCGAGATCAGCGATACAGTCGTTGAACATCCGCATGCGCGGGATATCCACGTTGTGGGTTCTCTTGTCCGCGTGGGATCGAATCAGGTTGAAGTCACCCGCGACCACAACCGGGATGGAGCAGCGCTCGACCTTGGCTTTCAGTTCCTCCAGGAAGGCAGGGGAACGACTATGGTCCGCGGGGCCATAGACGATAACGACCTCCCAACGGAGGCTGGATCGTCTATGGGTGAGGGCCATGCTCATAAAGAATTCCCCATGGTCCATATCATCCACCTCAAAGGTATCCTCCTTGACGCCAAGGAGGATGCCCCCAGAGTGGCCCGACGCTGGTAGCCAGTTCCAAGCAAATTTGTGTCGTGACGAGCCTTGGAGTTCCGAGATCTGGAAGTCTTGTTTGATCGTCTCTTGGAAGCCTACAATTTCGACATTCTCCTGGCGCATGTAGTCCTTTATTTGGCGTTTGAGACCATCACTACCAAACCCCCTAATGTTCCAAATGAGAGCGATGATAGCTGGCCAATTCATTGGATAACATTCTGGGGTTTGGTCCCCTTAGGGGGGACGGATCGTGTCCTTACTGCGGGCGGAGGTCTAGAGCCCGGTCTCGGAGGCCTCCTGAGTGACCCCCCTCTAGGGGGATCTCCTGGGTGGCGGACGTGAGACGCTGCTTAGGAGAACCCACCCTCCTGGAACCGGGATCAGATGTCCCAGTTCCTGGCGGTGTCGAGGTTTCCCCTTGCTGGCACGCTTGGCCAGCATATGCTGCAGCGAGGATCCTAAATCTCCCTATCTCTAATCGCCTCAATCTGCTCAAGTCTCGGGCCCCGCTTCCCGCGGAAGACCACGCCACTGTCTGCAGCCACTTGTGCGAGGTGCTCAAGTGGAAAGTCATCTAACACCGAGAACCTGGAGCCTGACGAGGACGGGAGGGAAGGAGGGGGAGGGGCTTTCTGAGAAGTACCTGGATCAAGGTTGCGGGAGGCCGTCCTCTGGGACACCGTGGGCACCACCCCTGGGCTCTCCGCCCTGACACGCGCCAACCGTGCACTGTGGCGCGACGGAGGAGGCACAGGGCAGGGGGGCTGGCGAGCCTTGGAGAAGGCGGCAGGGGTGATGGGGAAGACCGCCGCCGGCTCGTCAGGGTGAGGTGCCGAGGTCGTGGGCACCAACGCAGGAGACCCCCGGGGTGAGGCTGGAGTGGACCCCGGGGAAAGCGCATAGCAGAGGACTCCGGGGGAGCGGGGGGACGAGGGGGCAGTGACAACCATCCCCACGCTCTCGGAATCGCGATCAGACTCCACCTGGGTCTCCTCCTGGGTCATGCCGAGGTTCTCCAAGGTGAGCGGGTCCATAGCCATGCGGCCAGAAAACCCCTCGGCCAGACCGAAGTTGGAGCCGTACTGAACGATCTGGAGGGTGGAGGGGCTCTGAGAGGCTGGCGCCAGAGGCATCTGGTAGGTCGCAGATGGAGCAGCGGAGGTCGTGCCCGCTGGAAGGGGAGCCGGGGGGAGGGGGCCGGGGTCCGAGACTCCCCTCCCAGCTCATCATCGTCAGAGTCCTCCCCTGATGATCTCCCTCCTCCAGAGGAGTGCTCGCCTGCGGGAGGGACCGAGGGGGGCGAGGGAGTCCGTCGGCGGCCTGGTCCTCCTCCAGCTCAACTATCAGGATCCTCCCCTCCATGCCGAAGTAGAAGGGTGGGAGGGGCCCTGGTAGAAGAGCTGGGTCAGGGCAGAGCACCTGCATGCGGATCGGGCCCGATCCCACGCGAGAGGCCTCGTCCACCATCACCAGCTTGCCCACTGCCTGCGAGACGAGCTCGATGATGGGAAGCGTCCGCACGCGGGCCTCCTCAGGGAAGCCGAGGATCCGAACCCACACCGCCGAGAGGGTTGAGGACGTCGCAGGGTGGGCGGTCGAGGGCTCGATGGAGATCTGCACCCTGCTGGTCGGGAGGGTGAGAGCAGTGCTGCAAGCGCTGATGGAGAGAATCTCGGCCGATGGGAAGGTCACCGCGAACTGGGACGGGGAGATCTCACGGGCGCTCCAATCATGCCCTGGCATCATCTGACGGAGCTCCTCCTGAATGAACTCCGCCGAGATCACCACCGAGTCTGGGAGCTCCTGTCCCGCAATCACAGTAACCAAGGTCAGGTTCTTGGGCACCGTCATCGCCACCCCTCCAATGTCAATGTAGTAGAACCCCCCCTGCAATGGAGTGCGCGAGGTACTCCAGCTGCTGGGAGGCCCGGTGCGGAAGGGTGGAGCCGAGAGGGACGGTGGCAGTCGTCGCGGTCTTCTTCTTCTTACTCTTCTTCTTTTTCTTCTTCGCCGGCTCCGCGGGCCCCGGTGACTTGTCGCGACGGGGCGAGCGAGGGAGGGGGACCTCCTTGTCCCTCCGCCAAGCCGGCGTCGTCCTGTCCGTAGCGTCGCGAGGGCCAGCCCCCTGCAGTAGCTCCTGCCGGAGCCGCTGCTCCGCGCGTCGGCCATCCGGGGATGGCTCCCTGTGGGGCCCCTCCCGCCCCGTGTGCCCGTGCAGGCTGCGGCGCTGCCTCATGAGGCGCGACCTCTCGCCCTGGGAGCGACGGGGTGAGGGTGCACGTCTCGGGTAGCGAGGGTAGGCCGACGATCGGCGACCCGGCGGCCGGTAGGCCGGAGCCCGAGCCTGGCGCGCAGGGGGAGAGCGGCGGAGAGGTGACGTGGCGCGGGAGGGAGCGAGGTCGCTATGGGAGACTTCTTGAGTACGACATGGGCCGGGCGCGACGGGGCGAGCTGTGGCCGGGCGGAGGATGGGACCTGGTGGTTGCGGCTAGAGGAAGTCAGGGGTGGCGGCAGGGAGGATGGGACCTGGTGGTTGCGGCTAGAGGAAGTCAGGGGTGGCGGCGGGGCGGACGAAACGCGAGGGGAGACGAACCTATGAGACCAGCGCGATGCCCTAATCGGCTGTCCCCCCGACCCAGGAGCCCCAGGCTGGCCCAGGTGGCCCACCCGCGGCGCACGGTCGGCCCGAAGTCGGAAATCTTGGGCCCGCCAGCCCTGGACTGGTAAGGGGCCGGCAATGCGCCCAATTCCAACCACAGGCCCACCCCGAGGCGAGCGAGCGGCTAGGGCCTGGAGCGTCCGAGGGGGAGGCGCCGCCGGCTGAGGGTTAGCCGGCGCCGGCGCCAGCGAGGGAGGAGAAGCCAGGGGCGACCCCAGCGAGTCCTCCGACGTCGCGCCAGCACCAGTCGCCCTCTGCCCGGGCCAAGGCGCCCGCGACGACAGCGAGGATCGCATCCTCGGGGGAGCCGAGCCACCCGCCGACGATGGGGGATGAGGGCGGCGAGGCCGCGCCGCCGATCTGGGTGGCCGGACATGGCGAGCCACCCCCAGGAACTCCGCCAGCATGGGGGAAGCCGGGGGGAGCATCGCCGAGCAAGCTCCGCCGCAACCTCCTCTTCCTCCTCGACCTCGTCGGCGACGTCAGCCCAGCGGCGACCTCGGATGCTTCCTGGCTCCGGCGCAGCGCCATTGGAGGGCGACGGGCAGGGAGTTCCTGCAGGCGGTCTTGCCTCCCCCCTGGCCCGGGGTAGCGGCGCCGCGACCTGCAAATCCAAAACCATGGCCTTTGCCGAAGAGGGGGACGCGAACCTGGGTGGGAGGGCCGGCGGCGCACGCAGCTCCGCGGCGGGGGCCCCGGCCGCGCCGACAGGGGCGGAGGAGCACGGGCACGCGGCGCCAATCACGCGGCGGCGCTAGGCGCCGGAGGGCGTGGGGCGAGCGTCGAAGCCATCTCCCGCTCTCTCATCTTGGCATCTGTCTTCCCCTGGCAATATCTGATCTTTTAAAGATGAGTGCCGGCACAATTTAAAATGGTATTTTTAAGAGTGCCTTAATTGATTTTTTTTCTATCCTATTTGATGCGGCACTTTTTTTTACTGCCTTCATAGGTTTTTAAATGCATTTTTAGTATTTAAAAAGGTATTTTTTATGCCTCAAATAATCATTCGTGGTGTAGTGCCTGGTGACGCCGCCGCTGCTTTGACTCCTTGTACTACACGGGAGAACATACCATAGATACGAGAGTTAACAGACTAAGTTTGGTAGGATTTGGTTCGCGCACGGGACGAGAGTTAGGGTGGGTTCGAACGATGATGGACAAAAAATCTAGCGAAGAAAAACAGTGCAAACAAAATTATATACTAGATATAGATAGATAGAAGAGATTCAGAGTTTGTTTTTTTACACGCACGTATGTTTCTTTTTTACGAATCAAGGAGTTTTATATATTACTCAGAGTCATTACAATCTCTCAGAAGGACGTCTCCAAGGAATGATGGCTTATAATTATTAATCCACAAACATCTCCTTCTAACAGTACTAGCTTTGGTAGCACATCTATGAGCTGCTTTATTAGCAGTTCTACCCATATAAGCAATGCTAAAACTAAAACTAGTAAAGAAAACACTGAACTCCTTATCTTTCTGGGTAATACTAGCAATTTCAGATCTGCCAATCCCGCATCGTAACCGATTTACACCGTCAGAACCACGGTCGTGGAGCCTCCAACATGTTAGATGTATATATCTGTATATTGTATTTCCCCCATATGTTAGGGGGCTTCCTGCATATTTGCCCTGTACCTGTACTATATATTGTGGCATTTGGCCCCCATAGGAATACAACTCGCCTATTCCTAACATGGTATCAGAGCAAGGTTTTAGGATTCCCGTGAAACCGGACCTCTGCTTGTAATCGTCGCCGCCGTCATCTCGCCCCGGCCACCGCCGGTTCCCGTTCTGGCCGTTTGCGTCGCCACCGTCCAGATCGGATCTGTCCCAATCGAATCTGCTTCTCTTCTGCTACTCGCCGAAATTCTACAGCTACCGATCGGAATCTACACCTACTCCCTGTCGATAGGGCCCCGCCCCGGCCGTCCTCTGCTCCCACGTGAGGTTGAACGGACGCGTGGCCTGTACCGGTCTTCCTCCGTCCTCTGCACCTACACCCGCCGTCCTCTGCACATACACTCCGCCGTCCATACGTGGTCTACCGCCTCTGCACCTACACCCTGCCATTCAGGGTCAATGAAAGGACGGGCCCTCGCCTGTTGGCCCGCCGTTCCGCTTTAGCCTCAGTTGCTCATGCTGACGCGTGCTATGCGTCGGCCCAGATCTGATCTGATCTGTACCAAAAAAAAGGTCAAAAAAAAGAGAGAGAGATATATCTTCTTCATCGGGCTATGTTCCGATTCCTCGCTGCCCGGTGATCTTCGATGGCACGAATTATCCTGATTCCGCTGCCTTTATGCGCGTTCACATGCGCGGTCTCCGTCTTTGGGGTGTGCTCTCCGGCGAGGTATCTTGTCCGCCATGCCCCCTGCTCCTGTGGCTCCTCTTCCGCCGACACCGATTGTTCTCGGTGCTGATGCTTCTCAGGAGGCCAAGGATGCTGCTCAGAGCGCTGATGATAGTATTGTTGATGTAGGGTTCGCAGCATAGAAAACAAAAAATTTCCTACGATGTGAACTAACCAAGATCTATCTATTAGATACAAACAACGGGCGGATGTATATCCGTAGAGAACATACCCTTGAAGATCGACAAAGCTTAACGAGTTCAACTTATGGTTGATGTAGACGATCTCTTGCCGATCTCAAGATCGAGAGGAAGTCCTAGCGCCGCAAATCAGCAGCGCATCCGTGCTCGCACACACGTTCGAGGCACCGAGCAACCTCCGCCTCCTCGCTCTAGCGATGCAGCGGAAGCACAACTCTTTCTTGCCGAATAGCCACCGGGAACATGTATCTCGCTAGTCCGAGACCATGGGGGATAAATTCTAGAGGGGGAGAGAGATCCTTCACGAGGAGGTGTGAGTGAGAAGTGAGGAGAGGGGTGCCTTTTATAGGAGGAGGAGGGGAACCCCAATGGGGTGTACGGCGCATGGGGGCTGCCCCCTTGCCCTCCTCTCTTCATGTGGGTGGACACTCCACTCACAAAATTCCTTTAAATTCCCTCCACTCAAAATCCCACTCAAACATGCCATTAAATTTCCACCAAATTTAACGCAAACTCTCATTAAATAAAACTCTTTTATTTTATTCAGAATTTTGTCAATTACTTTAATGACAAACATTCACAAATAACCCCTTGTTAGAATTCTATTTCACATGCATGACCACTTTATGCAATTTCATCCGAAAACCTGTTTCGGTATCTAGTGAAATAAATTCCTGCGCTTGTTCATTCTTTTGGCATGAAACTTTTGCTCCAATTGGATGTCGGTGTATCTTAAGTGTGTCACCCTACGGTTCGTGAATAATACGGACATGACCGAGACCCCTCTCGGATCAATAATCGAAGCGGATCCGAGACCCATACGACTCCCACACATTCAACGATGACTTTCTTGTGATCGCGAACCTTTTACGCTAGTATCTTAATCCCTTTGTTTCACGATATATTACATGTCCGAGATTCGATCATCGGTATTCCATACCTAGTTTGATCTCACATCGACATGCACTCTTTTCTCGTTCCCGTGATATAACATTCTAGTGATCAAATCACTTGCTTGCAAGCTAATCAATGTGATATCACCGAGAGGGCCCAGAGTATATCTATCCGTCATCGGGATGAACAAATTCCACTCGATCCATGAGCCTCAACATAACACTTTATTAGTTACGAATCCATCTTTATAATCACCTGTTACGGTGTGACGCTTGATGTTATCAAGAAACTCTTCCGTGTTAGTGATTGACATGATCTCATGGTCTAAGGATTAGGATCACTTCGTAAGTTGTTATAGCAATATAAACTCAATGACTTTGATCGTAATGCTATACTTGGATGAATGTTCATCACACCATTACACTAATGTTGTGATCCCGTTATTAACAACATCCAATGTCTATGATCAGAAACCTTGATCATCTTCTTAATCAACGAGCTAGTTTATGAGAGAGGCATAACTAGGAACTTCTGTTTGTTTATTAAACACACATGTATTAATGTTTCCGTATTAATACAATTATAGCATGCAAAATAAACATCTATCATATACTTGGAATACACATAATAAACACTTTATTATTGCCTCTCGGGCATATTCCCTTGCCTCCCACTTGCACTAGAGACAATAATCTAGTTACATAGTGATAAATCTAACACCCATCGAGTTACGGTGTTGATCATGTTTTGCTCTAGGGAGAGTTTTAGTCAAAAGATCTGCTACATTGAGATCCGTATGTACTTTACAAATCTTTATATCTCCATCCTTGACATGCTCGCGGATGGAGTGAAACCGGCGCTTAATATGCTTGGAATGCTTGTGAGACCTTGGCTCTTTGGCATTGTCAATGGCACCATTGTTGTCACAATAGATCACCATTGGGTCCAACGCGTTTGCAACCACTCCTAGTTCGGATATGAACTCCTTCATCCAAAGCGCTTCGAGCCTCAAGCAGCAACATATTCGGCCTCCGTTGTTGATCCCGCCACCACAGGTTGTTTGGAACTCCTCCAACTAACCGCTCGCCATTCATGAGAAATACGTATCTGTTGGAATTATGCCCTAGAGGAAATAATAAAGATGTTATTATTATAATTCTTGTTCATGATAAAGTTTATATTCCATGCTAGAATTGTATTAAGCGGAAACTTTAATACTTGTGTCGTTTATGAACAACACCGTGTCCCTAGTATGCCTCTATGGACTAGCTCATTGATTAATGATGGTTAAGGTTTCCGAACCATAGACATGAGTTGTCGATTAATAATGAGATCATATCATTGGGAGAATGATATGATGGACAGACCCAAACTAAGCGAAGCAATTAGATCGTGTCATCGTGTTCATCTTTGCGAAGCTTTTCTTATGTCAAATATTGTATTCCTTAGACCATGAGATAATACAACTCCCTGGTATCGGAAGAAAGCTTTGAGGTCATCAAACGTCATGCTATGAGAGGGTGATCATAAAGGTGTCTCTCAGGTGATCGGAAAGTACTGCTATTGTATGTATCGAGATGGGATTTGTCCCTCCCAAGTCGGAGAGATATACTGGCCCACTGGTAATCGATATCAACACCGCTTGCAAGCATGTGGTTAAGGAGTTAATCACAAAGTGATATCGGATTACGGAACAGTAAAGTACTTGCGTGAACGAGATTGAACTAGGTATGACCAGATCGACGATCAAATCTCGGCAAGTAAAATATCGCGAGACGAAGGGAATATATATATGAGATTGATTGAATCTCGCATCGTGTTTCATACGATATGATCATCGATGAATGTGTGGAGTCAATATGGGTTTCGCACTCATTGTTGATTATTGATAGAAGATCATGTGCGCATGTTCTCGAACCCGGGTCACACTTAACGTGTCTCGACGCTAGGATAGATTGGATAATTGGTTTATGAGTTTTTGTTCGGAGTCTCGGATGGGATCCGGGACATCACGACAGGTTCCGGAATGGTCCGGAGAATAAGATTCATATAAGGCAATGCAGTGTTTAGAGTTCGGAATTGTTTCGGTTAATCGGTATTGTATCAAGCTTCTAGAACCTTCCGGAAGGGGCTAACGTGGCCCCACCTGCCGGGAGGGCATGGGTCTATGAGGGAGTGCCTGACGCTTTGGGCACAAGGCCCCATAGGGCCCAGCCGGCCAAACCTAGGGGAAACCCTAGGGGAGCTTCTAGAAGGGAGGGGGGAAACTTGCCCCCCACTCCTCCCTCCTTGGTCGCCGGCCTAGGGCTTGGGGGAGGGGCTAGGGCTGGCCGCCCACTCCTATATATAAAGAGGGCTGGGGTCTCACCCCCCTCCGACACCTCCTCCTCAAATCCTAGCCGCCCTGCTACCCTCCTCTCTCTCTCCCTCCCGACTGCACGTAGGCGAAGCCCTGCTGCAGAAACTCTCCACCACTTGCACCGCGCCGTCGCTTTGTAGATCCAATCCGTCTCTCCACCATACTTGCTGGACCGAGGAAGGAGGAGACGTCGAGGTGCCGCACGTGTTCATCTCTCGGAGGCATCGCCACTTGCGGTGTTAGATCGGATCGGATCGGATCGCGAGGAGGAGAAGCGAGTACGACTACATCACCCACGTTCCGACGAAGCGAATCTTCAAGGGTATGAAGATCTCATCTATTCCCCCTCGTTGTTTTCATCTCCTAGATTAGATCTTGGCTTTCCCGTTCGCATCCGTAGAATTTTTTTTGATTTACTATGATGTGAATCCCATCAGTGGTATCAAAGCTAGATCTATGCGTAGATGTGTTTCACGAGTAGAACGCAACATGGTTGTTGCGGGCGTTGATGTTTTCTGTTGCAAGCCTCTTGTTTGTGTTCTTCTTATGACGCGGGATAGTGAGATCGAAGCGGTCCAGGCCAACTTTACGCGACGTCGTTCGCGAGACCGGCTCCGCACTTGACGTGTGGCTTGTTCCACACATGCGGCTGGTGGATGCCAGTTTCTCTCACTATAGTTGTCATGGTATTTACACCGGAGTTTGGCAACCATAATATCACCGTTGTGGCTTTCCGTAGGTAAGAATCGTTCTTAGCTTGCTACTCCCATAATCCACGTAAAACATGCAACAACAAAGTAGAGGCGTCTAACTTGTTTTTGTAGGGAGTGTTTTCTGTGATATGTTATGGCCCAAGATGTGATGTGTATGTTGTATGCAATGATCATGTTTTGTAATATTTCACGACTTGCATGTCGATGAGTACACAACCGGCAGGAGCCATATGGTTGTCTTTATGATTGTGTATGACCTGTGTGTCAACTTCTTATACGCCATGTAATAGTTTCACTTTATCGCTAAGTAGTTAGCAATAGTTGTAGTTGCTATTCGTGGTGGAGGCAATCATGGTGGAGTGATGGAGTTCATGCCGGCACGCACAAGATGGAGATCGTTGCGCGAAGAATGGCTATACCATGTCACATAAATTTATATGCATGTGATGTTTATCCTTTTATGTATCTTATTATGCTTAGATCGCGACGGTAGCATTATAAGATGATTCCTCACTTAAAGATCAAGATAAAACAGTGTTCTTCCCATGTATGCACCGTTGAGAAAGTTCGTCGTGTCCAAGCATCACGTGATGATCGGGTGCTATAGACTCTACGTTCACATACAACGGGTGCAAGCCAGTTTTGCACACGTGGAAATACTTGGGTTTGACTTGATGAGCCTAGCATGTACAGACATGGCCTCGGAACACATGAACCGAAAGGTTAAGCATGAGTCATATGAATGATATGATCGACACTTCGTTGTCCACCATTGAAACCACATCTCTTCTCGTGAAGATCGGATTAGGTGTGGTGAATTTGGATCATGTTCACTAAACAACTTGAGGGATGTTGAATTTAGTGGGAGTTCATCTAGTAATTTGATTAAAAGTTGAACTATTTATCATGAACATAGTCTAATTTGTACTTGCAAATATTTTAGATCAAATGGATAAGTCCAACTTCAACTTCAACGTTTTTGCTGAGAAAGAAAAGCTTAGAAACAATGGGTCTAACTTCACCAACTGGTTCCGCAATCTGAGAATCATTCTCTCTGGCGGTCAAAAGGACTATGTCCTTGAGAATGCGCTAGGTGACGTCAGAGATGCGGCTAATGAGAAAGCTGTCATCAATCGCAAAGATGATTATGGTGTGATTAAGAGCACCATGTTGTTTGCTATGGAATCGACCTTCAAAATCGTTTTGAAGACTATCCTGCCCTTTGAGATTCTTGAGGAGCTGAAAACTATGTTTCGACTCAGTCTGCCCGAGAGATATGAGATCTCGAGAAATTCTTTAACTGCAAGATGGAGGAAGGAATTCCGTTAGTGAGCACGCCATAAAGATGTGCCTACACTCAACGCCTTGAGCAACTGGATGCAAGATTCGAGGAGCTCAAGATTGACAGGTTCCGCAATCACTCCTCCCAGCTACAAAAGTTTTGTAGTGACTCATAATCGATTGGTTCCATCGATACGATGACCGAGCTCTTCGCAGCTGAAGGCTGGAGGTGGACATCAAAAGGATAATCATGTGTTGATGGTCAACAAGCCCCACCTTCAAGAAAGGTAAGGTGCAAAGAAGCCCTTCAAGAAAGGCGGCAAGCGTTGTTCTGGCTGAGAAGAAGCTCAAGTCTGGACCCAAGCCGGACACTGAGTGCTTCTATTGCAATGACAAGGGTCACTAGAAACGCAACTATCCGAAGTACTTAGCGGACAAGAAGGCTGGCACCATCAAAGGTATATTTGATGTACATGTTATTTATGTTTTCCTTACTAGCCCTCGTTGTAGTGCCTGGGTATTTGATACTGGTTCAGTTGCTAATATCTCAGAAGCAAAATGTGGAATAATGACTTGCGAGGGATGAGGTGACTGTTGGAGATATGCCCTAGAGGCAATAATAAATGTAGTTATTATTATATCTTTGTGTTTATGATAAATGTTTACATTCATGCTATAATAGTATTAACAAGGAAACATTGATACTTGTGTGATTTGTAAACTTAAATTGAAGTCCCTAGTATAGCCTCTATACATTACTAGCTTGTTGGTTGATAAATGATTGTGGTTTCCCTATCATGAACATTGAGATGTTATCAACAACAAGATCATATCGTTAGGAGAATGATATGGTGTACATACTCCTATAGATAAGCGTAGCATAAAGATCAAGTCATTTCAATAGTTCAATTGCTATATGCTTTCTGATACATAGTAACCTAATTCCTTCGACCATGATATCATGCATATCACCTTTACCGGATGGATGCTTTGATGACATCAAACACCACACCGAATCGGGTGGCTATAAAGGCGGCATTGAGTGTTTGGAAAGTATTGGTTGAAACACATGGATCAAGAGTGATTTGTCCATCCATATGACGGATAGATATACTCTAGGCCCTCTCGGTGAAATGTCATCCAATTAGCTTGCAAGCATGTGGTAGCTCACAAGGGATCACATATCACGGGAACGAGAAAAGAGTACTTATCAGTAACGAGGTTGAACTAGGTATGCAGAGATACTGACGATCATAACCTCGGATAAGTAAACTATCGTGAGACAAAGGGAAATTGGTATCGTATGTAAGTGGTTCATTCGATCGCAAAGTAATCGTAGAAATATGTGGGAGCCATATGAATTTCCAGATTCCTCTATTGGTTATTGTTCGGAGAAGTGTCTCGATCATGTCCGCATAATTCACGAACCGTAGGGAGACACACTTAAGGATTCGACGTTGTTTGAGTAGTTACGGTATTATGAGAAAGAGACCGAATGTTGTTCGGAGTCTTGGATGGGATCCGGGATATCACGAGGTGATCCGGAATGGTCCGGAGAATAAGATTCATATAAGGAAAGTTCCGCTTTGAGTTCGGGAATGATTAGGTGTTTTCATGAATGTTCTAGAAGGTTCGGAATGTCCCAAGACCGGAGGGGGTACATGAATGTGTCATTGCTAGTTGGAATGATTGCATCATGTACTAAGTGTCATCGCTGTTCCAAATAAAGGATTAATTCAAATCCTAGTTTGAAAAGTCAAATAGCAAGTTTGAAAAGTCAAACGGCTAAAATTGGAAAGAGGAAAAGAGGAGGAAGTGGGAAACCGAGTTGGGGAGGGAATCCCTACTCCAACCGGTGGCGCCCCCTCCTATCCGAGTTGGGAAGGGACTCCCCTCCCTCCCCTTGGCCGGCCGGCCCCTCCACCTATATAAGGAGGGCAGGGCCTCCTAAACACACAAGTCCTCACCTCAAACCCTAGAAGCTGACCCACCATAGCCGCCCCCCCTAGGATTTTGCCCTAGCCGCCGACTTGGGGTCCCGGAACCCTAGCCCGGGCTCTAGCATCCCTCCTTGGTGTGTCTAAACCCTAGATCACGAGGAGCTCTCTCATACTCCACCATACTCGCTCCGCTTAAGGCGGTTCGCGAGATCTCCCTCTACTTCGGTACCACGCCGCCAGTCTTAGGAATCACGAGGAGAGTGCTACAACCTCCATTCTTTGGAACAAGGGAGAGGAAGGTCTTCGCCGAGT
This sequence comes from Avena longiglumis, assembly GCA_030063025.1. NCBI lineage: Eukaryota > Viridiplantae > Streptophyta > Magnoliopsida > Poales > Poaceae > Avena > Avena longiglumis. Next base: position 48,073,211 of record CP125978.1, read on the forward strand.
ACCGAACGCGATGTGACCATTGCGGAGCGCCTTGAACGCATGTGGGAAGGATCGCTCACGCGATCTTGAGATCGGAAGGGTACGACTACATCACCCACGAGAATCCGCTCTCGTTAAACACTTTGGAATCTTCGAGGGTAAGTTATTCCATCGACTGCTGCTGCAATCTAGTAGATAGATCTTGGCTTGTTTGTTTGTATGCGATAGAAATTTTTGTTTTCCATGCTACTGAAACCCTACAAAGGGTATTAGAGCCGTGTCTATATGTAGATCTCACAGACGAGTAGAACACAATGGTCATTGTGGGCGTTGATGCTTTTATTGTCAATTTTTTCTTGTGTACTTTGCATCTTGCGGTATGTTGGGATGAAGCGGCCCGGGCTAACCTTACATGACATCGTTCATGAGACTTGCTCCACGCTTGACATGCAACTTGTATTGCATAAGTGGCTTTATGGTGCTGTTTCTCCTAGCATAGTTAAGATCCAATTTACAACGGGTGATTAACAATACTAGTATCAATGTTGTGGTTCATGTTCGTAAGTTAGAACGACACTTATTGAAAGCCCCAAACCACGTAAAACATGCAAAGAAAGTAGAGGCGTCTAACTTTGTTTTGCGGGGTGTGTGATGATGTGATATGGCCATGATTGTGATTATATTTGATGTATGCAATGTTCCTTATTGTAAGTTGGCAATGGCAGGAGCCATATGGTTGTCTTTAATTTATGTTAAGACCCGTGTCTATTCAAAGTAGTTGTAATTGTTGAAGCCGATGGGCGACCATGGAGAAGCGTCATTGACCTTGATGCAATGCGGTGATGATGGAGATCATGTTCGTGCTTGAAGATGGAGATCGGAAGCACAAAGAAGAAAGGCCATATCATATCACATATTATGAATTGCATGTGATGTTAATCCTTTATGCATCTTGTATTGCTTAGTAGCGATGGTATCATTATAAGATGATCCCTCATGCACATGAATTTCAAGTCATAAAGTGTTCACCCTCGTTAGCACCGTTGCTAAAGCTTGTTGTTTCAAGCACCACGTGATGATCGGGTGTGTTAGATTACGCAAGTGTATACAACGTGAGCAAGCCAGATTTTCTCATGCGGAAACTAAGGTTTGATCTTGACGAGCCTAGCATGTACAGACATGGTCTCGGAACACGGATCACCGAAAGGTAAAGCATGAATCATATAGTAGATATGATGAACATGACGATTGTTCGCCATTGAGACTATATCAACTCTCGTGATGATCGGTGTTGATGTAGTGGATTTGGTTCGTGTGATCACTAAAACAATGTGAGGGATGTTGTTTTGAGTGGGAGTTCACCTAGATTAACTTTATTATTAATTTGAACTCAATTTGTCATAAACTTAGTCTAAACTATTGCAAATATGTTGTAGATCAATGGAAGCCCCTACCATCAATTTTAATGCGTTCCTAGAGAAAGAAAAGTTGAAAACAATGGAAGCAACTTCCGGATTGGTTCCATAATTTGAGGATTGTCCTCACGGTGGTAATTTGACCTATGTCTTTGGATGCACATTTGGGTGACCCACTGCGGTGATGCTTCCGATGAAGTAAAGAATGTTTACCTCGCTCGGAAGAATCAGTACTCCATAGTTCAGTGTGCTATCTTGTATGGTTTGGAATCGGAGCTTCAGAAAAGGTTTGAGAATTCAGACCCATATGATATTGTCGAGGATCTCAAATTGATCTTTGAGACTCATGCGGCAATTGAAAGTTATGAGGCTTATGAAAAGTTCTTTAACTGCAAGATGGAAGAGGGCAGCTCCGTCAGTGAGCATGTGCTTAAGATGTGCAGGGCATAAACAAACTTCAAAGCTTGGGTATAGTGATTCCTAATGCTTTCGGGATTTATCGTGTCCTCCAATCACTACCACCAAGTTACAAGAACTTTGTGATGAACTACAACATGCAGAACATGAACAAGCAGTTGCCAGAACTGTTTGCTATGTTGAAGTCTGCAGAAGTGGAGATCAAGAAAGAGCACCAAGTGTTGTTGGTCAATAAGACCACCAAATTCAAGAAAGGCAAGTCTAAGCGAAGGGACACTTCAAGAAGGGTGGTAAGAAAGTTACCACGCGGTGAAGAAGACCAAATGGACCCAAGCCTGAAACAGAGTGCTTTTGCAAGGGAGAAGGTCCTCGAAGCGGAATTGCCCAAAGTACTTGGCGGATCGAAGAACGGCAACATCAAGAAGAAAGGTATATCGATATACATGTTATTGATGTGTATCTCACTAGTACTCGTAGTAGTGCACAGGTATTTGATCTTGGTTCGGTTGCTCATATTTGTAACTCGAAGCAGTCTTGAATAAACGGAATCTAGCGAAGAATGAGGTGACGATGCGCGTGGAAGCGGATCAAAGGTTGATGTGATCACGGTCGACACGCTACCCTTTATCTACCATCGGGATTAGTTTTATACTTAAATAATTGTTATTTGGTGCTGCGTTGAGCATGAACATTATATCGGGATCTTGTTTATTGCGAGACGGTTACTTGTTTAAGTCCGAGAATAATGGTTGTTCGATTTATATGAGTAATATGTTTTATGCACATGCACCTTTGATAGATGGTCTATTCTTATTGAATCTCGATAGTGGAAATACACATATCAACAATATTGAGGCTAAACGTTTGAAATCAAGCGATAATTCGACCTATATGTGGCACTGTCGTCTTGGTCACATTGGAGTGAAACGTATGAAGAAACTCCATTCCGATGGACTTCTTGAATCACTTGATTTTGAATCACTTGAAAGATGCGAAGCATGTCTGATGGGTAAAATGACTAAGACTCCATTTTCTGGTATGATGGAGCGAGCTACGGACTTATTGGAAATCATACATACCGATGTGTGTGGTCCAATGAGTGTAGCATCATGTGATGGTTATCGTTATGTTCTTACCTTCACGGATGATTTGAGTAGATATGGGTATATCTATTTCATGAAACATAAGTCCGAAACTTTCGAGAAGTTTAAGGAGTTTCAAAGTGAGGTAGAGAATCAACGTAACAAGAAGATTAAATTTCTACGTTCTGATCGTGGAGGTGAATATCTAAGTTACGAGTTTGGCGAGCATTTGAAGAAATGCGGAATACTTTCACAATTGACACCGCTGGAACACCACGGTAATAATGGTGTGTCGAACGTCGTGTCGAACTCTCTTAGATATGGTTCTTTCTACGATGTCACTTACATTTACGCTATCATTTTGGGGTTATGCATTAGAAACAACCGCATTCACTTTAAATAGGGAACCGTCTAAATCCGTTGAAACGACACGTATGAATTATGGTTTGGGAAGAAACCTAGATTGTCGTTTCTTAAAGTTTGGGGATCTGAAGCCTATGTAAAGAAGTTACTGGGACAATCTTGAACCCAAAGCGGAAAAATCGTCTTCATAGGATACCCAAAGGAAACTATTGGGTATACCTTCTATCATAGATCCGAAGGCAAAATCTTAGTTGCCAAGAATGGATCCTTTCTAGAGAAGAATTTCTCTCGAAGAAGTGACTGGAAGGAAAGTAGAACTCGGCGAGGTTGTCGAACCTTCTCTCGAAATTGCAGTAGCGCAGCACGGAAGAAGTTCTGTGGTGCTGCACCAATTTGAGAGGAAGCTAATGATGATGATCATGAAACTTGGTTGAAGTTGCTCTGAGCCTCGAGGTCAACGAGAACTCGTACCACTCCATTGGTATGATCCGTTATGAGTGTCATGTTGGTGGACAACACCGATGACCCGAGACATATGAAGAAGCGATGATGAGCCCAGATTCAAATAAATGGCAAGAAGCCATGAAATCGAGATTGGATCCATGTACGAAAACCAAGTATGGACTTTGGTGGACTTACTGGGATGGCGGAAGGCTGTCGAGAACAAATGGATTTTCAAGAAGAAAGCAGATCTTGTGATGTTACCGTCTATTAAGCTCGACTTGTCGCAAAAGGGTTTCGACAAATTCAAGGAGTTGACTACGATGAGACTTTCTCACCATTAGCGAAGCTAAAGTCTGTGAGGATTATGTTAGCAATCGCTGCATATTATGATTATGAGATATGGCAGATGGATGTCAAAACAGCATTCCTCAATGGAGATATTGATGAAGAGTTGTATATGATGCAACCCAAAGGTTTTGTCGATCCTAAAGATGCTAACAAGGTATGCAAACTTCAACGATCCATCTATGGATTGAAGCAAGCATCCCGAAGTTGGAATCAACGTTTTGATAAGGTGATCAAAAGTTTTGGTTTTATACAAACTTATGGAGAAGCTTGTATTTACAAGAAAGTGAGTGGGAGCTCTGTGGCATTCTTAATACTATATGTGGATGACATATTGTTGATTGGGAATGATGTAGACCTTCTTAATAGTATCAAGGAATATTTGAATAATATTTTTCAATGAAGGATCTTGGCGAAGCAACTTACATATTAGGCATAAAGATTTATAGAGATAGATCGAAGCAAATATCATTGTCATAGAGTACATATTTGGACAAAGTTCTAAAGTGGTTTGGAATGGAAGATAGCAAGAAAGGGTTCTTGCCCATGTTGCCAATCGACCTTGAGCAAAACTCAAAGTCCGACATCGGCGGAAGATAGAGAAAGGATGAGTAAGACTCCCTATGCCTCGACCATAGGATCTCTAATGTATGCCATGCTATGTACTAGACCCGACATTGCATATCTTGTTAGTTTAACTAGCAGATATCAAAGCGATCGAGTGGATCATTGACAATGATCAAAAACATCCTTAAGTACTTGAGAAGAACTAAGGATATGGTTCTTTCTTATGGAGGTGATGAACACGTTGTTAATGGTTACACCGATGCTAGTTGGAACACCGATCCGGATGATTCTAAATCACAACTGGATACGTATTTATTTTGAATGGTGCAGCGATTAATGGAGGAGTGCAAAGCAAAGCGTTGTGGCGATATCTTCAATGAATCGAATACATGGCTGCCGAGGCTTCACAAGAAGCGATATGGATGAAATAGTTCATTACAGAGCTGGGCGTGGTTCCTAGTGCGCTGGACCCAATGTCTATCTACTGTGATAACATGGGTGCCATAGCCAATGCGCAAGAACCAAGGTCACACAAGAAGCTGAAGCACATCAAGCTACGTTTTCACGCTATTCGAGAACATATACAGGATGGGGATATAAAGATTTGCAAAGTACACACAGATCCGAATGTGGCGGATCCGTTGACTAAACCTCTCCCGAGGGCAAAACATGACCAGCACTAAACTGCCATGGGTGTTCGGTATATTACCATGTAATCTAGATTAGATGACTCTAGTGCAAGTGGGAGACTGTTGGAGATATGCCCTAGAGGCAATAATAAATGTAGTTATTATTATATCTTTGTGTTTATGATAAATGTTTACATTCATGCTATAATAGTATTAACAAGGAAACATTGATACTTGTGTGATTTGTAAACTTAAATTGAAGTCCCTAGTATAGCCTCTATACATTACTAGCTTGTTGGTTGATAAATGATTGTGGTTTCCCTATCATGAACATTGAGATGTTATCAACAACAAGATCATATCGTTAGGAGAATGATATGGTGGACATACTCCTATAGATAAGCGTAGCATAAAGATCAAGTCATTTCAATAGTTCAATTGCTATATGCTTTCTGATACATAGTAACCTAATTCCTTCGACCATGAGATCATGCATATCACCTTTACCGGATGGATGCTTTGATGACATCAAACACCACACCGTAACTGGGTGGCTATAAAGGTGGCATTGAGTGTTTGGAAAGTATTGGTTGAAACACATGGATCAAGAGTGGGATTTGTCCATCCATATGACGGATAGATATACTCTGGGCCCTCCCGATGAAATGTCATCCAATTAGCTTGCAAGCATGTGACTGGATCACAAGGGATCACATATCACGGGAACGAGAAAAGAGTACTTATCGGTAACGAGGTTGAACTAGGTATGCAGAGATACCGACGATCATAACCTCGGATAAGTAAACTATCGTGAGACAAAGGGAAATTGGTATTGTATGTAAGTGGTTCATTCGATCACAAAGTAATCGTAGAAATATGTGGGAGCCATATGAATTTCCAGATTCCTCTATTGGTTATTGTTCGGAGAAGTGTCTCGATCATGTCCGCATAATTCACGAACCGTAGGGAGACACACTTAAGGATTCGACGTTGTTTGAGTAGTTATGGTATTATGAGAAAGAGACCGAATGTTGTTCGGAGTCTCAGATGGGATCCGGGATATCACGAGGTGATCCGGAATGGTCCGGAGAATAAGATTCATATAAGGAAAGTTCCGTTTCGGAGTTCGGGAATGATTCCGGTGTTTTCATCGGGAATGTTCTAGAAGGTTCCGGAATGTCCGGCACTCCGGAGGGGAAGGGGTACATGAATGTGTCATTGCTAGTTGGAATGATTGCATCATGTACTAAGTGTCATCGCTGTTCCAAATAAAGGATTAATTCAAATCCTAGTTTGAAAAGTCAAATAGCAAGTTTGAATAGTCAAACGGCTAAAATTGGAAAGAGGAAAAGAGGAGGAAGTGGGAAACCGAGTTGGGGAGGGAATCCCTCCTCCAACCGGTGGCGCCCCCTCCAAGCCGAGTTGGGGAGGGACTCCCCTCCCTCCCCTTGGCCAGCCGGCCCCTCCACCTATATAAGGAGGGCCAGGGCTCCCTCCTAGAGCACACAAGTCCCTCACCTCAAACCCTAGAAGCTGCAGCCCACCATAGCCGCCGCCCCCTAGGGTTTTGCCCTAGCCTCCGACTTGGGGGTCCCTGGAACCCTAGCCGCCGGCTCTAGCATCCCCGCCTTGGTGTGTCTAAACCCTAGATCACCGAGGAGCTCTCTCATACTCCACCATACTCGCTCCGGCTTAAGGCGAAGCCCTTCGAGATCTCCCCTCTACTTCCGGTACCACGCCGTTGTGCTGCCGGAATCACGAGGAGAGTGCTACAACCTCCGTGCTTTGGAACAAGGAGATGAAGGTCTTCGAAAGTACCGAACGTGTGACCGATTGAGGAGCGCTTAGGAGCGCATTTGGAAGGATTGTCTACGCGATCTTGAGATCGGGAAGAGTACGACTACATCACCCACGAGAATCCGCTCTCGTTAAACACTTTGGAATCTTCGAGGGTAAGTTATTCCATCGACTCGTTGCTACAATCTAGTAGATAGATCTTGGCTTGTTTGTTTGTATGCGATAGAAATTTTTTGTTTTCCATGCTACGAAACCCTACAGTGACGATGCGCGTTGGCAACGTATCAAGAGTTGATGTGATGGCCGTCGGCACGCTCTCCTTAGTTTTACCTTCGGGATTAGTTTTAAACCTCAATAAATGTTATTATGTGCTTGCGTTGAGCATGAACATCATTTCTGGATCGTGTTTATTGCAAGACAGTTATTCATTTAAATCTGAGAATAATGGTTGTTCTATTTATATGAGTAACATCTTTTATGGTCATGCACCTGCTGTGAATGGTTTATTTCTTCTGAATCTCGAAAGGGATGAAACACACATCCATAACATTGAGGCTAAGAGATGCAAAGTAGATAGTGATAATACTACTTATTTGTGGCACTGTCGTCTAGGTCATATTGGTGTAAAACGCATGAAGAAATTCCATTCTGATGGACTTTTGGAGTCTCTTGATTTTGAATCATTTGACACCTGCGAACCATGCCTCATGGGCAAGATGATCAAAACCCCGTTCTCCGGAATGATGGAGCGAACAACGAACTTGTTGGAAATCATACATACCGATGTATGCGGACCGATGAGTGTTTCAACGCGCGGTGGATATCGCTATTTTCTCACTTTTACCGATGACTTAAGTAGATATGGGTATATCTATTTAATGAAACATAAATCTGAAATATTTGAAAACTTCAAAGAATTTCAGAATGAAGTGGAGAACCATCGTAATAGAAAGATTAAGTTTCTACGATCCGATCGTGGAGGTGAATATTTGAGTTATGATTTTCTCACTCATCTTAAAGCAAGCGGAATCGTTTCACAACTCACGCCACCCGGAACACCACAGCGCAATGGTGTGTCTGAACGCCGGAATCGAACCCTATTAGATATGGTCCGATCGATGATGTCTCTTACTGATTTTCCGTTATCATTTTGGGGTTATGCATTAGAAACTGCTGCGTTCACTTTAAATAGGGCACCATCTAAATCCGTTGAGACGACACCGTATGAACTGTGGTTTGGTGCTAAACCTAAGTTGTCATTTCTTAAAGTTTGGGGATGCGAAGCTTACGTCAAGAAGTTGATGCCGGACAAGCTCGAACCCAAAGCGGAGAAATGCGTCTTCATAGGATACCCTAAGGAAACTATTGGGTATCCCTTCTATCACAGAACCGAAGGCAAAGTGTTTGTCGCAAAGAACGGTTCCATTCTTGAGAAGGAGTTTCTCTCGAAAGAAGTGAGTGGGAGGAAAGTAGAGCTGGACGAGGTTGTTGAACCTTCTCTTGAGTTGGAGAGTAGCGCAGCCCCTGAAATTGTTCCAGTGCTGCCTGCACCAACAATAGAGGAAGCTAATGACAAGGATCATGAAGCTTCGGACGATGCTGCTACTAAACGTCGCAGGTCGACAAGGTCGTGTGCCCCTCCTGAGTGGTACCGCAACCCTGTCTTGACTGTCTTGTTGGTAGAAGACAGTGAACCTACGAACTATGAGGAAGCGATGATGAGCCCAGACTCTGAGAAATGGCTAGAGGCCATGAAATCCAAATTGGGATCCATGAGCGAAAACCAAGTATGGACTTTGGTGGACCCTCCTAGCGACCGAAAGGCCTTTGAGTGCAAATGGATTTTCAAGAAGAAAACGGACGCGGATGGTAATGTTACCGTCTATAAAGCACGGCTTGTCGCGAAAGGTTTTCAACAAGTTCAAGGTGTTGACTACGATGAGACTTTCTCTCCCGTAGCAATGTTTAAGTTCATTCGGATTTTATTAGCAATTGCTGCGTTTCATGACTATGAAATATGGCAGATGGATGTCAAGACTGCTTTCCTCAATGGCAACATTTATGAAGAGTTGTATATGATGCAACCCGAAGGTTTTGTCGATCTTAAGGATGCTGATAAAGTGTGCAAACTTCAGCGTTCCATTTATGGACTGAAGCAAGCATCTCGGAGTTGGAACCTTCGTTTTGATCAAGTGATCAAGATCTTTGGATTTGTTCCAAATTGCTACGAAGCTTGTATCTACAAGAAAGTGAGTGGGAGCTCAGTGACATTTCTGGTACTATATGTGGATGACATATTTATTATTGGAAATGACATTAACATGCTTAACGATGTGAAGAGTTATTTGAACAAGTGTTTTTCAATGAAAGACCTAGGTGAAGCGGCTTATATATTGGGCATCAAAATCTATAGAGATAGACAAAGACGCCTAATAGCTTTAAGCCAGAGTACATACCTAGACAAAGTTCTGAAAAGGTTCGGAATGGATAAGGCAAAGAAAGGTTCAGTGCCTATGTTGTCAGGTAAGATATTAAGCAAAGCTCAGTGTCCAACTATATTAAATGATAGAGAAGCTATGAGCAAAGTGCCTTATGCCTCGGCCATAGGTTCTATCATGTATGCCATGCTGTGTACTAGACCGGATGTGTCCAATGCTCTTAGTTTGACGAGCAGATATCAAAGTGATCCAGGAGTGGAACACTGGACAACCGTGAAGAACATCCTAAAGTACCTAAATAGGACTAAAGAAATGTTCTTAGTCTATGGAGGTGATGAACAACTCATCGTAAAAGGTTACGTCGATGCTAGTTTCGACACCGACAAGGATGATTCTAAATCTCAGACAGGATACGTTTATATTTTGAATGGAGGAGCTGTGAGCTGGAGAAGCTGCAAGCAAAGCGTGATCGCGGGATCTACAGTAGAAGCAGAATACATGGCTGCTGCAGAAGCGTCAAGTGAAGGAGTTTGGATCAGGAACTTCATCACTGAGCTTGGCGTGGTTCCAAGTGCATTGGACCCACTGGAGATATTGTGTGACAACACTGGCGCCATAGCACTCGCTAAGGAACCAAGATATCATCCAAAGACCAAGCATATCAACCGCAAGTTTCATATAATCCGAGATTATATAGCAGATGGAGATCTGAAAATTAGCAAAGTACATACAGATGTGAATGTCGCAGATCCATTGACTAAACCTCTTCCACGTGCAAAACATGATCAGCACCTTAGTGCCATGGGTGTGAGATTGTTGCCAAATGTAAACTAGATTATTGACTCTAGTGAAAGTGGGAGACTGTTGGAATTATGCCCTAGAGGCAATAATAAAGATGTTATTATTATAATTCTTGTTCATGATAAAGTTTATATTCCATGCTAGAATTGTATTAAACGGAAACTTTAATACTTGTGTGGTTTATGAACAACACCGTGTCCCTAGTATGCCTCTATGGACTAGTTCATTGATTAATGATGGTTAAGGTTTCCTAACCATAGACATGAGTTGTCGATTAATAATGAGATCATATCATTGGGAGAATGATCTGATGGATGCATCCAAACTAAGCGAAGCAATTAGATCGTGTCATCGTGTTCATCTTTGCGAAGCTTTTCTTATGTCAAATATTGTATTCCTTAGACCATGAGATAATACAACTCGGTATCGGAAGAAAGCTTTAAGGTCATCAAACGTCATCCTATGAGAGGGTGATCATAAAGGTGTCTCCGAGGTGATTGGAAAGTACATTGGGTTGTATGTATCGAGATGGGATTTGTCCTCCCAAGTCGGAGAGATATACTGGGCCCACTCGCAATCGATATCAACACCGCTTGCAAGCATGTGGTTAAGGAGTTAACCACAAAGTGATATCGGATTACGGAACGAGTAAAGTACTTGCTGTGAACGAGATTGAACTAGGTATGACGGTACCGACGATCAAATCTCGGGCAAGTAAAATATCGCGAGACAAAGGGAATATATATATGGGATTGATTGAATCCTGGCATCGTGGTTCATCCGATATGATCATCGATGAATGTGTGGGAGTCAATATGGGTTTCCAGACCCCGCTGTTGATTATTGATAGAAGATCATGTATGCATGTTCTCGAACCCGAAGAGTCACACACTTAACGTCTCTCGACGCTAGGATATATTGGATAATTGGTTTATGAGTTTTTTTTTCGGAGTCTCGGATGGGATCCGGGACATCACGAGAGGTTCCGGAATGGTCCGGAGAATAAGATTCATATAAGGCAATGCAGTTTTTGGAGTTCGGAATTGTTTCGGGTTAATCGGTATTGTACCGGAAGCTTCTAGAACCTTCCCGGGCCGGGAGGGGGCATGTGCCTATGAGGGAGTTCCCTGGATGCTTTGGGCCAGGGGCACAAGGCCCCATAGGGCCCAGCCGGCCAAACCTAGGGGAAACCCTAGGGGAGCTTCTAGAAGGGAGGGGGAAACTTGCCCCCCACTCCTCCCTTGTCACGCCGCCTAGGGGCTTGAGGGGAGGGTCTGGCCTCCCAGCCCTCTATATAAAGAGGGCTGGGGGCGCACCCCCCTCCGACACCTCCTCCTCAAATCCTAGCCGCCCTGTTGCCCTCCTCTCTCTCTCCCTCCCGACTGCACGTAGGCGAAGCCCTGCTGCAGAAACTCTCCACCACTTGCACCGCGCCGTCGCGTTGTAGATCCAATCCGTCTCTCCACCATACTTGTTGGACCGAGGAAGGAGGATACGTCGAGGTTCCGCACGTGTGCATCTCTCGGAGGCATCGCCACTTGCAGTGTTAGATCGGATCGGATCGTGAGGAGGAGAAGCGAGTATGACTACATCACCCACGTTCCGAAGAACGTTCCGCTGTGCGAATCTTCAAGGGTATGAAGATCTCATCTATTCCCCCTCGTTGTTTGCATCTCCTAGATTAGATCTTGGATTTCCCGTTCGTATCCGTAGAATTTTTTTGATTTACTATGCTGCGAATCCCTTCAGTATCCGGATTGAGACTTAGAGTCATCCGGATCAGTCATCCGGGTTGGTGTCAAAGCTAGCGTCAACATAACACTTAGCGACGAGCTCTTCTTCACCTCCGTATACAAGAAACATATCCTTAGTTCTTCTTAAGTACTTAAGGATATTCTTGACCGCTATCCAAAGGTTAGAACACGGATCCGATTGGTACCTACTAGTCAAACTAATAGCATGTGCCACATCCGTCTTGTACATAGCATGGCGTACATTATAGAGCCTATGGTCAAAGCATAGGTGACTTTGTACATTATCTCTTCTTCCTTGAAGCCGGACTTTGAGTCTTACTCAATGTCTTGCCTTGCAACATAGGTAAGAACCCCTTCTTACTTTCGTCCATTTTAAACTTCTTTAAAATCTTATCAAGGTATGTACTTTGCGATAGCCCTATTAGGCGTCTAGATCTATCTCTATAGATCTTTATGCCTAATATGTATGACGCTTCACCTAGGTCCTTCATTGAAAATTTGCTGTTTAGATAACTTTTAACATTGTTTAAAAGATCTATATCATTTCCGATCAATAATATGTCATCCACATATAATATCAGAAATGCCACATTGCTCCCACTCACTTTCTTGTAAATACAAGCTTCTCCATAAGTTTGGACAAATCCAAACTCTTTGATCACCTCATCAAATCGGAGATTCCAACTTCGTGATGCTTGCTTCAATCCATAGATGGATCACTGAATCTTGCACACCTTGTTAGCATCCTTAGGATCAACAAAACCCTTTGGTTGTATCGTATACAACTCTTCTTCAATATTACCATTGAGAAACGCGGTTTTGACATCCATCTGCCATATCTCATAATCGAAATATGCAGCAATTGCTAACATAATCCTAACTGACTTTAGCATCGCTACGGGAGAGAATATCTCATCGTAGTCAACTCCTGGAATTTGTCGAAACCCCTTTGCGACAAGTGGAGCTTTATAGACGGTCACATTACCATCAGCATCAGTTTTTTTTGACAATCCATTTGTTCTCCACGACCTTTCGGTCGTGAGGTAATTCCACCAAGTTACAAACTTGATTTTCATACAAGGATTCCATCTCGGATTTCATGGCTTCTAACCATTTGTTGGAATCCGGGCTCATCATCGCTTCTTCATACGTCGCAGGGTCATCATTTTTATCAACCATGAAATTCATGACAGGATTTCCATACAGCTCGGGAGCTGCACGCGTCCTGCTAGACCTGCGAGGTTCGGTAGTACTCTCTTTTGGAGTTTCATGATCATTATCATTAGTTCCTTATTCAATAGGTGAAGCCAACTCCGGAACAACTTCCGGTTCTGCGCTACTCGCCATACTTTGAAGAGAAGGTTCAATAACCTCTTCGATTTCTACCTTCCGACTACTCACACCTTTCGCGAGAAACTCTTTCTCTAGAAAGGATCCATTCTTGGCAACAAAAACCTTGCCCTCGGATCTGTGATAGCAGGAATACCCAATAATTTCCTTAGGGTATCCTATGAAGACGCATTTTTCCGCTTTGGGTTCGAGTTTATCCGGTTGAAGTTTCTTCACATAAACATCGCATCCCCAAACTTTAAGAAATGACAGCTTAGGTTGGTTTCCAAACCACAATTCATACGATGTCTTTTCAACGGATTTAGATGGTGCCCGATTTAAAGTGAATGCAGCAGTTTCTAGTGCATAACCCCAAAATGAAAACGGCAAGTCTGTTAGAGACATCATAGATCGAATGTCACATCCCAAGATTTTCCAAATCTTATAATGTGAAAAGAAATGAATAAAATAAAACTTTGTTTAATTTTCAGGACCAGAAGAAACTTTTTGAAATCAATTAGAAAATCAAACCCATTTGAATTAAATAAAATCCTAAAGGGATTCATAAAGATAAACATTTAATAAAGGAAATTAAAAATGTTTTGGGAATTACTGTTATTGGATCCTTTAATAAAAGATTTGGTTTTCAAAAGAAAAGATGGATTTATAAATAAGGATTATTTAATAAGCCCAATTAACCCTTGACCAAACTATGGTAATTAAAACATTTAGTTTTGAATAAAATAATAAAGGTTTATTTAAAATAAAACAATAAGGAATTAATATCAAATTTTATTCAAATAAAAGGTGGTACCATTTTAATTAAAACATCAAAACTTATTAAATTGTTTTAAATAGGTTTTCAATTATTTTATATTCTCTAATAAAACCCATTGAGGTGTTTTGACTTTAATTTAGATTTCAAAATAAATGTCTCAATAAAACAAATCCTATTTGATTTAATAACTAAGGTCCATTTATTTAATTATTAATGGACCCTAAAGTAAAAGGATTATTTTGTTTTAAACAAGTTTTCCAAATATTCTTTATTTCCAAATAAAATCTACTGTTGATTTTGAAAATATTTGGATATCAAATTAAGATTTTATTAAATAAACCAAACCCTATTAATAAACCATAATCCATTTTATTTAATTCATAAATGGAACCTAAAAGATTTAAAATATTATTTTATTTTGAGTGTTGGGTTATGTTGATGAATGTAACCAAAACACACAATGCAAAGTTTAATGATTGTTTGAATTGTTGAATTATTTGAATGCTTGAATAATTGTTTGAATAACAAATCAGAAATAGAAATAGAAAAAGAAAAGAATTAGACAGAAAAAATAGAAGAGCCCACCAATCTGCCCAACTAACTCAAAGAACAGCCCAGCCCAGCTCATTTTCTCCCCGAACTGCTTTTCTTCACAGCGAAACAACCCATTGCCGAAAATGTGGACCTCCTCCCTCGCTTTTTCCCCACACGACTGGACCCATTTTCCTGTTCACCTCCTTCTTCTCGCACACGCCTTTCTCCTCGACTGCTTAAGCGACATTTGCAAGCATCAATTGACATTAACGCGGCAGTTAATTGCTCCTGCGACCGCACATCCTTAAACACCTCCCCCTCCACGACATTTTCCCCCAGACCACTCCTTCCCTCTGCCTCCATGCCGCCCCAATTTCTCTCTGCACCACCGCCGTCTCCGACGAGCTTAGCCCTCAATTCCGGCAGCCCCTCGCCGCCCCTTGCCTCCTCGACCATGCTCTCGTGATCCACACCCCCTGGCGATCATCCCCGTAGCACCGCCTTGCCCGAAGCGACCCAGGCGTCGACCACCTCGACCACCGTCACCACCGTGCCTCTTTCTCCGACGAGCCCCACGGTAGATTCCGTCACCCTCTCTCCCGAGAACACGATGAAGATCTCCAATCTCAAACGAACCTAAAGACTTTCCGCTTGTCTTAGAGCACCCCAATCTTCGCCTTCAAGTCACAGGCGCCGAAGTTCCGCTTTTCTCCGCGACGTTCCCAGTAAGCCTCGACCACCCGCCCTCGGATCATGCACATCTTTGCCATGGTCCTACGCAGCTAACCCAACCCTCCGCTTGTCTTCTCGTGGACCACGGCGTCATCCTCGACCTCCGCCGCATCCGCCGCCGTAACCAACTCCGTGAAGAATCGCCACCCCGTGGCGCCTCCACCAACCGGTAGCGTTGAGCATCAGCGTTGCATTGCGAACCTGGTGAGCATCCTCCCCTCTTTTCGTCTGTTTAGCGCGCCGCCAACTAGCCGCCCGCCGCTGTTGTTATCGCTACCGCTCATGACCGCTAGATAGGAGCCGTCCGATATCAATCGAGGATGAGATAGAATGACTTAAACGCGAAGGGGTACTCAATCTGGGCCACTCGATCTAACTAGATCTAACGTTCCACAGAGCCGATCCGGCCGAACCGGTATCGACCAGTAAGAACACGCCGCGTGTCCCCTTTTTGATTTAAAAACAGATTTGAAATCTGATTTAGATAGGATTTTCAAACCCTTATAACTTTTGATCCACACGACCAAATTTGACAAATTTTATATCAATAAAATCAAGAGAGCAAGCCCTAGCCAACCATGGCCTTAGTTTGACAAATAGTATCTGATTGCTTGTTTGAAATTACAGAAACATTTATGTATTTGTTTAGAGTATAAAAATTGTTTAAAATTGATTTTAGGATTAAATCTTTTGCAAAATGGATTTGTGTGACCTTACTGACCCTAGGAACCAACCCATAGTGTTAAAAATGGTTTTTGTGAAATTTAATTTGAATTATTTAACTTAGCCATTTTCTAGCCAAATAAAAATTATTAATTTTATTATGGAAATGTTTTTGCAAAGAAAACTTTGGGAAATGTTATGGACCAAACTTACTGACCCAAAAAACCAAGCCTTGCCAAGGGCAACTTACTTGGTGAAAAACATAAAGTTTTGCTTGGAAAAGAATAATTTTCACCACATAAAATGTTGAATGGATTTTAAAATAGACTTTGAACAAAACCCTCTAACTAATGACTTTGCCATTTTGGTAAATGACCAATGTGGACCTTACAAAGTTTATAAACCTAGTAGAGACCAACCTTGCAATAGAACCCTCTTCTGCATGAGATAGGATCCATTGCTTTATGTGTGTGAAATAATGTTTGAATGTTGGTATGGAATGTTACTTGATACTATGCTTGTTTGATTGTAGTGAATTTAGCAAAGTGTGAGACTAGCAAGATCAAGGAGTGACTATCATTCCCTAACAAAAATGCAAGTGACACTATCATCTAAAGTCCTACTATTTTCATTATACTTAGTGGATTTTGTAAACATGCATGAAAATGTT
Source organism: Avena longiglumis (assembly GCA_030063025.1). Classification (NCBI taxonomy): domain Eukaryota; kingdom Viridiplantae; phylum Streptophyta; class Magnoliopsida; order Poales; family Poaceae; genus Avena; species Avena longiglumis. The sequence goes on from CP125978.1 coordinate 48,089,948, forward strand.
TTATACTTATGCTATGCTAATCCTAATAGGATACCCTATACACCTCTTAGTAAAAATAATGAAGTTGTACATGCTTAGCCATGCTATGTTTTGAAAAGAGATACATGTCGAAATTTTACAAAGGTTGAGAAAAGACTTGTGTTTTATATAATAAAACAAGGACACAATGAACCACCTAGGTGGTGGACACTTTATGTTTGGAGAAGGTGGCAACAAAAGGGAACTATGTCTATGGAAATCACTTTGTGTTGTGCTCCAAATGAAAACCACCTAGGAAACTTAGAGATTAAACATGTTTCTCCAATTGTGGCTTTCGTGTACAACCACATGCTATTATGGCTCTGGCTTAGTCAACTACATTAGGAGGTCCATACATTGTCTTTAGTTACCGGACATGGGGATCTGAATGCTTCATGGCTGAAGACAAGCTAGCAATGATGTATGGAAGGACCTTTTGAAAGACTTCACATTCTCAGTCTGCCAAGACTCCATCTTGGTGAGCACTAATCCAGTAGGCCACTGGTGGCAACAAGATGGGATTGTTTCATGTGGGTAAAGTGTACTCCTTCTGCAGAAGTTAATAAAATCTAAGTACTTAGCCGTGTCCCCGGTTATGGACAATACTGAGAAACTAAAGTTTGAACTATGGGATATCTCGACATTCCAACTTCTAATATAAAAACTTGATGCACTTGGGGGTACCAAGGAATTCAAAGAGATTTGATAAAAGCTTGTTGCACTTGGGGTTACCAAGGTGCACAAGAGCATGATGTACTTGGGGTTACCAAGGAACTCATGAGGTTTTGATAAAAGTGCTCCACTTGGGGTTACCAAGGTGCTCAAAGGATTTTGACAAGGACTTGAACACTTGAGTTTCTACCAAGGAGTTCAAGGAACTTGGAAAAAGAGATTGAAGAAAGGACTTAAAACCATTTTTGAAAAGATAGGATAAAATATTGCTTCATGCAAATAAGCCTTAAACTCTACTTAGCCAGATATGCATATATTAATAGTATCCACTCTTATTATACATAAAAGTGAAGCTTGCCAATACAATTCAAAATGTATTGACCCTTGTGGCTGTAACTTGTAATGTTGCAGGCTGATTGTTTTAAAATGAAGATTGTTTGATTGACTAGGATTACAAAGTCTACAACCAACATCTGCCTGTGGCACTTTGAAGATGAAGGACCCATACTTATAGTTATTCCGCTGCAATGCAATGTAATAGCCAAATGAGCTATGTATGATGTAATAAAATTATGTTATTCCTGGTTATAAATTTATATTATGACCTTTGTATCTTGATATTACATCTTTACTGTGGATGCTAGCTATTGATCCAGGGACTAGCATTGTAAAACACAGGAGGACTCTACCTTATCAGGTTGGGACCCCTACAGATGGTATCAGAGCATTGTGTTGCCTGTAGGATTTGTAAACCTAGGATTGGACAAAAACCCTTAGAAAAATAGGAGTTGTATTTTGTTCCAAAACTTATTTACAAAAACACTTGTAACCTCTTTCCTTAACCATTTTGGTTTCAACTCTACTTCTTTTCTACTTCAACTTGATGGAAAAACCTACCCATGATCAAGGACTACACCATGTGCAAAGGACTTCTTCAACTTCTTCAACTCTAATGACTTCAACATCTTCAGCATGTTCACCAAGGACTTCCAACTTGGATACCACCAAGGACTACAAGTGAGACAAGGAAATCTTACTCAAGATTTAGAGACTGAGGGAATGCAAAATAAGAAGGAACCATCAACAACTTTGAAGGATGGTGACCAAAAGTTTTTCCAAAGGAAACCATGATCTCATGCAAGAAGGATCAACCAAGAAGGATGGAAGGATCACAAGTGAACCATATAGATGGACCACCATAATTTAGATAAGACAAAACACACCCAACTTATGTGGTGTAACAAAAAAATATTTTGTTGCCTAAGTATGTGCTTGAATCATGTATGAGTGAAAAGTTTGTTTTGAGATTGCATGCACATTGCTTGTGTGAATTGTGATGTGTGTGATTAGAAATATTTCCTTAGAAATATCTTGCCCAATCTAATCCTCCTTCAACCCAAACAGATGACTACTCCAAAGGACTCCAAGGTTGATGACACCAACACCAACCAAGCTGACAGCCTGGGAGAGCTCATAGCAACCCAACATCAGTTGAACCAACTGACAGCTCAATTCCTAGCCAACAATAGTGATAAAGATCCAAAGATCAAAAAGTTTTTGGAGGAACAATCTCAACTAATGCTTAAGGTGACTAATCAAATGATTAGCATGGAAGAAAGCTATCCTAAAAGAGTGTATGATAGCAAGGATGACAAAAATGTTGTTCTAGATGGAGCCCCAGCTTGCATTATTTGTGGAGACAAGGATCATACTTCCACAGAGCATGAGGGACAATGCCCCAATTGTGATGAAGACCATCCTGTTGGACAATGCCCCACCTCTCAAGCTACTTGCTACCTTTGTGAAGGAAGTGATCATACTCCTGGCCTATGTCCCATCTATGCCATGGTAGAACAAAGGAAACAAGAAGGATCCAAGTCTACCAAAGGAAAAGGACCACTTATACCTCCAAACAAGACAACCCAATTCAAAGGATCAAAGAAAATCAAGAAGCCCAAGCAAGACATGAGCCTTGCACAATGTCGTAAATGTAAGGAAATGGGACACTACTCTAGTGGATGCCCAGAGAACAAGAAGAATAAAGGGATTGACCAAGTGTGGTGCAACAACTGTAATGAACCAGGTCATTATGTAGCAACTTGCCCACAAGAGCCACGTAAAGAACTCAATGACATTCATTGCTTCAATCAGAAGAACCTGTGACACTATGCAAGCAACTGTCCAGAAAGGATGAAGAACAAGTTGAACAAGCCTATGGAGAAACTCAACCTTGGTCCATGAGTCAAGCTTAGGAATAAAGCAAAGGTTTAACATAGAGAAATTCCAGGACCCAAGAAGGCCAATATGTAATTTTTTTTTTTGAAAAATTTTTAAGGGTGGTAGTACCCTAGTTGTTTTGAACTTGCTTGTAACCCCAGCCTTCCCAAATCTCGGGACGAGATTTATTTTAAGGGTGGTAGCCTGTCACATCCCAAGATTTTCCAAATCTTATAATGTGAAAAGAAATGAATAAAATAAAACTTTGTTTAATTTTCAGGACCAGAAGAAACTTTTTGAAATCAATTAGAAAATCAAACCCATTTGAATTAAATAAAATCCTAAAGGGATTCATAAAGATAAACATTTAATAAAGGAAATTAAAAATGTTTTGGGAATTACTGTTATTGGATCCTTTAATAAAAGATTTGGTTTTCAAAAGAAAAGATGGATTTATAAATAAGGATTATTTAATAAGCCCAATTAACCCTTGACCAAACTATGGTAATTAAAACATTTAGTTTTGAATAAAAATAATAAAGGTTTATTTAAAAATAAAACAATAAGGAATTAATATCAAATTTTATTCAAATAAAAGGTGGTACCATTTTAATTAAAACATCAAAACTTATTAAATTGTTTTAAATAGGTTTTTCAATTATTTTATATTCTCTAATAAAACCTACTGAGGTGTTTTGACTTTAATTTAGATTTCAAAATAAATGTCTCAATAAAACAAATCCTATTTGATTTAATAACTAAGGTCCATTTTATTTAATTATTAATGGACCCTAAAGTAAAAGGATTATTTTGTTTTAAACAAGTTTTCCAAATATTCTTTATTTCCAAATAAAATCTACTGTTTGATTTTGAAAATATTTGGATATCAAAGGAAGATTTTATTAAATAAACCAAACCCTATTAATAAACCATAATCCATTTTATTTAATTAATAAATGGAACCTAAAAAGATTTAAAATATTATTTTATTTTGGAGTGTTGGGTTATGTTGATGAATAGAACCAAAAACACAATGCAAAGTTTAATGATTGTTTGAATTGTTGAATTATTTGAATGCTTGAATAATTGTTTGGAATAACAAATCAGGAAATAGAAATAGAAAAAGAAAAAGAATTAGACAGAAAAAAATAGAAGAGCCCACCAATCTGGCCCAACTAACTCAAAGCCCACCAGCCCATTTCATTTTCTCCCCGAACTGCTTTTCACACAGAAACAACCCACCGAAAGCGATGTGGACCTCCTCCCTCGCTTTCTTTTCCACTAACGATCGGACCCATTTTCCTCACCTCCTTCTTCCTCGCGGTGACAGCGCCCTTCTCCTCGACCGCTTCGCGACATTTGCGAGCATCAATTGACATTAACGCAAGTTAATCGCCTCCGCGACCGCGCATTCTTAAACACCTCCTCCACGACATTTTCCTGCAGACCACTCCTTCCTCCGCCTCCATGCCGCCCCAATTCTCTCTGCACCACCGCTGCCTCCGACGAGCTTAGCCTCAATTCCGGCAGCCTCCGCGCCTTGCCTCCTCGACCATGCTCGTGATCCACACCCCTGGCGATCATCCCGTAGCACCACTTTGCCCCGAGCGACCTGCAGCGCCGACAACCACCTCGACCACCACCGCCCCGCCTCTTTCTCCGACGAGCCCCACGGTAGATTCCGTCACCCTCTCCTCCCGAGAACACGATGAAGATCTCCAAGCTCGTAAACCTAACAAAGACTTTCCGCTTGTCTTAGAGCGCCCCAATCTTCGCCATGTAGCGCCAGGCGCGAAGTTCCGCCTCTTATCCGCGACGTTCCCGGTAAGCCTCGACCACCTGCGCCCTCCGGATCATGCACATCTTTGCCATGGTCCTACGCAGCTAACCCAACCCTCCGCTTGTCTTCTCGTGGTGGACCACGTCATTATCTCGACCTCGATCACGCATCCGCGCGTAACCAACTCGTGAAGAATCGCCGCCCTCGCGGCGCCTCCACCAACCGGTAGCACGTTGAGCATCAGCGTTGCATTGCGAACCTGGTGAGCATCCTCCCCCTCTTTTGAGCATCAGCGTTGCATTGCGAACCTGGTGAGCATCCTCCGCCGCCGTTGTTATCGCGCCGCCAGTTCGTGACTGCTAGATAGGAGCCGTCCGATATCAATCGAGTGGATGAGATAGAATGACTTAAACGCGAAGGGGTACTCAATCTGGGCCACTCGATCTAACTAGATCTAACGTTCCACAGAGCCGATCCGCCGAACCGTGACCAAGAAGAACACGCCGCGTGTCCCCTTTTTGATTTAAAAACAGATTTGAAATCTGATTTAGATAGGATTTTCAAACCCTTATAACTTTTGATCCACACGACCAAATTTGACAAATTTTATATCAATAAAATCAGGAGAGCAAGCCCTAGACAACCATGGCCTTAGTTTGACAAATAGTATCTGATTGCTTGTTTGAAATTACAGAAACATTTATGTATTTGTTTAGAGTATAAAAATTGTTTAAAATTGATTTTAGGATTAAATCTTTTGCAAAATGGATTTGTGTGACCTTACTGACCCTAGGAACCAACCCATAGTGTTAAAAATGTTTTTTGTGAAATTTAAGTTGAATTATTTAACTTAGCCATTTTCTAGCCAAATAAAAATTATTAATTTTATTATGGAAATGTTTTTGCAAAGAAAACTTTGGGAAAATGTTATGGACCAAACTTACTGACCCAAAAAACCAAGCCTTGCCAAGGGCAACTTAGTTGGTGAAAAACATAAAGTTTTGCTTGGAAAAGAATAATTTACACCACATAAAATGTTGAATGGATTTTAAAATAGACTTTGAACAAAACCCTCTAACTAATGACTTTGCCATTTTGGTAAATGACCAATGTGGACCTTACAAAGTTTATAAACCTAGTAGAGACCAACCTTGCAATAGAACCCTCTTCTGCATGAGATAGGATCCATTGCTTTATGTGTGTGAAATAATGTTTGAATGTTGGTATGGAATGTTACTTGATACTATGCTTGTTTGATTGTAGTGAATTTAGCAAAGTGTGAGACTAGCAAGATCAAGGAGTGACTATCATTCCCTAACAAAAAGGCAAGTGACACTATCATCTAAAGTCCTACTATTTTCATTATACTTAGTGGATTTTGTAAACATGCATGAAAATGTTTTATACTTATGCTATGCTAATCCTAATAGGATACCCTATACACCTCTTAGTAAAAATAATGAAGTTGTACATGCTTAGCCATGCTATGTTTTGAAAAGAGATACATGTCGAAATTTTACAAAGGTTGAGAAAAGACTTGTGTTTTATATAATAAAACAAGGACACAATGAACCACCTAGGTGGTGGACACTTTATGTTTGGAGAAGGTGGCAACAAAAGGGAACTATGTCTATGGAAATCACTTTGTGTTGTGCTCCAAATGAAAACCACCTAGGAAACTTAGAGATTAAACATGTTTCTCCAATTGTGGCTTTCGTGTACAACCACATGCTATTATGGCTCTGGCTTAGTCAACTACATTAGGGAGGTCCATACATTGTCTTTAGTTACCGGACATGGGGATCTGGAATGCTTCATGGGGGCTGAAGACAAGCTAGCAATGATGTATGGAAGGACCTTTTGGAAAGACTTCGTCACATTCTCAGTCTGCCAGTACTCCATCTTGGTGACCACTAATCCAGTAGGCCACTGGTGGCAACAAGATGGGATTGTGTCATGTGGGTAAAGTGTACTCCTTCTGCAGAAGTAAATAAAATCTAAGTACTTAGCCGTGTCCCCGGTTATGGACAATACTGAGAAACTAAAGTTTGAATTATGGGAGATCTCGACATTCCAACTTCTAATATAAAAACTTGATGCACTTGGGGGTACCAAGGAATTCAAAGAGATTTGATAAAGCTTGTTGCACTTGGGGTTACCAAGGTGCACAAGAGCATGATGTACTTGGGGTTACCAAGGAACTCATGAGGTTTTGATAAAACTTGCTGCACTTGGGGTTACCAAGGTGCTCAAAGGATTTTGACAAGGACTTGAACACTTGAGTTTCTACTAAGGAGTTCAAGGAACTTGGAAAAAGAGATTGAAGAAAGGACTTAAAACCATTTTTGAAAAGATAGGATAAAATATTGCTTCATGCAAATAAGCCTTAAACTCTACTTAGCCAGATATGCATATAATGATAGGATCCACTCTTATTATACATAAAAGTGAAGCTTGCCAATACAATTCAAAATGTATTGACCCTTGTGGCTGTAACTTGTAATGTTGCAGGCTGATTGTTTTAAAATGAAGATTGTTTGATTGACTAGGATTACAAAGTCTACAACCAACATCTGCCTGTGGCACTTTGAAGATGAAGGACCCATACTTATAGTTATTCCGCTGCAATGCAATGTAATAGCCAAATGAGCTATGTATGATGTAATAAAATTATGTTATTCCTGGTTATAAATTTATATTATGACCTTTGTATCTTGATATTACATCTTTACTGTGGATGCTAGCTATTGATCCAGGGACTAGCATTGTAAAACACAGGAGGACTCTACCTTATCAGGTTGGGACCCCTACAGATGGTATCGAGCATTGTGTTGCTCAGAGGATTTGTAAACCTAGGATTGGACAAAACCCTTAGAAAAATAGGAGTTGTATTTTGTTCCAAAACTTATTTACAAAAACACTTGTAACCTCTTTCCTTAACCATTTTGGTTTCAACTCTACTTCTTTTCTACTTCAACTTGATGGAAAACCTACCCATGATCAAGGACTACACCATGTGCAAAGGACTTCTTCAACTTCTTCAACTCTAATGACTTCAACATCTTCAAAGATGTTCACCAAGGACTTCCAACTTGGATACCACCAAGGACTACAAGTGAGACAAGGAAATCTTACTCAAGATTTAGAGACGAGGGAATGCAAAATAAGAAGGAACCATCAACAACTTTGAAGGATGGTGACCAAAAGTTTTTCCAAAGGAAACCATGATCTCATGCAAGAAGGATCAACCAAGAAGGATGGAAGGATCACAAGTGAACCATATAGATGGACCACCATAATTTAGATAAGACAAAACACACCCAACTTATGTGGTGTAACAAAAAAATATTTTGTTGCCTAAGTATGTGCTTGAATCATGTATGAGTGAAAAGTTTGTTTTGAGATTGCATGCACATTGCTTGTGTGAATTGTGATGTGTGTGATTAGAAATATTTCCTTAGAAATATCTTGCCCAATATAATCCTCCTTCAACCCAAACAGATGACTACTCCAAAGGACTCCAAGGTTGATGACACCAACACCAACCAAGCCGACAGCTGAGAGCTCATAGCAACCCAACATCAGTTGAACCAACTGACACAGTTCCTAGCCAACAATAGTGATAAAGATCCAAAGATCGCAAAAGTTTTTGGAGGAACAATCTCAACTAATGCTTAAGGTGACTAATCAAATGATTAGCATGGAAGAAAGCTATCCTAGAAGAGTGTATGATAGCAAGGATGACAAAAATGTTGTTCTATATGGAGCCCCAGCTTGCATTATTTGTGGAGACAAGGATCATACTTCCACAGAGCATGAGGGACAATGCCCCAATTGTGATGAAGACCATCCTGTTGGACAATGCCCCACCTCTCAAGCTACTTGCTACCTTTGTGAAGGAAGTGATCATACTCCTGGCCTATGTCCCATCTATGCCATGGTAGAACAAAGGAAACAAGAAGGATCCAAGTCTACCAAAGGAAAAGGACCACTTATACCTCCAAACAAGACAACCCAATTCAAAGGATCAAAGAAAATCAAGAAGCCCAAGCAAGACATGAGCCTTGCACAATGTCGTAAATGTAAGGAAATGGGACACTACTCTAGTGGATGCCCAGAGAACAAGAAGAATAAAGGGATTGACCAAGTGTGGTGCAACAACTGTAATGAACTGTGTCATTATGTAGCAACTTGCCCACAAGAGCCACGAAGAACTCAATGACATTCATTGCTTCAATCAAGAACCAGGACACTATGCAAGCAACTGTCCAGAAAGGATGAAGAACAAGTTGAACAAGCCTATGGAGAAACTCAACCTTGGTCCATGAGTCAAGCTTAGGAATAAAGCAAAGGTTTAACATAGAGAAATTCCAGGACCCAAGAAGGCCAATATGTAATTTTTTTTTTTGAAAAAGTTTTAAGGGTGGTAGTACCCTAGTTGTTTTGAACTTGCTTGTAACCCTAGCTTCCCAAATCTGGACGAGATTTATTTTAAGGTGAATTGTCACATCCCAAGATTTTCCAAATCTTATAATGTGAAAAGAAATGAATAAAATAAAACTTTGTTTAATTTTCAGGACCAGAAGAAACTTTTTGAAATCAATTAGAAAATCAAACCCATTTGAATTAAATAAAATCCTAAAGGGATTCATAAAGATAAACATTTAATAAAGGAAATTAAAAATGTTTTGGGAATTACTGTTATTGGATCCTTTAATAAAAGATTTGGTTTTCAAAAGAATAGATGGATTTATAAATAAGGATTATTTAATAAGCCCAATTAACCCTTGACCAAACTATGGGAATTAAAAAATTTAGTTTTGAATAAAAATAATAAAGGTTTATTTAAAAATAAAACAATAAGGAATTAATATCAAATTTTATTCAAATAAAAGGTGGTACCATTTTAATTAAAACATCAAAACTTATTAAATTGTTTTAAATAGGTTTTTCAATTATTTTATATTCTCTAATAAAACCTACTGAGGTGTTTTGACTTTAATTTAGATTTCAAAATAAATGTCTCAATAAAACAAATCCTATTTGATTTAATAACTAAGGTCCATTTTATTTAATTATTAATGGACCCTAAAGTAAAAGGATTATTTTGTTTTAAACAAGTTTTCCAAATATTCTTTATTTCCAAATAAAATCTACTGTTTGATTTTGAAAATATTTGGATATCAAAGGAAGATTTTATTAAATAAACCAAACCCTATTAATAAACCATAATCCATTTTATTTAATTAATAAATGGAACCTAAAAAGATTTAAAATATTATTTTATTTTGGAGTGTTGGGTTATGTTGATGAATAGAACCAAAAACACAATGCAAAGTTTAATGATTGTTTGAATTGTTGAATTATTTGAATGCTTGAATAATTGTTTGGAATAACAAATCAGAAATAGAAATAGAAAAGAAAAAGAATTAGATGTAAAAAATAGAAGAGCCCACCAATCTGCCCAAACTAACCCAGCAGTTTGTACCCAGCTCATTTTCTCCCGAATGCTTTCTTCACAGCAGAAACAACTCACGGTAGCATTGTGGTGGACCTCCTCCTCTTTCTTTTCCCCACCGATTTGGACCCATTTTCCTGTTCACCTCCTTCTTCCTCGCGGTGATGCCGCCTTTCTCCTCGACTTACGGCGCGACATTTGCAGCATCAATTGACATTAACGCTGCGATTAATCGCTCTCACCGCGCATTCTTAAACACCTCCCCCTCCACGACATTTTCCCCCAGACCACTCCTTCCCTCTGCCTCCAGGCCGTCCCAATTTCTCTCTGCACCACCGCCGTCTCCAACGAGCTTAGCCCTCAATTCCGGCAGCCCCTCGCCGCCCCTTGCCTCCTCGACCATGCTCTCATGATCCACACCCCCTGGCGATCATCCCCGTAGCACCAGCTTGCCCCCGAGCGACCCAGAGCGTCGACAACCACCTCGACCACCACTGCCACCGCCTCTTTCTCCGACGAGCCCCAGGTAGATTCCGTCACCCCTCTCCTCCCGAGAACACGATGAAGATCTCAAGCTCATTTAACCTAACAGCACTTTCCGTTTGTCTTAGAGCGCCCCCAATCTTCGCCTTCGTCAAGTACAGAGCGCCGCCGAGTCTGCCTCTTATCCGGCGACGTTCCCCGGTAAGCCTCGACCACCCTGCGCCCTCTGGATCATGCACACATCTTTGCCATGGTCCTACGCAGCTAACCCTACCTTCCGTTTTTCTTCTCGTGGACCACGTCATCTCGACCTCGATCACAGGCCGCCGCCGTAACCAACTCCGCGAAGAATTCGCGCCCGTCGCGCCTCCACCAACCGGTAGCACGTTGAGCATCAGCGTTGCATTGCGAACCTGGTGAGCATCCTCCCCCTCTTTTGAGCATCAGCGTTGCATTGCGAACCTGGTGAGCATCCTCCGCCGCTCGCCGTTGTTATCGCGCCGCCAGTTCATGACTGCTAGATAGGAGTCGTCCGATATCAATCGAGTGGATGAGATAGAATGACTTAAACGCGAAGGGGTACTCAATCTGGGCCACTCGATCTAACTAGATCTAACGTTCCACAGAGCCGATCCGGCCGAACCGGTATCGACCAGTAAGAACACGCCGCGTGTCCCCTTTTTGATTTAAAAACAGATTTGAAATCTGATTTAGATAGGATTTTCAAACCCTTATAACTTTTGATCCACACGACCAAATTTGACAAATTTTATATCAATAAAATCAGGAGAGCAAGCCCTAGCCAACCATGGCCTTAGTTTGACAAATAGTATCTGATTGCTTGTTTGAAATTACAGAAACATTTATGTATTTGTTTAGAGTATAAAAATTGTTTAAAATTGATTTTAGGATTAAATCTTTTGCAAAATGGATTTGTGTGACCTTACTGACCCTAGGAACCAACCCATAGTGTTAAAAATGGTTTTTGTGAAATTTAAGTTGAATTATTTAACTTAGCCATTTTCTAGCCAAATAAAAATTATTAATTTTATTATGGAAATTTTTTTGCAAAGAAAACTTTGGGAAAATGTTATGGACCAAACTTACTGACCAAAAACACCAAGCCTTGCCAAGGGCAACTTACTTGGTGAAAAACATAAAGTTTTGCTTGGAAAAGAATAATTTTCACCACATAAAATGTTGAATGGATTTTAAAATAGACTTTGAACAAAACCCTCTAACTAACGACTTTTCCATTTTGGTAAATGACCAATGTGGACCTTACAAAGTTTATAAACCTAGTAGAGACCAACCTTGCAATAGAACCCTCTTCTGCATGAGATAGGATCCATTGCTTTATGTGTGTGAAATAATGTTTGAATGTTGGTATGGAATGTTACTTGATACTATGCTTGTTTGATTGTAGTGAATTTAGCAAAGTGTGAGACTAGCAAGATCAAGGAGTGACTATCATTCCCTAACAAAAAGGCAAGTGACACTATCATCTAAAGTCCTACTATTTTCATTATACTTAGTGGATTTTGTAAACATGCATGAAAATGTTTTATACTTATGCTATGCTAATCCTAATAGGATACCCTATACACCTCTTAGTAAAAATAATGAAGTTGTACATGCTTAGCCATGCTATGTTTTGAAAAGAGATACATGTCGAAATTTTACAAAGGTTGAGAAAAGACTTGTGTTTTATATAATAAAACAAGGACACAATGAACCACCTAGGTGGTGGACACTTTATGTTTGGAGAAGGTGGCAACAAAAGGGAACTATGTCTATGGCAATCACTTTCTGTTGTGCTCCAAATGAAAACCACCTAGGAAACTTAGAGATTAAACATGTTTCTCCAATTGTGGCTTTCGTGTACAACCACATGCTATTATGGCTCTGGCTTAGTCAACTACATTAGGGAGGTCCATACATTGTCTTTAGTTACCGGACATGGGGATCTGGAATGCTTCATGGGGTCTGAAGACAAGCTAGCAATGATGTATGGAAGGACCTTTTGGAAAGACTTCGTCACATTCTTAGTCTGCCAGTACTCCATCTTGGTGAGCACTAATCCAGTAGGCCACTGGTGGCAACAAGATGGGATTGTGTCATGTGGGTAAAGTGTACTCCTTCTGCAGAAGTAAATAAAATCTAAGTACTTAGCCGTGTCCTGTTATGGACAATATCGAGCAACTAAAGTTTGAACTATGGGATATCTCGACATTCCAACTTCTAATATAAAAACTTGATGCACTTGGGGGTACCAAGGAATTCAAAGAGATTTGATAAAAGCTTGTTGCACTTGGGGTTACCAAGGTGCACAAGAGCATGATGTACTTGGGGTTACCAAGGAACTCATGAGGTTTTGATAAAAGTGCTCCACTTGGGGTTACCAAGGTGCTCAAAGGATTTTGACAAGGACTTGAACACTTGAGTTTCTACCAAGGAGTTCAAGGAACTTGGAAAAAGAGATTTAACAAAGGACTTAAAACCAATTTTGAAAAGATAGGATAAAATATTGCTTCACGCAAATAAGCCTTAAACTCTACTTAGCCTGATATGCATATAATGATAGGATCCACTCTTATTATACATAAAAGTGAAGCTTGCCAATACAATTCAAAATGTATTGACCCTTGTGGCTGTAACTTGTAATGTTGCAGGCTGATTGTTTTAAAATGAAGATTGTTTGATTGACTAGGATTACAAAGTCTACAACCAACATCTGCCTGTGGCACTTTGAAGATGAAGGACCCATACTTATAGTTATTCCGCTGCAATGTAATGTAATAGCCAAATGAGCTATGTATGATGTAATAAAATTATGTTATTCCTGGTTATAAATTTATATTATGACCTTTGTATCTTGATATTACATCTTTACTGTGGATGCTAGCTATTGATCCAGGGACTAGCATTGTAAAACACAGGAGGACTCTACCTTATCAGGTTGGGACCCCTACATCGAACCATATCTAATAAAGTACGATTACGACGTTTCGACACACCATTTCGCTGTGGTGTGTTCCGACAGGTGTGAGTTGTGAAACAATTCCACACTCTTTCATGTGAGTGCTAAACTCGTAACTTAGATAATCACCTCCACGGTCGGACCGTAGAAATTTGATCTTTCTATTACGATGATTTTCCACTTCATTCTGAAATTCCTTGAACTTTTCAAAGGTTTCAGACTTGTGTTTCATCAAGTAGATATAACCGTATCTACTCAAATCATCCGTGAAAGTAACAAAATAACGATATCCACCTCGGCCGACACACTCATTGGACCACATACATCGAATGTATGATTTCCAATAAATCCGCCTGCTCCATTGAACCGAAACGGCGTTTAGTCATCTTGCCCATAAGGCATGGCTCACATGTATCAAATGATTCAAAATCAAGTGATTCCAAAATTTCATCCGAATGGAGCTTCTTCATGCTTAACGTCAATATGACCTAGACGGCGATTACATATATGGATATATCATTATTAAGTTTAATCCTTTTAGCATCAACATTATGAATATGTGTAACATTATCATCAAGATCTAATAGAAATAAACCATTCATCATCGGTGCATGACCATAAAATATTTCATTCATATAAATAGAACAACCATTGTTCTCGGATTTAAATGAATAACCACCGCATCAAACACGATCCAGACATACAATGTTCATGCTTAGTGCACCGGATAACAATTATTCAAGTATATAACTAATCCCGACGGCAAATGGAGAGGCGTTAAACGGCGATCACATCAACGCTTGATCCATTGCCGACACGCATCTTGACCTCACCCCTTGCTAGCGGTCGCTTGTTCCACAGCCCCTGATTCGAGTTACAAATATTAGCAACTGAACCGGTATAAAATACCTAGGTGCTATTGCAAGCACTAGTCAAGTACACATCAATAACATATATAAATTTGTTTGCCTTGCCGGCCTTCTTGTCTGCCAAATACTTGGGGCGCTTAAGCCAAAGGGATCCCCTTACAATAGTAGAACTCAGACGACTTAGGTCCAACTCGGGTTTCTTTTTTCAGCACGCAAGCTTGCCGCCCTTACTTCCTTCCGCTTTCCTTATTGTCTTTCTTGAAACGGTGTTCCTATTGATCATCAACACTTGATGTTCCTTTTTGATCTCCACTGCAGTTTTAAGCATTGTGTAAGCTCGGGAGAGACTTCTTCATGCCTTGCATATTATAGTTCATCACAAAGCTCTTATAGCTAGGTGGCAGAGACTGCAGAACACGATGGATGCCTAAGTCAATGGGAATCGTTATTCCCAAGGACACAAGCTTATCGGCGTAACCCGACATCTTGAGTACATGCTCACTAACGGAGCTGTGCTCTTCCATCATGCAGCTAAAGAACTTTTCTGAAGCGTTGTAGCTCTCTACAGCAACATGTGTGTCGAAAATCATTTTCAACTCACCCATTGTATCAAAAGCATTGCCGTTTTCGAAACGCTTTCGAAGTTCCGGCTCTAGCCCATACAATATGCCGCAATGAACTAAGTTGTGGTCCTCCTGACGAGTCTGATAGACATTCTTCTCCTCGTCAGGGTCATCCTCAAAAGGTGGGGCGCCTAGTGGCGCTTCTAGCACGTATTGCTTTTGTGCAGCAGAGAGGAGAATCCTCAAATTCATGGCCCATTCGGTAAAGTTGCTACCGTTCGTTGCAAGTTTCTCTTTCTCCATGAACACATTGAAATTAAAAGCAGGTGGTGCCATCTATAACAGAATTTGTAAAGTTTAGACTAAGTGTATGATAGATTGAGTTCAACTAATCCATATTATGAATGAACACCCACTCAAAAACGACATCCCTCGTGCCTTTTTGGTGATTACATGAACCAAATCCACTATACCAAGTACGATCATCACGTGAGTCGGTATAGCTTCAAAGCCGAGCATCAAATGGGCATCATATCTACTATATCACTCATGCTTAACCTTTCGGTCCGTGTTTCGAGGCCATGTCTGTACATGCTAGGCTCGCCAAGTTAGAACCTTAGTATTCGCATGTGTAACTGTTTTACACCCAAAATATGGTCGTGGATCCAAGAACACCCGATCATCACGTGATGTCTTGGAGCGACGAAAACATAATCGGTGCATACTAAAGGAAGAACACATTCTTATCTTGATATTTAAATGAGGGATCATCTTATTATGCTAACAAAGTGCTAAACAAGCAATATAAGATGCTATCAAACATCACATGTTTATTAGTGAAATGATATGGTTTCCGCATATGATCTCTATCATGTGCATCGTGGTATGATCACTATCATACCTATATGTGTAAGTCCAAGGTCTATGGAGATTACACGTTATGTATGTTGTAAGAGTATCATCTCATACTTCTACTTACAACACCACCATATCATAACACTAGCCCAGCAACAATCTAAACTAGACGCCTCTAATTTATCCATTGCAAGTTTTACGTGGCTTAGGGCTTTCGAGATAGAACCGTTCTTACCTACGAACATGAACCACAACGAGGATAACCAAATTATTAACAACTCGTTGCAAAATAGATATTGAATATAGTAGGAGAGACAGACACCCGCTAGCCACTTATGCAAACTAGTTGCATGTCAAGCGTGGAACAGGTCTCATGTGCGAGGACATGTAAAGTTTGTCCGGACCACTTCATCCCACTATGCCACCAATATCCAAAATTACAACTAAGGAGAAACAACATGATCATCATCGCCCACATACTCATATGTGTACTACCCGTGTAAAGCATCTACGCATAGATCCGGCTCTGATACCACTATAGGGTTCGCGGCATAGAAAACAAAAATTTTCCTACGATGTGAACTATGTACCAAGATCTATATATTAGATACAAACAACGGGCAGATGTATATCCGTAGAGAACATACCCTTGAATACCGACAAAGCTTAACGAGTTCAACTCGTGGTTGATGTAGACGATCTCTTGCTGATCTCAAGATCGAGAGGAAGTCCTAGCGCCGCAAATCAGCAGCGCATCCGTGCTCGCACACACGTTCGAGGCACCGAGCAACCTCTGCCTCCTTGCTCCAGCGATGCAGCGGAAGCACAACTCTTTCTTTCGAATAGCCATTGGGAACATGTATCTCACTAGTCCGAGACCATGGGGGATAAATTCTAGAGGGGGAGAGAGATCCTTCACGAGGAGCTGTGAGTGAGAAGTGAGGAGAGGGGTGAATTTTATAGGAGGAGGGGGGAACCCCAAGGGGGTGGCCGGCGCATGGGGGCTGCCCCCTTTCCCTCCCCTCTTCATGCGGGTGGACACTCCACTCACAAAATTCCTTTAAATTCCCTCCACTCAAAATCCCACTGAAACATGCCATTAAATTTCCACCAAATTTAATGCAAACTCTCATTAAATAAAACTCTTTTATTTTATTCAGAATTTTGTCAATTACTTTAATGACAAACATTCACAAATAACCCCTTGCTAGAATTCTATTTCACATGCATAACCACTTTATGCAATTTCACCCGAAAACCTGTTTCAAAGATCTAGTGAAATAAATTCCTGCGCTTGTTCATTCTTGCGGCATGAAACTTTTGCTCCAATTGGATGTCGGTGTCTCTTAAGTGTGTCACCCTACGGTTCGTGAATAATGCTGACATGATCGAGACCCCTCTCAGATCAATAATCAGAAGCGGGATCTGGAGACCCATACTGACTCCCACACATTCAACGATGACTTTCTTGTGATCGTTGGAACCTTTTACGCTAGTATCTTAATCCCTTTGTTTCACGATATATTACATGTCCGAGATTCGATCATCGGTATCTCCATACCTAGTTTGATCTCGTTACTGACATGCACTCTTTTCTCGTTCCCGTGATATAACATTCTAGTGATCAAATCACTTGCTTGCAAGCTAATCAATGTGATATCACCGATAGGGCCCAGAGTATATCTATCCGTCATCGGGATGAACAAATTCCACTCTCGATCCATGAGCCTCAACATAACACTTTATTAGTTCTGAATCCATCTTTTATAATCACCATGTTACGGTGTGACATTTGATGTTATCAAGAAACTCTTCCGGTGTTAGTGATTGACATGATCTCATGGTCTAAGGATTAGGATCACTTCGTAAGTTGTTATAGCAATATAAACTCAATGACTTTGATCGTAATACTATACTTCGGATGAATGTTCATCACACCGTTACACTAATGTTGTGATCCCGTTATTAACAACATCCAATGTCTATGATAAGGAAACCTTGATTATCTTCTTAATCAACGAGCTAGTTTATGAGAGAGGCATAACTAGGAACTTTCTGTTTGTTTATTAAACACACATGTATTAATGTTTCCGTATTAATACAATTATAGCATGCAAAATAAACATCTATCATATACTTGGAATACACATAATAAACAATTTATTATTGCCTCTCGGGCATATTCCTTCGCTTTGCTTATGATCCGAAGTTCAAAAGATTCTTCTAATCTCGAGGCTTATCGACACGCTCATCGCTTATACTCGGTGGGTTGATGAGGATGCTCGTCTTTGCTCAATTCGACCTCTAGTGTTTTGCCCGGTATTTCTTTGAGTTCATGAGTCTTCCTATGCCGCTCAGTGGGCCCATCTTCGCCGGGCTTCACGGCCGTCTGGGATGCTCTTTACCCGCTGGTTCGCCAGGTCGAGTCAGCAGCAGTTTCGAGTCGAGTCGGCAGCAGGTTTCACATCGCCAGCCTGGGGCCGAGTCAAGACACAGTCGCTGCCGTCGGTCGCCGTGGTTCTCTTCGTCACTGCTCTTAATGTAACAAGGATGGCCACACTTGGGCCACTTGTTATACGGATCCCGATTACGCCACCGAAGCTTCGTGGGCGGTCGGCTCTACGGATCTTCAGCTTGCTCTCCGATCAGGACATTATCGAGTCTTATGACCGCTTCCTTGCTGTGCTCTTCTTGACGAGCCTTCTTTGTTCTCTGACCGATTCTTGAGCCTGCGACCACCACCTTCTACACAGTCAGGTATGTCCCCATGGTATCTGGATTCTGGAGCTTCCTTTCATATGACCTCTGAGTCTTCTTTTCTCTCCGCTCTTTGTTCTCTTCCTTCTCATGTCCGTGTTTTTACAGCTGATGGTACCTCTCTTCCTGTTTCTAGTCGGGGCACTCTTTCTACTTCTTATTTTTATGTTCCTGATATCTCTCATGTCCCTCTTCTTAAGATGAACTTGTTCTCTGCTAGCCAGCTTACTGACTCTGGTTGTCGCGTAATTCTTGATGTTGATTCTTGTGTTGTCCAGGACCGTCGCATGCAGGCCCTGGTTGGAGCTGGCCCTCGCAGCCGTGACTCTTCAGGACTTTGGGAGTTAGACTGGCTTCATGTTCCCTCCGCTGCCACTTCATCTGTCAGTTCTTCTCCGGTCGTCGCCTATGCTACCAGCTCCTTTCAACAGTGGCATCATCGTCTTGGTCACCTTTGTGACTCTCGTCTGTCGTCTTTAGTTCATCGTGGTCTTCTAGGGTCTGTCTCAGGAGATGGGTCTTTACATTGTCAGGGCTGTAGGTTGGGTAAACAGGTTCAGCTTCCCTATCCTACTAGCGCGTATGTATCTCAGCGACCTTTAGATTTAGTTCATTCAGATGTTTGGGGTCCGGCTCCTTTCGCTTCGAAAGGGGGCCATCGCTACTATATTTTATTCATCGATGATTTCTCTCGGTACACTTGGCAGCTGGCCATGCCTGAGGAGATTGCTGCGCTTGAGCGCACTGGTGTAACACCCTCAGAATCGGACCTATGCAAGTTTGAGCAAAATTCGCCAAACCCGCATAGAAACGATTCAAAGGTGCCCACCAGGCACTTTCGTGCGGGTGGAAAACGAAGTAATAACATTACACAACAGTTCTCGATGGGACCCATGTACAGATATATATAACAGCGACTCAAAGAGTCCGAATACGATATATTATACAAAGATCCAAATCACCTTAAAATGATAGAGCGTCCGACTACGGACAAGATGCAAATGGGGCTAAGAGCCCCAAGAATAACCAATGGCGTCCATAACCCTGCCTGAGCCAAGCGGAAGGGTAACCCCGCTAACGCATCGAACTCAAAACCTGCTTAAACAAAAGGGGTGCCGACAAAGGGCAAAGGAAAAGAAGGAGCGTCGATCGAGGCCAAGACAGCGAGGCTAGAATTCGCGTCCTCGCCTACATAGGTATGGTGGATCGAGGCAGCAAGACATACACTAAACAACCTATAGAGACTCGATACAACCGGCGGTTATCGAGGGGATAAGAATGCCCTATCCGGATCCATCCTGAAGCTAACACCAATCAAACCCATCCTGGTGTTTCCCCCTCGAGACCAAACGAGGAAGTCAACCGAGGAACTCACGCAGTTGGCAGTTTTATGTGTTCAGTTATCGTTGCAGCAATTACTAGTCGTTTAGATAATCATCCGATAAAGTAAGCGATGGGCACTTTTAGTTAACCATTCCGTTGCGGTAACAATTACTAATCGACATGATAGCATGAGAAAACCCAAAACCCAGCAGTTGTTGGTACTTTTATTCAGCCATTCCGTTGAAGTTGCAATACTTACTAGTCGGTTCGGTCGCAAGCGACCAAGCAAGCAATTGTGGGCAGTATTAATTAGCCATTCCATTATAGTGGAGCTGATTACTAGTCATTATAAAGTCAAATTTATAGCAATAAACTTTAGTTATGCTTGTCTATGATCGAGATATCAGCTCCAAGTCCATATCCGCGACACGGCTTTGAGAAAGTTTTACCCGCCGGGTGCACCAATAGCAACACACGCCGATCAACCTCGAAAACCAAAACAAAACCCAACGAGGCTTTCACGAACAATCACAGATTGAGAAATATTTCAGGGGGCCACCCCATTGAGTAGATCCCGCAACGGAGGAAGCAAGCTCCGAGACGGACTCAAGGTTTGCGACAATGGCTGTAAACGACTGGGAACCCGAAAGTGTGGCTGGGCTTGTCGATACCGAGAAAACATTACGCTTACCTAAATAAAGCAGTGCTCCTCGCACAATTTAAATACAGAAAGTAGCATGGCATAAGTACAGATAGTAAATAAAACCTCAAACTAGTTTGTGGCCCCAAGAAATAAGAATGAATCAAGCTCGCTCGGGGGTCCCATATACCTCCCGGATGTGGATAGCGCGATAAAACAAGGAACAGGTATCAAGTACTCGGGGTCTTACGGGACACAAGTGGGCGTTCGGAAACCAAATATTTTCTATCACCCACCGATGCCTCTGCTTATTTCACTTTTAGTTGTTAAACAGAAATTAAAGTGACGGTAAGTAAAACTAGAATCATCTCCAACATCAACATGCGGCAATACATCAACAACTGTGGCACTTGACGACACGCGACAGCACTAGAGCAAGCGACTACGACGCGCAAGTCCAACTATCTACCAAACAACAGGTAATAGGATGTGTCCAAGGCAATTTAGGGCTGCAAGGGAATATCACGGATACGGAAACTAGAGCATCGCAACACAGATAGCAATAGATCAACAGGAGGGAATAAATACTATAAAAGTAAGATAGGTAGAAGGGGGGAGATGCTCGCCTGAAAACATTGTCGAGGGGTTAAACCGAAGATCGGGGCGAAGCTCACATCAACTCAACGGCCTTATCCGCGAAGAAGCAAATCACTAGAAGGAACACCGGATGCACTATTTAATACAACGGCAGAAGATCGGCATGATGCATGAATGATGCATGGCATGGCAAAGGTGCGATGCAATTAGGTCATATTAAGCGGAACCGGGGTCCCGACAATTACTTAGGTGGTTCATGTGATTTAATTACCCCGCAATTTATATGTTGTTTTAACATGGCCAAAATTTAACACCGGTTCGCTATGTCAAATTTAAATGAGGCCAATATAAGGCTAGATTTGCCGGCATATGGGCCCCATATTTAATTATTAGGTGAATCGGCATAAGGCCCCCAAACCTCGTGATATGCATGCGAGATGTCAATTAAGTATGCAACAATTCATATAGTTGATCATCTATAAAATAGGGTTCTCGGAGAGGGGTTCACACATTGAGGGGTCTCGACGATCTTGGGGTTTCGGGTTGGTCTGTGGTCCGGTTCGACGGACACGGTCTCGGCGGGAGCGTTCTCGGGTTTCTGGGGGTAGGTCTTGGCGTTCCGGGAAGCCGGACTTGGTTCGGTGTCGAGGCGCATCGGATCTTCCGGGTCGGTGTCGTTCTTGTCGTCGCGACGGTCTTGTCGGGTTCTCAACTCGGGTCGGTCTTGTCTTCGGGGTGAGGTGCTTGTCGGTCTCGTGGCGATCTTGCGTCCTCCCGGTTCGGGTTCCGGATCCATGTCGGTGCACTCGGTGTTCCGGGTAGGCGAGCTTGTCGTTACGGAGATCTTGTCGGGGCCTCATGTCGGTCTTGGGTTATCATGTCGGCGTCCTTGGTGTTCCGCGGTGAAGGCTAGTTGTCTTGGTGCCGAGCTTGGCGGTCATCGGGGTCCGGGTCGAAGAACTTGGCGCGCCCGGGTTCGGTCTCTTGATCCGGCAGGAGAGCTCGTCGTCCGGGGATTCTCTGGGTCCGTGTGGGGATCTCGGCATTCGACTCCAATGTCGGGGACGTTCCTGACACGGCGTCGATCTTTTCGTTCCCCAAATTCTGTTAGCTTCTAGGTACATGGATGCGGCACCGATTGTGAAGATCTTGGGGTTTGGTTCCGTGGTCAACAACGGACTTGTAGTAGCACATGGTCTCGGGCCGACCTTGGCTTGCACCTCTCGGATAACGCTAGCTCTTGCACAAACACGCCCCACGAGCACACACCATGCCCGAAGACATGCGGCTTGCGACGACGCCAAGGTGCGGTTGGGGCTTAGCGCGGGACAGCACACGCGCCCGGCACCGCAGAAGGCCGAGGCCGCGTCGCCGCAGTGAGGCCGAGGACGCCTCGCCCGCTCCGCACGCACGGCGTCCAGACGATAAGGGACCAGCACGGGACCTGTGGCGGGACGGGCTGACGCGCAGGCGGAAAGCGAGAGCGGGAGGCCGCGCTCGCCGGCGACGCGAGGAAGGCGCGAGCGCCCGGCGGGTCGGGGCGGGAGCTACGGGCTGGCGGGAGGGCGTGACGACGCTGGCGGGAGGAGGCCACGGCGAGGCGGCGGTGGCGGCGGCCAGGCGCAGGACCCGCAGGGGCGGCGGTTGGCTCGGCTCTGGGCGGAGCAGGGAGAGGAGCCCGCGTCGGGAGCGGCCACGACGGCGTGGGCGACGTCGCCGGCTCCGGGCGGTGGCTGGCGGGGCGAGCTCCGGCTAGCGCGATGGCGGACTCGGCCGGGCGACGAGGATGCGGCCTGGGAGCCGAGGAGGAAGCGACGGGCCGGGAACTCGAGGGCGAGGAGGCGGCGCGGAGGGAGGAGGAGGCGCCATGAGCTGGCAGCGGCCAGCCAGCAGACGGGCGGGGTTGGTGGCTGCGTCGGTGGGGAAGGAGTGGGAGGAGGAGGAAGGTGGACGCGCTGGGGCCGGGCTGGTCCCAGCGGTGGGGCAGGGCAGCAGGGCGGTTTGGGAGGTGTGTGCGTGTGTGTGCTTGTGTGGCAGGTGTGAGTGGTGGGTGTGTGTGGGCCTGGTTGGTGGAAGAGAGAGAGAGAGAATGGAAGAGGGGTGGCCAAGTGGCAGAGGGTGATTGGAGGATGGGGAGGAACAGCTGAGGTGGCAGCGTGTGAGTGGCCAGGGTGATGTGGAGGGGGTGGGCTGGGTAGGTAATTGGGTAGGAATAGGATTAGAAGGGCGGGTTCAGCTGGACCGTTTTAAAAACAGGGGTGGTCGTTCGGGTCGGGTTGGCCCGTTCGACTGCCCCTACTAAAATAAATATAAATTTTATTTATTTCAAACAAAGCTTTTGCAAACCGATGTCGGGCAAAACAAAATATTCCGGCGACCCGGATTTTGATGTTTGATTCAAGAGGGGGCGTTTTAGAAAACAAAAATAGGTTTTTCTGAAATAGTTTTAGACAAACAACACATGAGGATGACGATGCAATGCACAATTCAACGCGATTTTCTAGTAGTGGTTTTGCGGGATGCCACAACTGGCACCTGGGATCTTGTTTCTCCCCCTCCCGGTGTTCGTCCTATCACGTGTAAGTGGATCTATAAGATTAAGACCCGCTCTGATGTATCTCTTGAGCGCTATAAAGCGCGTCTTGTGGCTCGTGGTTTTCAGCAGGAGCATGGTCGTGACTATGATGAGACCTTTGCTCCTGTGGCTCATATGAACACTGTGCGTACTCTTCTTGTTGTTGCTTCTATTCGTCACTGGTCTGTGTCCCAGCTTGATGTTCAGAACGCCTTTCTTAATGGTGAGTTGCGTGAGGAGGTTTATATGCAGACTCCTCCTGGGTATTGTTCTCGTGGGGATGGTTTGTCGTCTTAGACGTTCTGTTTATGGCCTCAAACAGGCCCCTCGTGCCTGGTTTGAGCGCTTTGCTTCTGTAGTGACTGCTGCTGGTTTCTCCCCTAGTGCTCATGATCCAGCGTTGTTTGTTCACACGTCTCCTCGTGGACGCACTCTTCTTCTTCTCTATGTTGATGACATGATCATTACTGGTGATGATTCTGAGTATATCGCCTTTGTCAAGGCTCGTCTTCGTGATCAGTTTCTTATGACTAATCTCGGTCCTCTTCGATACTTTCTTGGGATTGAGGTTTCCTCTACTTCTGATGGCTTTTACATCTCCCAGAAAAAGTATATTCAGGATCTTTTTGTTTGTGCTGCTCTTGGGGATGAGCGCACTGTTGAGACCCCTATGGAGCTTAATGTTAAGCTTCAACTTACTGATGGTGATCCTCTTCCTGATCCGACGCGTTATCGTCATCTTGTCGAGAGTCTTGTTTATCTTGTTGTCACTCGTCCTGACATCTCTTATCCTGTTCATATTTTGAGTCAGTTTGTTTCTGCTCCTACCACTGTCCACTATAGTCATCTTCTTCGTGTTCTTCGTTATCTTCGTGGTACGATCACTCGTCGCCTTTTCTTTCCGTGTTCCAGCTCCCTCCAGCTCCAGTGCTATTCGGATGCTACGTGGGCGAGTGATCCTTCAGATCGCCGTTCACTTTCTGACTACTGTGTGTTTCTTGGTGGTTCGCTCATTGCTTGGAAGACGAAGAAACAGACAGCGGTTTCCCGTTCGAGTGTCGAGGCTGAGTTGTGTGCTATGGTCTTGTTGACTGCTGGGGTGACCTGGTTACGATGGTTACTTGCGGATTTTGGGGACTCTCTTACCACACCCACTCTGGTTTTGTCTGAAATTACAGGTGCTATTAGTGTTGCACGTGATCCGGTCAAGCATGAGCTTACAAAGCATATTGGTGTTGACGCGTTCTATACACGTGCTCAGGTGCAGGCTGAGGTTGTTGCGCTTCAGTATGTGCCTTCACATTTACAGCTGGCGGATTTCTTTACGAAGGCACAGACCAGAGCGCGGCATGATTTCTTACTCTCCAAACTCAGTGTTGTGGATCCACTATGAGTTTGAGGGGGATGTTAGATGTATATATCTGTATATTATATTTCTCTCATATGTTAGGGGGCTTCCTGCATATTTGCCATGTACTATATATTGTGGCCTCTGACCTCAAGAGAAATACAACTCGTCTATTCCTAAGACAACAAACCCATCCATGATCCATTATCTTGGCCAAAGCGATCAAGACTACGACACCGGCCATGGTTCATGGAGGACCCGACGAGTTCTCCAAAATCCTCTGCCGCCTCGGGTCGCCGCGCCGCCTCGCGCAGCATCTACAAGGTGTGGCGCGACGTCATTGACGCCTGCGGCGTCCTGCGCGCAGCCCTCCTTCCTCTCTCTCTCAGGCCGGCATCTTCACCTGCATCAGCTACCACATGCAGATCCCCAAATACTTCTGGCCGGCCACATCCGCAAGCATCGCTCCGTTTAACTACCTGGATCACTGCTATGCAGCGTACTGGCGGGGAGCGGTCTACGTCCGCACCAGGGTCATTTTCTTACGACATACTTTCTCCTTTTAAAAATCGGTTTTGTTAAAAATCAGGCGCTTGATTTTTAGTTAAGTATCAGTCGCCTCTCTTATCATTAGATATACTTCGCGATTCGTGCAGCGTGGGAATTACTCATGAGTTGTAACTAGGTTATAACTGAAAATTTGATGACTTAGGTTGCAACTGAGAATTAGTACAAATTTTATAAGTTGCAAGTAGGTTGTAAGTGAGAATTAGCATAAAATAATAGGATGATATCAGCGACCGAGACATATCTAAAAATCAGGCGCCTGAGATTTAGACGCTCCCTTTAAAAAAGAGAGCTTTTATGGTACCCCAACTAAATATAGACCGTTTATTTCTTCGAATCTAACGGTTTATACTAAATTATACTAGTAGGGAAAACATGAGTAGTATAAAACATACTAGTGCCTAGAAGCAGAACAGTAATCGTGCATGCAGGGTCAAAATCGGAAGGAACTACAACTGCAAAACCAAATCCCGTTAAAAAAGGAAAGCTTAACGTCTCCAGCAAAAGTGCATAGCCGCTGCCTTTATGGCGCGATGGCGGTGAAGAGTGGAGAGATCTAATCTTCCTAAAGCCTAGAACTAATTAATTAACAAAATACGATTGTACTGTCTCCAACTCTCAATTGTTTGGTAAAGATTTCAAGCCAAGCTAGTTCCATGGCCATGAGTTTAGTAGTCATGCTGCGCGGCCGGCCGGCCGGCCGCCATGAGCACATGAGCACCGTCGAGCTGATTTTGCCGTTGTTTTTTGGGAGGTTCTGCCGTCGTTTTAATTAATCACGGAGAGCTAGACAAATCAAGAACATGAGAATCAAAAATAAATGGGGGATCTCGTTGCCAAGATTTTAGGCTAAATTAACGGGATAATTAATTAGATTTGCAGTGCAGTAATTATTTTTTCTATTAAAAGGTCGACATTGCCCCCTCTAAATCAATGGCTAGATTTTAATTTATACTAGTCACCTTCGATGAGTAGTAAAAGGTACCTTAAAAGAGACCTTAAAGATATAAGATGTTCTAGCTTTGTAAAGTAAATAGTATATCTAGACATCTTTTAATGTGTAGATTCATTTAGATCAATACACTAAAACATGTCTAGATACGTTAGCTTCACTAACCTAAAACATCTTATATTTACAAACGGAGTAAGTACTTCCCTAACTTGCATCTCAGTCAAAAACTAGACTAAGATAATTGCGTTCAGGGTTTGAGGTGATGCTAATATGTTCGCTTTGTTGCTGCAGAATAACCTTGGCAAGTCGTAAGTAGCAAGTAATTAAACTGCCGACAGGTCTTCATGAAAGGAATATATTAGACGTCACTCTATGGATACAACGGATTACGGTACGGATATGATGGCTATGGCTTCGGGTTTCGTTCCTCAACGAATCAAGCGGTCAAATGAAGTGGGAACTGAAGCAGGACGTCAACCTTAAGCCTCTGCTGACCGACTTTCCATGGAACTACGATATTGGACGCTGGACCTTACAACATGGTAACAGCTATCACGGTGATATCAGCGCAATATCATCAGGAGATGGATTTGATTGGAGTTTTGACTACTATAAACCACATGGTCCAGGGTATATCCACAGTAGACATGCTATTTCTTTACTCGGGTTCCATCCCAAAAAAAAGAGGCTGTCTTCTTTCACACACCCTCCAAAAGAATAGTGGCATATCTCTTTGATAGCTCAAAGATTGAAGACTTGGGGTGCATAGTTAGCATATATTGTTCATGTGCTTATACTTTGTACTAGTTATCACCCTCATCCAAGTTATTTCCTACGCATGTACCATTCTCAATTTGATGAAAACAAACTCAGCATTCAAAATAGAAACAAACAGTTCTACGTTATCATGGAAGAAAATTATTGATTTGATGGAAACAAACTCTTGGTGCATCGGAAACAAAGCAACAGATAAATTGATTCCGGTAAACATCATTTGTACCAGAAGCAAATTTCAGCAGCATTGTTGGAAATTAAAATTCCTTTATATTATATTAAAGCATGGTGTGGAAGCAAAATAGAAGTTATTTACCTACTGATTAGCTGAAATAAAAATTCAAGATTTATATGATTTGTTTCCAAGATGTTGTATAGACTAGTTTACTCAGTCTGAATCAAATGCTTCCTTCGGACAATTCTTTGCTTTGCGAGTGCCAGAACTAATAAACCGATATGATCCTATAACAGAAATGTGTGGTAAAAGAATAAGAGTACCAGCTTCGAAGATTTACAACTATCAAATACATGGTTGATCTCATTTCATCTCCATATTTCTCAACGTGGAAACTTCATCTAAGCATTGCCAAAAATGTAAGAACTTCACAAAGACAGGTAAGACAAAAGTTACTCAGAAAGGCAAGGGAAGAGTTCTCTAACCTCCAGAACTTATGTAACATCATCAAACCTACTATCTCGTTACAGGACCATCAGAAAATACTTGTATCTCCCCATCTCGTTCCTCTTCTGCCCCAAGGTCACTTCCCTCTCCAAGACAGGTCGAACCATCACCATTCGAACCCAGGCTTCTTCGCCTCCTGACACGACAGTTCTCGAGCACCAAGCACTCCTTCAGCTGCGCCACCACCTCCCCCATCGTCGGACGCTCACGGGAGACCTCAAGCTTGCAATGCAGTGCAAGGTCGGCAGCTTTCCTGACAGAGTTGATATCATAGTCCCCTCCCATCTTTGCATCTACAATGCTCTCCATGGTGCCGTGGTCAAGACTCTGTTGCACCCACTCGCCGACGTGGATTCTCATACTGTCGCTGATCGGTACGACCGGAGGACGGCCCGTGATGAGCTCCAGGAGGACGACGCTCTTCTCGCTGATGTGAAAACTGCGGAAGTACCTGAACAATCGGTAGACACAGAGATCATTTATTCTGACAAAACAAAATGCCACTGTGTGAAATTTTGAAGACGGAAGTAAAGGGTATAGGAGAAGGTATGTCGTGCATGACGTACCCGGGATCTAAGTAACCAATAGTACCAACTGGTTCAGTGGTTATATGTGTTTTCGAGTCACCAATAACCTTTGTCAGGCCAAAATCAGCAATCTTAGCCACAAGATAAGTCGACAGGAGAATGTTCCTGCTCTTCAGATCTCTGTGAATCAATGCTGGTTTACACGCGAAGTGCAGATATTCAAGACCTGTCTAAAATAAGTACTAAATACTAGTTTTTTTTAAATAGTTACATGCATAAAGAAAATTTCAGAACCTAGTAGGTGGCAGCTAAGTCCTAACCTTGTGCAGCATCAAGGGCGATCTGAAGACGTTGCTCCCATGTGAGTGGTCTACTAGTAGAAGTGGCTTGACACGTCAACAGAAATTAAACATCGTAAGTTTAAAGAATATTTGGTAGAATTTCAATTACGTCAGTTAGTTAACACGGTCGACTTAGGAGTCTATGAATTTCTTCTTTGAGAAAATTCAACATTCCTCTTTAATCTGAATTTTAAGATATAGGAAACAGCCAATCTAGGGTGCCGAAGAACCTTGATTCGACGATATAGGATTGCATATATGAATGGATGAGATGAACAACCTCTCAGTTTATCTTGAAGGGGACCTTCAAGCATGTACTCGTAAACAAGGGCCAAATGATTTTGGTCCTGGCAGTAGCCAATCAAGGAAACTAAGTTCTTGTGATAAATCCTTGTCAAGTGCTGACACTAGTAGAAAAAGGGGCTTCGGTTCGGTCTAGAGTCTAACACTAGTCCCGATTTGTTACGGGCCGGGACTAGTATGAGCACTAGTCCCGGTTCGTCTATTTTCATCGGCGGGTAACCCAATGAAACTCTAGTTCCGGATCATTTCAGACCTTTAGTCCCGGGTCGTGATACAGCCCGGGACTAAAGGGTGCGGGCGCGGGCAACACCCTTTAGTCTAGCACCCTCTAGTTTCGGCTCGAGACATAAACCGCGACTAAAAAAATCTGGAAATTTTTCTTTCGCGGGTTATGTCACGGTAGGAAAATGGGCAAAAAATCCTGCCGTATAAAAAATCTAAAAATAAAATCCTTCAAACTATAGTTATATTAAGTGATTTAGTTGTTATGAAAATTAACAAACATGAATTTTGACATGTTTTGCCAAAAACTGTCATTAAAACTTAAAATAGCTATAATGTTTGGGTACGATGTCGAAAAAAACGTACAACCTATCAAAATGTGCGGAATTTTTTTTTTGAGATTGATTTCAGTGCCCTACGACCGTTTGGGATTCTTTTAGATTTTTAAAATTCAAAAAGGAAAAATGCTATTTAAAAAAATATTATTTTAGCAAATTTTTTAGTCCATATTTGGATTTCTCACATTTTTCTGATAATAATGGATATATTATTTGTCGAATTTCGATTTACAGATTTAAAGATATTATTTATGCCATATTAAATGAATAAATTATTATTTTAATTAGTTTTTTACTTTCATTAGATTAAAATATTATTATTACTTATTTATTTTTGTTTATTTAAATAGTTGTTTGTAATTTCGAAAAATAAAGATGTATGACATATTGATATGGGCTAATAGGATTAATAGGGTAGTGTTGACAATAAGGTACAAATGCGCTTCATGCAAGAACATCCAGATGTAAAGTTCAAGAATAGTTAGTGTTAAAAATGTTCCAAGTGAGAGGATTAATGAGTCAAACAATTCAAAAGTTTAAGAAAAAAATCAAAACAACTTTTAAAAATTTGAAAATAAATCTCTAGTCCCGGGCCATATTACGACCCGGGACTAAAGGTCAACCGTCCCTGTCCCCCTCCCTCCCGCCCGCTCCGAAAATGGCCATGTGATATCCTCTAGTCCTGGGTTGTAGTAAACCGAGACTAGTGGTAGAGACCTTTAGTCCCGATTTCGTAGTCTCGGGGTGTAAAACCGGGACTAAAGTCCCTTACAACCAGGGACTACAGGCCCTTTTTCCACTAGTGTGAGCCTGCAACAATACGTGCAGAAGTGTATTTTAGATGATTTAAGTAGAACATATAACACTAATGTTTAGTGAGTTGAGTTTTATCTACAAACACAGATGGAGATTTTTTACAAATGCTTATTCATAAGAGCAGGAAAAGGGACTCCTGCAAAAAGAAGAAGAAATTTGAAGAAGGACAGCTGAAAGGGAAACAGAAGAATACTTGAATTACGAGACACATAACTTCAAATTGTTTGCTAGCCTGGTGGCTCGTTCTGGTGGCACTAGTGGTCGTATGGTGGTCCAAGGACATCAATGTAATTTTATTGTGTTTTGGGTGCTTTGTAATTCTTGCATACTCATGGAGTAGGTTTAGATCTTTTTCGGGAAAAAAGCATCACAATTGTTTGCTAGCCTTTCATTCCATGCAATCTGGTACTCCCTCCACTATACATTCCCTAGTTTAGAAAAAAATATGGTAAGTTTAACTTTACCATTTAAGAACATAACATGGACATGCGCATTGAGAGTCGAGTCCAAATAGGATTTGATGGCCTGTCATGCTTATGTTATTCCAAAGTTCTTATCCACGGAATCAAAAAAAATCTTCTTTTCCTTAACTAACAAAACCAGCTTCTACATGTCCTGGAAATGTGATAAAAAATTAAACAGAATTTCACACTAATTGTGGGGGTGCAAAATCACTCACACTATTTTGAAGGTGAGGTCTCACACTAATAGTGAGGAGAAATTGAGCAGCATAATTCGGTATGCAAGTCTCCTCTTCTTATATATATGGAGATTCTTTACTCACCTATCTCAGTATTATGTATTTGGATTCCGGAGGACCATGCTAGGCATTTTTTAGATTACTACTCTTAGTATAGTTTGGTTGAGATATTGGAGGAAACCAAATGCATCAGGGCAGTGTGTATTCAAATTTGGGAAGAACTAGCACTCCTAGTAATACCCGCGGTCTTCACAGCGCGATAGCCGGTGGCGAGGCACATGGAACCGTGGGCAAGATTGATTTCTTGAGCAGGGGTGTTGCACACAGCAAGATGTACCTCAACTAGTTTTAGGACATGGGGCACCAAGAGTTGGGCCGCACGGTCAGCTGGAGAGCCAGTTAGTGCACTGTAACGTCGCTGATTCAGATTTTTCAGATCAAGGCTCTACATATGTGGTTGTAATTCTAATATATACTAGCATAATGCCCGTGCGTTGCTACGGGTAAACGACAAACACCCAATACAATAATCTCTATAGATGGTATAGTTGATCCAAGGATGGTACTCCGTGATGAGAGAGAAGATTTTATATTCTGTGTCTGTCGCCAATTGTTCGACTCTGATGATAATCAAAAGCCCGTGCATGTGAGGAAGGTCTTCGTCTAGTGTTGGAGTGTTTCGACATGCCAACTGTCATCGAATCCAACAGTTTGGCTTTTTTCATGACAGTACAAGCAAGATCCTGGGGCCGGTGGGTTATCACACATCTCTTGGAGGATATTAAGCTGCTAGTTAATAGTAATAGGATTATTTTCTTTGTAAAAGATGATCGTTCGCATGTTAGGGTTAGTCATTGTCCTGCAAATTTTGCGAGAGCAGAAGCTAGAACGGTCGTATGGCTCGGTTCGAGATATGATTGTGTTCCAAAGGCCCTCGATCTAGACCTCCATCTAACCCTTTCTACTTTTGCCCCCAAAAAAATTTCACATAAAATACTAATACTTCCACTCGAAAAATATGACAGCTCAGATGAAAATCGTTTAGCTGCCATCCATTTTGTCGCCATCGTTGGACAAATATTAAGAAGTTCAGGAATCACGGTGATAGAAATAGCATCAACATAATCATCACCACCGCAACATATAGAAATCAGCGGCACATTGGTTTGAGTTTTTAACTTTTCAAAAAGGTTTGGACTACTTATGAAGTTCTAAACCCTTTGTTTATGTGCTCTCTTCTTTCTGAATATAATAACCAAAATAGAACCAGAGTACGCACTCTTAATGTTTTTCTGCTCTCTTAGTGTTTTTAAGTGACACTCCAGGCCTAGCAGGCCAAAGCCCAAACCAACAAACCAGAGTACGCACACCAGCACACGAACCCCAGCACTTTGCTCTTCCTCCTATCGCGCCGCCACACACCCATCCACGCATGCGAACAACTCGCGTAGTCTGACGCACAGCCTCGCCTCCCTTCTTTCCATCCTCGAACCGCGTCGCCAGAACCCAGCGCCTTCTCAAGACGTTGCCGTCCCGAGCACCTCCGCCGCCTCAACTGAGCTCCGGGCACCAGCCTTGCCGCACGCCGACCACCAGGTCGTCCTCTTCACGCCCAGCCCTGTAGCTCCGCCCCCATGGCGCTGACCCCTCCTCCTCCCATGACGCAGCGCACGTGTGCGTCCAGCGCCGCCCGCTAGACTCCACCCTTCCTCGCGCGGCTCAACGTGGGCGTTGTCAACCGTCCCTGCGTCTTGAGCTCCTCCCTGGCCACTCTCTATCCCCACCACGGCGTTGTCGCTCTGAACCGCGTGGACCTAGTCTCCGCACTAACGACGGCGCCCAGCTCGACCTCGAACGCGCGGCGCCGTGCTCGTCCCCGACAAGGACCGCGTCGCTCCGGAGCTCCTCGAGCTCACCGTTCCCCGACGCATCGCCTGCTCGGGTCGGATACTGTCCGCAACAGCCGCAGCGAGTCGTGAGTCCCCAGGGCTGGGTTTTCTATTTTATTTTCACCGAACAACTTGATTCCACTTGGCGGTGGCATCCTTGTAATAACCTCGAATAGGCAGGGGCAAAAACGTCCACAAAAATGTCGGACGAAAAAAGAGAGACAAAAACCACCTCTAGACAAATTATATAGTAAAGATAGCTAGGGGCAAAATCGAAAAAAAAAAGGTGAACGGAAAAACTGGAAGGACTAACCTACCTGGGAAGAAATTAGTAGATAGATAGATAGATAGATAGGTGCGTAATGCATCTGAGGGGAAAACATAATTATCATTGCCGAGTATAGCCCCTCACGGACGTTTTACTCCTCTTGTTTCAGAGTTCATTAAAACTTGATTCAGAGTTTTTTTTTTTAGTACACGCACGTACCTTATTTGTTTCCGAGTCCGATGACGGCCTTAGATTTTTCCGTATTGTAACCAATTCAGGGCAGCGCTAGAATCGGCACCCGATGGATTGCTTCCCACTGGACCAGGTTGTAGCCACACGATTGAACATAAGATATCCATACGATGTACTAGACCCGATTTTAAACGAGTCCAGCATGACTGCTGCCTTCCCAAAAAACCAGATTGCATGTTTACGTGGATCAGTTCCCGTACTAGCTAATATTGGATCTCAATTGATTATTAATTATGATTTTTTCGTACTAAATGCTTCCAAGAATGATTCCGTATTTTAAGCAGCTCAATTTGGTTACCTATTTTGTTCCAAGAATTTTGTTTTCAATATTATTTGATGCTTCCAAGAATTTTGTTTTCAGTATTATTTGATGTTTCAAACTAAATATAAATTTTCTTCAATCATTATGCAAATGAGTACTTCAAGTAATTCATTTCCAACAAATATATAGAGACAACTAATTAGTATTTATATTTTTAGTATTCATTTTTCTTGTTGACAGAATCATTTCGTTTTGATCAATGGAAACACCATTTTTCCAGTGTGCATTCCCTAGCAGCAACACGTTTTTGGACTAAGGAAATATTCATGTAGATAAACTGAAGCATCCCTTTTGTGATGCTAGAAACATATTGTTCGCATGATGGAACATTTTCTCAACAAAAGTGATTAAATTATGCTATCTTAGTATTTTAGTTCTATGAAAACAGATTTTTGATGCACTATAGGAAAATTTTAGTCCGATGAAAATACTTGCTTCACAAAAGAAATTTGTGGAAGCACAACATGAAGAAGCAATGAACAAATTAATTTTATTTAAACAACAAAAAATTACAACTCTTGTAGTTACAAAATAAAAGACTATTACAACAACACTTTTGTCGCTTCTGCCTAATCAACGACATAGGCGCACTCGGGAACATAGCAACATCACTGGCTATACAACAGAATCGGGTTAGCCAGAATTATGTCTCACTTAGTAACTGTGAAGCATGCCCTAGCAGTAAAGAATGGTTGAAGCATCGGTTAGAAACTATGCATCAAATAAGCACAGATGGTTGAAGCACAGGCATGTAGGAGTTGGAGAAAAAATATTGTTGAAAAACAGGCATCATGTAGGAGTTGGAAATCTTGGCTGACGTAAAGCAAAGATTTGATGCCATCACAACATATATAACATGCACTGGAACTACTGAAATTTAGATGTTGCGAATTGGCATGCTTCCAGACAAAATAAATAGGTACATAAATTTGTGATTTGAGTGATGTCATAGAACATCTCTATACTGGAAGCATATTTTTGATATCAAGGAAACATGCTTGACAAGAAGTTGCATACTTATATGTTAAGGAAAATTTACTTGCTTGCGGCAAAACCTGTGTACTCCCTCCATACCGGATTATTGGAATAATATGGATTTTAGAGAGATACCGGTAAATTAGGCTTATTTGTACATTAATTGTATGATTTACTTCCGCTGAAATTACTCCAGCCATTCATTATACAAAACTGACGAATGCATGGCTTCCGGTTTTAATTGTCATATCAATCAATGCTAAACAATTCTCTACTCCCTCCTTCATGGTTTGCAGAGCGCTCTACAAAATTCTCATGGACCTAGGCGTTACCATATTGGCTGAAAAATCTCGTGGAGTACGTTGCAGAATTAGCAGGTGAATTAATAGCTGCGCCTAATTAAATGGATTTAATGCTATTGGTAACCTTTCCAGCCTATTAGCGTGGACGTTGCAGAAAAATCTCGTGGACGTCTGTTGCATGCAGGGAAGTTGGAAGGAAACCCAATTAATTCACACCTCTCCCTGATTGTTGCATGCATGGAAATTGGAAGAAAAACTGCCACATTAATTAACAATTAATTCTTGTGTGCCTTGAAACGTTGTAGTTTTGGAAAAACCCAAATTTGATTAGGTGCCCTGCAAACCGTGAAGGAGGGAGTATCTTCCTTTTTTATAGCCAATCGGCGATCACCTAGGTTCTAGTGTTTTGCTAATTTAGCCTAATAATTTGGTATGGATGGAGTATATTACAATCACATGCATTAGACTAGCCTCAATGGGGGTAGCATAGGTGGTATCATGCACCATATGCATGCAAAATGCTTATGTGTCACAACAATTAATAATGAAAGAGATTATGTTGGTATCATAGGTAGATACGGTATCATAGCACATAAAACTAGAAAAACTAATCTCAAACAAATTTTGTCCATAATTTTACATTGAGATTATACAAAACAATAAATACAGTAAGACTATGATATTACTACATGATACTATGCATTGTGGAGATGGTATCATATGCATGATACTTATATGATAGTCCCTATTGTGACTAGTCTTAGTAACATTAACATGAAACAAAGATATTAATTACCATATGCTTGGAAGCATGTTGAGATCGAAGCATAAAATTCATGACCATGCATCATATAAAAAATCTGTTGGAAGCACAAAAGTAACAATGATTTCTCTCGAAAATAGCTAACACATGTTACAAATATAAAGGAAAGATTACACTACATAAACATCGTCGAGGTTCATGTGTTCTTGAAAAAGGAAGACCGAGTCAAGGACTAGTGGAAGGAGACTCCACTCCTGCTACTGATCCACAGAGAAGAGAAGGGTGTCCTGGTCGGCTCCGGGCTACTCCGCCTCCGACCCCAACAAATTGTGCCGCTCCGCAAGGCGATTGTCAATACTCCCTCCGTCCTAGATCTTAGGGCGTAAAAAAATTCCCATTTTTTCCTCAAGGCTTAAGGCGCGCTGTCCACTGGATCGTCAAGTTCCCTACTTTGCCCTTCTTCCTGTATGCCTCGGCCGCAAAAACTGGGTCAAGGAGTTAAAATGGCAGGAGAAATAAGAGGGTGGAGCGGTTACTGTGGTGCTGTGATTGAGCATGCGTATGAGCAGTTATTGTGAGGTTTGGGGCAAGGAAAAAGGAGGCCACCATGAGCGAGAAAACGAGGAGCCAGAATAGCATATGGACGTTTCCTGTGCATGTAAGGCTAAATTAGTAGTAAGTTTTAGGCTAGATTTCTCTGTACCGGTAGCTTCTTAATAACCACGCTGTAAAATGTACGCCTTATGCCCTGAAACGGAGGGAGTACCTATGAAGAAGCAATCATTTAGTATCTACAAAACATATGAATTTTAATTTGTAAGCATGGAAATATAGAAGCATAAATTTGGTTGTATATATGTAGAACATTTATAATTTATGTGGAAGCATTTTTTTGAAAAGTATGATATAAAAAATGGCATTGTTGTCAGTGTAAAAATCATTGGTGGCACAGGAAGCATGAATATGTATCTAAGCAAAAAAATAGCAAAGCATGGAAGCAGAAAAAACTACTTTGCCGCACCATGAATATTACCCCGTAAAGATCTAAAAGTTAGTACATGCAAAATATAAACACAAATTGGGTTAATATACATCAGCTGGTAAATTTGATTTCAAAATTCTGAATTTTGTAGAGTACTACAAGGGTCAACTGTTAAGGAATTCCAGCAAGGTCAATAGCTATTACTATCTCCCTGGAAGGTGCGTCGTTGAACTAACAAAGACAGTGACAATTCACGGTGGAAGCATGACAACAGCTCGCATCTTCTTCCAGATTGTAGCTAGACAGCCCGTTTTGGCCACCTCAAACAACTAATGTGCCAGCCCACGGCCTATGATGCCCGGAGGATGGCACCCGTGTCGCCAGACACGAGATAAACCTGCCGCCGGTGCCGGTGGTCTACCTGGATTAAGCGCCACGGTGGGATAGATGGGGTGCAGCGGCCAGAGCAGCGGTCGAGGGAGCAGGGCATCAAGTAAGGGATGGTGGCTCAGGCCGCTCGGTGGAGGGGGTCGATATGATTTGGGAGGCGTTATGATAGGTGATGGAAAAAATCAGTAATAACTGCCTTAAATTTTTGGATTTTCGTCCGTAAGAGGTTCGTGATTAAAGGTGAAACAACGAGAAGCAAAATCAAGCCACTCGATGGAAACTAGATGGACATCACCGGAGATTTCTGATGATTTGTTTCACATCGGACTGTCATGGGAAGTGTTTACCTTAATAAATTCTTGATTTAGGACCTGAAATGTTTGCAATTTTTTGGTTAACCATAGAAGTGATATAGAAATAGAGGAATTAGTTTTCAAGTGAAAAATATAGAATTGAATGAGTAAATTCGCAAGTGAGGTAGGAAGTAAAGAGGATAACTACATAACGAGTTTGGATAAATTCTTGGAGATGTATCCCCTACACCATACTAATTATTCAGAGATAAAATTAGATCACATCCAAGTTATTTTCCAGACCGAATAACACAACACAGTAAATTCTATCTAACCATAATTGGAAGTACAATAGGTGAACAACCTGACAATTAAGAAAACAAGAAAATGAATTGTGGCATAGAGATTCTGCATCTCGGCCCTTTGTAGCTCCCTGGAAAAATGATCTGATTGTTCTGAATGTTGCATATTATAGTTTTGCAAATAAGTAAAGAACATCTAAAACTCTTGAATATTGACAAAAAATATTTTCGACAAATATGCTTCCCAATGGCACTTCTTACATTGTAAGAGTTGTGAGCTTTGAAAACACTTGATAGGTCAAGGGTGTATTTAAAATCATCCAAAATCTTACGGAAGTGATAGAACATAGTGGAGCTTCTAGATACAAATGAACAATATGATAGCTGAAAATATTTTTGCATCCTCGATTTTCATGTTTGACTCTAGATCTGAACTTGTAATCCTCTATTGCTGCATAATAAAGCTATCAACTTGTCCACAAGTCTTCAACCCTGAATATGCCATTGAAGATATCAATAGACTATGGAAAATAATTAACATGGATTTCGAAAACCTGGGGTCTACAAATATTAACTGGGTATCTTGCAAGAACTGATGTGAAGATTAACTATATTACAGGTTCACAAAATTGATGTGCCAGATTTCATACAGCAATAAAACCAGAAGATTATATTATGGCTATCTGAGCAAAAACAAATGGCCAAGAAAAGCTCTTGATGTTATTAACTTGTGATTGTCGATAACACAACATGTAAAAAGCTTGACTTGTCCCCACCACACTTACCAAAGGAAGCTAGAGTCCTACCACAAGTGTCTCTTGTAATATTAGTACATGTATCAAAATTCATATGTATGTACCTACTAGACGTATTTTGGCCTTCTAGAATTATGTTAGATTTATTAATGAGTGTATGGAAAAGGTTATAGATGTACCATCGAGCAAGTCAGATCCAATAAAGACTCATTGTTAGGTATAAACTAAACAACTGATGCAAAATATGTATGTTGTATGTTTCTATACAAATATTTTCCTATCCTTCTATGTTCATATATACTATAATTGGTTATAAAAGAGCATACATGTTTGGCCACAAATGATTTGAACCACTAGATAGTTAGCATGTATGCTCTGTTTGGAGTGCAACATGTACCTCTTGTTGGTTAATCAAATATATAGACCATTTGATTGCAAATAGAAATATTGTTTAAATGGCATGATCATGTGTAGCACTGATACAACTATGCTTCTTCATACTCAACTAAAAACTCTTTTCAAAAATATTATTGGTTTTAAGATATCCATACCATGACAAGAACAAGTCTTAACACCTGAGGACTGGTCACCGCTGATTCAGAATTACCGCTTCAAAAAGAAAAGCAAGAAGATCTATTTGTAGACAAGAGGATGAAAGATAGTCCATTTCCTAGTTAGCACACTGTTAAAACACATAACACTGAAAGTATGACCTAATTATTTGCATAGACATAAAATACCGTGAACTCTAGATAATACCTTCTTTTTCTCTAAGACAACTAATATTGCTATATCCAGCTAATATGCAGTAATTCCCTACAAATGAGCATGCGCAACCCACACTACAAACAAAAGAGATATTCCAACTCTTTTTGTCCAGCAAGAATTAATCTACCATATTCAGAAAAAATGCTTTATTTGTACCAAGCACACACATTCACATGGTGGCTTTGAAGTCAGCACATCACTCGAATATGCTACCAGTGGAGAACATATCAATTGAAAACATACCTTCATGGGAGGGAGGGATGGTATCTGGCTTCCTGGAGGAGGTCGATAGCGAGGATATGATGTTTATATGGATGTACCCTACAACAACTAAGCGACCTCTTGTACTCAAAACAGTGTCGCGATCGGGAATAATGTAAAATCAACTCATATGGAAACACATAGAATTTGTAGGTGTGTAAAATTTAACTATATTTCAATACCATACAACAACTACCAGCAGGTCAAGATTTATTTTACCTTGGAAATAAAGTTCACAAATAGATGCAAGTGTTCTGCTAGTCAGCTTCCTTACACCCTTGACTACAACGTTATGCAAAAGTAATAAGACGAATGGGGAGGAATATATCCTAAAGAAATTGTGGAAAAGGAACAACAATAAGCACCATATCAAAAGAACTAATGATGGGAATGACGCGGTGCCGTGGAAATTAGGCAAGCGCGAGAAGTCGGGTTAAGGAAGTGCCACCGAGACTTGACTGCTGGTAGCTGGTTATCTCCTCATGTGGGTGATTATCCTGACGTGGTATTCTTCTCATTTGTGGCTCCTCGCCTCACTCCACTAGGGAGACGAACCTGGCATCGGCGGGGCATGTAAGCCGCTCACTCGAGCGCCTCCAGATCATGTGCTATCTTTTCTCTATTCAGCATCTTTTGGGCAATGGAATACTAACAGCACTCAATAGAGCTATATGCCTTTTACTCCCCCCCCCCTCCCTTTAATATATCCCTAACAAAGTCAATGTAAACAAACACAAAATGGAACACCATAAAACCAAGGAACAACCGAACAAATTGGGATCATAGGAACGCCTTTAAATACTCTAGTCTCTTATTTCTTGAACGGGAGAATAGCTTGTTGTTTCTTGTCTAGGAAGCAGACCCTAGTTCAGGTTCGTATGATAAAATCTGAAGTAGGGCGGTGTCCTATTTCTCGAGGTGTATAGCTACATGGTACGACCAAAGTTAACAAATGAAAGCCATCTCTAAACCAAAAGTATAAATTGCGAGAGATGCTGATCATCCTTTTACATAATCATAGCAAGATTAAAGGTTCTCATTTTAGTAATCTGCAGACGATTGACCAATCCAATTATCTGGCTACTGTAAGAGCAATTCAGAAATTGCATATATCCTGCACACACCAATTATCAATATTACTAATAGGTATCTAGAATTCCTAGGTGTTCTCTTAGATTATATATTTATGAAATAACGAATTGTTGAAACTACAAATTACAACCACACAGTCATAGTAAGTCTCAAATTATTAGCATCTAATAGATTGGACCACATTCACTAAATTGAGAAGTGTGCAATTCAAGTTCGATCAAAGCATAAACAACATTGCTTTTTCCGCTTACAGTTGAGCGATCCTGAACATACATGGTTGAGTCTCTTATAGGAAAGAAAAGTGCAAAATATGGTTAGTGTAATTAACTCTAGTCAAATAGGGATTATATGCATGTCCTTAAATACTCCAGTCTCTAATTTCCTGAACTGAATAATAGCTTTCTGTTTTATTTACTTGAGAAACAACCAGAGGTTCAGGCCCGTATGTCAAAATCGGCAGTATCAACAGCTTGCGCTTCCCACCTGCAATCAGTATCACAACAGACACATCACACAATCAAGCAAAGCATAGAGATTATTTGGCAGATGAACGAGATGCCTATGCTTGCCGTATAGAGTTAATTTCAGAGTTTTAGCAGTACCATCGAGCATATGTTGATCC
The DNA here is from genome assembly GCA_030063025.1 of Avena longiglumis. Lineage (NCBI taxonomy): Eukaryota > Viridiplantae > Streptophyta > Magnoliopsida > Poales > Poaceae > Avena > Avena longiglumis. The sequence goes on from CP125978.1 coordinate 48,131,541, forward strand.
CCTGCGGAAGCCCTTGGAGGATCTGCGAACGAAAACAGGTTTACACCCAGATCAACTATCACATTCCGCAAACAGAACTCTGCATTCCTGCAATAGACATTGTATTTAGCAGTGAGCGAACGCTTCATACCTTGCCTGAACGGATGCACATCGTTAGTGACCTCTCACAATTGTAGTTTCTGTCGAAAACCATCCTGTCGGGGAACCTTGTGTGCCAAACTAAATAGAATAGATGGGCTCTAACCATAGGGGAGGTTGGCTGAATCGGCAACATCCAAGTACGTCGATATGTGCTCCACGCTATTCACCTTGGGGAAAATAAGAACACGCCTGCATCCACGCTATTCAGCTTGACATGGTATCAGAGCCTAAGGTCCTGAGTTCGAGTCCTGGCTTTCGCAATTTATTCTAAAATTGCTGTTGACCCCTCTGTGTGCATGTATAGGCCTCTGAAGTCATACGTGAGTTTCGCGCGCCGTCGCTCTCTTCCGGTTGCACGTGTTGACTTCTCCCCGTCGCACGTGAGAGGGGGTGTTGAAGTGTATAAGTGAATTGCACTAGCCATTTCCATCAGTTCGGACTTTTGGTTGCATTGGCTAGTGCATGAAGCTTGACAAAAGGCACCAACATTACCAACATAAAGCATTTTGAAAACATTCTGCAGCTACAGCTAATGTAATAAGATACTGAAGAAAATTTGGGATCACCAGATTTAGCAAATATGAACCAACCTTTTTAACCAAATCTTCGTGTGTTGCAGCCTCCTAAGAATATCAAAGAGCACAATGTTGTTTAAATTGTGATAGTGATAATAAATAAACAGTAGTTCTTACCCTTAGAACTTCCATCAAAAGCTTGTACTTTGTTGAGTCGTTACTTCCAGCAGGTGTAAATGCAAGGCTTTTATCAGACTTGTCATGTTTATCCACGGAAGCAGCCAGCAGACCTGCAAGCATACAAATCTAAGTTGTTTCCAAGGGCACCATGTTGTGATACAAAAATATTTAATTAGCTCTATAGAGTGCAAAATAAAATGCAATAATTCACTTCTTAGCATGAAAACCTTGCAGAAAGAACAACTAGTAGTTCAGCGTTCCAAATGAAACCATGTCAAGCTTCTTTCATCTAAGAAGCCAATGAAAGTACGAGACCTATTTTTTTGTAAGAAGCACCCCTTTAAGTGTGCATATATTAATCAGAATAGTGGAACGGGTCCTTTGCAATGTTGAAGTAAAGATTTAGATCGGAGATTTAGACCAGTGTGCTTTGCTCACCATGCTTGAAAAAATATTGGAGGTGATAATATTTCTTCTGTGGTTGTATCCTGGTAGTAACAAATATCATCAACTGGAATTTGCGAAAGAACATGAACCCTTACAAAATATTGTAAATAAGGAGGCTCGCCTACATTGTCATAGGACGGGGCGCCATGGTCCTGGAAGGGGAGACGGCAGCACTAACCAGGACGGAGACAAGGCCGCAATATTAATCTGCTATATTTCAGTAGGATGAATCCAGTCAGATTTCAACCGGATCAGAACAAATTCGTCATCCGCCTCTATATATTACAGCTAGGTTCTGAGCCGTTCATTTTTGTGCCCGCATCAAGATTTGTCGCTGGAGTTGTTTTTAAGCTTTGTCCTGTGTTTTGTGGCATGCGGCTGTTGAGTCACGTGGGTTGTTGGGCTGGGCCTTTAGGATGTCCGTGGGGTCGTTGGGCTGGGACTTTCGTGATGTTGAGCGATAGTTGGTCCGTTGTCAGGCTTTTCATCGTTTGCTTTTTTTTGGTTATTGTTATGTTTTAAATTGACTAATAAATAAGCTCTTTTTCATTTTTATTTTTTGAATCATGTTTTAATGTTTTTCTAATAGACGCAGCATGTCTTGCAAATATATTTTTTATCCTCAGTTGCAACTGGACTTGCAATCGAGTTTTAAAATTTTACATCAAATTCATTTGAGTATGAAAATAGTCCATTCGATTTTGAATCGTCTTTTTTTTCATGCTCTCTATGAGTTGTGATTGGACTTGCAACCAAGATCTTTTTTTATCTAGTTACAATTATACTTGCAACTGAATCTATGAATTAATTTTAAATTGACTAAGAATTAAGCTATTTTTATTATTTGTTTATTTGAATTGTGTTTTTTCCGTTCTTTTTTATAAGTTACAATAGGACTTGTGATTGGTTTCTTTCATTCTTAGTTGCAACTGGATTTGCAATCGAGTTTTAAAATTGTACGTCAAATTCATTTTAGAGAATGAAGCTAATCCATAATATTTTGAAACATCATTCTTTTTCATGCCTTCTGTGGGTTGAAATCCGACTCGCAGCTAAGATCTTTTTTTATCCAGTTACAGCTATACTTGCAACTGAGTTTTAGTTGATTTTAAATTTATTAAGAATAAAGATTTCTTCATTTTTTTCAATCGGTTTCATGCTTTCCTAATCATTTGCAACATGACTTGCAATTGGTCTCTTTATTCCAGTTGCAACTGAACTTGCTAATGACTTTTGGAATCCTACATCAAATTCATTCGAGAATGAAGACAATCCATCAGATTTTGACATGCTAAATTTTCCGTGCTTCCTATAGGTTGCAATCCGACTTGCAACTAAGATGTTTTTATCCAGTTGCAGCTATACTTGCAACTGAGTTTTGAATTGATTTTAAAGTAACTAAGAATTAAGCTATGTCCATTATTTTGATTTTCTAGTCGTGAATTAGCAAATTCATTTCTTCATTTCTTTGAAGCTAGTATGATTATTTTGTTCTACTAAAGCAGAAAAAAAAGCGTTGTGTACAACATCCACGTTATCAATAGCTATTGAACACAATGACCAAACAAATCAGAAACTAAAACGTGTTATTTTACTGCACCTAACCATTCAGTATGCTATATATCTACGTCTCAGTCAACTCTGTTTTAGAGAGTTCCATAAATTACAGTATGATGAATCCAGTCGGATTCCAACCAGATCAGATCAAATTCGCCATCCCCCTTAATCAAGAGACAAGACAATACCGCTGCTTTCTAAGCCCTAATTAATCCACACCTTCATCCATGGATGCAAAATACTAATGAAACTGAGCAACAAGAATGCCGCTGGGGGAGAAAGGGGATCGTGCGTAGTGGCGGACCTTGAATGGAATCCAAGGAGGGGGCAAAACTGCATAGTAGCAAGCCTATATTTTTTAAGAATAGGTAGTCCAATTCCTAAAAAAATATCCATGCAAAATGGAACTACACTTCTCTAGAGATAGATAATTGGATACAAGATTGATATATAGAGTAGACCCCAATCATAGCAAATCTGTTGTTTTCGGCGGGAATGAATGTCATTAAGCTTTATTTAGAGGAAAAAATGAACATCGAGCTTTACCACCTTTTCTTGGTAATTTCATGCACACCCACACTATAGATTTTTTCATAGAAAAGCTCACGCTGTAGAGGAACATTTATCTACTCGTGAATGGACTAGAACTTTTTAAAAATGGGCCGGTGGGGGTAAATGATAGCAAAGACATGCTGAGAAGGTGACAGATGCTCCGATGGCTTTATGGTGACGCTTTCACATGCACCGAATGATCAAGTAGTTACTGACCCATGTAGAATAGGCCATTGCCTCGTGTAGTACGCTGAAATTACTAGTAGCTAATGATGAAACTTCATTTTTGTAGGGGGGCGATTGCCCAGGTTCGCCCTGCCGAAGGTCCGCCAGTGATCGTGCGGAACGAGGGGTGCCAACACCGCGAAGGCGGGCAATGGCAAGGGATGGCGTTCAGATCTGTTGATCTTTATCGGTAGACACTCTCGACGACCCATTCTCCCATCATGTCGCTTTTATGCCAGAACACCCGGCAACGGCGACGAGCTTGGCGGCCGAGCAGCACCAGGTTGTGGTATCCTACCAGAAGTGTGTCCAGTGGTAGGGGGAGTCGGAGGATGGAGAGATTATTGGAACGATATGCGAGATATACGGGAGAGGGGAGTAATCTGTGGTGGACATGTTGGTGCACTTAAATTCGCGAGCAGTGTTTTGCGACGCGCGACGACGGAGGCGGGACGATTGACGAAGGTAGCAACGTAGTGCGATATGGCAGAAAACGGAACGCCTTCCTACTTTTGTTCATGCGTTGCAATTGAAGAGAAACAAATTTTGTCATCAAGGCTAATAAAGTAAGTCCTTTAAATAGTTTTGCGTTTGGAATAAGCCAATCAGTTTCAGCATGACCACGCCGCAGTTTGTGATCATGCGCACTTGACACTGCCTCCTCTGCTAGATTAGTTAGGCCAGTCGATTTCAATGCTAGTAGAGCCATGTGTCGCCATTGTCATCTCACCCTACTTCGCCACCCTTAGGGTCAAAGTGTCATCTCAACCTACACCACCTCGCCCCCCTTAGGGTCGAGAGTCGATATGTGGATGCACGGCGCACGTTCAATCATCTGCTCGTACGATGCAGGGGCCTTCCTGATAAATTACCATTAAATTAAAGACCTGGCATGCAACTCCTGAAAATTGTTGAAGCGGCAAGATTCGTAAAGCTGATAATATAAATGAAATTTTTAGTGAGCGAACTGGTTCTGGTTCACATTAATAAAGTATTTTGAATTTAAGAATATATCACTTTCGGAGAGTACCATTTGCCATGTACATCACGAAATAATTTCATTGGATATTTAAGCTTCATTATGTACAAAATAACATCTATTTCTCAGCAGAGATATTACAAAAATATTAAGTGCATGCAAGTGAGGACAACTTTATAAGCATCTGATTCAAATCTAAATGTTTCCTCAAGCATAGACAATTCAGATAAATAAAAAAATCTTTACACATGTATGTGACCAATTCTCCGACCTCTCTTCACGCTTCCATCACTCCCACTCTTCCTCGCCTCCTCCAGTAGGCTGGCGGGCTGGACGACGACGTCAAGCAAGAACTTGCATGCAGAATCATCACTGAGGAGCCCTGCTCCATCCTTATTGAAGCACTTCTCCGTGGTGTCGGTTGCTTGCTCGAATCTGCACTCTTATCACTACTGCCTCCTCATGCTGCGATGATCTCATAAGCTGGTAGTGGCTTATGCTTGAGAACATAGAATTGGACTGTTATGACCTCCTTCTGATGGTTATGCCTTATACATCATGAAAATAAGAAGTGCATATGGGCTATGGTACCTCGGCTCAGCTGCAGTTGAAGATTGATTGTGACCCTCAGCAATAAGATCCTGGAACATATTGGTGCTCCTTCCAAAGGTTTGCTAATGGTCAGAAAAAAGTCATTTATTAGCCTGAAATGTAATAAATTTAACAAACTCTAGTGACCTTAACTGAGATCATCTGGATTCAGAAATCAGAACCAAATCATTGTGTGTACTCTCTATCACCGTGCTTCTCTTCCCAAAAAACCAGCGACCTTCCAATGATAAACCATTATAGATGTTTCATTTGTAGTTGTGATTCATTCTGATTCACTATGGACTGTTTCATTTGTAAGGCTAGATAACGGAGTGGATTCTTGCTAAATTATTTCAAATGGCGAAGCGCTATTTAAAAGTACTACTGGCCATCAAATGAAAGATAAAATATTATAGCACCAGCAATGCCTAGGTTCTCTATAAACTTGCATTGTTGTCATAGAAATGCCGATGGAATTCTACATGCCAAAAATGATCTGGCCACATCAGATTCAATGCTACACTTAACTCGTATGCATTTATGCTCTGCTAAAATACACTTGTTAATCATATAAATACGAAAATACATTGTATAGTTAACATGGGATTTTCTGAAACAAACCACACAAAAATAGACTCAATAGCCTTATCTTGCTGCTCGTGACCCCCCTGCGACGCTGCCCTCCTATCCTGAAATCTACATGAGAAGTAAAATCAAAATAAGAGGCATGCTACTATGTAAGCAAACAATGATGTGCAAAATTGACCAGCCAGCTATTCCGAGCCAAAGATTAATTCACGACCAATGGCATTTAAAAAAGTGGTAATTCACGAACCACTATTGTGAGAAGATGCACGTAAAGTTGGTATATTTCAGTAAAAATAGTACTATTTTGTCTCCTCAAAGCTCACCTTTTTATCACTAAAAAGCTATATGTGTACATCATTTCTGTGATATACCACTATGATGTAGTGCAGCTTGTCAAGTATCATAAAGTAATTATCGAATGCAGTTATAAATATCAGGATTTCATTGGATTTTCCATCATACTACTCATAGGTACATAGGTAAAATAGGATAAATCATGCGCAAAGAAAAAATACATCATAAGAGAGAGAGAGAGATCATGCGCAAAGAAAAAATACATCATAAGAGAGAGAGAGAGAGAGAGAGAGAGAGAGAGAGAAAACAAAGCAAGCACAAAGATGCCTTCAAAAGAAAAATTATTCATTTTGCGGTTCTGAAGTAACTTAATTCAGGGATTTTGGTGCTGCTTCAGAATATTCAAAGAATGACTGGCATATGAGACAACATTCAAACCGACAAGTGTAGATGGTAATATGGGGTCGTTGTCAAGGTCCTATTTACTATCAAGAACAGAAATACGCAGGCTTGACTTTGTAGGAAACTGTTTTTTGTACAAATTCAGTTCAAGTATGGCTTTCCAATATTTTCCAATACCAAGCACTAGACTTATCCGACAAATAAACATATCAAGCTCTGTTGAAATAGACCGGGCCTCCAGATTGATGCCTCGGTGAGACGTCCAAACCTATTAGGGATTGGATGTTGATCCAAACAAGGTCTTACCAATTCGAATGTCTATACCTCCCGAACAAGGCCAGGTTGCGGATGCTAGACTCCATAGAGTACCTCGCCTTCGCCTTCGCTAGTCCATCTGAAGGCTCGAATTTAAATACAGACACATCAATCAATCAAATTCATAGAACAAGTGGCAACAACATGGAGAACATATTGAGGATCCAAGCATACTAACCATCTGCAGCCAAAGATGTGGGGAAGGAGTAGGAAGACGCCATGTGCACGCCATCCGGTATTAACGGTGATGGTGGAGCAAGATGGACAGCACGGCGGTGTTTTTAGTGGCTTCCGCAACGGTTCTATAGTCGGAGGTACCCCAACATCGGCAGTTGGTGTGGTCGCTGTTTTTAAGAGAGCTTACCAGACAACTGAAGCTCCTATAAAATTTTCTTACATCAGTCCATCTACTTAACACAATTATCACATAAATACATAGAAAAGTGGGAAAGGAATCTATAAATGTATCAGAAAGTATCAAGCCATCGCCGTTATCTAGCCTCTCTTGTGGCCAGAGGGGTCAGGGAAATAGGGCACGTACCGATTTAGATGGACGCGCTGTGGAGGCCGCCCGCCTTCTGGAAGTCGCCTAGCATGCCGCTAGTCAACAGGTGTACTTCTGCATAATTTCATCGATAATGGGCATTATTTGATCGATCGATCAACTATATGTTTATATTCTCTTTGTAATTACAGACTTTCCTATGGAGGTGAAATCGAGATAGACAAAAAAGATTGCGATATGTCCTATGATTTTCACAGCGTCAGTTCAAATAAGCTCGAGATTTGAAGTTAGGCGGTGCTTGTACCAAATAGATGTTATATTTCAGCAGTTGACATTACGCTGAAATAAACAAACGGACACATGATATCTTTGAGCGTATGTCATTTAAACCAACAAATAATATCCTTGGATAAAAGAAGCGCTATGTATAATGTATTGCTTAGCAAGAGAAACCACGAGGATCTATATCGATGTGTATTTTACAACCTGACCACAAGTCAAGCATACAGAGTGGATGGGAGTATTCCCCACACGATAATAGTCACTTGTTACTTGTTAGCAGTTATAAAGCAGAAGTTAATTACATAATTATAAACAAGCAATGCATCATCTGATCCAAAATGTGATTCCAGCAACGCATCATCTGATATAGATATAGATATAGATATAGATACAGATACAGATATAGATATAGATATAGATATAGATGTAGATATAGATATAGATATAGATATAGATATAGATATAGATATATGTATAGACATAGATATAGATATAGATATAGAGACTAATTTGCTAACATTACTTTCATCAAGCGAGAAACTAAAAAGGACGCTCTTCTCAACGTTTACTCTTAATTTTTGTAAGCTGCACATTTACTCTGTTAGGATTATGATCATATAATGTGATGGAAAATCAATTTATCAGGCTCAATGCTGACATCCAAGCTTGGACTTTCAAGTCAACACAACCCTTAGAGGGGTGCCAAAAACAGCAACGTCTAAGACATTTATGATGACCAGAAAAATATAACAGGGTGTGGCAACACACGTGCATTAAACTAGTGATTTTTTAAATTCGTGAACGTATTTCTTAATCCATGAACAACTTTTGAATCGCGTGAACATTTTTTAATTCTTGACCTTGTGTTTTCAATCCTAAAACAATTTTAATCTTGTGAATGTATCTCTTGAACCATTGAACAACATTTTAAACATGGTAAACACTATTTCAAACTACGCGAACAATGTTTCAATAGGAAATAATAACTTTTTAAAATCCATAAAATATCTTTTGAATCCATGAATAAATTTTTAAAATTCATGAATACTTTTCTGAACCTATAAATCGCATGAACAATTTTTAAACATCATCAACACTATTTCAAACTACATGAACAATTTTTAAATATGAAACTCGTGAATATGTTTTAGTCCATGAACATAAATATTAAATCATTGAAGATTTTTTCAAACCTCATGCTCTATATGAAAAAATGTAATACAAAACAAACATAGAAAAGAAAAAAATGAAATGAAGAAAAATAAATGGAGAAAAATAAATGGAGAAAAAATAAAAGGAAAATATGAAATAAAATAAAATAAAAGACAAAGGAAGAAGACGTGAAAATAAATTAAATAAAATGAAATGAAAAACAAATGGTAAACAAGAGACCAGAGCGAAGGAAAACAACTAGAGAAATGATCCGAATGGAAACCATAGAAAAGAAGGCAGAAAAAGGTATGGCGCTAAAAGGGCTAGGCCCAAAATATTAAAGGTGTGGCGCCATGGTGAGCACCACATTAAGCGGCATATCCCCAATGCTCGTGAGCTACTAACGGCAGCTCGACAGGGCGCTGCGTGAGCGTGACCCCTAAAGCGGGAGTCAAATTGGCCAGCCTAGTTGACTCTTTCTTTTTCTTTTTTATATCCTATTTCAAACTCTGAATAATTTTGTAATTATGATTTAAAAGAAGTGAACATATTTAGAATATTACTAAATATTTACAAATCATGAACAAAAATTCAAAAGCCATGAACAAATTTTCAAAAATCAATATTTTTTTAATTCATGAACCAATTTTCAAAAACCAGGAAATGAATTACAAAAATCGTGAACCAATTTTCAAAAATTGTTAACAAAATTTAAAAAATCAGGAACCAAATTAAAAACCATAATCCAAAATTTGAAAATCATGAACCAAATTTCAAAAATTATAAACAAATTTTAGAAAAAATATGAACGGAATTTAAAAACATGAATTATTTTTTAAAAATATAATTTACACTGTTCGAGAAACAACAAGAAAGTAAAGTAAAAAGGAAAAACAAAAAGAAAACAGGAAAGAAGAAAGAGAAAGGGAAAAACAAAAACTCATCCACCCGCAAAATGGGCCGGCCTAGTCTGGGAGAACCCCCTGTGTGGCGCAAGCCGCCCACACCGCAGTGGGCGGCAATTAGCATTTCCACCTATGGTCTGCTCGAAGCGGAAAGGTGTACGCTCCAGTTGAACAAATGGAGAGATGGGCTGCGTAAGCTCCAATAAATAGGCATCGTTTAGTTTCTTTCATTTTTTGTATTTTTATTTTATAGTTTTCTCTTTTTATATTTATTTTATTTTATTTTTCTATTCTTTCAAAAGAGAATATTTACCTTATTTTGTGTGATGTTCCAATATGAATATTTATACATTTAAACGAACTTTTTAATAATAAAATTTATGCCATTTGAATAAAAATACTAACAATTTTTCAATAAGAACATTTACCTCATTTGAATAGTTTTTAACAATTTTTCAATAAGAACATTTACCTTAATTTGTCTATTTAAATGATTTTCTGATATGAACACTTATATTATTTGAATGAGTTTTAAAATAAATATTTTATTTCATTTGAACAAGAAAATATACTAACATTTTTATTCAATATTATAAAAGTAGAATAATACAAACTGAAAACGAAAATAGACAATAAAAACAAAAAAAAATAAAAGATCAAGAAAAACAAAGGAAAGGGAAAAAACAATAAAACAAAAAGAAAACCGGGGAACAAATAGAAATAGAAGAAAATCAAATAAGAAAAATAATGAAAAATAAGAAGAAAAAAGAGAAAGAAGGAGCAGAAAACTAACAAAGAAAATTAAATAGTAGAAAAAATCAAATGAAAAAGAAAAAACAGATGAAATTCGTAAATGCGCCATCCCGCTGCAGCGCGGAGAAGGGTGCTTGGAGTGCATTCCCCTCGGTGGTGAGCCGAGAATAGGAAATGCACGAGGCTTGCGCTCACTGTCGTCTATGTCCATATTCTTGGCCCAAATCGTAAGACCTCGTCCTAGAACCGAAGCAATCTTGTTGCTAAAAGAAAAAACTGAAGCAATGTCTGCTACAACACCATCATGTGATCTATTTACAAATGAATTTTATAAGGACCATCTTGTGAGCGGACAATCTTTGCTACAACACCATCTTGTGATCTATTTACAAACGAATTTTATAAGGACCACCTTCAGCGTCTGCTTCAAAATCTGTTTGGGTTACAACAATGTGGCAGCTGCGACGCATCTTCCAAGCAAAGCTAGGACGCTCACCCAGCAGCTAGAGTTGTTACTAGTATAGTTCGCTAGCAGAAAACAATGAAAAAGACCGGCTGTTCTTCTCTGGAGCTAGCTCTCTCAACGAACTTCGGTTGGCCGGCCGCGGCTGAAGACGACAACAACAACTTAACGCGGCACGAAGAAATAAAAAATCATGTCGCTATTATTTGATTATGAACCTACTACGATCCATAAAGTTCGAATTGGTATGATTTTACCACCTTACCTCGCACTAATCGCATGCACGCTGTGGCATACTTAAGCTAGTACATAAGAAATAACAAATCATGTCGCTATTTGATTATGAACCTACTACGATCCATAAAGTTCGAATTGGTATGATTTTACCACCTTACCTCGCACTAATCGCATGCGTATATGCTGATTAATTAAGCTAAATGTTTGTTGTTGACGACAGAAGCTTGTTTATGGACCGCATACCAACTGAGATTTCAAGTGCGTGGGATTGTATAATACACTTGTGCTGTTATCGGCAGATATCGACCGGCGGCCGGTGGTTCAGAAAATCAAGGTAGTTAGGCATTTTCCGGCACCTAGCTAGCTATATAGATTGATAGACAGCAGCAGGCCTGCTTCCAGTCCCAGTCCCAGCCCTTTAATTTCCATACTACTTAATTCCTCACTCGCAAGCAAAAGTCAAGGTAGACGAATGAATGAACGATGCAACTAATCACACAAACAACACAATCATCTGCCCCCAGAGTAAACTAATATTCGATGATTAAGTACACAGAAAGGTCATGCGCGTTCAACCTTTGTGTCCCCCTTTTTCCCCATAACAACCCAAGCTTTGTGGTTTGAATATGTGGGCAAACATACGAGTGGTGACCACATATCATATGCATATGCATTTTTCTCCGTGAGACAAAATGTGTGAAGGTGAAGGTGACTATATATACTCTTTTATATACAGGAAACTTCTACGTGCCACGTCCAAGATCTAAAGGCAGTAGCTAGTTTTCAAGATATATACTCCTCCCTCCGATCCTAAATAAGTGTCACGGTTTTAAACTAACTCTAGTTTAAAATGGCGACACTTATTTAGGATCGGAGGTAGTACTAGCTTGGAATTCAGTCACTGGAATTAACACTTTGTTTCCAGACTCTGGTTGTTAGGCGGTGATAATTGGGAGAGAGAGAGATCGACCTGCTTGATCTGGTGACGCATGCTTGCTTGCTTGTTTAATTTGTCAATTTCATCCGTGCGTCGTCAAGTGTTCGGCGTTGAAACTCTAGCTCGTTTGAAAGCACCGATGCACACGTATGTGCACCTACAATGTGCCAAATCTGTTGACTCTCTGTACACGGATGGATACTAATCATCATCAGTTCGTTAATTTGCTGACGCTTGAGCGTGATACGTGACGATCGAGTGACGGTCGATCGCACTAGCTAGGCCACGTTAAATGTGATAGCTACCATATGGAATCTTACTAATTGGGATGCATGTCTCCTAACGGCGGGCTGTGTCGTTCAAGCTGGATAGATATTCGATCTTGTGCGCATGATGGATGAATGGATCGAATGTGTTGTTGTTGTTGTTGATTTGGTGGTATCAACAACCGCTTGGCTTGCTTGTCAAAATGGAATGTTGCTCTCCGGTCTTATTCCATCGAGATGTGAACCATGGCATGGGGCTCCATCCATCCCTACTATACATGGACAAATATGTTTCCTATAAGGATCTTAACATATCCTCTCAGGCTTACTAATCCTTAGGCGCCGGTATATTTCGTAAATATCGATCACCTAAAATTGCATACCTTACTTGGTCTAAACTTATTACGCTTTTGAAATCATACAACTTTAGTGCAAGTTTTAATACATAGTTTCTAAATAAAGTTCGATGATTGTTGATCCGTTAAGATATACAAAAAAAATCAAGCAACTTACAAATATTGACACCCCCTACCTATTCCATATATAGTTCAGGATCATGTTCCTAACAACCATCCCAAAAACTTCAATATTCAAAAGAAATTTCAACAACCACAACTTCTTCTAAGAAGAACGTTAGAGCTACAAATGTCCATGATTTGTTCCTAGAGATAAAGCAAAGTATTGTGCAACCTTTTATATGGAAATAAGCATGCTAGTCTCGTGGGCGGTATGGATAGCTCCAAATGAATTTGTTTTCAAAGCCATTGATTCAAATCCTTATAAATGAAGGAAAAATGTTAAAGATGAAACGTTGCTTCTACAGCAAAGGGCAACCAGAATGCTTAATCAGGTGTCCAAGATTGAAATTGTAATTTTTTGTAAATATCGTTGTACTAATAGACTAGCTGTAGCTCTTCTTAGGGGCATGGAGACCTTATGTTAGTCTTATGTAGCCTTTTCTTAGCCCTTGTACATACTTTTGATATGGAAAATTAAAATATACGTAGTAGGAAATCCTCACTAGTAAACATCAGGCCATCGCATACGGCTAAAATCACACATCCCGCATGTTTAAATAACTGGTACTATGCGAGGGCGGGTGATGTGCCGACGTTCACACATGGTTTATTAAACCGCAGCGATTCTTCACGAAACACACATTATTAAGTTTCCTCAATCGTTTGCGATGTTGACCATCATCCTAGACGTCTTTTTTCACGTGTCTTTTTGTAGGATCACAAATGATGAATAGACCAGGCATCTATATCAGGGGAAGCATATGAGAGGTTTATGTAATGAAAAACCGTGTGCGATGAGTGCCTGCGACTACTAGCAGTACCTGCAAATCTCTGGTAGCAGCTGCATCCCAGCTTTGATAACAACCAATAATTCAACATTTCATTTGAAAACATTACCAATATTTCACCCATAATTCTGCATTCCAATTCCAAGTTATACAAGTGTGATTGCACATGCATACATGCATTGCCACATGGACGCAATTGCTAGTTATACAAGTGAGAAAGATATAGAGAGAACATATTAGATCGCGCCCTTCGTTACGAGCTTGTACACAGCAGGCTTATACAACCACTCGATTATTTTGCGAGTTATACAAATAAGAAGAATATATCTGTTAGTCTTCAAAAGAGTGGCAGTTGCCCTTGTAGTTCCTATTTGTTCAGAACCTTCGGTTAAGTCTTCTCCTCACCTCTGTGATATTCTGATAACACTGTATAAGACATGCTTAACTAAAAAGTGTTTTATGCAGTGCACCAAAACATCACAACGGTGACGGGTTTGGGAAATTGGGGAGGAACTTGTAGACGAGAAGCTTGTCATTGCATTGTCATCATAGTAATTACTGTACAAGACATTCTTAATAACTAAATAAGTGTTTTATGCAGTGCACCAAAACCCTCTTGCTAGCCCTTATTGCAACTACTGGTTGCTTGGCCACCTTCATCTTCTTAGCACTCTAACATGTCACCATAGTCCAACTTTCCTATTCTTCTTTCTCGGATCTTAAGGAGGCATCATCACTATGGGGTTGTCAGGCAAAGAAGTGGCTAAGGCTGTCATCCACAATTCCTCTTTCTCTTTCTCAGAAGAAATCCCCTACTGTGAGCCCTATGAGTCAAACTAGAGCCTCCTACAATATATTCCTCCACCATCTTCCAGCCAACAACATGCCCTTGAGAATCTTACCCAACCTCTGTATCATCATATTTCTCCTCATCCCCATATTCTCCTTGCTCTCCACCTTCACCAAGTTCCCCTTCATTATTCCCACTATCTCCAAAACCAACTGCACCATTTGGCTTGTTCTTATCTCCACAACCTGACGCATCATCAGATTTTCCACTCTAGCTAAAGTCTCATGGGACGGGAGGAACTGGGGGAGCAATATTCACGTTTCTACCCCCTTTCACCTCCCATCGTGTGTCATAGGACTGCCCATTGATATACACATTACTAACTATACCAATTATATCTAGATTCCTTAGGCTATGTTTATCCACACCCAATTTTGCTTTGCTAGTAAGGATTTATCAACAAAATGATGTTCTCTCACTAATAAAACAAAATTCCTATCAACCTTTTATTTTTTGGCCCATTTTGGAATGTCAATAGCCCCGACCCACACTTTAGTCAAAGATTCAAATGCCTTTGCATCAATGACCGAATCCACCACAATGGCTTTGATTTTGTCAGTCACAAAGTAAAGGCCTTTCTTGAACCTTGTCAAAACTCTCCTGGAATCTTTGCTTGGAAAAACAATCAGGAAAGTGTTCTCAGACAACTGCTTAACAGTCTAGATCTCAATGTCTTCATACAAGGCACATAACTCTTTCACAATCTTTCTTTCAGTAGCTCTCCCCTCTTTGATTGTCATCGCCCTAGAAATTTTCTATAGGGGTTCGTAGCATGGAAAACAAAAAAATTCTATCGCATGACCACACACAAGCCAAGATCTATCTACTATATTATAGTAACGAGTCGATAGAGTACTAACCCTCAAAGATTCCAAAGCGATTAACGAGATCGAATTCTCGTGGGTGATGTAGTCATTCACTTGCTGATCTCAAGATCACGTAGACGATCCTTCTGGCGCCGCGTTCCGGTAGTTCTCCCATAGTCGTTCACACGTACGGTACTCGATGAAGACTGAAGGTGCTCGACGTGGCACTTTGTTGGTAACCCCAAGCGCAGGATGTGAAGAGCACATCAGCAAGTTTTCCCTCAGTTGAGACCGAGGTTATCGAACCAGAAGGAGAAAGGAAACGTCACACAGGTGTTGCAAACAACGTGGAGACCTGCACAACACAAATTCAAGACTTTGTCACAACGAACAGTGAGGTTGTCAAACTCACCGGTTTGCTGTAACAAAGTATTAAACGTATGGTGTGGAAGGTAATGGTGGTTTGCAGCAAGTAAACAAGTAATAGTGGAAGATGTATCAATGGTAAAGATTGGACCGGGGTCCATATTTCACTAGAGGTGCTCTCCTTAGATAAACAACATGGCATGAAGGGTAAACAAATTATAACAGGGCAATTGACAAGAACTGAGCAAGGCATAATAATGCAATTACTAGTCAGAAAGATCCTATGAGGTTGATTGGGTAATATAACAAGATACATAGATCGCCATCCAACTGCATCTATAACTAGAAGTCCATCTTCAAGTTATCATCCGAACCCCCTCCAGTATTAAGTTGCAAGCAACAGACAACTGCTTTAAGCAAAGTGTGTAAGGTAAACAGTCCACATGTTCCATGAACAAGAGACCATTGTTTTCTCCCTATTAGCAATAGCACATCTACAACCGAAGAGATTTCTGTCACTTCCCTTGGAAACTAGAGGCATGAACCCACTATCGAGCATGAATACCCCCTCTTGGAGTCACTAGCAACTACTTGGCTAAGATAGCTACTAACAACAGAGAGCATGCAAGATCACAAACAACACAGACATGATAGAATCATAAAGACAAAACCATTAATCAAACCAACATAATAATCTCAATATCCATCGGATCCCCGCAAACACAACATGCATGATTACAAATAGATTAGATCTTGATCATGAACGGAGCTCACAAGATCTATACATGAAAGAACAAAGGAGGAGATGCAACCATCTAACTACTACATGGACCCATAGTCCAAGGTGGAACTACTCACGATCATACCGAGAGAAGACCTGGATGATCTCCTCAGGTGCCGGAAGAACTTCAGATCCCCGATCTAGGGACGATGGTGGCGGTGGCTGCAGGCGGTTTCGTGGATTTGATCGGTACTGTGGTTTTGCATCGGGGCTTCTTGAGGCGAAGAGTGTCCCGAGGAGGCGGCAGGTGGCAAACCCTAGCTGAGGCTGGGCCCACCCGCCTAGGGTGGGCCCGGGCTGCCCTCCGGCTCCCTTCTGGACTTCTTGATCCCCACGGAAAGTAATTGACTTTGTCCTTTGTACCGTCCAATTCCGAGAATATTTCTTTACTAACTTTTACGAAACCAAAACAAGAGAAAATGCATCCGACATTTGTTGCAACTTGTTAGTAGGTTAGTACCAGAAAACATGTAAAAAGCACCTCAAAGTGTGGACAAGTAAAGCAAAGTAGATATTAAACAAGCATGAAGCATCAAAAATTATAGATACATTTCCAACGTATCAACATCCCCAAGATTAACTCCTGCTCGTCCTCGAGTAGGTAAGTGATAAAAAGAATAATTTTTGAGGCGACATGCACTCTCACAATAAAGATCCAACCATTTGCAAGCATTGAAAGCTGGGATCAAAGAACTCTAAACATGTGCATGAAAGATGGAGTTCTAACAATAGGACATAGTAACTATACATGCAACATGACAAGCTACAAACAAAGATCATGAATAACATGCATTGAAAAACGTTTGTTTGTTTCACATGCAAAAATCATAGCATAGTGGCAATTAGCTTGTCCCTCATAGAGTAGCAATAAAATGCATAGGACACCTGCAAAGTTCACGAGGGTGACTAGAAACAAGTAGCACAAGAGCAAGTAATAACACAATATGCATCAATTAATAAGTTTTGGAACTCTACACACAGAATGATAACTATGCTCTCTTAATGGTGCCTAAAGGTATAAGGTGGAGACTCAATAGTGGTGGAAGAAAGGCCCTTTTTGTAAAGGAAGCAGGGATTACAAGTTTCAAAAAGAGCTTCCAAAAATTATGGTACTTGTTAGCTTTCAGCCCTCATTGCCCCTATCATAAGCATCTTGAAGTGGTTAAGGTTAAAGTGGCAAAGCTGGAGTATATGCTTGACGAAGTATAAGTTGGCAATATCAAGTCCCTTGAATACGAGGGCCACACCTCATACATACTCAACTTTGGGTCCAGGTAAGTTCTTGTCATTGTAAGTATTTGCATATGAGAACCGCCAACGGGGTACCCCTTGCACACGGTACAGGAGCTTTCCCATAACCAAAATGATAAGGCAAGCAGATAATGAGCATCTCAGCAATCTTCTTATGTACCATGGGAATATGGTATTTTTTTATCTCTTTCCTCTTTTCTCAATGTGTCTCTTTTTTATAAGAAGAATGCTTGATAGATGTCACTATGGTGATGCTGCAAGTTTCCACCATGATTAGGCATGGCTTACGCTAGCGGCCCAGGCATTTCTCTAACACAGAATACAAACTTCATGGACTTACAAGTTTCCTCTTTATTTCACACCGGTGACATCCATAGACAAAAGAACATGATATCAACTGAGTACAACAAGGTACAAGTGCAATGTTGAAAACGTTCCCCGTGACAACACGGTTCTGCTAATTCCAACTTATAAGTGCAAGCATATACAACAAAGTTGTCACAATGGTTCAAGTTTATTAGGGGCAAAGAATAAAGTGTGCCATCAAGTTTGTGAGGGCTTTAATCACTAAGTTTTCACATAAAAAAATAATTTTTAATTGGAAGATAGTTGAAAATAAGAATATACTTGGAATGGTGTAACACACCATGCATAGGAGTTTATAGTGGACACTTTGGAATAACTTGGTTTCTTGGGAGTTGAAGGCATGAGTAGAACTTACTTATACAAGTGGAGGCTAGCAAAAGACTAGGAGAAACCAACTAAAAGAGCAATAATGGCCAAAATCATGTAGTGCAACAAAGCATACTAATCAAAGCAAAAGAGTGGTACTATAAGTCAAGGACTAAATGATCATAGAGGCGAATGGTGACTTGTGAGAGTCATAACATGGTGTGAGCATGTGCCAAGTCAACCCAAGCAAAGCATCAAAGAAGAATACCACAATATTATGCTTTTGCATGCTAAAACAACGCATGATTTCTTCAAGGCACACTAAGCAATCCCAATTATTTGGAACAAGACATGCTACAGTAATAATCACTAAGCATAATGCTAAAACAACACCTAGCATGTCATGCTAAAGTCTAATTCACAGTCAATGCAAGATCCTCTTGCACTTCAAGCAAGAACTTAGTACTCCTTTCCAAACACCAAGCAACCTTATTTGCAAACAACACAGCGAGAACGGGGGTCCAAACTACTTAAGAAAACTAAACAACCTAAACAAATAAAAGCGAAAACTAAGACGCTCCAAGAACAACATAACTGTGCATGAAACAATAAAAATGAAATGTCTAGAGAGACCTGAGCTTTTTATTGATGAAGAAGGGGATGCCTTGGGCATCCCCAAGCTTTGACGCTTGTAACTCTTGGATATTTCTTGGGGTGACACCGTGGTGACATCCCCAAGCTTGAGCTTTTGTCCATTCTTCATCTCATTGCATCATTCTCTCTCTACACCTAAAATTTGTCCTTTATACAAAACTTCACACAATCTTCATTAGCAACATTAGTGTATTCAAAAGATATTAGACCACTGGCAAAGCTTTGGAAAAGCAAGGATTTTCACTAAAAACACAAGCTACTCTAGTAACTCCTTCAAAAAGCTCAATTTACCTGAAAAGAACTCAAAAAGGAATCAATAAGAAGCAAATGCAAATAATGGTAAAAAATCTGTCAAAACAGACCAGCAGGTAGAAACTGATTTTTTCGAACATCTTCTGTTACTCAAATCAAAAAGTGTTGAACTAACGGAAGTTATCTAACATACGCTGGGATTTATTCGTAAATTTTGAGCTTAATCCGAGTTACAAAGCCTCCTCGCGAATATTTTTGGTGGAGGACAGAAATCTGTTTCAGGACAGCAACTCCCCAAATCTTACTTCCCTCTTATTAGAGGTCATTCTTGGCACAAAAAGCAAAAAGAAAGGATAAGAAGAGGTCATTACTGAAGTAATAACTTCCAAGACTCAAGAAAACTCTTGGGTTATCTTCCAACAAGTATTTTTCTTTAACGCCTTTAAGTTAGGCATAAGAAGCAAGAAGAATTAAGTATTTTCAAATGAAGAAGCATTAACATCAAATCTTGCTTTCAAAAGAGGATCAAAAAGCAACTTATCTCTCCTCATAGGAAAGTGTTCAATACCTTTTTTGAATGGAAAATGATATTTAATGGTGCCTTCTTTCATATCAATGATGGAACCAACTGTTCTAAGAAAAGGTCTTCTCAAAGTAATAGGACAAGAAGCATTGTATTCAACATCCAAAACATAGAAATCCACAGGGACATAAGCATTGTTAACCATGATGAGAACATCATTAATACTCCCCATGAGTTTCCTCTTAGCATTATCATTGAGTGGGACATCCAAATAACAATCTTCTAAAGGTGGCAAATCAAGCATTTCATAAATCTTCCTAGGCATAATAGAGACACTAGAACCAAGATCACATGAAGCTTTGAGATCAAAGTCATTAACTTGCATATTAATAATGGGTTACCAACTATCTTCTACTTTCCTAGGAATAGAAGCTTTGTGTTTTATCTTCTCTTCCTTAATTTTCACAAGAGCATCTGTAATATATTTGGTAAAGGCAATATGCATATCACTAGCATCAGGACTTCTAGCAAGATTTTTCAAGAACATAATCACTTTAGAAATATTGCAACCATCAATATCAAAGTCAAAATTGGAATCACTAGTAGTAGGCTCAGTAGGCTTAGGCATAGTAGGAGTATAAATAGGGACTACTTGTGGTTTAGTGGTGATAGTGCACACACTATTGTTTCTATCAATTTCAGCTTCCCTTTCCCACTAAGCATGAAGTTGAGCTAACAGCCTAACATTTTCATCAATAGTAACTTGTATGGCATGAGCAGTAGCAAAGGTGTTTTCCATGGTTTCAGGTTTAGCATCCATCTTATTAATCAAGGAAGACTGAGCTTCAGACAAAGAGGATATATTTTTCTTAGCACTCAAAATTTTTGACTGTAAACTAGGATTTTCTCTATTCAGATTCTCAAGCTGATGGCTAATGTTTTTCAAGATGATAGGTTGTTCCTCCATAGTTTTAGTGAAAATCTTATTTTGCTCATATTGCATCTGCATAAAATTCTTAGTGGATCTCTCTACTTCTAGAATCCTTTCTTCACTAGGCATTCTGGATCTACTGTGATGAACATTTCCACTAGGAGGGTAAGGCCTATAATTACCATAAGAATTGTTGCCAAATTTTTTGTTTCTAATTAAGTTCAGATCAACTTGCTCTTCTTGAACAACCAAAGAGGCTAAGGGAACACTATTAGGATCTAGAGGAGCTTTCCCATTAATAAGCATAGCCATAATAACATCAATCTTTTCACTCAAAGAGGAAGTTTCCTCAATAGAATTTACCTTCTTACCATGTGGAGCTCTCTCAACATGCCATTCAGAGTAGTTAATCATCATATTATCAAGGAGCCTTGTTGCAGCACCCAAAGTGAGGCCCATAAAAGTACCTCCAGCAGTCGAATCCAACAGATTTCTTGAGGAGAAGTTCAAACCTGCATAAAAAGTCTAGATAATCATCCAAGCAGTGAGTCCATGAGTAGGGCAATTCTTAACCAAATATTTCATTCTTTCCCAAGCTAGAGCAACATGTTCACTATCAAGTTGTTTAAATTTCATAATGTCACTTCTCATCGATATAATCTTAGCAGGAGGATAGTACTTTCCAATAAAAGCATCTTTGCACTTAGTCCAAGAATCAATACTATTTTTAGGCCAAGAAAGCAACCATTATTTAGCTTTACCCTTAAGGAGAAAGGAAAAATCTTGAGCTTAATAATATCTCCATCTACATCCTTATACTTCTGCATCTCATAAAGTTCAACAAAGCTATTAAGATGGGCAGCAGGATCATCAGAACCAGAACTAGAAAATTGCTCTCTCATCACAAGATTAAACAAAGCAGGCTTAATTTGAAAAAAGGAAGCATCAGGAGCGGGTGAAGCAATATGAGTGCTTAGGAAATCATTGTTGTTGGTGCTAGTGAAGTCACACAACTTGGTGTTCTCAGCGGAGTTCATTTTGGCAAAGGTGGGCAAGCCAAAACAAGAAAGTAGCTAGAGTAGGAACTAATTTTTGGGTTTTTTGAAAAAGGCAAACAAAACCAAGCAAAAGAAACAAAGAAACTAAAACAAAGTAAAGATAAAGGAAGTGAAGGACTCTAGTGAAGATGTCCTTGGCCTCCCGCAACGGCCGTAAAGACTTGATTTGCTCGACGTGGCACTTTGTTGGTAACCCCAAGCGCAGAGTGTGAAGAGAACAGCAGCAAGTTTTCCCTCAGTTGAGACCGAGGTTATCGAACCAGGAGGAAGGAAACGTCACACAGGTGTTGCAAACAACGTGGAGACCTGCACAACACAAACTCAAGACTTTGCCCCAATGAATAGTGACGTTATCAAGCTCACCGGTTTGCTGTAACAAAGGATTAAACGTATGGTGTGGAAGGTAATGGTGGTTTGCAGCAACTAAACAAGTAACAGTGGAAGATGTATCAATGGTAAATATTTGACTGGGGTCCATAGTTCACTAGAGGTGCTCTCCTTAGATAAACAACATGGCATGAAGGGTAAACAAATTACAGTAGGGAAATTGACAGGAACTGAGCAAGGCATAACAATGCAATTCCTAGTCAGAAATATCCTATGAGGTTGATTGGGCAATACAACAAGATACATAGACCGCCATCCAACTTCATCTATGAGTAGAAGTCCACCTTTAGGTTATCATCCGAACCCCCTCCAGTATTAAGTTGCAAGCAACATACACCTGCTTTAAGAAAAGTGTGTAAGGTAAACAGTCCACATGTTCCATGAACAAGAGACTGTTGTTTTCTCCCTAGTAGCAACATCACATCTACAACCGAAGATATTTCTGTCACTTCCCTTGGAAACTAGAGGCATGAACCCACTATTGAGAATAAATACCCCCCTCTTGGAGTCACTAGCAACTACTTGGCCAAGATAGCTACTAACAACTGAGAGCATGCAAGATCACAAACAACACAGACATGATAGAATCATAAAGATAAAACCATTAATCAAACCAACATAATAATCTCAATATCCATCGGATCCTCGCAAACACAACATGCATGATTACAAATAGATTAGATCTTGATCATGAACGGAGCTCACAAGATCTATACATGAAAGCATAAAGGAGGAGATACAACCATCTAGCTACTACATGGACCCATTGTCCAAGGTGGAACTACTCACACATCATACCGGAGAGAAGGCCTCCGGGATGATCTCCCCTCTGGCAGGGTGCCGGGAAGAACTTCAGATCCACCCCGATCTAGGGACGATGGTGGCGGTACAGATGGTTTCGATTCTGCTCGGATACTCGTGGTTTCTGATCGGGGCTTATCAGAGGCGAAGGGGGAGACCGAGGAGGCGGCCAGGGTGGCAAACCCTAGCCAGGCGCGGGGTTGGGCCCACCCACACCTGGGGTGGGTCTGGCCCCCCTGGCTGGCCCCTCCGGCTCCCTTCTGGACTTCCTGATCCCCATGGAAAGTAATTGACTTTGTCCTTTGTTCTGTCCAATTCCGAGAATATTTCTTTACTAACTTTTTTGAAACCAAAAACAGTAGAAAATAGGCATCTGGCACTGTTGCAACTTGTTAGTAGGTTAGTACCAGAAAACATGTAAAAAGCACCTCAAAGTGTGGACAAGTAAATCAAATTAGATACTAAACAAGCATGGAGCATCAAAAATTATAGATACGTTTCCAACGTATCAAAGACCTTCCTATCCCTTGTTCCAAAAGTGGAGGTTGCAGCTCTCTCCTCACGATTTGGTGACGACGACATGGTGCTCAAGTAGA
Source organism: Avena longiglumis (assembly GCA_030063025.1). NCBI lineage: Eukaryota > Viridiplantae > Streptophyta > Magnoliopsida > Poales > Poaceae > Avena > Avena longiglumis. The sequence continues at coordinate 48,155,061 of CP125978.1, forward strand.
GGGAGATCCTGAGGCTTCGCCTAAGCAGTAGTATGATGGAGTAGAGGGAGCCCCGGCGATCTAGGGTTTAGAGGTACAAGGTTTAGAGGTGGCCGATGACTAGGGTTTAGCTAGGCGACGACTGTTTAGAGGAGGGTATAGGTGGCGACGACTTGGGGGGCAAGGGCCGGTGGCTAGGGTTTTTTGGGTGGGTTCTTGGGGAGCCCCACCCCCTTCTTTTATAGATGGGGAGAGGCGGTTGGGGAAGGGGAATCCTTCCCCAACTCCACCTCATGGTCCGGCGGCAAGGGAGAGGGAGGAATCCTCCCTTAGGTAGGATTCCTTCCCTCCCTCCACAAGGCAATCAATGTTGGGATTTGACTTTTCAAATTGGCGTTTGACTTTTCAAACTAGAGTTTGATTTCTCTCTTCCCATTGCCCAGCCAAGTGACCTAGCACATGATGCAACCATTCCGCTTTGTCATGACACATCCATGTACCCTTCCCACTCCACATCGGTGGACCTTCTAGAACATTCCGGTGAAAACATCGAAACCATTCCTAAACTCTGGAATTGGACTTTCCTTATATGAATCTTATTCTCCATACCATTCCGGATCTCCTCGTGATGTCACAGATCCAATATGAGACTCTGAACAACATTCGGTCTATTACTCACATTCCATATCTACTAAACAACATCGAATCCTTAAGTGTGTCTCCCTATGGTTCGTGAATTATGCAGACATGATCGAGACTATTCTCCAATCAATAACCAATAGAGGAATCTGGAAATTCATATGGCTCCCACATATTTCTACGATTATTTCATGATCGAATGAACCATTTACATATAGTACCAATTCCATTTGTCTCGCGATACTTTACTTATCCGAGGTTTGATCGTCGGTATCTCTACATACCTAGTTCAACCTCGTTACCAATAAGTACTCTTTACTATTTCCCATGATATATGATCCCTTGTGAGCTAGTCACATGCTTGCAAGCTAATTGGATGACATTCCACTGAGAGGGCCTAGAGTATATCTATCTGTCATATGGATAGACAAATCCCACTCTTGATCCATGTGCCTCAACACATACTTTCCGAATACTCAATGCCACCTTTATAACCACCCAGTTACGAAGTGGTGTTTGATGTCATCAAATCATACATCCGGTGATGGTGATTAACATGATCTCATGGTCGAAGGATTTAGGTTACTATGTATTTGAAAGCTTATAGCAAGTGAACTATTTAAATGCCTTGATCTTATGCTACGCTTAACTATAGGAGTATGTCCATAACATCATTCTCCTAATGATATGACCTTGTTGTTAACAACATCTCAATGTTCATGATCAGGAAACCATGATCATCAATTAACCAATAAGCTAGTTTAACAAGAGGCTTTACTAGGGACTCTTTTATGTTTACAAATCACACAAGTATTAATGTTTCATGTTAATACAATTATAGCATGGTATGTAAACATTTATCATAAACATGAAGATATGATAATAACCACTTTATTATTGCCTCTTGGGCATATATCCAACATTTTCTCCTCCCTATAACCTCCCCTTTTCTAGATCAACTTGCAGGAATTCCATAACCACAAATGATATCCCAACCGTTCTAGCTTGGCGAGGGACATATTTTCAACATGCCCCTGTTTACCACAGGAGAAACATGTAACCTTTGACAATCGCCTATTTTCCTATCGCATGATTACCTATCTCCACTGCCCACTTGTTTGTCCTTCTTCATTTGCTTCATCTAAACAACCACAAGGTTCTCTTTGTTCTTCATGGCCTCTTTCTACTTCAACAATTCTTTCTATTGCTAAACCTTCTCCAACCTATCTCTTAGTTCTGATTCTGAAAGCTCCATCACCTTGATGTTGCCTTTGCCTTTTCCACCATCCCCTCCACCACTTCTTATGTACCCAACTCCATCGCTCCCCTACTAATTTCCATAGCCATAGCTGCAACCACCATAGCCCCCTGCAATTTCCTCCTCCTCCCCTACTGAAATTCCTATTGTAGTAGTTGATGTATCCCCTTCCAATAGAGCTAGGCGACCTTTTCGTAACCCATCCCCATCCCCATGCTTCTCCATCACCGCAACATGAAGGTAGGTTCTGGAATCCAACAGCCTGCTCTTCGCTTTGTTGATTTGTTTGGCTCTTCCCCCATGTCGCCTCACTGATGCATGTAAAATGCATACATGAACTTTGTATTTTATTGACACATATTCCCATGTATTTGTATATTATGGAATGTTATATCCATGTTTTATATTGATTTATGGGGATTTACCAATGATCCTCTTTATTTGGGTTATAACTCTATAGGACATGAAAACTCGGTTTTGTGTATTTTTATCTTTCAGGGACCTAAACAAAGTCAAATGGGCCGGGGATTTTTCAAGGATTATTTTTTCAGGAAGACAAGAAGCTGGAGCACCAGAACCTCGGGAGGGGAGACACGAGTCCCAAACGAGGCCCGGTGGCGTGACCCACATTGTTGTCGGGCCACTTGGGCTCGTTCCCTCCTCGAGCCTCCGCAATTGTCCATCTTCATCTCAAACTCGAAGTATTGACCTAAAATGCCTATAAAAAGACCTTTTGGGGTGATCTCGAAGGAGGCAGAGTAGAAACACCAAAACACCGAAACTGAGCCAGAACCTGTGAAGATTAGAGGGAAGGCAGTTGGATCTCTACCTTCGCCATCATCTACATGATGATGAGGGAGTAGTATACCTGTGGACTATGTGTTTGTGGCAGTAGCTTGATCTCTCTCTCTCTCTCTCTTGATCTATCATTGTTCTAGTACCATATGAGCTTCCCTGCATATGATTATGGTCATCTATGTAATTCCTATGTGGTGGACCTATGTTTTTTGATTTGATATTTGAGATTGAATTCTATTATGTGTAAGATGTATTGGTATATACATATTATGTACCTCGTTTTTAAGTACTTGTAAAACTTGTATGGAGAAACATGTGTGGGGAAACGTGTGTATTAGATAGAGTAACATGGTGTGCTGATTGGGCAGTGCCAAAAAATTCAAGATCCACTATAGTTTTTACCTTTCTTTTGTTACCTCACTAGGGATAAAGTGAATTCATGTGTTACAATCATCTAGTGACATCTAAGTTGATCTTGTTTGTTCAAGGTAGCATATTTGATATTCAAACATCGTGTCAAAGTTCCTAAGGCTATATATGTTTATTCTTAATTCTAGATTGCATGGAGTTTTCTCTTTCTATAGGAGTATAAGTGAGATGTGTTGCATCTCTTTATATTAGGACGTGATGCCCATATGAATGATAATCAAATACATAATAAAGTTTTATCAATATTATATATTTTCTGAGAAGTTTTACGTTCATTACACTTTATGAGAGAGTAGTGTAGGGATATGGGTGGGCTACACTAGCGTAAATCAAAAAAAATCTACCGCATAAACTAGGAATACTGTTGTCATAGATATCGGGATTACCACTAGACTCGTAGTTGCGGAACTTGATGAAGCGCGTCGAGGCAGTGTAGATGTTCTACGTCTCCTCCTCGTCCTCGTCCCATGAGCAACCCCCTTTGCATGCCTTGTCCAAGTGCTACAGGTGCAGCACCTCCGAGGTATCCACATGTCCGGGGTGGAAGCGCCAGACGTTGGATTGCTAGGTCCACGCGTGCAACACAAGCGTGAGAGGAGTGGCGTTGGGTGGAATGCTCAACCCTATTCATCTCGCCCCACCCTCTCTTAAATAGCGTCCTTGGTGGGCTTCTATATTAGCAGCCCATTAGTAGTCTAAGCTTGGTCTAATTCGGTTCCAATACTCATTAGGATTCCAGCCCTTTAAGTGTGCGACCTATAGGTTCATACACGTGTAGACATAACACGATTACACTTACTCCGTCAATAGTTGGTAGCGGCCTCTAGCAAGACGTGCCAACTCCTAAACGCATACAAAGATCATTCGAACTAACCATCACAAGGTTAAGTATATGTCTTTTCCTTTGCCTCACGATATTTGGTCTAGCTCCAAGCTGACCTTCCTTTCTCGATACTGTGATTTGGAATCCCTTTACTTGGTTAACACTTAACCATATGTAGCACGACCATGCATTTCTGAATCCGATCATTCGAGGGGCCCAAAGGTACTCAAGTAGAGGGGGGCAAATTCCATCTTTATTGACCAATGCCTTGTAGCATACTTCAGAACGAACCCGAAAGCTACCTTTATAACTACCCAGTTACGGAGCAGCATCTGATAGCTCCAAAGTAGGTCGATCCACATCTCAAGTACATGCGACAATCTCAGGTCTAAGAACAAAACATACACGATATGTAGAGAGAGCTGCAAGTCTAATTGTCAGTCTCAAGTTGGTTCAGTCCGACCCCATGTTCATAACATGTGTCCACATCATTGGTTTGACATCTCCATGTCTATGACTTGCGAAACATAGTCATCAACCAATCGATGTGCTAGTCTAATATTCATGTGTGTCCTCACATGAACTCCGACTATGGACAACTATTTGATAACCATACAAGTAAAGAGTTTCACAAACAATTCACATAATTTCCAATCAATACAAGTTGCTTGATATGGATATTTAAGGAACATTACAATAACTCATGGATACATATGAAATATAATCATCTCTATGATTGCCTCTAGGGCATATTTCCTTCAAGTAGTCAAATGAACCCATGAACCCCGACCCACTTTTTATCATAAGAATCCACTTTCCATCACTTTTAGGGTCCCTTTTGTATTTTATGCACTAATTAAATCCGAAAATATAAAAACAATTTTATTGTTATCAAACACAAACAAAAACCAAAAAAGAACATTACTTTATTGTTTTTACTTTTCTTTCCTAGTCATAGATTGTTTACTTTTATTTATTTATAGTTTTAATTCAGTTTTACTAATACGAAACCTTGTGCTTGACAACCACATGATGGAGTTGGGGACACAAGGTAAATACTTTGTTTTGTAGGTCGCTTGAAAAAGAAAAGAGAAGTCTCTAGCCAATCCCTGAGAGTTCGATATAAACCCTTGAGTCATCCATGTGGAGAAAATACGCTTGTTACAACACTCAGCACTTGGAGTCCCAATGAGTTGATACACACGGAGTTTTCGCCAACACTCACCTCATGTGCAATGGCTGGAAATCCTTCCACCATATCGAGCAAAGCTCCTATCAAAATTTAGGGCCACCTACTCTTGACAGGAATATGTGAGTGCCCATATAGGTATGTCAAGGATACACCTTGCCAAACAGGCCGGGATTGTAGCGTAGACGCAACGAGCCTACAATGTTCCAATCCTCGCCTCTCTAAATCCTCCCTATTCCTCTGACTCGCTAGAGAGCTAGATGGAGTTGGGGTAGATACCAAATTAGCTACTGTCGGCTCCTCCATCAGGAGCCAAGGTTGATTCCTCTCTTGAGGTGTTGTTGCTTCCTTCGGAACATTCACCCACCATCCATCTCTGCTCAAATGTCTTTGATGTGGGGATTTCCTTCAGTCTTGAGCCACCATCAACGTATCACCTAAGGTCGCCTTCTCTGGCCCCGGGATCACCGATCTTGAGATTCTCTATCGATTCTCCCATCTTATTGTAGAACGGGGAGGGGATCGCAAGTTTCCACACCCTCAACCAAATCCATTAGATCGCCCGCAAAATCCCCCATGCCTCCCCGGGGCGGTGACCTTAACTCAACACTGTAAATTTCGCAGCCGCTGCCATTTTTCAAACGTGGAGCATCAACACGGAGCCCTCGGTCACTCGAACCTGCCTATCCCGCGCGAACACTTGTCTCATTCGTTCTTCTGGAACCGGCAACACCATCACCACATGTTTAGCATGGACGCCTACTGCATCTGAATCGCGTCCGGCCTCTCGACGAACCAATTAGTCTCCCGAACCACTTCCACAGCTTCTCTGATCGAAATCCCTGGAACTTGTACCTAACTCTACCCCAGTCTCTACCTCTCTCCCCACTTCGATGGACGACCGCCACCCTAGCCAGGCCTCGTCGACAAAATCATCGGGTCTCGCCACCGCTAACGCCATATTTGATAGCACACTAGCCACAAAACTGATGTCGCTCTCACGAGAAGATGAGCTTGAACGGGAACTCAACCAACCTTCTGGTGGAAGTACCTCGGTCGGGGGCACAATACTGGCGGTGGCGCCCGACCGAACCCTAGGAACAGTGGCAGAGTCGCGTCAGCATTCGCCATGTGTCACCTCGCATGCGCTCCACGTGGAGAGAGAGAGAGAGTGAGAGAGAGACCCGTATATTTCCATTTCCCGTGTTATTCCACTTCAGTTTTGTTGCAAATTAGTACTCTGTCGAAAAATAAGTAACTTGGATTTGTGTAGATTGACATGTATGTTGACACGTTATAGTATAGATAAATACGAATCCTGATAAATTCAAAATACTTATTTTGGGATAGGGGAGTAATTTATCTACTCCCTCCGTCCCACAATAGATGTCTCAAATTTATCAAAATTTGAATGAATCTAGACAGTATTTACTATATAGATTCATCCAAATTTTGATAAATCTAAGACATCTATTTTGGGACGGAGGGAGTATCTGAAATTGTTTTATTTCTCAAAAAAGGCAATATGGCTAAATATTATTTGCAAACCGCTCTACTAACGTGCGCAACTCGATCGAAATCACCAAATTTATCACATGAAAAACAATTCCCATGATGTCATATTAATTTTTTTATCATAAAATACCCCGTACAATCGTTGACGTTTAGCTACGCAACATCTGTTGTTGGTGGTGGCGAACACTCGGTCGGTTTCCCAAAACGTACTGTACCACATCACTGTTGGATCGTGGCAGCTTCCAGTGGTTCTCCTCGTCAATATCCCGTTTTGCCTAACAGTTTGCTATTACAGTACTACTCCAATAGCTTAGCAGTCAGTGAGTCAGTCAGTCGGCTTGTTCTAAACGTGGCTGCTAGCTAGCTACCACCAGACGCGATGTGGAAATCAACAGCAGGCGTCAAGAAAGCCAGTAGTAGTAGTCACGACTATAGTATTCTTCTCCCCTCCTTGATTCTAACCCAAGCATCGTCCGGCCGACGATGGATCGATCGATCGACGCTGGCCGGCCACACACACGTTGATGCGCTCGCTTGGCACGGACGGGACCCGCCGCGGGTCGCTAACACACCACCTGACGGCGACCCCGCAACGGCCGGACTCACCTACAACGGAGGGAGGGAGCCACAAAGTACACACTACTACGCACTGCCTTTTTGGCAAAATTCAAACCTGCCTTTTTCCATCTTTTGCGCGCGCGCGCATGCACCTTCTTCCTTCGTTCTCATGGAAGTAAAGTGAGTGGTGGTCTAAATTTATTTGTATCTACTATGCTTCACACACCATCAACAACCGCAGGCGTGTTTGATCTTGCTAAATGTGTTCACTTTCTTTCTTAGTTTTGGATAAAATGGGGCACAACTTTCAGATGATTGCTGGTTCTTTTTTAAAAGAAGAGTGCTATGCATCCCTCGGGATCAAAACTTCCGATCCACCGGGTCCTCCTGCCGCTGACACGAGTCCTTTCGATTCTATTTTTCTATATTAAATTTTGCTTTTGCTACATAATGCTTGATTTTGCTATACTGTAGCAAAATAAGAGTTCGCGCAAAAACATAACAACAAAGACAACACTCGTTGGGAGAATTTGCCGGAGTCTTTAGAGCAAAAAAATTACTAATGTAGCAAAATCGACCTTGCCGAAAAATATCACCGAACACTCGTCGGAAAAAACCTCGTAGCAAAAAAATACGCTATTGTAGCAAAACTACAAAACGATTGTAGCAAAATAATGTAGCAAAGAGGACATCGCCGGAGACCTTCTAATTCTATTTTTGCTATACTAAATTTCGCTTTTGCTACATAATGTTTGGTTTTTATACACTGTAGAAAAAAGGGTTCACGCAAAAACATAACAAAAAAGACAACACTCGCCGAAGACCTCACCGAAAAACTCGTCGGAGACTCTCTAGCAAAAAGAAAAACTAATATATCAAAGCCAACTTTGTAGGAAAATATCATCGGAGACTCGTCGGGAAAAACCTCGCCAAAGACCTCGTAGTAAATAAAATACGCTATTGTAGCAAAACCACGAAAACGATTGTAGCAAAATATTTTTTCTAATGTAGTAAATGGTACATCGTCGGAGACCTCGTAGCAAAACCATAGATATTGGTTGTAGCAAAAAAATATGAATATATAGAAAAATAATATGGTAGGATAGTAAAACACTCGTAGCAAAGATATACACAAAAGTAGTAGACACAAGCCAACTAGAGTAGCAAGCGCTAAACTATGATAGCAACACCGGATGCCATACGTAGCAAAGCCGTGCGCCATCGGTAGCATCTTCGGCATCCCCTAGCAGCAGCAGCAGCAACAGCACTCAGATTGGCAATCTCATGTTGGCAGCAAGGCGCTGCGACAGGGGAGGAGGTCGGAGGCGGAGGAAGGCGGTGACTCTGACGACGTCTTACCCGATGTTGCGCGGCGACAGTCAATCCAGCTGCGGAGCTTAGAGTGGACATGACGGCTGCAGGAGAAGGAGGAGTAGGTAGGGGTGCGGTGGCCTAAGGTTGTCGGAGCAAGCGCGACGGAGCTCATCCATGGACTGTGCGATTAGCGGCCGTGGTGGGCGGCGATGGCGATCAGACTTAATGCGGGCGGCGGGCGTTACTCTACGGCAAGTCGTGGCGAAGCGGCATGGAGAGTGGTGAGGCGAGGCGGTGCACAACATGCGAGCAACAACTGGGAGGGGAGGGGGGGGGGTCGATCTCGTGGGTGATGCGTATCATTTTTCTTTTCAAAAAAATGAGACAGCTACTACGAAAAGGCAGAAGTGATTAAACCCGTCATCTTTAATTTCACCTTTGGTTGGTGATTGCCAATCCATAATAAGGTGTACAAAAGAAAAGAAAAGAAAAGAAAAACAGAAGAAATGTGCAGGAGTGGGAAAAGACCGGAACAACAAGAATGCAAGACCGGTCGGTTGTTTTTCAGCAAATCTGCATCAAGGCCTTTAATCCAGGCCGTAGACGAGGGTGATCGTACGGCGCCAGAAACGTGGGAGTCAGGCTGCAGGTGGGACGGGCCCCTCACTCTTCTTCTTCTTCTTGGCCACGCGGACCGGGGCTGGACCGACCAACCATGGAAGCCGAAACGTGGGGCCGCATGGACCAAACAGAAGAGAACAGAGCAGCAGGGCTCCAAGTAATCAAAAAAGCAGAGGGAACACGCGCGCGCGCGGGCAGCGAACTGGGACGACTAGGCGGAGTAGTAGCTCGTACTGACTTCTCTCAGGCTCAGGCTCAGGCAGGAAGCAGCCGTCCCTTTCCCCCCGCTGCCAAGACACCGCCATGCATGCCAAGCTTCCAAGCTTCTTTCCCTACTTCTTTTTCAACCCACCAACCCACACATCAGCTTCCTACTCCTAGCTACTTATATGCCCATGTATATAAACCCCATCGTGTAGCGCTGCAGAAGATATTATCGATCGGTCGACGGCGGCGGGAGAAGAGGAAGAGGAGGAGTGGATAACTAGCTACCCATTTATTACCCAGGAATCCGCAATTAATCCCCTGCGGTTATCGGTTCCCATTCCTTAATTACCCGGCCGGCCGAGAGGAGGAGGAAGAGGAGCAGGTTCTTCTTGATTTGGAAGCTCCGGCCCATTCTTTGGCAATCCAGCCAAGAATCGCGCAGCAGTAATTACATAGCTCCTACCTCCACTTCCGGCGTGCGATCACCGCCGCCGGTGAGTTCAATCCGGCCAGAGTTTCGTGCTTCGATCAAGCAGAGTTTCAAGAGGCGAAGCTACTAGGCGGAGGAGTGTCCGTGGCGCGTCGCTGAGATGAGCGATGTCACCGTCCGGTTCGCCATGGCCGCGGCGATGGTCGCGGCGTCGACGCTGGTGATGCTGGCCTCACCATCGTCGTCCGCGGCGGCGGCGGCGCACGACTACGGCGACGCGCTGCAGAAGAGCCTGCTCTACTTCGAGGCACAGCGGTCGGGGCGGCTCCCCTACAACCAGCGCGTGCGGTGGCGTGGCCACTCGGGCCTGACCGACGGGCTGGAGCAAGGGGTGGACCTGGTGGGCGGGTACTACGACGCCGGCGACCACGTCAAGTTCGGCCTGCCCATGGCCTTCACCGTCACCATGCTCTCCTGGAGCATCCTCGAGTACGGCGACCAGGTGGCCGCCGCCGGGGAGCTCCCGCACGCGCTGCAGTCCATCAAGTGGGGCACCGACTACTTCGTCAAGGCGCACACCGCGCCCAACGAGCTCTGGACCCAGGTCGGGGACGGCGACTCCGACCACTACTGCTGGCAGCGGCCCGAGGACATGACCACGTCCCGGCGGGCCTACAAGGTGGACGCCGACCACCCGGGCTCCGAGGTCGCCGCCGAGACGGCGGCCGCCATGGCCGCCGCGTCCCTCGTGTTCCGACGCGCCGGCGACAACCACTACGCGCACCTCCTCCTCCACCACGCGCAGCAGGTACGCTGTCACGTACTTACTTACCGACTGATTGTCGATCGCGCAAAAGTTTATTACTAATTAATAATGCAAAATCCACTGAATTATATTAGCACCTTAATAATAATCTTCCTTCCTTTTAAGCTAGTAGCTTGCTTTTTCGTTAGCCCTCTGCTTTACACAAAATTAAAATTATAATATGACGCTCCACTAGCTGCGGCTGGTACGTGACAGCGAGCACCTCACCGTCCGTCCATCTTACACACACACACAAATACATTTCATCATCAGTACCGCGTATTCTGTAAAAAATACGTCGTAATTTATACGTGTATAATAATTATTTTTTGGTACGTGCAGCTGTTCGAGTTCGCGGACAAGTACCGAGGGTGTTACCACGAGAGCGTGCGGGTGGCGAAGCGGTTCTACCCGTCGGGGAGCGGGTACGAGGACGAGCTGCTGTGGGCGGCGCTGTGGCTGCACCGCGCCACCGGCAGCCGGGAGTACCTCGACTACGCCGTCGACAACGCCGCCGACTTCCGGGGAACCCGATGGGCCGTCTCCGAGTTCAGCTGGGACATCAAGTTCCCAGGCCTGCAGATCCTCGCCACCAAGGTCAGTACATTCCCATTGCATGCACACCTACCTGTACCTAACCTGCCTTTCTTGCTGCTTCCCATATAGTAGTAGAGTATAACTGGTCAAATTCGCTAGCATTTTTATGCCTGGTTTGCATTGCATGCATAGTCGTCAAAAAATTGTTCTTTTCCAGCGCCGATTGCGCTACAACTGTAAATTAGTCAATGACACGTTAACCCTAATAAATACTCCTATTTCTAGTAGTACAGTAATTATATACTAGATTCTAAAAAACAAACTCTGATTTAACCGTGCCACCGGTTTAGTAGTTGTATAGTAGCGGTGATTAAATAGGTGATACATATGCTGTGATCAGCGTGGTTAGCTAACTTACTCTTTGTTGGTTTGGTTGATCCACCGGTTTAATTACTAGTTTAGTATAGTAGTGGTAAAATATAAAATAGGTGATCTGTGGTGATCAACGTGGCTAATCAACACCCCCGGCCTCTTTGTTGATTTGGTTGTGCCACCGGTTTCTTTGTATAGTTAGCATGAGGAGCAAGCCTGTTTGGTGCACCCTAGCTTTTGCTTAGCCACCCTTGCTCTCTAGCTTGCAAGCATGGCTACCCCTTACCTATAGCTTGCTTTCTTTCGTATGATGGAGTTGATGGATGCGCCATGCCCAACCACTCCGATCGACCAATCTCTCTGCTTCTAGGAGAATGCATATATACTACATGCCACAATAATATGCTTTTCGACTTTCCCCAAACACGTAAGAGAAATGTCCGTGTTCGTGTGCGTGTGTATGCACCTAGCTCTACCCCTTTAGGTTGATATTGCAGAAATGTATAAAAGGACAATAATATATATACCCGCGCACTTTCGTCGAGGGACATCAGCAAAACCTAGTTAATTAATTAGGCAGGTGATTGATGATTCTTAACGAAAAAGCTAATCATCATGAGGAGCAGATGATGCTCAGCCCACCATGGTGGAAGAAAAAGTGAGATGCCCGCGAATTGTTTTACTTATAAAAACATTGGGCCAGGGGAAGATCTTTTGATTTTCTCCACCTGTGCCTTTGTCCTTTTGGCAACCATTTCCTAAATCTAATGCGTGTTCCTTTCACATGTGCTCTTGGTAGCTGCCCATCTATTTAAACCTTGTTGATACAGACTGGGTTCCTAACCTTGGATTGTTGCAAGGGGGTAGGCAGATGACAGCACTGTCATATATATTGGGGGTCTTGTAGGAATGGACTGCCTTCCTAATCATAACTCCATTGACCACACCTCTCCTCCCTCCTCCATATATTATGCTTTGAACGCAAGGCAGAATGTAGTAGCACTTACCATCCACACACATGCCCATTTCTTTAGTCAGCCACAAGCTTAACTCTTGCATGCTTGCTTGGAATGTGGTATTTGAAAACAAGCCATTCAACTAACCCTAGATACTCCTGCTACACGACGTCTTACTTGCCCAACTTGATCAATAGAGGAGTGACAAGAGTCAATGGTCATTCCTTGAGTTATTAAATGAAGGTACATACTGTGGTTAGCTGTGACAACTACTACTGTGTGCATGGCTTTTAAATTGTTATAAGGAGACGAAAAATAAGATGGAGCATGAGACAAAAACAGCTTCTACCACCCTGCTGTTACGAACATTCTTCTGAGAATCTACCAACTGTTACACGTTTGGGAGAAGTGAAGTGGTTGCATCACAGCCAGAACCCTAGAATCTACCAACTGTTACTAATTATATATAGGTTAATTTGCCCTGATCAAGTTGCACAACTAGTTCTCCATGACACTGAAATCAGGGTCCATATCCATGTCATTTAGCAATTGTACTACTATCTGTCCGTAGGTGTCGAGATTATGCCTCAACATATAGTAGCCGACAAATGATGACAACGATCACTGCTGAAGTCAGCCTTACTATTTGAGTTTGGCACGTAGTTTGACTACGTATTTGACTTGAAGGAGTTCATCACAATATTCTTAACTTGCTGACACGTACTAGCATTTATGGGAAAGAAAAGTCCACGAGCATTTTTTGGCAGAATAGTCAAAGAACAGTCTTAACAAGAATAATCAACGAATAGCGGACACCTGAGTACGTAAAATTCTCCACGGTTCACACGTACTGAGTACTTGTAAAACATCAAGTATGGACAGTACAAAAGGACTGATAGCACAAAAGTTGAACTTTTTTTTTTCATGTTCTTACTTCTTAGTGCACATTACTACACGTATTTGATGATCCGTTCAACTAAACTAACATTAATTCTCTGGATCATTCATCATCAGCTGCTGCTTGAGGAGAAGGACCTGAGCTCGGAGCAGCGATTGGTGCTGGAGCAGTACCGGTCCAAGGCGGAGTTCTACGTGTGCTCCAACATGAACAAGAACCCCGGCGGCGCCGTCCGCAACGCGCCCCGCACACCCGCCGGACTCCTCTTCATCCGGCCCTGGAACAACCTCCAGTACGTCACCAACGCCGCCTTCCTCCTCACCGTCCACTCCGACCTCCTCGCCTCCTTCGGCGAGCCCCTCCGCTGCCTCCCCGACGACGAGGCCGACACCTCGGACTCAGGCGGCGAGACGGCGGCGGAGGTGGTCGTCCCGGCGGCCGAGGTGCTGGCGTTCGCCAAGTCACAGGCGGACTACATCCTGGGCACGAACCCGGCGTCGACCAGCTACCTGGTGGGCTACGGCGATCGGTACCCGCGGCAGGTGCACCACCGCGCGGCGTCCACGGCGTCGGTGAAGCAGGAGAAGGGCTTCATCGGGTGCGCGCAGGGGTTCGACGACTGGTACAGCGCCGGCGGGGACAACCCGCACGACCTCGTCGGCGCCGTCGTCGGCGGGCCTGACGGGCAGGACAGGTTCAAGGACCGTCGCGGCGCGTACATGCATACCGAGGCATGCACGTACAACACGGCGCCCATGGTCGGGGTCTTCTCCAAGTTCTTGGAGATCCAGAGGCAGCAGGAGCAACGAGAACTGTAATTATGCTCTTGCTCATGCATGGTGTTCCCTGTTCATCAGCATAGGAGGAAATCGTTCATTAATTCAATAACCGAGAAAAGAAGAGATGGAAAAAGTGATTTTTTTTTCTTTAGGATGGATGGGTGGATTTGTACATTCTTTTTGTTGCTTGATGATTCATAGAGGGTTTTAAATTTCTTTTGCATATAGGAATATGAAATTTCAAAAAAGAATAAGATATTATACATTGATGATTGACTGAAAACGATTGACTTTGCATTGACTAGGAATAGAGAGGAGAACCGGGCAAAGATTTTCCTCACGGACACTTGGGCCCCGCAGACACACAGTTGCTCTCTACATCACCGCGAAATTTCCATTTCGATTTCCCAAATCGCAATCCCGCACTGCAAGGTTCGAGACGCGATGCTTTGTATCTGTTCGGCGAAATGCCAATGGGCCGCCAAGGTCGCGCTTCCGTGCGCGTCACTCCGGGGGGGAACGCGATTCTCCTCCCAGCGCGCGCCTGTGTGTGCCGGGGGTCGATTCCAGTCGGCGCGCGCGCAGGGTGTTCGGAATAATGACCCTTCCTGGTTTCCTACTCACCTCCAGTGCAGGGCGTGCCGACATGCCCACGGAGACCGACCGAGGTCAAGGAGAGGTCGACTCCACTCTCCAGATTCCACCAGCTGAGTCGTTGGTGATGTCTTGACGCGGAATCACCCGTGAGCTCGTACATGTGACGTCGCCGTTGGGGTACGGATAGCGCGTGACGACCTCGCCCAGGGTCTCCGAAGGCGGCGCCTGCCGCGCTGTCGCGCACCCTTGTCCTGGCCAGCTAAGGTACGTGGCTCGCTGTGCACCTGCGGGGCTCCATCTGAAGTTGTTCGGCTTAGCTACAGTATGCCAATTGTGAAGGTTGTTAGCTAGTGCTAGAACAGAGAAGGCAGCCTCTAGACCAAAGGAACCGTAATGTCAATTACATAAGTTGGAAGGAGGTAGTAGCTGTAACTTTTCTATTGGTGGAATATACTCAGTTATCATGACAAAAGGAAAAGAAAAAGTTTTTCTGTTAGAACCTATGATAGCGCACAGACCTGCTTACTGCATTGACTTGCTTGACTAGAACAGTAATAAGCATGTACAAGTAGTATCCGTTTGCCCCAAGTATATATAGATGCCATAGTCGCCGCCTCTCTCTTGGCTAGAAGGCTCTAGTTTTGCTCACAAGATCGAAAGAATTATGATTCTACGTGTTGCAGTTCTTCTGTTCTACATCTTTCAGTGTATCCATGGCCAGCCTGATAATCTAGGTGCGTTTGTCCCTCATCATTCTTATTTCCCACTGATCTTTCTGTTCAGAAATCACACAATTAGAAGCACCTGCAATGCTCATAAATGCCACCCAAAGGGCTAATTGCATGCTGATGATAGGAATCCACGACGCATAACTGTTGTTGTCAGAGATCTTTTTAACATGTATTTTGTTTCCCAGGTTTCATAAGCATCGATTGTGGTATCGCAGCGAACTTTACCTACCAAGACCCTGTTACGAATATTATATATGTATCAGACTACGGTTTCATCGCCCCAGGAGAAAACCACAACATCTCCTCAGACTACATAAAGCCATCACTGGCTAAAGGAGATTTCAGTCTCCGGTTCTTTCCACATGGTGTAAGGAATTGCTACACCATGAGGTCCTTGGTGATGGGAAACAGGTACCTTGTCCGTGCCTCCTTTTACTATGGGAACTACGACGGCCTGAATAAACCTCCCGTCTTTGATCTGTACCTGGGAACAAACTACTGGCATGAGGTTAATTTTGGTGATTCAAGATCAGTTAATTGGATGGATATCATAGTTGTGTCTCCTGCTGATTACCTGCAAGTTTGTTTGGTAAATAAAGGGAGCGGAACTCCGTTTATATCTGGGCTGGATTTGAGGCCACTGGAAACTACTCTTTACCCAGCGGTAAATGCAAGTCAATCACTCGCGCTGATTAATTCTAATCGGTTCCACTTGGGGCCCACAGGCAATTCAATAATCAGGTTAGCTTTCGACTTAGAATTCTTGTAATCAAATTGAACTTAGTAAATCTGTGTTAACGCTATCTTGAATGATAGAAGTAAAATATTGGTAGTTGAGCATCTTGAGGACTAAAATAAAAGGACATTTTATAAATGAGTGTTGACTGTAACCCCTGATTTTAAACTCATACTGCATTAGTTGGTCCACGGGGTATACTTTTTACAAAGAGATGGTTGTTTTGACTTTTCACTCTAATTAATTCAATGAACTATAACAGTTCATAAATAGATGTATTTCATTGGTCTAAACAGGTACCCCTCAGATCCCCATGACCGCATCTGGTCGACATATGACGCAATTCCAAACTCTACTGTGATATCCACGACAGCTGTCATTCAAAATAACCTTAGTGGCATCTACGATGTGCCATCATCTGTCATGCAAAATGCAGCAACTGTTATTAATAGCTCAAGAATTGATTTCTCATGGGATCCATCTGATCCATCGGCAGACGTGAGCTCCAAATACTTCTTTGTTTTCTACTTTGCGGAGCTGTAGAATGTACCCAGCAATGCAGTCCGGCAGTTTGATATCATTATCAATAACAAGACACAGAACACAGAACTTTGCAGGCCAATGTTCCTATTTGTCAATTATTTGTCCAGCATTGTACATGGGATGTCAAATTATAATGTCTCACTTGTTTCTGCAAAAAGTGCAACACTACCACCTATCCTCAATGCTATGGAGATATACTTGGTGAAACCAATAACTGAGGTTGCAACTGATCTTGGAGATGGTATGAATTTATTGATGCAATATTAGTACAGACTTCAGAGGGTATAACTAGCTAGAGTTACAAAGTTAAGGGTTTTGTCTACTTTACAATAGAAAAATTCCACCTGCAGTTATTTTTCGGTAAAAATTCACCTTTTAGACCTTAACTCTAAAACCGTTTGATTTGCAACATCAAACTATTGAAACTGTTCATTTTTCACCCTTGGGTAGTTGCATAAATGGCTCATTGTGACATGAATATCTCTAGCCCACCAGGTCACTGCCATATCACCAAGTCCCTTTTATTGATATGTTTCTACCAATTTCCGTTATATTTTTTAGTATCTCGCGAAAGATTTTGAATTCAGTAATTTTCTAGTTTTTTTAGACTTTGCTGCTATTGGATTTTAGATTTGTTGTTGATGACAGTGACCTTGCGGACACATCATATCCACGTCACCCAAAACCACTTGTTGAGCCACTTGAGGGTGAAAATGGATGTTTTCAACTGTTCGTGGTTGCAATTCAGATAGTTCTCTTGGTAGAGGCTATGGTTCTACGGATCTTGACGAGATTATAGGGTGGAAGTGAGGGCGAGAGGAGGCGCAGACGCCGGGCGCTAGGCGCCGTCCGCGAGAGTGAGGAGGCGGCGGCTAGGGTTTGGGGCTGCCTCCGAGGGACGACAACAAAATATGTTTATTGTCCGATTATAATCAAAGGGTACATGCGTTTATATAGGAGGCAGCTCTAAACCCTAGATAACTTGGGCTAAGCCCCTAATTGGGCCTCTTTAGGTATACCGGAGCCCGACCATAACATCTCTCCCGCTTCTCAAACAGCTCGTCCTCGAGTGAACATCCGAAACCTTGGCGGAAATCGTCGAGCTCCCAAGTTGCTTCCTCCTGGTGCCACCCATCGCACCAAGACATGCCACACGCCGCGACGCTGGTGCTCGCACCTTCGCCACCGCAGGAGCCGCAAGTCGGCCATCCGGTAGGAGGAAGGGCGGGCGCCGCAGAGGATCCCATGGTAGGCCTTCAAGAAGCCAACATGGAAGACGTCGGAGGCGAGACCCGGTGGCAGCTCAAGGCGGTATGCGAGTGTGCCAACACGCCCAAAGACACGAAAGGGACCGGCGAAGGGTCCCAATTTGCGCTGAGCGGGGTCCGTGGATCGTGGTCTTGTGAAGGAGGCGCAGCACACCCAATCGCCCACCGCGAACTCCGCCTCGATGATGAGCATCATAGTACTTCGCCACCGTTGTGCTTGGAAGACGCCGCGGCCGCCAGATCTCGTCGCGGGCGGAGTAAGTCGCCGCCGTCGACCGAGCCGTGCAGCTCAAAAGGAAGCATCGGCTGAGGCGCTCAGAGACTACCTCAAAAGGCATGTGGGCGGAGTGATAGGTGTGGTAGCGATTCGCCCACGCCAACCGCCTACCCAAGCTCGTGGACGATCACCGTAACAATAAATAAGAAATACATGGCGATCACCTTGTTGACCACCTCGACCGGCCGTCCGTGCGAGGGTGAAACGCCGTGCTCATGCGAGCTTCACGCCCGCCACCGAAAGAGATCCGCCACACGTGACTGGTGAACACGGATCACGTCACGACGATGGACGAAGGAAACCCGTGGAGGCGGACGATACCGCCGAAGAAGGCCCGCGCCACGGATGCGGTCAGATAGGTGACCGAGGCGGCGAAGTGCACGTATTGGAGAAGCCAACCACCGTGAGGATGACGGATGCGCCGCCACCTTGGGAAGGCCCTCGATGAAGTCCATGGAGATAATCGCCACACCGGAGGGTACGCCCAGCCGTCATGGCGTACCCGCTGGTCGCAGATGTCTCGCTCTTGTTCCATCGCATGTCACGCATGACCGCACTCCACGGATCAGCGCACCATCACCGGAATGTAGAAATCGACGGAGGCGATGGAGGGTCTTCGCACGCCGTTGTCCCGCAGAGTGTGCCAAGGACAAGACCGTGGCGCACGCCACCGTGGTCGGGCAAAAGAGGCGGCGCCTGTATAAGCAGCATCGCCCAGCGCCAGCGCCCACCGCCAAGTCACAGGCGCCGCGAGCGCCAGGCGTCCGCGGCAGTAGAAGTTGCCCGGCGAATGTCGTCGATGAAGGCAAAGGACGGCCCGGAGCGGATGCACAGGACGGCGGCCGCCGTGGCAACGTTGTCTGTGACATCCTCAGTGTCGCGGCGGGACAAGGCGTCGGCGACCGTGTTGAGACGACCGGGGCGGTACTCGACGGTGAAGTCGGCCGAAGAGCTTGCCGATCCACCGGTGCCGCGGACGGTGGAGAGGCCGTCCAAAGAAGAACTTGAGGTGTAGTGGTCCAGACGCACGGAACGACCGCCCCAAAGGTAAGGTCGCCATGGCGCATCGCCGACCAGCCCGATAAGCGCGCTCAGATGCCACGAGCTTGTGATGGCGAAAGCGGCGGCTGAAGAAGGCTGCCTTCCGCGGAGGACGCCAAACCGATGCCGAGGCGTCGCAGCCCACCACGAACGCATGTCAAGTCCGCATCCGGAGGACGGTCCGTCGTGAGCGCCGGAGAGCTTGAACGCCGTAGTCGCCTCGCCCCAGTGAGAAGGCGTCGCGGGCGAGGCGCGTCGATGCGGCGATGAGGCCAAGTCCGGATGTACTGGTAGTAGCCGCGAGGCCCAAGAAGCCGGAGAGCTGGCGGGACCGCGGGGCCAGCCACGCGGCGACGGCGGCGACCTTGTCTGCGTCCATCGCGACACCTTCCGCCGAGATGACGTGTCCCAGGTACGCGACGGAGGTCGTGCCGAACGAGCACTTCGAGCGCTTGAGGTGGAGACAATGCGCTCGAAGCTCGTTGAAGATGATGGCCACGCGCCGCAGTGCTCGCCTGTGATGAATCAGATAAGAATATCATCAAAGAAAACAAGCACAAACGGCGCAAGTATGGGCCGAGCACGCTGCTCATCGTGGCTCGGAAGGTTGCCGACGCTGGAGAGGCCGAACGGCATCACCAGAACTCGAAGCGGCTATGGTGAGTACGAACGCCGCCTTCGATGTCGTCCGGTGCATGACTGATGATAGCCCGAGCGCAGGTCGAGCTTGGTGAAGAAGCGCGCCCCGTGTAGCTCGTCCAAGAGCTCATCCACGACGGGATGGGAACTTGTCCTGGACGTCATGGCGCTGAGGGCGGTAGTCGATGCAGAAGCGCCATGTGCCGTCGGGCTTGCGCACAAGGAGCACCGGGGCGGAGAACGGCGATGTCGAAATCCGGATGATGCCCTGCGCGAGCATGACCGCCACCTGGCGCTCGAGCATGACCGCCACCTGGCGCTCGAGCTCGCTCGCACTGGGTACCGTGACGGCGATCATGTGCGCCGTGTCCGGCAGCAGGTGGATGCGGTGGTCACAGGGCCGCGCGGGTGGGAGGCCCTGTGGCTCGTCGAAGATGTCGCCGTGCTGCTGCAGGAGGTCGGCCAGGAGCGGATGCGCCTCGTCAAGTGCGGCCGCCATCAACTGAAGCTGCGGGGTCGCGGCGCCGGAGCCGCCGATGCCTATCCACTGAACGCGACGCCCCCCCGCGCGCCAGAAGATGAGGGACAGTACGTCGAGGTCCCAAAGGATGGGGCCTAGTGTGGATAGGAAATCGACGCCGAGGATGAAGTCGTAGCAGCCCAGGTCGATGCCGACGCAGTTGATGGAGAAGGGCTCGTCGCCGATGAGGACGGGAACCTGCCGCGCCACGCCGTGGCAAGTAAGGCGGTCCCCGTTGGCGACGGTGACGCTGAACTTCTCCGCGCCCGCCGGATGAAGTGCGAGGCGGCGCATGGCGTCCCTGGACAGGAAGTTGTGCATCGAGCCCGTGTCCACGAGCGCGGTGAGACGCTCCCCGTTGATCGTCACCGGAAGCAGCATCGTCTTCGCCGTCTTGATGCTTGCCAAGGCATGAAGGGAGACGACGAAGGCGGTCGCATCGACCGGCCCGTAGGTCGTGACACCGGCCTCGGAGAGTGTGGTGGTGTCGAGCTCCGCGGTGAGGGCCTCTACCTCCGCGTCGTCGACGGTTCTGGCAGAACAAAGCGCACGATGACCCGACGATACGGCTCGCCGCAGCTTGAAGCAGCTTGCGCCGAGCGCCGCTACCGACGCTGCCGGTACGCTGCCGGGCGCGAGGGGCGGCAGAGCGCCAGCAGAGCAGTAGCGTGCTGGGCGCGCCGGTGTGGTCGGGACGCCGCGCCTAGGAACGCCTCGATGGCGTGGCGCTATCAGACGCTACTGCAGTACATGGCCGCCTACAGGCCACGGGGTCGCGATCTCGACGCCGGCGGATGTGGTCGGGAGGCCCGACGAAGAGCTCGACCGGGCGAAGCCGTTACGCCAGCGTATGGAAGGCCAACGTCGGAAGCGGCCGAAGTCTTGCACCGAGGTGGTGAAGGGGAGGCGACCGAGCTCGGCCAGGCGGCTCCCACGTATGGGGGGCCGAACCGGAGGAGGCATAGGTCGCGAAAGCGCTCCCACGGAGGAATCCCGTCCTCGTCCTGCTCGAGGGCGTAGTACCACGCCTGGCGGCCACGGAGGTGGTAGGAGGCGATCCACGTGCGGTCGACGCCATGGTCCGCCGCCGAAAACCGGTCGCACCGATTGAGCTAGTTCGTGGGGTCGGTTCCGCCATAGGTGGCGAACTCCATCTTGGTGAAGCGAGGCGGTTGTCACGTGCGGGCGAGGCCGTAGGCACTCTCGTGGCGCCGCGCTGGAGGAGAGTACCGCGGCACCATGGAGCTCCCGCGATGGTCAAGATACCCGCCGAAGGTGGTGGCGCGGCGGCAAGACTGCCGGTGGCGGCGCCGACGTGTAGATCGGCGTCGATCCACGCCGGCAGCTGACGGCGACGACGGAACCGATCCGTGATCGGATTCCCGGGCGCGCGCGGATGGTGGTGTTGGCGAGGTAGCGCCATGGCGGCGGTGGCGCGTAGGGAGCCTGGAGGAAGGTCCGTAGGTTCGAGACCGCCAGGGTAAGGTCGCGGATCGCCGACGACATCTCCGCCGGAGAGAGGACGGTGGCGCTCTTACCGCTGGGCTGCGCCCGAGGCGGGCGGACCGAGGTGGCCGGCGGACCCGAGTGACGGCCGTGGAGGGGGCGGTGTCACGTGGAGGCGGCAGTGGTGGGAGGCGGAAGAACTCATCAAACCAGAGCAACTGATACCAAATGGTAGAGGCTATGGTTCTACCAGATCTCTGACGAGATTATAGGGTGGGAAGTGAGGCGGAGGCGAGGCAGACGCCGGGCGGGCGCGCGCCGTCAGAGTGAGGAGGCGGCGCCTAGGGTTTGGGGCTCCCAGATCCCGAGGGAGACGACAATGTAATATGTTTATTGTCCGATTATAATCAAAGGGTACATGCTTATATAGGAGGAAGCTCCTCCAAACCCTAGATAACTTGGCTAAGCCCCTAATTGGGCCTCTTTCATGTATACCGGAGCCACCATAGCATCTACAAGATTAAAAAAGGTCAAAATTAAACTTTGCCAAGTTCGGTGAGAACTAGACATCCTCTTAGCAATATGAGATGTATTGGAGATAGTGTCCCCGTAGTATTAGTATCTTAAAGCTTGCCTACTTATCTGTTTATCACTTAACCATCTCCTTGTCCTTGGAAACCAGCTAAAGCCATGATGGCCATCCAAGAAACTTTTGGTGTGATAAAAAACTGGATGGGTGATCCATGTACTCCAAAAGCTTTCATATGGAGAGGATTAAAATGCTCATATCCTCCAGGGGATCCCTCTAATGTAACAATACTGTAAGTTTAATAACTATGTTTGAATGAAATATGGAAAAATCAGTTGTTATATGCTGAATATTTTGCATTGCGACATTGAAAGCAGAAAATAACTGTTCTGCATTATTTTTTTACGTAAACCTGTCTTCCTTTCAGTTAGTTGGTGCCATCTCTACTAATTTTGAGATCTCAAAGCACTCCAGATCAGAGGTTTCGACTTCTCGTCATCATTTCTTTCTCGATGTACTAATGTGACACTGCCTTTTTATTTTGATACTACTAGCGAAATGGCCCACGCCAATCTTTTCCCATCATATTTATGTTTTATTATATCTAGGAATTGATGTATCTGTTATAAAAAATAAAGGTCTGTATTTCTTTCACGAGGCTAAATTGTATATTATTCATACTAGAATTTTTTGCAAATTTCTCAGAAATAAAGGAATTGTTCACACATAATTCTAAGATAATTAACATCTTTGCACAAGAAGTCAAGAACTCAGCAATTATTTGTACCTCTATGTTTTCAGGAAAAATAATGAACCCTCTGTATCCATAAAGGAACTCTGGGCACATGATATGTGCTCCTTGTTTGCCTTCACCTTGCACTAAAATGCACTTGCAAAAACTAACAATATATTTTGGAAGAGCACGTAATTCTCTTCGCTTACTTGCATTGAATAGCTCCATGCTTTTGCCTCTTGCATTGTATCCGCCTATTCTTTACTAGATGTAATTCACAATATCTGCTTTGCTTCCTGGGATCTGTCACGCAACAACTTATCTGGCCCTATTCCCGATTTTCTTGGGAAAATTTCATCACTAATACTGTAAGTCTTATTACTTATCTGCTCATTCTTAGATCTAGATAGAACAGTTTTATGTTAATGGTATACAATGATTTTTCTTCATAGGGATTTGTCTAGCAATAATATCAGTGGACCAATTCCTGACAGCCTTCTACAAAAATCCCGAAATGGGTCCCTATCACTAAGGTTTGTTTTATATAATTAAAAGATATCGGTGCACCAGAACTAAATTCTAGCAGGTTTTGAAAAGAAAATATCCAAACTAATATATAAATTATCAACATGATCGGAGGATGTCATTAGTATCTTAAATTTGGCGATTTAATATTATAGCAACTGCTTTAAATTTTATTCTATGCTATTTGGGCCTTTTTTTCAATTTCTTTGACTGTATACTGTTCATTTAATAAGGTGTAGTACTTTTCATTGACTTAAGTAAAAAAAATATATGATTACACTTGATTTTTTCTAGGAAGGTGTCAAATAATGCTGCATATCAGTTCACTTTGTTGCACTTTGGGTAGTTTCATTTCTAGAGATTTCGTTATGAAAGTACCTTCGAAAATACTGCCAGTATTACATTTCTTCTATGTCTGATTGATCAGAATATTTGTAGAGACTGGTTCCTTCCAGAATTTATAGTCGGACATCTTTTTTCTTTTGGAATACCATGGAAGCACATTAAATGTGAAACTGTGTACATTTTGATATTGTCAGGGTTGGTGATAATGCAAATATATGTGGCAATAGTACTGCCTGTATATCAGGTCAAAAGAAAGTCAATGGGACACTTCTCGCTGAAATAATCATACCAATACTTGCGACCATTGCATTATTTATTATCTTATTTCTTCTGCTGCGCCAAGTGCTCAAACGAAAAGGTAACACGGGCAAATGGAAATTACGGTGTTTGTTTTGTTCCATACTCTTGTATTTTATTTTTCCATTTTTTATACTCCCTACGATCCATAATAAATGCCGTTCATTTAGTATAAAGTTTGTACTAGCTTAGTACAAAATAAACGACACTTACTATGGATAGGAGGGAGTAGAAAAAGAAAATTCAGTCTTTAACTACTTCACCCATGTATTCAGCTAAGAAAAGGGCTACTCATCATGAAGATGAATCAGTGTTACTTGAGAACCGTGAATTCTCTTACAGAGAACTGAAGCATATTACTGATAACTTCAGCCAAGAGATTGGGAAAGGCGGGTTTGGACCTGTCTTTCTTGGCTACTTGGAGAATGGAAACTCGGTGGCTGTGAAAGTGCGTTCTGAGTCATCTTCCCAAGGGGGTAGAGAGTTTCTGGCTGAGGTAAAATAAAAAATCAATTTGAAGTTCTATATTTCACAACTCAAATATTCTCATGTTTCCCTTTCAGCTGTCTTTCCTCCAATTTCTATTTGTAGGAGTCTATTTCCCTGCTCTTATGAATAAGCATTTGTAAAAATGTTCATCTGTGGTTTTGTAGATAAAAATCTACTCACTAAACATTCGTGTTATATGTTCTACTTAAATCATCTGAAATAACAGTTCTGCACGTTATATTGCAGGCTCAGCACTTGACAAGGATTCATCACAAGAATTTAGTTTCCTTGGTTGGCTACTGCCAGGACCGAAATCATTTGGCCCTTGTTTACGAGTACATGCCTGAAGGGGACCTGCAGGATAAACTGAGGTTGTTCATCTCATCCATTCAAATATGTTCCTATATCGTCGAATTGGAGATTCTTAGGCACCTAGATTGACTGTGTCATATATCTTGAAATTCAGATTAAAGAAGAATGTTGAATTTTCTCAAAGGAGAAATGAATAAACCCTAAATAGACCGTGTTAACTAACTGATATAATTGAAATTCTACCAAATATTCTGTAAACTTACGATGTTTAATTTATGTTGACATGTCAAGCCACTTCTTCTAGTAGACCACTCACTTGGGAGCAACGTCTTCAGATTGCCCTTGATGCTGCACAAGGTTAGGACTTAACAGCCACCTACTAGGTTCTGAAATTTCATTTATGCATGTAACTGTTTAAAAAAATAGTATTTAGTACTTTCTTTTTGACAGGTCTTGAATATCTGCACTTCGCGTGTAAACCAGCATTGATTCACAGAGATGTGAAGAGCAGGAACATTCTCCTGTCGACTGATCTTGTGGCTAAGATTGCTGATTTTGGTCTGACAAAGGTTTTTGGTGACTCGAAAACACATATAACCACTGAACCAGTTGGTACTATTGGCTACTTAGATCCCGAGTACGTCATGCACGGCATCCCTTCTCCTATACCCTCTACTTTCTTATTCAACATTTCATACAATGGCATTTTTTGTCAGAATAAATGATGTCTGTGTCTACCGATTGTTCAGGTACTTCCACATATCAGCGAGAAGAGCGACGTGTACAGCTTTGCCGTCGTACTCCTGGAGCTCATCACAGGCCATCCTCCGGTCGTACCAATCAGTGATATGTTTATTGTCTGATTATAATCAAAGGGGTACATGCGTTTATATAGGAGGGCAGCTCCTCTAAACCCTAGATAACTTGGGCTAAGCCCCTAATTGGGCCTCTTTCGTGTATACTGGAGCCCGACCATAACATCTCTCCCCGCCTTCTCAAACAGCTCGTCCTCGGTGAACATCTGAAACCGGCGGAAATCGCCGAGCTGCTCCCAAGTTGCTTCCTCCTGCGGCCAGCCATCGCACCAAGACATGCCACACGCCGCGACGCTGTGGCTCGCATCACTTTCGCCACCTTCGCAGGAGCCGAAGTCGGCCATCCGGTAGGAGGAAGGGTGGCGCAGAGGATCCCGCAGGCCTTGAAGCCAACATGGAAGACGCCGTGAGGCGAGACCCACCGGCTCAAGGCGGTATCGAGTGTGCCAACACGCCCAAGACACGAAAGGGACCGCGAAGCGGGTCCCAATTGCGCTGGAGCGGGTCCAGTGGACCGCGTGGTCTTGTGAAGGAGGCGCACACCCAATCGCCCACCGCGAACTCGCCTCCTCGATGATGAGCATCATAGTACTTCGCCAGCTGTTGTGCTTGGAGACGCCGGGCGCGCCGCCAGATCTCGTCGCGGGTGCGGAGTAAGTCGCCCGCCGTCTCGGACCGAGCCGTGCCAGGCTCAAAAGGAAGCATCGCTGGAGGTGGGCGCCCGTAGACTACCTCAAAAGGCGTGGCATGCAGGGCGGAGTGATAGGAGGTGTGGTAGCAGTACTCCGCCCACGCCAACCAGTCTACCCAAGCTCGTGGACGATCACTCGTAACACAGCGCAAATACATGGCGATCACCTTGTTGACCACCTCGGACCGGCCGTCCGTCTGAGGGTGAAACGCCGTGCTCATGCGGAGCTTCACGCCCGCCAGCCGAAAGAGATCCCGCCACACGTGACCTGTGAACACAGGATCACGGTCGCTGACGATGGACGAAGGAAACCCGTGGAGGCGGACGATACCGTCGAAGAAGGCCCGCGCCACGGATGCGGCTGTATAGGGGTGACCGAGGGCGATGAAGTGCGCGTACTTGGAGAAGCAGTCAACCACCGTGAGGATGACGGATGCGCCGCCCACCTTGGGAAGGCCCTCGATGAAGTCCATGGAGATAACTGCCCACACCTGGGAGGGTACGTCCAGCGGCTGTAGCAGACCCGCGGGTCGCAGTGTCTCCGTCTTGTTCCACTGGCATGTCACGCATGACCGCGATCCACGGATCGCCGCATCACCGGGAATGTAGAAATCAAGACGAGGCGATGGAGGGTCTTCGACGCCTCGTGTCCGCAGAGTGTGCCAAGGACAAGACCGGTGGCGACGCCACGTGGTCGCAAAAGAGGCGGCGCCCGTGTATAAGCAGCCCATCGCCCAGCGCCAGCGCCTACCGCCAGATGTCAGGCGCCATGGAGCGCCTGTGCGTCCGCGGCAGTAGAAGTTGCCCGGCGAATGTCGTCGATGAAGGCAAAGGACGGCCCGGAGCGGATGCACAGGACGGCGGCCGCCGTGGCAACGTTGTCTGTGACATCCTCAGTGTCGCGGCGGGACAAGGCGTCGGCGACCGTGTTGAGACGACCGGGGCGGTACTCGACGGTGAAGTCGAAGCCGAAGAGCTTGCCGATCCACTGGTGCTGCGGGACGGTGGAGAGGCGCTGGTCCAGCAAGAACTTGAGGCTGTAGTGGTCCGTACGCACACGGAACGACCGGCCCCAAAGGTAAGGTCGCCAGTGGCGCACTGCCTGGACCAGCCCGATAAGCTCGCGTTCGTATGCCACGAGCTTGTGATGGCGAGCGGCGAAGGGGCGGCTGCCGCTTCGCCAGTGGAGGACGGCGCCGAAACAGATGTCGGAGGCGTCGCAGTCCACCACGAACGGCATGTCAAAGTCCGGCATCTGGAGGACGGGTCCCGTCGTGAGCGCCCGCTGGAGAGCTTCGAACGCCGTAGTCGCCTCCTCGTCCTAGGAGAAGGCGTCGCGGCGAGGCGCTGGCGCTGGCGATGAGGCCAAGTCCCGGATGTACTTCGAGTAGCCGGCGAGGCCCAAGAAGCCGCGAGAGCCCGCGGAACGGCCCACGCGGCGACGGCGGCGACCTTGTCTGCGTCCATCGCGACACCTTCCGCCGAGATGACGTGCCCAGGTACGCGACGGAGGTCGTGCCGAACGAGCACTTCGAGCGCTTGAGGTGGAGACGATGCGCTCGAAGCTCGTTGAAGATGATGGCCACGTGCTGCAGGTGCTCTGCCCAGGATGAACTGTAGATAAGAATATCATCAAAGAAAACAAGCACAAAACGGCGCAAGTATGGGCTGAGCACGTCGTTCATCAGGGCCTGGAAGGTTGCCGACGCGTTGGAGAGGCCGAACGGCATCACCAGGAACTCGAAGTGGCTATGGTGAGTACGGAACGCCGTCTTCTCGATGTCGTCCGGGTGCATGCGCACCTGATGATAGCCCGAGCGCAGGTCGAGCTTGGTGAAGAAGCGCGCCCCGTGTAGCTCGTCCAAGAGCTCATCCACGACGGGGATGGGGAACTTGTCCTTGGACGTCATGGCGTTGAGGGCGCGGTAGTCGATGCAGAAGCGCCATGTGCTGTCAGCCTTGCGCACAAGGAGCACCGGGGCGGAGAACGGCGATGTTGAAATCCGGATGATGCCCTGCGCGAGCATGACCGCCACCTGGCGCTCGAGCATGACCGCCACCGCGCCGAGCTCGCCCCTTCGCACTGGGGTACTGCAGACGGCGATCAAGCGGTGCGCCGTGTCCGGCAGCAGGTGGATGCGGTGGTCACAGGGCCGCGCGGGTGGGAGGCCCTGTGGCTCGTCGAAGATGTCGCTATGCTGCTGCAGGAGGTCGGCCAGGAGCGGATGCGCCTCGCGCGCCGCCATCAATCGAAGCCGCGGTCGCGCCGAGCCGCCGATGCCTATCCATCAACGCGACGCCTCGCGCCGGAAGATGAGGGCGATGACGCCGAGGTCCCAAAGGATGGGGCCTAGTGTGGATAGGAAATCGACGCCGAGGATGAAGTCGTAGTGTGTCGATGCCGACGCAGTTGATGGAGAAGGGCTCGCCGCCGGCGAGGACGGAACTGCCGCGCCACGCCGCGGGTAAGTAAGGGTCCCGTTGGCGACGGTGACGCTGAACTTCTCCGCGCCCGCCGGATGAAGTGCGAGGCGGCGCATGGCGTCCCTGGACAGGAAGTTGTGCATCGAGCCCGTGTCCACGAGCGCGGTGAGACGCTCCCCGCTGATCGTCACCGGAAGCAGCATCGTCTTCGCCTCTTGATGCTTGCCAAGGCATGAAGGGAGACGAAAGGCGCGATCGACCGCCCGTAGGTCATGACACCGCCTCGAGAGTGTGGTGGTGTCGAGCTCCGCGCGAGGGCCTCACCTCCGCGTCGTCGACGGTCTCTGCAGAACAGGCGGCGACGTATGACCCGACGACACGGCTCGTCGTAGCTTGAAGCACTTGCGGCGCCGCCGAGCTGCTCGCCGACGTCAGCGCCGGAAGGTACGCTGGCGCGGGCGGCAGAGCGGCCGCAGAAAGCAGCGTCGGGTGGCGCCGTGCGGGCGGTCGGGGACGCGCCGCTGCCTGGAACGCCTTTGCCGATGGCGCTACTCAGACGCTGCCACGTAGTACATGGCCGTCTACAGGCCCTGGGGGTCGCGCATCTCGACGTCGAAGCGGATGTGGTCGGGGAGGCCGCCGACGAAGAGCTCGGCACGCTGGCGAGCCGTTACGCCAGGCGTATGGAAGGCCAACGTCTGGAAGCGGTCGACGAAGTCTTGCACCGAGGTGGTGAAGGGGAGGCGACCGAGCTCGGCCAGGCGGCTCCCACGTATGGGGGGCCGAACCGGAGGAGGCATAGGTCGCGAAAGCGCTCCCACGGAGGAATCCCGTCCTCGTCCTGCTCGAGGGCGTAGTACCACGTCTGTGCGGCGCCACGGAGGTGGTAGGAGGCGATCCACGTGCGGTCAGACGCCATGGTCCGCCGCTCGGAAAACTGGTCGCACCGATTGAGCTAGTTCGTGGGGTCGACGTTCCGCCATAGGTGGCGAACTCCATCTTGGTGAAGCGAGTAGGCTGGCATGCGTCGGCGAGGCCGTGTAGGCGCTCGTGGCGACCGTCGCGGTGGGAGGAAATCTTGCGCACCATGGAGCTCCCGCGTATGGGTCAGTATACACGCCGAAGGTGGTGGCGGGCGGCGGCAGCACCGTCGCTGTGGCGGCGCCGACGTGTAGATCGGCGTGTCGATCCACGTCGGCGTGAGGGGCGACGACGGAACTGATCTGGGTGATCGGGATTCCACGGGGCGGTGGATGGTGGTGTTGGTGCTGGCGCCGCGCGGGCGTGGCGGCGTGGCGTAGAACTGGAGGAAGGTCCGAGGTTCGAGACCGCCGAGGTAAGGTCGCGGATCACGACATCTCCGCCGGAGAGAGACGGTGGCCGCTGCCGGTGGCGCCCGAGCGGCGGACAGTGGCCGGCGGACCCGAGTGGCCGGCGGCGGTCTGCTGTGTGATGGCGGTGGCAGCTGGTGGGCGGCAAGTGGTGGGGCGGAAGAACTCATCAAACCAGCAATCTGATACCAAATTGGTAGAGGCTATGGTTCTACGGATCTCGACGAGATTATAGGGGTGGAAGTGAGGCGGAGAGGCTGGAGGCGCAGACGCCGGGTTCGGCGCCGTCATGAGAGGAGGCGAAGTCTAGGGTTTGGGGATCCCGTAGCCTGAGGGTGTTGAGATTAGGATATGTTTATTGTCTGATTATAATCAAAGGGGTACATGCGTTTATATAGGAGGGAAGCTCCTCCAAACCCTAGATAACTTGGCTAAGCCCCTAATTGGGCCTCTTTCATGTATACTGGAGCCCGACCATAGCATCTACAGTATTAAAAAAAGGTCAAAATTAAACTTTTGCCAAGTTCGGTGAGAACTAGACATCCTCTTAGCAATATGAGATGTATTGGAGATAGTGTCCCTGTAGTATTAGTATCTTAAAGCTTGCCTACTTATCTGTTTATCACTTAACCATCTCCTTGTCCTTGGAAACCAGCTAAAGCCATGATGGCCATCCAAGAAACTTTTGGTGTGATAAAAACTGGGTGATCCATGTACTCCAAAAGCTTTCATATGGAGAGGATTAAAATGCTCATATCCTCCAGGATCCCTCTAATGTAACAAATACTGTAAGTTTAATAACTATGTTTGAATGAAATATGGAAAAATCGGTTGTTATATGCTGAATATTTTGCATTGCGACATTGAAAGCAGAAAATAAGTTCTGCATTATTTTTTTACAGAAACCTGTCTTCCTTTCAGTTAGTTGGTGCCATCTCTACTAATTTTGGAGATCTCAAAGCACTCCGATATCTGTAGGTTTCGACTTCTCATCATTTCTTTCTACGATGTACTAATGTGACACTGCCTTTTTATTTTGATACTACTAGCGAAATGGCCCACGCCAATCTTTTCCCATCATATTTATGTTTTATTATATCTAGGAATTGATGTATCTGTTATAAAAAATAAAGGTCTCAGTATTTCTTTCACGAGGCTAAATTGTATATTATTCATACTAGAATTTTTTGCAAATTTCTAGAAATAAAGGAATTGTTCACACATAATTCTAAGATAATTAACATCTTTGCACAAGAAGCCGTAACTCAGCAATTATTTGTACCTCTATGTTTTCAGGAAAATAATGAACCCTCTGTATCTCCATAAAGGAACTCTGGGCACATGATATGTGCTCCTTGTTTGCCTTCACCTTGCACTAAAAATGCACTTGCAAAAACTAACAATATATTTTGGAAGAGCACGTAATTCTCTTCGCTTTACTTGCATTGAATAGCTCCATGCTTTTGCCTCTTGCATTGTATCTGCCTATTCTTTACTAGATGTAATTCACAATATCTGTTTCTGCTTCCAGGATCTGTCACGCAACAACTTATCGGCCCTATTCCGATTTTCTTGGGAAAATTTCATCACTAATATACAGTAAGTCTTATTACTTATCTGTTCATTCTTAGATCTAGATAGAACAGTTTTATGTTAATGGTATACAATGATTTTTCTTCATAGGGATTTGTCTAGCAATAATATCAGTGGACCAATTCCTGACAGCCTTCTACAAAAATCCCGAAATGGGTCCCTATCACTAAGGTTTGTTTTATATAATTAAAAGATATCGGTGCACCAGAACTAAATTCTAGCAGGTTTTGAAAAGAAAATATCCAAACTAATATATAAATTATCAACATGATCGGAGGATGTCATTAGTATCTTAAATTTGGCGATTTAATATTATAGCAACTGCTTTAAATTTTATTCTATGCTATTTGGGCCTTTTTTTCAATTTCTTTGACTGTATACTGTTCATTTAATAAGGTGTAGTACTTTTCATTGACTTAAGTAAAAAAAATATATGATTACACTTGATTTTTTCTAGGAAGGTGTCAAATAATGCTGCATATCAGTTCACTTTGTTGCACTTTGGGTAGTTTCATTTCTAGAGATTTCGTTATGAAAGTACCTTCGAAAATACTGCCAGTATTACATTTCTTCTATGTCTGATTGATCAGAATATTTGTAGAGACTGGTTCCTTCCAGAATTTATAGTCGGACATCTTTTTTCTTTTGGAATACCATGGAAGCACATTAAATGTGAAACTGTGTACATTTTGATATTGTCAGGGTTGGTGATAATGCAAATATATGTGGCAATAGTACTGCCTGTATATCAGGTCAAAAGAAAGTCAATGGGACACTTCTCGCTGAAATAATCATACCAATACTTGCGACCATTGCATTATTTATTATCTTATTTCTTCTGCTGCGCCAAGTGCTCAAACGAAAAGGTAACACGGGCAAATGGAAATTACGGTGTTTGTTTTGTTCCATACTCTTGTATTTTATTTTTCCATTTTTTATACTCCCTACGATCCATAATAAATGCCGTTCATTTAGTATAAAGTTTGTACTAGCTTAGTACAAAATAAACGACACTTACTATGGATAGGAGGGAGTAGAAAAAGAAAATTCAGTCTTTAACTACTTCACCCATGTATTCAGCTAAGAAAAGGGCTACTCATCATGAAGATGAATCAGTGTTACTTGAGAACCGTGAATTCTCTTACAGAGAACTGAAGCATATTACTGATAACTTCAGCCAAGAGATTGGGAAAGGCGGGTTTGGACCTGTCTTTCTTGGCTACTTGGAGAATGGAAACTAAGTGGCTGTGAAAGTGCGTTCTGAGTCATCTTCCCAAGGGGTAGAGAGTTTCTGGCTGAGGTAAAATAAAAATCAATTTGAAGTTCTATATTTCACAACTCAAATATTCTCATGTTTCCCTTTCAGCTGTCTTTCCTCCAATTTCTATTTGTAGGAGTCTATTTCCCTGCTCTTATGAATAAGCATTTGTAAAAAATGTTCATCTGTGGTTTTGTAGATAAAAATCTACTCACTAAACATTCGTGTTATATGTTCTACTTAAATCATCTGAAATAACAGTTCTGCACGTTATATTGCAGGCTCAGCACTTGACAAGGATTCATCACAAGAATTTAGTTTCCTTGGCTACTGCCAGGACCGAAATCATTTGGCCCTTGTTTACAGTACATGCCTGAAGGGGACCTGCACGATAAACTGAGGTTGTTCATCTCATCCATTCAAATATGCGTTCCTATATCGTCGAATTGGAGATTCTTAGGCACCTAGATTGACTGTGTCATATATCTTGAAATTCAGATTAAAGAAGAATGTTGAATTTTCTCAAAGGAGAAATGAATAAACCCTAAATAGACCGTGTTAACTAACTGATATAATTGAAATTCTACCAAATATTCTGTAAACTTACGATGTTTAATTTATGTTGACATGTCAAGCCACTTCTTCTAGTAGACCACTCACTTGGGAGCAACGTCTTCAGATTGCCCTTGATGCTGCACAAGGTTAGGACTTAACAGCCACCTACTAGGTTCTGAAATTTCATTTATGCATGTAACTGTTTAAAAAAATAGTATTTAGTACTTTCTTTTTGACAGGTCTTGAATATCTGCACTTCGCGTGTAAACCAGCATTGATTCACAGAGATGTGAAGAGCAGGAACATTCTCCTGTCGACTGATCTTGTGGCTAAGATTGCTGATTTTGGTCTGACAAAGGTTTTGGTGACTCGAAACACATATAACCACTGAACCAGTTGGTACTATTGGCTACTTAGATCCGAGTACGTCATGCACGGCATCCCTTCTCCTATACCCTCTACTTTCTTATTCAACATTTCATACAATGGCATTTTTGTCGAATAAATGATGTCTGTGTCTACCGATTGTTCAGGTACTTCCACATATCAGCGAGAAGAGCGTGTACAGCTTTGCCGTCGTACTCTGGAGCTCATCACAGGCCATCCTCGGTCGTACCAATCGGTGATATGTTTATTGTCGATTATAATCAAAGGGTACATGCGTTTATATAGGAGGGCAGCTCCTCTAAACCCTAGATAACTTGGACTAAGCCCTAATTGGGCCTCTTTCGTGTATCACGGAGCCCGACCATAACATCTCTCCCGCTTCTCAAACAGCTCGTCCTCGAGTGAACATCTGAAGCCGGCGGAAATCGTCGAGCTGCTCCCAAGTTGCTTCCTCCTTGGGCAGGCCAGCCCACTGCACCAAGACATGCCACACGCCGCGACGCTGCTGTGCCTGCATCACCTTCGCCACCTTCGCAGGAGCCGGCAGAAGTCGGCCATCCGAAGTAGGAGGAAGGGCCGGTGGCGCTGCAGGAGGATCCCCGCGGTAGGCCTTCAGTAAGCCAACATGGAAGACGTCGTGGAGGCGAGACCGGTGGCAGCTCAAGGCGGTATCTGAGTGTGCCAACACGCTCCGGCCTGAAAGGGACCGGCGTGGCGGGTCCCAATTGCGCTGGGCGCGGGTCCGAGGCTGCGTGGTCTTGTGAAGGAGGCGCGACCACACAATCGTCCACCGCGAACTCCGCCTCTCGATGATGAGCATCATAGTACTTCCGGCCATTGTTGTGCTTGGAGAAATGGCGGCGCCTCGATCGAGATCTCGTCGCGGGTGCGGAGTAAGTCGCCCGCCGTCTCGGACCGAGCCGTGCCAGGATCAAAAGGAAACATCACCAGAGGTGGGCGCCCGTAGACTACCTCAAAAGGCATGGCATGCAGGGCGGAGTGATAGGAGGCGTTGTAGCAGTACTCCGCCCACGCCAACCAGTCTACCCAAGCTCGTGGACGATCACTCGTAACACAGCGCAAATACATGGCGATCACCTTGTTGACCACCTCGGACTGGCCGTCCGTCTGAGGGTGAAACGCCGTGCTCTTGCGGAGCTTCACGCCCGCCAGCCGAAAGAGATCCCGCCACACGTGACCCGGGGATCACGGTCGCCGACGATGGAAGAAGGAAACCCGTGGAGGCGGACGATACCGTCGAAGAAGGCCGCGCCCACGGATGCGGTATAGGGGTGACCGAGGCGATGAAGTGCGCGTGCGGAAGCGATCAACCACCGTGAGGATGACGGATCGCCGCCCCACCTTGGGAAGGCCCTCGATGAAGTCCATGGAGATAATCGCCCACACGGGAGGGTACGTCCGGTAGCAGAACCGCGAGTCGCGATGTCTCCGTCTTGTTCCACGGCATGTCACGCATGACCGCCGCGCGATCACGGATCGGCGCACCATCACCGGGAATGTAGAAATCAGCACGAGGCGATGGAGGTCTTCGCACGCCTCGTGTCTGCAGAGTGCCAAGGACAAGACACGGTGGCGCCGCGTCACTGGTCGGGCAAAAAGAGGCGGTGCCCGTGTATAAGCAACCATCGTCCAGCGCCAGCGCCTGTACCGCCGATGTCAAAGCGCCCGCGAGCGCCTGCGTCCGCGAGAAGTTTGCGAATGTCGTCGATGAAGGCGAAGGACGGCCCGGAGCGGATGCACAGGACGGCGGCCGCCGTGGCAACGTTGTCTGTGACATCCTCAGTGTCGCGGCGGGACAAGGCGTCGGCGACCGTGTTGAGACGACCGGGGCGGTACTCGACGGTGAAGTCGAAGCCGAAGAGCTTGCCGATCCACTGGTGCTGCGGGACGGTGGAGAGGCGGTCCAAGAAAAGAACTTGAGGTAAAATGCGTGACGCAGGCGAACGACCGGCCCCAAAGGTAAGGTCGCCAGTGGCGCACTGCCTGGACCAGCCCGATAAGCTCGCGTTCGTATGCCACGAGCTTGTGATGGCGAGCGGCGAAGGCGGTGAAGGCCGGCGCCTTCGCCTGGTGGAGGACGGCGCCAAACCGATGCAGGCGTCGCGATCCACCGAACGGCATGTCGAATCCGCATCGGAGGACGGTCCGTCGTGAGCGCCCGAGGAAGCTTGAACGCCGTAGTCGCCTCCTCGTCCGGAGAAGGCGTCGCGGCGAAGCGCGTCGATGGCGGCGATGAGGTCAAGTCCGGATGTACTTCGGTAATGGCCGTGAGGCCCAAGAAGCCGCGGAGAGCCCGCGGGAACCGCGGGGCCAGCCACGCGGCGACGGTGGCGACCTTGTCTGCGTCCATCGCGACACCTTCCGCCGAGATGACGTGCCCAGTGCGGCGGAGGTCGTGCGAGCAGCACTTCGAGCGCTTGAGGTGGAGACGATGCGCTCGAAGCTCGTTGAAGATGATGGCCACGTGCTGCAGGTGCTCTGCCCAGGATGAACTGTAGATAAGAATATCATCAAAGAAAACAAGCACAAAACGGCGCAAGTATGGGCTGAGCACGTCGTTCATCAGAACTGGAAGGTTGCCGACGTTGGAGGCGAGCGGCATCACCGGGGAACTCGAAGTGGCTATGGTGAGTGCGGAACGTCTTCGATGTCGTCCGGATGCATGCGCACGATGATAGCCCGAGCGCGGTCGAGCTTGGTGAAGCGCGCCCGTGTAGCTCGTCCAAGAGCTCATCCACGACGGGGATGGGGAACTTGTCCTTGGACGTCATGGCGTTGAGGGCACGGTAGTTGATGCAGAAGCGCCATGTGTCGTCGGGCTTGCGCACAAGGAGCACCGGGGCGGAGAACGGCGATGTCGAAATCCGGATGATGCCCTGCGCGAGCATGACCGCCACTGGCTCGAGCATGACGCCACCGCGCCGAGCTCGCCCTTCGCCGGTGGGGTACGCAGGCGCCTGCGACGGAGCGCCGTGTCCGGCGGCGGTGGATCACGGTGGTCACGGGCGCGGGTGGGAGGCCCTGTGGCTCGTCGAAGATGTCGCCCGTCTGCTGCGGGAGGTCGGCAGAGGCGGATGCGCCTCGTCAATCGCGGCCGCCATCAAGCTGAAGCGGTCGCGCCGGGAGCCCGATGCCTATCCATCAACGCGACGCCCGCGCGGAAGATGAGGGCGATGCGTCGAGGTCCCAAAGGATGGGGCCTAGTGTGGATAGGAAATCGGCCGAGGATGAAGTCGTGACCAGTCGTCTGCCGCGGTTGATGGAGAAGGCTCGTCGCCGATGAGGACGGGAACCTGCCGCGCCACGCCGTGGCAAGTAAGGCGGTCCCCGTTGGCGACGGTGACGCTGAACTTCTCCGCGCCCGCCGGATGAAGTGCGAGGCGGCGCATGGCGTCCCTGGACAGGAAGTTGTGCATCGAGCCCATGTCCACGAGCGCGGTGAGACGCTCCCCGTTGATCGTCACCGGAAGCAGCATCGTCTTCGCCGTCTTGATGCCTGCCAAGGCATGAAGGGAGGCAGCGATCGCATCGACCGCCCGTAGGTCGTGACACCGCCTCGGAGAGTGTGGTGGTGTCGAGCTCCGCGTGAGGCCTCTACCTCGCGTCGTCGACGGTCTCCAGAAAGTGACGGGCGACGTATGACCCGCCTCTGACTCGTCGCGGTTGAAGCACGAGCCCGCCGGCGCCCGAGCCGCTCGGTAGCGTCAGCGCCGGAAGGTACGCTGTCGGCGCGGGCGGCGGCAGCAGCGCGCAGCGGTAGCGAAGTGGCGTCGCGCGGTCGGGTCGGGACGCGCGCTGACTAAGGAACGCCTTGCATGGCGTTGGCGCTTACTCGTCTGTGCAGCGTAGTACATGGCGTCTGAGCCACAGGGTCGCGCATCTCGACGTCGAAGCGGATGTGGCCGGGGAGGCCGCCGACGAAGAGCTCGGCACGCTGGCGAGCCGTTACGCCAGGCGTATGGAAGGCCAACGTCTGAAGCGGTCGACGAAGTCTTGCACCGAGTGGTGAAGGGGCGGCCGAGCTCGCCAGCGGCTCCCGTATGGGGCGACCGGAGGAGGCATAGGTCGCGAAAGCGCTCCCACGGAGGCATCCCGTCCTCGTCCTGCTCGAGGGCGTAGTACCACGTCTGTGCGGCGCCACGGAGGTGGTAGGAGGCGATCCACGTGCGGTCAGACGCCATGGTCCGCTGCCCCCGGAAAAACTGGTCGCACTGATTGAGCTAGTTCAGGGGGTCGACGGTTCCGTCATAGGTGGCGAACTCCATCTTGGTGAAGCGAGGCGGCTGCTGTACGTGCGGCGAGGCCGTGTAGGCGCTCTCGTGGCGACCCGTCGCGGTGGGAGGAGAGTACTGCGGCACCATGGAGCTCCCGGCGTATGGGTCAGTATACCCGCCGAAGGTGGTGGCGGGCGGCGGCAGCACCGTCGGCTGTGGCGGCGCCGACGTGTAGATCGGCGTGTCGATCCACGTCGGCAGCGGGGACGGCGACGACGGGAACCTGATCTGGGTGATCGGGATTCCCTGGGGCGCGGCGGTGGACGGTGGTGTTGGTGCGAGGGGCGCCGCCGGCGGGGGCGGTGGCGCGTAGGGAGCCTGGAGGAAGGTCCGTAGGTTCGAGACCGCCAGGGTGAGGTCGCGGATCGCCGACGACATCTCCGCCGGAGAGAGGACGGTGGCGTGGCTGCCAGGCCTTGGCGCATGAGCGGACCAGGTGGCCGAGGCGGCAGGGTGGCGGCGTCTGGCGTGGTGGCGGTGGCCGCGCTGGTGGAGGCGGCAGCGGTGGTGGGGAGGCCGGAAGAACTCATCAAACCAGAGCAATCTGATACCAAATTGGTAGAGGCTATGGTTCTACCAGATCTCGGACGTAGATTATAGGGGTGGAAGTGAGGGCGGAGAGGCTGGAGGCGCAGACGCCGGCGGCTAGGCGCCGTCGCTGCGAGAGGGAGGAGGCGGCGTCTAGGGTTTGGGGCTCCCGTATCCTGAGGGAGACGACAACAGAATATGTTTATTGTCTGATTATAATCAAAGGGGTACATGCGTTTATATAGGAGGGCAGCTCCTCCAAACCCTAGATAACTTGGCTAAGCCCCTAATTGGGCCTCTTTCATGTATACTGGAGCCCGACCATAGCATCTACAGTATTAAAAAAAGGTCAAAATTAAACTTTTGCCAAGTTCAGGGCTGAGAACTAGACATCCTCTTAGCAATATGAGATGTATTGGAGATAGTGTCCCTGTAGTATTAGTATCTTAAAGCTTGCCTACTTATCTGTTTATCACTTAACCATCTCCTTGTCCTTGGAAACCAGCTAAAGCCATGATGGCCATCCAAGAAACTTTTGGTGTGATAAAAAACTGGATGGGTGATCCATGTACTCCAAAAGCTTTCATATGGAGAGGATTAAAATGCTCATATCCTCCAGGGGATCCCTCTAATGTAACAGCGCTGTAAGTTTAATAACTATGTTTGAATGAAATATGGAAAAATCAGTTGTTATATGCTGAATATTTTGCATTGCGACATTGAAAACAGAAAATAACTGTTCTGCATTATTTTTTTTTACAGAAACCTGTCTTCCTTTCAGTTAGTTGGTGCCATCTCTACTAATTTTGGAGATCTCAAAGCACTCCAGTATCTGTAGGTTTCTGACTTCTCGTCATCATTTCTTTCTCTGATGTACTAATGTGACACTGCCTTTTTATTTTGATACTACTAGCGAAATGGCCCACGCCAATCTTTTCCCATCATATTTATGTTTTATTATATCTAGGAATTGATGTATCTGTTATAAAAAAAATAAAGGTCTGTATTTCTTTCACGAGGCTAAATTGTATATTATTCATACTAGAATTTTTTTGCAAATTTCTCAGAAATAAAGGAATTGTTCACACATAATTCTAAGATAATTAACATCTTTGCACAGTAAGCCAGTAACTCAGCAATTATTTGTACCTCTATGTTTTCAGGAAAAATAATGAACCCTCTGTATCTCCATAAAGGAACTCTGGGCACATGATATGTGCTCCTTGTTTGCCTTCACCTTGCACTAAAAATGCACTTGCAAAAAACTAACAATATATTTTGGAAGAGCACGTAATTCTCTTCGTTTACTTGCATTGAATAGCTCCATGCTTTTGCCTCTTGCATTGTATCTGCCTATTCTTTACTAGATGTAATTCACAATATCTGTTTCTGCTTCCAGGGATCTGTCACGCAACAACTTATCTGGCCATATTCCCGATTTTCTTGGGCAAATTTCGTCACTAATACTTCTGTAAGTCTTATTACTTATCTGTTCATTCTTAGATCTAGATAGAACAGTTTTATGTTAATGGTATACAATGATTTTTCTTCATAGGGATTTGTCTAGCAATAATCTCAGTGGACCAATTCCTGACAGCCTTCTACAAAAATCCCGAAATGGGTCCCTATCACTAAGGTTTGTTTTATATAATTAAAAGATATCGGTGCACCAGAACTAAATTCTAGCAGGTTTTGAAAAGAAAATATCCAAACTAATATATAAATTATCAACATGATCGGAGGATGTCATTAGTATCTTAAATTTGGCGATTTAATATTATAGCAACTGCTTTAAATTTTATTCTATGCTATTTGGGCCTTTTTTCAATTTCTTTGACTGTATACTGTTCATTTAATAAGGTGTAGTACTTTTCATTGACTTAAGTAAAAAAAAATATATGATTACACTTGATTTTTTCTAGGAAGGTGTCAAATAATGCTGCATATCAGTTCACTTTGTTGCACTTTGGGTAGTTTCATTTCTAGAGATTTCGTTATGAAAGTACCTTCGAAAATACTGCCAGTATTACATTTCTTCTATGTCTGATTGATCAGAATATTTGTAGAGACTGGTTCCTTCCAGAATTTATAGTTGGACATCTTTTTTCTTTTGGAATACCATGGAAGCACATTAAATGTGAAACTGTGTACATTTTGATATTGTCAGGGTTGGTGATAATGCAAATATATGTGGCAATAGTACTGCCTGTATATCAGGTCAAAAGAAAGTCAATGGGACACTTCTCGCTGAAATAATCATACCAATACTTGCGACCATTGCATTATTTATTATCTTATTTCTTCTGCTGCGCCAAGTGCTCAAACGAAAAGGTAACACGGGCAAATGGAAATTACGGTGTTTGTTTTGTTCCATACTCTTGTATTTTATTTTTCCATTTTTATACTCTCGATCCATAATAAATGCCGTTCATTTAGGATAAAGTTTGTACTAGCTTAGTACAAAATAAACGACACTTACTATGGATAGGAGGGAGTAGAAAAAGAAAATTCAGTCTTTAACTACTTCACCCATGTATTCAGCTAAGAAAAGGGCTACTCATCATGAAGACGAATCAGTGTTACTTGAGAACCGTGAATTCTCTTACAGAGAACTGAAGCATATTACTGATAACTTCAGCCAAGAGATTGGGAAAGGCGGGTTTGGACCTGTCTTTCTTGGCTACTTGGAGAATGGAAACTCGGTGGCTGTGAAAGTGCGTTCTGAGTCATCTTCCCAAGGGTAGAGAGTTTCTGGCTGAGGTAAAATAAAAAATCAATTTGAAGTTCTATATTTCACAACTCAAATATTCTCATGTTTCCCTTTCAGCTGTCTTTCCTCCAATTTCTATTTGTAGGAGTCTATTTCCCTGCTCTTATGAATAAGCATTTGTAAAAAATGTTCATCTGTGGTTTTGTAGATAAAAATCTACTCACTAAACATTCGTGCTATATGTTCTACTTAAATCATCTGAAATAACAGTTCTGCACGTTATATTGCAGGCTCAGCACTTGACAAGGATTCATCACAAGAATTTAGTTTCCTTGGTTGGCTACTGCCAGGACCGAAATCATTTGGCCCTTGTTTACGAGTACATGCCTGAAGGGGACCTGCAGGATAAACTGAGGTTGTTCATCTCATCCATTCAAATATGCGTTCCTATATCGTCGAATTGGAGATTCTTAGGCACCTAGATTGACTGTGTCATATATCTTGAAATTCAGATTAAAGAAGAATGTTGAATTTTCTCAAAGGAGAAATGAATAAACCCTAAATAGACCGTGTTAACTAACTGATATAATTGAAATTCTACCAAATATTCTGTAAACTTACGATGTTTAATTTATGTTGACATGTCAAGCCACTTCTTCTAGTAGACCACTCACTTGGGAGCAACGTCTTCAGATTGCCCTTGATGCTGCACAAGGTTAGGACTTAACAGCCACCTACTAGGTTCTGAAATTTCATTTATGCATGTAACTGTTTAAAAAATAGTATTTAGTACTTTCTTTTTGACAGGTCTTGAATATCTGCACTTCGCGTGTAAACCAGCATTGATTCACAGAGATGTGAAGAGCAGGAACATTCTCCTGTCGACTGATCTTGTGGCTAAGATTGCTGATTTTGGTCTGACAAAGGTTTTTGGTGACTCGAAAACACATATAACCACTGAACCAGTTGGTACTATTGGCTACTTAGATCCCGAGTACGTCATGCACGGCATCCCTTCTCCTATACCCTCTACTTTCTTATTCAACATTTCATACAATGGCATTTTTTGTCAGAATAAATGATGTCTGTGTCTACCGATTGTTCAGGTACTTCCACAGTTTTCATATCAGCGAGAAGAGCGACGTGTACAGCTTTGCCGTCGTACTCCTGGAGCTCATCACAGGCCGTCCTCCGGTCGTACCAATCAGTGACAGTGTCAGAATCCACGTCGGTGAGTGGGTGCAACAGAGCCTTGACCACGACACCATGGAGAGCATTGTAGATGCAAAAATGGGAGGGGACTATGATATCAACTCTGTGAGGAAAGCTGCCAACCTTGCACTGCATTGCAAGCGCGAGGTCTCCCGTGAGCGTCCGACGATGGCGGAGGTAGTGTCACAGCTTAAGGAGTGCTTGGTGCTCGAGAACTGTCGTGTCAGGAGGCAAAGAAGCCTGGGTTCGAATGGTGATGGTTCGACCTGTCTTGGAGAGGGAAGTTCTCTTGGGGCAGAAGAGGAACTAGGTGGGGAGATACAAGTATTTGCTGATGGTCCTGTAACGAGATAGTAGGTTTGATGATGTTACATAAGTTCTGGAGGTTAGAGCACTCTTCCCTTGCCTTTCTGAGTAACTTTTGTCTTACCTGTCTTTTTGAAGTTCTTAAATTTTTGGCAATGCTTAGATGAAGTTTCCACGTTGAGAAATATGGAGATGAAATGAGATCAACCATGTATTTGATAGTTGTAAATGTCGAAGCTGGTACTCTTATTCTTTTGACCACACATTTCTGTTATAGGATCATATCGGTTTATTAATTCTGGCACTCGCAAAGCAAATAATTTATAATTGTTTGAAGCAAAGCAAATAATTGTTTGAAGGAAACATTTGATTCAGACCGAGTAAACTAGTCTATACAACATTTTGGAAACAAATCATATAAATCTTGAATTTTTATTTCAGCTAATCAGTAGGTAAATAGCTTCTATTTTGGAAAATGATACACTTCCCCTAGGGGATCGCGCGTTCCTATCCCCGGGTGGACTCTTCGCTTGATGGCAGGCCTTTCGTTTTTTCTCCACGCCACGGAAATAATCCCCATTCTTCCTGCTCGGCGACCTCCGTGCACGCGCCGCCCAGCCATGCCTGCTCTGCGCCGCGCTCTGCCCTCATCCCGCCGTGCCTGCGCTGCGCTCCGCCCTTACACCCTCGCGTCGCCGTGCCTGCACCGCGCTCCGCCGCACCTGTTACCTCTCGCCTGCAGCCGCCGCCCAGCTGCGCATGCGCCGCGCTCCGCGGCCCCGCGCCCTCTCGCCTGTAGCCACCATGCCCTCGCATGCGCCGCTCTCTGCACCTGCAGCCGTAAGTCGCCGCCTCCGACCTCCTCCCATGTTGCAGCGCCTTACCATGTTGTAAGGTCCAGGGTCCAATATCGTAGTTCCATGGGAAGTCGGTCAGCAGTATACCTGGACACGAGCCGCCGAGCCGCAAAAAGCTCGGGCTGGATTTGCCCAGCCTGAGCCAGCTTGTCGGTGCCGGGGAGCCGCACAGCTGAGGAGCTCGGTCCGAGCTTCCGACGAGCTCGGTCCAGCTCGACGCAGCTAGCAAGCCTAGCGACGATGGCTCACTGACCGGTGGGGCCTTCTCCTAGGCAGCGTCGTTGTAGGCTGCGGGCGGCGGCGCGGTTCGATTTGCTCATCGACGGCGTGGGCGTAG
This sequence comes from Avena longiglumis, assembly GCA_030063025.1. NCBI lineage: Eukaryota > Viridiplantae > Streptophyta > Magnoliopsida > Poales > Poaceae > Avena > Avena longiglumis. The sequence goes on from CP125978.1 coordinate 48,199,495, forward strand.
GGGGCGGCGCGGCGGTGCTTGTTGTACGGGCGGCACGACGGTACTTGTGGACGAGGGAGAGCAAGTCGCTGGTGTAGAGGCGAGGCAGCAACGGTGGCCTGCGCTGCCTGCGCTGGTGGTGGATATTTCTTGTGGCGGCAGCATGGGAGAAAGACGAGAGACGACCATGAGGAAGAGAGCCAACATGATCGGCGTGGCTATGTCTAATTCAGCCCATTTCTTGCTCTCGTATATGTGTGCTGTGTCTAATTGGTCCATCAAGTTCTCCATTGCTACTTAATTTAACCTATTAAATTTTAAAAAGAAAGACGAGCCAAACGAGCTGGACCGGGCCGTGTCCAAGCCAGCCCGAGCTCACCGCGTCCAGCATCGCTAACTCGGCTCGGTCTGCCACAACCACCGGCGGGCCGAGCCCAGCTTGCTCCGAGCTTTGAAAACTCGGGCCGAACCCAGCAACTCGAGTTTCATGTTAGGTATAGTTAGCATAGGCTTGAGGTTTTTTTAGGGAAAATTTGCTAGAGGACACCGTTATTTTTTGGCGTTTGCCAAAACACACCGCTGGAATGTGTCTTTCTTTGAAAAATTATAATTTCGTGGCACATTTGCCAAACACTGCATGCATGCATGAAATGGAAAGTTTGACTAATTTTATTGGGATGACCATCATATGTCCGGTTTGAACACTTTTTCTCTAATTCAAATTCACCAAATCCAGCATGTGCATATACCGAACATGAATTAGAAACTATCGTAAGTTCACATCAAGTTGGAACATCCAGGCCAAGTCGCCATCCATTGCAGCATGCAGCATCGTTAAAAAAATCAACGAGGGAATTGGGAAAAAGCTGGATAGTTTTTTCTATCTGAAACATCGTGTATTTCAATTAAAATTCTAGACATATTTGCAACAAGGTAAAAAGGTAATCTAAAACGTCAAACTTTCCGTTTTGGGCAGTACAGTGTGTTCTAGCAAATTGTCACGAAATAATAATGGTACTGGGCAAAGTCACATTCCAACAGTGTGTTTTAGCAAACGCCGGAAAATAACAGTGTCCTCTAGCAAATTTTCTCTTTTATATATTATAGTAGAAGCGGTTCTCGGAGTGAGAAAGTCCGCTAAAAAATGTGATAGAAAGAAAAAGAATAATGCACAAAGAGCTTGAATATTTATTCCTTCCTAGTATGACTTTATTTCATGATTGTTTGGTCACTTTTTCTTCAGTAATAAGTCACTTAACAAACCAACCAACATCCATTTCTTATATATTACAACTCAGAACGCAGAAGGAGTAGGAGTTGGGCAGGCCTTGGACGCGAAGTCCTTGCCCATGGCCACAGGCCCAACGCCGGCGTTGCACATGTTGGCGAACGCCCGCATATGCTTCATTCCGTACTGTCCCAGCAACCCACAGTGCTCCTCGAAGGCCCGTACCTTCACAGAGAAGCGAGGAAGAGTACTTAAAGATGTTCACAGAACACAATATTCATACTGTACATCAAGTTGATATCTCACTACTATGCTAATATGTTTGTCTGTGAATACTGAATACTGTAACCGGATTCACACGGCACTCACCATCGACTTGAGGCAGTCCCAGTCATCAACCAGAGGCTGGCCGGCCGGACGGACGGCGTTGAGAACTCGGGGACCTTCCGTGCCGAAAATGCTGCGGCCGATGAGCTCGACGCTGTCGTCCACCCGAGACCTATGCGCCATCGCCTCCAACAGTTCCTTCCGAGCCTCGCTTTTCTCGGACATTCCCCCCTCCGATTTTCGGTACTTCACATCCCATGCAAAACGTCTCTCGTCAGCTTATTCCGTCGTTTTGTTAATTTTATGGAATAGAGGAGGAAGTAATATGTTCCGCGCGCACATGAAATGCTTGTTTTAGATTATTATTACTGAAACCCTAACCTTGTTCCAGAGGTAGACAAGATCGGCATCACGCTGCTCCACGACACGCGAGAGCCGGCCTAGTGAATAATCTCCGCCGCCGACCACCGTGGCGCTGTGGTTGGCAGGATCGGAGGATCCAATGAAGAGGTCGAGGTCCTCGGCATTCATACTCAGATCACCGTACTGCATCACGTGCGACGAGAGCGGCGACGAGATGGTTCTATTTTTCACCTGGTCGATTGATCAGCAAAGATATCAGCACCCATATATGCATCTCCCTCGATCGCATTGTATGATGTAGCGGATGCATGGTGGATATGGACATGAGACTTACGCTGTCGTACTGCTGCGCGAGGGACTCGTTACGGAGGTTATGCGTGTCGCTGTCCTCCATCCACGCGACGCTGTAGAGATCGCCGAGGCAGGACATGATCTCGGCATGGTCGCAGTATGTGGCCCAGCTGCTCTCGTTCGCGTTCGAGGCTGTGGTGGCGTAGATGCTGATGTTGGCGGGGAGGAGGCCCTCGAAGATGCTCCCGGATTCGCACGCCTCGAGGTAGAATACCAGGCTCTTGTACGCTCCGTGCTTGCTCTCAAGGGTTGCCACCAGGTCATTGGCATACAGGGTCTCCAAGCCTGGCATGCCTGTACGAGTTCAAGAGTTTATTTAGTGCTGGAGTCATGCATGATCATCATCCAAAGGAGAGAACATAGTGCGGGTGCGAAATGTTAAGTTAATTGGGAAACGGTTTGGCACCCTAAAAAATCATGGAAGCTTTGGTGTGATGCATATGTTCAAGTTTGGAATGGTGCTTCGATTGAGATGGCCATGGCTTGAGTGTGGACGGATTCCGAATAAAATTAGGTCGGTCTTGGAAAACCTTGCCACAAGGAGGATATGAATATTTTCTATGCCGTCACCACTATCATGGTTGGTTGGAAATCTTTCGTACGACCTCCTTTTGGCACGCACACCATGGCCTAGAGGAAGGAATCGTAACGAGATTGCGCCGGTAATCTTTGCATCATAAAAAAGAAAGAGTTTTATTGATGAGAGCAACAAATACTCGGCCAAGTCGGTGTATGAGGTGCAATAATTCTTGGGTTATATTGCTTCTAGCATGATCAAAACGGTTTTGAAAGTTTGGGCCCCTCCAAAAACCAAATTCTTTGATTTGGCTTGCAACATAAAAAACTTTATAGCTCTTGCAACTTTAGTTTTTTTTGTCAAACATCTCCTTGATTAATAGATTGAGGCAAAGTTTTTTTTGCCCCGCTTTTCAAAATAAAATAAAAGAAAACGTACCAAGCACCCCTGGACCACCATGGTCAGTGTAATACACAAAGATGTGGTCGTCCGGGTTGCTACTGACGACCTTGCCGCTACCGCCGGTGACCTGTGACTTGTCGCCGAGCAGGACGGCGAGGAAGTTCTTCACATTCACATCCTCCCCTGTGTAGTCCTGAATGTGGATCCTCAAGCTTAGGTAGGTGATACGAGGCACAGGAGGGTACAAGCTAGGGGAAGGCTGCCGGGAGGACGTACCTTTGGAACTCCGGCGTACACGTCGCTGCCATTGGGATGGTTGATGATGACCCCTGGCCTGGCGTTGGCGGTGTTGTTGGCGATGTCGTCGTACATGAAGACGATGATGTTCTCGTCTTTCAACCCGCCTCTCTTCATGATCTGATACGCATGGCACACGTCCGCCTGACCCCAATATATAATCACAGTATATATGTGCTTACTGTTAATTTTCAGCTTCTCACTCGAGCCATCAATTGATGAACGGATTGTTGATTAATCTGTTGTACTGCATGGACAAGCCTGTTATTACCTGGTGGCGGTAGTTGCCGAAACCTCTGGAGCCGGCGATGAGGACGGCCCACCTCGTCCCGACGTCCTCCTCCGACTGCGGGCGGAGGAACTCCTGCCACGGCCTGCCGGCCACACTGGCGACGAGCAGGACCAGCTGCACAACAAGTACAGCAAAGAAGCACAGGCGTGTCATGTTTACAATTGTATGTCCTGGGAATAATGCACTCTGCACGAGTAAAACAACAGAAAAGCAAGCTGTTATATAGGCACTGGCGCCGGTATCGACAGCGCCACTATCAAGGGGCGTCATGTCAGATTTCTTCACTCCAAAGCAAACTATACTGCCGCTAGAGTACCTTCTAGGGGTAAATCTAGTTCAATCCGACAGTGTGCTAGCTAGTATAATAAACCCGACAGTGTCTGCAAACAGCTATCTCAACATATGTATGTTGGTATCTCTTGCTTAAAACATGTACTATGGAGTATGTTGGTTGGAATATTCGGCTTATCTAGCTAGCTGTATTATGGTAGGATTGTCTTGTGTTACTAGGAGAGCTGTTGTTGAATAATATCCATTAGAGATCACATTGATATCTAAGCCCGGAAAATTAACAATAAGCTACGGAACGGCAACTTTGAGAACTGTTGTTGAACAACAAAGAGCAAACTGTAGACAAAAGTGCTTTGGAGAATCACCTCGTTACGTGCGGGCGTGTGACGTCCACCGTTCCGTCAGTTTTTCCAGAAGACTTAAATACACTGACGATCCCTGTATTTGTGCATGTGACCCGATTTAGTTCTTCTCAGAATTTGCAGAATTTTAGACGTGTTTTATCAATTCAACTAGGTTCAAATTTCTAGGATGGTTGCTCTCTTGCAAGTGAGAGCAATGTCCATGTGTCGTCCACGTGAGCTCGATTCTGACGGCAAATCTAATTTATGACTAAATTGAGTCCAATTGACAAGTACAAGGCTAAAATTTTACAAATTTTCAAGTACGAGGACTAAATCATGCCACATGTATAAGTACAGGACCGCGTATTTAACTCCTTTTTAGACACGTGTTGCATGCACACATCGGATCGACTCATCTTGGTCTGCGGTGATAGCACAGAAAGAGTGTTGGCCGCTCGCCAAGAATGGTGGTGCGTCGCTCCTGCCACTGTTTCGCACCCACCGCCGCCTATTAAGAAGCCATCGGGGGAGTGGATAACCACATAGCTAAGCCATGCCTCGCCGCCTTCCCACCACTTGGGACCAGCTTAGCCAGGACGTGCACCGGTGCTATCCTACTAGCCCGCCGGCAGGCAGCCAAGAAGACAGTGAGGAAATGGACGATGACTACACGAAGTGCACGTGGAGGAGAACATCCTCTGGTCTCCAATGAGTACAAATCAGACAGTCCTCCTCGATTTCTTTCAGACTGCACGCCATCCAAGAACAAATTAAGTCAGGAATCATATACAAGGGGAGCCAAGAGAATTTTTTTACTTAGTGGGGGGCACATGGGTAGATTTGGAGATTTTTCTACATACTATACCTAGGTGGATTTCAGCAAATTTTCCACCATTAGGTAGGGGGGGGGGGGTATGGCCATGGCTAGCATCCCCTGTTAGAGAGTTAACACATGTAGTCACATGTGATGTCATGTTACCAACTTGTAGAGATAAGAGGTTCTGTTTAAACTTGTAAACGATCTAATCTACTTATAAAGATTAGATCGATATCTTCTTATCCTCCGTTCTGATCTGATTGATAGTTGTAACCTCTCCCTGTAATTGTGCCAAGGCTTTGCCTATTTAATCAACACGAACCGATACGAGATCCAAGCATCGTTAACCCAAAGTTATTATATGGTATCAGAGCCAAACCTTCCTAATCCCATCTATGTGCCTCGCAACATCCAGCTCCCATACGATGGCCAATCCCCTCGCCGGTCAAGGCGTGACCGAGAAGCTCACGAAGGACAACTACCTCATCTGGCTCTCGCAAGTCCTCCCGCCGATCCGGGGAGCTCGACTCCTGGATTACCTCGATGCGGAGAAGGCTGTCCCAGCCGAGATCGTTGTCGAGAAGGACGGTAAGCAAGTCAAGGAGTCCAACCCTGCCTACGACGCGTGGGTATCGATGGATCAATATTTGCTGTCGTTCCTGCTGCAAACTCTCTCCAGGGAAATTCTCGTCTCCACCATCGGCATGAACACCTCTGCAGCGGTCTGGGGGGCGATCAAGGCGATGTTCGCTGCCCAGTCCAGGACGCGGGTCTCCAACCTGCGTGTCGCCCTCGCCAAGACGAGGAAGGAGAACATGACGACCACTGCCTTCTTCCTGAAGATGAAGGGGCTCGCCGATGAACTTGCAGCAGCAGGTCGCCCCATCGATGATGAGGAGCTCGTGGAGTATCTCCTCGCCGAACTCAACGACACCTACAACTCGCTCTTCGCCGCCATCGGCGTCAACGGCGGAAAGGACCTCACCGTCAGCGACCTCTACGCCTACGTCACCTCCTATGACAATCGCATGGAACTCATCCATGACGAGGGCGGCTCCTCCATCAACATGGCCGCCCGTGGGCGTGGTGGACCACGTGGACGAGGCTACCGTGGCGGGCGCCGCGGAGGACGCGGCAACGGCCGTGGACAAGGACGTCCTCAACAGCGCGGTTGCGGCGGCAATGGTCACCGTGGAGGAGGTCGCGGCGGTGGAAACCGCGACGTCACCTGCCAGATATGTGGCAAACAAGGTCATGAGGCGTGGAGGTGCTGGCACCGTTACTCTGACGGTGAATAAGAAGATGAAGAATAGAAGGGTGGCAATGCGGTGTCCTATGGCGTGGACAGAAACTGATACGGTGATACTGGTGCCACCGACCACATTACCGGTGAGCTCAACAAGCTCACCATGAAGGAAAAGTATCATGGCCACGAACAAGTTCACACGGCCAATGGACAAGGTATGAGCATTAGTCATGTTGGTCATGCAATTGTTAATACCCCTTCCAAAAATTTGCATCTAAACAATGTTCTACACATTCCACATGCCACAAAAAATCTTGTCTCAATTCATCGTTTTACCAAAGATAATGATGTGTTTCTTGAATTTCACCCGTGGATTTTTTATGTTAAGGATCAGGCCATGAAGAAGGTCCTTCTCAAAGGTAGATGCACTCGAGGCCTCTACCCTTTGATTTCTTCATCATCAACCACGAATAAACAAGTCTTCAGTGTCACCAAGCCTTCAGCTTCGAGATGGCACAGTCGTTTAGGACATCCCTCCTCTCGCATTGTTCAACAATTTCTTAGTTGGCATCATCTTCCTTTCTCAAATAAATCTAGTAGTGAGTCTATTTGTGATTCTTGCCAAAGAGCCAAAAGTCATCAATTGCCTTATGTAAGCTCCACTAGTGTATCCACCACCCCATTACAACTTGTGTTCTCCGATGTTTGGGGCCCTGCGCCAAGTTCAGTAGGGCGATACACATATTATGTAAGCTTCATTAATGATTTTAGCAAGTTTGTGTGGATTTATCTTCTCAAGAAAAAGTCTGATGTCTTCCAAATTTTTCATAATTTCCAAAAACTTGTTGAACGTCAGTTTGATAATAAGATTCTTGCCCTTCAATCTGACTGGGGAGGAGAATATGAAAAACTTAATTCCTTCTTCACTAAAATTGGTATTGAACATCATGTTTCTTGTCCCCATGCACACCAGCAAAACGGGTCAGCAGAATGCAAGCACCGTCACATTGTAGAAGTAGGGCTTTCTCTCCTTGCAAATGCATCCATGCCCTTAAAATTTTGGGATGAAGCCTTCTTGACTGCCACACATCTCATTAACATGCTACCCTCCAAAGTAATCCATCATGAAACCCCTATGGAACGTCTCTTCAAAAAAACTCCAGATTATGCATCTCTCCGTATCTTTGGTTGCGCCTGTTGGCCTAATCTTCGTCCTTACAACAAGCGCAAACTTGCCTTTCGCTCCAAGCAGTGTGTTTTTCTTGGCTACAGTCACATGCATAAAGGTGTAAAATGTCTAGATGTTCAATCTGGTAGAGTCTACATCTCTCGAGATGTTGTGTTTGATGAAACAGTGTTTCCTTTTGCCAAACTTCATCCCAATGCTGGTTCTTTACTTCGACAAGAAATTATTTTATTACTTGAATCTCTTCAGAATCCACCGGTATTATCTCATGCGGGGGAAAACAATTGCAATGATCTAACACCTAATGACTCTATAATTCCTGCTATTTTAAGTGATGCTACTCAGGTCCAGCTGATCACAGAAGAAAATTCTATGCAAAACAATGGTGAAACGCCTCAAAACAGTGCCAGTACAGGACTTGGCGGGAATAACACAGTCTCCCAGGAAGATACTCGATCTTCCTCGGGATCGCCGAATAGCAGTGGCAGCAGATCCACCTCGGGATCGTCGAACAGCAGTGGTAGCAGCTCCACCTCTGGCGCGTCGCAGCAGCCAGGAGATTTCCCTCAGATCCGTCCAGTCCGCGGGGTCACATCGTCTCGTCCTGCGTCGCGTGGGCCAGTCGGCGGCTCCGGATCCAACACGTCGACCCGGTCTACATCACACCCTCGTTAGCATGCGCGTGTGCACGCGAGCGTGTCGCCCGGGGTTCCCTCTCCGCGTGGCCCCGATGGCTCGGCTCCCAGCGCAGGCATCGCATCCTCCTCGAGCCAGCAGCGGGCGATGCAACAGATTGACGCAGAGGCGTCTGTCGAGCAACGGTGATCTGGTGTCGAGGACCTGAGGATCGAAGGATCGTCTGCGCTCGACGGGTTTGTGCCAAGAAATACACCAGCATCACCAGTACACAGGACACGGGCGTCAGCTGGTAACTCTAAACCGAAAATTTACAAAGACGGTACTGTTCGTTACGGTTTGTCCTGTTTAACTAGTGAACCTGAAAATTTGCAACTAGCACTAAAGGATAAAAATTGGAAACTTGCTATGGATGATGAGTTTAGGGCCTTAATGCAAAATAAAACATGGCACCTAGTACCACATAAGCAAGGTAGGAATCTCATAGATTGTAAATAGGTCTACAGAATTAAAAAGAAAGCTGATGGCACTCTTGATAGGTATAAAGCTAGACTAGTAGTAAAAGGTTTTAAAAAAAGGTATGGAATAGACTATGAAGATACTTTTAGTCCAGTTGTCAAAGCTGCTACTATCAGACTTGTTCTAGCTATTTCAGTGTCAAAAGGCTGGAGTTTGAGGCAACTAGATGTAAAGAACGCGTTTCTTCATGGTGTTTTGGAAGAAGAGGTCTATATGAAGCAGCCACCTGGGTATAAAGATCCCAATGCACCTTTTCATGTGTGCAAACTTGACAAGTCATTGTATGGGTTCAAACAGGAACCAAGAGCATGGTTCTCAAAGTTAAGCTCAAAGTTGCAACAACTTGGTTTTCTGGCATCCAAGGCAGATACCTCATTGTTCATATAGAATCAGTCTGGTATAACCATTTATGTATTAGTATATGTTGATGATATTATTGTCACTAGCTCCTCCAACAAGGCAATTACTTCACTTCTTCAAGATCTCAGTTCTGCCTTTGCTTTAAAAGATCTTGGTGACTTGAGCTTCTTCTTGGGAATTGAGGTAAAGAAATTCAGTCAAGGTATTGTGCTAACCCAAGAGAAATATGCTTCAGATTTACTTAACAGGGTGGGACTAAAAGGATGCAAATCCTTACCAACACCCCTATCAGCATCTGAGAAGCTCTCAGTCATAGAAGGAGAACTTTTAGGACCAGAAGATGGTACCGAGTATAGAAGCATAGTAGGAGCTCTTCAGTATCTGACATTAACAAGACCAGATATTGCATTTTCTGTCAACAAGGTATGCCGGTTTCTCCACGCGCCTACTACTGCACACTGGACAGCTGTTAAAAGAATTTTGAGGTATGTCAGTGGAACAGTAAGTCTTGGGCTGACATTTAGGAGCTCGTCTTCCACTCTTGTAAGTGCCTTTTCAGATGCTGATTGGGCAGGATGTGTAGATGACAGGAGATCTACAGGTGGTTTTTGTGTTTATAATGGACCTAACCTGATTTCTTGGAGTGCTAGGAAACATGCAACAGTGTCAAGATCAAGTACAGAGGCAGAATACAAATCTCTGGCAAATGCTACTGCAGAAATCATTTGGATTGAGTCTCTATTAGGAGAACTTGGAGTTCAAAGGAACCAAACTTCATGCTTGTGGTGTGATAATATGGGTGCAACATATCCTTCAGCTAATCCTATATTTCATGCAAGAACCAAACATATAGAAATAGATTTCCATTTTGTGAGAGAACGAGTAGCAAGTAAACAGCTAGAGATAAGGTTTATTCCCTCTAAAGATCAGGTGGTAGATGGTTTCACCAAGGCACTACCAACTCGGCAACTTGAAGAATTCAAGCACAATATCAACCTAAGGAAAGGTTGCGATTGAGGAGGGGTGTTAGAGAGTTAACACATGTAGTCACATGTGATGTCATGTTACCAACTTGTAGAGATAAGAGGTTCTGTTTAAACTTGTAAACGATCTAATCTACTTATAAAGATTAGATCGATATCTTCTTATCCTCCGTTCTGATCTGATTGATAGTTGTAACCTCTCCCTGTAATTATGCCAAGGCTTTGCCTATTTAATCAACATGGAACCGATGCGAGATCCAAGCATCGTTAACCCAAAGTTATTATATCCCCTGGCTCTGTCCCTAGTTCCAGCGTGCTTTGGAACCCTCTGGCGCCGCCATCAAGACATCGTTCTCGAGCTGTCACGTGAAACGATGGCACTAGAACACGGTGCCAGTTCATGGCGAACGGGCAGCGAGCCTTGGCAAATCTGACCGCCCACCGGGCGACAGAAGAGGCTGCCTTCCAACATGCAGCTCTCCTTGTTGTGCTGGTGGAAGAAGAGGTGTACTGCTAGGAGATTGACCTCGTTGCCATGCAGATGGCAACTAATTGGATGCATGGGGATGCGGATGCGACGGCGGCGCAGAAATAGGAAGGGGCAGAGGAGGATGCGGCAATGACCGAGGATGCACTATGAACGTGGAAGCCTAAGAAGCCCCGGTGAAGTTTATGGTGGAAGACACGAAGAGAGACCTCGATGCCACCACGTGAGCTCGCATGAGCCTCGCCCGACTCAACAAGAGGAAGTTTGCCGCCGAGGGGCAATGTCGGGCCAAGGAAGCCACGACGACCTGACGGGCCAGGCAGGACGCGAGGGTGAAGGAAGCTCTAGAGGAGTGGCGGGCGGCGAGGGCCAAGTAAGCTCAGGTGGTTCGGACCACAAGGGCCAAGCTAGCTAAGCCGATGCTGGCGGCCAATGGTCGATCTAGTCTGCTAGTTCAGTTTAGTTTAGTAATTGCATTGATTTTAGTTGTAGAAGTTATCCTAAGAATGAATGAAAAAGATTATATATCACTGCCTATCGGTCTAGGGACCCCGGGCTTTCCGCAGAAACACAAAGCTTGCTCAAATTTGGGCTATGAATACACCCAAACAGACCATTCAATGGCGTGCGGTCCATTTAATTTTTTCGATAAAAGGCACTTTTATTACTTAGATAGTAACTTACACCCGGCCTCTGCATATAGATGCACACAGCCGACACCAATCCACATGGTCCAAACATAAAATGGAAAATACGGGCGAATTACATATCAAACTGTAAAATTGTAAAACGTCTAGGGTGCAGAGGACAGGTCTATCCGAAGATTATGCTGCCATCCATGTCTGGTAAAAAAGTCCCTTGCCGTATCCTCCAGCCGCGTGCACACCTCCATGAAAAGATCGCGATATTCCGCACGATGCAAAGTCGACCAGGCCCGAAGGGTATGAGTACACCTGTAGAGAACCTGCAGAAGAGAGCAGTTTATATCATTAAAAACCTTATTATTTCTATATAGCCATAGCGACCATATAATGACTATCGCTCCGACCCTAAGAAGATTTTTGTACTTGTTATCAATACCATGTAACCAATTCCCAAAAATGTTGGCAATACTACCTGGTGAATACAATCCTGAAGCTGCTTGGGTGATTGACCATATAGACCGGGCAAAAATACATTGGAAAAATAGGTGTTTGATTGTCTCATCATGGTGACAGAACACGCACCCAGAATTTCCATGCCAATTTCGCTTAATAAGGCTGTCATTTGTAAGGATAATCCCACGACGAAGATACCAAACAAATTTTTTGTTTTTAAGAGGTATCTTCATCTTCCAGATCATCCTATTATCTACCGCCGGAATAGACGGCTGGATTAAAGCATCATACAAAGAGCTAACAGAAAAGTACCCGTTCTTAGTTAGATTCCATCAGAATTTATCTGGCTCGTCCGACAGTTGTACATGTGTCAGGCGATGTAGCAACATGATCCAAGAGTCAAGTCTAGAACCAATTAGATCCTTTCTGAACGTTATATTAGGCGGGAATGATTCGAGCACTGTGGCAACCGTTTTCCTCCTTATAACAAACAATAGAATATAACGAAGGATATTGTTCTCGAAGGGTAGAATTATCTAGCCATTTATCCTCCCAAAACCTTATCTGCGTCCCATTATTAATAGAGAAAGTCCCGAAGCGTAAAAAATGTTTTTTTGATGCCATTAGACCAGCCCAAAAGTGAGAGTCACCAGGTTTCCAAACCATTTGGGACAATGCCTTTGAACCAATATACTTCCTTTTAATAATAGTTTGCCAAATCCCTTCCTCATTTAATAACTTGAAGAGCCATTTACTAAGGAGGGCTGTATTCTTAACCTATAGATCCTGAATATCGAGCCCACCCTATTCTTTGGGTCTACACAAAACACTCCATTTAGCTAGTCTATACTTCCTTTTTTCATTATCTACCTGCCAAAATAATCTTGATCGGAAATAATCCAACCTTTTTAAGACACCTTTTGGAAGTTGAAAAAAAGAAAGCATAAACAAAACCATATTACTAAGGACTGAGTTGATGAGCACCAGTTTCCCCCTATAGAGAGAAGTTTGCCTTTCCAACTACTCAAACGTATCTGTAATCTTTCCTCGACAATTTTCCACTCAGTATTTGTAAGCCATCGGTAGTGTACCGGAATGCCCAAATATCTGATCGAAAAAGTGCCATGACAACAGCCGAAGAGTTCATTATAAAGGCCAACCTCCTCTTGAGCCTCGCTGAAACAAAACAATTCACTTTTATGGAAATTAATTTTTAATCCCGAAAGCTGCTCAAAAGCCGAAAGTATGAGTTTCAGATTCTTGGCTTTTTCAAGATCATGTTCCATGAAAATAATTGTATCGTCTGCATATTGAAGTATAGATAACCCCCCATCTACAAGATGAGGGATCACACCTTCAATCTGGACATCAGACTTAGCACGCTCAATCAAGATGGATAACATATCAGCTACTATATTGAAAAGCATGGGCAATAATGGGTCTCCTTGTCTTAGGCCCTTCTTAGTCTGAAAGTAGATGCCAACATTTTCATTGACTTTGATGGCAACACTACCTCCGACTACAAAGCTTTCGATCAAGGAGCACCAATCCGCTGAAAAACCTTTCATTCTGAGAGCTTGTTGTAGAAAGGACCAATTAACTTTGTCATAAGCTTTCTCAAAGTAAATTTTAAGAATTACCCCCATTCAATTTCTTTATATGGAGTTCATGAACCGTTTCATGTAAGGTAGCCACACCATCCAGAATGTGTCTACCTTACATGAAGGCGGTTTGTGAAGGCCTAACAACATGATCAGCCACATAGTTCAACCTGATAGTGGCAACCTTGGTAAAAATCTTGAAGCTAACATTAAGAAGACAGATCGGTCTATATTGTTGGGTCCGTTCTACTTCATTAACCTTAGGCAGTAATATGATTTCACCAAAGTTCAACCGAAACAGATCTAGTTGACCCTCATGTAAAGCACTAAACATGTTCAAGAGATCTGGCTTGATTACATCCCAAAAAGTTTGGTAAAACTCAGCGGGGAAACCATCCGGACCAGGTGCCTTATTATGCTCCATTTGGAAAACAGCTAATTTGACTTCCTCCTCAGAATAGGGAGTAGTCAGATATTTGTTTTCCTCCATAGAAACTTGGGGTATATCATTAATTTGGGATTCATCCATTGATAAAGTGCCTTCCTCCGGATCCCCAAACAAACCCTTATAATAATTCGTAATGTAAGACTTTAGTTGCTCATTTCCTTCAATCAGCTCGTCATTATGCTTTAAGGAATGAATACGTTTCTTCTTGTGTCTGCCATTGGCAACACTATGGAAGTATCTAGTATTCGAATCCCCATGCAAAATAAATTGTGATTTAGAGCGTTGATACCATTTGAGTTCCTCCTCGCGCAGTAACCGGGCAATCTCCGCATTTGATTGGCTTTTAGCTCAATTTCCTGTGTAGTGAGCAACCGGGTTTCTGCTAAAGCTTCGAGGTCATCAATAGTAGCTGTAAGTCTAAGTTTTTCTTTTTTGAGAATACCAGCAGTGTGACGCGCCCAACCCCCGAGATGTTTTCGTGTCAAACGCACTTTATTATTCCATCTCTGGATTAGGGTAGCACCAACAACCGGCCTTTCCCAAACTGCTTTCACCATATCATGGAAACCATCCCGAAGCAGCCATCCAAGCTCAAATTTGAAAGGACGGCCACAACATGGTAATGGTAAACCAGTGGTTAGCAAAATGGGAGCATGATATAACAGAGACTTACGTTCTAGAGCGCGTACCGAAACTAGAGGGAAGTGCTCTTCCCATTCTGAGTCCATCAGTACTCGATCAAGTTTTTCGTATGTTGGTTCCGCCAAAGAATTATCCCAAGTAAATTGTCGACCAATCATGTTTACTTCCTTCAAATCAAGACTGTCAATGACAGCATTAAAAAGGAAAGACCAATGATCGTCGAAGCGGCCTTTGCTCTTCTCAAATGAAAACCGATGCAAGTTAAAATCCTCCTATAAGGATAGGGTACGGATTATCTTTTGCGAAGTTCACCAATTTCTCGAAGGAAATCGGCCTTGAAAGCCTCTTGAGCCGCACCATATACAACAACTAGAGTCCACACGAAATTATCAGATTTGTTACATATGTGTAGTTTAATATGAAACTGAAGGGTTTCGCGGCATAGTAAATCAAAATTTTCTACGGATGCGAACAGAGGGAAAGCCAAGATCTAATCTAGGAGATGCAAACAACGAGAGAGATTGGATTAGATCTTCATACCCTTGAAGATTCGCACAGCGGAACGTTTGTCGGAACGTGGGTGATGTAGTCGTACTCGCTTCTCCTCCTCGCGATCCGATCCGATCTAGCACCACAAGTGGCGGTGCCTCCGTGAGATGCACACGTGCAGCACCTCAACGTCTCCTCCTTCCTTGGTCCAGCAAGTATGGTGGAGAGATGGGTTGGATCTACAACGCGACGGCGCGGTGCAATTAGTGGAGAATTTCTGCAGCAGGGCTTCGCCTACAAGCAGTCGGGAGGGAGAGAGGAGGGCAGGCGGCTAGGGTTGGAGGGAAGGTGTGGGGTTGGTGATCCCCACCCTCTTTATATAGAGGGGCATCCTAGCCCTCCCCAAGCCCAAACCGCGGCCCCAAAGGATAAGGAGTGGGGGCAAAACCCCCTTCTAGAAGCTCTATCTCGAGTTTAAACCTCTCTTGGCCGGCTGGGCCCTATGGGCCTTGTGCCCCTATTAATCGGCCAGGGCACTCCCTCATAGGCCCATGCCCCTCCCGGAATGTGGGGCCACGTTGGTCCCTTCCGGAAGGTTCTATAAGCTTCATACAATACCGATTAACCGGAACAATTCGAACTCCAAAACTGCCGCCTTATATGAATCTTATTCTCCGGACCACTCCGGAACCTCGTGATGTCCCGGATCCCATCCGAGACTCGAACAAAAACTCATAAACTAATTATCCAATCTATCCTAGCGTCGAGACACGTTAAGTGTGTGACCTCGGGTTCGAGAATATGCGAGACATGATCTTCTATCAATAATCAACAATGGGTGCAGAAACCCATATTGACTCCACACATTCATCGATGATCATATCGGATGAACCACAATGCCAGGATTCAATCAATCCCATATATATATTCCCTTCGTCTCGCGATATTTTACTTGCCCGAGATTCGATCGTTGCATGCCGTCATACCTAGTTCAATCTCGTTCACAAAGAAGTTTTTACCTTCGTAATCCGATATCACTTTGTGATTAACTCCTTAACCACATGCTTGCAAGCGGTGTTGATATCGATTAAAGTGGGCCAAGTATATCTCTCCGACTTGGGAGGGACAAATCCCATATCGATACATACAACCCAATGGATACTTTCCGATCACCGAGAGACACCTTTATGATCACCCTCTCATAGGATGACGTTTGATGACCTCAAAGCTTTCTTCCGATATCAGGGAGTTGTATTATCTCATGGTCTAAGGAATACAATATTTGACATAAGAAAAGCTTCACAAAGACGAACACGATGACACGATCTAATTGCTTCGCTTAGTTTGGTCATCCATCATATCATTCTCCCAATGATATGATCTCATTATCAATTGACAACTCATGTCTATGGTTAGGAAACCTTAACCATCATTGATCAATGAGCTAGTCCATAGAGGCGTACTAGGGACACGGTGTTGTTCACAAACCACACAAGTATTAAAGTTTCCGCTTAATACAATTCTAGCATGGAATATAAACATTATCATGAACAAGAATTATAATAATAACATCTTTATTATTGCCTCTAGGGCATAATTCAACAGTCTCCCACTTGCACTAGAGTCAATAATCTAGTTTACATCTGGCAACAATCTCACACCCATGGCAATCGAGGTGCCGATCATGTTTTACACGTGGAAGAGGTTTAGTCAATGGATCTGCGACATTCGGATCTATATGTACTTTGCTAATCTTGATCTCCATCCGCTATATAATCTCGGATTATATGAAACTTGCGATTGATATGCTTGGTCTTTGGATGATATCTTGGTTCCTTAGCGAGTGCTATGGCGCGGTGTTGTCACACAATATCTCCATGGGTCCAATGCACTTGGAACCACGCCAAGCTCGATGATGAAGTTTCGATCCAAACTCCTTCACTTGACGCTCAGAGCAGCCATGTATTCCGCTTCACCGTAGATCCCGCGATCACGCTTTGCTTGGCTTCTCCACTCCACAGCTCCTCCATTCAAAATATACACGTATCCCGTGTGAGATTTAGAATCATCCTTGTCGATGTCGAAACTAAGCGACGTAACCTTTACGACAGTTCTTCACCCCATAGACTAAGAACATTTCTTTAGTCCTATTTAGGTACTTTAGGATGTTCTTCACTGTCGATGTTCCACTCTGGATCACTTTGATATCTTCTCGTCAAACTAAGAGCATTGGACACATCGGTCTAGTACACAGATGGCATACATGATCGAACCTATGGCCGAGGCATAAGGCACTTTGCTCATAGCTTCCCTATCATTTAGTAGGCGGACAGAGCCTTGCTCAATATCTTACACGATAACATAGGCCTTGAACCATTCTTTTCCTTATCCATTACGAACCTTTTGAACTTTGTCTAGGTATGTACTCGGCTTAAAGCTATCAGCGTCTTGTCTATCTCTATAGATTTTGATGCCCAATATATAAGCGACTTCACCTAGGTATTTCATTGAAAATACTTGTTCAAATAACTCTTCACATCGTTAAGCATGTTGATGTCATTTCCGATAATCAATATGTTATCCACATATAGTACCGAAGCGTCACCGAGCTCCCACTCACTTTCTTGTAGATGCAAGCTTCAGAGCAATTTGGAACAAATCCAAAGCTCTTGATCACTTGATCAAAACGAAGGTTCCAACTCCGATATGCTTGCTGATCCATAAATGGAGCTGAAGTTTGCATACTTTACTAGCATCCTTAGGATCGACAAAACCTTGGGTTGCATCATATACAACTCTTCATCAATGTTGCCATTAAGGAAAGCGATCTTGACATCCATCGCCATATTTCATAATCATGAAACGCAACAATTGCTAATAATATCCGAATGGACTTAAACATCGCTACGGAGAGAAAGTCTCATCGTAGTCAACACCTTGAACTTGAAAACCTTTCGCAACAAGCCATGCTTTATAGACGGTAACATTACCATCGCGTCCGTTTTCTTCTTGAAGATCCATTTGCACTCAACGGCCTTTCGGTGCTAGGAGGGTCCACCAAAGTCCATACTTGGTTTTCGCTCATGGATCCCAATTCGGTTCATGGCTTCTAGCCATTTCTCGAGTCTGGGCTCATCATCGCTTCCTCATAGTTCGAGGTTCACCGTCTTCTACTAACAAGACAGTCAAGACAGGTGCGTACCACTCGGGAGGGCACGCGACCTTGTCGACTGCGACGTTCGATGCGACATCGTCAAGCTTCATGATCCTTGTCATTAGCTTCCTCTATTGTTGGTGCAGGTGGAACTGGAACAATTTTAGGTGCTGCGCTACTCTCCAACTCAAGAGAAGGTTCAATAACCTCGTCTAGCTCTACTTTACTCCCACTCACTTCTTTCGAGAAAAACTCCTTCTCAAGAAAGGAACCGTTCTTTGCGACAAACACTTTGCCTTGATTACGTGATAGAAGGTATACCCAATAGTTTCCTTAGGGTATCCTATGAAGACGCATTTCTCGCTTTGGGTTCGAGCTTGTCCGGCATCAACTTCTTGACGTAAGCTTCGCATCCCCAAACTTTAAGAAACGACAACTTAGGTTTAGCACCAAACCACAGTTCATACGGTGTCGTCTCAACAGATTTAGATGGAGCCCTATTTAAAGTGAATGCAGCGGTTTCTAATGCATAACCCCAAAATGATAACGGCAAATCAGTAAGAGACATCATTGATCGGACCATATCTAATAGGGTTCGATTCCGGCGTTCAGACACACCATTCTTGTTGTGGTGTTCGGGTGGCGTGAGTTGTGAAACGATTCCACTTGCTTTAAGATGCGTGAGAAAATCATAACTCAAATATTCACCTCCACGATCGGATCGTAGAAACTTAATCTTTACATTACGATGGTTCTCCACTACATTACGAAATTCTTTGAACTTTTCAAGCGTTTCAGATTTATGTTTCATTAAATAGATATACCCATATCTACTTAAGTCATCGGTAAAAGTGAGAAAATAGCGATATCCACCGTCGAAACACTCGTCGGTCGCATACATCGATATGTATGATTTCCAACAAGTCCGTTGCTCGCTCCATCATCTGGGAGAACGGGTTTTGATCATCTTGCCCATGAGGCATGGTTCGCATGTGTCAAATGATTCAAAATCAAGAGACTCCAAAAGTCCATCGAATGGAGTTTCTTCATGCGCTTTACACCAATATGACCTAGACAGTATACCACAAATAAGTAGTATTATCACTATCTACTTTGCATCTCTTAGCCTCAATGTTATGGATGTGTGTTTCATCCCTTTCGAGATTTAGAAGAAATAAACCATTCACAATAGGTGCATGACCATAAAAGATGTTACTCATATAAATAGAACAACCATTATTCTCCGATTTAAATGAATAACCGTCTTGCAATAAACACGATACAGAAATAATGTTCATGCTCAACGCAGGCACATAATAACATTTATTAAGGTTTAAAACTAATCCCGAAGGTAAAACTAAGGAGAGCGTGGCTTATGGGAGTAGATGCTAAGAACGATTCTTACCTACGGAAAGCCACAACGGTGATATTATGGTTGCCAAACTCCGGTGTTAATCCCATGACAACTATAGTGAGAGAAACTGACATCCACCAGCCGCATGTGTAGAACAAGCCACACGTCAAGTGCGGAGCCGGTCTCGCGAACGACGTCGCGTAAGGTTGGCCTGGACCGCTTCAATCTCACTATCCCGCAACACAAACAAGAGGCTTGCAACAGAAAACATCAACGCCCGCAACAACCATGTTGCGTTCTACTTGTGAAACACATCTACGCATAGATCTAGCTCTGATACCACTGAAGGGTTTCACGGCATAGTAAATCAAAATTTTCTACGGATGCGAAGGAGGAAAGCCAAGATCTAATCTAGGAGATACAAACAACGAGAGAGATTGGATTAGATCTTCATACCCTTGAAGATTCAAGACCTGTGAACGTTAAATCGAACGTGGGTGATGTAGTCGTACTCGCTTCTCCTCCTCGCGATCCGATCGATCTAGCACCACAAGTGGCGGTGCCTCCGTGAGATGCACACGCATCACCTCGGCGTCTCCTCCTTCCTTGGTCTAGCAAGTATGGTGGAGAGATGGGTTGGATCTACAACGCGACGGTGCAATTGGTGGAGAATTTCTGCAGGCTTCGCCTACAAGGATCGGGAGGGAGAGGAGGGCAGCAGGCGGCTAGGGTTGGAGGAAGGTGTAGGGGTTGGTGCGCCCCACCCCTCTTTATATAAAGGCGCAGCCTCCTCCCTCCCCAAGCCAAACAGCGCGGCCCCAAAGGATAAGGAGTGGGGGCAAAACCCCTTCTAGAAGCTCTATCTCGAGTTTAAACCTCTCTTGGCATTGGGCCCTATGCCTTGTGCCCCCGCCCAATGCGTCCAGGGAACTACCTCATAGGCCCATGCCCCTCCCGGAAGGTGGGGCCATGTTGGTCCCCTTCGGAAGGTTCTAGAAGCTCGTCGGTATATCCGATTAACCTTAACAATTCGAACTCTAAAAACTGCACTGCTTATATGAATCTTATTCTCCGACCACTCCGGAACCTCTCGTGATGTCCGGATCCCATCCGAGACTCGAACAAAACTCATAAACCAATTATCCAATCTATCCTAGCGTCGAGAAAGCGTTAAGTGTGTGACCTGGGTTCGAGAATATGCGCATACATGATCTTCTATCAATAATCAACAATGGGCCTAGAAACCCATATTGACTCTACACATTCATCGATGATCATATCGGATGAACCACAATGCCAGGATTCAATCAATACCATATATATATTCCTTCGTCGCGATATTTTACTTGCCCGAGATTCGATCGTGACCGGCCATACCTAGTTCAATCTCGTTCACGAAGTACTTTACTCGTTCCGTAATCCGATATCACTTTGTGATTATCTCCTTAACCACATTCTTGCAAGCGGTGTTGATATCGATTACCGAGTGGGCCCGAAGTATATCTCTCCGACTTGGGAGGGACAAATCCCATCTTGATACATACAACCCAACAAATACTTTCCGATCACCTGAGAGACACCTTTATGATCACCCTCTCATAGGATGACGTTTGATGACCTCAAAGCTTTCTTCCGATACCAGGGAGTTGTATTATCTCATGGTCTAAGGAATACAATATTTGACATAAGAAAAGCTTCGCAAAGACGAACACGATGACACGATCTAATTGCTTCGCTTAGTTTGTCGTCCATCATATCATTCTCCCAATGATATGATCTCATTATCAATTGACAACTCATGTCTATGGTTAGGAAACCTTAACCATCATTGATCAATGAGCTAGTCCATAGAGGCGTACTAGGGACACGGTGTTGTTCACAAACCACACAAGTATTAAAGTTTCCGCTTAATACAATTCTAGCATGGAATATAAACATTATCATGAACAAGAATTATAATAATAACATCTTTATTATTGCCTCTAGGGCATAATTCCAACAGAAACTCCCCGTCCGCAACAGCTAATATATCCATTATATCAGCCCGCACGCCAAGTAAAATGCCTCCAGACCGTCACCTGGGTGGATGAGAATGCCACATAAAATCTATACCGCCTGATAGGCGATCTAATATAGTCTGTGAAAATTCTCGTCTACCTGTTTCGGAGATAGCCACAAAATCCAAATTGTGATCCCTAGAACATAGTGCAATGTGTAAATGTTTAGCCAGGTTTCGAAGACCTCTGCTATTCAAAAACATGCCATTCATTGGGAAACAATAATAGATTTAGGCGCAAGTTCTCGTTTACGAGATTTATTACATTTTTTCGTGGTTGATTTACGACCCGAGCGGTTAGCTCATAAATTGAGCTTAATCTATCTTCGTCCAAACCAACTTCAAGAACTTCACCTACTAGATGAGATAGGATCAGACCATCTGTTGAGATGTCTGTATCCTCATCATCAGAGTAGGTGGAAATATAAGAGGCCGAGGCTTTTGGAACAACCGTTAACCGGTCAAATTCCATCCGCTTCAAGACCTTAGCAGAAATAGAAACATCACTTACGTTCTTACCTAAACTAATTCCAACAGAATTAAGCTTAGAATTAATGCAAGTCGATGAAAAAGGAATAAAAGACTTGGATGAAGAGGGATTACCAGCCGTGTCGAGGTTCTTCTCCGCCTTCCTGCGCATGGCCTTCTCTAAAGAATCCATGTCAGTAGATGAAGCACCATCGTTACTCACCAGATTCCTTGCACTCCTGCGCATCACTGGTATCCGAGAGGCCTTGAGAACCTGCAAATGCTGATAATCCTCCACAGCTGCATCCGTCAACGAACCCAGCTCGACCAGCGCCTCCTATGTGAAATATGCCCACGGCCCTGGCCATCCTGTGGCCCAAGACCATCGGCCTCCTGGCCCAACGCAGAACTCTCCTGAGGTGCCTGCCACGTAGTGGGCTGAACCTCTTGTGCCTCCTGCACAGTAGATGGCGAAGAGGTAGTCGACGAGGCCGGCTGAGAAGAAGTAGGTGATGATGACCGGCCCACGGCAGCCAAGTCCACGAGTGTCCCCACAACCAGAAGCGAAGACGCGTCGGTGTTGCCTGGTGAAGAGTGCTGCACCACAGGCGGTGCAGGAGAGGAGGCCGGCGAAAGAGACGTGGCTCCAAAAAGATCCGCCTCATCCAAAACCAAAGATGCAGTACAGAGATCAAACTAGGCCTTTGAAAGCAAGAGTGAGAGCGCCGTGCAGCAACAACAATGGCTTTACCCCTGGGAGTTTGGGGACTAGGATTGAAAGGCGTGACCGCAAACACAGGCATAGTAGAAAGCTTGTTGGCCTGAGGACGACCCACAACTGTCTGGGAACTCGCATCAATCTCCATCTAATTCCCCTGAGTTCGAGTAGTGGTATCATCAGTAGAGGGGTCCTTCCCCTTCTGTCCAGTACCATCGTCCTCATCTGAATCATCTCCCTTACGTCTCCAGAACATAGGGGTAAATGTAGGATCAGGGGAGAAATCTTGGGACTCCGGGCGAAAAGTAAAGTCATAGCCCTTTAACTTCAGAGTAGAAGTAGTACCAATGTAGGGACCTCTAGCATCCACACACTTCTAAAGCGCATTTGGATTCATCATTGCCACAAAAATTCGCACAATATTGCGACTATATAGCGTCGGCAAATCCACATCCACGGCCGTACCTAGAAGAGAGCCAACCGCCCACAAGCCATGGAAGTGCCGGATGGTATGAGGAACACCCTCCACATGAACCCACACCTGAGGTAGTACAAAAATCGGCTGGATATCCTGCATCTCACAAACACTGGTAACAATCCGAGCATTATGAGAAGGGACCGACATCTGTATGCCATCGACACGCTGTAAATCCTCGAAAGAAGGAAAGCTTACAAGAAAAGAACCATCACCATGCTGAAGGGCCTCCCATTTCCACGGAGTACTGAGAGGGCAGATCCTTGTCATCTGAGACTCAATGACAGACGCAGGCACCACCGCACCCACCATAGTCACCTTAGCCGTCGGTGTACACTTTGGAGCCAAGTTTGCCTTGAAAATGCTATCAGGCAACTGATTGAAAAGAGTATCTTCGGTACCATTGTTGGAGATATGCCCAAGAGGCAATAATAAAGTGGTTATTATCATATCTTCACACTTATGATAAATGTTTACATACCATGCTATAATTGTATTAACAGGAAACATTAATACTTGTGTGATTTGTAAACATATAAGAGTCCCTAGTAAAGCCTCTTGTTAAACTAGCTTGTTGGTTAATATATGATCATGGTTTCCTGATCATGAACATAGAGATGTTATTAACAACAGGATCATATCGTTAGGAGAATGATATGGTGGACATACTCCTATAGATAAGCGTAGCATAAAGATCAAGTCATTTTAAATAGTTCAATTGCTATATGCTTTCTGATACATAGTAACCTAATTCCTTGACCATGAGATCATGCATATCACCTTTGCGGATGGATGCTTTGATGTCATCAAACACCACACCGTAATCAGGTGGCTATAAAGGTGGCATTGAGTGTTCGGAAAGTATTGGTTGAAACACATGGATCAAGAGTGGGATTTGTCCATCCATATGACGGATAGATATACTGGGCCCTCTCGGTGGAATGTCACCCAATTAGCTTGCAAGCATGTGACCGGCTCACAAGGGATCACATACCACGGAACGAAAATAGTACTTATTGGTAACGAGGTTGAACTAGGTATGCAGAGATACCGACGATCATAACCTCGGATAAGTAAACTATCGTGAGACAAAGGGAAATTGGTATCGTATGTAAGTGGTTCATTCGACGCAAAGTAATCAGAGAAATATGTGGAGCCATATGAATTTCCAGATCTCTATTGGTTATTGTTTGGAGAAGTGTCTCGATCATGTCCGCATAATTCACGAACCGTAGGGAGACACACTTAAGGATTGACGTTGTTTGAGTAGTTATGGTATTATGAGAAAGAGACCGAATGTTGTTCGAGTCTCGGATGGGATCTGGATATCACGAGGTGATCCGGAATGGTCCGGAGAATAAGATTCATATAAGGAAAGTCCGTTTGAGTTCGGGAATGATTCCGTGATTTCATCGAATGTTCTAGAAGGTTCGGATTGTCCCAAGCACTCAGGGTGGGAGGGTACATGAATGTGTCATTACATATTTAATGATTGCATCATGTACTAAGTGTTCTTTCTGTTCCAAAACTGAAAAGTCAAACTGCCAGTTTGAAAGTCAAACGGCTAAAACAGGAAACTGTGGGAAACAAGCAAGAGGTGGTTGGAACCGACTTGGGGGAGGAGTCCCTCCAAGCCGGCGCGCCAACCAAGGCCGACTTGGGGAGGGACTCCTCCTCTAGACACACAAGTTCCTATCCTCGAATCTCCGGTTTAGAGCCGTTTTGGTTTACAGCTTCTAATTGCCCTAGCCTTCGGTTTAGAGCCTTTAATTGGTGTGTCTAAACTCTAGACCACTAATAGCTCTCTCTCATACTCCACCATACTCGCTTAAGGCGAAGCCTCAGATCTCCCTCTACTTCCTGTACCACAGGTTGCCAGGAATCGCGAGGAGAGTGCTACAACCTCCGCCTCTTTGGAACAAGGAGAGGAAGGTCTTCGAAAGTAACGTGTGACCGATCATGAGCGCCGAACGCGGCGCCGGAAGGATCGTCTACGTGATCTTGAGATCGGAAAGAGTACGACTACATCACCCACGAGAATCTGCTCTCGTTAACCGCTTTGGAATCTTCGAGGGTAAGTTATTCCATCGACTCGTTGCTACAATCTAGTAGATAGATCTTGGCTTGTTTGTTTGTATGTGATAGAAAATTTTGTTTTCCATGCTACGAACCCCTACAGTGGTATCAGAGCCG
The DNA here is from genome assembly GCA_030063025.1 of Avena longiglumis. Taxonomy (NCBI): domain Eukaryota; kingdom Viridiplantae; phylum Streptophyta; class Magnoliopsida; order Poales; family Poaceae; genus Avena; species Avena longiglumis. The sequence continues at coordinate 48,224,815 of CP125978.1, forward strand.
TGTCTATATGTAGATCTGTTGCACGAGTAGAACACAATGGTCATTGTGGGCGTTGATGCTTTTATTGTCGATTGCTTCTTGTGTACTTTGCATCTTGCGGTATGTTGGGATGAAGCGGCCCGGGCTAACCTTACATGACATCGTTCATGAGACTTGCTCCACACTTGACATGCAACTTGTATTGCATAAGTGGCTTTATGGTGCCTGTTTCTCCTAGCATAGTTAAGATCCAATTTACAACGGGTGATTAACAATACTAGTATCAATGTTGTGGTTCATGTTCGTAAGTTAGAGAGACACTTATTGAAAGCCCCAAACCACGTAAAATATGCAAAGAAAGTAGAGGCATCTAACTTTGTTTTGCAAGGGTGTGCAGTGATGTGATATGGCCATGATTGTGATTATATTTGATGTATGCAATGTTCCTTATTGTAAGTTGGCAACGCAGAGCCATATGGTTGTCTTTAATTTATGTTAAGACCCGCGTGTCTATTCAAAGTAGTTGTAATAGTTGAAGCCGGTGGACGACAACCATGGAGAAGCGTCATTGACCTTGATGCAATGCCGGTGATGATGGAGATCATGTTCGTGCTTGAAGATGGAGATCGGAAGCACAAAGAAGAAAGGCCATATCATATCACATATTATGAATTGCATGTGATGTTTATCCTTTATGCATCTTGTATTGCACATGAATTTCAAGTCATAAAGTGTTCACCCTTAGTTAGCACCGTTGCTAAAGCTTGTTGTTTCGAAGCACCACGTGATGATCGGGTGTGTTAGATTCTGCAAGTGTATACAACGTGAGCAAGCCAGATTTGCTCATGCGGAAACTAAGGTTTGATCTTGACGAGCCTAGCATGTATGACATGGCCTCGGAACACGGATTACCGAAAGGTAGAGCATGAGTCATATAGTAGATATGATGAACATGTTGATTGTTCGCCATTGAAGCTATATCAACTCTCGTGATGATCGGTTTTGATGTGGTGGATTTGGTTCGTGTGATCACTAAAACAATGTGAGGGATATTGTTTTGAGTGGGAGTTCACCTAGATTAATTTAATTATTAATTAGAACTCAATTTATCATAAACTAAATCAAAGTGAATTTGCATAGTTGTTGTAGTCATTGGCATCCGTTTACCACCTTGCGCTTAGTTATAATTGAGATGATAAGAACTATAGAATTCTGGTTAGATACTTTACGAACTGGTATCGTATTGTTTTAAGTGTTAATCTAAAAGTTTAAAAGTCCTATTGCAAACTTTCAGTAAGTTCCGGTTACTCCATGAAGTTTAATAATTAGTATTAAATCAAGAGTAACAATTCCAAGTGTTAGTATATAAGTATCATGTTTGTCTCCATGATTCTTGATATTCAAAGGATTCTCTTAATATCAAGGTTATCTAGGATCTGAAAGAGTTGTTTCAGAAACCATGATGTGTGGAAGATATTGTGATATCTGAAACGAAGTATTGGTTACAACATGATAGAGTATAATATGGCAAAAGTCATGTTCTCATATTTGATGAGAATTTGCAAAAGGTTGGAGACACTAGTTGTCCTAATCCTCCAAAAGGTTTTGGAGAGCAACATTATACTTGCAATTCACCGTTACAAGCTAAAAGTAGCTTGATCATGGATAAATCCATGATGAGGGTGAATATTTGATGTAGGTAAGATGTTTACTACACGAAGAGATTACTAAAGAAAGGAATTTGAAAGAACACCAAACATTTGATGATGGTGATCTACTTCAAAGTGCAATTCTAAAGACATTGGTATTTAACTATACACGCTTTGGACTATGTGTCATATGTATGACTCCACTATTGATGTTGATAGATTCTTTCATACAGAAAAGGAAATACTGAAAGAGAATCTCATAAATATATGGCAGAAAAGAAAAGACTAGAATTGTTCAGTTTAAGTATATAGTTGATATACATGTTATGGCTATATTCTTTGCTTATTAAACAATGTGGTTCTTAAGTATTTGATACTGAATTTGTTGGTGTGAATCGTCATACGAAACAACACAATTCATGAACTACAATGGCCTAAGTAACTAGCAAAAGAATATGTGATGATGTTTATCGAGAACAAATAAAGGGTTATTGTGTTGCTCGTTAAATATCAAAGCTTGCCTTCAGGATTTGTTTTATCAGGTATTATGAGAACAAAAAGGGTTGTTCAAATAATTTCCGTAATCCATAAAAGATGGATGATTCACAAATCTCGTTGGAGAAATCACATCCATAAAACTAGTGCTAAAAATGTCGAAAGACAAATTGATTGAAAGATCACTTAGGAAGTGACATCGCCGTTTAAATTATATTGGAAAGAAACATGAAGAAACTCCATGTGGATGGAATTTTGGAGTCTTTTGATTTTGATCAAATGACGCTTGTGAAACTTTCCTAGAGATAATTGAAACTTCGTTCATAGGCCAAAAAGGGAACGAAAGACTAGCTTATTGGAATTTGTACATATTGTTGTATAAAGTCCGTTATGTGTAGTCAAGAACGATGGATTTCAACTTCATTTGCTTTCTCCGAAATTTTGAGTGAATATATGAATATTTACTTAATAAGGATGAAGTGTGAAATATTTGAAAAGTTCAAAGATTTTCAAGATGAAGTGCAAAATCATTGTAACAAGAATATAAATAGTTTATGATAAGATCATAAAGGAAGATATTTGAGTTACGAGTTTAGCATAATACCTAAGATTTAAGGAATCGTCCGTGGATTTAAATTTTCCCAAACACCATAAGAGTATGGAGCATTCGAGATATGTAATTAAACCTTGTTTGACATGGTAAGATCGAAGGTGTAATTTATAAAACGCCATTGTATTTTAAAGATTAAAAGCTTTAGAGATTACCGTTTTTCCTTTGAAAAGAGCTTCATCATAATCCGTTGAAATGACACCATATAAGGTTATGGTTTGGGATAAAACCCAAGTAGTCCTTTCTTAAAACATTGGTATGCTATGCATAAGAAAGATGTGTGCAACCAAAGTCGGATGAACCTGTCTTTGTATAATCATAAGTATTCCTCCATAAACACCGGGACAAAAGTGTTTGTTGCTTAGAACGTCAAGTTTCTTTGAGAAGGAATTTTTCGTAAAAGATAAGTGGGAGGACAATAGAACGTTGATAAGGTTAAAGGAACCTTAGCTATATGTGCAAAGTTGCGCTTGAAAAGTGTTCCGGAGGCAGCAACAATGCTCATGGCTCACGTGCCTGAAAGGTCGTGGTTACGAAGGTCAAAGTTTCTATTGAACCAAGTAGGTCGAGTAAACAATCAAATACCAAGATTTGAGGGTTGAATCATTATTTGAGAATAATGAACTGACTACATGCAAAGAAGCGATGATGGGCCCTGACTCCGTCAAATGGCTTGAAGCCATAAAATCCGTGATAGTTCCATACACGAGAAATCAAGTTTTGAACTTGAAGGACCCTCGAGAAAGGTGTAAGACCTTACAGTTGTGTTTGGATCTATAAAGAAATAGACATGGATGTTTCACATCTATGAAATATTCGACATGCTGGGAAAGAGTTCACAACAATGTCCAAAGGTTGTATATGACAAGATTTGATCTTTCATAGCGATGTTTAGTCTAGACGGATTAATGTAGCAACCACTACATATAATTTTGTTATATGGTAGTTGAATAAACAAAACAAGTTCTTCTAATAGAATTGTTACCTAGGACGTGTGCATGACGCGGTCCAAAGGGTTTTGTTAAATTCAAGGGATGCTAAAAACATATGCAAACTTCAATGGTTGAAGTAAGCATAGCGGAGTTGGAATCTTCACTATGATGAAACTGTTAAAAGAGTTTAATTTCATCAGAGACAATGAAGATGCTTGCGTTTGCAAGAAATTAAGTGGGAGCGCTAAGACATATTTCTAATACGTAATGTGGAAGACATATTGTTGATTGGAAATGATGTATATTTTATTAACACATATTAAGAATTTCATCTCGATGAAAGGCTTAGGCAAAACCCAAATATTTGGCATCAATAGACGCTAATATGGTTGTGCCAGAAGTACATAGACGAGATATTGAATGAGTTCAATAAAGAAACTACAAGAAAAGGTTCTTGTCGCACAGAAAGGATTGAAAGAGTTCAATGTTGATGATATATTCAAGTGTATTGACATTTGGTAAAGTGAAACAAATAATCAAGTATAGATTGATACTTGATGTATGAAATCACAAAGAGTATTTATATCAATCATACTGTGATATGTACATATCCAGATATGTCCTATGCTCTAAATGTTGTGAGCATATACGTAATGATTCGTAAGATGATCATTGGAAAATAGTAAGGATATTCTTATGATCTTTTGGAAGAACTAAGAGTATATTATTTGTAGAAGTGACAAATAGATGGTTAGTTCATTGTATAAGTACTACATTGATACTAGCTTTGTCACAAAGTACAAATTAAGTTTATCTCAATCTAAACTAAGGGTGGCACAATATAATGGAAAGTGAGTTCCATAATGGATTTGGATGAGTTCCAAAGTTAAGACATTGTGAGATACTACAACAAAAGGCTAAGTATATGACTATTATAGCAAAAGAGGGCATTTGTGTCAAGTAGTTTGTTATCAAACTAGGTGTAGTTCACAGAGGATAATACTATGAAGATATATTGTGCGACAATATTATCAACATGTTTTAACCCCAAAGAACTAAAGGTCACACGAAGACCAAATTTATACAAAGCCATCTCATTAGAGAATGAGTGATGCGTAGAGACGCAAAGACATGCAATTACACACGGACTGGAAGTGTCGATCCGGAGATGTTGACCACTAGCAATCGTGTACATACAACAATAGGAAAGCCATAGGTGTTATATACACAAAGGTTTGAAACTAGATTATTGACTCTATTGCAAGTGGGAGACTGTTGGAGATATGCCCAAGAGGCAATAATAAAGTGGTTATTATCATATCTTCACACTTATGATAAATGTTTACATACCATGCTATAATTGTATTAACAGGAAACATTAATACTTGTGTGATTTGTAAACATATAAGAGTCCCTAGTAAAGCCTCTTGTTAAACTAGCTTGTTGGTTAATATATGATCATGGTTTCCTGATCATGAACATAGAGATGTTATTAACAACAGGATCATATCGTTAGGAGAATGATATGGTGGACATACTCCTATAGATAATCGTAGAATAAAGATCAAGTCATTTTAAATAGTTCAATTGCTATATGCTTTCTGATACATAGTAACCTAATTCCTTCGACCATGAGATCATGCATATCACCTTTGCCGGATGGATGCTTTGATGTCATCAAACACCACACCGTAATGTGGGTGGCTATAAAGGTGGCATTGAGTGTTCGGAAAGTATTGGTTGAAACACATGGATCAAGAGTGGGATTTGTCCATCCATATGACGGATAGATATACTCCGGGCCCTCTCGGTGGAATGTCATCCAATTAGCTTGCAAGCATGTGACTGGCTCACAAGGGATCACATACCACGGAATGAGAAAAGAGTACTTATTGGTAACGAGGTTGAACTAGGTATGCGGAGATACCGCGATCATAACCTCGGATAAGTAAACTATCGTGAGACAAAGGGAAATTGGTATCGTATGTAAGTGGTTCATTCGATCGCAAAGTAATCGTGAGAAATATGTAGAGCCATATGAATTTCCAGATTCCTCTATTGGTTATTGTTCGAGAAGTGTCTCGATCATGTCCGCATAATTCACGAACCGTAGGGAGACACACTTAAGGATTCGACGTTGTTTGAGTAGTTATGGTATTATGAGAAAGAGACTGAATGTTGTTCGAGTCTCGATGGGATCCGGATATCACGAGGTGATCCGGAATGGTCCGAGAATAAGATTCATATAAGGAAAGTCCGTTTCGGAGTTCGGGAATGATTCCGGTGATTTCATCGGGAATGTTGTAGAAGGTTCCGGATTGTCCGGCACTCCGGGGGGGGGGGGGAGGGTACATAAATGTGTCATTACATTTTGAATGATTGCATCATGTACTAAGTGTTCTTGCTGTTCCAAAAATGAAAATTGAAACTGACAGTTTGAAAGTCAAGCAGCTAAAACAGAAACTGTGGGAAACAGAAACTGTGGAAACAAGCAAGAGGTGGTTGGAACCGACTTGGGGAGGAGTCCTCAAGCCGCGCGCCAACCAAGGCCGACTTGGGAGGGACTCCTCCCTTGGCCGCCCCTCCCACCTATAAAAGGAGGGCCTCCTCCTCTAGACACACAAGTTCCTATCCTCTAATCTCCGGTTTAGAGCCGCTTTTGTTTACACTTCTAATTGCCCTAACCTTCGTTTAGAGCCTTCTAATTGGTGTGTCTAAACTCTAGACCACTAATAGCTCTCTCTCATACTCCACCATACTCGCTCGGGCTTAAGCCTCGGATCTCCCTCTACTTAGGTACCACCTGTCTTTGCCGGAATCGCGAGGAGAGTGCTACAACCTCCACCGCTTTGGAACAAGGAGAGGAAGGTCTTCTGAGTAATCAACGTGTGACCGATTGCGGGAGCGCGGAACGCAGCCGGAAGGATCGTCTACGCGATCTTGAGATCGGAAACAGTACGACTACATCACCCACGAGAATCTGCTCTCGTTAACCGCTTTGGAATCTTCGAGGGTAAGTTATTCCATCGACTCGTTGCTACAATCTAGTAGATAGATCTTGGCTTGTTTGTTTGTATGCGATAGAAAATTTTGTTTTCCATGCTACGAACCCCTACAACCATTACCTTCCACAATCATCGTAGGCTTGGGCAATTTCAGCATTGGACACTTGGCGGTGGGGTGAGCAGAATTATTACAAACCAAACAGTAATGCTGAACCGGACAATTTTTAGAAGCACGAGTATCACCAGAGCATTTCCAGCACTTCACCATCTTCTTGGTCTTTCCAGGATCAGCCTGACCAGAAGAATCTGTTGGAGATATGCCCAAGAGGCAATAATAAAGTGGTTATTATCATATCTTCACACTTATGATAAATGTTTACATACCATGCTATAATTGTATTAACAGGAAACATTAATACTTGTGTGATTTGTAAACATAAAAGAGTCCCTAGTAAATCCTCTTGTTAAACTAGCTTGTTGGTTAACATATGATCATGGTTTCCTGATCATGAACATAGAGATGTTATTAACAACAGGGTCATATCATTAGGAGAATGATGTGATGGACATACTCCTATAGTTAAGCGTAGCATAAAGATCAAGTCATTTAATATAGTTCATTTGCTATAAGCTTTACGATACATAGTAACCTAATTCCTTCGACCATGAGATCATGCATATCACCTTTGCGGATGGATGCTTTGATGACATCAAACACCACACCGTGAATCGGGTGGCTATAAAGGTGGCATTGAGTGTTCGGAAAGTATTGGTTGAAACACATGGATCAAGAGTGGGATTTGTCCATCCATATGACGGATAGATATACTGGGCCCTCTCGGTGGAATGTCATCCAATTAGCTTGCAAGCATGTGACCGGCTCACAAGGGATCACATATCACGAACGAGAAAGAGTACTTATCGGTAACGAGGTTGAACTAGGTATGCAGAGATACTGACGATCATAACCTCGGATAAGTAAACTATCATGAGACAAAGGGAAATTGGTATCGTATGCAAGTGGTTCATTCGATCGCAAAGTAATCGTAGAAATATGTGGGAGCCATATGAATTTCCAGATTCCTCTATTGGTTATTGTTCGGAGAAGTGTCTCGTTCATGTCCGCATAATTCACGAACCGTAGGGAGACACACTTAAGGATTCGACGTTGTTTGAGTAGTTATGGTATTATGAGAAAGAGACCGAATGTTGTTCGGAGTCTCGGATGGGATCCGAGATATCACGAGGTGATCCGGAATGGTCCAGAGAATAAGATTCATATAAGGAAAGTCCCGTTTGGGAGTTCGGGAATGATTCCGGTGTTTTCATCGGGAATGTTCTAGAAGGTTCCAGATTGTCCGGCACTCCGGTGGGGGGGGGGAGGGTACATGAATGTGTCATTACATATTGAATGATTGCATCATATACTAAGTGTTCTTGCTGTTCCAAAACTGAAAAGTCAAACTGCCAGTTTGAAAGTCAAACGGCTAAAGCAGAAAGCGTGGAAAACGTGGAAAACAGAAAGCTGTGGGAAACAAGCAAGAGGTGGTTGGAACCGACTTTGGGAGGAGTCCTCCAAGCTTGGCCAACCAAGGCCGACTTGGGGAGGGACTCCTCCCTGGCCGCCCCACCTATAAAAGGAGGCGGGGCCTCCTCTAGACACACAAGTTCCTATCCTCTAATCTCCGGTTTAGAGCCGTTTGTTTAGAGCTTATAATTGCTCTAGCCTTGGTTTAGAGCCTTCTAATTGGTGTGTCAAACCCTAGACCACTAATAGCTCTCTCATACTCCACCATACTCTCTCCTTAAGGCGAAGCCTCATGATCTCCCTCTACTTCCTGACCACGTTGCCAGTCTTAGGAATCGCGAGGAGAGTGCTACAACCTCCGCCGCTTTGAAACAAGGGAGAGGAAGGTCTTCGTTGTACCTAACGGTGTGACCGATTGCGGAGCGCTGCCGAACGCATACCTGGAAGGATCGTCACGCGATCTTGAGATCGCAAGTGTACGACTACATCACCCACGAATCTGCTCGTTAACCGCTTTGGAATCTTCGAGGGTGAGTTCCTCTATCGACTCGTTGCTACAATCTAGTAGATAGATCTTGGCTTGTTTGTTTGCATGCGGTAGAATTTTTTTGTTTTCCATGCTACGAACCCCTACAGTGGTATCAGAGCCAGGTTTATATGTAGATATGTTGCACGAGTAGAACACAATGGTCATTATGGGCGTTGATGCTTTTATTGTCGATTGCTTCTTGTGTACTTTGCATCTTGCGGTATGTTGGGATGAAGCGGCCCGGGCTAACCTTACATGACATCGTTCATGAGACTTGCTCCACGCTTGACATGCAACTTGTATTGCATAAGTGGCTTTGTGGGTGCCTGTTTCTCCTAGCATAGTTAAAATCCAATTTACAACGGGTGATTAACAATACTAGTATCAATGTTGTGGTTCTTGTTCGTAAGTTAGAACGACACTTATTAACAGCCCCAAACCACGTAAAACATGCAAAGAAAGTAGAGGCGTCTAACTTTGTTTTGCAGGGGTGTCTGATGATGTGATATGGCCATGATTGTGATTATATATGATGTATGCAATGTTCCTTATTGTAAGTCGCAACGGCGGGAGCCATATGGTTGTCTTTAATTTGTTAAGACCCGCGTGTCTATTCAAAGTAGTTGTAATAGTTGAATCCGTGGGCGACAACCATGGAGAAGCATCATTGACCTTGATGCAATGTCGGTGATGATGGAGATCATGTTCGTGCTAGAAGATGGAGATCGGAAGCACAAAGAAGAAAGGCCATATCATATCACATATTATGAATTGCATGTGATGTTAATCCTTTATGCATCTTGTATTGCTTAGTAGACAGCGGTAGCATTATAAGATGATCCCTCATGCACATGAATTTCAAGTCACAAAGTGTTCACCCTTAGTTAGCACGTTGCTAAAAGCTTGTTGTTTGAAGCACCACGTGATGATCGGGTGTTAGATTCTACAAGTGTATACAACGTGAGCAAGCCAGATTTGCTCATGCGGAAACTAAGGTTTGATCTTGACGAGCCTAGCATGTCTGGACATGGCCTCGGGAACACGGATTACCAAAAGGTAGAGCATGAGTCATATAGTAGATATGATGAACATGTTTATTGTTCGCCATTGAAGCTATATCAACTCTCGTGATGATCGGTTTTGATGTGGTGGATTTGGTTCGTGTGATCACTAAAACAATGTGAGGGATATTGTTTTGAGGGAGTTCACCAAGATTAATTTAATTATTAATTAGAACTCAATTTATCATAAACTAAATCAAAGTGAATTTGCATAGTTGTTGTAGTCATTGGCATCCGTTTACCACCTTGCGCTTAGTTATAATTGAGATGATAAGAACTATAGAATTCTGGTTAGATACTTTCTAACTGGTATCGTATTGTTTTAAGTGTTAATCTAAAAGTTTAAAAGTCCTATTGCAAACTTTCAAGAAGTTCAGTTACTCCCTGAAGTTTAATAATTAGTATTAAATAAAGAGTAACAATTCCAAGTGTTAGTATATAAGTATCATGTTTGTCTCCATGATTCTTGATATTCAAAGGATTCTCTTAATATCAAGGTTATCTAGGATCTGAAAGAGTTGTTTCAGAAACCATGATGTGTGGAAGATATTGTGATATCTGAAACGAAGTATTGGTTACAACATGATAGAGTATAATATGGCAAAAGTCATGTTCTCATATTTGATGAGAATTTGCAAAAGGTTGGAGACACTAGTTGTCCTAATCCTCCAAAAGGTTTTGGAGAGCAACATTATACTTGCAATTCACCGTTACAAGCTAAAAGTAGCTTGATCATGGATAAATCCATGATGAGGGTGAATATTTGATGTAGGTAAGATGTTTACTACACGAAGAGATTACTAAAGAAAGGAATTTGAAAGAACACCAAACATTTGATGATAGGTGATCTACTTCAAAGTGCAAGTCCAAAGACATTGGTATTTAATTATACACGCTTTGGATTATGTGTCATATGTATGACTCCACTATTGATATTGATAGATTCTTTCAAACGGAAAAGGAAATATTGAAAGAGAATCTCATAAATATATGGCAGAAAAGAAAAGACTAGAATTGTTCAGTTTAAATATATAGATGATATACATGTTATGGCTATATTCTTTGCTTATTAAACAATGTGGTTCTTAAGTATTTAATACTGAATTTGTTGGTATGAATCGTCATACGAAACAATAGAATTCATGAACTACAGTGTCCTAAGTAATTAGCAAAAGAATATGTGATGATGTTCATCGAGAACAAATAAATGGTTATTGTGTTGCTCGTTAAACATCAAAGCTTGCCTTCAAGATTTGTTTTATCAGGTATTATGAGAACAAAAGGGTTGTTCAAATAAATCACCGTAATCCATAAAAGATGGATGATTCACAAATCTCGTTGGAGAAATCACATCCATAAAACTAGTGCTAAAAATGTCGAAAGACAAATTGATTGAAAGATCACTTAGGAAGTGACATCGCCGTTTAAATTATAATGGAAAGAAAACATGAAGAAACTCCATGTGGATGGAATTTTGGAGTCTTCTGATTTTGATCAAATGACGCTTGTGAAACTTTCCTAGAGATAATTAAAACTTCGTTCATAGGCCAAAAGGGAACGAATGACTAGCTTATTGGAACTTGTACATATTGTTGTACGAAATCCATTATGTATAGTCAAAAGCGATGGATTTCAACTTCATATGCTTTCTCCGAAAATTTGAGTGAATATATGAATATTTACTTAATAAGGATAAAGTATGAAACACTTGAAAAGTTCAAAGACTTCCAAGATGAAGTGCAAAAACATTGTAACAAGAATATGAATAGTTTATGATAAGATCATAAAGGAAAATATTTAAGTTACAAGTTTAGCATAATACCTAAGATTTAAGGAATCGTTCCATGGATTTGCATTCCGAAACACCATAAGAGTATGGAACGTTCGAGATATGTAATTAAACCTTGTTTGACATGGTAAGATCAAAGGTATAATTCATAAAACTGCCATTATATTTTAAAGATTAAAAGCTTTAGAGATTACCGTTTTTCCACTGAAAAGAGCTCCATCATAATCCGTTGAAATGACACCATATAAAGTTATGGTTTGGGATAAAACCCAAGTTGTCCTTTCTTAAACATTGGTATGCTATGCATAAGAAAGATGTTTGCAACGAAAGTCGGATGAACCTGTCTTTGTATGTTATTTCGAATAATTGTTAAGTAATCCTCCATAACATCGGAGACAAAAGTGTTTGTCACTTAAAACGTCAAGTTTCTTTGAGAAGGAATTTTTCGTGAAAAGTTAAGTGGGAGGACAATAGAACTTTGATAAGGTTAAAAGAACCTTAGCTGTATGTGCAGAGTTATGTAGTCAAAAAGTGTTAGGAGGCAAAGAACAAAGCTCATGGCTCACGTACCTCAAAGGTTGTGGTCACGGAGATCCAAGTTCCTATTGAAACAAGTAGGTCGGATGAACAATCAAATACCAAGATTTGAGGGTTGAATCATTATTTGAGAATAATGAACCGACTACATGCAAAGAAGCGATGATGGGCCCTGACTCCGTCAAATGGCTTGAAGCCATAAAATCCGTGATAGTTCCATTCATGAGAAATCAAGTTTTGAACTTGAAGGACCCTCGAGAAAGGTGTAAGACCTTACAGCTGTGTTTGGATCTATAAAGAAATAGACATGGATGTTTTACATCTATGAAATAGTCGACATGCTGGGAAAGAGTTCACAAAATGTTCAAAGGTTGACTATGACAAGATTTGATCTTCCATAGTGATATTTAGTCTAGACGGATTAATGTAGCAACCACTACATATAATTTGTTATATGGTAGTTGAATAAACAAAACAAGTTCTTCTAATAGAATCGTTACCTAGGACATGTGCATAACACGGTCCATAGGATTTTGTTAATTCATAGGATGCTAAAATCATATGCAAACTTCAATGGTTGAAGTGAGCATCGCGGAGTTGGAATCTTCACTATGATGAAACTGTTAAAGGAGTTTAAAAGTTCATTAGAGACAATGAAGATGCTTGCATTTGCAAGAAATTAAGTGGGAGCGCTAAGACATGTTTCTAATACATTATGTGGAAGACATATTGTTGATTGGAAATAATGTATCTTTTATTAACACATATTAAGAATTTCATCCCGATGAAAGACTTAGGCAAAACCCAAATATTTGGCATCAATAAACGCTAATATGGTTGTGCCAGATGTACATAGACGAGATATTGAATGAGTTCAATATAGAAACTACAAGAAAAGGTTCTTGTCGCACAGAAAGGATTGAATGAGTTCAATATTGATGATATATTCAAGTGTATTGACGCTTGGTAAGTGAAACAAATATTCAAGTATAGATTGATACTTGATGTATGAAATCACAAAGAGTATTTATATCAATCATACTGTGATATGTACAAATCCAGATATGTCCTATGCTCTAAATGTTGTGAGCATATACCAGAATGATTCGTAAGATGATCATTGGACAATAGTAAGGATATTCTTATGATCTTTTGGAAGAACTAAGAGTATATTATTTGTAGAAGTGACAAATAGATGGTTAGTTCATTGTAAAAGTACTACATTGATACTAGATTTGTCACAAAGTACAAATTAAGTTTATCTCAATCTAAACTAAGGGTGGCACAATATAATGGAAAGTGAGTTCCATAATGGATTTGGATGAGTTCCAAAGTTAAGACATTGTGACAGATACTACAACAAAAGGCTAAGTATATGACTGCTATTATAGCAGCAAAAGAGGGCATTTGTGTCAAGTAGTTTGTTATCAAACTAGGTGTAGTTCACAGAGGGATAATACTATGAAGATATATTGTGCGACAATATTATCAACATGTTTTAAACCCAAATAACTAAAGGTCACACCGAAAGACCAAATTTATACAAAGCCATCTCATTAGAGAATGAGTGATGCGTAGAGACGCAAAGACATGCAATTACACACGGACCTGGAAGTGTCAAGATCCGGAGATCAGTTGACCACTAGCAATCGTGTACATACAACACCGGAAAGCCATAGGTGTTGAATACACAAAGGTTTGAAACTAGATTATTGACTCTAGTGCAAGTGGGAGACTGTTGGAGATATGCCCAAGAGGCAATAATAAAGTGGTTATTATCATATCTTCACACTTATGATAAATTTTTACATACCATGCTATAATTGTATTAACAGGAAACATTAATACTTGTGTGATTTGTAAACATAAAAGAGTCCCTAGTAAAGCCTCTTGTTAAACTAGCTTGTTGGTTAATATATGATCATGGTTTCTGATCATGAACATAGAGATGTTATTAACAACGGTCATATCATTAGGAGAATGATGTGATGGACATACTCCTATAGTTAAGCGTAGCATAAAGATCAAGTCATTTAATATAGTTCATTTGCTATAAGCTTTCTGATACATAGTAACCTAATTCCTTCGACCATGGGATCATGCATATCACCTTTGCCGGATGGATGCTTTGATGACATCAAACACCACACCGTGGCGGGTGGCTATAAAGGTGGCTTTGAGTGTTCGGAAAGTATTGGTTGAAACACATGGATCAAGAGTGGGATTTGTCCATCCATATGACGGATAGATATACTCTGGGCCCTCTCGGTGGAATGTCATCCAATTAGCTTGCAAGCATGTGACTGGCTCACAAGGGATCACATATCACGGAGCGAGAAAAGAGTACTTATCGTAACGAGGTTGAACTAGGTATGCAGAGATACCACAAGCGATCATAACCTCGGATAAGTAAACTATCGTGAGACAAAGGGAAATTGGTATCGTATGCAAGTGGTTCATTCGACGCAAAGTAATCGTAGAAATATGTAGAACCATATGAATTTCCAGATTCCTCTATTGGTTATTGTTCGGAGAAGTGTCTCGATCATGTCCGCATAATTCACGAACCGTGGGAGACACACTTAAGGATTGACGTTGTTTGAGTAGTTATGGTATTATGAGAAAGAGACCGAATGTTGTTCGAGTCTCGGATGGGATCCGGATATCACGAGGTGATCCAGAATGGTCGGAGAATAAGATTCATATAAGGAAAGTCCGTTTGAGTTCGGGAATGATTCGATGTTTTCATCGGAATGTTCTAGAAGGTTCCGGATTGTCCGGCACTCGGGGAGGTACATTAATGTGTCATTACATATTGAATGATTGCATCATATACTAAGTGTTCTTGCTGTTCCAAAACTAAAAAGTCAAACTGCCAGTTTGAAAGTCAAGCAGCTAAACGAGAAACTGTGGAAAACAGAACTGGGAAACAGAGCGTGGGAAACAAGCAAGAGGTGGTTGGAACCGACTTGGGGAGGAGTCCCTCCAAGCCGGGCGCCAACCAAGGCCGACTTGGGAGGACTCCCCCTTGGCCGCCCCTCCCACCTATAAAAGGAGGGGCAGGGCCTCCTCCTCTAGACACACAAGTTCCTATCCTCTAATCTCCGGTTTAGAGCCGTTTTGGTTTAGAGCTTATAATTGCTCTAGCCTTCGGTTTAGAGCCTTCTAATTGGTGTGTCTAAACCCTAGACCCACTAATAGCTCTCTGTCATACTCCACCATACTCGCTCCGGCTTAAGGCGAAGCCCTACGGGATCTCCCCTCTACTTCCGGTACCACGCCGTTGTCTTTGCGGAATCGCGGAGAGTGCTACAACCTCCGCTGCTGGAACAAGGAGAGGAAGGTCTTCGTCAATCGAACGTGTGACCGATTGGGGCGCTGCTTAACGCAGCCGGAAGGATCGTCTACGCGATCTTGAGATCGGCAAGTGTACGACTACATCACCCACGAGAATCTGCTCTTGTTAACCACTTTGGAATCTTCGAGGGTGAGTTCCTCTATCGACTCGTTGCTACAATCTAGTAGATAGATCTTGGATTGTTTGTTTGCATGCGGTAGAATTTTTTTGTTTTCCATGCTACGAACCCCTACAGAATCCCCAATAGTAACCACGGATGTAGAGACAGCAAAAACGAGCGGCGCTGGCATGCTCACGGCCGGCGGAGGACCATACATCACGCCCGGTGTGAGCACCGGTGTAGGCTGAAATTGAGGCTGAAAAGTCTGCTGTGTAGGCACCGCAGATGGCTGCAGCTGTGCTCCCTAAACATTCTTCTTTTTCTTACGTTTATTCCACGGCACCACAGGATCAGAAACAACAACGGGAGGTTGCGCAAATTGCGGAAACATCTGCGTATATTGCTGAGGCGGGATGATTGGTGGGAAAACCGGCCTAGCAAAATTCATCTGTGGCTGGAACTGCCCCGTGGGATGAGCAGTGAACCCCGATGGACCCGCAGGTCGGAACGGTGGCTGAAGAGGCCTGAAAGGAATTTGATTAGCCATCCCTGGTTGTCCTCCACCAGGCAGAGAAGACACCGAGAGCAACACTAGATTGGCTGTCGTAGCAGCAGTTCCACCTCCCGCCGGGGGCGCCGGCTGGTCCATTTAATGTGCGTTGTTACTCTTTGTCCTCTGTCCATGAGGATATATCCGAACGATATCGATCCGTTTGCAGTTCAGCATTAGAGATGCCCCTAGGCCTTTTACAATGGGTGGTTCTTAGCGGTGTATCCTAGGCACGTTGCCTATGTGGCACCATAGTTAATGAGAAAAGAGATTGAGGTTGTATCGTAGCTAAGAAACACCTCTTACACAAAACCATAGGTAAAAAACATGGTTAGGCCAATCAAATGCATGCATGTCATCTAAAGCATTAAATGTAGATACACCACTTAAAAACAATGCATTAGAGAAGTTATCTCTTAACAATTTATTTTTCCTAACATAATATGCTATATGCTAAGATACACTCCATTACGAAAGGCCTTAAAAACTATTTATATTAGCTAGCTTTGTTGCTACGTGTACAACTTGTACTGTGCTAGTAGACATGATGTGGTGCTTGTGAACTTTAGGATGTCTCGTATTTGCAATATATATTAGCACAACTTGCTTTCGCAGTTAGGCATAATAAATCTTTACTCAACGATTAACAACCAAATAGTTGATAGCTATAACAACATTTTTATACTTAAACTTTATTTTAGCGTAAGCACATTTGCACAAAATCATATAACCCGCTAAACAATAGTAAACAATTGGGTAATTATATTCTAAACTGGTAGCCATATGAAAGAACCTGACATTAGTAGAAAACGGGTCTTTCGTCTAGACCATTAGTTTCGGCCGTGCTTGGGGTCAGGACTAATGGTTTGGACCCAATGGCCCGAAGCTGCCTACTTCGTACGACACCATTAATCCTGGGCCGATTGGGGCTATTTGCCCCGGTTTGAGATACAAACCGGGATCATTGGGTCTGGAGCCTGCTATGCGCTGCGGGTACCATTAGTTCCAATTTGTATCTCAAATCGAAACAAATGGGCTGACCCTATATATATGCGGCCCCTCCGTCACTCCTGTTTTTTTCCTGGTGAGAGGTGGTATAGCTTTGTGCTGGTTTTTTTCTTCATATGCACTAGAGGTGTTCGGTGAAATGCCTGTTAGAGCGATGCCACTTGATTTCATACAAGACAAAACATGATATGAGGTGTCGGAGCCACACTTAAGTTTTCTCATCTTTGTTTCCAAGTGTCCTAAAAGGTTAGCAACTATTTTCTCGTTTAGACCACGCGGTACTAATTTTAGCATCGTGATTGTGTTTGATATATAGTTGTATGATGCAGACGAGCCATCCATGGATGTACGATGACCGACGCTCTGCCTCTTTCAGAGAAGGCGTGCGTTCTTTTCTCCTTGTGGCCGAGGCGAACAAGCGGCGGGATGGTTTTATGTGTTGTCCATGTGTTGAATGTAGGAATGAGAAGACTCACACTTCCACAAGAGTCATTTAGAGCCACCTTCTTCGGTTCGGTTTCATGTCCGGCTATAATGTTTGGACCAAGCACGGAGAAAGAGGGGTTATGATGGAAGACAACGATGAAGAAGAGAACGATGATGAAAGTCACCGATCTATGTTCCATGAATACGCTGATACCGCAATGGAAGACAATGAAGAAGAATGGGGTGAAGAACGGGCAGCAGATGAGCCCGCTGATGATCTTGGTCGGGTCATTTATGATGCAAAGCGAGGCTGTGACATAGAAAATGAGAGG